>OY743108.1:16592182-17949682 GCA_963555685.1 Acrobasis consociella
AATTATTTCTTGCGTAGGTAAACAATAACCCTAGAAAAGCAACAGTGGTCATATTGGCCACAACGTCCGAGCAGAAAACTATAGACATCTCAAGAATCGCTTACTTCTTGCCAAAGTTTTATTGTGTTTTCTAAAGTCTGCGGTGTTAATTTGCATAGACAAATATTATTTTTTATATTTTCGACACTGCCAGGTTGACCAAGTGACACCTATAATTAACTTAAGTAAAAATTAAGATTTTATAAAAAAAGAGATGTTTTGGTCCTGTTGTTTGACCAAAAGTCATTTGGCAAAATGATACTTGACAAACAACGTTTGGCAAAGAAATGGTTTCGCCAAATGATCATTTTAGAACTAATCATTTTACAAACGAATCACTTTACCAAATGATCATCACTTAAATTTACATTTTACAAAAAAATATTTCACAAATGAACATTTTGCAACTAAATTATCAGACAAAACTACTTTTGGTCTAAAATATTTGATAAAATGTATTATTTTACAAGTGTTTAGTTTATTAATAAATCTATTAATAAATATGGTTTGGGTCAAGACACGAGCGAGCGACTCAAGCTTAGCGCGAAAGTAACAAAGACACAAAAACTACTTTGCCGTGGAGTGTAGGTTAGGTTCGTTAGGTTTACTGTGACCAAGACACGAGCCAGCGAGCGAAGGAAGCGAGCGACTCAAGCTTAGTGCAAAAAAAAAACACAGACACAAAAACCACTTTGCCGTGGAGTGTAGGTTAGGTTTGTTAGGTTTCCTGTGACCAAGACACAAGCGAGCGACTCAAGCTTAGGGCGAAAGTAACACAGACACAAAAACCACTTTGCCGTGGAGGGTTGGGCTAGGCATCATTCGGACATATGATTATTATGGAAAAAAATATTATGATATATTAAATTTATGAGACAAAATAGAGAACCAGTAAATCGTGATGTTTGAAAAATGAAGTACTTTTTATGAAATAACATTTTGTTAAATGACATTTGGACAAATACCTACTTAATTTGCGAAACATATAAGGTATTTGGTGAAATGATAAAAAGTCAATTGACATTTTATTATTTAACACATTTAACAAGTGTAGTGTTTGCTAATGGATCATTTGCTAAGTGAGTTTTTGTAAGATGACACTTTTGTCAAATGTATCGTTAGCCAAATGAACATTTGGTGAAACGTTGTTCGTCAAATGATCATTTGTCAACCAATTTTTGGTCAAACATTAGTAATCCGTTTTGGGGAAATGTCATCATTGCCTTATGTTTACGTTGAAATAACCGTGTTCTCGTAAGAACGCAAATGTAAAAGTAACTGATTCGAAATTACTTTTGTCGTAGAAGATGTCACCTAAGTAAGACTATACAAGAAAAACACCGGATTAGAAATCGTTTTATGTCTTAGGAGGTAACAGCCTACAGTGCCACAAGACCCAAAGGCTATTTTATCATGTTGATGCCCTTGTTGGTGAAAAAACGAATCAAAGTCTTCCATTCTACATTCTTTGGGATTTATCGCTCAATTTTACGACAAAATAACTGTCAGATACGCAACAACATTTTCTCAATAAAACTCTTTACAAATCCATTGCTATGGCATTATGAGCTATAGATAAGCATCCATGTGAGCCCATTGTCTTTGCTCGTCCCCCTGGCACTGTCCATATATTTGCATAATAACATACTGTTTTTTTCTACTTTCCTGCCTCTGGGCACACTGTGGTTTCTCGGATTCTTTCTTTTGTTGATTGATATGCTGGCTGGTGAGAAATTACTGTGGAAGTGTGATCTGAATTTATTTTGCGATGTCGTATTACTATAGAATGTGTAAGCCATTTTTGATAAGGTTGAAAAGAGGTTGGCATGGCGTTAGATAGATAACTTACCGAATCGTGAATTTTCTGAAGTGCTAATCAACTGACCATGTTCAAATAAAAAGTGGGAAACGAAAATGTGTCTATAATCAATGTCAATAAAAGATGCAGATTATAAAATTTCTCCTGAGTTATAACTAGGCCAGTTATTGAACATTATAAAAACAAAACCTAGATTACACCTTGATTTAACAATTTTTTAAACTAAAAACCGACCTCACCCCCGTATAAAAACGATTTCGGTAAAATTTCTGTGGGACCACCTCACAAGTATTTTTTTTCCAAATCTGTCCGGGCTTCTTCGAATAATCGGTGAACATACATAAAGTCGGTTAAACATTACAATTATATTTATTTTACATGTACAGTTAGCAGCAAAAGTATGTAAGCGTTTTCTTATATGTAAACGATTTAATTTGTGACATGTTTTTGCTGCTGACTATACGAGAAATTATACTTTAAAGTACCTATCAAATGATGCATAAATTGGCATTTAGTCTCCATCCAACCAAGAGACTCTTTAAAAACCTATCAGTCAAGTTTTAATAAGTACGATTTTTAAGAATCACAGTCAACTCTTTTATTACTTCAGTTCCAAAATGTAAATGCTTATCTCACCGTAACATCAAATTACAATTGTAATACCTCATATGACCCTCAATACCTAGAGAGCTTGACAAATATATGCACACATTATAATTATACGAAATAAAAACGATTGTTCAAGAATCACGTCACGTGAAGAGACTCCGTTACACATATCTAGCGTTATCTACGACAACAGTGAGGCAACATTCAGTCACCGTGACCACGGACAGTCCCCACTGGCAAACTAAAAATACATCAAATCGAACGAATTGCTGAAAAATCAACGCTAAAATCATCCTTACCGTCTAAGACTTACAGATTTGCAAAAAGAAAAACGATTTTCGCACACGCAAAAAAGGTTTGTGAAAAATGCGTGAAGGAACCACAGTATAAAATTTAAATAACAACGATTGAGTGAAACTGGCAGTGTAGGAATATAAATTTAGGGTAGTTTTTTAGACTGTGGTGAAAAGTTACATACGGATGTCACGGCTTGATGGGTTTGTCGCTTCAAGTAATTGTTGCCCAGTACGCAGCCAATAGGACAGTGCAATCTTACCGGATTTGAGACAATGGTAGTACATCATGTACCGGACTGGTATATAGTGTGGTTTGCTCTGTAATTTTCCGGTAAATGACTACAATAGGCGTTTGAACAAAAGATGGCTTAAGCACGCATTGTTCTCAATTTATATAATTTACAGCCACGATTGCATTGAGAGGCTAGGGTCAATTTAGTTCGGTAATTATTTTTGGATTTGCTTGTCAAGTGGTTCTTGTTAAAAAAACAGGTACAGAAAATAATTTTTCAAAAATAAAAACCAACTTTACCCCCAAACTACAATACAAATTTGGAACCGTCTGACAAGTACTTATTTCAATCAAAAAAAAATAATTTCTAAATCGGTCCACGCGTTTTCGAATAATTGGTGAACATAGGTATAAAATTAGATCGCGACTTGCGAGATTGCGACTAACACTCTGTCTGTTAAACTTATTTTATGTTACTTATAATAGATAAGATAATATTAAACTTCACTATAAGAACAACAAATATATATATAGGCTTTGTATAATATATAAAATATACGTATATATACAAAGGCGGGCTTATCATTTTAGTAAAATGTAATTATACTAGCTATGCCCGCGGGCTTCGATCCCATTCTCCGGCTAAGCAAATTCCGCATTCAAGTAAAAACGTAAACAAATAAATATCACCCAAAACTCTGACAGCATTTAGAATTCAAACATCTAGGACACTGTATCTTCAATTGGATCCGCATAAATTCGATATTAATTGGTATCCAATTGACCAGTTTGTCAAGAATACTTTCTACTAATAGTTATGGAACCCAGGTTAATTGGTATATGTCGTGTAGATCTCTGATTTCTAACCGTTAAAATATGGCAATCTTTTAATTTGCGGGGAAAGCGAAAAAAACACATTTGCATTGACAATATCTATTATGGTACCTAAGGAATTTCCTTTGCGGAATGGATTTAGCCTACAAAGTAGCAATCTATCTATTAGCCCTGTATTCCGAACTCAAGTTATTTTCTTTTTCTTAAGATTTCCCTGTAAGGTATCCCTGAGCTTAAAGTGCCTCCTGGCAAAGGCCTTCTTTAACCACCTCAACGGTTCTCTATTTCTAGCGACTCTTCTCCAAATCTTCGATCGGACTCACTGTCGATTTGAGTTTGAGAAAAAGTAACTATCTACTTCCTATTATAATTAAATTCGTTATACTTTTTCTATCTTTCAGCCAGTGGCGTAGCTAGGGGGACAAGGGCCCTGGTGCATTATTCATTCGACATTTTACTTTGGAGCATCGAACACGCCTTATCATTTATCTCCGTAGGTACCTATAAGCACCATATGTTAGCCACATAAGCTGCAGTGGTGACCCATAAACAACAATTTGAAGAAAAAAAAATTAAAAAAAAAAGAAAATCTTGTGAGCAGGCTTCGAGACTCGAGGCTAGAGCCTGCTCAAAAGAATTTTATTTTTTTGAATTTTTTGAATTTTTTTAATTTTTTAATTTTTTTTTTTGAGTCTAGAGGGCCCCCTGAGCTCCGGGGCCCTGGTGCACTGCACCACCTGGCCCTATGATAGCTACGCCACTGCTTTCAGCAATACTTATGAAAACAATGCAATATCAGAGCTTTATCTAAGTGTTTAAAGAGCCAACTTATGAATGTGTATTGAATAAAAGGATCCATATAATAAATACATGTAACTAAGTTTATCTTAGACTTAAAAATTGAAGCAAATTTACTTAACTTATCGTACATAACACAAATCTAAGTGCCAAAATATATTTTGTTTAAAAATTCTTGACACTTTTTGACAAACTGCGCTGGGAAAAAATCGCAAGTAGATCCGGGTTAGATAGAATATTGTTATTAAGAGTGATTTCGTCACTTGAATTTATATCAGATCGCAAATTAGCAAATGTTAAATGTTAATTAAACACATAATTAATGGTAGCTTCAAGTGAACCGATTTTGGCGATGCGAAATTTATTGACATTTTTTGCATATTTTTGTAGTAGAAAGGTATATTTACTTTAGAATTTTGAATTGACTGATTTTAATAGCACTTATATAACTATTGTGTGTTTTTTTTTATATTGACAATACAATACAAAACAAAGTAACTTTACTGACCTTATTGTTTGTTTGATTGTTTTTTTTTCTTTTGATGAATTATAGGTGAAAGAGGACCAGGCGCTAGGCAGGAAAAAATAAAAGAAAACAAAGATTTTCTCGTGAACCGGCAAGTATTTAGTAACAGGCTTCTAAAGTGTATTTATGTATGGCATATTTATGAAGGTCTATTTTAGTAAGAATGTAAGATAATTGCTCTTTTGAGATTGTTTTAATCTTCTTTATGTCGGGTGGAAATGGTTCCAGTTTAATAATAATAAAATAATAATAAAAATCTTTATTTGCCAACACAAACATAAGTAGGTACTTATATGTCTAAAAACATAATCACATATTGTGGGCACTCACAAGCCAGTCCCATTAGAGACCTCTCCTCAAACTAGATGTTAAGGAAAGGTCTTCCATGGGAGTATAGTTACGATTTCAAATGATCCGTAATGTGGCCACAGCCACCCTCTGTCGTTAACCCATTGTAAAATACTTATATGGTCTCAAGTACCTACGTGAAGTATTTTTTTTAAATTAAAGTTAAGACAGTTCCCCTGTATTGTAAAGTAGGTACAGTGATAAAATTCCGAAATCTTCGACCAGGTGTTCTATAGCCGTACAAAAATTACTTTTCTCGTGTTATCTAAAAACAACCAATTAAAAATGTTCATGCGCTTTCCGTTGTCTCCATTCACCGAAACACGAATATATAATTGCTATAAAATCTTTATTCATTCATTGTATGGGGGCGCCACTATCTTTGTTTATTTCAAAATATATATGACTTTTATTTAGTTTCGTTTTTTGCCACTGTAGTAGATACGTTTGTGGAAGTATAATTGCAGTGCCATAAGATGGTTTCTTAGCAATAAAACTTTATCCATGGACAATTTGTGGATGGTACAGACGGATAGTTACCGATTGAATGCTACTTAATTGCACGAATTTCAATTCGAATCGATTGTTTTTAATCGAGCCCGAAGTTCAAATACTTTAGATGAAAATCTAAACGATAGAAAAAATTGCACAAACTGTACTTGTTTTAAGATTACTTATCTAATATTTAGATACAAAATAACGAAATGGACCTGAACATCTTTATCTACGTCATATAACAGATCACTTCAGTGTCAAATTGATTAACCCATAGTACCAACTAATAAAACATTTACTTGTAAAGTATAAGAAAATTGCTAAGGAAATGCGTGACGTGTAGTATAGAGCAATGGAGTTAATTTATTTTTTAACGCACATCAAAATATACAGATATACAGATACATTTTCACGTCTATATCCCTGACGGGGTAGACAGAGCCCAGGGCCGTCAGGCCCAAAGGCCACGCTTAGCGTGGTGGTGGGCGTTAAAATGGAAAATGAATCAAAATAGTGATGGGTTGCTAGCCGCATCGCCTATTACCATGATTCAAATCTCGCCCATTCCCTCGATAATCAAAATATGTTCCTAAATATAAAGTCTATATTTAAGGTCTAACAAAATATACTGAAACTATTTTAAGGGAGAATTTAGCCCATGATACTGAACAATTTTCCTCAAAAACATATCTCGAAATATGAAAAATAATTTTGGCTTTCCATACAAACTCAGATCAGCAGATCGGTCATCTTGTATGGAAGGCCAAAAAATACTTTTCATATTTCGACACATGTTCCTTGGTGAAGGTTGTTCAGTATCACGGACTGAATTACCCTTGAAAAAGTTTCAGTATTTTTTGTTAGACCTTATATAATATCTCTGTCATTATCGCAACCCCATATTACTTTTTTTAATAATAATAAGCTAAATGATATGTACGGAAACAAATGTAACGGGCAATTAGCTAAAACACACAATGCTCTTCTTAACATTATGAATTATACTTCTAAGTCCACGTGTATGTAAAAACAGACACATACAAATAAATTGCATAAGCATTCAAGATAACAACTTTTACTTGCGTTTTTCAAAGTATCTGTCAAACACCGCGAAAGTTAACTTTGAACTTTCAAATCTCCAAATCAAGTCAATCAGTTAAGAGTAATTTAACTAATGGATTTGTCATCGCAATTAATTTTATAGGAATTAATATGCGGGCGGCGATCGCTTAGAGCGATCGCCTTGACGGGAGAACTTTAGATTGGTCGAGTAAATAAGGCAGTTGAAATGCAAGATTGTAGGTATTAATGTATGAAAACTTTTATGAACAAAAAAATCTTCAAAAGTGCAAAAGCAAATATTTATTCAATAATATGACCTATTACATGTCATTAACATAAACAAAGTTACATTACGGTATTTTTTATTTATTTATATTTAAAGCAATAATTATTGTTTAAAACGTTACATATATACCGTTTTGCATTCATCTAAATCAGTTTTTTTTTAATTCTTGCAAATTAAAAAAAAATTACGTGAAAATTTAATATTTATTTTCTACATTTATTATTAAGTTATGTCGTAAATCTCGAGAGACTCTATATTACTTAAAATTCTTAGCCTAATGAAAATCAGTACAATACTTACTCGTATTGTATCGAATTTTAAAGTATTGCTTACTTTTCTGTATAGTGCCCTTACTTGGCCCAATGTGAACCTTATCTTATAGCGATCAACCTGACGACTAATGGAGCTGGAGTTCGAATCCGTCGGTGACTGAATCGATTGACAAATTGCGTGTCGAATTCGAAATAGGTGGATTTCTTTTGAGTGTGTCTGTTGTAAAAATGTGTGGCAGTTGGGCCATAGAAATTGAGGATCGCTATGATCGTTACAGTGGGAAGAATTAGAGTCTAACTTTATAATCTTAAGTATAATTGTTATAAAATATATAAATTGACTCTGCCATCGTTCAAACAAGTAGTTATTTAGCCACTATTTCTTATTTTTCTTAGGAAACTCAATAAGTTAGTATATTTGATCAAATATACTATCTCTAAAAACATAGAAATAAAGTATTGAAATCTTGAATAAAAAGCCTGCATTACTTATATAAAAGAACTGTAAATAGTATTTTTAAAACTTAAAAATAAGAAGTATTTTTTTTTTATGTATTTGAAATTTATCCCTTTACCAATCTAACAAGTATTTAAAATAGTAATAAAGCAAGTAATAAAAGCTTTGAAATATATTTTTGCATTAAAATATCAGTTAATATCATATATTTATTAGCCATAGACATATATTTATATGAAGGTATGAAAAAATATAATACATAATTTGCATTTCCTTAAAAAGTAGTCTTTTCTCGGCATCACAAGTGGGGTTATTTTTAGAGGTAGGTAAAGCCTATAGCTTTAAATCCACCTAATTATTACATTTGTAATAAATAGCTAAATAAGAAATGTACGATGGCAAGGAGTCAAAGATGTAATTCACTTCTCGCGGAAGTTAAGGCCCCAACACACAGGCTGTAAAAGTCGCAGTTAACGGTTTGAAGTTTTATTAAGATTATCGTGTTCATTATTAGTAAATCTGTTTTATAGAAATCGCCGCCTTTGATCCGGCCCTCGATTTAGATAAATGGACATGTTGTGTACGTTACACCGGTTTCTGAACGTTACCGCTCGTAATTAGTGAACTGTTTAATTAGTTGTATCTCTATCTCGGGTCGTCTATTCAGGTCTTTATTATTCGTGGAAAATAGAGGAAAAGTAAAGAAGCCAATGGAGTAAGCACATGAACATAGAAAAATAAAGATTAGTTATGCCTCTTTTCTTAGTTAAGTCCTTTTTTATTTAACTATATTTATTTATTTATTTACAAAATTCATGTACACAAAATACAAACACAGAAACAAACAAAGTAAGAAAATTAAGTACATAGGTACTGCTTATTTCATAAGAAATCTCTTCCAGCAGACCCAGGAGAGGAAAAGTGAAGAAAACAGGTAGTAGTAGGCGTGTACATAATAAACTAAATTTAAATACAAATACATGTAGCTACTTATCTAAAAATTTAAACATATACACACATACATTATTATACAATACATAATATATATACATAGACTAATATATACGCAACTAAAAATATATATTATAAATATATATTTAGAAATAACTCTTCAACTGTCAATGGGTAATATGCTGTCAACATTGACCGAGATCTATGTGTAGTAGAGATGTTTGTGCGATTTGTAATAGTGTTTCTATTTTATTAAATATCCTAAATTTCATTTATTTCCCGAAGGTCTATTTATTTTCTGGACATTCATTTGTTTGTTCCAGCTATTATAAAATATGTTGAAAAAAATTAGCCTAACATCGCGCGGGCATGGTGTTATCAGAGTAATTTGTAACCTTTGATTCCAAAGTATGAGGATGAATTCCTCTTGAATTTTTTCGCCGCATTTTATCTGCCTATCAAACGTATACTGCCCGCGGCGACATTGACATTCCATGATCCCGCTACCAAAAATCTTTTAATTTATTTAATTTGCGGCGTAATTATAGAGGTTTGAGCGAGGAGCGTGATTCCACTGACGTACAAGGTAGTCTTTTGTACACCCGTCATTGCTTGTCGGACAATTCAGTCGTGTGTTAGAATAGGGTTGCCAACTGTTTAGTGCGATAGGATTTGCAAAATTAATGGTAATCCTGTCCAGGATGTTACATTGCCTAAGAAATATACAACGTTGAAGGGACATTCCCGTAATAACGAACCACGGACTATACTAGATCAGTACTTATAGTATAATGAATTTTAAATAACAGTCAAAAACTTAAAATAAAACAACATTTTCATACGAAAGTATGCAGCCGCCCTGGCAATTTGTATGGAAATGTCGATTCTTTTGGTATTTTCGAATGATATTTTATTATCATTATACTATTAGTGATCTAGTATAGCCTGTACATTCCAAGTTGTTCCTAGCAAAATACGAATATGCATTTCGAATTACAAATCATCAGGTGATCGTGCTTTTTACATTTCATTGTAGTAGTTAACTATACATATTTTATACTAAACTTGCTCTGAAAATTTTGCCAAATTATTTTGAAGTCGTTGTTGACAAAGGACAACCATATGTGCAGGCATCGTCATAATCATAACATCCTTGATCTAAAGTTTCTGTTAAATACAGTCATAGCACATGTCGATGTTTATAGTAATAAGCGATTCCTATAAATGATAGACAACCCTGCAGTCTAACCTTTTGAACACATCGGTAATTACCGACTCCTCTGTCGCCTATTTCCCTATCAATAGTGCGGGGCATGGTGGTTCTACGTGTATAAATGTTAGCCCAAAACACAAAACAAAGTTTAGTAACGAAATGGAAGAACTTGTACTGTTTTTACTTGTATTTTTGTGTCTTGTGTTTATGTACAATAATGATGTAAAAAAACAAACAAACAAAAAGTGGAGAAAATGTTTGCTTTTACAGCATAGACCTCAATTGTCACTCTTGTTACCTTTCTATTTAAAACAATAGTAAGGTAACACATGACAATTGTGCGAATTTTTTATTTATAAGAGTTCACTAATGATTTACTCCTCTGTACTTTACTTACTCGTATGGAACATTTTGTCTGGAGTGGGATTCGGATGAGGACAACATATCTTATTCATCATTATCATCATCCGCTTTTAAAAACCCACTGCTGGGCATATCTTATTCACTTTGCTTATTACACAAAATGTCACACCTCTATCTATTTTAATTTATGTTAACCGAAGATCAGTAATCAATGATAATCACGTTTTTTCCACCGCGACGCGTTTTTGTCAAATTATTTCTGAATTTTTTGTCCAAAATGTCGTGATTTTCAATGACATAAAACTTTGTAATTGCAATAATGACGTCAGATTTCGATTGATACAAAATCTTTTGATCGTGATTATAATTGGATGCGAAAATGTTATGTCACGATTTTTTTCGGACGAGACTGATGGGTTGTTTTTTTTTTTGCGAGTTCGTGATAATATTGGATGATAAATATGGGTAAACAAGTTTATGATTATTATTGATTGTTGGATATGACTCATTAAAATTAAGATAAATTTAACTACGCGCCGGATTTATTAATGTCATGTGGAACGGAATAAAAAAGCTTCCCATGCGTACAATACCATTCGCGACTAACTCTATTTGATAAGATAATAGGAAAAGTGTGGTAGGTCTAATTTTTGCGATTAATCTGATGTAGTTCAATATTACCTTCTTAATTATAAATATTTTTTTCTCCTAAATCAGTTTTATATAGGAACCCTTTTCCTATATAAAACTGATTTAGGAATGTCTACTAAATTAAGGAAAGCATGTTTAAAAAAAATCCTTATTTGGTTGCCTAGAATGCAACCAATAAGTAATAGGTCTATATGCTCTCATTCTCTTATTCTATATTAAAGTTACAAACATTTGCTTAACCTATTTTAGTTAAAACATGTTTTGTCCCTTTCCCTCTTTTCAATATCTGACATTGAAAGAACTATTTGGACTAAAAGAGGTTAAGCAAACATTTGTAATTTTTTATGAATACGAGGGGCAGATTTTCAAACGAAGTGCGTCACCAAGCGTGCGGTATCAACAGAGGGTCATCACTATAATAAATCATAATTTTTATTGACTGGCAATGATTGATGTACTCTATCTATCATTGTTAACAAACACACGGTTTGGCAAAACTCAATGTTATGTCAAAGAGCAAACTCAACAAGATTTGTTATTAAACAATTTAACATTTTTATAAAGTCTCATTTAGGCAATTATTCTATAGTATCATTGAGTTAGTCGCGAATGGTCTTAAACGCAAGTAGTCAATGTAGCAACTCGTCTAAAACGCTCATGGTCTAAATCGCATGTCGTAATAGGAAGTGGTCTAAAGATTAATCTCGTCCTAAAATGAGGTGGTCTAAAGTAATATTTCGTCATTGATATGAGATTGTCTAAACGAAAACTAGTCTAAATATTAGGTGATCTAAACTGAAATTGAGTAAGATTCCCTTAATATAAGTTTAAAACTTATTTTGGAGCAAGCTTAATCTGTGGAATTTCTATTTTTGTTTATTTTATTTTTCATAAAACGCCAGATTTTTCAAATAATGCTAAGTGAAATAGGGATATGGACTATGTATCAATATATAATTTTATTTAGTCCGTCAACTAGATTATTCAAAAAAAGAACCCATATTTTTATGTTTAGCGATGTAGCAAAAATTCACAAAGATACAGCGCTACGAAGTTTCGAATGGGGGTTTAGTTTAGGTGGAGTTTAAATTCACGTCACTTTTGGTTAAAAATCGTGGCTGATCGTGACGTCACGCTTAATTCAAATGCGCTGTATCTTTGTCATTATTTGTTAAGCAGAGAAAAGAAAAAATGCGTATACCATACTTTTTAATAAATCTATCTAATGAGCCAAAACTTTTTAGGCACATTCCTATTAAATAGCTTTATACTTCCTTATAAATTTCCTGTGACTTGATGAAACGACCTTCTTTATCTCACCAAAGCTCCTAGAGGCTTTGCTTGTAAAACAGATTCTAATCCTAACTAAAATACTACACAGTCAAAGCCTATAAATAATAGAGTTGAGAAATTAGACCTTTACGAATATAAAGATCGCATATTCACAATAAATAATAAGGAACGAGCGAAGGTGGGCTATCGCGGCATCGAACCCGGGAACAATCGCCATTGTGGCTACTGCCGCCGGCACCCTGTCACTGGGAGGGACCGGGTTCGAAGCCGGCTACATAGACTTCTAAAGAAATGCAGATGTGAAAAGCGTTACATTTCTTAACGTGCAAGGTTTAATTTTTTATCTTATTTAAGAGAAGAATATTTTTTCAATGTAAAAGCAAATAAATTTTCAAAAGTAAAAACTGTCTTCAACCCCTAACTACACCGATTTTTATAAAATACCTTTAAAAATAGAATTTGGATGTTTTTTTGTTTCCAGGTATTTTCGGATAATCAGTAAACATACATAAAAAAAGATCGCGATGAATTGACAGCCTACTCTTTTTTGGAAGTTTCATAGAGCTGAAAAACAGAGCTCCTGATCGTATCTTTTTCAAAATGTATTTGGAGATTGCGGTATACGGTATACCGTAATTTCAAAGTTTGTAGCTATCTTTAGTAAATATATTTTGCTTTTTCAATGTCCACACTTTTTTATGATAATTTTAACCAAATACTTACCTAAGTTGGACTGAGAAACATCTAGTCTATTTGGGCGAGTATACTTTGGGTTTGAGTAGCCTGAAGTCCCATTTTTAAAGTACGGAGTCACATAAACAAGTGGTTTTTCCATACAAAAAAAAATGTTCGTTTAGTGGCTCCGCGTCTGAAAAGTGGCACGAATGGGCGCTGTCTGCTTAGAGCTGCAAGACCATAAATCCTCTGTCTGCTCCATTATTGATATAGACGTATATGTATATTTGGCCTAAACAGCATTTTTTTCGTGAGTTGAAGTGGCCAACACTGGTGCCACATCTTTCAGGCTGCCTAAAGGCATCTGACATAGCTTGACGATAACCATACAATGATGACTGCTGGGACCAACGGCTTATAGGTGACTTCCGAAGCACGGAGGAGCTCGTGAAATGTTTATACCACTTGTGGTCGCCTATCCAGGTGCAGACCACGCCCGGTGTAGCTTTACTTGCGCCGAAAGCGCTAGTAATGAACGCTACCGTCGGGCCACTGAGTTTAACTATTAAAATATACGTCAGTCAGATTACTTTGTACACGTATTCATAACAATTACCAAGAAATAGGCTGCAAGCCACCACCTGCCTCTCAGTCAATAGCCAGTAATGTAGGTAATCATGATTATGACTGTGACAGGTGACGTTTCTTTTGCAATATCCCAGCATCAGTCTATGCCAAATTCCCTTAACCCTTAGGGGTTATGGAATGACTGAGAAAAATCTATTGGAAGAAAAAAAGAAAGACCTTTCCTTTTTTCTTTCAATAGATTTTTCTCCTGCCGAAACCCATTCAAGGGTATAACCTTACATAGACTTCAATCGTTTAAGAATAAATGATTTTTAATTTATTTAAAGATATATAAGATATATTGTAGTGGGAGCACCACATTATATCAACTTCTCCAAAGCCTCTACGTGTTGGATCTGTATCCCCACGGAAGCCTCTCAAAGGACTGAGGTGAAAACACCCGTGATTTAAAAAAAGTCTAAAGCTTGCCTTTTGCATGACAAGTCTGGTAAAATATTCCTACAGGTCTACCTCCAGCAGCAATGATAACAATGAGGTATGCTATTCAATGTGACAGAGAGTGTTTATGATGGGTTATGTGATATTTGCTTTAATTTATTTTGCGTATTGTCTTAGAGGTGTGGAAATGGTGCATTTTGCGTTCGCGAGCACCAGTGTAAAGAGAAATTGTGTAATGTAAAATGCATGTTTTTGAATGCTCCTCTAACACAAAAAGGATATGAATACTTGTATAAAAATTTTTTTTGGGTCTCTGATATTAAGAACGCTATTTGACTTTAAGAAACTATGACGTCATAAGTCTACATTTTATACAAATCCCATAGAGAATATTGTTGTTTTGTTTTGAAAAGTTTAGAAAAAAGTATCTGATCCACATCTGATCTAATTGTTGGAAAGTAACGGATAGTAAAAAGTATTACTCATGACAGTAGTTTCAGTTTATTGACACAACGAAGCAAACTTGGATGTTAATTCTCTAAAAAAATATAACAAAATACGAAAACGCATACTCACGCATACGAAGTTCCATACAAATGCGCAATCTGCTATTCAAGTTCGGTATACTCGAACTAAAAAATGTTTAATATTTCGAATCAAAAATTAAATAATCACATTATTTAATATTTATTTAGATTTTCAACAAATAATTCAATAAAATAAACAATAAAAATAAACTAATAACTTAAATTAACCAAGTTATTATTGTCAATGCAAGAATTAATTGTATTTCGCGATATACATATTTCTTGTGATATAATGCGTATCACGCAATGACTTTGCTGCATTAAAAAAGATAACTGAAAAGAAAAAATATCCTGTATATCTCTATAGAAACTTGATGCCACACGTTCAAGTTTATAAAGACATCGTTATCGCCTGCCCCCGCAGCCCTTGGACATAAATTCAGCTTTAAGCTGCGGACACTTGGTGAAAGTTTGCATCGGCCTATCGAGCTTATGCTAGGCAAGATATCTAGTTGGTAATTTTCCGAGGTCGCATCATTTATCCTTGTATTTTTTGCAAAATTATTTTTCATTGCTTAGTTTTCAGTTACATTTATCTTCATCATCATCATTATATCAGGCACAGGAAAAAAATATGTCGTAGATAAACACAGAGCATAGTCCTCTCTATAGCCCGTTGAGCGACCCTGAGTCTTCTTATGATGCCCATAGTAAGGACCACGATTTAGAGCCATAATATACATTCGAAAATACAGGAAAATCAGTTTGAAATGAAACTATGTAACAGACTAAGTAAATGAAATGCTACCAGCTTTCTTGGCATTTTGATACATAGGCACGATATTTTATTTAAGCAAGTATTTTATCGTCTTATTTCTTGTATTTATAGACTAAGTTCAAATCAGAATATATACGAACTCTACCCATAACAAACCTTGTTTTATCTATATCTATATCTATATCTATACTTATAATAAAACAGTAAAAAAAGTGTGTCTGTACATTAAATATATTTCCAAAAAAAATATTGGGGGCGATGGAGACATAGTAATAGAGTAAAAATTTAAAAAAAAATGTCTGTCTGTTTGTCTGTTTGTCTGTATGTCTGTATGTCTGTATGTCTGTTTGTCTGTTTGTACACGCTAATCTCCGGAAATACTGGACGGATTCGAATGAAACTTTTTTTGTTATATAGCTATTAAACCTGGGCAACATATAGGGTATAAATGATTTTGGAAAATAGAACGCATGATGCAGAACCATAATGGTCCAGCTAAACTATAAGAAATATAAAAATGTCGCCTTAGTAAAAGTTGTTCAGCCTGATGAGCATTTTCTAAAGACATAAAGTCCACGCGAACGAAGTCGCGGGCTTCGGCTAGTATGAAATAAAACAGAAAAAAGTATTTGTTAAATTAGCCGGACCGTTATTTGACCGCAAAGGATAATATAGAAAAAAATCGTCCTATTTGAAATTAACCACATATATTTGAAAGCCAACAAAACTTTAGATTTCCAGTTCATGCAGTGTCTCAAGCGCGGTGGACAAGCGATAGCCATTACAGATTTATGGCAACAGATTGCTATCATTAGGACTGGATTATGTTGTTTGAATACGTTATTAGAGCCCGGATTCTCCATTGAATGCTGGTTTAGAATCTTTTTGAAGTCTTTAGCTGTCTATTAGTGGTGTATGGTTATTTTAATATATACATACTTACTATACAATGACATATTTTTACGCCTGTTTCCCATGAGGGTAGGCAGAGACTATGGATTTCCACTTACTACGATTCTTGCAAACTTCTTTTGCTTCGTCAACACTCATAACTCTTTCATGCATGCTCTCCGGTTATGGGTACTCCTTACATCAGCTTTCTTCAAAACATATCCTATTTGGTCGCAGAATGTTCGTCGCGGTCGACCCGGCCCGATTCTCCCATCCACATCAGCACGATAAATCTTTTTTGTTAATCTTCTTTCATCCATCCTCTCAACATGTCCAAACCACCTTAACATTCCTTTCTCAATTTTTGTAATTACATCTTCTTTCACCCCACATCTCTCACGTATGACATCATTTCTTATCCGGTCTTTCAAAGTTACACCACACATACTTCTTAAAGCTCGCAACTATATAGAGTTACTAACCGATGGCCGATGGGGCAAAAAGGTTCTCGAATGGTGACCGCGTACTGGCAAACGAAGCGTAGGGCACCCACAAGGTAGTCAGATAACCTGACCAGGGTCGCTGGAAAGCGCTGGATGCAGGCCGCTCTTGATCGGTCAATTTCGAAATCTTTGGGTGAGGCGTATGACTAGCAGTGGACGTAATGCGGCTGAAATGATGATGATGACATGACTCACACATAAGGGTTTATCTCTCAAGAGGTAGACGGAGTTTAAGAATATTATAGTAAAAAAAAAAGTGAAAAATTAATTTTTGTAGGAAATGATGTACCGAAAGCGATAAAAAATAACAGCCTTAAGTGTCTCAGCACACTTTGCCGAAGTTCAGCCGCTGAAGTTCAGCCAAAGCATGCCTGCAATGTTTTTTCCATATACCCCGACACACTATGCCGAACTTCCGATGCGTTTTGGCTGAATCGGAACTTCGGATTCAGCCAGAACGCGTTCAATGTATTTTACATATACCCCGACACACTATGCTGCGGCTGAAGTTCAGCTTGACGCTGTCGAGCTGAACGGGGAACCCATTTTGAACATGCGAGTCATAAAACTGAAAAGCGTTTTTCCAGTACCAGCGCGACGTATGTATTTATTTTTATTTAATATTTTTTTAAATAATAATACCTAATGTTTGGTTTGGGATCATCATCATCTTCTGCTATCGACGGCTCATAGCTGGGCATAAGCCGAATACAAACTTAAAAACAGTTGTATTAAGATTATACCAGTGGTTCACCGCGAACTAAGCCTCGCGATATTCCACAAGTTTATTTGCCAGGCAAATTAGTTGTAGTAAACAGATTTTCCAACCTTCTATTCTGAGCTGCAACAGTCCATTTTTTATTTTTACCATTTATTTCCACGCGTATAACATCGAAACCTGAATCAAATATTGACAGAGCAACGTCTCTACATCCGGTCGCGTGGTCGGTGAGCATGACACTTGGCTAGTCTTCCACGACCGTGTGGAATGGGAACCGTACAATTTATTTGAGAACCAGTAATACTTCTCATACTGTACACAAATCACAATTGGTATAGGTATCTTGTGGTGGAGCTGACCGCGTGATTCAGAGAAATGTCACTTTCGTATCAGAGACACCTAGATACATATTTAAAAAACCTAGATCAAATATTTATTTGTTTTTTAAAACTTTATTGACTATTAGGCGCTTTATATATACATACATACATAAACAATAAACATACATAGATATACATCATTAATACAAACATTCATAGATTTACATGTGTAATTGATGTGTGAAGGTAGCTTTAGAGTTACATTTAAAAATATCATCAAAATTAGTTCAACGGTTAATACATAGATACCAACTAATGTACATACATAAATACAAACAATTATTTTCGCCCCAACTTGAATTTTACCCGAAGGAAGTTCTCTGGTGTCAGTATATATTGTTAGGTTTAAAGTTCGCCATTAATTAAGAATTTTAGATCGCAATGTATGGAAAATTTACTTGGTTTTAATTGTAATATTTCACAGGTCCATCCCCACAGTAAATATTGACTTCATATGATAAATTAAATCTTCATAATACCATCATCATCATCATCCTCTCCTTATCCCACATTATGTCGGGTCGGGACAACATGTAGTTTCATAATACCATATCAAAGTGAAATAAAGAGTTTTATAAACTAGTAGTTCGCCACGAACTTAGACCTCGCGATTATATCTTCTAATACCAAGAAAAGCAAGCAAGCCATCCAATACACCACAATTGAACACAATAAACTGACTAAACAAATTAAACAAAACTTTAAGCAAGCAAGACAACGCAAAGTCATACTATTCTAGAAAAAATCATGTAAAACGGCAATCTTGTAAACTTATGAAAAAAAAACATAGCGAGTTCTAAGAGTTCTAACTTATTGTTTATTTGTTAACTGTATGGTATTAAATGTACGCAACAAAGATTTGTCACTTTTCTTCTTTTCTTAAAAATAGTGGTCAAGACATTGGCCTTGTAACTTAGAAGTCGCGGGTTTAATTTCCACGGGAGACATCCATTTTTAAGAAAGTTGTTCAGTAACCCGGACTGAATTTACCCATAAATAGTTTCAGTATATTTTGTAAGAAGATTTGTATTGTATATCCGTCACGGCTCAGTCAGCTAGAGTTCGCGACTCACCCTAAACTCGTTCAAGTATAACGTATAAAAATAAAAAAGTTGCCCAAACAAAAAAGTTGTTAAAATAAAAATGGTTTTCGTGGCACGTTTGGGGGCGCGGGGGGTGACGCTCGCCTCGGGAGGGGAGAGAGACTTGATAAATTTTAACTACGATCTATAACAAACATTTTCCGAAAGTAAAAATGACTCCATATATTTTGCCAAATTTTCTTCTAAAATTACTGAATTATTGTATTTGTGTATAAACGACCAGTAGAACTCGGCGATGGGACCACGGGCAACAAACGATAAAAAAAATAAGACTGTCTGTCTTCGTGTCTGTTTTTACTGGTCTGGGGGAAAAGAAAAAAAAATGAAATTTACCAGCTGTTACAAAATTACGAGCGGATAAAAAAACGCGCCACTTCGGAAAAGCTTAAAAGCAAAACATTCGTTGCGTATGACTCTTGCGTTCAAAAACTGGTCTCATCTGGGGAAAAAAAGAAACCCAACCTGACAACCCTTTAATGTTAAATTTTTCACCATAATGGTAAAATAAAATCCCCAACCTGACAACCCCGGGGGTTATCAGGTTGGGTGTTTGAAATTTACCAGTTGGTAAATATGTGCGAGCGGTTAAAAAAACGCGGCACTATGGAATTTTTTTAGAAGCAAATTATTTGTTTTTCTGTCTCTTTTTGGCAAAAAAATTAACATGGAAATAATATCTTTGGGGATATTTTAATTCTTTTTGTTTCTTGATGGTGGCGGGTGCAGTGCGTGCATGCAAGTTTTAATCAAAGGGTAGTGTAGGTGATTGAGTGGCGGACGGCGCCTAAAGTCAAACAAAAAAAAAATCACTACAGCCGTGTTATGACTGTCCACTTTGACTATTTCACATATTGTTCATGATAATAAACATTTATAATATCAAATAACCAAATTCTTATAATAAAGTCCAACAGAATCAATTCACTAAATAAATTAAAACTGAACCCATTGACTTCCTGCCAAAAACTCTTGGGATTGACTATTTTCAGACGAATGACTCAATGGAAGAGCCTATAGGTCTGACAATTTGAATCTAGTGCCGCAAAATAGGATAGTAGGAAATGGTAGGAATAAATTAATGGTGTATTTATTTTTAAAAATTATGTCAAAAAAAAAAAAAATGTCAAACCAAGATCAGGCGTTTTTTATTTAAAAAAATTTAGTATGGGGAAATTCGAGAAATATCATCTAGCAACCCTGTCATCATCTGCCATAGTGTGCGTGCGTAGCGTGGTGCGTAGTGATGTTCCGCCCTCTAATTTTCTCAACTTTCCTTTTTTCCCAACAATGGAACTCAAGTATCAAAAATAAATTAAGTATTTTTTTTAATATAAACCTACAATACCCCGACTGATTCACCGATTGACTAATGATAGAGGCTGCTACGTATAGAGGCTGCTCCAGTAAGTACGAAATAAAAACGAATGACGTCATAGTTTCTTAGAGTCAAATAGCGCTCTTAATATCAGTTTTTCCGCATTATTAAATCTTTTATCACGTTGATAATGGATATGATCAATGACAAGTGACATTATTTTGTGACATTATATTATTTTAACAGTGCCAAATAATTTATTTTTGACCCAGGAAACTTGCTTATTGTCTAGACATATTTTTTATTAAAAGTACATACATATGGTTATTTGTATGACTTGTAAACCCTGCTTCACATTGCTTGACTGAAGGTTTTTTGTCCAAAATCAGGGTTCGGGATCTCAGTAGATAAATACAGACTCTCTGTCCGTGTATCGTTCACGCTCTTTATACAAAGATTTTTTTATACCCTTATTTATTACATTATCTAATAAGATTCGAGTAAGAAATATAATAAGAAATGTCTCTTAAGAACTGTAAGCCTATGTACTTGTTATGAAATCCTATTCTATTTAATCCTATTCTAACATTTGCTTTATAGTTTGTTTGACAGCTTTAACAGAAATTCGTACAGCGCCTGTATAATTGCTACTTTTGGCCACCATGGGCGCTGCAATAGATTTCATTACCTTTACCACGTACATCGCACGGAATTAATAAAAATATATTTTATTTGCGACTTATAACAGCTATGTAAGGTAAAGGAAATATATTTAATGTACAGACACACTTTTATACTGTTTTATTATATGTTTAGATAGATAGATTATTTGATTGCTCCGCACCTCAGTCCCCTCGTTCGTTGAAAAACCTCGCCCTAACAAAAGGACATAAATTGTTTAAGAAATAAAAATATTTTTATTTTCCATTTAAATTATTTTATCTTATTGGCGTTCATTGATAATTGTATACTTTTATTTTATGAAATTCATCTTATTTTAAACTTCTCGTAAAAACGGTGATAAAATACGAGAATTTTCTCAGAAAGTCCCAGATAAAATTCCCAAATCGGCACATCACTTTTTTCACCGAACTTTAGCGGCTGAACTTCAGCTTGTATAGTGTGTCGTCTCCACCGAAGTTTAGCCGCTAAACTTCAGCCGCTAAACTTCGGCATAGTCTGCCGAGACACTAACAGTTAAATTTTCTGATTAAACGCAAAGTATCTAAACACTTATTTTTTTACTTTTTGTATAAGCTTTTTCAAGAATTGTAAGACAATTGAATCTGGCTCAAAAGATTAGATTGTCTTACAACACCCCGCGCATCAACTTACCAGGGATTTTAAGGTTTAGTTTTTTTGTCTTTTACAAATTTTTCGACAAGTTTATTCTTTATCTTGTTTCTGAGGTTATTCTTGAAAATTAATCGTCTGGATGATAAGAAAGCAAAAAGCTATTTACGAACTTTGCTTTATTTTTAAATAAACAACATCACTAGCAAGTTGGCAGCTTATTCAACCTCAATTTACTCTCTTACGAGTGTCTCGTAGAAGTTAAGAATTAATCTGACCACTAAGCCCACGGAGTAGGAACTGCTATCACTTCCTCGTAACCCCCTTTTAATTGCGATCCAATGAAGCGCCACTAATTCCCCCTTGGAATCGAACTTTGGTCCTCAGATACAAAATGAAGGAAGTACAGAAGAAACACCTAACTTCTTTCAAAGTTTTGTTTACGGGTTTATGCAGATTGTATATAATATTATAACATTTTTATAGACTATACAGTCCCACTGCTGGGCAAAGACCTCCCCTCTAGTACGCCACTGAACTCTATCATGTACGATGGAGTTCCAGGCTTTGTCAAAAAGCGAGCTTTACTTTTTACTTGAGCGACCTCTTTTACGACGCCAGGCTACCGGCACCCTTTTTGTAGCATTCTTGGCCTGTCTTTACGCATTCTACACACATCCCAGCCCAGTCCCATTTGAGTTTGGCTGCTCTTCTCATACAAAAATATATATTATTTCATCCAGGCACCTTTCCGTTTGCATTCTTTAGCTGTGGTGCTTCAGAACCCGGGTAGCCCTTAGACGGGGCTATAATAATATATAGGACAGGATTATACAAAATACCATTCAAAGTGAAGAAGAACAGAAACCGGTTGTTGAATCATATCGATAATGTCGCCATTGTTTTAAATAAAAATCTCAAGTCAAGATATTAACAAATTGTGGTACACAGGATTTGATAAGTGTGTTATAAACATGTCCTCTTTCTCCTCCCCATGAAAGCTACCGGGGTTTATTCTTTTCCAAATATGATGTATCCAAATTACAATTACAATGCTGCAAGAAAACACAGACACACAACACTTTCACAAAATTATAGATATCTCTTCTTTCTCTACTTTGTGTCCCTGGAATCGAACTCGGTCCCTCCAATAAGTTGGGCCGTGCCAATCAATAGGACAGAGGACTTGCAGTGTTGTTCAATTGTACGTATAGTTATTGTTATTTGGGTGTTATGAGTCTTTTATTTTTCTTGAAAGGTTTGTAAGAATACACCAACGAAAACGAATTGGTGTATGGTATTTAGGAGTATTATTTAGAATTACTTTGAGTCGGTTGCGGCATGGAGAAAGGTTTGATGAAAGGAGATTACTAAAAGGGTTTACAAGTATATGTGAATGGAAGAGTGGGTCTTTTACGAGTTTTTATTTAACTTGCAATGTATCTTGTATGAATTGTTGTTTAGGTCAAATCTTGCAACTCAATTTTCAACCAGTTGTCCTCAACCGATTGAGCTGAAATTTTGTTTAGATTAAGTCAGACGAGTCATTGAGCAGTTTTTATAATGGAACCGAGATATAATTATGCAAGCACTTTATGGTCGATGATGTATCAAGTCTAATCACGGATGGGCATACAAATCTGTATGTAATGTACCAGTACATTAAAGTTCTAGTCTATGCATTTTTTCTAACTTTATCGCTTAATTTCTTACATCCCTTTATGCATTTTTTACGGACAAATTACACTGATTGCGCTTGCCCCAAAGTAAGTTCGAGACTTGTGTTATGGGATACTAACTCAGCGATACTATATTTTATAGCAAATACATGTATAGATTAACATAAAAGACCCAGGAGAATTTGAAAAAGGCCATTTTCCAACTTGCCCTGACCGGGGACCGAACTCATGAGCTCTGGGTGGCGGACTAGCATGGTGACCACTACGCTACGAAGGTCGTCAAAAAGTTAGATACTTACTCTATTTTGGAGTGTGCCCCAGTATCTGTATAAATGCATCAGTATCTGATCAATACAAGACATGAGCTATATATACAGTTGGATGCTCCCGGAATGCCGACATCCCGGGAATGCATTCCTGTCACATCCCGTCCGACTTGCGGAGATATCGGAAACTTGTGACCCTTGTTTATTAAGGAAACTTTCCTAAGGAGCCCTGTTGTAGCTGACTACGAATTGATTATCTATCTTACTAGTAGTAAAGAAGTGGTAAGGTTCATTCAATAAAATTTTGTGGCGACTTAAACAGAAAATAACATTTTTCGAACTCTTACTTTAATTTTGTCTTGTCAAATTAGTATTGTTATACCCATTGTTACATATAAAGAAGCTTACAAAAAACATCTCATTACATTATTAACTAAGTAACCTAAAATAATTATAAATTAAAACTTACCAAAATTATAATTCTTCAAACTAAAACTCAGTAACCACGTCAAAAAAGAAGAAACTAACCCCGAATCTCAAAAATTATACAAGTATAAAGACATGATTAGTATTTATGAATGTTACGAAACATTTGAACTCAAAACCTACCTGGATTTGTAGAGAAAACTAAAAAAAAAGGAAATAAGAAAATCAGGGCACTCGACCCGCACTTAGGGCGTTTCCACACAATTGCGCACAACACGACACGAAAACCCGCCGTCGTGAGTGGAAATCGAGTCAGGTAGAAAAACACTCGTGCACTCGGGATAAGGGTGAGTAGAGGGTAGAGCGGAGCGGGCGCACAGGACTAAACAAGTAACTAACTACCTTATGCAAGATGTACCTATTTCTGCTTTTGTTTTTATTTTCATTGCAATAACTATAATAAATATGCGTAAGCAAGCATCTAAACTTAAATTTGTATGGGACCATCTTACAATAATACCCTCACAAACAAAAAAAAGACTAAATCGGGCCAGGCGTCCTCGCATAATCAGTAAACACACATAAAAAAAAAAGATCGCGGCGAATTGATAACCTCCTCCTTTTTCGGAAGTCGGTTAAAAAGCCGATTGTATATATTTATTTATTTTAAATAGTCATAGGATCAAAGTCGCGGGTCACACCTGGATGAGAAAAGCACAGGACCGAGATGGGCGGCGTCTACGAGGCCTATGCTCAGCAGTGGGCGGAAGAAGGACTAGGATGGTGATGATGATGACTCATAAGATTACTTTTTGCAATTTTCCTGGAACGATTTTTACTAAAACCGCGCCACAAAGAAACTCAAGCTTGTCCTTCAGACATTAACTGATGGGGTGGTGATGGCGACAACACAGGGCCGGATTACGACTGACATATTACTAAATATATCACCGCCGTATTGTACGTGAGGACGTGACTGTAGTACGCAGTGTCTCAGGTGGAACACGACGCCACTATTTGTTAAGGTTATTAGGTCATTTATGTCTGATTTTTCCAGAAATTCCGCGATAAATGGCTATAAGATGTTGCGTTTTTCGTCTCTTTTTTTCTAATTTGCCACTGCTCAATACATTCGTAGAGTTAAACTTGAAACTATCATAAATAAAAAAAACTCTTAAACCAAGTTTTTCTTAAATTTATATTTTATATTTAAGAATTTGTGGAAGCTAAATAAGAAACTTTAAAAAAACTTTTTATTACCTGATTGATTATTTACTTTCTTAGCTTACTTTGTTTATAATAAGGCTGTTTTTTTTAAAATCCAATATTTTGATCTTCTATATTACAACTAGCATTAAAAAAGTGCTAGAAAACATTATTATCATTTCTTAAACTATAAGCTAAAGATATTTGGTTTATTTCCATAAGGCAATTCTAATTTTATGGCCCTTAGTTTTGAGATTTTACAATCCTAATTTTCAAATTAACTAACTATAAAACGACATAAGTCTAAGGTATAATAATACAAGACCTAACTATAATTCAATCAATAAGCACTGCACGTACCTTCGCGAAACAATGTTGATAGTTCACCCTTAGTCCGTCACTTGAGAGACACATGGCGTGACACCGAGAATGCCGTGCCCTCTCCGAAGGTAATTACATCCCTTGATAGACGGACCGACCCTTTCTTATATCGTATCAACGCGTTTGTTTTGCGGAGAAACTAACATCTGGACGATAATTACTGTCACTTCATCACATGTTTAGGTTTTCTCATGCTTAGACTGAAAGCTAAGGCTTGCTTCATCCTCAGCTTGGCTGTTTCTGAGCCCAGGGTGCAGTTTCTTTCAGCTTTTTCTTTAAAAATTACCGAAAACGATGAAAAAATTAGATTTGGCCAAATTGATGAACATAATAATTATACATACACACAAGGTATCACGTCTTTCCTGATCCCTAATGGGGCAGACCATAGAAGTAGATTTTTTTCTGAAATGTTAAAATCAGACTACGGGAGCGCAGTATTCCAACCACTGGGCAGCAGATCTCGAAGAAAAACTCTAAATACTTCAACTTCGTTTATTTTATACGAACGTGAAACACTTCACAATAATCTTAACACTATTTAAAATATTTCAATTAATCAATTTTTAACGGATCAAAAGCATGGGGCAGACATGGCATTTCGGGTACTGTGGTTCTAAGCAGACATGTTGCTGAAAATAAAGATGTACCCATAGACACAGAATTTTTTTTTTTGCGCTCTTAAATCTATGGATGTACCTATATTATATATCCGTAGAAGCACAGATCTCATAGAAGTGTCAAATGTCAGATTTTATCTTGCATCAAAACGTGCAAACATTGTAAAAGAAAGTAGCAGAGAAACTTTTACTAAAATATTTATTTGTATTCACAATTGACGACAACACTTACAAGTTAATTCAGCTTATCAATTAGATAACTCATCAGCTCTCGCAACCGAGATCAAGATAACAAACATACACTTAATCATTACGAAACAACAACATTAAAACAAGATGCAATTTGAAAAGTTACAGACAGACAATAGAAGGCGGTGGATTCTGAAGTGAAACTCGTTTCGTATTGAATTTCGAATCCGAATTGTCTTGCGAATCCGAATGTGTACATATATTTTAAATATCTCATCATCATTTCAGTAGCATAACGTCCATTGCTGGACAAAGGCCTCTCCCAAGAATTTTCAAAATGTCCGCACTATTGTGGCTTGCTTTCATCCTGCGCTTTTACCGACCTTCGTCAGGTCATCTGACAATACCTTGTGTGTAGGTGTCCCAAACTTCGCTTGCTTATGTTATTGCCACTTCCTATAAGTGCAAATGCAGAAAAAGCGGCAACAAACTGCACTGTAGCATTTTCTCCAAAAAAGACAACTTAAAATTATTGTTAATTGGTATGTGAAGTTGTGACCTGAGAACATTGTTTGTTAAATGAAATAATTTCAGAATATTCTCCGTAGTTCCACGAGCATTCGTGACGATTACCTCCCGATATAGCAGTTAATGGCTTAGCAGCTTTTAAATAACAATATGGACACGCCCATTGCTATTAATGTGTTCATAATCGAGTGATCTTTCTCAGGGATGCTGCTCTAGTCCTCTCAAGGTCTCTTCTAGGGAGAGGGATCGTATAGATTCATCACAATGTTTTAAGTACCTACGTGTTAAAATAACAAGAAAATTGTATAAACTTGGAGTGATTTATTTTTCTAACACGCACTCAGCACAGCCAGAAATGATACTATGTCAATAAGTTTATTTTCTGCGTTTCTTCTTAGCAGTGATATTCCAGAAACTTTAATAATTTGTAGCTTTTTTAAAAAAGAGGCGTGTTATAAGTTTGATGCTAATGTCTGTCGGTCTGTCTGTCTGTCTATCTGTGGCATCGTAGCGCTCGAGCGAATGGACCGATTTCAATGCGGTAAAAGAATCTTTCCTTGTTTTTCGGTTAAAATCAGTTCAGTCGTTTAAAAGTTATTGGGTGTTAATGCTTTCAAGTTGTAATTTACCTGGCAAATACTAGATGGCGCTATGAATATCATTTTCATTTAACATCGCTGAGAATATTATGTAGTTCCGCCACTTATCACTGTGTCTGGTTTTTTTTTAATTTGCCTAGCAAATAAACTTATTTTTGATTTCGCGAGATTTTGCCTATATTAGTGTCCTATAGTGCTGGGCAAAGGCCGTTATTATTTTCTTTCATTCGTTCCTACTCAGAGTTATAGTCCGCCTGTCAGTCTTGTATGCATCTCAGTCCTATACCCAATCTATACCTAGATCTGCCTCAGCTTTATTAGTACTGTATTTTTTAGAAAAGCAATCATGAATAACCCAAAGTTTCTCAGACGTATAATAAAGGCAACAAAACTAACTGAAAAATCTGGTTTGTCTAGAAACTTCTTTTAGATCAAAAAAATTGTGTTCAAGATTTTATACCAAATTACAGATTTCTAGTACTTATAGTCTCTGAGCAAAACCGCGGTCGAACAGACAGACAGACAGGGCGAAACTATAAAGATTCCTTAATTACTACGGAACCCTAAAAAGCTCTGAAAATAAGTTCAAATAATTTTGTTAAAATGTAAACATATTTTTTACCAATAATATACATCATACAGGAATTGTTGAATTGTAAATGTGAAGGTTACAATTACATGTGTCCGTTGGGTACTTCGTGTGATGACTGTGTCTGATAACGTACTCAACGTATCAACAAAAACACATCTCCTTAAAAACTTATGATATATCCTCCTTGACCCATTTTGACCCGTAGGTTTGCGTATGATATTTTTAGGTAGACTTACTTGTTGGTCTTTAGGGATCAACTTTGAACAACTCAAAACTAGGGAAAGAATTATACATATTTTTAAATAGAACATATCCACGGAATTACTCGAAATCAGATCATCAATAAGAACGATAGCCAAATTCAATAATAATTTCAGAAAATAATAAAAATTTAAGAATAATATTTGGAAAGCGGTATATTGCTAGAGGCTGAAATAATTCTCGTGAAATTTTGTGCGCAGGTTCGATAATTAGGTTTTTTTTTTTGTAAACATTTTTTTTTTTCGGTATAATTAAGTTTATGCTACAAGCTTGTTGCTTGCAAGCCTCGCTAGATTACGAATCATATTAATGGAAATAATTGGAAATACCTTCACTACAGCAATATATACATTAAGACTTGGACAATCTGACCTATGGCTAGCCCAAGTCACAATACCACGCAATATGTCAGCGTAGAGCCCCGCCTAATCTCCACTTAGGAATCTAAGCACCATTATTCTGCGCAAAACAATTCCCTGCGCATGACATTAAGAAATTATTAGGTTTCGCATCCGCGTAAGACAGCCTTAGGGCAAAATAAAACTGGCTTAGAATTGACACCCAATAAAAGTACATATTCCCTTTTAAAAAGAGAATGAAATTCATAATCTATCTATAGTAGAAAGCCGAGCTTGTAATTTTGATAAATTTGCAGAAGACCTAAAAAAAAGCTAAGCTGAATGAGCCAAGCCTATATAAACATAATTCACATATATCCTCATCACAAGCTGGTTAAATAGCAAAATGAGTAAATATTTGGTAAGCCGAAGAAAACAAAGAAAAAATATAGTAACGACCTATGGGAAAATCAAAGATTTTAAGTGAAAAAAAATATATATTGAAGACAGATTTCACTATTAATATATAGATAACATACGTTGTAGCATGTATATTTTACCTATACTTTAATAAATCTATTTTTAAGACTGAAAATGACCCATGACAGAAGTATGTATTCAGAATAATCGTCTATTTTAATAATGAAACAGCGATATGTATTTTCATTATTTATAATTAAATAAATTGTATTTTTTAATATTTTTTTTAAAATCAATCTATTGATAAGAATATATTGATAAAGATTTTTTTATTATTATTTGGTAAAAGTGAACTGCGTATGTCAGTAAGTTATCCCTGTGTAGTGTCGTCAATTTGTGCTAAGGGCAACTGCACTGGAGTCAGGTTGGCAGGCTCTTATTAGACAGGATGAAGCCCGGTTTTTGTTAAATCTAACGCATATTGCAAGGAAATGGTCATACTGGATGTTAGTCCTCATTTACATTATTAGTCGTAAGTACTCGTAATTACACTAATATTTTAAATATGCATAAAAACTTGAGATTTTTTATATCGTAAATATCAGCAACATACTAACATACTTTAAAATAAACCAGTTAGATTAATCCGCGACACCTTTCGTCAAAATGCTGCAAATTATTCTTCGCCATGCTTCGTCCAATATGGTCACAATATCAACACGAATAGATATTTTAAATTCATTCAAAATGAGGCAGTCAAAATAGGTCTAGCTTATCAATTTTGTTATTTTAACAAAGTTACTTACATTATTTTAGTAAACTATGAAAACAGTATGTATATCAATATTTAAAAATAGACAGAATATAAAATTTCTACGGTAAATCATCCTCTCAAATAATTAAATTTTTAACAAACACACAACAAATTTCATTTTTTTTCAGGTGTTCTTCCACATCTCCATAGTTGTTCATCATATCGTCACCAAATTAATATGGGACCAACCAGATACTAAGGCTTTTAAATGAAAAAAGAATTATCTAAATCAATTAAAAAGAGACAATGATATTGCGTATATAACACATGTACATACAAAAAATACGCTCATGTCTGTGAAGATAAAAGCCCTTAAAAAAAGAGAATTAAAAAAAAACATAAAGGTCGAATTGATAATATCCTCTTTTTTTTTAAATGGGTTAAATAACATAAAAGTATTTCCAACGTCATCGGAAGTACTGTAAAAACCTTGCTTCTAATAATATTGGAGCTATAAATTGTTTTAATTACTCTCTTACGTGTTAACTGCTTGCTGCGAATTCGATATCGATTTTATTAATTGATGATGATAATGACCGAGATTATGTGCAAGCACGCTTATTCACAACGTCATATCGGAATCAGGATAATTTTCACAATAAATATTTGAACTAAAATGATATTAGGAAATGTTAAGAAAAAAATATGTATAAGTACAAACCGAATGGATATAATCTACCGCTTAATCCAAGGAAAGGTTTGGGGTTAGTTTTTTTTATTTAACATTATCTTTTGTTTGTCAAAAATAAATAAAAAAATTAAATTCTAAAAAAGATGTTAAAAAAATCAATCTTATTATAAAACGACTTCCCAAAAAGGAGGAGGTTACCAATTGGTTGCGTTTTTTTTTTTTTGTTTGTTCACCGGTATTCGAAGACGCCTGTTGGAGACTATTTTGTTGTGTAGTCCCATCAAAATTTAATAAAAATCGGTTGTAAGTAGTTTAAGGTGACGTTGGTTTTAGTTTTAAAAAATTATGTATTTTAATTAACTAAGAAAAAATCAGTACCTAATGAAATAATTGTGTGAAGTGTCAAACTTAAAAACAAATTAATCGATTTTGTTTCTACAGTTGTAATTGTAATAAAGCAACACCTATAAAGTTGTTTGTCATTTTCTACGTCTGGCAGAACCCTAACTGGCACTTCTCAGACAGGGACGCATACGCTCATCTGCACGTGGGCGCAGCCCTAGGGCTCCTTTCTCTTGGACGGTACCCCGGCTTTTCACTCCCAACTGAAATGCAACTACATTTCGTGAGCTTTTTAGTGAATAGCCGAGGGTCATCAAATTCTATGTAATTAAAATGAAAGCCTGGATTTTGTATGCTTCAAGTGACTGCTAAAGCAACCTAAGTATATTAAGTAGATATTCGTGGAAGGGAAATACCCGTACTAAATCGAACCACAGACTATACGTTATTTTAATTTAATTATACTAGATATAGTGTAGAGCACTATATCTAGTATAATTAAATTAAAATAACAGTCAAAAACTTTTAAAAAAATCGGCATTTCCATACAAAAGTGTGCAGCCGCCCGGGCCATTTGTATGGGAATTTAGTTTTATTTTTTTTATAATTATAATAAAGTGATCTAGTATAATAGTCTGTGGTTTTATTCATTACGGGTATGTCCCATCCACGTTGTATATACGAGAGAAAATGGAATTAATGAGAAATATGCATTAAAACATAGACTTTATTACCCGTGTCCGTTTTTGACTATGGGGTTTGTCTTTTCTAATGCATAAAATTAAATATCATTTAAGGTAACGTTCAATTACCTAATATAGCAGACATACCTTATTTTTGAGGTAGGTAAAGGTAAGTACGTGCGCGTGTCACGTGCTTTATGTTCTAAATGAAAATATTTTCTAGAAAATATGTCAGTTTAAACCAACAAACTAAGCTGACAGCGATACGTGTAGGTAGGTTAATTCTTTGAAACCCACTATCAAATATCCGCCGATGCGTGCAAACGACGATAAATACAAAAGCTACAGGTATGTAGTGTTGCAAGCAATAGTATAAAATATCGATAGTTTCAATACTATCGAAAGTATTGATAGTTTTTAATGAATACTAAAGATAGTATCGATAGTGAAGGTACTATTTGTGTAAAAAACTATCGATAAAGCTATCTAATATCGATATTATTGTAATATGGATAGTAAATTTAGGTATCGATAGTTTTTCATACAAATAGTAGTCACAGTATTAATACTACTAATACTAGCGATAGTATCTAAATTCTATCGTTAGTATCGATACTATCGACAGTTTTACCTTACATCAATAGTATTGCAAACTATTAACAGTCGATGCTATCGATATTGTGACCGTTTTTCGATGTCAACTATCGACAGTCAAACTATCGGTAGTGCAACGCTACAAGTATGATTGAACACAGCCATGAGAAGTGGTGGTTCGAATCACCCTCCTGGCAAATATTCTAATCACATAGATAATATTCAATTTAAAGGTGATCTCAGATGATTTACTGTATTAAGTATCCCTCTGTTAAATAACAAAGCTAAATTAACATCTAATAACTGCGATCAAACTGAGCTTTCAATACCCCATTGTACAGAAATTGAATCGTTTCGCAAAATGTCAAAAGGCACGAAGAACGGCAATTTGTGCAAGATACCTGCTCAGGTAGCAAATAGATGTGGCTATTACAGCTAGACAAATTTCGCTAGCGACGTGATAGTGCAAGCAAAGCTGGTTGTACACCCATTTGTCAAAGCTGGGAATAAACGACAGTCGTTTTAATTTATTCGGGTTGTAAATAGTGTTTCGTGGGCAATTTGAAGGCGATTCTCAATCATCTCACTGGTTTTGGAATAACAGTTTGTTTTAACACTTGCTTAACAATAGTACAGTAATAGTTAAGAATACCTAGTTTTATAGTAAAAAATATCTTAATTAATAGCTCAAAATACTCACGATCAAGTAAACTTTTTATAAAAAAATAAAACCAAAGTTGGTCATCCGTTTAGGAGTTACCGTGGCAAAAACATCGACAATCTAATAAAACATCATTACTCTCACAACTTAAAAAAAAATCATTTACTTTACATTGGTGGATAATCAGGTAGGGAACATCGTCTCGAATATCGTCTTTCTTTCGAAGCGAAAGATAGTCCTCATTCAAAGTGAATATCATTCGCGCATCCGGTACAATTTATACATTAAACCATCCACTAAGTATCAGAGACTCACGTACATGGACCGTGGCACATTATTTAGCTAAAGTACAGTACATTATGATATTTAACAATATCTAAATGCTAGCATTGTCTTCAGCATTAGACACGGGTTGTGAGGCAAAAGCCCTAAGCTTTGTGCGATGCGTAGGTGTTACATAGACTAATCAGTGCCACAGAAGAGATTCTTATGTAGGTTTACTGAGTTATTTCTCAATTAATTTATTTAAGTAGTAACTCTATATTACTGGTTTCATAATGCTCATAATCGGGATAGATCACATGCATTGAGAGAGAACTATTCCTAACAATGGGTTGTAATGTTTTTATTTTATTTATTATGGAAAACTCAGCCATTTCTTATCTATTCAAACAATAACAACACGTAATTAAAAAAGTTGTCAACGATAATGATGATGAACATGAATACTTTAAAATTTATCGCGTGATGGATAGTAATATTATTTTCCAAGTAGCTCCTTACCTCCCTCCCTCGTATTAATACGAAGTAACATTTTTGTTACAGAGATGCAGCTTTCAAATTTATTGAACCATTAATAAGTACGAATGGGCCACGTCCTATAGCTTTACTTGAAGGTACTTATACCATAGATATTTTAAGAGTTGCTGAAAAGTAGATCCTCATAAGGATCGTATACAAGGAAGTACACGCGAATAATTAGCGACAAGCTTTGTCAATATGTTTAAAATATATATTTATAAATAGTGTATCTGAAGGCTGACTGGTAGAGAATGCATTAGCATTAAGTCCAACTTTTGTACCATTATGGTAAATAAATATTTGATAAATAAATATGTTCACAAAAATACATTTGCAACATGTTTCGTAACAAAATCATTTTTTTAATGATTAAGAGCCTACGCGCAGAATCTTTTGAACGTTCAATATGGAGTTATAATAGCAGTGCGCGCATTTGAAGATTACAAACTCCACACTGAATCCCAGAATGATTAAACTATCGCCCAATTAAAAATCACAAGGGCGCGCACGCATATGTCTCATTTTTTACTTATTGTCTTATGTCCACTAGGTGGGGCAGAGGGCCGGTGGCCGCTTCAGTACTTTTCCATCTCATTCTGTCTTGAGCAACGCGCTTCACTTCAGGCCATTCTAGTGACAGCTTTGAAATGTGAGTGGAAATTCTCCTGAGCGTGTGGCCAATCCATGTTTATTTGCGACTCGCTATTTGGTGATCGGTCGGTGTTTAGCCACAAAACTGACAGGCGTTCGTTAAAAATCTTATCAGGCCAAAAGATAACTAATATTTGCCGAAGACAGCGATTTATAAAAACTTGAATCTGCGTGATGTAAGTATTATTTTAGATATTATTATTATTTTTCAAATTACTTCATTCCATACCTATTTACACTTCTGAATAATCAACAATTTCATAATCTTTTCCATGCACGTTAGTCATGAAGGAACGACGCCCAGGGCAGGTCAGGCTGGTCCAAGAAAGATCACTTTGAGATTAATTAACAACTGAGATTTGCCTCGTAAGATGTACCTCCACAATTTGCCGCCATAACTGAATTTTAGCGGTTGCGAGAAATTGGTCGTGACTCGAGATAACATTTTGGTAAGTAATTTAATATTTTATATAAACATTATAAGCAAGGGATTTTACTTCTTAGCTCTTTCTTTTTGTTAATTCTTAAGATAAAATATAAATAAAAACACATCGGAAAATTGATACATGTAAGTAAGATAAATTCAAGAGAAAGGTTTTCTAAGCCTCCACACTACGGCCTCCAAATATCAAAACTATTTAACTTAGATACAATTCTTTTATTTCTGTACATTAACCCAAGTTTAAAATACCGGTATGCTCTATGCATTTTGGGGCTTCTGGGTAATAACTTATTCTTGATATATAAGTCTTAACCCTTTGTAGCGTCGTGTTGCATATATGCAACGTACTGGTTTTTTTAATTATATTTTTAAATGTTTTAAATTCAGTTGTAATATCCTTTTGGTATTTAATAAAAGAAAATAACTGTTCAATAAATCTTTAATTTTTTTTTGTCTATGCCAAGTCAACTTTCTTGCGACAACGAACCATAGAGCCAAAATCCATTTTTATTTAAAAAAAAATATTTTATATACTTAATATTGTCAAATTGACCCAAAATAAACTGCATAAAATAGGAAATTAAACATATTTTTATAATTCATATTTAAAAATAACGAAAATGAAAAATTATTTTATTTTATAAAGGGGGGCTTTTTTTCGATAATTCTAAACAAAAAATTTTTAAAACATTTTTTCCCGTTTTATTTGGATAATTATTGATCAATAAAGTAAGTTTTATGAAAATCGATAAATTTGCGCTACAAAGGGTTAATAAATTTATGTCAAACTAGAGAGAGAACTTTGCGTAACAATGGGACACTCTGTAAAATTACATTACACACATTTATAAACATTATCATTATTTCTTCTGTCTTTCACCGGAAAGACGTGTGCGAAATATTTGAAAAAAATAATATTATTTTACATTTAATGTAAAATTATTTCTTTTTACAATAAAGAGGTATCTTTCGTCTATCTATCTATCTATCTATCTATGGGCTATAAAATAAAAAGTTAGAGAATTCTGAAGTTAGATAACTTCATGAATTCTACACTGATGGTTTTGGCTGTCATTGCAATCGCAAAAAACATCAATGTACAACTTGATAGTTGACAAGCGTAGCTTACGCGTAGGTTCTCAAATCTAAAAAAAAAGCGAAAAGCCATAAATTATTCACAAACTGCCAAGTCCAGCTAACTCAATTAAGGTCCATACGACAACTAATAAAGCGAGGCTGACCACTTACAGTAAAGGGCTCACTCGTATTCTTCTCACGGACCCTACCACTCACAAAGGAAGGCAAACACTACACGACGAAATAGAGAATGTATTGAGTCGCGAAATAAAATAAGGGTAGAAAAGTGAGTGGAAATTCGTGACGGTTTTTACAGAGTTGTTTTTACCGCTACTTTTTTTGGTACCTATTTTTATTAGCGAGGAAAACGCTTGCTTGTTGGTTGATAGAAAAATTATACTTGTGTGACTATTAAATCCACCTAACTACTTTTTTCCAATAAAGTAACATAAATTAAGTTAAATTATGTTGGATTATAGTCAAGAAAATACTTCGACAGAAACAATATAATTAAATGATTTTAGTATTATACACAATACTTCCTTTACTATATTTGAAAGAAATCTTAAAATTATTCCCCGCGACATTCCTTGATATTCTATACATCATCATCAGATCTTTTAATCTTAACGGCACGAGTAGTTCTATTGAAAAATTAGGACCATAAGTCAATTTTTGTTGTACCTAGTAAAAAATCGCAAAATAATGTATCAGCTCTTTATATATCCTTCTAACAAAACAAGTGGACAGAGGACCGCAGGTGGCTACGGACTTCTCAAACGTTTGCTTTGCCTTTCCCATAGATTTCCCGTGGATTTCCCCCAACCCGATAACGTGCCATTTCGGGATCAAGTATGCTTTGACAACAAAAAAGGGAAACGTCTTTTGTTGGGATATTTGCTGGGGTTTTTAGTTTAACTGCGGAATTTCAAAGGGCTGTTAGGAGTATACTTTGTGGTGTAAAGTTTATTTTTGTTTAAAATAATGGTTTTGTTTTCAGATGGTTCAAGCCGACATAAGAACCATGCTGTTTGGAAATTCAAAGCCATAATTATGAAATGGGGCTAACTCTGAATTTGTGGAATATCAAAAGTTTACAAATCTGGACTATACTCATATTATCGCAAATACACGACTCTTGAAAGTTTTATATCAAGTAAATAGGGAAATCATTATTTATCTAGCTAAGATAATTCATGATTTTGAATGTTCCTATTTATTCTTATCTTCCTGCATTTTAGAGAAGGGAACTGTCGCTGTACCAGATTATTTCGATTCTTTACAATAAAATAAAATATTTTTTGTTTGACATGCTGATTATCCTTTCATCTATACTCTTCCTACAGATCTAAAAAAGAAAAAATCTAGGAGTACCTATGAGCCTCTCAATGTGCTAAAGAGTCCAGTATCCTATTACGTCTAGTCCCACAATGTTTTACCTTTTAACAGGGTACACATCAAACACAACAAAATACGGATTTGTATCCTACCACATCGCCTATCGCTTAAAATTTTGGCTAAGGGAAGAGAAGTAACTACCCTTTATGCACTTTAAGTCTTTCTTTTCTTTTCTTTCTGACCAGCACAGAAACCTCATAACCCAGGAGTAATCTAAGTTTTGAATTTGAACTGATATTCCATAAAATAATTGCCTAAGACAAAATCGACCATTCCGTCAACGAATGACGTTTTCCCGACGAATCATTCGAATAATCGCTCGCATTAAATCGGATCGATTAGTCGTGATCGCGAGTCGCGGACAAAAACTCATTCTGCACAATTAGCACTCTCGTACAGCACTTGACGTAATAACCGTGGGAGACGGAGTTTTTATAGTGATGTGCAAGCTATGAGCGGCGGCGATGTCGACATAGACCCCTGAGACTTCGATATTATTCAACAACCAAATGTTCAATATTTTACTTTTCATTTGTGTTTACATGTTTTCTTCATTTATTTAATCTTATTTACATCGTAGTATAAGTCTTTAAAACAAAATTCATTACAGTTATATTCTAATTTATATTATAAAACTTAATAATACTCTTATCGTTGTAATTATGTTGCTACGTTTAATATTTAATTAAGACTCAAAAACTACTTTTTACATTAAACCGGCAAACAACCAGATTAGCAATTTGCGTGTAAATGCTACTTTGAAGATTAATTGAAAAAATTATAGTTACATAATGTAATAGGTACTTCACTTACATGATTTTTGAGTGAATATTGGTAAGAATTTGAATGACCCGCTACCGCTTATCGGTTATGCCACTCGCCTTGCGCCAACCAATCTATAATAACGAGGTACAGTCGGCAGTCAACACGTTCGTGTCAAATCCTAAGATATTATGTTGGCAATAACAGACGCCGAAACTCTTCTCACGGCGCGCCCAATTGTCGTATTACTGATTTGTCACATTAACTCGATTGCCCCGCTCTAGACTCAAAGTGGACTGGACAATGTTGAGCAGTGATGAGCTCCTGGATATCGATAAATAAAAGAAACCGGAAGATGCTCAAAGCTGTTGCGATAATGATTTGTCCTAACACTTTTAACTAATTTACCGTTCTGGGATGATGGTAAACTGTCCGTTGACTGATTAAGGGTTTTTTACTATAACGCTAAATTGAAATAAAAGCGTTGAATTTGAGCGATAAATTCCACTACACCTATTACATAAACCAAGAGCCACGAAAAGTCACAATTGTAGATTTACTTAATGGAATCGATGATTTCCAAAAGTTTCGTAAAAGTAGTAAGAAAGGCTATTTGTAATGTCCAATATACATTAGACTTGTCAGACAAAAGTTCTCAATTTCACTTCAGTCACATATAATTTGACCAAAAGGGTAATAAACTATTTAATAGATATAAGTAAAAACCTATGTTATTTTTTTTTATTAAAACTAACGTGAGACACAGACACAAATACGAATAATAAAACCTATGTTAAATATATTAATTAGGTACATAATTTGTTAGCATTTGCTTTTACATGTACAATAGTATACGTTAAAGATAATGATTGATAACCAACTTCTAAAACGTAAATCAAGTTACACATGTGTAATATAAATAAATGTCAACCATTTATCATACAAAATATCAATACCTCAAAGACAGATATTTGTGCAATCTCGAGATAGTAATAGTTATTATTCAAGCAACATCATAAATCGAAACAACTTGTGCAGTAATTATACTATAAAATTTATTCAATTACAGACATATTTAGGAGGTCATAAATCGATAAGTTGCGTAACAATCTGCCTACAAGTCACAACACTATTGCTGTCGTTTGTGACAAAGATAAACAGTTATCCCACATCTTCCGATGCAGTGCGCCGCAGTCTATAAAATATGGTTGTATGAGATTAAAAATATTACTGATTTGAACTTTTTAAAAAGGTTTTACGTAAGCATATGGTTTGTTACTATCGCATGTAAGAATAGACATATTTTGAAGAATTATTGAAAGTAATTTAACCACACTTTGAAGGATACAAATACGTCTTAATTCCTTACACATTAAGACAGAGTCTAAGGTTGTAAAATGTAGTTTATGTAATTGGAGCAAACGATTGAGCAAAAGGGCACTGGAGCGACAGGTCATTGGAGCGATGTTTTCACCTAAAATATTGACTTCGAAAACAGGTAATTTAGTTTTTACGTGTCTAATATTTTCCACGACAAGCACAAACTTTGATTTACATATTTTTTTATTATTAAACTAGCTAGAGCCCGCGACTTCGTCCGCGTGGACTATGTGTTTCCGGAAAATGCTCATTAGGCTAAACAACTTTTGCTAAGGCTTCATTTTTATATTTTTCATATAGTTTTTGACTATTATAGTTCTGCACCAGGTGTTTCATTTTCCAAATATGTTGCCCAGGCTTAACAGCTATATAACAAAAAAAGTTTAATTCAAATCCGTTTATAATTTCCGGAGATTAGCGTATACAAACAGACATTTTTAGGGTTCCGTAGCCAAATGGCAAAAACGGAACCCTTATAGATTCGTCATGTCTGTCTGTCGGTCTGTCCGTCCGTATGTCACAGCCACTTTTTTCCGAAACTATAAGACCTATACTGTTGAAACTTGGTAAGTAGATGTATTGTGTGAACCGCATTAAGGTTTTGACAGAAAAATAGAAAAAAAACAGTAAATTTTGGGGGTTCCCCATACTTAGAACTAAAACTCAAAAATTTATTTTTCATCAAACCCATACGTGTGGGGTATCTATGGATAGGTCTTCAAAAATGATATTGAGGTTTCTAATAACATTTTTTTCTAAACCGAATACTTTGCGCGAGAGACCCTTCCAAAGTGGAAAAAAGTGTGTCCCCCCCCCCCCCCGTAACTTCTAAAATAAGAGAATGATAAAACTAAAAAAAATATATGATGTTCATTACCATGAAAACTACCAGCGAAAATTGGTTTGAGCGAGATCTAGTGAGTAGTTTTTCTTTAATACGTCATCATCATAAACGGCAATTTACCTTTCATTCAATCAACTCAAATATAAAAATTAAAAAAAACGTACTTCAAGACTTTTATATTATGTTATTTGCTACTACGGAACCCTTCATGGGCGATTCCGACTCGCACTTGGCCGCTTTTATTTTAAATTCATCCTCTACTACTATGTCTGCATCGCCCCTAATTCAATGTACAGACATATTTTTTTACAGCTTATATGTATAGATTTACACTATGGTAAAGTCAAAATTAGTATGGTCACGAAGATCACCAGATATTCACCGTTTTAAGCGACGTTACTTAGCTCTCGCAATCTATGATTATGTACGCCGAATGTGAAATATACGAATCTGATTGCAATTTCGTAGTGCAAATTTTTTTTATGGCATAATGAGCGGTGCAGAAATCCGTGAAGGGGAAATTTTGGGGACATTGCATGTGCGACGCGATGTGTGGGACAGTAAGGCTTTATGGCGTTACTAACTTGGTCAATTTAGCTTGCCTTTCAAATTGTTTAAGTGTCCTTGATGTCACGGTTTTGGCTGTACTTCTTTTTTTTTTCAATTTTAATTTATTTATTGCTTTTTACATTATACATATATTAGATTACACTACACAGTCACTTCTTAGGTTAGTAGGTACAACATGAACCCTGTCAGGGCATTGCAACAGAAAATAACGGAACGGCATGCGGATTATTTCTTAGTATGTATCAAATTCAATGTTAAAATTATTATGAATAAAAATGTAATTTCTTTTTATTGATGTCTTAAAATTTAATTTAATTTTGGTCATATTTTTTATTTTATTTAATGAGTCGATACTATACCATAATATTTAATAACGTCCAAATGTTGTTTTAATTTAAATGTCAGTTATATTAAATGTCAATGCAGATTATGTTATTCGTCATTATCATTTATTGTATATTTTGTCAAATCTATATCATTAAAAAACTCGTCCAATGTATAATAATTTTTATCTATAAGCAGTTTTACTTTAGTTACTTTAGAGTTACGTTCAAAGTTTGCTTCTTTTGCAGAATGATATACAACGTGGAAGGAACATACCCGTAATTAATCGAACCACCATCTATATATTGTTAAAATAACAGTCAAAAATTTAAAAAAAAAACGGCTTTTCCTTACGGAAATGTGCAGCCGTCCGGGCAATTTGTATGGGAATGTCGATTTTTTTTATTTTTGCCTGTCATTTTATTATCATCATACTATAGTGATCTAATATAGCTTGTGGATCGATTTATTACGGGTACCTATGTCCTTTCCACATCGTATATATTGTAAAAAATAACTGATTACAGGGTTAAACAAAATATACTGATGATACTGAACAACTTTGCTCAATAAGTAACATAATATCATAATATGAAAAATAATTTTTGAACTCTCATACAAGTTGACCGAGTATTATATGAAAAGCAAAAAACTGTTTTTCATAAATCGATATATGTTCCTTGGGGAAATTTCAATATAATGGACAGAATTCACCCTTAAAATAGTTTCAGTATATTTTGTTAGACGTCCTATATAGAGGCTGACTGACTAACAGACATATCAATGCACATACACAAAGCTACCACGTCTCAGAATGTTAAATTTCGAACAAAGCTTCCTTTCATACTGTAATGGGAACACTGAGATTCAAATAACATCGGGTTGCTTCTAGAAGCCAGACTTCGAAACAGGGGGGTTACTCCGAAAGCGTTACGTAAGACGGACGTTACTGCGAATTCGCGATTCAGTGTCAAGTAACATTAAGCACTAACGTATAATGATAAAGTCTAATTTGGTTTGACATTGAAATAGGGCGTCACTATCGTTGACTAACGTATTATTTTATGGCGAAATCTCCCAGAAGTTCGCCTAGGAATCAGGATTTACTATTTAGGGTCAGTTCAGATAGAGAGAAGCGAGGAAATAAACTTTAGATTATTGGCACAAACTGTCAAACGCGCGCATGCATTTTCTCTTGTTCAAACGTTTATACACTTTAGGCGATGGTAATACGGTCTTCTTTTCAATTGAGCCAGTAAAATGCTCATGCAATGCAGCTAGCATCCCGTTGCCATTTTGATTTCTATTACACCAAATGTGGCCTTTAGGTTTTCATTCCTGACTCTCTCTACTTCGTAAGGGAAGGCGTAAAGAAGTGTTATCTATGTATCCATAATAATGCCACAATTATATAAAATGCTTTTATAACGAGCCATAAACCAAAAGTGATATCATTTATATCCGCAGCGTGTCCGAGCGAACGATTTAATTGTGATAACTACAAAGCGTACACACGTTTTACTGTAATGACACGTAATTATTGCTAGGATTGTACAAATAACGAGGGAAAACAAGTATAACTAAATTAAAAACCAAGTTTTCCGCATAAAGTGAGCTCTTTTCTCTCTCTTTTTCGATTTGTAAACAAGTGAAAAGAAATGTTACATATTTTCGAAATTTCTGGAAAGCTAATTATACCATGGACTATGCATGCTTTTTTAATTCTCCATTTGAAATAAAATATTTGAAAGGAAACGGAGATATCATTAAAAATTTTGGTCTTGATCAAACCCTAGATAACCGAACTTCAAGTACATTTGCGAAAAACGGCCACTTTTTAATAATGTGGGCGGAATTTTTGCCTGATACATATTCAGCGTGTAAACATAGAAAACCATTTTCTATGGAAAAAAAATTGCGAGGTTTCAGAAAAATATTTTTCGTAAGAGTTCAGCTGACTATATATATTTTTCTTGATCATCATCATTACACGATGAATCATTTCAAAGTCAAAGGCAAAACTATTTTTTTTATTTTTGGATATTTGTTTTACTTGATAAATGTCATTATTTTCGATTTCATAATAGGTAGTTGTTGACGTCAGATATAATGCGTATACTAACAGCTTAGTTTTTTCTTTTTCTTTTTAGTTTTTTTAGATATTCATCTCTCCACCTATTTACACCGCCGTTGTTGAATTCGTACAAAGTGCTAGTTCTATGATATCGTTATAGTGTTAGTTATTAGGAAATCCATTTGATATTAAACTGAATTGGCTGTGCATTAGTTGTTGCAGGTGCTAACGTTTTATGGATTTTGTGTTATTGTCCTTGGCAGTTTTGGATTGTCGTTTCCGCTTCCAACTTTAGCTAGAAAATGCGTCATATTATTATTAACTAACTCAACTTGCTGACATGTTTATTTGCTAGATTGATTTATCTCGCTGCACCACACACGTTTCAATTTGGTCCATCCCTTCATGCGTCACGATGCCTCAGACAGACAAACGGACAGACCTAAAACACCCCTCTTTTTTGTTGGTAATTACTAACTTTTCTTTATCAGCTTGTAACAATCCATAACTAGACTAAAGGCCCATAATCACTACGTCAATTGAGTAGGTTCCGTTTGTAATTTTATATTTAATGTATGACGACCTCCGTGGCGTAGTGGTCACCATGCTAGTCCGCCACCTAGAGGTCCCGGGTTCGAATCCCGGTCAGGGCAAGTTGGAAAATGGCCTTTTTCAAATTGTCCTGGGTCTTGGATGTTTATCTATATATGTATTTGTTATAAAATATGGTATCGTTGAGTTAGTATCCCATAACACAAGTCTCGAACTTACATTGGGGCTAGCTCAATCAGTGCAATTCGTCCCAAAAAATAAAAAAAAAATGTACTAAGCAATTCAAAGTGATCTAATTTCAAATTGATAATTTTGAAATCATTGGAATTCTGCCACAAAAAAATCATACGTTAGTGAGTATTGTTGTTATAACATTAAGTTATTGTTATAACGTTGCTGGTCTGGGAGAAAAGAAAAAACGTAGAATGTACCAGCTGCTTCTCTTCCCGCGCAGATCGTAAGAGCCGATCGAGGGAATGGGCGAGATTTGAATTATGGTAATAGGCGATGCGGCTAGCAACCTATCACTATTTTGATTCCTTTTCCATCTTAACGCCCACCACCACGCTAAGCGAGGCCTTTGGGTCTTACGGCATTGGGCTCTGTCTACCCCGTAAGGGATATATAGGGATATAGATAAAATGTATCTGTATTAAGTTAGAGATGTATATCACATATGTCTATTAACGCGATCTTTTTTTTTTCTTTTACCGACTATTAATTCAATGAAGACGCCTGGACCGATTTTGAAAATTATTTTTTGTTTGAAAGGACATGCGAAGTAATCCTATATAAATATTATCAAAATCAGTTGTGTAGGGTGAAGTCAGTTCTTAGTTTTGAAAAAGTATTTTACAAACAAATCAAGGCCATTAAAAATGAACCACTTATTTCCAAATAAATCATTTTCTAATCGTTGCCAATCTGCCACAAAAAGTCAACGTGATTAGACCCACTGTAACTATAGTGTGAGCCATATTAACGATAATATCGTGACCGCCGCTTGTTTGGCGGGCCCTGTCATAGTTCAAGGTTTTAAGGTGCCTCGCACACCTGTCTGGAGATGTAGTCACGATTGACGATGAAGCGGTGGCAGCGACGAACGTGCGTCTGTAAAGAGGCAGCTCTAGAGATATTAAATGATTGGTAAATTATCAGTTGTCTATTTCGAAACTAATATCTATACAATATTAGTTTCGAAATAGACAACTGATAATTTACCAATCATTTAATATCTCTAGAGCTGCCTCTTTAATTTTAAGTAAGCACTACAAATTTATACTTCTCTGATATAATATTAAATAAGTTATAAAAGTGGCCTCTCCTACTCGTCTGGCCAGCATGGAAAGTGTAAGCCAAATCTTTTGGCTGCTCTGGCTATGGCTCTAGTAGTACATAGAGGGTCCTACTCCTGCAGTAGAGACTAAAAAGTCCTGATGATGATGATTATGTAATTAAGTATAACTACGCTGTTGATTTTCTTACTCGTAAAAAATAACATGAAAAAAAAAAAAGTGAAAATCGTATTTAATTGTTTCTTATTTTTATTCTCCTTTACATTTTTGCTTGGTTTTCTGCAATAAATAAATAAATGACTATTGATTAGCGTTTATAGTTTTTACACTAAGGTAAAAATCGGGTATGTACATGCAAAAGTTTTTTATTTTCATTTAAAAGCAATTAAGTAGTTATATTAATATAGGAGCGGGGTGGCCCGGCGGGAGTGCGCATTGCTGGCGCTTTCGCAAGTAAAGCAACACCGGGCGTGGGCCGCACTTGGATGTGTGACCATGAGTTTTCTCGAACTCTTCCGAAGGCACGTATAAGCCGTTGGTTTCGGCCGTCATCAAGCTATGTCAGATGCCTTTGGGCAGCCTGAAAAATCTGACACCAGTGTTGACCGAACAACAACAAAAAACATTATTTCATTGTGTAGGGTCCCTTATATTCTTTACTGCAATGTTAATAGTGTCCTAAGGCACTCGGCCGCTGAGACAATTACGAGATTGGACCCCGTGGTCACAATGTGTTGAACTTTTTTGCCACTCCGTGATTTATGTTCGGATTGACTCGTCTTTTCGCGTGATCTTGTACAATGTAGCTTGTGAAATAAAATTTACGCCACAATGACTTCTAGTGTTTAGATTAGCCCTAAGCTGTGTGTTTGTTATTTTTAAATTCACCATTTGCTGTACAATTGTTTGTAATTAATATTTAAATTAGGATATAGCATTATGTTATTTAATTTATTTCGATATAGGTAAAGACTGTTTCCGATTAAATTTCGTGTAAATATCGATTAAAAAAATTTGATAACTTCTCTAAACTATTTTAGACACTTTAACCAGGATCTAGTCAAAGTCGGTCTTTTGAAGTTTGACAAGACGCTAAATGGCAACGAGTTAAATCAGACACTTTTTTCTAAACGACAACACAAACATTTTATATTGGTTTTCTATTAGATACAAAAGCGTGACGTCATGCTTTTTTGAAGTCAAATACGCTCTTTTTCTGCATTCATAAATCTGATCAATGAAAAGTGACACTGTTTTGTGACGTTTTGTTTTATGAACTGTACCGAATAATTTATTTTTGACCTCGTCATCTACCGAATTTAGAATATTGTTTAAAAGAGACGTGTCTAGTACTTACCTTCACATAGAGGTCCCCGGCACATTGAAAGTTCTCGGGGCATAGCGTTATTATGACAATACAGTGTATGTTTCTCTTTTTGGTAATGCACAATAATTGTGTTAGCGATGTTCGTTGATGTGTTTCGGTAATTTTGTCATTAAGCTAGGTACTTAGAGCACTTACGGTTTCACGGGTCGTTTGTGTCACGTAGTGGATGGCCAATTTGGGAAAACATGACATCAGTCTATCGAAAGGTCAAAAGCTTAGAAAAACGTAAACAATTTTTTTTTCCTCTTAATAACTTTTTATTATTTATAATTATGACATTAACGTTATAGATATAGATATTAATTAGGAATGTAGGTGAAACGCACAAAATTGTTATTATTTACGAAGAAAAACACTTTCCTTCGCAGTTGTACTTTGTGGTCTTTTTCTCTAAGGAGATCCGTGGAATAGGGAACAATGCTGTCTTCTGGTGTCGGAAGCCAATATACACTTTGGGTCACTCTGTCAGCTTAGTAAGAATTTTAGCCTTCTAACAAAATTACCATAGACCATCTCGATGCAATCTCAAAACGAGTCCCTATCGACTATTTGCACAACCTGGTGACTCAGCACGTGGGCTCGCACTTGACTCGCGCCCACCTCGCCTGACATCGGATATTGTCGCTAAGTACTCCAGCCATCGGTATAACTTGCACTTGTGTAAACTTAACACTTGAGTCTAGTACTATGTTAATAGATATATCCTGAACTTACGTTTACAATGTCTAGTTTTATAGGCACTTCTCATTGTTTTAATGAGTATTTAGTCATTAAAAGTCGATAAAGACAATAGTGGCGGCCTCATTTACAGAAATTAATTTCTGATAAACGAACTCTTACATAAAGAAATTCAATTTTTAAGTGTATGTTTAGAAAACCATTCAAACCATTTTGTAAACTATTGCACTTAGTTTCGCTTTAACAAGATCCCTGTCCCATGAATCATAAATGAAAAATTATTGTTTTGCTATTATCCTAAATTTCCATCTTGTGGCCATTTTTGGACAAAACCAATTTTAAACTTAGTTACTTAACCCTTACAGGGTTACCTAGTATAACCTGATCATAATTATATCTAATAGCTGGGCGACTACACAGTGCGTAGTTAATCCTGAATTATCTCAAACTTCATTATGAAGATAAAACGTGTAAACTTTATAGATTGGCGTTGGTAGAGTCGGTCTCATTTACTTTAGAATTACATGGTGACTCAATAACAGCGGATTTGATTTCGATCAAGAGAATGAGCTAAAATCCAAATCATGTTAAAGGTTAACAAACAAGTTAGCGGACCTTACTATATAGGTAATGCGGAAAAAATCAAAACACTTAACATAGCGCAACCCATAATGACTCACGAAAATTACAGCTCTAATTGCATCTTGAAGGTTTATAGGCAAATGGGACACTCCGGTATGGGACAAATAGCTACATCTTCTATGTACTGATTAAATTCTTTGTTACTAACAATAGCTTTTACGAATCAATGTTACTTACCCGATATGGACAAGGTATGAAATAAATTTAATCTCTCTTTTGGAATCACGGGGTTTTTCACCCCTGTTCTTTAAGAGGCTTGCTTAAGGTAGGGATACAGATCGAACACGTAGATGAAAAAAGTCATTTTGGAGAAGTAGATGTTATGTGGCGCTCCCGCCAAAATCCATTCCTGGATACCTATGAAAGGTGTACCCTTGAATAGGTTTCGGCAGGAGAAAGATCTATTGCAAGAAAAACGGAAAGGTCTGTGGGCTATGGAATGAGATTAGGTTAGACTAATGTTAAAATATTGCTATAGTAACGTCAATAGAAATTTCTTGTTATTACTATTTCGTTCCGTTTTATCATATTCTTTTTTATTTCGAAAAGAGATTTAGATTTGGACGGGCCATAGCCAAGTGCTGATATAGTATTATAACACAGATTTAAAAAAACATTCAGTGGCGCCATAATTTCAGGTCCTTAATTTAGTTGTTGATCATAGGATTCATAGGCAATGCGGCTAGCAACCTACCACTATTTAGATTTAATTTTTCCACCACCACGCCAAAAGTTGCATTTCTACGGCCTTAAAAGCTCAGTCTACCCCGCTAGGACTAAAGACGTCATAGTTAAGTGTATCTCACATCTTGTGCGTGTTATCCATGTCTACAGATAAGCTATTGATTTACATAGACTCAACAAGTGACTCGCGCGCATACGAGTGACAGCTGTCAAGAAAGACGTCTGAATAGATGTTGCCATTGTGCGTTCTCGATAAGGTATAAATTAAATTTATTATGCGCGGAAGATTAAATATATAAAATATGTGCATAAGGAAAGATCCTTAACAATTTATGTACGTAAGTCAACAACTGGATAATAGTACTAAAAATTGCGATAAATTTTGTCATACTTTTAGTTTACTCAACAACCTAACTCATCTATTAAAACACGATTACCTATCATCATATCAGCCACAGGAAGTCATAGGCTTTTCAAAACGACCAATTGGTCCATCCGTTATGAAAAATAAGAACATACCGATTCACCACAGGATATACATTTAAGAAAATATGTAAATGAAAAACAAAAAATTGTTCTTCCATAAGTTGATCAATGAGCTTGTCTAATTTCCATGGGAAGCATTTTTTTCCGGCTATGACCAGTATTTGTGACGGCTATGATCTAAGCCTCATATGCATGCAGCAAACATAGTCAAAAAGACATTTACATCTGTATTATAGACAACATCATTAATCCATGATTTATCAAACTCAAGGAAGCAATATTTTTAAAATTAGATACGCCTAAAAACATTACGCACCTTATATCTATTATTTTAAGGGTCATTAGCCTTCAAAGTTTTGTGAATAGTTTTAGACACGATTGTACATAACACCTCGATAATTTTTATTCGATAATCGATCACATAATCGTGATCGCTTCACCTTCACGACAAAGGAAGTAGTCGTGGTCGCAATGACACTCCTCAATTTTATTTGTGGTCACCGTCAACTTAGATCATGACTGAATCGTAGAAATATTAATGAAGTCGACCCTAGTTTGAGTATATAATAAGTATACTAGCCGAAGCCCGTGACTTCGTTGACGTGGACTTTATGTCTCTGGAAAATGCTCATCAGCCTGAACAACTTTTGCTAAGGTGTTATTTTAATATATCTTATAGTTTAGCTGGACCATTATAGTTCTGCATCAGGTGTTCCATTTTCCAAAATCATTTTTACCCTATATGTTGCCCAGGCTTAACAGCTATATAAAAAAAAAGTTTTATTCGGATCCGTCCAGTATTTCCGGAGCGTGTACAAACAGACACACCGACAAACAGACAGACATTTTCTTTTAATTCTTACTCTATTACTATGTCTCCATCGCTTCCAATTTTTTTTTATTTGCTATAGATTTAATGTACAGACACGCTTTTAACTGTTTTATTATATGTATAGATATAGACAGTCTTTTTTTTTAATTGTTACTCTATTACTATGTCTCCATCGCTTCCAATATATTTTTTTTGGAAATATTTTTAATGTACAGACACACTTTTTTTACAGTTTTATTATATGTACACATAGATATTTCCAAACACGAATCTCACAGCAATCTAACGACAAATCGTGTACCGCAGGGCGATGCTAATGAAGATTTACTAAAACCCGCCTACCTACATCGACATCATTAATTAAAACTATTTATACTCCGGTAACGTTAACCTTTAATAGTGAGAGTTTCAAGGTCGCCAGTCGCTTCCATTTTTGGGTCATTCCACTTCCAAAATAGCTTAAGGAACAAGCCAACTTTTCGCGGAAATTAGGATTGTGGCTCAAACAGAAATTTTGTATGAAATGCAGCAGAAATTTTACAACTCATTTTCTTCGACTCACAACTCTAAAAATTGTGCTCGTTTGGTGTGACCCTAATTTTTTTTATTTTGTTTTGCTTTCAATAAATTTACTTTTATTTTGCTTTCAATAATTTTACCATATACAGGTATAATATACACGTGTCAACTCTACATCGTACAAAGAAAGCAAAGTAGGTAAATTAATTTCAGCTTGAAAAAAAATTAAAATGTTTTTATTCTGCAAAGCGAAAACTGTTTTGTTTTGAATAATATATAATTTTTAATTTTGCGGTAAAATTGATAATTTTGTTAGAGTAATGCCCCTTCATGTATTTAAAAGTACAGCGACATCGACGCCTTTTTTGACCAATCTCTAAAGTTGTATTCAAAACTTTATCTCCACACGTTTTACTATCATCCACAGTCTAACCGTCGACTACTGATCTCACTGTTAAACGTTTTTAAATTAAATGTATTGATAAAGTTTTAAAACCACTAACTTCAGGCGAAGTGGAACAACCCCAATATTTGTCAGAAAACACTCGCTTGCCGTGACACGACTGTTTTTCCGAGTTAGAAACAAATTGGTCTTTAATAGGCTAATGGTTTTAAGTGAACTGTGGTTAAAGTGAATGAATTGTCAATTGTTTACTGTGTTTACATTTGGCATTGTATAAATCGGTTTCCTTCATTTAAATAACCGAGAAATAGGTCGAATTCTTCTGGATTCTGTTTCTGTCATATTTTCTGCATTGTTTAAAGGCGTCCTAAATAGTCTAAAATGACATTTTATTACAAAATAACTTTAGAAGGCTGGCAAAGATTTAAAAGCCTCTGACTAAAACGCAATATTTTTTTCATGTATTACCTATACCAACGTTGTTGCTTGTTGTATGTGCAACCGGGATAAACTATATAAATAAAACTAATTATACGTGCCTTCCGTAGCATGGACATATACACCTATGTGTAAATTTTTCAACCAGGTAAAACAGTAACGTTTATTATTATTATATTATATTTCAATTTATACATAAAAAAGTACATAAGAAGATGAATACTGCCAGCACCGATTGAGGAAACTAGAAACTGATGAAGGCAAGCCTGTGTCACAATTCTTCAGTGCCTTTGTATATGACATTCATTGCTAAATGAATATACCACACAATACAAAATAAACCGCAGTATTTCCGGCATCTGAGTATGAACGAATGAACTTGTGGCAATGAAAATGAAAACAAAAAGCCGTATTTTGTCTCAACCACGATGATGACATCTTGATGACAGTGACCAAAACCTTTCGCAGACATCCCATGCACATTTCAACACATAGACATCGAATCAATTAGACACGTTCTCAATAAAGCCTCCAAAAATAACAATGGAGACCTTACGAAATTTGATCGATGCTACGTATTTGAGGCTCTTTCATAAGTGGGACTTGGCCGTACCATTTCCAAACTTATGATTCATAATGCTGCGCTCATTGTCTTTACTTTGTTTTGTTTGTCTGTTTGAATAAGGTTGAGGTGCGTGTAGATGGTTTGGGAGACCGTTGGTGACGAAAGCCATTTTTTTTTTTACCAAGTTAATTTTAACAAGTTTATGTTCTTACTTTCAAGTCCTTACAGTCAGCCTGTCAGTATCTTTTAATTTGATATGTTATGATATGACAAGACTTAATAAAATGTACATGCAGTCCGTGCTTCTCGTCTCCTCCGAAACTCGTCGTGTTCCGGCAGAGCGAAACACGACTACTCCAAGTGTTTCCAAGGATGTCGTAGGAGCGACTTAGGAAATACAAGCTCAACAAAGCTTATAAATATCAATGAGACCTCTGCAACTCCAACCTGTCCGGCCAGCGAGGAGAGTGCAGGCCAAAGTCATTTAGCTGGTCTAGCCAAGTATGGCTCTGGGAGTACAGAGAGAGTCGTGCTCCTGCAGTAAAGAAAATAAGACCTGATGATGATTATCATAATACAAACACGCATCAGTTGATCGGTCAACTTGTATGGGAGACCTAAAATTACTTTTCATATTTCGATACGTGTTCCTTGGGGATCTCTTACCTTGGACTGAATTCAAACTTTAGTTTCAAATATTTTGTAAGACCTCATGAGCGATGTGTTTCAAATTTTTTTAAAACAAAAGCAACTTACCAGAAAATTATATGAGGTAACTTCAAAAAGTTGCAACTCTATTTTAATTTCAGGCAGCCAACCTTTTTTCAACCAAATTTCAATATTTTCTTAGTAAACAGTAGAAAGTAGTGAGTAAAGTGCAGTTTTTCACCAACCCTATTTGTCTATCTGCACTCGCCCTTGCTTTGTTTTTCGTAACCGCGATTGTATAATGTTTACCGTTCGTTTTAATGTGCAGGTGTCGATTGGATGCGAATACGAACGGGTTCGTATCGGAAACTAAGGGTCCCTGCAAAGGTGCCGTATACCAGCGGAAACCGTCCGACATCGCGTTGGCGTTCTCTTTGATAAAGTCCCTGATAGAGAAATTTTATTAAATCAATTTAAATTATGATATAACGATGTCTCCATCATAGGCCTAATTTTTTTTTACTATGTACCTAATATCTAAAAATAGTTATTCTGTCTTCTTATACATATATGTCTTTGGAGAAAATGCTAAACAGTGCAGTTTGTTCGGCTTCCGCTCTAGGTATAAACCTCTGTAAGAAAATGATCTGACTTCAACATTTATAAAATTTGCAATGATGTATAATAAAAATATGGAAATATACAAATTTATATAATGACTTTGACTTTGATAATAGCCACAAACTTCATTGTATTACTAATATTTTGACACAAATTCAACTTTAGAGAAATAGAATTTCTAAGACCATCAAAAATGTGTAAAAATCCGTTTTGTTATAAAAGTAATACAAACTTTTTATTAAGTGCATTATGTAGAAAACAATACAGACAGTAAAGGTTTTGCGACTTCAAGAAAGTTGTAAACGAAGAAGTAGCAAACGTTCAGGCAGCCTAAACTGTAAGATGCTACACTTTTGTTTCCAAGTTATCGGTTTGTGTTTAAACGTTTAGTTAGCTCATTAGGAAAGGCACTGTTTACTTTTAAATTTCTAATTATTGGCTAGTTCACGGCGAAGTAGGACTGTGACCAACCCACATAGAAACCTACCTTTCAACCTGGAATAACACATCGATCAACTAAATAGCTACTAACTACACTAAATTTAATAAAATGTTGTTTCATAATATACTAATTCGATTTTAAGAATATCATCTGAAAATAGCAATCTTTGACTATTGTTAGGATTTTTTTTGGTGTAAGTGACCAACATTGGTATTTTTATTTTTAAGTAAAAGGGTAGTTTTTTCGGTATCAACTTTCGACCAACTACCACCACGTAAAGGACTACCCATCTCTTTTCATACAAAATCATTACCCTTCCTTTTGGCTTTGCCATAGTCGGGTAAAAAAATATGGTGGAGATCAGCAAAGCTAGAAACAAAACATTCAAACTCATAACTATAAAATGCAAAAACTCATCCGTGAATAACAAACGAAAGTGAAATTTATTTAAATCTAAACATCGTCAAATTATAAGTTGTTAAAAGGACATAAATAAAACATTTCTTTAATTTTAACAATTTTATCCAATTTAAAAATGTTTCTATCGCCGTTTTACATTTATAACGACTTCACAAATACTTTTTATCGCTTGTTAAGTTAAACTATGATAACTAACAAACCAACAAGTTTTGTGTAATAACGCACCACACCCTATATAAAACCACTATCTAAATTGGTGTCAATTTTGTCGCAAATTACCTGGTAACATTTATATTACACAGTTATATTTCTTTACAATTTGCTAAACACAAATGTTCTTTAAAAATATTACAACATACCTATATTCCTAAGGCCCAACGCAGACGACAGACTATCCGTGACGCACTTTTTAGTATGTGAAAATAGAACGTATGGAATCATACGCAGTAACGCACACGACGCGCGCCGGACTTTTTGCGCGTCATGTGCGTTACTATCACGGATAGTCTGTCGTCTGCGTTGGGCCTTATCGTAATCAAAGACCTACATTTTAAAAAAACTTGAGAGGTGTCAAGGGACACCCGGATGGAACGAAGTTCCTTTCGATTAATTAGGAGAGAGAGACAGACAGAGAAACACGCGCACACCCGCGCCGCACGGCTTACAACTAAAGCAAAAAGTGTCGCTACAACTTTTGGTCTTAATTTTTTTCGCAACGCGCGATAAGGAAAATTAACATGATAAGGAAAATTAACTACGTTTCAAAAATTAACATGATTTTAGATCAAATACCTAAATGTAAGTAAAAATAATTATAATCAAAACAAAATATAAAATTAGATCAGTGTGTCAACTTAACCGCAGATTACCGAATGACTACTCCATTAGTGTTGACAGTTTGGTCATAATGGACCTCTGCCAGCACCAATGTCGTCCATCGGTGACAACCGTGAAGGCTGCATCGCTGCACGACTCGTGACGTCATATGTCTGATTGCTGTCATCAAGTCAGGGATGACTATTGAGCGTTTTCCGATAAGATCAATTTTTTTAAAAGATTTTTTAATATTATACTGATTGTTTTACAACTGGGACATAGGTACTCATAGTCCATCGATATAATCCTCTAATTAACTGAACGAGTAATCTCAGTTTCGAGATTGTCAGCGGATTGTGGGCGTGAATCGTAATCACACTATATTATAAAGGCGATAGTTTGTAAGTGTGTGTGTTTGTTGGTTATTTCTTCACGCGCAAACTGCTGAGCCAATTTTGATAATATTTGGATTACACTATGCTAATTTAAGCGCGGGTAACACCGCGGGGCGCAGCTAGTCACGTAATAAGGTAATACGGCAAACAACTCATCACCATTATGATTCTCTTTTGACATCTTCACACCCACCATTACGCTTAAGGTCACAATAGACATTATTTGAACACACATCACCTCAAATGACAATTGGCTACACCTTCATAAGTTCACAAAAAATGATCGTTACATCATCGACAGCCCTGGCTGATGATCGACCTTCGAGTCGTCACGACGTTGACAAAATAACGACATTGTGGATTTGTTTAATTTTGGTGGAAAACCGCGTGAGTGGGACAATCTGCGGCGGTGGTGGTTCTAAACGTAAGCGGTAGCGGGTGATGGAACTTTAATCATTTTTAATTAAATAACTTAATATAGTCTTACAAAATATACTGAAACTATTTTAACGGTGAATTTAGCCCATAATACTGAACAATTTTCTCAAAAACTGAGGTCGAAATATGAAAAATACTTTTTGGCTTTCCATACAAACTCGGATCAGCTGATCGGTCATCTTGTATGGAAGGCCAAAAAATACTTTTCAACACATTAGCTCGGAAAGTGCTACTTACCACACTGATTTTACAAATGTAATGCCATTTATTACGCACACATTCGAAATCGTGCGGTAAATGTTACTTACCGCACAAGTGCGGTAAGTGCTTTTTTAAATGTTTTTGGAATAAGATTCTATAAATCCAAAATATCAAATATTATTTTTGAAACATAAAATCTCTGCATGCAGCCAGGCTAGACTCATACCGAAACCTTGTTTTACTCAAATTATTCCATTTTATATCCTAGTAGGTGAGTAAAATTCTTGTAACAACAGTAAAATGAATTTATAATTCAGACCTGTTTGAAAAAAAATTTTTTTTTTAAATAATTGTTTGACTGTTGGTTGATTGATTTCTGTGTCTCTCGTATCACTACAGATTCGCGCATGCGCGAAATACGCCTAGAAAAAGAAAAACTAAGCGCGCCATATTTCAAATTTTCTTTAGCGAGATTTTAAAATTGTTTTATTTTGAAGTTCTTTTTTCCTCACTAATGTGTTGAAAAACGTAGTAAGGCACACGTGTGGTATTGTCCATTTCAAGTCTCGGCTCCATAGACAAACGCGCGGGCTTTGCCCGCTTGTTTTTCAACCCGCCTCGACTGTAATGAACAGTTTACCACACTTGTATCATAAACTACTATTTCATATTTCGACACATGTTCCTTGGTGAAGGTTGTTCAGTATCACGGACTGAATTTGCCCTTGAAATAGTTTCAGAATTTAATTTCTGGTTCTCTTCATCAGTTCCACTTCACCAAAACACACTTTCTGAATGCAAATACTTAATTTTTTTGACAAAAACATCAAAATCACTTTATAGAATCTTTGAAGAGTTCCTTCGATTTCTTGAGATTCCATTATCAGATCTTCACTTGGTGACAATGGGAGCAACTTGTTTGTATTACGCACCCTTTCAAATGCTTAGCTGTTGAAATACTTTTTGTATCGATTAAATAACGTAGAAGGTATTGAAGAGAAATAAAAAAACATATGAATACCTTTCAATATTACATTACACTTATCACACTTATATTAGAAAGGCGAAAGTTTGTGAGAGTATGTGTATGTTTGTAACTTCTGCACGCGCAAACGGCTGGACCAAATTTGATAAAATTTGGTATGCAGAAAGCTGATACCCTGGAATAACACAAATTGGTATTCCTTAGGCGCGGTTACGCCGCGGGCGCAGATAGTCAAGAATAAATAACCGGAACAGTTTACACGATTTGACTATGGTTTTACGACCGGTCGCTACCCTTTTTTTTTTTTTTTTTTTGTCGCGGAGAAAATCCCTTCGGATACCTTACCGGTTACGGGACACCGGTAAGGTTATGTGGTGTTACCACTAAAAACTCCGCGGTGTCACCTCTCAGCCGCTATCGGCCGGGACCGTGTGCTTCTTCATGCTCCACAGCCCCGGCGCGGCCGGCCGCTACTTAAGCGGCCCCGGATCGCCAACGGCCTCACGGCACCCTCTGCTGAATCAGAGGGGCCGGAGTAACCGCCGCCTTGGCCTCTTGGCCCAAGGACAGACGCGCTGACACGCACACGCGCCTGCCTTCCACTCCGGAGGGCTGTCCGTTGGACGATGGAATCCCGTTTCCACCGTCCAACCAGCCCTCATAATTTGGGGCCTGCGGAAGCAGGCCCTGCCCCAGTCCACCTGACGGCGACCGGGGCCCACACAGCCGGCCGCAGGGGATAGGGAGAGCGGCAACGTAACATTGACACTCCTCTTCCCCTGCGGCCCCACCGATGCCGTGCCAAGCGCCACGGCCGCGCTTGGTCGCGGAGGATAGGGCGAGCGGCAACGAAACACCGACACTCCTCTTCCCCCGCGACCCCTACCACGGCTGTGATGGTAGGGAGGTCGTCGTCACCCCCTTCCCTCACAGCCAGGCCATTCCCGCCAGGAATGGCCTCCGCCGGGCCCGGGGAGGCCTAAGCCTCAACCCGGGCAATGGGTTCCTCTTAGCTTCCCTGCGGCCGAGGCAACCCCAGGTACTGAGCCCCCCCATCGCGACAAGATGGGAACCACATCGGGGGGGAACCGGTCGCTACCCTACATCAACCTTCGGAATGCTTTAGTCGCCTCTTACGCCATTCACAAGGAGAAATGGAGTGGTCCTATTCTACGCCCTGGAAGCCACACGGTACAAATTAATTTTGTATTGTGAGAAAATTAAATGCAATATGTGACATTGCATACTTGTCCAGAGTATGTCAATGTGTTAGTAGTAGTTACTGGTATCAATGACTAATCAAAATACATTAAAACAGATTCTCACGAGCCACGCGTGCTGTTAGAGCCTCTTAGAACATGACAAGTAATTACAGGTTTCTATCCGGTTCTTTAATAACAAAATAAGAACAATATAGAAGAATAACTTAGATATTTCGTGCTGCGCTTTTTAAATTTGTTGTCTGTGTATCTTTATTTTTTTTTCCTTAGTATATTCTGGATTTAGTATCATGGGTGCTAATAAGTTGTACAACAATAAATTGTATGATAATGATAAGCGAGATCATTAATTATAGTATTTTATGCAACAGTTGTATAAGAGGGTTCAAAATATGCGAGTGGCGCAGGTTACGATGCGAGCTTTAGCGAGCATCGTAAGGAGGCGCCATCGAGCATTTTTTGACGTACTTATACAACGTTGCATACAATACTTTTTCTACGACTATATTTACTAAATAAAATACAAAACCAAACAAAGAAAATATGAAAATGTTTGACTTACATGTTTGGTAAATCAGACTTAGAATATACAAGTACTGATCTATATGGTATCTATGGTAAACTTTTTTTTTAATTGACGTCTTTTTAGTGACTATGTTAAAAAAACATTTTTTTCTTTTGTTGGCAGTATGGTAAATCTATAGAAAAAAATGTTCTTGGTCTATGGCTAGCAGTATCGTTTTAGTGAAATAACGACACATGTGCTATTATTAAACGAGCAATTCTTGTATTTATGTATGTATATATATATATTTATTTATAAATTTCTGTGATCTCGAAAACGGCTCTAACGATTTCGCTGAAAATTTGTATATGGGGGTTTTCGGGGGTAAATAATCGATCTAGATTAGTTTTATGTTTGGGAAAACGCGTGTTTTCGAGTTTTCATGCGTTTTACTTTCCACGCAGAATATGGTCGCTAATTTCGTCGTGCCGCGACCGCCTTGATTTAGCTCAGTGGTTAAGGATAGCGACCGCTAGAAAGAGTGTTACGGGTTCGAATCCCACTCGGTGGCTTACTTTTGTTTTTTTTATGTTTAAGTTTATATATATTTTTTTTTGCATTGTTTTTAGACAAGTTTAAAAAAAATAGTTAATGTTTGAGATGTAACCGAGCAAAGCTCGGTCGCCCAGGTACTGTGCTATTATGAGGCATAGAGTATAGACTTTTTTCTGCAATCATATTATCAATGTTCTTATATTAGTGTTCAGAACCATTTAAAAGACAGATAACAGTACAGGAGTAGAAAAAGTTTTTAATTTCTTGTAACTTAAAAATAAGAACTTTAGGAAAACTCTAATAACGTATGCTTAACACATCAATATATTTTGTGCATACTATTCTTATTAAACTATAGTAGAAAGCGTACTTAGTAGGTATAGTATCTGATAACAGTATTATGGTCATTTTTCTTTTCCACACATTCTTTATCCTGGAGATATATGCTTGCTTTTTACAATTTCACTTACTTTTTTCTAGTCGTAGTTTTCACGTTGAAATTCAAATATTTCTTTATTATCCTAGAAAACTTATAATACATACCTATATCCACAGAGTATATCTTAATCATTATCATTATCTTGATTTCAGCCACATATCGTCCACTGATGGACAAAGGTATCTCTTAATAATAGTCACTTTTTATTGGTTTTACAAAAACTATTGATATCAAATCATACATACTGATAGATAGCTCAGTTTAGTGCTAGAGCAGAAGAAGCAGCAACACAGTCTGAAGTATCAATTCTGTACCCAATTTATTTTGTAATTCGAGTGTATGTATTTTAATGTATTCACTCTTGAGATGTCTCTGTTTAATTAATATAGGATTACGTCATAATAATAAAGTTTTAATGACACTACGTTACGGAAAGTGATAGTATCATACCTCGTTGATATTTAGGATTGTATGTCATTAAAATTCACACAGTTGTTTATTATTATAATTATGTAAAAAATTCTACGACTCGGCTATAATGTTTTTTATCTTTACCAAAATCGTAGAAGTCTATCAATATTTGTTTAGTTGCATGCTTTCGTGCTATCGTTTGTCACAGTTTTCTTCTTTCTAATGTTTTTATGTGATCAAGCAATAGATCCGTCGTTTCATAAACTTCCGATGCTTCGTAACAATATCTTTTTTTATACATACATGATTTTCAGCCCTATCTCTGTCAATAGCGCAATATAAATAAACAGCCTGCTCTCTGAAATCTGTGGATTACAAAGCCGAAAAAATAACCCGAGCACTTTACAATTACTTGATTGGACATGAGTCCATCCAAATCGAAACCTAAGTAACTGGTTTGTTTACTAACTAAAGCTCAACAACAAATTAGTCACAGATATCACGCGATACAGTGATATAATCTCAATAATATTTTCCCGTACATTCCAGGAACAAAGATTTTCTAAGAGAAGACAATGTAAACAAACCTTTTCTTTGGAATCAATAGAGGAAGTATATCGTATTGTTTTTCCGCTTATGACTCGTGCAGTGAAATCGATCTATGGTCAGATCTATGTATTGTTATTGTTTGTGCTATTGGTCCTTCTCTATTATGCGCTACCCCGGTTGCATCTTTACTTGTGCTGCTTCGAAGACCGCGGTGCACTTTCCTACTTTAAAAAAGAGGTATATTTTTTATTAGCTTAACGTGTCTGTCTGTGGTATCGTTGCTCCTAAACAAATACCTTACGAGTCCTTAGTTACTTATTTTTAATTTTATTTCTTGTCTTTTTCAAAGATTATAAGTCAATGGTCTCTCTAGATGAAAAAAAAAACAGATAGTTATATTATATGTCAGAATCCACACGGTACATTTGCTAAAACACATATAAAGTCCGTTTATGGGGAGCTCGGTGGCCCAGCGGGAGTGCGGATTACTAGCGCTCTCGCAAGTAAAGCGACACCGGGCGTGGTCCGCACTTGGATAGGTGACCACAAGTGACATATAAATTTCTTGAGCTCCTCCGTGCTTTGGAAGGCACGTATAAGCCGTTGGTCCCGGCTGTCATCATTGTATGGCAGTCGACAAGCTATGTCAGATGCCTGTGGGCAGCTTGAAAAATCTGACACCAAGACACCAATGTTGGCCACTTGCACACACGAAAAGCAAACATGCATGGGGAGACAGACTATTGGGTGTTGCGGTTTTTCTGAGCAGACTGAACCAAGAGTATCAAAATAGTGATACGTTGCCAGCCGCATCGCCTTTTAACATCATTCGCATTTTGGTCAATTTCCTCAATCGGCTTCTACGAATTGCGCGGGAAGGCAAGCATCTAGACATTCTCAGTTTCTTTGTCGTACACGAGCATAGAGGGCATAATCTAAGGCATATATCTAGTAATTCTTATAAACAATATCTTTATTTCTATGGAACTAACATCATCTACGTTTTCCGCCTATGACTCGTGCCACAGATTCACAATAGTTAGACACGCATTCACTATGCAAATCATTTGTATAATTGATATAGCCTTTACATATTTTAGCTTCAACACGGTGGTTTTCGAAATACTAATTGACATCTGTTCATATAAATATGTCGTTGAAAATTACTTAGAAAGATATATAGAAGTTTAATGTAATTCATTTACTTTACTAACTCGTAAATCAGAAATTAGAATCTATTGAGTAAAGTTTATTCAATAGATCTGATATAACATTTCTTCGACTTATGTTAAAACCAATGTCAAACGGTAGACATAAAATTTTACCTGATTTTTATAAAATAAAATGTTTATCGTAAACTATTTTATGCACGTATTTATTTTCCATTTTTCTACTGCATTGCTCATGCATAGTAAAATAACTTTTTGATTGAACTCCATAAAGACCACTTCACACGAGCAGCAATTTGACTCAAATATTTTAAGACCACTACATACAAATCCGATCATTGACTCAAATGTTGACTTTACAATGCTCATAAAAGTCCCTAATTAGTGGATTTGGAGACATAGCGTGATTTATACTCCTTCCTTTGTATCAATCTCTTCACTGGCCGCCTAATTATATTAATTATGGATTCGTCTCGGCGACTGATTATGTTTAATTACTGTTAGTTTTAACAGCAGTTTTATGACAGTATTTTTAATGCACTAGTTAGCTGGCTTAATGCAATGCTTTAATAAACTTACTAAATCTAAGGAAGGTCTAAGTAACGTGCATACTTTTTTCATGTTTTAAGAAGACAGCATGTGTATAAATTTATATTATTGAATAAGATAAGACTGTTACTTAAATCAAAAAATAATATATAGAATTAATCGTCCGTTCTAAAAAATGTATTTCGGACTTTATATTAATTTTATCGACAGAAAACATACTTAAGTCACACAACATGATCTGTTTTCACGACTTTGGCATAATTACGACAAAAATAAAGGGTATATTTGTATAACTAATCATTTTCTATAAAAGGTCACAACACTTATGTAACCTGATATTACGTAAAATCGATTTAAAAATCGTGCTTCGTGTTCAAGACGGGAAAAAACACATACAGTAGTTTATAGAAGAATCTATAAAAACTAGTATCCTTTCGATTTCATTTAGCTGTTTGATTTAATAGTTACTGTTTAATAAACAGATATAAAATTTTTTCATTCTAAATAAATGTAATTTATGTGTGAATTCTTGCGTTCTGCTATTTAAAGGATAGATAAAAATATTTTGTAATTTTATATCTAACTTTTGGGGACTTGTTGATTTTTTTTTGTCTAATAAAAAAATCGTTTAGTACTTTTACAAGAATTTTACAATCATCTTTATGTTTTAGTGAAGTTTGTCATATTATTATGTGATCTACGTATGCACGAGTTGTTTTATAGTTTAATTTCAAAGAAGTACTAAGTTAGAACGTCTACACGCTCAGGTCGTCTATCACCTAGAAGGTAGTGTGTGTGTACCTACGCTGTGTTTACCGTCACGGTAGATGTTTACAGCTACCTTATAATAATGAGACTGTACAAATTTCGTATACCCAATATCCTTTCACTTGCCAAGAATTACCTTCAAAAATATTATTTAAAAAATTTGCATTCGCCCCGAAGCTAAACCATCTTCTGATTTACGCGCCAATTAATTACAACTAATCAACAATACTATTTGGAAATTATAACCAGTTTAAATAGACATGTCTGAAGTTCTGCCGCTGTGGGAACTGGGACGGGCTGGGCACCTATTCGATTTGTTGTGACACACCGAAGGCGCCGGCTGATGACAAAAGCGTGTGGCGTCGACGTAGGCGGCCGGCGGTTTAGCATAATTTATTCGCATAGTTTCTGCGCGTTATTAGATCTATGGTATTGGCGATCAATGAAGTCAAGAAATTGTAGGAATCAATTTAATCTTGATTGTCAATTGCAACAATTGTTTCACCTACGTATATTTTATGTAGGTAATCTTTTGACATGTTTTTGCTTGACTTTCCCTTCAGTGTTTAATGCAGTTTTAAACCTCTATTTTTGATAAACAATATGATAGAAAACAGACCGATAGGTAACAAGAAAGTGACTTGCATATTCGTGTATTTTTTTAAATATTAGATAATAATAGCTATAAGTATCTTATAAAAACGCTACCGTTCATGACTTAAAAATGCCGACATTTGACATATCACAAGTAATTATAAAGCCTCCGAAACGGAATCAAATACGTGACTCGATCTCACCGGTGACTCGAAAATGACTCGCCGGAGTGGAGACAATATCCTATTACTTGGATGTTTTGGACAATTACCTTTGTGGTCTGTTCTTTTGAAGTGTAACAGGGCGCGGCAAAAAGTGGAACATGTTGGGTTGGCGACTTGTTGTTTATGGTTAACATAAGATAGATAGTTTTTTTTTACTAAAATACCACATATTATATTTGGTACATGCCATGTGGTATCCGGCAGAGTAGAATAGGATCACTCCAAACTTTCCCGTGGATGTTGTAGAAAGCGAATTAGGGAATACAAGCTAAACAAAGCTTATAAACATCAATGAGATCCCTCTAACCCGTTTGGCCAGCGTGGAGAGTATAGGCCAAATCCTCTTGCTGCTCAAGCCAAGTAAGACTCTGTAGTAGAAAAGGTCGTGCTTCTGCAGTGGAGACCAAACGAATGATGATGAAGGTGATGTTTGGAGATAAAGTTTTGACTAACTTCGGTGACTGGTCAGAAAGAGGTGTCGATGTAGCTGTACTTTTAAATACGTGAAGAAGGTGCATTAATATAACAAAAGTATCTCTTTTACCACAATAAGGCTTTATAGTTTTCGTTTTGAATACTTAATACAAAATTATATAACAATAATTTCATATTTTTTTTCAAGCAAATGTTACCATTGCTTCATTTGAATGATGTAGAGTAGACGGACCTGTATATGTTGAGAGTAATATAGTGAGAGTTAGACTGGTATAGTGAGGTTAAAAAATTTGCTAGAGTTAGCAAGCAACTTCGCGGTCACCAAAATCTAAAAATTAGTAAAAAAAAACTAGGTCTATAAAATATACAAAGAACCAAAACCATAAAATATTCAAAATAAAAAAAATTTAACACTTTTCTGACGTTCTGTCAATTCTACAGTACCTACTTATACTTACATCCAAAAGAAACGTGTGGCAAAATACGTAAAACGAGCGCGTAGTTTTTTGTTGAGTTCGTTTCATATTAAAATTTGTATTGTCATTGTCGATATAATAGGTGTCCTACCTACATAAAAATAACTCAGACAAAACGAATAAATCCTAAGTTATCCATCAAGGACTTGAATTCAAAGGAAGAATTCCTATCCTAATAAGTTCAATATCAATCAGTCAGTAACTTCTACTCACCACTTTCATCAGTAACTGAAGTAACTTTAATACAAACAAGAGGGAAATAACCCTTTATAACCAAAGTTATTTCCAAACAAACAAGCAATAACCTCTGATAAGAAATGCCGCCTTTACCTTTTCATACAATAGACGCAACATTCAATCATACAATTTGGAAGGAAGTCGATCAAACTCCCATTCCGCGTTACACGATAAAACTAATTTGACAAATTCCGAAGCGGCCATTTTCAATCAGTGCTGTGATAAAAATCAAATTATATATAGAAGACAATTCTCACTTAAAAGGTCCCCGGTCAAAAAAACGGACGATAAACAACTTGCCTATCACCTATCAATCTTACATTGTGAAGCCAGCGGGAGACTACTATAGGACGCACGTATATTTCGAACTCTGTGGCTCACTGTTTGAAACGAAAACTCTTTGCCGACTCGACATGCCTTGTTGGAATACGATTTTACGACAAATGGTACACGCATAGACTGACTTTGTAAATAGACGGCAGAAACACAACTATAGAATTTGTGTAGTAATGCTCTGTTTGGACGCTCCGTTGCCGGTGGAACCAGAGGTTTGAAATATTTGTTGTTGTAAGTTGTAGAACTCTATTATCTTAATATTTATTAATAGTATCACCACCATCTTAAGAAATAAGACAAAACGTAGAATTCTCAACAAGGATTTACACAAAATGACCCCATGGAAGAGTAGCCTGTAAACACAGGGTAAAACATTGTATTATCTTATCGTATGTCACGAAAAATATTTTCGTCACTGTTGTATTAAGTAAAATTAATGACGTAGCCGTAGCAAAGGGGTTGTTAGAACAAACTACAAGTCTCTTTTAACGTATTAGCAGAGGGGTTGTTAGTACAAGCACTATACGTGTCATTTTTTTTCCATACAAGTTGAATACACCATGAGGTTTTGAAGACTTCTGCGGCGTTATAGCAAACCTCGATCCCTAGCCACGGACAAATTGAAAAATATTGTGTAGTTTATGTATTTATCATATAATATAGTATCGTTGGGTTAGTATTCCATAATACAAGTTTAAAAATTACTTTGGGGCCAGCTCATTCTGTGCGATTTGTCCTTACTATCTTTCTAAGTATAAACAATAAAGACATTTGTATGTCTATTCCTATGTTGGTCTACGAGTACAAGACTCCCACGAAATTCTCAGTACAAAAAACAATTACATTCACGACACCAGCGGTTTTTGTAGGTTGTCTTTCGACATTGAATGACAGTATTAATTTCATCTCTTGTTTTCATGTAAAGTCATTTGGGCAGAAAATATGCTATGTGGATGACCAATGATTGTCCTATTGTGTTAAACTTTCGAATGAGGCCGATGACTATGTAGTCTAAGCAGTTGTGAGTAGGCAATTCATATATCTTTCGCATTTTGATGTGAACCTTGGATATTATTTGAAAAATATGCAGATCATTGTGTTTACGAATATACGGGCATCTGATGGTTAGGTGGTTTTGTTACCGTAGCTTATAGACGAGTGCAATCACTAGCGCGCCACTGACACTAAAGAAACCTTTTCAGGTCTTTTTTAACCGACTTCAAACAAGGAGGAGATTTTTTATTCGGTTGTAGGTATGTATTTTATTTGAAGAATATTATGCTGGCTCTAGTCTCACTTCATTAAGTTTGTGTTGCATCAGGCAAAATTAAAAAAAGGTTTGCTTTTCCTGAGGGGAATTTTGTAGCAATTTGACTGGTTTCTTACCCCAAAAACGTTTTTGGGAAAAGTTTGTTGGCTTCCTCTTTAACGAATATTTTAAGACTAATACATGGTCCTGCCATTGATCATTTTCATGTAGGTTTACGTCGATATTTACACCTAGTATTCATGGTTAATATATGGTCAGGTGTGAGATTCTGGCGTAGATCAATAGCCACATTTAGGTAATGATTTGATTTCTAATCATCATGAAATATTGTACAAAACGACGTCTTGTCATAAGGAAATTGGGTATTTATCACCATATGTATCTATAGATCATACCGTTCCTTTGAGATAGCCGGTGACTCGTCAATGAATAAAATAAATATAAAACTTTCAAACTAGTTACCCGCCCAAACTCGACACTTTAAAATAGACTCTGCGTCATCTAAGTAAGATTTATTTTCCTCTACAAATTCGTTGACGTCTCTAGGCTTCTCTGGACAAGTCATTTGTCAAGTATCAGGTCAAAGGGTATGATTCTTCTCGTGTTCATCAACGTACGGAGGAGACGATAAATTATATTATGTTAATCATATTTGGACTGTTCGTCGGCATTGAAATCTTGGACAGGTGTTCGATGTATGTAAAAAGTATCTCGTATGTAGGTATTCTATCTTACTGGGCACATTAGAATCAACATTATAAAAGCCTTGGGTCTTGCGACCCTGGGCTCAGTATGTTTAGAAGCTCAAGACCCAAAATGCACAGTGATAAAGACGTAATAATATAGTACATATATATATAGCTCAAACCAGAGTGCAGAAGAAAATACCAGGTTTCTTCTCTATTGATTATATGCCTTTTAGGCATGTCAGTGGTAACCCCAAGAGTATAGATGAAGCGAAAGAGGTGTGTCATGTTTGTGACAAGAGGTCCATATATCTGCCTACACCTGTGAGAAACAGGCGTGATATTAAATATGTATTTATGTACGTATGGTAACCCCAAGCCGATGTGCTTTATGTATGCCGAAAAGAAAAACCGGAACTAGCTAAAACAGTTATATAGCTATGGTTTTACAAACGATTACCTGACTCTTCCTTGACAATGCACTTAACTTGTGCAAAAAGTTCCTCAATTTCTCTCAACTGTCATAAAACTCATAAACAAAATCGAACGATGTTAAAAATATCTTAGTCCTACTTTCACATTTTCTAAGTTTAGCTCGAATACGAGTCAAGCTGACATCCAATCAAATCTATAATGTATACTTGTCACTTTTTGATTAAAATTATGCCAAGTCTACACACGATTATGCTAAATAAAAATATTAATTTCATCAAGTACATGTCTTAGCAGAGTAAGATAGTCACTCAACTTAGTATGTGTAAGTAATAAAGGTGAAATTACATCCATCATCAGGTCTTTTTGTCTCCACTGCAGGAGCAGGTCCCTCTCTGTAATACCAGAACCATACTTGACCAGAGCAGCCAGAGGACTTGGCCTACACTCTCCATGCTGGCCAGACGGCTTGAAGAGGTCTTATTGATGTTTATAAGCTTTAAATTTCCTAAGTCGCCTTCTACGACATCCACGAGAGGACTTGAAGTGGCCCTATTTCACTATTGAATAATATCATCTACTACAGCTGCTTTTGAGTCTTGCGGCCCAGGTAAAGCCCAGGGCTCTATTTGTTTAGTGTCACAAGATGCAAAAAGCTCTGTCTGCCTCAATAGGGATAAAAAAGTGATAGTATTTATGTATATGTTAACGGAAATGTATAAAACTTAGGAATTGTTTACAATACCTAGGATATGTATACAATTCCGAAGCTAATAAGGAAATGTATTAAATATTGTTTTAAAGATTATGTAATACACACATATTCTAGGAAATTTATAGATTTACTAGGAATTGTATACATTTCCAAAATCGTATTAGGAAATGTTTATAACGAATGCTTTCTACGAATAAAATGAGTAAAACGGGAGCGAGCGACTTAAGTATTAGGTATCATTACAGTATTAGGTAACATTTATGTATTAGGTAAGTATATGGCCTTAAAAGAACCTTAACATAATCTTTTCCGAAACTAATATAGAGGGGATGTATTTACGTATCTGTGTGTGCGTGTTATGACTACTTAATGACGAGTCCATTAAAAAAAACTGCAAACACAATCGGAGTCATTAAGTCCACATCAATATTTCGAGATGCATGATGAATGCAGACAGATGCATTTGATATGCAAATAATTATAATAACTATAATAGTTATCTGTGAGGCGCTCGTGCGAACGGCCTCGTTTGGGTAAAGGACGGACACGGCGCGGGTGTGTTCTCGTTGTTACACGATACGATAAACTTTGTTGCACGATACGATATTTAAATGGCATGCACGGTACGATATGATTGTTTTGCTTTTTCGTGTAAATGGCCAAATAGTAGTGTCAAATTTCTCAAGCTGCTTAAAACGCCTTTGTTACAGCTTGACGACCGCCATACAATTATCAGAGACCAACGACTTTTCGTGCCTTCTGAAGCACGGAGAAGCTTAAGAATTGTGCCACTTGTGGTCACGCAAGTTCACCCAACCAAATGCGAACCACGCCCGGTGTCGCTTAACTTTCGAAGGCCCTATACCTAATGCATAATCCCGCCGGTACGATATATGGACAAGTAAACTGTGAGACAGCTCGCACCAACGACCTCATTTGGGCTATTAAGTTCCACCAAAACAGAGTCTGTGCAGGTCTTCACAAATAATAAAATTTCGTTATTAACATTCAGAAGAGATAGAGAAAGTATAGAGTAGTTTCTTATTCTTTAATGTATGGATATAAGATTTATAACAAAATTGGGTACTTTCCTAAGTCAAAAATAAATTATTTTGTACTAATAAAAAAATAAAGCGTCGCAAAATAATGTCACTTGTCTTTGAACATATCTATTTTAACGTTATTTTAAATTTATTATTGTAGAAAAACTGATAATAAGAGCGCTATTTGACTCCAAAAATCTATGACGTCATCTGCCTGTATTTCATACAAAATCCCATAGAAACTGTTTGTTTTGACGTTTAGAAAAAAGTTGCTGATTTGACTTGTTGGAAAATAGCGTATTCCTATCAACAAAATGAAAAATATCGAAAAAGTCAAGAAAACTTATTTTAACGATTATTGATTTCTACAGACCAAAACATTCAGTAATTTACGAGATTTTATATCCAACAGATAAGTTCATTATGTAATTGTCTTGTCTAAGATCCGAAAAGGGGTCGACCTTCACCCGTCTGCCAAGCGGGTGAAAGTTATAACATTTTTTTTTCATTTAGAAATAAAATATATTTCTTTTAACTTTAATAAAAATAGTCTTGACCATATTTTTTACGGCAAGCTTATTGGTATATGTATATGTTCAGGGACATATTTATTCAATAATCATAAGTTTCATCCGCTTGGCAGATGGGTGAAGGTCCCCTCTCGGATCCTATATAAATGTTCAGTGGAAACACACCGTCGATTAGTCACATTACAGCCAGCATTTACGCGGCTATCAGGAGAACACGATTCCCGTGATCGGCCTGAGTTGTAAGTACGTCAGCTCATTACGATGACTAATATCAAATTGTTCCCAACCACATAAATAGAAAACCTGTTATATAAATATACTCCATCATTATCATCATCATCAGGTCTTCTTTAGTCTCCACTGCAGCACGACCCTCTCTGTACTATCAGAGCCATACTTGGTCAGAGAAGTCAGTGAGGATTTGGCCTACACTCTCCACGCCGGCAAGACAAGATAAAGAGGTCTCATTGATGTTTATAAGCTTATTGTTTAGCTTGAATTTGCTAAGTCGCCTTCTACGACATCCACGGGAAGATTTGGAGTGGTCCTATTTTACTCTGCCGGATATATCACACGGCTACATACGCCTACATACTGTATCATCAGGTCTTTTTGTCTCCACTGCAGAAGCACGACCCTCTCTGTACTACTCGAGCCATACTTGGCCAGAGCAGCCAGAGGACTTGGCCTACACTCTTCACGCTGGCCAGACGTCTATACATACTGGTTAAAATGAAATAACGTTGAGTAGACCAGCTGCTTTTTCCGGATCAGATCGTAAATTATATCAAGGGAATGAGCGAAATGAAGGATCATGTCAGTAGGTAGTAGATTTGTGGATCGAGAAATTAACGAAAGAGGGTTTCCAATACTGTAAAAGTGTGGTGAGCTTAATAGTGAACGATAGAGGCAGTTGATATACAGTGCCGACGAGAAGTCGAAAGGAGTGGGTGAAAAGATGGCAAAGGAATCAAAATAGTGATGGTTTGCTAACCGCTTCGCCTATAAACGTGATTCGCATTTTAGCTCATTCTTTTGATCGACTTTTACAATCTGCGCGGAAAGAAGAGAAGAGAAGCAGCTGTTACATTCTAAAATTTAGAGTCCATTCGGTCAATTTGTTGGCACAGCCGACAAAGTGGCATCGCCTTTTTCAAAGGCGTGGACTTTGTGGCGCTGCGACAGTGTGCACAACAATTCCAGCGAATGAACTAGATATAGGTACCTACAAAATTTTTCTAAAAGTTTATATTTATCAGTTTCTCGAATCCCTGAATTCGCAAAAAAACTGCAACTTTATACATTTTGAAACTGTAGATATTTTATTTTGTATAAATCCGTAGATTTTTTTTGCGCTTTTAGGGATGGGTGAAACCGATAAATAGAACCTACACAAGCTTCCCAGCATTACCTTAACGGATCGGACAAGATTTTTTAACAGTACTGTATGTCGTAAACAATATCCTTTTGTGCCTACCTATGGTTTCAAAGCACATATCTTATCACTTCAAGACTACAGCTTCTACTTCTCTTACTTGTAAAAAGTAGTCAATAAAATTGAAACCCAAATCTTTTCAAACGAACGTCACTCCCACGTCAGCAGATTTATGTGGCCACAAAATTTATGGTAAAGCCGTAAATTGCATTATTTTCGAATTAACGAGCGAATAAAAAAGTGTCTGCGAAGTGTAAGCGTTGTTATATTACTTTTTAGATTTCTAGAATTAATAGGTGTTAGCGCAAGAAGTCGTAAATATTAATAGGGATCTGTTTTGGACTCTCTCAACATCCTGTATATCAGAATTTATGGAATTACTACATTTTTGTCTTATTTTGTGATTTTGCATCGACAGTAAACCTAACCACCCCCTAGGCCCTATACCATAATGTCATATATTTTTTAGGGAACAGAATTTTATTTTTATTTGTATTTATATATGTATATAACATTGTGTCGTTATATACTCACAAATATAACGACAAAAAGTCCTATATTTTTTAGGTGCCAAGATATTTTTATATGTTTTTATACAGATATAACGACAAATAAAAAAATATCATACTTCAAATGGATTCGTTGTATATTTATATTTTTGACAAAACTTTATAATAACGCCTCACCATATACCTATACAGTCCACTCGTTCAAATAGATGGTATATTAAAAGGGGGTGCGCATTTTCTTACATAATTTTTTAACTCATATCATCGCAAGTCCGAAAATTTTTCTCATACCATTCTAAATCATAATGCTCATTCTTCATAAAAATTTTAGAAACTAATGATTTTAAACTATAATCACCGGAATTCATAATTTCACTAATCATACTAATCAATTCATAAATATTATATTCATAAATTTCTTAAACATAAGTGTATTCATCCATATTATTGAAAATCATAATGTTTTTAATCAAACACAATGTTTTATACTAATAAATTCATTTTCATTTAGTTTTTAAAAATGCGACTGCACTGAAAATCTGATTGCTACCAGAAACGAGATGCTACCAGAAAAGTAGGTTAGGTTAGGTTAAAACTGTGACCACACCAGAAAAGACTTGCTACCAGAAAAGTAGGTTAGGTTAGGTTAGAACTGTGACCATACCAGAAAAGACTTGCTACTAGAAAAGTAGGTTAGGTTAGGTTAGAACTGTGACCATACCCGAAAAGACTTGCTACCAGAAAAGTAGGTTAGGTTAGGTTAGAACTGTGACCATACCAGAAAAGACTTGCTACCAGAAAAGTAATTTAGGTTAGGTTAGAACTGTGACCATACCAGAAAAGACTTGCTACCAGAAAAGTAGGTTAGGTTAGGTTAGAACTGTGACCACAATGCAATGAAGCGAGCGTGCCGCGGTAGCGGCCGGCGAAGCGCCAGAAACTAATTTTTTATATAAAATAATGATGTATTTATCATTATGGTAAAGAACATTGTAAGTTAAAATATTTTTTTAGTATTGCCTATAAACTATTCACTAAACTATTCTGAACAACGACGTTATGAGTTGTAGTATATTATTAGTAACAACATTATTAATAAAAACAATATGACAATTGAATGTTATGAAGAAAAAGTTCTGAAAAAAAATTATGAATTTAGACTTTTCTTGATAGTAAATAAATAAATAAATATATAGGGACAAATTACACTGATTGAGTTAGCCCCATAGTAATAGCATGAATAAAAAAATTATGATCACTAAATTTTATGAGCTCCGATGATAGTAGTAAAAATGTATAAATAAAAAAAGTATGAAGAATAAAATTATGAAGAGTGATGATTATGAACACAAATCGGTAGTAAGATAAAGAATATGAATTAGAATTTTATGAGAGCCAATATGGACCCATTAAAAGGAGTATCTACTGAGAGCCGCTAAACCCAAAAGACTCTGTCTGCCACGTCAAGGATAAAACGTGAAGATCAACGTTGCATCGTGTCCTCTTCTTACTTAAAAAAGTGTTCTTTCAGTCCTGCCTACATATAACTCACAGGGACACTCTGAAGCAGATACAAATCGCAAGTACTTACCAAAGGGGTAGACAGTCAATAAATAAATCACCGACGCAACCCTGCTGAATAAAATACGTGTCTTTGAGATATGTCCATATTATCGCGGTCCTGTGGCATCCCCTTGTACAGTCGCCGGGAAATGGCTTGACGGCGTTTGAATATCATTTTGAGGTTAAGTGACTGATGTGACGGGCAGGGGAGCGTTTTATGAATGAAATTTCACGGGGAATATAAGAATTTGAGAATGTCTTACTGTGATGCTTTATTAAGCCAGAATACATATTCTGGTCTTAGTAAAGTATTAAAGTAAGACATTCTCAAATTAGAGATATATGACGATAACAGGTATCGTTCTTAAGTTTCCTTGCCTAGGTGAACAGATATGAACAGATATGAGATATTTCATAAAAATTTTGAACACGCGATCGAAACTAGGAAAATTTATCGAAATAACGCTTTGTATAGTTATTCTGTTTTTTTTCCCTCTGTTGTTATATTTCCTTTTGTTTAAGATACACTAAAAGTATTTAGTAGCATTTCTTGTACGAGTATTGTACCGCATAATGAGTATGTATAACATTATAAATCGATTTTATAATACAAACTTTTACTTTAAGTTTTATCATTAAAAAGGCAGATCTTTTTTCAAATTTCATTGACATAACTGTAAACAATTTTTTTTTCCACAAAACTCTTTTCCCGGCCAGTACCGAACACTAGACGTAACAAAAGTGTTAAATCTCCCGTTCCCGATTACCGTCCGGATAGCGCATTACTTATGTATGGACACCGCGGTTGATGTACGACCAAGATACCCCTGTGTTTTGGGACATTCAGGCCGATCTTAGTAAAACTACAGGATATATCTTAGTATGTAATACTCCCATGCTGGTCTGGGAGAAACGAAAAAACTTAGAATGTATTAGCTGCTTCTATTCCCGCGCACATCGTAAAAGCCGATCGAGGAAATGGGCAAAAATGCGAATCATTTTAACAGGCGATGCGGCTAGCAACCCGTCACTGTATTGATTTATTTTCCATCTTCTCGCCCACCATGACGCTAAAAGTGGCTTTTGAGTCTTGCGGCCCTAGGCTCTGCATAGAGCCGCAAGACCCAAAATGCTCTGTCTGCCCCATTAGGGATAAAGACGTGATAGTATGTATGTATGTATGTAATACTTTAAATTTTATTATAAAATAAAACAAGTTACACTAATTGAGCTAGCTCCAAAGTAAGTTCGGGACTTTTGTTATGGGATACTAACTCATCATTTCAGCCGCATAAGGTCCACTGCTGGTCATATGTAGACTTTTTCCAAAGATTTCCAAAATGACCGATACTAACTCAACGATAAGTACTATATTTTATAACAAATACATATATAGATAACCATCCAAGTTATATAGTTATCTGTCACAAATGCATCCATACTGATCTGGAAACAAAAAAAAACTATTTATAAGAATTAAAAAACAATGTACCACCACAGAATAAATACTTGTCTTACGTACCACTTGATACTATCTATATACATACATACATACATACTATCACGTCTCTATCCCTAATGGGGCAGACAGAGCATTTTGGGTCTTGCGGTTCTATGCAGAGACCAGGGCCGCAAGACCCAAAAGCCACTTTTAGCGTCATGGTGGGCGAGAAGATGGAAAAGCAATCAATACAGTGATGGGTTGCTAGCCGCATCGCCTGTTAACATGATTTGCATTTTTGCCCATTCCCTCGATCGGCTTTTACGATCTGGGTGGGAAGAGAAGCAGCTGGTACATTCTATTTTTTATTTTTATTTTCCCAAACCAGCATGGGAGACTATCTATATACCTACTTATATAATATACTTATATTGTTATCTAGCTACCGGTCGAGAACCGCCTACCAGGACATAGCTGATTAAATGACAGAACGTCTAAATAGTTTGATTGTGTTATGCCAAAATGTACAAATTTAGATGGATAAATAGTTGTAGTGACAAAATGACCGCATGGCATCATAAGATGCGGCTTCCATTCTTTTACTATTGTTTCTGGTGTTGGCGGATGGCAAAAGGTTTAAAAACATTCTGTCATATTTCAACAAAACTTTGTAACTGACTATACTAGTAAAGTTTTCCTTATTCAGAATATAAACATGTTACCTACACCCAAAAGCCACGCCCTTGTTGTTGGAGACGTTTATGTCCCAAAGTTAGGCAAAGGCCTCCCCTTGAAGTACCTACAAAACTAAATTGTTAATGCTTGTAATTATAATTGATAATGCTAATTGTGTGTAAGTTCATCGCTTCTTATTCTGTCAAGCCCAGTTTTCCAGCTCGTGTCGACCTCCCAATATTTGCTACGTGGCAATCTATTGATTCAGAACACACTAATAGCCGCTAATATTTATAGCAGAACCAAGAAAACATTCCTGCGATATTTATCGGCGAATATGTCAGCGTCTCTGTTATTCTATCGCTGATTGACGAGATCTCCGTTCGGCTTTATGACTGGGATTGGGGATAATGGTCGGGACACACATAGCAACTTCGAGCTACTTCACCGATGGCGTCGCAAATATTTGACTAGTATATTAACGAGTTTTCAGTCTTTAACCTTGGTTCTAATAGGACGGTGAATAAAATAGAATTTCGGCTAGACATTGTTCAATTTTAGGCCATTTTATCGAAAAATGAGGTGGAAACATCTCCCGATATTCAGCTGTATGACTGGGATTGGTGATAGTGTACCGGATACATCACGCGACTCTAAGTCAATATATCGACAAACAAATGTCTGTAATCATCGCCTCAAATTACTGACCAAGGTCGCTTGGAAACGCTTGGAAATCCTTAGTAGAGGCCTATATCCAGCAGTGGACGTTATGCGGCTGAAATAACGATTGAGTCTATGAATTAAAAGTTGTGATAGATTGAAATCATTCCACCAAATTTAAAAGTTTTCGAGTAAGTCTCGAACCTCTCTGTAGTACCAAAGCCATACTTAGCCACAGCAGCCAGAGGACTTGGCCTACATTCTGTCGCTGGCCAGATGGGTTGGAGAGGTCTCACTTGATGATTGTAAGCTTTGTTTAGCTTGTTTATCCTAAGTCGCCTTCTACGATATCCACGGGAGGACTTGGAGTGGTCGTATTTTTCTCTGCCGGAAGCCACAGGGCTCTTCACTTGGAGCCTTCAAATTGCGTGGTGTGAACCGTCCATTACATTCAGAATTGTTTTGGATATCTCCCAATGTCGTATGAATAACAAGTCAATATGTGTTCTGTGGCTTTGTTTACGATGGGACGTTACTCCCGATGGCCGGCTATTTTTAAAGATTGATTTTACATTTCAAAGCAGATGATACAGACTTCTCTATCGTTTTTCTAAGAGATATAATAAACAACTGTAAAAAATTTAAAGAACTATAATTTTGCTATGTTTTTGTACTTGGTTTTGTAACAAGTATAGTTACCCCTCAGGAATCTCCAAAAAGGAATATAAGTTTTCAATAATTAAAGCTGGAAAAATAAAACTAAAATGGATTATAGCGCGAGGACGTAGAATAATGCAACTATGTGCATTATTTTTTCTAAACCTACATTGTCCCACTGATAAGCAAAGGTCTCCCCATAAGTGCATTGTATATACATGTATAGCAAAATGCTTTACCTGACAAACAACCATACATACTAAGTTGGAAACCTATTACCTATAATAGGCCCATTTAAACGACATCAGTACACTGATACCTACACTACGAAATGTAAAAGCTATAAACTATTATTTTCAGCATCTCTTCTTAAAATAAACTAATTCGGTAACCATACTTTACTTTACAGGATTATAGACGAGAGGCAAGCGAGAGGGGAAAGCGGGGCGTACAGGGGGTGGGGGGAGCCTCAGTATCGGACCGCAGTCGCACAGAAATAGCGCTTGACGTTTGTATCCGCGGTGGCGCCTGTTCACTGTCAACTGCATAGAGTAGAGCTAAGCAGAGATTGCAAAAGAATTCTGTCTTATATTCTGTTTATACTTACATAGATAGATAGATTAATCGTTTATTTGTGAGAGCTGCACACACACAAGAAAATATAGAATGACGTTTATGTACGAATACGAATGACGTGTAAGAAAATATATGAATGACACTGTAAAAGCGCTTGACATTTGTATCTGCGGTGGCGCCTGTTCACTGTCAACTGCATAGAGTAGAGCTAAGCAGAGATTGCAAAAGAATTCTATCACTATAGACGAGGGGGAAAGCGGTTACGTCTCTACTTTCGTGGGGAAAGCGAAGCTTACGGGGTGGAGGGAGCCACGGTATCAGACCGCAGTCGCACAGAAATAACGCTTGACGTTCGTATCCGCGGTGGCGCTTGTCGACGGTCATCTGCGAGGCAGAGATTGGTAGATTTCTTAAAAATAGGTTAAGAGGTATAACTAGTTTTACTGACCATAGTGTATTCACATAATAATATTACTATTTATCTGGATGAGCGCTTGACGAGATCAATCAATTGATTTCTTAGCCTTTATAAGGGATCCTTTAAAATCAATGATGACCACCAACGGAGTCTTACTTATAATAAATATAATATTTCGTGTTAACATGATATACTTTTTCAAAAATTTCAAGGTACCCTTCATATCAACTATCCCACTCCTACGGTGACCTTATTCCGACACCTTGTACTCGATTTTAATTTATTTTTAAACCGTTTTTTTAAACCTGCTTGCGAGATCTACATTCCCGACTACTCTGTGCACCTAAGGAGGGCGCGTTAAAATTGAAAATAAATTCTATATCAATTTGAGCGCGCGCCAAGAGCTGTATCACGTCCGTGTCGAACCGTGACGTTTATGTGCCCACTCGACGTCCACCAATACACTACACTTAAGCCCAATGTACAAGGAGGGCGGTTGGCAGTTCACTCTGTGGGTTCTGCCTTAATTATTGTGTCACTCGTATGTAATGGCGACATACATGACAGACCGCTGCGCATGTAATGGCATATGCCTGCAGCGGGCATGTCTACGGCACTATAATTTTGTATGCATTGAGCGAAAATCAAGTAATATAAGGTGTTCAATAAATATTACTACATAAAAAAGTATGTGTATGGGATATAAGAACGCATTAATCGTTCTAGGAATTCAGGATCCTATCCTAGAGATAGGGAGGAAGTCATTAAACAAGCGGCTATTTCCAAAATAATGCGACTGAAAAAATGTAGATGCAATTGTTATGTAGGACTTCATAAAATTAGTTCAGGTCAAAGCTGGCAAATAACTTATATTTCCTCCCTCAAGGTTTTCCAAAATTTCCAATTGGAAGCAGCCTGCATCCAGTATTTTCTTGAGACCTTGCTAAGGTCGTCCGACCACCTAGTTGATAAATGTTGCGCAATGCTCACATAAACACAAAATACAACATTAAAATTGCCTATTTATAATGAAAGCTGATAAGTAAGGACGTGTAAAGTTTTTCTAATGGACTAAGATTTTTTTATCCCATTTTCCATATGTCTGTCAAGAAAAGTTGTGTGGATGATGCCTAACGTTACATAAAGTACAGTGTCGTTCTTCCATCGTCGGAAAATTTTAAATGTATACTTTCGAGCGGTGCGATTTATGTGGCCAGTAATAGGCTGGACGTTTATTGGTTGGCATGAAACACGGCCAGGATTGTGTGAGAAGACAAGAATCCATTCATATTTAATTGAATACTTGTCCACTAGTCACAAATCGTTTTTATGAAAATCGTTCGTAAAACATTATTTGTTTGACATAAAAAAGTAAATCGAAATTAAAAAAATAAAATATAAAATGCAGCTGTACTTACGTATGGTCCTGATACTAATGCATTTTTGAAACTCGTCTTTCGGGAAGATAAAAAAGGGTATCAAATAAGTAATGGCGCATCATCTATTAATATAATTTAGATTCTTAACTATTCTTTTGATCGTCTTTTACGATCTGCGTGAGAAGAAAATAGAAAAACAGCTGGTATTTTTTTTTCTCCTAGACCAGCATAGAAAAATTATATATTCAAAATAAGTAAGATATTTATGTCCTCCATAATTTCCTAAATCACAGGGCAAAGGCAATTCCCCATTCCATTTTCAAAGTCTAGATAAACGTGACAAAAAACAAAACTGTCCCGTCACTATTCTGAATATAGATGTAATCGCCGGACACGCCGGGCGTGACAGATCGCGTGATACCGCGTGATTGTTAGATATTGATTTTTTTATTCATCTTCGATTCTTTGACAATGCGATTGACATCAAAATTGAGGTCTGTCAGCTCGTTGGCGCTGTGTACTGTGTCCGGGTGGATGCAAGTTTTTGTGGGTTTCGAGTAATGTATCTTTTGTTCTGAGAATAGACGCCCGAAAACATTTTTAAAAGCAACTGTACTTTATTTTTATTTTAAGTCCTTTTTAACTAATACGCTATTATTATATACAAAACGAAAGTATTATACGCGAAGAATACTTCGCGCTTTGGATGTGTATCTCATATTAAATATTTATTGTTCAGTTGGTATACATATAATACTAGATAAAACTTAATTTGGGGCGAGCTCGATCAGTGTAATTTATCCTTATATATTTATTTACTAGCCTGAAATTTAAAAATGTCGACCACTTTTCCTGATAGCAGATTTAAATGAAACCCATATGTTGCTCTAAGCTAAGTTGAATCAATATCTGTGTACTAGTTTCAAAGATTAGCGTGAACATACATACAGACAGACAATTTTTTTTCTCTTTTTTGTGTTAGTTACATTTTATAGCCCAGACTATTTTTTTCATCTTATACCTTTAAACGAGCAATTCTTGTATATATATATATATATATATATATATATAAACAGACGTTTGGGCACTACGTAGATCCAGCAGTGGGCCTGAACTTAGTTGATTCCACCTTTAGCGGCGAATAACTTGGCTCCCTTCGCATATTCTTCGAGCGGTGTGGCAACGTCGCATTCTAGTAATGGATTCTGTCCAACATATTCGTAGAAATAAAGTTCTACTCGTCATTTTTTGTATTCAACCTCCGAGAAAACTTGGATCCGTAACGGTTATTTTTTTGCGAACTAATTCGCACTTGCTGCGTCCACATTTTATTCAAAACCCATGCTTGTGTTGTTCCGTTTTATATATATATCATATGTTTTTGTATGAACTCTTTGGAACTTTCTGCCTCCGATTTTACTCAAAACCAATACGTATGTTGTTCCATTTTATATATATATAGTGATTGACGGTGAGTTAAGCCATAGCTGAAATTTGAATGCTTGGTTTGATCCAGCAGATTTTATATTCACTAAACTTGTGCGTTTTAAGCTCCTATATACTTTTATGAACTCATCGATACTTTATAGCTCCGAATTTTATTTAAAACCAATGCTTGTGTGGTTCCATTTCGTATATATTTAATATAACGGTTAGCTTAGGCATGGCAATATATATTTTTAAATCTTATGCCTTGTAAGCTCCAAAAGTGTTGCCAATTTTGAAACCTATTGGGTGATTGTTAAAAAACTACAGTAATTTTTTTCTAAAAAAATTTTATGAAATATTTTAGAATTACCTTGCTTTTTAATGCAAGTAATAAGTCTAAAAAGTCATAACAATAATAAAAACTCATATTTTTATACTGAATATGATAACCTTATTGTTTCGCATTATTTATACATTTAAACATGTTTATGACTTAATGCACATAAAGAAACTTGCTATCTTGCCTTACGCTCTTGCGTAATGGTACTTATGGTATATAGTACGATTGAAAAAGTACTTAAAGTACTTTTCAACAAAAGCAATTATGCAAATAATTTTAAACACAACATACAAGCCTACCAATTTCTTTAGAGTCAGTAAATTCCAAATTCAGAAGTCCAGACGCTTTGTTTACGAAATATAATTGCATTTCGAGTTTAGCGGAGTGCTTCACCTCCACATACAAAATTTCAGATCTCTACGAAGTGCCAGCGAGACGTAATGATTGAAAATGATTTTTTTTTCATCCAGATGCCAGATCCAGATTTTGGACATTAAAAAAATCAAATTCGGATTACGCCCAAAAAATATAGATTTACAGCCAAATCGCAAGCAGTTAGTAACTTTCGGCTGCAATCTTTGATTTCTAAAAATTAAAAAGAAACACTTGGTGTGGATGACTTGGGGTTTGCCCTCGCCACGCAGTTCACCCTGTGAGCTTACATCACTTGACCTGTGATGTGGCCTCGTGAAAATTGCTTAGGGGGAGCGTTAACAAACAGTAGAAGAAGGGGAATGGCTTGGGTTTCAGTACGACATGGCTACGTTGAGTAGCTTGGTGGTGGCATTTGTATGGAGGATGAATATTTTTTTGAAACTTGAAAAGAAAATACCGGCTCTGATGAGATTGACATCGTTTAGATATGGAGCCCTAATTCTATTATGAATATGAAAAATAAACGCACACAACGATATTTAAATTATGCAATACATATAATAGTAAAAAAATTGTCTGTATATTGACTAAATTTCCAAAAAGAAACAACAAGCAGATAGATACACAGTGAAAGAGTAAAATTTTAAAGAGAATGTCTCTCTCTTTGTTTGTCCTTTTTGTACACACTAATCTCCGGAAATTCTGGATAGATTTGAATGAAACTTTATTGGTATAAATCTGGGCAACATACAGGGTATAATTGATTTCGGTAAATGCAACACCTGATGCAGAACTATAAATTTTCAGCTAAACTATGAGAAATAATAAAATGACGCCACAGCAAAAGTTGTTTAGTCTGATAAGCATTTTTGTGCACGCGAACGAAGTCACAGGCATTAATTAGTATAAATACAAATAAATACATCATTAAAAGAATTAAAAATTCTTAGGACAGTTGAGTGACTAATCTATGTTCAAATCTAATGCACAGGGAATTAGGACGAAGGTTGTAAATCATAAAATGGTAGTCTTGTGGGAAGTGTGCATAGTTTGGGTGTGCATTCTTTTACAGACAAAAGTTTTATAGATTTTCGTTATACGGAATATTTATTCCATACTCACAATATTTATTATGAAGAATTTTATAGTAACAAAACAATTTTTTTTACAAATAATATTAAGTTTTTCGATGTTAATAATATCATAATATCAAATCAATTTTTTTCAATTCTCAATATATTTAGTCTTCTTTTATACTTATATTGTTATATAACTTCGCTCTAGATCGGTCATTTTGAAAATCTTTGGGAGAGGCCTATGTCCAGTAGTAGACGTTGTGCGGCTGAAATGGATGGATAGATGGGTGGATGTTATATAACTTAACCTACACTCCACGACAAAGTTGATTTTGTGTCTGTGTTAATTTCGTCCTAAGCTTGAGTCGTTCGCTCGCTCGTGTGTTGGTCACAGAAAACCTAACAAACTTAACCTACAACCCACGACAAAGTTGTTTGTGTTTGTGTTACTTTCGCCCTAAGCTTCAGTCGCTCGCTCGTGTGTTGGTCACAGGAAACCTAATGAACCTAACTTACAATCCGCAACAAAGTTGTTTTTGTGTCTGTGTTACTTTCGGCTTAAGCTTAAATTGTTCGCTTTTAATACATAAATATAAAACAATTTAAAATATAAAAAGCTTATTCGAAATGGTTTCCATTGGCTGCAATACAGCCCTTTACACGTTGAGGTCAGTTACCAATAGAAGCATGCACTCTTTCCATGGGAAAATTCTTCACTGCCAATATTATGGATTGTTTTGGGGACTCCAAATTATCATGGCGTTTAGAGCAAGCCGTACTCTCTAAAACTGACCATAAAACATAATCCAGCGGATTAAGATTGGGATTAGACGACGGCCAGTTTTCAGCTCTGATGAAGTCGGAAACGTTTGATTCCAACTAAGACTGCGTTGACCGAGCTTTGTGACCCGGTGCCGAGTCTTGCTGGAAGAACCATTCTTGGTAATTGAACATAGTGTTGTTAAGGGGCTTAAATACCTTCTCAAGAATGGTATCTTGATACACTTATGCCGATGTTTCGATACTTTTTTCACAAAAGCATGGCTCAGTCACTCCTTCATAGCTAACACCCCATCAAACCATCACTAAAGTCGGCTAATGCCACGCTGCACTCTGTCGACTTATTGGGAAGCTTTCTTAGAGCTTGGGGCATAAATACCTACAGTCATTTTATTTGTTAAAATGTTGCTCAATGGTAAAAAAATGGTCATCCGTAAACAATTTTTTTCTGCGACCACCCATTGCGTACCGCTTCAGTAGATTTTTCGATTTTACTACTCTATTCTTTTTTAAATTATCAGTTGTAAAATTACCAGTTCGTCTTTTATAGGCAGCAAGTCCTAAGTCATGTTTTAAAATAAGCGACATGGTTCTAGGTGCTATCTTCATCTCCTGTGTTAAAATCTTTTGCTTTCGGACAGGATTTCTTCGAATTCTTTCCCTTACTGCTTTGACCACCTTTTTCATATGAACACTACGTGGACGGCCAGATCTTTTACTGTCACAAAGAGGAGGTCTCATTGTACCTATTATAGTCCGGTACCACAGAATTAATAATAGTGTTACATACAGAACGGAAACTCGCACCGTCCCCCGCAATCTGGTGTCCCCGCAACTTTTCCCCTGTTATTGGGACGTGTAAGAGGCAGAAAAACAGGGTTATTGGTAGTCGCAAGTTGACATTACGCGAGTCACTTAGGATTATTGAATTATAATGGTGAGAAACTGCGCACATTATCGTTGTTTATCCACGGGTAACAATAAAAAACGTAAATTTTAAAATCATAATCATAATCATATTTATTCATAAAAAGTATTTACACGTCATACAAAAATAAAATTGAATAATAAAATAAAATAAATTAAACATACAAATAAATATATTACGCATACACATACATAACTAATAATAATCATATAATTACAGAATAATCGAATGAAAATTAACATATCAAATTGGAATTATAAGCGACATTCATAAAATTCTTCTATACTGTAGAATGTACGCTCAAGAAGCCACTTTTTTAGCTTGACTTTAAAGCTTGTCAATGTAGTCGCCTGTTTTATATCAGGTGGCAACTTATTAAAGACAGACGGCCCCATTACATGAGTCAGTCTGTCAGTCTTAGCTAGTCTGTGTGGTATCAGGTGCAGTCGGTCAACATCGCGGAGCGCAATGTCGTGCACATCTCTCGGTCTTTGGTACACGTGTTGGTTACTAAAGACATATGTGGCTACCTGTAAGATGAAAAGGGATGGCAGCGTGAGGATTCCAAGGGTTTTAAAGTATGGTCTGACGGTTGTTCGCCCTGATACGTGGACTATCGCGCGGACTGCTCGCTTTTGCATACGAAACGCTCGTTGCCATTCCGCGGCGCACCCCCAGACCTCTAGGCCATACTGCAGGACAGACTGCACTATCGCAAAGTAGGTAGACCTCACCACCTCTCTAGGTACCACATCCGATAGTCGTCTGAGCGCGAAGCTAGTGCTTGCCAATTTACCGCACACTTTATCAACCTGTGTTTCCCAGGTAAGGGCACTATCCAGTTGTATTCCCAAGAAGGTAATGTCATCCACCTGTTCAATAGTTGTTCCTTGTATAGCAACAGATAATCGTATAGATTTCCGAGTGGTGAAAACAGGTAAGCAAAGCAACAAATTCTGTGGTAGCGACCCTGATTGTTCAACTCACACATTTGACGTGTGCACGGACGGATTGTTTCGTTTGTAGTAGTACTAGGTATTTATGCTGCTCCGTTTCTATGAAGTGTCATACTTGTGTCGGTACACAAACATTTGACTAATACCAAGCGTATGGAGAATTTTAAAAACTGCATTTGGCTCAAACCTACTTTGTGTAATGCAATCACAGCGATTCGGTTCTCTATATCACGCAAAATATTGTTCAATATATTAGCGCCAAAAGAAGAAAAGACAATGAAAAATCATATAAAAGTAACGGATTCGAAATTCAAATGTAATATTTTTTTTTATTTTTAATGGTAACGAGCTTTTTTGTCCACGAAAACGAGGTCAAAGGCATCAGATAGTCACAAATTAACACGTCTTTCAAAAAATGTAAGCACTTCTTAGGACAGTTGAGTGGCTAATCTATATTCAAATCTAAAGCACAGGAATTAAATAGGAAGGTTGTAAATCATAAAATGGTAGTCTCGCGGGAAGTGCGCAGTTTCGTAGCGTGTGCGCCTTCGTCATCGACTAATTGTATTTCAAATTTGAACTTAATTATCGAACCTTGCTAATGTAATTGATACATTTAGTCTCGGCTCAAAGGATAGTGAAAAACTAATATCGAAAAATGAAATTAGTTTGGCAAGTTTGTGTCATGCCATTATTAATATTTTTACTGTAGTTTGGCAGTAAACAAGCGAGAAAAAAGTTTGGCATGGAAATTAGTCGCAAACTAGACTGTATTCTTTTTACCTAATCGATACTAGAAGATAAACTCATTGATACCATTTTCCAGAATTACTTCTTAATACAAAACAACGTTAATAAAATAAAAAACATTGCCCGTGAAAGGTTATGCAATCTTTAAGAAGGTTATATGTATTTTTTTGTTTTTAGTTACTAACTTGCAATGTATCAGATATCTACGTACGAATATTGGTTTGGGTCAAATCTTGTAGCTCAATTTCCAACCAGCTATTCTCAATCGATTTCGCTCAAATTTTGCATACTTGTCAATACAATATTATGAAGTTAATGAGCTGTTCTGATGATGGAACCGGGAAGTATTCACTAGGACTGAGTTATAAAACAATATAACCTCATGGAGCAGGACTCGTTTGAATTGTCTTAATGAGCACATTAGTGCAGACGATGCCAAGGGTCTGATCTCGGAGAACGGAAGGTGGTCGATGCAATTCAGTAATTAAACGACGCAACTCCATCGAGTTTCGGCTTATTTCATTCGTTTCAATAAGTAGTTTGGCCTCAGAATAAAAAACTTATTACACAAGGAAACTGTTTAACATAGCAATTCTAACGGAGCACTTGCACCGTCCTTTCGATACTTTACAGATTTACGTAATGATCATAATTGATTTCGCAACTTACATTATAAATGTATTAGATTAGTTGATTTTATACCTTGGCAGAGGGAAACACGCAGGTAAGGCTAATCTGTAATAAATGATCTAAAGGGCTATGTTATTTTATTTACTGAGGGTTGTTGAATTCGTTCTGGTTCCATCATCAGAACGGCTCATTTACTCCATAAGCATTGGATAAGTGTTGCCGCTCGATAGTCCACTATTGACAGTCAATTGACTCACTATCGGTATTTTTAATAAAACCGACAGTGAGTCTTGAGATACTTTTGATTGTTTATCGATACTGCTGATAGTATCGATACTATCGATTCTGATGACGAACAAACTATCGATAGTATTGCTTTTAATAATACATAAACTATCGATACTATCGATATTACAAAAAATATCGATAGTGTCGATATTTTATGAAACGCATACTATCGATACTCATGATAGTTTGATTTTCGTCGGATCGATACTATAAATACCAATTATGGTATTGTTGGTTATCAATAGTATTGCTCTAAAACAGATATCCATACTGATAAACCACTGTCGATAGTTTGTCATTTTTCAATTGAAAAATGATATCTATTGTTTGGCAACACTACATTGATTGCATAAACATTGCAAGTTGAACAGAAGCTTGTAATAATATTATTACTAGCAGATTGTAGCCAATGAGGTCAACGGTGCTCTCTGATTGGTTGATTTGAATCGGAAGTAACAGTGTTGAATGCCAAAAAGGTGGATTTGTATAAAATTGACGTAATTATTATTATTACTCTCGTTGTCACTTTTGGCTCCAGTCGGAACAACATGCGCATGGCTGACTAGCATTGGATCTAGAAAAGGCACCCGGAGCCAACTATGTAAACGGAACCAACAAATACTAGTCGTACGGCACGATGGATCTGCAAAGTGCCCACGGGTATATCTATATATATATATATATATATATTTATAAATTTCTGTGATCTCGAAAACGGCTCTAACGATTTCGCTGAAAATTTGTATATGGGGGTTTTCGGGGGTAAACAATCGATCTAGATTAGTTTGATGTTTGGGAAAACGCGTGTTTTCGAGTTTTCATGCGTTTTTCTTTCCACGCAGAATATGGTCGCTAATTTCGTCGCGCTGCGACCGCCTTGATTTAGCTCAGTGGTTAGGAAAGCGACCGCTAGAAAGAGTGTTACGGGTTCGAATCCCACTCGGTGAACTACTTTTGTTTTTTTTTATGTTTAAGTTTATATATTTTTTTTTATTTTGCATTGTTTTTAGACAAGTTTAAAAAAAATTAGTTAATGTTTGAGACGTAACCGAGCAAAGCTCGGTCGCCCAGGTACTAAATATATTAAATGTACACGCGATTTAATGTGAAAGTAGCCCCAATTACAGAGAAGTTGCGAAGTAGTAGGTTAGGATGGTATGGGCATGTATTGAGGAGAGAAGAAAGTCATGTTACTAAAAGAGTGTTGAATATGAAAGTTAATGGGAAAATAAATAGAGGGAGGCCAAAGAAAAGGTGGTTGGAATGTGTGAGGGAGGATATGGGAAAACGGAATATAACATCGGAGCTGGCTCCGGATAGGGGAAAATGGAAGAAACTTACATGTTGTCCCGACCCCACATAATGTGGGATAAGGAGAGGAAGATGATGATGTACACGCGATTTAAACTCTTTAAATGTATTGATTTAATTTCAATATAGATAGCTGTAAAAAACCTTATCACAACCATAAAATAAATGACCACAGTTTCAGCTACAAAAATACTGTGAATTATGCTAATACTTTTCGTTCGTTACGTTCTTTTCTTTCTTGGTTATTTCTAAATCTATGAGTAGATAGATATTTAACATTCTCTCATACAATTTAAAAAAAATATCGCCAATTGAACTACGTAAGGGCAAAAAAACCTAATACCTACAGTTACTTACAGTAAAACAACTACCTACTCATACTAGCTATAACTGACAATTTCCATAAAACGTCCATTCATCTCATTGAAAAACATTAAAAGCTCTAGCAAAACGACATCCTTTCAAAAGCACCCCTAAATTCACGACGGTGTCAATTCAGGAAAAAGCATAAAACACACGTTTCAACTAAACACGTCAAAAATATTACTTCCGCGTGTCAGGGCTGTCTCTAACGTTCGGTGAATTTTGCATGTGAATGCCGCTTCACGGGGAGCGTAATGTGACAAGTGACAACCCTAGCTTTGCACAATGGCCGCCCGATGCGGTTTAAGTTGTCGCTTTGTTGTGTCTAATCTGACTTGGTTTGAATCGGTCGGACGGTGGTGTAACAAACAAGTTCATTTCATTAGACAATGGAATTAACAATTAATGCTGTCTAGACTGTAGGTGAATTTATTTTTTACACGACTGCTCCAAAAAGGAAGTATGATATTTTCAGGGTGCGTACGAGTGTGATGTGTGAGGGTTTGTTATAATCACTTCATCATACTAATTTCTGTTCTATTTATTTTATTTTTTATTAACATCTTCATAGTCATCTCCTTAATGGTAATACAGGGTGGCCAAATAACAGGTATACACTTGAGTTTTGTATTTTTATTCTATGAAATATAAAATATAGCAAGTATTCCTTGTTAAATATAATATTTAGGGCCGGCAGTTAAACATGAAAAATAATGTCAGACATGTCCACCTCTAGCAGCATCACAGATGTGAACCCTTTTCATCGCGTTTTTCATACATTTCCTACGTTATCTCAGTGACTGTGACTCGAATATTTTGATTTAATTGCTGAAGGTTCATTGGCCTGTTAGCATAGACACGTCCCTTTAGATAGCCCTACAGAAAAAAGTCAGGAGCTGTTAAATCAGGCGATTTTGGAGACCAATCAATGTCACCGATTCTCGAAATTAATCGACCGGGAAACATTCTTTTTAATGTTTCGTTAAACGTTTTAATAATTAAAACACGTTGTTCCGTCGTAAAACGCTTCATAATAAATTTGCCGTATCTATACAAAGTAATATTCATGCAACAACTGTCATATTTACCGCCAAAACAAAATGGCGGCAAAAAAAAGTTGTATACCTCCAAATTGGCCACCCTGTACTAGAACGATATGTCCAAATAATAATATTAAAATACTTATAAAATATGTTGTGTAAAGAAATTAAGATTCATATACCTAGGTAATATCTTCCTTTTTATTATTTTTAATCACCTTTTTGACGCAAACAAAACTTTATTTTCACCCTTTCTATTCCGAGGTTACAGTACGAAGTAACTAAAAACAAAATAAAACACATTGTTAACTCGCACTTTCGACTTTCCACTCCACATACGCTAATCCCCCGACGTTGCGCGGCTTTGGCAACCCTTTTTTCATGGCTACTGCACTTTACAACCCCAGAACTATTTGCGAGGTCTGACTGTGGGTCTAACAGACCGTGCGCCTATTCGCTGCTTGTAAAAAGATCTTAAGAGGCATTTTACACTTTTTTGCAAGTTATATTTACAGATTAACTGCTTACTGCCTCCGTGGTGTAGTGGTTAGAGCGTTCGGCTAATACCCAGAGGTCGCGGGTTCGATCCCGGCAGGGGCAACGACTTTGTGTTGTTGTCCTAGTTTGGTTAGGACATTGTGGGCTGATCACCTGATTGTCTAATAAGTAAGATGATCCGTGCTTCGGAGGGCACGTTAAGGGCCCGGCGGACCTAGACCAAAATACAACTTTCCATACAAACGTAGTCTACGTTTTATTTCAAAACGACATGTCCGATTTGGGCAAAATTTTGTAATTTCAAAGATATTGCAATTATCTAGGTTTATATTAAGTTTCCGACAGTAAAAATATGAACTTGAAATAGAATATAGTGTTTTATATCATTTTTGACCATTAGTATGGGAAACTTCTAAATCGTTATATTTTCTTTCCAGTTCATAATTTTACTATAGGAAACCCAATATAACCCTAGATAATTGCAATTTCTTTACAATTACCAATTTTTACCGGAATCTGACATGTGGTTTCAAAATTAAACGTGTACTACGTTTGTATGGAGAAGTCTAGGGTCGCCGGACTCTTAAGCCGTCGATCCCGCTCACTGTCTTTGACATTGGTCGTTACCTAAAACCATGTCAGAGGCCTTTAAGCGGGCCTTTTTAAAAACTCTGACACTAGTGTTAGTCACTAACACACACGATAAGAAGAAGAAGATCTGTACAGATTTGGATAATTTTTATGTGTGAATATACCTAGGAAGCTATCACTGTGTCAGATATTAGTTGTTTTTCGTGTTGTAAGTCATCAACACTGGTCTTTTCCAGCTGCCTAAAGGCATCTGACTTAGCTTGGCGACTGTCTTCCAATGATGAGAACCGGGGCCTACGGACCCAAGCAAAAAGTAATTCGAGAAGATACTGTGCCATTTGGGGTCACCCTTCGAAGTGCGGACCACGCGTTTGGTGACTACTGCCTTCTCTCACCGAGCCTTTGTGATCTAATAAAACAGGATAAATGGTTTGATATGCCTTCTGGACGGAGAAGATACCTACTATATTTTACCAGGAGATCGCGCGTTTTTTTTAAAACTATTTTTGCAAGCTTTTATTCAGATTCACATGTCCCGTTGTCTATCGTTCTGTCTATAACCAAATCTTACAAGTTAAATTAGACCCATTGCATGATTTCCGATTGAGCTGGAATAATGCATGCATATTTTACAGAGACAATGCAATATTATAATGACATGGAATTGATCTGATGATGGAGCCGTAGGATTGCCATTGGAACTCTGTAATGAAACGGCGCAATACCATCGAGTTTGGGCTCGTTTAATTCACCTTGAGGAGATTCTTTAGATTATTTTTTTTAAATATACTTGTTACGTATTCCAAAATGTAACTATGAATCATATAAAGAACTTCTAAAAAAATACGTAAGCCCTTGTAGATCAAGATTTGACTGTCCTTTAAAAGCTGGGGCAAGTTCCAAGGCAAGTTGAGGCGGCGCTTGATAAACTGATAACCTGTCCTTTTTAGCGCTATCGGCACTTTGGCACGATAGCACTATCCATGGGCCCTACCATTGTTCTGCCGAGACAACGACGAAGTGCGAGGCGCAGTCGCCGCTATCGATGGAGCGCGTAGAGATAACTGATTCGGTTCGAAAACAATAGGGCTCCCACGATGGACGCAAGTTCTAATAAGTAGTAAGAAGTATTCTGTAAGGAATAAATTTCTACTTTTAAATTAATCAAACTTATACTCACTTGGATTGTCTTAACCCTAATTTGTTAACTTGTATTATGGGGTCCTCACTCGATGATACTATTTTTTCCAGAAAAAATACATCTTGACCTATAGACGTGAAGTCAAGACTTGGTGATTTGCTGACAATTTTATTTTTGAATATTCTTGGTAGAAACATCACAGTCAGCTACTATGATATTTTGTGGAGTAGATTTACCTTCACGAAATGTAAACATCTTTCAGGTCCAGAATTTCTAAATGAAATGGGTAAGATATTCGGTTCAATGAATTTAAACCTTTACTTTCAGACTTGCCAAAATATTGTTAAAGAAGACTTGTAACTATAAATACGTCTAGGCTTCAACTTATCAAAAACGTAGCAAAGACGGGTAAATCCCGCGTCACAGGGCCAACGCAAACGACAAAATATAGAGGGACCAGAAAGTAACTGTAATTTACATTAATAGTTACTTACACAAAACACAGATAATTTTTTTAGTACTCTAATTTTTACTGCAAGTACAGGCAAAACTTAATAAAAGAAATCCGGTCTGTAGGAATTAAACACCAGCCGCCTACGGATTAACCTACTTGATTCAAGGTATTATCCGCCCAAAACATAAAAACCTTCTTAAAATATGTCAACTTCTCTTTTGTCACCGTTAACTTCATTTAAGTAAATAATTATTAGTAATTTTAGGAGTGGAAAACATTTTCTTCGTCTGCTATTTTTACGGCCGGAGTGCGTGCTACTTCCTTCTTAAGATCCGGAATCATCTGAATTTGGCTATAGTTTTATGAAGTTAACTTCAAATCAGCAATAAATTGATGTGGGATAATAATAATGTTGGGTTAAAGACTATGTGTAAGTGTGAATAAAATGAGTACTTGTACCATTTGTTTGTTTTAGTTTTACATGTTTGTAAGTGGCCAACACTGTTGTCAGATTTTTTAGCTGCCTTAAGGCATCTAACATAGCTTGACAACTGCCATACAATGATGTCAGCCGGAACCAACGACTTATACGTGCCTTCCGAAAGCACTGAGGAGCTCGACAATGGTTTTATGCCACCCATCCCCATGTGCGGATTACTTGCGAAAGCGTCAGTAATGCGCACTCCAGCCAGGTCGCCGAGCTCCACCAATTATACCATTACATGACTTACATGCTTACATGCAAAAGCACCAAATGCAGCGCAGATGCTATTTCTATACTCTCGTTATGTTGATCCTGGGCAGGCCCAACACTTGACGGCTTATTGTCTTTGATCACAAATACGTGAATTATTCATGACCCCCTCCCCCTATCCCGCCGGCTGACAACCGACATTTACAAGTGAATACAAGTGGCTGACTTTTATTGATCTAGTCTAGGAGGATCGTGTAGGCCTCTGTTTTATTATGCTATTTTTCGACTGGAAAAGAGGGTAATATAGATTTACATGTGTATCTGTGGCATATGTGTACCTATATGAGTTTTTTAGATGTTTCAAGAAAAATCGGACTCACCAAAAGAATTAAAAAAGAATGACAAAAACGTCGTTTTGTCCAAACCTAGACAACGGAAATAGAGCTTAGCTTTTTTAATGAAGAAAGAAAATTATTCAACATTCGCTATATTTTTAAAGAAAATAATTCCTTGAAAAACTTTTGCTGGCGAATAAAAAGTTATAATATTAAATCAGTAACAAAAATAGATCTAAAAGACACCAAAAAAAAAAGTTTAAACAATTCGTTCAGCAAATTTTCCCTTCAAGTTACATCTCAATTAAAAAAGTAGACAAATACATTCTTTAAAAAAAGCTCAAACGCTCGTGAAACAATTTTCATCTTCGTTTGAAGTCTTAAAGAGATTAAAAGAATCATTAGTTATTCACAGTCGACGCGATCGCGACAGAAAGATTAAAGTATGCCCGTGAGCTAAGACGCACCGACGGAGCCGTTCCTTAACAGTTCTAGGGTAAATTGTGGGTAAATTAATTATTACTTGCATTCGAGGATTTGGATAAGGAGGAGTCAATGTTTTGATACGATTTATAAATTAATGAATAATTTTTGTTACAAAAGAATGTGAGAAGGCTTTCTAATCTTAGCATGTTTCCAAGAGCACTGATAGCGATGCTTTTTTATATATACAGACATAGTAGGTATCACGTTTTTATCTCTAATGGGGCAGAAAGAGCATTTTGGGTCTTGCAACTCTAAGCGACAGAGCCCACGGCCTCAAGATTTAAAAGCAACTAGCTCAATGGCTGCTTCTCTTCCTAGGTAGATCACAGGAGCCCATCGGTGGATTGAGCAATAATTTCTCAAAACTTAAAATCGACTTCATCCCCAAACTACACAATCAATTTTAATAAAATTTCTGTGACCACTTCGCAAGTATATATTTCAAATAAATAAAGAATTTTTCTAATCGGTTTAGGTTTCGTTGATTAATCGGTGAACACAGGTACATAATAAAAAAAAGATCGCGACAAATTCATAGCCTCCTCCTTTTTTGGAAGTAAAAACAGGAATCATGTTAATAAGCGACGCGAGCAGCAACCTATCACTATTTTTATTCCTCTTTTTTAACCTTCTTGCTCATCATCAGATCATCACGCTAAAAGTGGCCTATGAATCTAGCAGCCCTAGGCTCTATGCTTTTTAAATTTTTCAAAATTAAATATACCTTTTTTTCATTTTCACACAGTCTTGATATAACGCTAAGCGGCAGTGACAAGAATTCGTTTATTGGATGTATACTACCTGACTACCACTACACACTACCTGAACATGGCATCCGCGTAAGATCAGCGTTATGGTTACCCCATGACAAAATGCTGAGCGGAGACCAATTTGATACTGTTCGTTAATTTGTAATTGTACATAATATTTCTCATTAGTGTACTAAATAAACAATCTTTCTTTCAAAATTTTCAGTTTCCGAAAATAATTTTCAATATCCTTCCGGTAAATTTAATTCCATAATTTTTGCGTCCCCATTTTACCGTAATCTGTATCTTACCGTAATCGGTAACTTCCCTCGGGCGCCGTCTTTGTACATTTTGTCAAACGGTAATTATGCTTACTTGTTCTCAAGATATCTCGGAACCCTCTTAAACTTAGATTAAGATGGCTTGTTTACGCTTGGTTAGTCATTTTGTTTTACATTGTATTAAATCACTTGAAAACGTTTGATTTTGTCTTATGTACTTTATACGTAAATTTTTGTCTTATATATTTTTTCCGAAAACCCCTGTTTTACAAGTGTCTCCTCAAAACTTTCATTGATTTTTAAACTGAATTGGGTTTTTTTCTTATCGGTAAGTTCATTGTGTTCTTTCTTTACATTTTCGCGGCATTTGACGAGCTCCGTGGCGTAGTGGTCTACATGCTAGTCCGCCACCCAGAGGTCCCGGGTTCGATTCCCGGTCAGGGCAAGTTGGAAAATGGCCTTTTTCAAATTGTCCTGGGTCTTGGATGTTAATCTATATATGTATTTGTTATAAAATATAGTATCGTTGAGTTAGTATCCCATAACACAAGTCTCGAACTTACTTAGGGGCTAGCTCAATCAGTGTAATTTGTCCCTATTTATTTATTAACTTTGACCCAAAACTGCTCTAATTGCCCAGAACGGTCCCACAAAACAACGGTACAACTTCAGTGGACGACCGACCGATGTCTCTTATTAAGTAATCACTGTCTTTTGTACTGTAATTAAACAATTTGACCATAATAATAGTATTAAAAGTTTCTCATCAGCTTACGTATAAGAAACAATGGTATCTATGCATCAAATCATTTCATATACCGTGGGTAAAATGAATCAGAGGTTACTTGAACACAGTGCCATCGTCCTAGCGCAGTGGAATGACTTCCTTATTTAACCGACTTTGATTAAGGTGCTTTTAAAGTAGAATTATATTTATGAACTTTTTGTGTGATAGCTGTGACTGTAATTCATCATCATCCAAGCGTAAACCCGGTTGCGATTCGAACCCACGACTTCAGATCACAAGGCAAACGCTTTGCCTACTGTACCACAGAAGCTGTGACTATACGTTGTCAAACTATGTTACGTATGAGTGTCTAACATTTAAGTCGGATTTTATTAATGAATGGCAATTTTAAGATGTTTTACCTAAAAGTTTGTCTATACCTAATTTAGGTACTACTCATTTGTTTCTTTTTTTTTTCTTTATTCTGTTGTTCTAAGTTTTATAAATAATACCACTGTCCTGGTAGTCCTGTGAAGTAGGTAGGTCCAATATGTAACTAATAGGAAATACTCAGTCTGTTGGAAAAAATAGACGGAAAGATGCAACCAAAAAAACTAGCTCAGTATAAACCTGCCATATAATATACAATTATTTCTTTTAAATAAAATTTCTTTATGTTTCTTTTTTCTAAGATAACTAACAAATATAAATGATGGTTTTTGTCGTTCAAATCTGTTGTAACTTGTAAGAGGTCTAACAAAATATACTAAAACTATTTTGAGGGTATTTTCAGTCCATGATACTCAACAACTTTTCCCAAGAATTAAATCGAAACATTTACCCATGGTATAATAAAACAGGTATTCTCTTCCCGAGATGGAACTTGACTACGTCACAAAGTGTTGCCACTGATTGTTCTTTTCGGTAAATTTAAGGACTTTCTCAGTTAGTTCATGAATATTTAATAAAATATTAAGTAACTTAGCTATTTAGTATCTCGCGATTCTCGCGTGATTCATCAATTCAATATTTTATAAATTGATGTAATGGATTAATAATTCGAAATTGGTACATAAAGATCAAAAATGCATTAGGCTCGGGTAATTCAATTTCACACAGTGGCAACATATCAAACTGATGACGTAGTCAAGTTCCACCTACGTCTTCAGCTGTCACGGGAAGAGAATACCTTATTTTATTATACTATGCATTTACCCATGAATCGAAGCAACTCGTATCAGCTTATTATTCAATTTGTATGGGAGGTCAAACACTATTTTTAAAGTAGTTCGCCATTTGTTCAAAGTATATTTGTACTTTGGAACAATAAAGTTTGATAAAATAAAATAAATAAATAAATATATGTTCTTTGGGGAAAATTGTTCACTATCATGGTCTAAATCTGCCCCTAAAATACATTCAGTATATTTTGTTAGACGTTACACTTACAAGTGTTATAACTATTAGGTAGCCTAAATCTTACCAATTAAACGGCAGAAGCGAAACACATTCACCAAAGTTTGTGCAACCTAGTCGGGGGTGCCACCGCATAGTTTGTCAAACGATAATTAATAAACTGGGCCCAGATTACACAGGGCCCCGGGGCCTGTCTGTTGCTATTACTTCACTTGGAATTAATATACCCTTTATGTTTGTTCATGTTAGTTTGATGTTTAGTTAGTATTGGGACCAAATGTTATGGTGTAAGTAGATCGAAAATAATTTTTAGTATTTTTGTATGCAATTACCTAGGCTGTTTGATTAATACGTTACCAAGTTGTAGAATATATTAAAAAATCCTCTTTGTAATATTTATCTATAATTTTCACAGGTGATTTCATAACAAAAAAACTAAAAACAGAATAAAATAAATATTTAAGTTAGGCTTCCATACGTCACGCGTGATTATAATAGATAATACGGAACCCTTTCTGCGCAAGTTCGACTCGCACTTTGACGGTTTTTATTAAAATATACCTAAGCACCCATACATGTAACCTCTACGATCAAAGTAAAAAGACAAATGACCGTCGAGTACATGTCCATTAGGACATAATGACACCACGTGTACATACAAACATACAAAATGCAATCAATCTGCCGCGACATGACAACTCTAATATGTCTTTAACTGTGCAATTAAAAACAAATGGCCTCCTAAATCCTTTGAAGCGTTTTGTCAAAACATGACCTGCTATTATGTATCGGGCAGAAATGATGACCGACATAGGGTTGACATCACATACATTTGAAAAATAACTTATGGGTTAGTTACCGTTTTTTTACCTAGTAATCCGTAGTTATTTTTACCTATTTTAATTTACACATGGCACACGCTTTATAACTAAGTAGTTATTGTGCAACCAAAAACGATAAGACATTTAAAAAAATCCAGATTTGGTTTTTGAAATATTGTAATACATTAATTGTTATTTTTGTTTGGAATAAATATATGCAAAAATAGTTGAGAGCAGACCCTCAAGACCAGCTGAGCTCTAAAGCAGTATGCCAGCCAAAGATGCAACCAGGAACACTTATATGACAGCTTTTTTATTACATGGACACTTTTTTTAAAAATGCTCTACATTCCTTGCTGTTTCAAAAACTGCCAACCCTACCCAAAGCCTTGATGGGACCGTAATGGCGGACATTTTTTACGGGGACCAGATTAGCATTCGCCGTCGCCCTGTTATTAAATCATACTCTACAACAATTAGTTCTGTTCTCACGGCGAGCTAATTACAGCTTTTGACACGAGGAACCATTTTTTCGGGTCGCTCGAGGTCAAAGTTTGGGCTTAGCCCTGTTTCTGATATTTTGCTTCGTATTGTCATTAGTTGCCTGCTGTTTGGATTCCTGCAGAGTCACAGAATTAATAATAGTATTACATACAGAACGGAAACTCACACCGTCCCCCGCAATTTGGTGTCCCCGCAACCCTTCCCCCGTTATTGTGAGGTGTAAGTGGCAGTAAAACAGGGTTATTGGTAGTCGAACGTTGACATTACGCGATTCACTTAGGATTATTGAATTAAAATGGTGAGAAACTGCGCACATTATCATTGTTTATCCACGGAAAACAATAAAGAACGAAAATTTTATAGATTTCTGAGTGATAAAAACAGGTAAGCTAAGCAACAAATTCTGTGGTGGCGACCCTGATTGTTTAACTCACACATTTGACGTGTGCACGGACGGATTGTTTCGTTTGTAGTAGTACTAGGTATATTTGCTGCTCCGTTTGTATGAAGTGCCATACCTGTGGCAGAGTAGAACCACCACTCCAAATACTCCCGTGGATGTCGTAGAAGGCGACTTAGAAAAATACAAGCTAAACAAAGCTTATAAACATTAATGATATCTCTCCAACCCTAGAGAGGCCTAGGTATGACTCCAGAGTACAAAGGACTTAGTTAAAGACCTTATAATAATAATCATCATCAGGTCTTTTTGTCTCCACTGCAGGAGCACGACCCTTTCTGTATACTGCCAGGGCCAAACTTGGCCAGAGCAGCCAGAGGATTTGGCTTACACTCTCAACGATGGCTGTTTATAAGCTTTATTAAACTTATAACCATCTATTTCTACTTATATGAATGCAAATAAATGATTTGAATTTGACTTTGTAATATTTTCTATGTCGCCTTCTACGACATACACAGAAAGGCTTGAAGTAAAATAGAATCATTTTACTCTGTCGGAAACCACAAGGCGAATTCCTTATCCTTTGGTACGTATTCTTGGTTTATAATTTTCCTCAGTTAAGTCATGATACGCGTGCCCTCAATTCTTAACTATCTATGCTGCTTATAAACCCGGAATAATATACGTGATCGCCATAAGACATAGAGGTTTAAATGAACTGAAGATATATAGACATCTAGCAATGCATACTTACTTGTAGATAGCCAATATTCATCCATACTTACTTATTACACCTTTTTGTTGTCGCATTCCGAACTCAGAACATAAATTTTGTAGAGGTATTAAGTCGCTTTTTGGGTTTGCATTAACATTTTACTTCCAACAGAAAATTCAGCATTTATTTTTTGCTCTAGTCTACCTATATATTTGAATTAGTGTGTAAATTTCCTTAACAAACACATGTTGCTTGCATATTTTGGTTTACATCTAACCTAACCTAACCACATATTTTAAAGATTTAGATTATCACAAGCACAAGCAAAAATAATAAAAATATGAATAGTAGATAAAATAGTTTCAAGCTGTAGTTTTTAGTTTAAGTTTTTAGTTAATATTTATTATTTTTATTTAATTTTAATAGTATGCTAATATTTACATCGATTTTTTTAAATGTAACTAATTCGAAAGTTTTCCTCTTTACTCGCTATCCTCCACCTTTCTTGAATACAGAAAACCTGGGAAAAGGTATTATTCTTCTGGGTACCAAGTCAGGCGACGAAATGGATTTTATTCCACGTATGGAAGCCAGCTACGAAATCTATTTATTTTCTTTTTCAGTGATATCGCTAACATACCGATTCTGAAGTAGCATCATACGGAAACGCACTAGAGTCACTGATGTCGCTGTAATAGGACCAGGTTGAAGTGGAGATGGGCTGGACACATGGCCAGAAGAGATGGTCGTTGGGTGCGTTAAATTGCAGAATGGAGACCTCGGCCTAGATGGATACTACAGAAGACCGGGCCAAATGGAAACACCGTGAAAAGGTGACTGAAGGGTGAATAAAGGCTGAAGAAGAAGAAGATATTTCGTTTCCATTTTCCTCTCGGCTTAATCACCCTTTTTTTATTTTGATTCGGCTTTATTATCTACGAACTATAACAGTGAAAAAATAACTAACGTCGATTTTCCATAATATACCTAATGTGTAAGAAGAGGTTTATAAATTATAAATATTTCTTTCTTTTTATACAGGATTTCCGAAAATAATTATTTGTACCAATTTTCAGTTTAATTCAATTTATAAAGAATCTAGTGTCAAACAAACTGATGAAAATTAATAAATGTATAAAAAATATATTTAGAAAACATTTGTTATAAGAGTAGTTAAGATGTTTTCAGTACGACGTACAGAAGAATATCCTTAATAATTTATTAAGGATATTCCTTCTGATCCAAATAAGTATAATTTTTTTTATTTAATGTAGCGCCCAAAGTCTCATAACTTGCATTTTGTTAACTAGATTTAAGTTTGTCAATTATATGTACATTAAAACGTGAAATAAATGCATATGAATATGAGATACCTAATTATTTACCTAAATAGTTTTAATGAATACATAAGTAAATATAATTAATTCATGCGTTATTTTATAAGTAAGGGTTTTTAAAGAACAACGTGCCTAATAGAAATTGCTTTATATTAGAAACGTACTAGTTTATCATCATCTTAGGCACACTTTATTTACTTAAGTCACAATCTGTCTTAATCATAAATTATGTCATCATTAGATATCTGCTATAAGTAATCGATTTTATTACATGAGTATGAAATTGACATAATTTCTAATCAAAAGTTATATATTTCCTTGTTAATGAACATATATTTAGATATTTAAAACCAGTTAGCTTCTGGTTTGTTTTGATTGAAACAAAAACTAGTTTATTATTACTACCGTGAATTACATTTTTATAATCAAGTCTCTATTATGCAAATTTATTCGATGTGACATTTTATTTGATTTTAGTTTTATAAGGTTGCCGATCTCAGTCAGATAAAACTCGCTCATTAATCAACTTTGCTCGGAACAAGAATGTTCGAAAAGTAGAATAGGCAATAAAAATGCTCGAGCTAATGAAGACAACATTATACGAGTTATATCGGAGAATGACATGAGAGTCACCGTAACAATGTCGACGGCGGCAAAAACAAAAGCTGATTCTCATTAATTTTACACACGAATAACCACGACAGGCAGCAAACCTCAGCTATTGCAGACTAGACTACCATTGTAGCCAATCTTTGCGATTCGTCACACTTACTAGGTCGTTAGAAATAAAAACAAATGCAAATTTTCCTCAATGAGTTTATTGCGCCAGAACAATAAATGAAGCTGATCATTATAACGTTTACTTTCAACATCGATTACGAATACTCTACACGATATCATATCGTACGCAAGTCCATTAATATTTATAATATCCGAGTCCGTATTGCACTTCGCGCCACAATGCCAACTCAACCAAGCGGTCCTATCCCTATTAACTTAAAGTTCGTGGGATCAATAATTACGATATATTTGTCTAAATATCACAAGAAAATACAAAACGAAATACAAAATAGAATTAACACAATTAAAATTATTAACAATTAAATATACAGTCTGTCGCGCGCTGGCTTCAGGAAGTGAGGTATCACCAGGACGGGCGAGGGTCGTAGCGACCGCGTCATGAGACCGGCACGTGGTGCTGGTACAGCTGCTCCTGCCGCTCACACAGGGACGTCATTTTCTTGAACGATTCTGAAGTCTCGCGAAAAAGCAGCTTAGCGTCTTCCCGGGGCCGGGCGTGAGCGGCGTCCAGTCTTCCAGGTGAGATCACAGGGGGAAACGATGCCGAAAGAGGCGACAGCGACTCTCGGGCTAACTGAGCACCCGCAGGCCCACCGTACGGAGCCCCGCCAGCTTGCGGAGCCCCGTTACCTATCAGAAAAGGGGAAGGAAAAAACCCCCGTTCGCCCAATTGTGGAAATAACCCTGCTTGTAAAGCGCTTAAGTTTCTGCTATAGAATTTCATCGTCTCTGTCACATAATTTGGTAATTGCGCTGCATCCTCGTTGCCGTACCTAAGACTCTCAAGTGTCGACGCAAGACCCTTTATATCAGCGTATAACTTATTCAGCAGCTCCGTGTTGACTTCCATGGAAGGTTTGTCTCTGCCGTCGTTAGGACCCGTGGAAAGTAATCTCCGATGCAAATCGACGTTTGAGCTGTGTCGATCTCGACTTCGCCGAGAAGGGAAGGCGGCGTCACACCCGTTGACGTCACAGGGATGCAGTAATTTTAGGTGATCGTTTCTGTAATGCATACGCAGCGTGAAGTGGTTCTGAAATACCTTTCCACAAGCCGTACACCGGTCAGGGTTCTCGTCGTCGATGGGAATCTCGAGATCGTTGACATCCGTCCTTTCGTCAGTGCGGTCGCTGCTGGCGGAGGGCGAGCGCGCTCGGGCCAGTCTTTCCTCCATCGCATGCAAGTCGCTGCCACTGTCGCTCGGCGTATACAGGTCAGACCGCAACCTCAACCCCTCGCGGACCACGCTTGGTGCACTAGATTCATCGTCCGATTCACTCTCTGCCTTCACTCGCGTCACCGATTCAGAGTCCACAGCAGTTTCGTCGCCGTTCTGAAATGTCTCCCACTGTTCAGGTTTCTGTTTTTTCAGCAATAATGGTTCATCGTCTGCTCGGCTCGACCCTGGCGTTGAAATATTTCTAAACAAGTCCGCTTGATATTCTTCGTCAGATACACTGTATTCATTATTTTGTGAACACCGAGTTGGATTTCCACTCTTTCGTTTACGTTTATTTGGAACAAGGGATGACATCTTATCGTCTGAGGCGGTGGGGTCAGTGCGGCCGCTAAGTTCGGGCTTTGCGACTGCGGGTTTGGTTTCAAGTTTGTTTTTGTTTACACTTAAGTCCTCTGGCTCGTCGTCGTAGTTCAACCTGTCTCCGATCGGCGACTCGCTTCTAACTTCACTTTTAACTTTTTCATCATCGTCGGAAACATCATCATTATTTTCACTATAATTAATAGAATCGTCTTCGATAGAGGGCGTCGGCTTAGCAAGATCTAACGCACCTCGGGACTGTTCTTCTAACATTGGGTTCTTTCTGTACATTTTTTCAATTTCACTGAAGTTGCGGAAGTCGTCAAGAGGTACCCGCGGTGGTAGCGGAGTCGGGCCTCCCGCTGTGAGAGGTGGAGGTAGACGCGCGGCTAGCTCAGGCGGCAGCAGCGCTGGCGGAGGTAGCGGCAGCCGCGCCAGCGCTGGCAGCAGCGGGAACGGCTGCGCTGACCGGCCGTCGTGCGCTGATATCTTGCGTCTCACATGCGGCGAATGCAATTTAGGGTTAGGATTTGCACTGTGCCGATTTCTGGAACGCCGTGAACTGAACATCATGGTGCATCCTTCCACTGTACACTTGTGCATCTCTCGCAGGTGCACCGCAGAAAAATGAATTTTCAGAGCTCCCTTATCGCAGAAAGTTTTCAGGCAGACGTTGCATTGCACTCTCTTCTTTCCCGTAGCGGGGTTGACGAACTGGACTCCGAGTCCGAGCGGCCAGGGAGCGGGCGGCGGGTCACGGCGCTCCGCCGGGTAATCGGGTGACCGTCGTTCATCGCTCCTGTCTTCATCTCGACCACTGAAGCTCGCGCCCAATTTTCGAAAGTCAAAATGCGGAGCTGGTTGACTCACACGCGGCATCATAAAATAGTCCAAGCCGGCCGGCAAGCCGGGAACCGCACCGAACTCTTTGCCTTCCATCACGTCACTGTCATAATATAGCGCGTAGTGTAAGCGGGTGGCGCGCGACGCGGCCGCTTTGCGACTGAGGACGTCGCGACACAGGTGACCGCGCGCGGGCGGCGCGCGACAAAGGCCAGCGGTGCGGGGGTGAGCGGGTGGGGTGCGGGGATCGTGACGCGGGAGAGGGGGGCAGGTGGGAGGAGCGAGCGCTGGGCGGAGCGGATCGATGCGCAGTGGGGACAGGCGACAGTCGCCTCGCCTCGCGCCGACCACTGTAAACAAGAACTGAGGCATCGCATGCCGTTACGTAACCTACACATATACCATCTAAGCACCATACCTAACATAAAACATACTCGCACAAGGGTATAGTCATTTAGAACAGAAACGCCGTGCCTGCAATCACAATTACATTGGCAAGCGTACAATTTAGATGGTATCAGCTAAATATTCACGGCTAGAACAAAAAGATTATCGCGCCGATTAGAGCCAGCACGTAACGTTCAAGTTTACGCAAATGTTTGTAGCAACAAAAAGCCGAATTGTCTTGTTTTGAATGTCATTGATGGTTCAAGAGTCATTCGTCATAAATTACAATATATCAATAACAACTGCGTAGCTGTATAACATGTAACTATTAGTAGTGCAATACCTTTAGCTTTTAAATAAATAAATAAATAAGTATCTCTACTACTATTACCTATCTAAGTCTTAGTTAGTAGTAGGTACAAAAAATAACTTAATCTTTTAGAAGATTCCGGTTATTCCTTCTCAATTTCGCATGGTCTTGCATCCTTAGATGACCATTGACATGCATAGTAAATTTGGATAAAAAAATCGGGAAAGCGCATCCCAGGCTCCGAAGCAGCACAGCTGAGGATGAAGCCTGAACACATAGGATAAAAAAAACTGGATGCAGGCCTCTTCCGATCGGTCGTTTTGAAAATCCTTGCGCCTATGGACTTCCTTTATGGCTGATACGATGATAGTAATGAAATTAGAAAATAAAACTATCAGACTTCGATGCATACATACAAAGTAAACTAGCTTGAGGAACATAGACGGGAATATTATTTTCAGTAAAGACAAAAAGTTCAATCAAATAACTATTGCCATCAGACTGGAAGTGTTGCTGACTTGAACTTCCTATCCTATATAAAGCCACTGGAGAATTATTTTGTAAGATATACATCGTAGGTACAGAAGGCACATACCGGTAAAGAATCGAAACACGAGCTATACTAGTTAATTATAGTATAATGATAATAAAAGAACAGTCAAAAAAACAGCAAAAATATTAGACATTTTTATACAAATTGCCCGGGCGGCTGCACACGTTTATGAGAAAATGCCGATGTTTTTTAATTTTGTCTGTTCTTTTATTTTATTATGCCATAATGATCACACATGGTTCGATTTTTCACATTGTATAATAATATATATGTAGTTGCAAATTATAAGAAATAAAATAGTTGCAAAACTAATAAAATTCTTTGTTGAATTTCGATATTGTAAGTAACTATTTTAGATGCTCGAGGAACGTTTTTTCACAAGAAAATACATACATACATACATACTATCACGTCTTTATCCCTAATGGGGCAGACAGAGCATTTTGGGTCTTGCGGTTCTATGCAGAGCCCAGGGCCGCAAGACCCAAAACCCACTTTTAGCGTCATGGTGGGCGAGAAGATGGAAAAGCAATCAATACAGTGATGGGTTGCTAGCCACATCGCCTGTTAATATGATTCGCATTTTTGCCCATTCCCTCGATCGGCTTTTACGATCTGCGCGGGAAGAGAAGCAGCTGGAACATTCTAAGTTTTTTCATTTCTCCCAGACCAGCATGGGAGAATAAATAGGAAAAAAGGAAAACCGACTCATCTTGTTAGCTAAGTTTCGAATACCTAATGTATTCAAAAGAATTCAATTCATTTACCGATACTAAAAAAGAGGAAATATTAAATCGAGTACCTACGCAGTTATGGAGTTTGCAGAAAGTTTTAATCACGTTTTATATTTTTCTTCTTTTTCATTATACACATTCCATAATATTAAAACGTTCCTATACATAAATACTTACGTTACTTATAAAAAATAATATGAAAGACTTCGAAGTGTTTAAACTTATCTCCAGACTCACTCTACGTACTAGTAGCGCCATCTATGATAATTTTCATGAACTACATTGAACATCGAGCTTGTGAAAACCGATAAATGTACCTTGCATTTTTTATATTACTCGTGATTCTTGTTGTCTATATATTTGCGAAATATATTTTAATATTTTGCTTGAATAATTTAGAATTTCTAATTAAATAGCCATTTTGAATGGAATAGAAGAAAAAATTGTATTTTATATTTTTTTTCTATGCTAATCTGGGAGAGAAAAACACTTAGAATGTATAAGCTCCTTTTCTTTTCATGCAGATCGTAAAAGCTGGTCATGGGAATGGGAGAAAATGTGAATCATGTTAATACATAGGCAATGTGGCAAGCAACCCATTACAATACCCATTCAGATTTTAATTGCGTTTTCTGTTTTCTCTTATCTAAAAAGGTTGTGTAGAGTGTAGGGCGTGAATTTGGGTTTTTAACCGACTTTTAAAAAAGAAGGTTATTAATAAACTAAAAAAATATTTTTTTTTAAAGATTATACTTTAGAGACGTTCCCATAAATTGTATCAAAATGTTTTGTATAGTTTAGGGGTGAGGTTAGATTTAAGTTTAAAAAAAATACCCTCTTGCTAATTGTCTAGTACCTCATTCATCACATCATCATTAAGTTATACTTCCTAACAAGTAATCCCATAAACTACTATATACAGGCTGTAAATCTGTAACCTTGCCATATTCTCAGACGTACTTATAACGATCATACTGAACGAGTTTCCCTAAGAAACATAAGTCGCAATATAAAAAAAAATTGTTCACCCTTACAAAATTGCTAATCAGCGGATCAATTTAGTATGGGAAGTCCAATTTCTTTTTCATATTTCGCCCTACATTCCTTTAGGAAAGTTGTTCAGTGTGATCGGTATAGGTACGTCTGAGGATATGGCAAGGTTACAGGTTTACACCCTGTATTTTCATTGAATTAAGGACTAAATATACTTATGTTTTTAGTTGCAGTTTCTTGAGAGCAGATTGTAAATGATAACTTGATGTTTAGAGATCTTAATCTTTAAAAAAAATGTTTCCTAACAGTGAAGACCTGTCATAGTCTCTCTGTGTCTATATAGTTATCTATGTAAATAAAAATAGTTGTTGGTCTTCCTAATAAAAGATAAAAACTCACATTGTCTACTAGATCATTTGTTTACCTATTGCTCCACATAGGAATAAATAACCGGCCAAGTGCGAATCGGATTCGCGCACAAGGTAGGTACCATTATCTATACAAAATCACGTTTTTTTGTATGGGAGCCCCCCTTAAATATTTATTTTATTTTGTTTTTAGTATTTATTGTTATAGTGGCAACAGAAATACTTTTGTGAAAATTTCAACTCTTACTATCGTGGTTCTTGAGATACAGCCTGGTGACAGACAGACGGACAGACAGCGAAGTCTTAGTAATAGGATCCCGTTTTTACCCTTTGGGTACGGAATCCTACAAAGTATCTCTTCGTACCTACATAAGGGATTAAAATTTACGAGTGTGTTTCAAAAGTGAACAACCTTCCGTCCACCACAAGACACCACATTTCTTTGACTCCCGATCATTTGATGTACAACAATAAAAGCTAAGTATCCGGCATAACAGGCAAAGCTGCGGTCCGTGTGTTTATTTGTGAGTTTTCATACGATTCTAATCGTTTGTTGTGTTTGAGAAACAAAAATAATAGAGGTGATAGAGAACTTGTTTCGACGGGACTTTTAAAACTCTATAGTCAACTCTTTAGAGCAAGCTTGCTTAGGTACTACATTTTCTTTGTAACTAAGTTTTGAATAACTCATGTATTCTAATAGTTTAAGAGTCGTTTCCCTAGACTTTTCCATGCTTATGTTTGCATGGAAAAGTCGTTTACTTTAATTTTGATACTAATTATTGGATTGCGGCAAAATTTTGTACTCTCTAAGAAATTGCATATTCTTGTCAGTGTAATTTTTCCCTATATATTTATTTTATTTAGTCAAAATCGATACAGTCAAAATAAGGAAATTTCAATATTTCGCCAAAATGTTGACTACGTTTATATGGAAAAGTCTTGTTTGGTCTAAGGAAAGGGGACTCTGAAGTTTGTTAAATCAATTACAAGCAAATCGTTTTGTTATGAAATGGAAAATCGAAAGGATTCAAATTTTTAATTTTAATTTGGCAAATTATCAAAAATGTATTATTTAAGTAATATCTACAAATTATGAAGATTCTCCAAACATTTAAAAAGACATTGCATTTCGCAATGATTTCTTTCAGAATTAAATGTCTTTCGATTTAAATTATCATACAAATCTGACAGAAAAGTGACTTAACTTTCATAATACCTACTCTAAATTCCTAGATAATCATACTTATAGCATTTATTTCATACTAACTGGTGCCTGCGACTTCATTCACGTGGACAAAAATGGTCGTCATTTTTATACCTTATACTTCTTCTAGTTTAGCTGGACCATTATGGGTCTGCATCAGGTGTTCCATTTTTCAAAATCAATTTTATGGTGTCCAGGCTTAACAACTATTTAACAAAAAAGTTTCATTCGAATCCGTCCATTATTTTCGGAGGTTAGCGTATACCAACAGACAAACAGATAGACATTTTTCTTTAATACTATGACACCATCACCATATTTTTTTGGTCATTTATTCTATTTCAAGACACATTTTTTTACTGTTTTATTACATGTATAGATGAAGTCCACACTCTGCACGTCTCAACTCAAATTTTCACATCTTGACTCTCATTTGGTTATTCCTGCTAAAAGTAATACTATCCAGCAGTTCAGCTGTAAACCGTGGAAAAATAAATAAAATCTGATCAAATGAATCCGCGAGGCTCTGTCAAGCCCGTCCTGTTTGATGTCGTATCGCACCTAATAAACTGATTCGATCTCGGAAACAGTTACAATCTCTCGACTATCGCCTTTGTAAGGTAAACAGTGGTGTGGTCCAAGTGGTCATATTCAGGTCATGAATAAAAAGTTGACAGTAAAATTTTATGTAGGTACCTGTCTGGTTCTTTTATACATAATTCTAAGTGTGATGGATCATGCAACTGCAATAGGAGAATACTTAATGTATAAAAGCGAACCATGTTGACTATTTTTCTAAATACTCACCTGTAATTATAACTTAAACCACACTGTCGCTATATATAAGAGTATGTGCTATAAGAGCAATAGGTATTCTGGGATACTCATGTTGTCATGGTCATGGATGACATGTGAACTGAGTATCTGTCCGCTTTCAACTTGTACCACGCAGACACCGTACAAACATGAGCACTCGCTTTCCACTCATAACTTGGGCCCCGCGGTCACCACACGGAGATGGGCACTCCCAGTTTCGCGGCCGCAGAGTAAACACGCTCTCTTTTTGTCCTAAGTGATCCGGGTCTGGTCAACGTCGATTTTTATACGACTTAAGGAGCTTTCACACAAGTACACGAACGAGTACCACGTTATTGGTGTGAGGTGGTCCTCATGAAAATTTTATTTTTATTTTATCAAACTTTATTGTTCCAGAGTACAAATATAGCATTTTCTCCCAGTCAACCATGGGATAAACACAGAAAATTATGCAGCACAAGAATAGAATGTAAAATAATTAGTTAACCCTTCACAGAATTTTTATAAAGACGGGCATTTAACTTTACATCTAAGTTATATAAAGTGGTATTACTTAGAAACTTAGAATATCCATAAGATGGCTCTTTTTTTAGAAAATAAGAGGACGATTTAAATAAATAAAACATAATTTGACGTAATGTTTAGTATTTTGAAGATTCCGTATCATTGATAACGCAGTTATGTACACAGTTATCAATCACACTAAGGAAAATTAACCAGTTTGTCTGTACAAGGACTTTTCTTGATTGATTGAAGTTTGTATAACCTCATTACTTATTTTTTTTTTTTTTTGATAGCTATAATAGGTATCAAAAAAAAAAAAAAAAAAATTATTACTTATTGTCCTTTAAAAAAACAATTTCATAAAGATTATTATACCTATAGGAATATATCTTCGTGATACTCTGTACTAATTTGTATTCTTTATGTACCGATCCAAAAAGTTCGATAATCAAAATCTTTCGTCATGATTTGACAAATTACAATTTCCAAATTACACAGATCTCCAGGAATATCTTCCTCATCGACCTCATATCTCCCTAAGCCACCTTCGTCTGCCTTATCCTTGTCCCACTATTTATGTGGCACACAGCATGTGAGTTCCTTCTACTTTGTTCTATCTCCAGTCAACCCGTCCGTCTCCCCTTCCTACTCATTCCATCCAACCCATGTGAAGTCTCCCTAAGCCGCCGACCGACATATTTATTTTGAAGAGCCGGCGCTATTTGTTTAGATTAAAAATATTTCTGGCTACACTTGCACACGACACGGTGCCGTCCTCGCCGTATCTAGTAGGACGGCACGTGGCCGGTGTCGGTGTTGGATCGGCCGGATATAAGCTGATATAAAAGTGTCTTCTTCGAGCTGCGCTTTTGTTGGTGTACCTAGTGCTTTCCATGTCTCTTTTTCTGCCGCTAAGTGTTTTACCTCCATTTGCCTCATAGAGTTACAGTCACACTGCGCGTACCACTGCATTAGGTATATGTATTAACAAAAACATTAATCTTTCTTAATATATATATGTTTTTATTATAAAATATAGTATCATAGGTCGAAAAAAGATAATGCAATTTATTATTAAGTATTTTAAGCAACGCAGATTGATTAGTTTTTCTACTTTGCTCACACCAACACATTGTCGTACCTTTGACGATATTATGTATGTCAGTGTTTTGGGAATCTGTCGGCCCATTAGATTTAATATTTGTTTTCATTGCATTCCCTTTCACCAGGTACACTACCCATATACTCGTACCTATAAGATCTAACAAAATATCATCGCATCAGGTATTTTTGTCTCCACTACAGTAGTTCCTCTCTGTACTACTAAAGCCATATTTAATAATTAAAATATAAAAATCTTTTATTACTATTACTGAAATAAAGTAGTACTTAAATATTACTTATATGAAATGCAACAAATTTTTTAAAGCATATTTACACGCACTTTCTTTGACACTTTTTTGCCAGTCGTGTGTACTGCCATCTTTGTGGGAGAAGCTGGTACTAATTACGCCTACTAGTTTTAACTACCTGCGAGCCCTCCAATAGTTTTTATAGTGTTGGGTATCTGTTATGTTAGTTATTATATTAACTTTCCTTGCACTGTAATGCCTCTGCCCCACCCAGGAGACATATAGGAAAATAAAAGATACATCTTCCCATGGGACATATAGGAAAATAGAAGATACATCTTTCCAGGGGACATATAGGAAAATAGAAAATACATCTTCCCAGGGGACATATAGGAAAATAGAAGATACATCTTCCCAGGGGACATATAGGAAAATAGAAGATACATATTTTTAATGAATATTTAAGTAACCCGTCTTCAAGTCACTTTCGATGAGCAAGGCCAGTATGTTCGCGTGATCATATCGTTCCGTTCTTGAACATCGGAGCGCAACGATCTAAAAAACAAAGTAAATCAAACATCGTACCGACATCAACTCATTTCCTTTGCTCGAATTGCCCATTATGTAATGAGTGATTTTAATCAAATATTAATTAGGGATCTTGAGAACTCAATGATGTTCCAAATAAAACGATTCCATATTTTTTGTACTACTTACTCGTTAGTTCTGACAAGACAAACATCCTGCTCTACATTTGCCTCAAATGTCCGCTAATTTGCTACACCTAGGTATAGATTATCATCTAACCTTATATTACAATAATCCTACTAATATTATAAATGCGAAATTGTTTGTTTGTTACCACTCCACGCTTTAACCGCTGAACCTATTTAGATGAAATTTGATATAGGTATGGATATAGTTTGATACCCCGGGAAGGACATAGGATAGTTTTTATCCCGAAAGTCACTCACAAGCCCACGGGATCAGCTAGCTTCCATAATACCATAATATCAAAGTTAAGGTTTACCAATCAATCGACGCTGGTCAGCCAAGTCTAAATTTTCGCGTCTTCGCTAAAACTCCTAAGTCATTTCCTTCAGAAGCTTCAAGAACCGTTGCTTTTACCGGAAATTTCCCGCCTGAAATCATCCGTGGTGATCATATAACAGTAGTGGACGACGCTCGCGTGTCCGCCGCTTGCGCAAGCAGCCGCACGCTCGGCTGCCCAAGCAGGCCGCCTGAATCACTTCCCCTGTGTGCTCACACGTCCTCGCCTTGCCTAGTTTGTGCCTCTTAACGCCGGAGATTCAACCCAGCTAAATTATCCTACTTAATCCTACTATCCTACTAATATTATAAACGCGAATGTTACTCTTTCACTTAAAAACGACCGAATGGATTTTAATGAAACTTTACAATAATATAGCCTATACATCAGAATGACACACAGGCTACAATTTATAAAGATATTGTGTGATCCTGCGCAGCCAAGTCGCGGGCACCAGCTAGTGTGCTATGAAGCTGTAAGTATGATATCACTAATGGTTGAGTTCTAAGTAAAACAACGGGATGACAAGCACTCAGAATATTCTTCACACACATGGGGCTAATGAAATTACAGACAATGCAGACACAGATTCGCGGGAATAACACGGACAATCACGGACAAAACACGGACGACCGGCAGGAATGGTTTTGGCGCGGATCGATTGAGTATATTTCCCAGGCGACACTCGTAATACGGTCAACTATGCCACCTTGCTTTCTGTTTTTTGTTGAAAGCGTTTAAACGCTTCTGCTTAACTAGTCATCTTTCAGACTTGTTGTGATGAAGTCCACTGGTGCTTCCCTCCTTACCCCGCTCTCCACCCCGCGCGCCCATATAAATACGGAGGCGTGAAGAGCCTCGTCCTCTTTCGACCACGACTGGGCGCCGGGCTGCTTCAAAGCTGAGTACTTTTGGAAATCTCTTCTGGAACAACGAATCTCGTGGCTGTGAACCTACGACCCTTACCTGTGACTTCTTTCTCATTGTGTAATTGTTAAAAATTAATTAAAGAGTTTGGTCTTTTTAAATATTGTTTCTTTCAAAATAATCACTACGTCACATTGTCTTATTTGTAATCTGGCAGACGACTAATAAAATGTATGGAAAAGCCGCTCAAATTCAATTGTGCGAAGACTTTAAGCCTAAAAAACGTGGCGATTATATAAAGGAGTTGATTTGCGCGGTAGCATTCATCAAGCAGTCCATTACAAAAAACATAGCATGGTAGATAGTAAATATGGTCTCGCAACTACTTTAGAATCTCTTTGATCTGTCATTTAAGAGATATATATTTAAGGAGGATCATTCCTCAGGACTGATAAAAACATAGCATAGATACTTTTTATAATGCAATTGAATAGTACCTCAACGCATTTATTGTTAGTGCGCTATACATCGAGTAAAGCTGGTTCAATCCAACTATCCACGAAAGTCAATTGAGTAACAATAGAGATCAAACTCCCAATCAGATCCGGCTAATTAAAACCAGTAACAAAATCAAAAAGCAAAATCATTATGCCTGAAAAAAAACACTCAGGTTGAATCACAAGTTCCCTAGCAGAACCCACCATCACGCGACGAAATCCGCGACGTATCATTGCTTTTACTTGTAGCATCCGCGAGGCGTTGCGCGGATGGACTCCTACGGCGGTATACCTAACAGTACAGCCCACTAAATCACCTCTCAACTCTATTGTTGAGCTCATAAGGTTGAGAACAGCTTAATTTTTCAGGTGTTGAAGGCAAACGGTACGTGGTCACAGTGTGTCCTGTCATTACATTTGGAGGTCCGAGGCGGAGGATGCGATTTCCATTTGATACGTGTTGTTTCGCAATGATTTCGTGATCCACGACTTCCTGCGTTATGTCCTACTTACAAGCGATGTACTTACGTGTAAATAAATTAATTACTTGCAGTAATTATTCTGATGTTTGATTGAAAATAAATAATATATTCACCGAAATATGAAATTTGCAGATATTATTCATATTGGCTTTGTCGTTATTTATCACTGTCGTGTTTCGGTTTTTTTCGTACCAATCCTAATTTGATGGCTTGGTAGAACTTTACAGTAAAGAATAAGCAGAATAACCTATCATTTTATTTAGGCCTTCGAACATGGTAACACATATAAACATGATACGCTATGTGGTGGCGCCAGTGTAGATTTTTTTTTTTATTTCTTTCATCATCATCATCATCAGGTCTTTTTGTCTCCACTGCAAGAGCACGACCCTCTCTCTACTGACAGAGCCATACTTGGCCAGAGCAGCCAGAGGATTTGTCCTACACTCTCCACACTGGCCAGATGAGTTGGAGAGGTCTCATCGATGTTTATAAGCTTTGTTTAGCTTATATTTCTTAAGTCGCCTTCAACGACATCCACGGGAGGACTTGGAGTGGCCCTATTCTACTCTGCCGGAAACCACACGGCTTTATTTTTTTATTGTTCATCAAAAACAAATTGTATAATAGAACAATAGGCTTCTTTCTACTTCGTTGTCTACTAGTCTACGACGACTAGGAGCGATTCGAATGAACTTAGGAAGCGCGTTCCGGAGTCTTACTGTAATTGTAGTATCTTACTGTAATACTGTAATTTTTATTTGTCACTATCCCTTCCCGCTCCCACGGGTGTTGAAAGAGATGACTTAGAAGATATACATAACAGTCCGCTGAGCAAAGACCATCTTCTGCAAAACTGCCTAGCGTGGTGACTATGTGAAAATCTTCTCTTTATAGCGAGAAACTTTTAAGAAGAAGACAAAATACGTAGTCAATTGGTCATAATAACCTAAAGCAAGTTAGATCCCCTGACATAAAACATGGTGTTCCTTTTACATCAATATACCAGCGTTCAGCGTCCGTTTTAACGTGGTGGGTCTTGTTATATTTTCTTTTTGTTTTTTCATTATTTTAAAATGATTTCGCTTAGCTCTGACTTGAAACAAATTTGGCTAAGTCCCAATTTAAGTTTTTAAAATAACAAATAGTTTTTTTGCTTTATATACAGCTTAATGAAGCATTAACGATTGATTGCTACACATCGCATTGGATTCGAATCTAGGCCGTACAATTACTCCTCCAATTAGGGCTGTGATTAAGAAGGACCTTTGTTTCGGCGCACGCGAAGGGTGCATCCTTGCATGCGTACGCGCATGCACAAGTTTTATGCTCTGATTGCTATATGTATGTATAATTAGATAAAACATGTAATTAATTGATATTTTCAGGTCAATATTTTTTAATTTGAATAAGCATAGTCATTGTGAAAAAATCTGTAAACACAGAATAATTTTATCGTCTTATGATCCCTTATACGCCTCCTAGAAGGCCAAATACATGCACATGTATTCTATACAGATACAAATACATTTTCACGTCTATATCCCTGACGGGGCAGATAGAGCCCAGGGCCGTAAGACCCAAAGGCCACGCTTAGCGTGATAGTGGGCATTAAGATGGAAAAGAAATCCAAATAGTGATGGGTTGTTAGCCGCATCGCCTATTACCATGATTCAAATCCAGCCCATTCCCTCGATCGGCTTTTACGATTTGCGCAGGAAGAGCAGCAGCTGGTACCAGCTAAGAGACCAGCATGGAAGGACATGTATTCACATGTATTCTATTTTTATTTTAAGCCAATAAATACTATTCACTTAATGGTGAAAGGTAGCATATCAACACTCTTGATCAAGAGACATACACATATATATCCCGGTAAAAGATATATACAGTATTTCAATTGTTTAATAAAAGCTACACGAACAATCATACTGGCTTCATTTGGTTATTCAAAAGTTCACAGTATCCGAAATATTGATTTTCACCTTTGTTTTCAAGAAAACTTCAAATATGGACAGCATTTTTTCGTAGCCAGCCTTAACGCAACCTATATTTATTTGCATCTTCCAAAAGTTTCGAATGAACACTACCTATTTTACGAAAAGTACATAATATAATGTTATTCCTCTCTTCACAAGATTAGGTACGTAATTCACAATTACTCATAATAAATTGAGAACTTATGAAATTAGCAAGCGAGAATTTTCACTTGCCTGCACTGCCCGGGGTAACAATATATTTAAAGCTGTTGCTACAGTCGTGGCTCAACTACCAGAACAAGTCGTTGGTAGTGATAATTTGTCCAAGTTTCACAGGAGCGGTGGCACCGTTATATGTGATACTTTATGGTCTAGTGGCTTAGATTTATGAGGCTAGGAGCCCTAAAGCTGTCAGTGTCTTGTTTAACTATTTGGAAGCCTATGTGTCATTTGTTCAGTTAAACTGGTCAACAAAATTTATTTAAATTATTTTTGCGCTGGAACAAGAGTAATTGTTTCTATAGACAATTGTAAAGTGAAATAGACATTGGACATCATTTACTTTTGTTTCTAATATGTCAGGATTGGGAATAATAAACATCAAATATCCGCTTAAAAATGTTTAATCATATACTTGTAGTAAATATAATACTGTGTAAAAATATTGTTCAATAATGTCATCAGCCAAAGTTTTTCAACTAGGAAGTCAACTAGTAGTTTTCTAGGTCCAATTAGACCCTTTTCCAACATTTTTTTAGCACGTTAAAAAAGGTCGTAAATATTACTTATACCTACCTAGTCTGGTTTGTTCGGTTTCGTTTCACAAAACAAAAAACAGTTTCTTAAAAATGACTTGAAAAGTTATCTTAAAACTCATAATTGCAGCAAAAGCATGTAAAAATGTACATTAAAACTGTCGCGTGTACGACGTAGACGACTTCTATGGAAAGATGTAATGAGATATCTTCTTCTTCTTATATTTAAGAGCTGGGCTCTTGTCGGTGGAGTGCTTTCCATGTAATGAGATATACCGTCCCATAATATACATCATTACATTATACTTGCCGTGTGTAAAGACATTATAAAAGTATATTAAAATATATTTCAAAAGACCTTTTGGCTTGGGTCTGGGCTATAAAAACGTGATCACCTAATTCCACCGCTACCCTAGTCACCTGCTAGAATTTTAGATCATTGAAACTGTTTAACCCCAACTTTACCCTATTACGAAAGTCAATTAGTGAAAAACATGCCACATCACGCCAGTCATTTGTCTCTGTGTCTGCGACACTGACATTGACACGTAGGTACGGTCTCTTTCTCTCTTTCTTTCTCTCTCGTACGGTGCTGACAGGGTACACAACGCCATTAAGTTAGTGACGTGTTAAATTACATGTTTAAATTAATGATTTAGTGCTTTGTGACACTTTTAAGCATATTACAATTAATTTTTAAATTGATGAATAAATTGTACAAATCTTGCTTTTGGACTGTTTGAAGTTTAAGAAACGTAGAATCTTTTACTTAATTATTACCAAAATTGTGCATAGAGTAGAGATCCTACGAATTTAACAACATAGGAATGAGCGACTGAACAACTTTACATAACACTGCGAAACTAATTACATGTGAGTTAAGCTGAAAAAAATATATAAATCAATAAAATACATTGTAAAGGTATGAAAATCTATGTTTACTTAAAACGGTTAAAGCTATACCTAGAGGTATCTTAAACCTTTCATGGTCAGAAGCAATAAGTATTTGTAAAAATAAAACACATCTTGCAATATAAAAAAATATTTAATTTATTAAAATGAGTTAACGGATTACTCACGTACAGAGTCAGCTACTGCCGTCATCACATAGAATCACAACTAACATCAGTGCGGTGTACGGGCCTTAAGCCAAATTCGGGCTGATGAAGACCTTCGAATGAGGTCAAAACATGTCGGCAGTAGCTGACTCTACGTGAGTAACCCGTTAACTCATTTTAATGTCTGTGTCTCAGGTTAGTTTTAGACAAAAAATATTTAATTTGTAAATTTATTTCATGTGAGTTAAGCTTCGCTTAGTTAAAATATCAGTATCTCACAATCTCATGCTAACCATGTACCTATATCGATGATATTATTATCTTTTATGTAATAAAATGTTGCAAATGTAAGATTAAAAATAATTGAGCAAAAATGCTTAATTTGTGTCGTGTGCCAGTAGATTGCCCATAGTGCCCCATTATTTGAAAGCTTCTTGGTATAATGCTTTTCCTAATAAACACGTCTTGCAATATGAAAAATAATTAATTTGCTAATTTATTATAAATAATTAAGCCGAAAATGCTTAATTTGTGTCGTGTGCCGGTAGATTGCCCATAGTGCCCCATTGTTTGAAAGCTTCTTGGTATAATGCATTTCCCAATCATTTCCTTTCCATTTGTCTCCCAACAAGACTTTCAACTTACTGTCGCAGGCCCCACGTAATGTAGAGCGAAATGTCTTCGTTAAGGCCAAGTATCCACCGGGTCGTTATAATGTTTTAATGGCCACCATTACGCAAACACATTAAGGGGATCACCCTCGGCCGCTATTGGATTTTGGATGGGGGATAAAGTGCAAACTTTAGCGATTTTTACTTTCAGGTGAATTCTCATACAACTGTGCAAGAATATGAATAGTTGACACTTACAGACTAAATAAAATAGGTAAAGACTACAAGCGTGGAGTGTAAGCCAATGTTCTGAAATGGAGAACAAAAAGACCTAATCATGATGATGATGATGAAAGATTGCAAGAGTTTGTTTGTTTGTTTGTTTGTAATAACTTTGAGTAATTCAGTAATTCGTCCCATGTACCTACGGCCCATTTGGGACGAAACGCAGAAAATCAAAATTAATCAAAATTTCATTCTGCAATTCGTCCCATTCTTTTTTTGTATGGAAATTTAAACCTTATTAACGCTTGGTACAGTCAGTGAGACAAGAATTAAGATAAATGTATATTTCGTTAGAATTGTAAAATTTTTAAACATGGGACGAATTGCAGAATGAAATTTTAATTAATTTTGATTTTCTGCGTTTCGTCCCAAATGGGCCGTAGGTACATGGGACGAATTACTGAATTACTCATAACTTTATTGTACTATGAAAAAACACAAGATCATCTGGAACTGTTAAATCTTGTAAATGAGGAATATAGCCATTCTTCTTCTTGAAAAGTCACATATAAACAAGCACCCTGATAATAGGCATGACGGCTAGAAAAATATGTTTGGCTCATCGGATAGATTTTTTTTTCTTTTCTCTGATGAACAAAAAAGACAGAAGCGCATTTAAATTTCGCATGACGTCACGGCTAGCTACGACAAACTTAGCGGTAACGTTGCAAGCCCCGACTTCTAAACCTCGTTGCTCCGTATCTTTGAATTTCAATTTTTTTGGTTATGTAACTGAAAAATATAGTAATTTTTGGAGAATCATACTTTTCTGACCCTGTTGACAAATTCCTATTACCCTTTGATGACGTTGATAGTGACATTTATCAACAGAAACTCGTTCTCTATAAAGGGTTCATATTTTCAAACTATCGCGTGTTATCCCTTACGGGGTAGATAGAGCCAGGACTCGTAAAATTTGGTGCACCCAAGAAAGCAATACTTATAGTTTCACACTTTCAATTTATTTACTGGGATGAAAAAAATTATATTTTATTTTATTTATTACTTACGGAAAACCTAAATCTTGTGCCTTAGGCCACAACTTAATAGTATTTTTTAAGCCATCTCCCCGTAGTAAAACGTCGTTAGATACTTAGAGTTATGATTAAATGTCTTCGAAAACATTGTGCGTGACTAATCGGGATTAAGAGGATACCAGGATATCCCGGTTGCCCGTCGTGATTTATGTAAGGTACACATTTTTTTTGGGAATATTTCCTTCTAAAACAAGACTAGGTACTCGTTATAACATTATTTTTGGCGTGCGTTTAAAGTTTAGTTACAAGCACCTTTCTAGCATGACTCAGTTTAGTCACCTATTTAATTATACCCTTAAAAACGTTTAGGCAAGAAGAAAAACTGTGAAATTTTATTCTAAAAATATATTCTTTGTATTATTAATTTTTTAACCTTATAGAAATACAACTTAAAGCCTTAGGCCATATTAGTGCCGAAAATATAGCCTTTAATTTATTTCGTTGAATTTTCTTACAAAGTTTCTAGAAATGTACTACTTGACTTCTTCTCTTATTTACTCAACCTTATTACCCTAATTAGCATTTTTAAGTTATTACAGTAAACTATTTTCACGCCTAATAGCATTAAAATGAAAATGACCCGCTTAAACATTGTAACACCGTCCGATAACAATCAGCCAAACCTTTTAAAACGTCAATGAAACCATTCCCCTAACTCAAACTGAAACACTGTAATTCATCGCACAAAATACCGTATTGTTATCCGACGTGTCTACAAAAAAGCGGAAATGCCGTGTTTTACAACAATGAAACTCAACAAGTTGTGATATGCACCCTTGTTCACTTGTCACCCTATGTCATCTATGAAAATGTCAGCGGAAAAACTTTCTCTGCTATTCTCTACTTTCGGGCATTTACATACGATTGCTTTTCCAACGTTTAAAGTATTAAGACACAGTGTAAAATTTTCCAACTAAACTTTTACGATCAAATTCCAGTTGGTCAAATGAATGCTGGATGTTATTATTGTACTGTAACATTCTTAACCCCTAACAACAACGCATCGTTTTCCGAGGGGAACATGATTTTGTCCGACGGAAAAAAATAATAACACGGTCTTATCGCCTTTTACCGCGGTTCCTTACATAAATAATGATAAAGGGAAATTAAATCAAAATCTTATTAGAGTATTAAAAGTTGTGAAGGCGTTTTTAATGTCCTCGCGGTATTAGGGTATATTTCACTCAATTTGGTAAATGGTGGCACGCGGCGAAATGTCCGCTGCAGCCGTTAGAGGGTTTATTTTTTTAATAAACTTCATTTATTAATTAAGGCATATGACATTTATTGTTTTACTTTTGATTTGTAGTCACGGAACGACTAAATTATCTTTAGATTAACTTTAATATGTGAATTAGTAATGAAATGTGCTCCCTTACTACCAAGTCTCACAAGAAGGCTCAACGCGCTATGGAAAGGGCTATGCTTGGTGTTTTCCTATGTGATCGATTCAAGAATGAGGAAATTCGTTAAAAAAAAGGAACTGACATAGCCCAGCGGATTTGCTCGTTAAAGTGGCAGTGGACAGAACACATAGATGAACCAAGGGCCGATGGGGCAAACACCCCACCTACAAGGTGGTCCGATGACCTGACCAGAGTCGCTCTTGACCGGTCATTTTTAAAATCTTTGGAAGAGCCCTATGTCCAACAGTAGACGTAATGCGGAAAAAATGATGATGATAATGAAAAAACTTTGCATAGGTATACTCTATTCTTTATATATCTACGGTATATATAGTTCGACATCCCTAGAGTGTACGGTCAGCAGTCGGCCATGCGTCTTGTCTTTGCGGGTTGCGCGGATGTAACCTGTCGGTATTAGGTTCGAATGTATTTGATACTTACAAAAAAAATTACCTGAAGTTTTTATTCTTCATACGTTAGTGTCATCCGTGTGGTTTAAGGCCGAAGCAGCACAGCTATAAAGGATACTGGGAAAGCGTTAGAGTGGGGACTTAGAAAATAAAAATCAATTCTAACATTCCTGCCTTCTCTACTCTGACGTCGCGTCGGTCATACAAATTAAGCAACAAAGTTACCAACTTATTTACTCTTTCGTTAACCAGATGCTCTGATGCTCTGATCATCATACTAATATTATAAAGGCGAAAGTTTGTGAGTGTGTGTGTATGTTTGTAACTTCATCACGCGAAAACGGCTAGATTAGATTTTGATTTAGGAAACTGATACCCTGGATTAACACTTAGGCTACCTTAACCGCGGATAACATAGCGAGGCACAGCCAGAGGATTTTGGCCTACACTCTACACGCTGGCCAGACGGGTTGGAGAGGTCTCATTGATATTTATAGGCTTTGTTTAGCTTATATTTCTTAAGTCGCCTTCTACGTGTGGTATGTAAGTGGCCTTGCCTATTCTAATCTGACGGAAACCACACGACACGGTGGAGTAACTTCTTCCATATACCTACTATTCTACTAATATTATAAATGTGAAAGTGGGTTTGTATATTTGTTTGTTTGTTTGTTTGTTACCTCTTCACGCTTCAACTACTGAACCGATTTGGATGAAATTTGGTATGGATATAGTTTGAGACTCGGGGGAGGACATAGGGTACTATTTATCCCTAAAATTCCACTGGGAGCGAAGCCCGCGGGCACAGCTAGTGTCATATAAAATAGGGTGTAAATTAATATAATAAGTATCAAGACCACCCGACCGCTCTCACACGGCGGTCAACCATTAGGGAAATCTGCGCGGCAGCGAACTGTTTAATTTATTCGCGGGAATATTCTTAAACTATCGGTTTGGCGGTCATTGTGGCGATTCGGCCCTTATTTATGTTCGGCCCGGGCCAGTCGGATTAGTGCCTTCCCGTGGGACGAGCCACTAGCCTCCGAATTTATGGCCCGTCTGTGTTTGTTAGGTGAAATTAGATGTGGTGAAAAACAATTGAATGGCATGCAGTTATTGACGGAGCAAGAACTGTAACTTCATTGTAAAGGCCAAGTCGCGGAGAGTGGTAGCGCATGTGTGCGTTTCACTGCGCGTTTGTTACTGTCAATTAAAAAATGTTTAGAGGCCCAGTATAGGATCGCGCGTTACTGAGCGCTTTCCTCCGGTCCGGGCGTGGTCCACCCGCAGTTAGATGGGACCACAAGTGGTATAAAAAAATCTCGTGCTTTTCCGTGTTTCGGAAGGCACGAATAAGCCTTTGGTCCCGGCTGTAATTTTTTTGTGTCTTGGACAAAATCAAACAAACAAAAAAACGCAAGCCGCCGCAACCGCAGGATCACTCTTGTCCAAAAGCACAAAAAGTTTTGCATTCATGTTTTTAATTGAAAAATTAAAAACGATATTGGCAGACATGTAAATATTCAAAAATATTTAAAGGTCTTCGCACGCATAAAACATAAGCAAATTATAAATTCAGTAAGACCAGTAGGCAGCGTATCAAACTACGACGAAAAATACGCAAACCCTTAATCAAGAATCATTTGTCGTCCTGCCAAACGCAAGCCCAAATTCTCTGGTCCCCTTTATTATTGGGTCCTTCATTATCACCTTCATTTACACTTTTCGGTCACAATTTACCCTAAAACCGCATAAAAAACCAATTCCGAGGATTCCATAAAGAGCCAAAGCGTAACATACGAGGTAATATCAATTTGCGTCTCATACATGTATTCATAGCATGCGTCAAGTCATATAATATACGGACGAAAACAATCGTATTCGCGGGCGATTTGGCGGCGCAAGGCGCGAATACATTATGGCTGAGGCGTAAAGGGTATTATTATGCATGCGAGTCGTATGCGCCTCTTGGGGGCAGTTACTTACCGCTTTTTAAGTCGCGAATGTGTTAGTCTGGACTACTTTGAATGTCTTGGGGTTTTCTTTTAGATTTTCTTTTATGAAATAGATTTTTTAACAAAAAAAGTGATAAAAGTTTGACGCCAATGTCTGTCTATCTGTAGCATTGTAGCTTTCAAACAGTTGGACCGATTTTGATGCGGTTATTTTTACGTGAAAGCAAGTTTTCTTGCGGTGGTTATGTTTAAATTTTAGCAAAAGTTATAGAGGGTGAACGCTTTAAAGTCGGGGTTTTTTATTTGCCTTGCTAATAATCTTGTTTTGTCGAACATAGTTAACGCATGCTTAATATTTTAAGAATATCGTTGTATGGTTTTCAATATACTATTTTAGTCTTAGTAGGGGAAATTTTTGACAGACCAAATTATTATCAGAGCATTCTCTTATAAAAATTAAAGGTATTGGATGGCTTATAAATTACGAAAAGTTCACTAATTTGATAAAAAACTTAAAGACAAAACTGAAAAATCATCATCATCATATCAGCCACAGGAAGTTCACTGCTGAACATAGGCCTCCCCCAAGAATTTCCAACACGACAAACAAAATTGAACAATATTAACACTAAAATGAGTTTATTATTTTCCTCTTTTTATGAAATCAACTTCGATTCAATAGAATTCAAAAAGCAAGCCTTGCTGTATAAAAAAAGTAAGTACTCCTTTCGCTACTTCTTTTTCGTACGAAGACGTCAGAATTTCCCAGCCGCAACGCCGCCTTCCCTCCGGGTCGAGTCCGGGCGGAAAAACGCGTAAATTTCCGCCACATAGATTTCCGCCGCGTTATTAGCCGCGACACGCGTGATGTATGGCATCCTGCGACGTCGACGGCGCGACACACTGAAAAATTAAAACCAGTCCCTGAGGTGTCACAAATTTTGTCATAACGTCTTTTCTTTCACATTCCAGCATAAACGCTTGCAGAAAAATAAAAACGCGTATATATTTAATAAATATTACATACAATATTTAAAAAATAAGTGTTTATATTTTACGGGGATTCTTTACTGCCAGCCTTCTGGACGCTCTTCCGCAGGGTAGGGATTGGAGGGATATTTTTTGTTTATAATAGTTTGTTTAAATATTATTTATTTTTTGAAACTAAATAAAAAACTACATTTAAATTACACTAGTTTTTAAGTTAAGTTTAGTTAGGTTTTATTTATCTGTTCCCGTTAATTTATTTTTTCTGAATAAATTACTTTAAAAATAAAGTTATTTTACGGGGTAAATAGGGTTAATTCAAGACTGGAATGCCACTTTTGTAATATTTATAAAGATGTTAATATTAAAAATATAAATTTGAGTATGTACAGGATTTTTGTCAGCATTTGTACTTCAGAAAAATTTCAGTATGTTAGAACATAATTAATTCGAAAAAAATTATAAATACCCAATGCAAAACAAATTAAAACCCAAATTAATATTTTTATATTTAAACTTATTTGAGACAATCAAAAAGATAATTATGATCGCTATTGCGACCTTTGATCAAGCTCGTGCAAACAGGGTTGTTTGCGGCCAGAGGACACTGTTTGACCGGCTGATGAGCGCCGCGGGCTCCCGATCTAACTGATTGGGGATAAACAGCTGAGTGAGGGAAATCAATTTTCGGCTTCTGTGATATTTCAATAAAGGTATTTCAAAATTATCAGATTCAAAAAATAATTAGTGTAATATTATTGTTCATGTTTATTTTTTTATACTATAAGTATTTATTTATATTATTTTTATTAATTTCCAAAATGAACAATTGAACTTAAAACTAAATATAAAACTAAATTAATTTAATTGAAAATCTGAATGTCGTAATGTTTATTTATTAGATACAGATTATATTCAGGGTGAAATTTCAAAGCAAGTATACTTAAATAAAGTGTGTTTCGTAAACCATGAGTTTCGTAGGAAGACAATAACTGACTTGTTGCTTTTTTACCCGACTTAAAAAAAGATGGCGTTATAAATTCGAATGTACTTTTTATGTAACTCTCGTGATTACTCGAACATGCTCTGATCTGAATTTGAAAAATTCTTGTTTGAAAGGCATACTTGTCCGGTGATCCCATATAAATTTTATCAAATTCGGTTGTGTTTTGGAGTCTGGTGTTGAAGTCGGTTTTTAGTATTAAAAATTATCTTTTGACTGACCTTATGATTATATTAATCAACCAGAAGAAAACTAGTAATTAGTAAGTTAGCAAGCAACAAAATATCTCGCCTTCATTAATAAATGGTGTGGGAGCGACACCCGGGTAGGTAAGTTACCTACTAATAGTGTAGGTTATTTACTAAACTACGGCGAGAGCTTCGCCTTTTTAGGGTTACGTAGTAAACAAGGAAACCTTATAGTTTCGCCATATCTGTCTGTCCTTTCGCATGAATATGTAGATCAGTCAAACCGACAAAGTGGTAAAATAAAATCTTTAGGGTAATATTTCAAGGTAGCTCCATTACATGTAAAGTAGGATTTTTTTTCGACTTACCCATTGTTTGTGTTGTGATTGAATAGGTCTTTAAAAAATATTGTGAGTTTATAAATACTATTTTTAAATTTACTGTTGGCCATTGTCTACTTTATGGGTGAACACTGGTTTAAACCAAGCCCTTGAGTTAGTCTGCATTATATTCAGACAATAAGATTAAAAAGATGAAATCATTAAAAATTTTCACTACGTCTTCTGAAAAGTTAATTCTAAATATTTTTTCCAAATTCGAAATGTTGCTTCCAGACTTCCATACTACTACCACATCATTATCTAATTTTCCCAAATATTTTGCAGATACGCAAGACTGCACACGACTACCCCGTACGTCCTCTACCCGGGGTTGAGACTCGGCCTGAATAAAACATGCGGTGCCTCCCGGCGCCGGCCGTGTGTGATGGTCGCCCACTTTTCTTGTTTACAGTAAACACACATTCTTATTTCAGTAGATTTCATTTACTTTGTTAATGCAAAAAGTTTGAATAGCCACAGTGGTTTAATTTATCATTTATTGCCGTATATCTCTACAAATCATTATTTCGTAAAGCATGCCTATCCATCGCCTTATAAACATAATTATTTCTCTTCCTTGTCACTAGATGGCGCTATAAGGTACTAATTGAAACATTAAAATGTTTTATTACTATTATTTGAACAAAGTTGTACTCTAATTTATTAAATATGACTTATATGAAATGCAATACATATTTTAGTATATTCAACACTTGCTTTGCCACTTTTTTTGCTAATCTTGTGTGCTGCCATCTCTGTGAGGCTACCCCGCAACTCCAGTTCTACCTACTTATATACCTCCAATTGGAAACAATCTAAAGGCGGGTCTCCTGCACCAGAATTCTCGAAACATTCGTTAGTTTTTGTTATTTATAATCTTGGATGTAAAGTAATGCCAAGATGTGTAGGTCCCTACATATTGCTTGTACTTGCACTTTAAAAATGTTATCAAATCTCATGATGAGCCAAGCTCCTAACTCTACATGCCCTAACCTAAGGGTAACATTACACCCAATAACTCTCATCATAGCGTGTAGAGATCAGCGTTAATCTTAGTATTAAGTTCTATACAAGCCTTACACCTTAGTTAAAATATTCAAAATTCAAAATTCTAATGTGTACATTGTTTTTCCGAAACATATAATTAGACATACTAAAAATTCACTTCTTTTGGTATTTGTCTTTTGTTATAGTACAGGTTCTTATTAAAATTGATTCGAATAGACATAGAGTAAACTTTCTCTCTGGTCTGTTGCTCTTATCCAGGGATACACTTGGATAAGAGTAGCAAAAGCCCGAGATATTGTAGGTATTGATAAAAAGAGCGATAAAAAGACTGGGATGATGTTGATGTGAGGCATGTATTGAAGAGTTCTTATATCTGTCCGAAAAAAAGGTACTGAAACAAGATTACCTGTATTTTTTCTGAAGATATGAAAAAAATGCATCTATGAATGAAACTGATGAATCACACACAACATTTGCAAAGATACATGCACGTACTTGAAGCAGATGGTGAAGTAATATCAATATGAATATAACCTCGCCCATTACCACCCTACAATTTATTGTACAAACAAAAGGCAAACAAACCGAAGCCGCCAACGACTCAATCATTCAATTCATTCGATCGCTTCCATCGCATTGAATGATTTTGTTCGACGATCGCTCGTCGCAGGACCAGCAATTATGAGCCATTTAGCGATGTATATCTACAGTGGTGCAATTTGTAGGGCTTTCACTGCGTGTCATAAATAAATAATGTATATTGATATATAACATCGCATATTTTAGTGACATTATAATGTCAATAACCCTAAATATATCTGGGGGCACGGTTGTGCCAACGCCAAGACGAGACAACGGTAGCGTATCACACTTTACGCGATTTTTGAGACAAACATATCGCACTTGCTTGCGAATCTTTTTTTGAACAATTATAAAAATGTATACTTACTGATATAACTTATACTTACTTACTTATAGTACCTAACCTAACCTTCTTATTTTTCAACTTTGACTTTGCCAATATTATACTGTGTAAACAGGTTTAACCTGTGTTAGACACAGTCACTTCCGCATTTCTGATGATTTTCCAAGTGTTCACATCAATTTTCTCAAATTTTCTTGTTCATGCAATTAATCATTGAAAATTGTAAAATTTAAGACTGGTTCCACTGAAGAACATTTCATATCTCAATCGCCGCCCACCAGATTGAAATGTCTCAGGTACAATCTTACAGCACAATGGCTGATTCACTGTGGGAACCGAGGACTGTAACCATGGAGGATTTATAGCTGTTTGTTAAATGTCTGAATCATGAGCCGCGTAATGTCAGACATGCGAAGGTGTAGTGATGAAAGAAGTGAGATGTAGGCCTATGAAAGGTCTCTAAATTTAGCTATAAGAAAAGGTTTGACGTCAAGAATTAAAAACTTACAATTATACGGTTATAACATCAAACTAACCAATGATAACCATTTCAATATCTCGATATAAAAACTACTACTCACACTAATATTATAAACGCAAAATTGTGTGTGTGTGTATTACTGCTTAAAGCGCAAACGGCTAGAAAAAATTGGTATGCAGGAAGCTAACACCCTGGATTAACACATAGACCACTTTTTACGCGGTTAGGTAAAACCGCGGGGCCAGCTAGTATTTCATAAAAAGTACAGTTTTTCAGATGTTTACGCAAGATAACCCTTCTAAAAACTCTGTCACCATTAAAATCATTCCGAGCCATTTGCCTACAAAATTTATTTCACATTTCGCAAACACGGGGAACTTCGAAACACTTAACCCTTTCTTTACTGCGTCGTTTTTTCGTTCCCTTCGGAATTAGCCGAACCCTTCCGTTGTAAAATCTCGAAAAACTCCCAGAAGACGTGGCGAAGACACCATCAAGGACATAATTCATAATGAAAAAGTTAATTTTCACGGGCGAAATCTCATTTGCATATTTTTGTGAACAATGTTCAATTATTTGAGTGTAGGTAACGGCTCACTCTTTCGTAGGGAGCCCTAATAAAGGTCCTCCGGGCGTCGTTCCAGGTGCGGAACCCCTTGGCGGAATTAATTTTTCTTAGCCAATTAGTAGACGATGTTAAGAGGATGTTTCGCTATTGATCTCGTTTGAAACTTTTCAGAGCGGACGATTCCTTTTCGCGTGATTATGGAAGGGTCATAGCAGCAACAGTGTTTTATTTTTATTTCTAAGGAAATATCTTACATATTTTTGAAAGGCTTGTAATTATTTATAGTCATTTATTGAAATCTGAGTAATTTGAATAATTTACAAATAAGGGTATTGATCTAATGTTATTTTTTTGTTGAAGAAAAGTAATAATATAATCAGAGAACTGGACAGAACTGTTACAATAGGTAGTACTGGTAATACAGGGACTTCAAAAACTGATAAATTTTTGATAGTATTTCAACATTTAATTAGCTGAACCATCGCTATACGAACAATTTCTAGCCCGTAAACTTATTTCACAAACAAACAGCCATACGGAACCAAGACACACGCTTCCCCGAGCTCTAAATAAGCTGAAAGCCTTTTGGCCCCTAATTGAGACCTGTCTACCCACTCAGACTGTATTCAAGTCGGAGATGTATACATTTTAATAAATGTATCGCCGGTGAATGGCGCTTTTATCAAAACCTTATATAATGTAAAAATATACAAATTAAGTGTGGGTTGAATAGACCCCGCGCATAAATGAAGACGCACTTTTTAGGGCCGCTTTATCAGGGTTGAATTGCGATGTTCGTGCGAATATTTATTATGGTTATTGAAGAAGCGTTACGAGGGTTTCTTAGTTACCATGTCATTAAACAATATTAGAAGACTATCAATAATAAATATGAAATGTAGTCTGGCTAACGCCACTGTCCTGTTCTGTGATATTGACTTGTCGAGTCGATACCTAAATCGTTTAATACCATAACTGAAAACGTAAGAAAGTGTACTACTATACTATTGGTGCTATTATATTATACTACTCTTACTGTACATTAGTAATTTGTGACACTAGGAACTTAACTATCAATGTTATTAGTATTACGGGACTTACCGCGAATAATATCGTTTTTTGCTAGATATTTCGACGGCCCTTCTGCCATCATAGTCGGCCAGCGACCATGATGGCAGAAGGGCCGTAAAACTAATAACAGTAATTGTTACCGCGAAACTCTAAAATCATAAACTTAACTATCCCTATTTTTGATTCTTTTTTATGGTTCCGTAATAAACAAAGAACCCTTATAGTTTTGCCATGTCTGTCTGTCAATCTGTCCATCTGCGGTTTTTTTCAAAGACTATATGTACTAGAAAAGTTGTAATTTGGCATGGATGGACGAAAAAGTCGTTAAATAAAAACTGGAAAATATATTTTTTGTGTTGCTCCTATACATGTAAAGTGTACGTCAATTTTTTTTTCTTGACTTATCCATCGAGTGGGCTATCGTTGAATAGGTCTTACAAAAATATTGTGAACTTGCAATCATCTTTCTTTTGATTTAGGGATCCGTTTCTGAAATATTTGTGCAAATTTTTGTTAAGGTCAAGTGTCCTCTATTTGCTAAACAGTTGTATATAGACCGTGAAAAAATTCATGCCACAAGTATATATTACGAAGTTTAAAGGAAAACTATAAGAGCTAATTAGGTAGTTAAATTATTTCACTCTCTATGCCACGAATCCAAAACTCTGGATTCGTAGCATAAAAATACAAACAACGATAACATTCTAGCTAAACATTTCCCACCAAAAAATCCAGTTAGCATAGTTTTATTGAACTTAGACCAATCTTCCACATTTAAACCATTAGCCAATAAGAAAAAGGAATCTGACCTAAAAGCGGAACAAAAAGAAGTCGATAACATAAAGTTACCTTTTTTCAGGGGGAAGTCGAGTTAGCGAACAAAGGCTTGGGTAACGGAATGAAGGCGGAAGAACCTCCCTTAGGAGGAGGGGGAGGGTAGTTGTCGTTTTTAACTGCCCACTATCTAGGACCAACAAAAGTATCTGTGTTTTGCTATATACAGGCAATTGAACATTGAGCTATCCGCACTCATTGCAAACTCTCTTTTATTACCACACATAAAAGAGCATGTTGTGTAATTTGATCTGCTGTATAATGTACATTTTTGCAAACTTACTGGCTAATTTCTTTGGAAGCTTAAAAACTTTAAGGTTTGTTTTAAAAACCACTTCATCTACAAAAACTATTATTTTAAACCTCTAAGATAAAGTGGTTTTTAAATAATATATTTAATAAATAGATGACTAGCTGGATGGTTAATGTTAGGTAAGTAGCAGAGAAAAAACTGGATTTCGATGGTCAGTCACAAAACAAGATAACGAAGACAAAAGGCGCCTATGCCCCACCAGTGGTTTATGAATGAGAGTTACATATGTCTGATTTTCTCTACAATCGCTCTATGTGAACGTTACAATCTCATCAGTCATCTCTCTTATCTACCTCAATGGTACCTATTTTATCGAAAGGGCAGTAGCATTCCTCTTCGTATCATAGATGTGTGGAATAAAATTAAAACTATAAAACAGCTACTACCGAAGAATAATAACCTATGCAGCTCCAAGTCCCTAGTTGTTTATTTTTTTAAATCGATATGGCAATTAGCCCTAGTATTATGTTATATTGCCTTAATCCTTAGATTAACTGATAGCGCATATATTCTATAATATTTTTTAGTTTATGCATATACGGGAAGATACACAACATACCTAACCAATTTTATTCGGATTGCCTTCCCAAATACACAACAGTGAACAGTGTCATATTATGTAAGGCCCATTTACACAACGCAAGTTGCTTGCCTGTTGTGCCTATTAACTGAAACAATATCATACAAACCATTAGGCAACGTGTAACATACCTACATCCATAATATCACGCCTGTTTCCCACAGGGTTAGGCAGAGACTATATATGGACCTCCACTTGCTACGATCCTGATAAACGTCTTAAGGCCCAACGCAGACGACAGACTAATCCGTGACGCACTTTTTAGTCTGTGAAAATAGAACTCATGCAATCATATGAGTAACGCATACGACGCTCGCTGGACTTTTTGCGCGTTTATCACAGACTAAAAAGTGCATCACGGATTAGCTTGTCGTCTGCGTTGGGTCTAAACGTGTAAATGTTCTATATTTCAACGAAGGCAGACCTCCAAAGGCTCTTTAAAGGCTGTGTCACCGAGCTGTCGCCCCAGACCACGCCCTTTGGCGACAAAGCCTGCGACCACGCCCATCGCGACATTTCCCGCCAATCGCACGCCTCAAGTTTTTTACGGAGACATTGCGTCACCGAATCTAACCGAATATTATGAAGCTCGGAGGAGGGCGGAGGTAAATGGTACTTGTGGTAAGTATATCGAGTATATGTCTGTGGTTTAGTTCGTACAGTCGACTACAGATTAAGTTACTTTAAATTGAACTCTATGTAGTGATAACAGCAGTTTTTAGTTATTTTTTATACTTATCTCTAACCTCTAGGACTACTGCTATAAAATTGCATTAATATACCTATACTTTTAAATAGCTCATAAATTAACATTTCTTTATTATTCAATTAAATAAATATTAAAACAATTTAAAAAATTCACAAATGAAAATTTTCTGTTTAAACTCATGCTATTAACTGCTTTAAGAGATTATATACCTAAGTACCAAAATTTTACTTCATTTAATTATTGACTCAGTTAGCTTTTTGTATGAAAATGAGCTCCCAAAGTACTCGTACAAACATTTAATTTTGAACGTAATAAAAACAATGAACCTAGTTTACTTGCGAGTTTATTTACTATCCTTTCGAGTCCTATCAAACTTCTTAAGATGCAGCCTCCATTTCAACCCTTGAGCCCAATATTTGATTACGCACTAAATAATCGGCCCAGAGGCCAATAAAAGTGGCATAAACATAAAAATCGCATAGCATAGCGGAGGGGCGACGCCCGCCCGAGGGGCTGGGGGCGGGGGAGGGGGCAAAAAGCTCAAGTGCAGAGGCTGTATCGATCGAAGCGACGGACGACATGGCCGGGTCACACGGAGGTCGCCGCTACACTGACGGTCGGAGCGGGAGCGAGTTACTAAGTTTACTCAAAAATGACCTCAAAAGTCAGATCAAGTCTTTTAATTCTTCTTTACTATCCTATATGTAGGTAGAAGTCTTTAGCTAAAGGGGGATTTGCCCGTAATCCACTAGATGACATCAAGTCAAATCAGACACTTTTTTCTAAACGTGAAAAATAAGCATTTTTACAGAATTTGTATTTTTTGAAGTCAAATAGCGGTCTTAATTTAGTTTTTCTGTAGTAATAAATCTAAAATCAATTGAAAATGGATATGATCAATGAAAAGTGACACTTTTTTGTGACATTTATGTTATAAACTGTACCGAATAATTCTTCTTCTCGTTTCGAAAGATCAAAATAAAATCAGATTTTTTTCGAATAATTTATTTTTAAGTCAGTCGTCTACCCAATAACCTCAATAGATTAGTAATGGCAGTAGATGGTATAATGCAGTTACACAGAGAAAGCTGCTGCTCGTTTTTTTTACCTATACCTTCTTCAGTCGTCTCTTATGACACCCGTATGGGAGAGACAGGACTAGATTTTATACTTTCTGCCGTCAACACAACACAAGTCGATAAGACTCAAACTGAATGACCCAGTCCGATGTAGGTAGACTAGCAGCATAAAGAAAAAAAATTAAGAAATGCCAGCCAGCAACCTCAAGCACAATATATATAGAGCACTATAATACTAACATAATGTTCAAAGAGAAGATACTTTTCACCATACCTTTGACGGTAATACTCTTAGTGATATTTGTAACTAGCTAATCTAGTTAGCTGATTCAGTGTGATTTCCATTCATTTCTTTATTTTAGTCGTATCTGTTTTTATAATATCTGTAAGGAAGCAGTTTCTTTGTCTAAAACAAACCTAATTCACTCCCTTGCATTCCGTCTTTTTGACAAAGTGTCTCAGCGCCCCATCGAGTTTATAGAAGACAAACAGATCTGTGAATCTTTCAGAGGCGCGAAATTAATAACAGTTTTCTTGTCGACAATTACGCCGGCCGTATCACTGCCGCTGTCGTGGAAAAGATCATCTGACGCAGAAGAGATTCTCATGTGTAGATACTTATCTTGTATTCACTACAAGTATTGTAGGTAGATACAGTCAGTCAAAGAGATATCTGACCAGGCCCTCTTCCTCTACCTACATCTTGAATTTTTTCGTAAACTGAAAAAATTATATCATCATATCATTATATCGTGTATATCAGGCATATCTTGTATTTATTAAAAGGACATCGTTTTTGTACCTTACACATAAAGTTAGAAAAAAAGTCTGAGCATCGCGGTACACTCGGTTGGAATGAAGTTACAAAAATATAAGCCCCTAAAAAAACCCTCAAAAAATTCCCGTCCCCAAAAACATTCGTAACGGAAAAATCTTACACTTTTTTTTGTATGCTATCCGCCAAGTCCGTACTGTCCAAAAAGGAACTACGTTCCTAAAACCAGGCGTGGTCGACCCAGCCTTAGTGACATTTGGCTGCATTGGAGCGCATATGCCCTTAGTCCAGCAGTAGACAGTTGCAATGAAAAAAGAAAGAAGCGAATTGTTCATGGCAGAGCAAGATGGAGAAGCACTGTAGTGGCCCAATAATATCACGTAAGTTTGAATAGAGAACGCACACGAAATGCCTTACTATCGCCTCTTGACTTGAATTTTTCTTGAACTGGGAATATGTAGAGGAAAATTCAAATCTGTATTCTCGGTCCCCTGAAATAAATAAAATTAAAACTGCCATTACATATAATAAATCTTCAAAATTCTTATTTTATGTAATAAAAACATAATAATTTATTTTGTTGATTAGGCAGAATTTTGGCGTAAATACAAGACAGTTGCTAGCTTTGAAACTTTAATATTCCTTTTAAGCAATGGTTGGGCAGGTGAGGTGAGCGAGTGAGGTTCACATTTCTGCTAAAAGTCACTTCTGTGAACACACAGTCTTTGAGCATCTCTCAAGAGAGCCTAATTTGACTCGCGACAACCGGCCGATTAAATTTTAATATTTGAAAAGCGCTCGAGACGATTGCAATGGGGGCCGAATCGCGTCGTTTTTGTTTCGCTTTTTGATTGCCGTTCGTTTGTTTCCTTGTAATTCTGCTGTAATGGCTGCCAAGTTGATTTGTTTACGCAGTTTTATGGGTCTCTAGGAGAATGAAAATGTCAGGTATTTGATATGGATTTAAGGTTTTCATCATTTAAGTAATTGATTACCTTTAAATTAAACTTTAAAAGGTGTAAAGAGGAGACCAATTCCTCTTACTTAATCTATGGCATAGTCGAACTACCTAGAAAGCCATTAACGATAGCTAGCATAATATTATTCTACATAATAATTACATAACTTTGACGTGACTTGACCACTAGATTGCACAGCACTATTACTCATATACTAGCCGAAGCCCGCGACTTTGTTCGCGTGAACTTTATGTCTCTGGAAAATGCTCATCAGGCTGAACAACATTTACTAAGGCGACATTTTTATATCTCTTATAGTTTAGCTAGACCATTACGGTTCTGCATCAGGCGTTCTATTTTCCAAAATCATTTATACCCTATATGTTGCCCAGGCTTAATAGCTATATAACAAAAAAAGTTTCATTCGAATCCGTCCAGTATTTCCGGAGATTAGCGTGTACAAACAGACAAACAGACAAACAGACAAACAGACAAACAGACAGACATTTTTTTTTAAATTCTTACTCTATTACTATGTCTCCATCGCCCCCAATTTTTTTTTTGGAAATATATTTAATGTACAGGCACACTTTTTTTACTGTTTTATTATATGTATAGATATATAGATATAGATATAGATAGATAGATTTATTTTATGTATAGATGTATAGATATAGATTTGTACAACCCTCATATTTATTCGTAAAAAATACTCCCACCTAAATTTTTTAATTGTGAAAAAAAAATTCTGTCTATGGTGAAAACAATTTACGTAAGAAGTGAAGACTTTTTTATACAATAATCCGGCGTTTGTTTGTATGTGAGTATATAGGTATGTTTGTTCGACTATAAGCCGAATAATTTTAATAGCAGAATTATGAAATTTGATAGGTGTGTACCTGTAAATGTAGCTAATAAATTTTTAAGTTCAAACAAGAGACAAATCTGTCAAGGTCCTGCCGAGATGTGAGGTTCGTGAGTTCACAGTTTGGGGCGAAGTACTGGCTAGAAAGATTTACTATATTTAACTAGTTCAATAAAAATATCATTTTAGTTGTCAAAAACAAAATCCCTTCCAGTATAAACCGCTAGATAAAGAGGTGGCAATATATCGCCAATTACTAAGGTTCCGATAGCAAAGAGTTGTGTCCGGGTCGGGCCGGGGCTCGCAATAAAGAATACCAATGCGGTCCCCCGGGAACACCCGCCGGGAGCGGGGCTGAGTGTTTTTACAATTAAACCCGCGCTGTTTACGCCGGTTTGAAAAGAAATAGAGGGAAGTTGTGGTGATGTTCACGGTTTAGTGCAGAATTGAGTACTGTTGGTGTACTGTGCTGAACTATGTATTTGTTAGTAGATAGTGTTTCTTGTATTAATAATATCATACATAAATGACCATCTCCAGACCAAGTCTCGGATACATGCTATCTGAATCTGGGTTTCTTTTTGCGCATCTTCCCAGTTTTCTAAGTTTCATAGTTACGAACTTTGTTAGTATAATAAAATATGACCTTCAGAGAGATAAATTTATCCTACATTAAATAAAATAAAATAAACTAACTTAGTCATTTGGTCAAGTCGTGTGATTTGACTGTGCGGTATGTTACAGGTAAATTTAAAAACTTAAATAGTATGTAACTTTACTAAATACTTTCTCCTTCCATTTGTAGTTATTTTAATGGTTTACAAATATCTCACCTATTCAATAGCAATGAGTTTACCCTGGAATACCAGGAGCAGGCAGGTGATCGGATTGAGAGGTTCAGTGTTTTTTTTTTTAATTGAACCGATGCTTTTTACGCAGTTTTGGAGAGAAAACATGGAAATAGAGGTAATTTTTTACGGTTTAGTGCAGTTTTAAGGGTTGTGCGTGCTTTGAAATGTATTTATGAGTACGTTTTTGTTTTATGTGAAGTTAAGTACTAAGTAATTCAGGTAAGGATAGTTAGTGGTAAGCAGGGTTAACCTAGAAATGTTTTATATATGGAATACAAATAATTATAGGAAATGAAAGGAGAGTTGGAATTTTTTTTGTGGTTTTTTCGAACGATGTTTTATGGGAAGAAGAATTTGGACGAAGGAATAAGGATATAGAGTTTAATGTTTTTTTATACTTATCTGATTTTGATTCATACTTATTGTTAAAGAAGAATACCATCATTAGCTAGAAGCAAAAAGTTTACTTCTTTCTTTGTCGTGGCAACAATTCTACAAAGTAAATAAATAAGAAGAGCGTCAGCAATATATTTTACATAATCACTTTTGATTTTAAATTACACAATGTAAAAAATGACACGCAATCGCGAATATGATAATAACAATAATTCCCTGAAACACTTGCTTTTTCGCGCAAGCAATTTCCATTACTTTAACCTTGAACAAACATTGTCGCTTTTAAACACCGCGAAATATTATCATGCCATCTCACTTGTTTTCGTGTGTTAGAAAGAGAGAGCGGATTGTTTTTCTTTTAAATTTTAGGGTTAACAAAATGCAACACGCGTTCGAAACCCGCTCGCAGACAAAATAAAATATATCCGCGGGCGTAAAACAGGTAGCTGGCAATCATTTAATTTGGACCTGTCACTACGTCGCCCGGCAGTCTTGATACTTGCAACCTTTCATTTTATGTAAAAGAGTAGATATTTTGTAAGTAAAGGGTTATTACAGGGTTTATGTGAAATTGATGGACGCAACAGGTATTTTATAATAATTTTACAGATATGTAAATATACAGAGACAAATAATAAACATGTAGGGTAACATAAGTGTTATATAAAAACGAGTACCTACGATCATAAATTAAACCTCACCGAAGAAACAAAGAACCCTAATCATCTTACTTAAATATTCCTTGAAGTATATGTTCTATATTTTTCACATCAACGCCTTTCAATGAAAGCATTCGCCTTTCAATCTGTTTAGAGCTTTAGAGCCGCAAAACCCAAAAGCTCTACCCCATTATACAACGTGAAAGGGCATAATAATCGAACCACGGGCTATACTAGATCACAATAGTATAATGAAATTCAAATAAAAGTGAAACAAAACAAAATAACTGGCCAAGTGCGAATAAGATTCGCGAACTAAGGGTTCCGTACCATTTTCTATAAAAAAATTGCGTTTGTTGTATGGGAGCCTCCCTTAAATATTTATTTTATTTTGTTTTTAGTATTTGTTGTTATAGTAGCAACAGATATACATAATTTGTAAAAATTTCAATTGTCTAGCTATCGCGGTTCTTAAGATACAGCCTGGTGACAGGCAGACGGACAGACGGACGGTCAGACAGCGAAGTCTTAGTAATAGGGGACCCGTTTTTACCTTTTGGATACGGAACCCTAAAAAATAGCATTTCCATATTAAAGTGTGCAGTCGCCCAAACAATTTGTATGGGAATGTCATTTATTTTGTAAATACCGACTGTAGCTGCAAAATACTGCCGTGTTTTGCATTTACCTTAAATTAATTTATTATCTAATTTCTAATCCACAAATATCAAACATGACTAATCAGAGTACAGCTTCCCAATAATGGCAGTTTATTGAAATACGCCGATTATTTTAATTCCACATCCGGTCACTGGCGATTTGGGGATGAACCGTAATGGCAACGACGAACGGCGGACGATAGTCGAGCATTAGGATAATGGTAGGACGCGGACGAGAAACGACTCGTTTTTGTTTTCTAATTAACCCTTACCACGGATACTGAGTGTACAGAAGTTAAACGACCTCTATGGCTATAGTAGTCATCATGCCACGCTGTCACACCGGAGGTCCCGGGTTCGATCCCCGGTCAGGTCAAAATGGAAAATAATCTTTTTCAGATCTACCTGGGTCTAAAAAATATTTGTTATTAAATATAGTATCGTTGATTTAGTATCCTATAACACAAGTCTTGAACTTACCTTAGGACGCTAGCTCAATCTGTGTTATTTATCCCTACATATTTATTTATTTAAACACTTATATTTTTACCGCCATCCCTAGGTATTAATATTCTTCACGAATTATAAAAACCCTAAGAATATTGTCATTCAATGAAAATAATCATTGTTATCAAGGCCACATGAATATGAAAAATAAATAAGATGATAATTGTAGAATTAGTAGATAGAAACGACCCATTTCCGGTACCTATAAGTACCTCTAGTAGAGTGTTAAACCACGAGTAAAGTTTTATAGTAAATTCTCTATGGGAAAAAAATGTAAATATTTAGGTCTTTCGGCCATTGAAAATAGAAGCGAAAAGATGATTGAACAACTTATAAGACATGAAAATCTCTTCAAACCTATTCTACTCTGCCGGAAACCACACGGCGCTATTTCTGTACTTTTAGTAAATTGTATCCTTTACTGCCCATTACATATGCTAATTCCGTGCTATACGAACTTTCATTCATAATTACGGGACTGTGTTATACCGGCGGTCAATGGTTAGGCGTTATGACGGTGCGTGTTGATTTCTGTTATTACATGCGTTCTCATGATATCGGAAATACACGAAATGCTGAACAGATTATGAATGAAGCAGTACCCATAGTAATCACCACTTAGACATCAAATTTAGTATAAATTTTCCCCGCGTTAGGAGCCGCGCTACTGTATTGATGATCACAGTAGCGCTTCGGATAAAGGTACCTATTAGTTTCAGTCCGCCAATTTTCTCTTACTAATCTTACATGTCAATGACTTCTTCCAATTTACTCTAATGCAAGTATACCTTCATTTTGTCTTAGAACTTTCAGTCCTGTTGGACTTACGGCGATTTATATTATTTTTAGTATGATCGTACTGAAAATAAAGAATCGAGTGATTGCTGAACTCAGGACTAATATTAGTTTTAATGTGTTTTAATTTATAGTTGTCGTTTAAGACATGCAACTACATGATTTTGCTAATACGAACAGAAGTTTGGTATCTACTAACCAAATCACAAGTAGCAAAACTGGTTCAGCTATTTCTTTTTCTCAGTGAAACTGGCATGTTTTGGACATGCGATGTTAAGAAATGAGGCTCATGTTACGTATAAGACTACTTTTCTTATATAGGAGATATGTCAATGACATCAGTTGTAGTTACTTCAGTGTCCACGTATCAGTTCGTTTTGTGAATTTTTCATGATACACTGACTGTGTCCGATATTCGATACATTCGACATAGCCTTCATACTTTATACAAATATCACTGTACTCCACGAAACTATACCAACACTATTTCAGTTTACATAAGTAAACACGATAAGTTTAACGTTGTAGGTATGTTTTATTTGTGGTTTGTTTGCATTTATGTCTTCTCTTTTCAATCGGCTTGATAAATAAAGTTCGTTTTGTTAGCTTATAATAGGCACCTTTATAGTTGGGCATTAGAATAAAGTTTACAAACAAATAAACACTGGGCGCCAGCCAATGAAGAAGTTTCCAACAACTCAAATTAGATACTTTTCTAAACGTCAAAACAAACATTTTCTATGGGATTTGTATAAAAAAACGCCTGATGTCGTCATAGTTTCTTAGAGTCAAGTGGCGCTCTTTATATAAGTTTTTCCGCAATGACTTACCTACTTGACTTATTGTCCTATGTCCCCTGGGTGGGGCAGAGGGCCGCTACAGTACTTCTCCATCACGTTCTGTCTTGAGCAACGCGCTTCACTTCAGGCCAGGATAGCCCAATTGTCTTCATTTCCGCTGTTACCGACCGTCGCCAAGTCTGCTTTGGCCGACCACGCTTCCTCTTGTCTTGAGGAGTCCATTCCAGGGCCTGCCTTGGAATGTGAGTGGGATCCCTTCTGAGCGCTTTTCCGCAATAATAAATGTAAAATCACGTTGAAAATGGATATGATCAATGACAAGTGATATTATTTTGTGACGTTTTATTCAATTAACAGTACCAAACAATTTATTTTTGATCCAGGAAACTTCCTAATTAAATCTTTGATAGATCGGATTCCACTCGTTCCCAAAATGACAGCAAAATTTCTAAAATCACAAGGTGCGATGTGCGTGTGATGTTCTCAAGCGAACACTATCATTATCCGCCATAAAACACATTTCTATTCAAACAGACACTCAAGGAGTCAAACGTTAACTCGATAACAGCTGTCGAACATGGCTTTTCCAAGGGTTATTCCCACAATATTAAAAACTAACTTTTGCCCCCGACTTTATGCAATGAATAGCTAATACTGCAACTGATGCTTTATTTTTTGTAAGAAATTCAAGTTTATTTTATTTAGTCGTAGATATTGTTTCAGGAAAAACAAATCTACATAATAATATGGTTTAAAGTTTCGCGGTTATAATTACTGTTATTAATATAACAGGACTTACCGCCATTAATATCCTTTTTTGCCAGATATTTCGACGATCACTCTATCTATCTATCCAATCTATCTAATATCTGGTAAAAATCGATCTTAATCGCGGTATACTAATAACAAAAACAAATCAAGCATTTTTGTTAAACAACTTTTGGGTATCGAATCAACTACAGACCTTAACAAGCTAAAACTCTACCAAAACTATCAGAAAGTATATTATATTAGAAATAAATAACATCATAATTTTCGGAAAAGATATATTTTCATAGTAAGAAAAAGAAAAGTAGGTTTCTAGTTTTCGAATAACCCTTCTCGAACTACCCTCAACTCATAACCCCATCGTATTTCCATAACCTTTATGGGAAGGAAAAAAATAATGGGCACTTGCAACAAATGCCACTGAGGGTCAGTACGTCCCCCGTGTGATGAAATGCGACAATCCAAATGACGTGTGACACGGACGTGACCCTTGGTGTGGCGGACACACGGCTACGAAGAACGAGCAGCACGCAAAATTTCTATTGTCTTTTGTCTGACTGAAGACGGTTAAAAACTTGTCTTAAATAGACCAATTTGAATAGCACCTTAATTTCTTGATCAAGAACTACCACACTCCACAAATTTGCGAATAAGTCGTAAAAAAGCATAATTAATTTCGTCAGATGTGTATGCGTCTGTTAATTTTTTTCGTAAATACCTCGCAAACTATTTTTTACTTCTTAAGAGAAATATAATTTTTGAAAGGTAGAAATAAAAGGCTTAACGAGAATGTATTTTATAAGTCTGAAAAGAAGGGCCCCGCTGGAAGTAAAAGAATAAATTACTTGTTTTTTGGATGAAATCTGTTGCGGTTGCAATATTAGTATAAAAATCTATAGGTAGAAATAAAGGCTCGTGATAAGTATATCTAACAAATCAATTGCCCTTTAATTTACAAAAGTCGCTGACTGTATGATGAAGTTTTTTTTTATTTGAACCGTGAATCTACTGAGGTAAAAATTTAAACATATACAAATGCATAGGTAGGAATGGATACTAATTATATAAATAGGTCTGCCTGATAGAGATAAAAGCTGTTGGTTACGGCTACAAAGTGTTAGTGAAAATTCAAACATTACCGATACCAACTGTTTAGTTGTGATTTCGACACAAATTGTCCGTATGTCCCATCGCCTAAGAAGGGTCTCTCAGACCCTCCGGAAGGGACCTCAGCCTTCCGGGATTTGGGGAATTCTGCCAATGCTGCCGGCCGGCTTAGCCAAGATTGGCCGGTGAGAAATCTTGCACTTCGGAAATTCTTTCATGTTTGGATTTGTACCCGTGACATAGGTAAGTAATTGTGTTGACATTTCCTTGTTCAAAACTCAAAAGCCGCGAAGATATTTGCATTACTGATAAATTATTTGTCCAATACATTACTAGTCAAAGTATAATTTGTTCGGACCAAAGACGAACGGTTTCGTGTAAAGCTTATCGGACAAGGTTATTCGGAAAACCGTTTTCAACAAAAATAAATACATTTAAGTTATTTTTTCTTACATAGTTACAGGTAAAACAATCACCAAATTACTTTGAATGTGAATCAGAAAGGGCCGAAGGGAAAGGCTTTTTATGTACATTTCACAATTTTAGGCTTCATCCCATTGATTGACAGTTTGCAATACATCATCTGCTTTTTGAATTCTTTCGAAACTTTCTCGAAAATCATACAATTAAGATTTTTATATTGCATACCGATAGTTTAAAAAAACAAAAATAAATAACCAACCACATCAATCTACCAACTGTCTCCTTTATTAAATCTTCAGGAAGTAAGTATACTCGGAAACATTTTCAATATTTCCCCGAGCCGCCCAGCGCTGGGCAGGCCGAGTTCGCGAGAATCGAACTTATCTCGCGCATAATGGATGTGCCCTGATAGTCTCCCGTAAGTGATTGATAGAGAGCCAGTGCGGGCGCGGTACGGTCGGGGGATTCGATGCCAGGAACTTACTTAATTCAAAAATCTTGTTTACCGCTGAAAGTATGTGGTAAAAGCTTAAATTATATCTATCAATCTTTATTCAATTTAATTTTAAGGCTCAGTTTTAGTATAATAATTTTATAAAAAGTAAGACATAAAACATACTATAAAATAAAAACATACTAATTAAAAAAACCTTATCTAGATGCTTGCTGCAAGCTACCGGTAGGGCCGCAAAGAGAAACCTAACAATATGTGCCATATCCTGATTTCCAAAAGTGCTGCTTTTGACCCTTGACCTAACAACCTAGCGGGAGGGATAAGGTATTGGTCATGACTATATGCTTTATCGATACAATTATCATTACGATGATCGTCGAATCCACATCCTACACAGCAATCACCTCATGGGCTTCAAGGTACTTGCTTAACTTATCCTTTTCGGCCTTCAAATAAATTACATTATAACAAATATTATTGAATAAGCAAGAATCTGAGAAGTCTTATCAAGCAATTCATAATTATTAATTTATATAACTAGGCAAGCAAACATGTACACGGCCTACCTGATGGTAAGTGGTAACTAACATAGTCTACGATACCTGGCTAGCTGGCCACACCAGGAATGATGCTACACACGCGTTGCTGAGCTTGGTAAAACCTTTTGACGCCCTTTTTTGTGAATAAGACTAGTTTTTTACATGTTTTCAGATTCAAATGACATTTACAACATATATTTTCTTGTTATTATAAGACTCAACACTAATCGCAGTAAAACGCACACACATCGTAAATAAAACGCAGATTAACGTTAAAATGGAGCCCAATGTATCGAATGCTAATTCCTAAACGCGAATGATCGATGAAACATCTCCATTAAAATATATCAGTAGTCATGCGATGACGGATCGGCGTATTGTTGTGCTAATGTGGACACAACGGCACAACTTTTAATGTCTTCCTACCCTTGAGAGGAACTTATGGTGAAGATATGTTATTTAGGAATAATCATGATATAAAGTAATATCGATATGCCCTTATCATAAATTGAAATATGAACGAAAGGTACCTAGTGGCGACGACACAATGGTTTCTAGCCACCAAGATGAAAAACTTGTGTTTATAGCTATGTAATACATTCGAAGACATACGAGCACATGAAATATGTACTTACTTGATTTAAAAAAGTCTTGATAGGCTTCAAATACGTAGGCACTTGGAATCAGAGGCTAGAAGAAAATGGAATCGGTCTTCGCTGCGCTGTATAGCTACAAATAAAGATTCGATATTCTGTGCATTTCATTAGATATAATTTAAATAATCGTATATTCTTCTTCTTCTGCCTTATCCTTGTCCCACTGTTCATGTGGGGTCGGCACAGCATATGAATTCCTTCCACTTTGTTCTATCTCTAGTCAATCCGTCCGTCACCCTCTTCCTTCTCATATATCCTCCTTTAAACATTCCATCCAATTTTTTTCTAGTCTCCCGTTGTTTCGATGTCCTTTGACATGTAATTTCCGAACCTGCCTGGTTATAATATGGCTTTCCTCTCTTCTCTTAACATGTCCATACCAGCCTAAACTATTACTGCTTAATTTTTCTGTTATAGGTGCCACTTTTACAGTACGAATATGTACATAATACAAATTCGTATATTATTAATGTATACCTACAGTAAGTAAATTCAACTAATCATTACAAAAATCTACATCTTTTCTTTATAACAAGTACCAACAAAAAATTCTACATAGCACTTGTTATCTTCGATATAATTTTAGTATTCATCAAATCAATAAAATATAATGACTTTACACAAATACAATACTTTTCATGACTGAACACTTCCTGAGGAAAAACAAGTGAACCGTAATAACCATATCTGGGCCTGCAGTCGTGCGGGGTGACAGCCCGATTTGAGAGTGATGGATGATCCAGCATCCAGCGCGGCCATGGGGGCGATAGCTTGGTGCCGTAGAGAAGAAATTAACGTTTGGGCCAAAGACTTCAAGTTTAACTTACTAGATAATCCATGACTGCTTTTTTATCAGTTTACGGGACTTAATTGCAACCAGACAAAAAAAAAGATACTTAGGATACCTAATAATCGTGCGGGGTGATAGCACGATTTAAGTGTGATGGAAGATCGGCCAGAGACTCGTAAGGCTTTGGGATGAACTAGATTGTTCAACTATAAAAGGAATGTTACTACTTAATTCTTTACTTATATACTACGTGTATCTGATGGTAAGTATGAACATTTTTTTTTTCTTATTTCGCAGACTTAGTTTGACAGACAAAGTTTTACTTTGAATTAAGTACTAATGTCTGATGATTGCTTACATATTACCTAATAAATTTCCAGTAAGTATCATCAACTTAATCTAATGCTAAAAAATTTAAATATTATTTCTAGTATAGGTTCAAGTATAGGTCTATGTTACGCCTTCTCACCCCACTAACGAGTCGCGGAATGTTTTGCGACATCTGCTAAAGTGCATAGTAATTAATGGTTTGTCTATGGCACTGAGTTTCCATTTGTTTTAAGTTTCTGCATGTCATTGTAATCAAGATTTTAAGAAAATAAACGACGCTGCCGTTTTAAATTAAGTAGATCTACCCTACCTACCTCTCTACTTATTTAGGCAATATATACAAACAAGACAAGAATTGACATAAGAGTTAGGGATAGGTAAAGATTTCGGGGTTTTAGTATTTGCGGCCTGTGGGACTATTTTTAATAATTAAATCAGTTGGTACTACTCTATTTACAAAGTACGCAAGGAACTCTATTATTTTCGCACCTTAGTGGTTTTATTACTATTTCACACACGTTCTAGCTAAGTTCTGCAACATTATAATACAAAAAGTTGAATAAAAGCATAAGTATAACACCAAACATGGTAAAGCCAGGCACGAATCTAATCCACAAAATAGCAGGCCACATTCAAATTCAATAGACGAAAAAAATTGACACTCGGGGTTACAAACAAACGAGCAAACCACAGTCTGCATAAACAGATTCCCGAAGTCAATTTCCAAATTGCCCCGCGACTATAAAGTCAACCCTCCTTAATCCAATAACACCCCGTCCTTGTCAACGTTTTGTTTCCTCTTTTGCTAAACCTCCACTCCAACAAGACCTTTTTAAATCTAACTTACTAGTAAAAATGTTTCATATCATAGACATTTTAAGAGTTCAACATACAATGGTCTGCGTATAAAGGAACATCCTGGCCGTTCCACTAAAAAAGTAAAAAATATTTAAAAAAAAAGAACACAAGAAAATAATCCATTTAGCCGCGTCGCGTGGCGCGCAAATGTTTTTAGCCGTTATAGGGATGATACACACAAGCAAACAACATCGAAGTTTCTTATTTCATAAAGGGCCAATTTTTATATTTTTACAATCAGTTCTTAAACAAAATAATAAAATTAAATCATGCGAAGAATGTAAAATACTTACTTGTGTGAGTTAAGTAAATACATTGAATATTTGAACGAGTGGTCTAAAAAAGTTTTATTATCATACCATACCTTGATACCTACCATGAACTAAGCATAATTATTTAAAAACTATTCTTTCAAATCGTCAAAATTGTAACAAAAAAATGAAGCGGGTATTTATATGTTTTATTTTTCTTTTGAATTCCCATTCGTGTCCATAGCGAACTTGTTTTCGGCCATTCATAGTTAGCGTGAGTGATCTTTTGTAGGGGCTCTCTGTGAAATTGGAGAGGGCAATGTTTTTGCCTTTTTGCTAAATCAAAATTACCCTGTGCACCTGAATGTCTTTTAGTTGCATTTTGAATAAAAATTGCTTTTGATCCGATGATGTATTCTAAAAAATACTCTCGTCTCGACTCTCACAGTCACATGTATATTTGAAGCAACTTACCACGTGTAGATGATGATAAGATAAAGGTCTTTAGACCATGTTTCACCTTTGCGATGAAGACTCGAACTTCTTTATAACAAAATAAAGACTAACTTTAGAACTCAGTTAAATTATTATCCATCCAATTTACGGATAAGAAAGTGAAATGTTGATAGGTAATAATGTAATTTTATTTCGGTTAAATTAATGGTTAAATTCAATTAACCGTAAATGTTAGACAAGTCTTGAACTAACATTTGTTTAAGTTTCGTAATAAGATGGTCTAAATCTAAAAGAACTACTTAGTAACTATTTATTTGAGGAGCTATTTAGCTCGAGGTGTGCGCGTTACTAGAGCTTTCGCAAGTCAAGCGATACCGCGCGTGCTCCGCACTTGGATTGGACAAGAGGCATAAACATTTCTCGAGCTCCTCCGTGCTTTGGAAGGCACGTATAAGCTGTTGGTGCCGGCTGTCATCATTGTATAGCAGTCGTCAAAAATCTGACAACAGTGTTTGCCACGATAAAAATCATTTATTACTAGACAAAAAAAAAACAACTGCACAGATTACAGATCATCTAAGTATACTTTCGAAAATAAGCGTCACCCCAAATTCAATTTCGAAAATTCATAGATTCTGTAGAGCAAAATTAAAACCCACTCCCGTGACTTTCCGCTGAAATGTAGCCTCAAGTGAGCTCGTGACATACATTCTAATAGTGGCATTGCCATTGGGGTGGTACCGGGGGACGGTGAGCAAGACTCACACCGATCACTTTTGAATTTTAAAGAAAAGAAATATATAAGTACTTAATCGGAGAGAAAAAAAATTCAGGTGTGTGCCACCATCCAGAGCCATCAAACATTTTGTAATAAAATATTAATTATGTGTAAAGAAACAATCGTTCACACACACATTACGAATACCTAACGAGTCACATGTAAGCGGATCGCCCCCAGTTTCGCACGAGGATGAATTCTTGAATCACAAATAGGTACTATTGATGGAAACCGAATTTTAACATCTTAGTGTAAAGAAAGCGGCGAGAAGCGATTTGTTTAATACTATGTATTGAATATTGATAAGTACTGATTGATAACACAAATTAATAACGAAAGGTGAGTACTTAGTTGCTGTTATGTTATGACTCCTAATAAGATTAGATAGAGGCAGATAGAAAACTGATTATTTTAATACAAAATGGCACGTGTGGAGTCTCCTTGTAAAGCCTAATCTATCGGAAACCATTTGAAAACATCACTTAAGAAGTGCCTCCGGACAGAAAAACCGGATATTTTCAATTGAATTTCAAGTCCAAGGGACGTCAACACGGTAGATTAGCTGCTGGTCAGTCAAGATACGATTCCGGCGGTCGTAAATCGAGTGTGACTTGATAGCTCGGGAACTAGGGGACACAAGAATTTAGAGGAAATGCGATAGAAAAACGTCGGTTTGTAATTGAAAAATAGCTTAGTATCGCTCCTGTGAAAGTTTGGAAGGCAATTGTGTAGACTTACAAAATGTATTTACTTCAGTCATTTTAAATTCCTGAACCAGTGAAAAAAACAAAAAAAAATCCAAATCAACCGTTTAATTTAATTCATTGGATAGGTCTAGCTATGTAACTGCATATCCATATAAAAATATCCAGGACCCGCCCGTTGTCTTCCTGTCTATAGATTTTCGTAAACCGCAAACTGATTTCTTACTGATTTAAATACTTATAAACTTCCCTACATAAATACTTACATAAATTTACACTATGCCTCCTAGCATAACATTGCCCATAAATTTATTAATGCGCTAACTCGTCGTCGCATCCCAAAAGCAAATTGCAAAATATCCGACTTTGAGACCGTAATATTAAAATACAAAAATCAAATTCACATTCCAGTTTCAAATCCAAGCAACTGTGGAAATCGGCTTTAAGACCATAGAGTTATGAATGAAAATGAGGTGAAAGAGTATGGAGTTTATGTTTTTTGGCGGTAAAGTTATGTTGGTTGGCAATAGAGTAGGATGGCTTGTTGCTGCCACGTCGTGGGTTCGGATTCATCAGCGCGACAGGAGGCCGCGCTTCCCGCCGTTCCTGAGGGAATACGCGGCTAATATCCAATATTCGCTCACCTTACTTCGTGACTACATTCTCGTTATTGACAACATGTTTTATCATCGTTACATTAGACTTCATTAGAGGAAATAAAGCGAAAATGGCAGATGTCTAAGAATATAACATATTTATGCTTTTACATTTTAAAATAAACAAAAGATGTAACTTCTATATTTTACGAGTAATGGTACCTAATCGGGAATAGATACTTATCTACCCACTTTTATATTTTAAGTCAGTTTAGTCAGAAAATCTTGCTCTTTATTTTCTAAGTTTTAAAACTTTTCTATTTCTGGGCGACTTAAGCTTTATTTAAAAGTATCCCGTGCTTACAAATAATACCTATTAAAATCACAGTCATAAGATAAATTCTTTGCCTTGATTTATTTTAATTTAAAAATCGGGAATTTCGCCAAATCAAACATTGTTAATACAGGATCCAAATAAGTTTCAACATTCCCAGTTTGAGACCTTTTCTGGAGCGCCCCAGTGAACATTAAAGGACTTTTTCCCCTGTCAAACGTTTGTGCGGCATCCCGCTAATGTCGTGGAGTTGCAAACTGCGGTACGGCGGAGTTTTCTAAACTTCCGCGGATCATATTTCACCGGCGCTTCTATCTGGAATCCCGCAAAATAAAAATAAAGAGGATACACCAACGAGACACAAATATGCCTACATATTTAAACTTAGAGAGTACTTGCTTTACGATCTTCATGGTAATGGAAGTTTTACTATGAAAGGTGCTAAACACAGACATAGATATACATAGACGACTTAAATGCACCTACTTTGCGTGTAAGTTCTCAGACAAAGCGTCGAGGTTGGCCGCCGCTACTGACAGTCCGCCCGTGTCTGTGATTGCAGCCGGACGGCAGCGAAAAATAAAAAAATGCCTCGTTGCGTGATAATAAACTGCAACAGCCCAAAAATTGCAAGCGCCCAATATCAAGGACATATTTCCTATCACAGTTAAGTTATTTAAAAAAAAAATTATGCGTAAATTCATTTTAAAACAATTTTTTAAGCATTCTAAGCGGTGATTCCAAGATTATACCTAAATAAGTATAGATAAAGGTTTAAAAACTACATTCACATTACATTGCCGCGTTTGCTTTGAGCGTTTGATCCGACGTTGTGTGTTAAGAAGCAATGAATATCGAAATAAGCGATACTGTCGCGCATCGCTACGACGTCGTGGTACCGGCAATTTCTCATTCGTCAGTAAAATTTAGCGACTAGTGTTGTTCGTTTTACAACATATGCCAATAATCGATTTTAATCGATATCGGACTGACGAATGATATTAACTTTTATTAAAGAGCCAATTTAATAGATATTGATATAAACAAGCTCATTTCCTAATTTACACTTTTGAAAACGAGGGTAATATTTTCAGAGTTCATGTATGTAATATGGTCGCTCTTTGAACATATACTACTGGTCACACGTTGGTGAACAAAACCATTCATTTGACATCGAATTTCATTTCCCAAAAAACTATTCCACGATTTTTAATACATTTTTTTCTTAATAAAACGAATAGTTTATCATTGCAGTTTCATATTATAATAACAACATTTTAAAAATATATTTAATGGTTTTCTTTTATAGAAAAACGGTATATCGAACTAACGTTTCATATAAAATATTAAGTTATCGATAAAACTGTTCATAAAAACATGTTTCAATATGTAACGATACACATAATAACTCGTTTCGCCCGCTCAGCTCGTGCGTGTATTGGTCGCAGTTCTAACATAACCTAACCTATAGAACTTAGGAAAATGGATAGAAGTGTCTTAGCAATCGCCGGCCGCTGCCGCGGCACGGGGCATGGCGAATAAAAATCGTTGAAGTTAATTGCGAGAAAGTGATGGGTTCCCATGCCTTAGCAAGGCTTACTATACCAAAAATATTCTACTATACAATGTCCTTTTTTATTAAGTACAAATATTTTAAGGGATGATTCAGTCCATAATTTTGAACAACATTTCCTAGTAAATTTTTATCGAAATACGAAAAAATAATTTTCGTTTTCCATAGTAATGATATCACGTGACTACGTCGATTTCTATGAAAACCTAAATTTTTTTTTCCTATTTCGATATACATTTATTGGGAAAAGTTGTTCAAAATGATAGTCTGATTCACCCCTTAAAATATTTGTACTTAATAAAAAAGGACATTGTATATAAATGGACATACGGCACTGACGCAGTCTACGAATATAAATCACGCTAATAAATATCTACAGCCTATTTATTACCGTATACATTCTTTTCATAGACTAAAAAAGATTGGCCTTGTCTTGTTCTAAGTTTTGAAGGAAATCTTTATATGTAAATCAGAATAATTAAACAAAAAAAAACCTTGCATGAGTCTGACCAATGGCAATATAGGGCAAAGAAAAGGGCTAAGGGCACCATCAATCAAAGACATTCCATTTAACTTTGCCATTTTCATAACTTTGTCTGCTAGCAAACCAAGATCACATCTCTACAAATCAACTCATATCAAGAAAGATGTTGCATGGTGAAAAAGGATAGCTATCCTTCTAAACCATGATTATTTCACATCACAAGTCGTTCTTTGTTCTTATTATGGAATTCTTTTCTTTGAGGCATAAATTAATTTTAACGTTTCGACGCATCGTCGCTTCGCATTTTTGTTTTCCTTTTGTGCAAAAAATGTTTTTGTCAACCTTTGATTTAGATGTTGGTCGTTGTATTTGGTTTCGTTGTCTTTTTGTTGGCATTTTTCGGATGCTCGTCTAAATAAGTATTAAGTGAGAGGGTGACGCCCTCGCGAAAATATTTCATTCATCAACTTTACAAGCTGCGGTTCACCCTGTTCAATACCCGATACCACAGAAATTTTTGGGAACTTACTAGCCTATCTATGTTTGTATTTAGACTTAAAGTATTAGATGTCTAAGTAGATACGAGTATTTACAGAAAATACTAATTTATTTTTCATAAACTTAAATAACTTTTGTAAACTATACTATGATTAAACTTAATATAACTTTTTATTTAAAAAACTAAACTAAATATAAATACAGGTATATTGTTTTTTAAAGGCCTCTATCATTTGATCATAATCATCACACTGAGCAAGCTTGTTGGTTATCGCAGAAGATGGCTCTTGCTGCTTGCTGCCTGTACACCGTTACTTACACGTCCCTTAATTGCCTCTTACGATACCGTGGAAAAGGGTGGTAGGTACAACTTGTATTGCAAACTGCCGCTAAGTCAGTCTTCTTTTTTACAGATATTTATTAAACTTGCAAAATTTTAAACTTGACCTTAATACGACTGACTAAAATCTCATTAGACTTTTTACAATCTCATAAGAATAGAACGCTTCTTCAATTAAATTCACCGACAAACGCAAGCTCGTGAGTTACAAGAAGAAGTACTATTCTTCAATAGTTAGTTACTTTGCTAAAGAACAAGCGATAGAAAAGAACCTATTAAAATTCTACTCCCAGCCTACCCACCTACCTACACAATGTCAGCCATCACTTGTCGATAGTTGGTAGCTCGTAAAATAATCACCTGCAAACAAGTGTAGCAGCGGTCGTAAACTAGTTGCCACTGCCGAATGACATTACTCAGTACGTGCTTGTCGCGTGGGGCCATAGAACAGGCGAAGTGAGCTGGCTTTTTTTTTCAAAATTGCACGGTAGCACATTGCTTTATTAGTGTCTTCTACTTCGTATGTCTTTAATATTTTCTTTATCTGCTGCACCAGGATTAAACACAGTTATCAGTCTTTCTCTGGTGGGTATACCAGAGAAAGACTGCAACACACACATTGAAATAATAAAATAAGTATAAAAAAGCGAGCAGTAGAGTACTGCTCTAGGAATAAGTCTTAATATTTTTTTCTGAAATGATAAACACAGCAGTAAGTTTTTGCGATGATGATGATGCAGTAGTTGATAAGTTTTACAACCGCGATGTTTCCACACGACACCAGCCTGATAGTGACCTCAAAGGTGTCAACTTTTTAGAACTATCTCTAATCATATCAACAAATACATAATTATTAAAAAACTTCGCACCTCTAGCCTGCACTGACAACAGACCAAGTACCTCTTGAGGGTTAAGTTGACTAGAACCTTGACTCGCTATTTTCGCGGCCATACCGGCAAGTCCAGCAGAAGAGCGTCGTTACCAAGCAGCAATCATTCTCTCGTGGAGCTCCAACTATCGCACGTAATTAACCAATGTCCGCACTTCAGGGAAGTCGGATAACTGGAAGTTCCTTAAAGTGTCCTCGCAAAATAGAACGATGATGAATCAGTATTATATGCATTAGGACTGAACCGATATTATATTAGTAATTTCATTGTGCTAAGTTTTTACATAAATAAGTCAGGTATCATTGTTCAAGAATCATTTAAAGCCAGAAGCGTTGGTCCAAGCTGTCATCATTGTAGGGTAATCGTCAAGCTATGTCAGATGCCTTTAGGCAGTCTCAAAAATCTTACACCAGTGTTGGCCACTTACACACACTAAAACAGTTCTACTCTGTGAATAAGCTTGAGTATATAGAGCGAAAACAAGATGGACGGCTAGTATAATGTGTTCCTTGAGTAGAACGATAATTCAGAAACTATACAGAGATATGTAAAAACTCCAATGAAGTGTAGCCAGTGTATAACTACCTTTTTTGGGGTGAGAATAGGTGCAAATCATAAACAATGTGTTTTGTTCATGATGAATAAGAGAATCGTCGAAGTACGAGTAGGTATAAGAAGATAAAAATACTAAAGTCTGTTGATAAATTCAGGGCTTCTTAACTCGTTCGGGTTCAGGCCGCGGTTGATAACAACTGCGTGCCTCATACCACGCTAACTTTGAAAGCGGGAGGCAAGCGACGAGTCGCTAGTCGAAGCTCTCGGCAAACAGACTTTACGTGGCAGCTACGTCAGAACAGATTGTAGCCATTTAAGTCACAGTAGACTTTTACCTGACTGACGTGTACCTCATCCAGTATCTTAAATCCATCTCCCAAGTCGGTCGCGCCCTGCCAATATGCCTGCTTCATTAGCCACGACCGTAAACGAGCAGCGAGGGGGACCTCGTTTGTACATTATTGTGTATTTTTGTGGACCCCCCGACCCCCCACGATCCCCGGCCGGTGACGGAATGGTGTCTCATTTTGCACAACACCAAATGAGGAAATGAACGGCCGTTTCCGTGTTTGATGGCTTTTGTTTTGTTGTGATGGAAAACTTCGCACTGCCTGTGTCCTCTATGGATACTTAATTAACGAAAATCTATTTTCATTGTCATGTTAGGACCGGGCATATTCAATTTGATGACCTGACCGCGATTTCTGTTGGACATTATAGATTTTATCATTTCCTTCTCAGTAAATATAATCAATCTGGATCATGATTAAAACTTGCTGTCGAAATCTGCCCACTGGAAAAGTGGAAACATACTTCTCTTCCTGTAAGCTGCAGAGGGACCTACATGACACTTTTATCGAACTAGGTAGAAAATATTAATAGAAATTATTTTTCTATCTAGTTCAATCGATTATCAAATGTTGAAATCATCAATCAAAAAACAAATATTTTCTAACTTCTGATATATATCCGATATATTCCTTTAGGAAAGTTGTTCAGTATCATGGACTGAATTCACTCTTGTTAACAGTTTAATGTAAGAACAAAACTTTTCTTAGCATACTTGACAAAAGAAGCCGTTTCACGCAAATGTGCTAAGAAAAGCTTCACGTTCTTACTTTAAACGATAAACAGTAATTCATTAAATAGTTTAAAAGGTTATCTTGAAAGACAAGTTTTTAAAAATATCTCAGTTTATTTTAAAATAATTTATTTCACCCCGACCCCGGAAAAATCGTGTATCCCTAAAATAGTTTAGAGTGAGTATTTTGTCAGATGTTATAAAATTATAAAAAAAACGTTAATAAACGTTTCGTGCTTCGTAGTGTAGTGGTTAGAGCGTTCGACTCATATCTGGAGGTCGCGGGTTCGATTCCCGGCGGAGGCAACGACTTTGTGTTGTTGTGCTAGTTTGATCAGGACATTGCAGGCTGATCACCTGATTGTCTGATAAATAAGATGATCCGTGCTTCGGAGGGCACGTTAAGCCGTCGGTCCCGGTCACTGTCTTTGACATTGGTCGTTACCTAAAACCAAATCAGAGGTCTTTAAGGCGTTTTAAAAACTCTGACACTAGTGTTAGTCACTAACACACACGATAAGAAGAAGAAGAACGTTTCGTGGGAAGATCTCAAAGACTTATAATAGTTTCAGTATATTTTGTCAGACCTAGTATAAATATACTAACCAGGATAACTCAGCATCCCGCATTATCCGAGCGATTAGCCCCGTCTCACGCGATGTGTGATGTGCGCGCCGTTGCGTTTTCCGATTTCCCGGATGCGGAAACGCGGTGCCGCGACGACTGGCGGATTATTAAAGAAACACTGTTGTTGTTTATAAAGTATCTAAGTACTAAGTAAGCTGACCATGGTATCGTTCATTTCAACTGTGCTATCTTATCTGTTTTAAGGAAATATTACAATTCTTTTGCATACTTTCAATGATTTGTATGTTTTTCTTTTAGCACCGAGAATGATGTGAAAGCTTTTATTTTGTTTAAACGTGTATTTTTCAGGGTTCCATACCCAAAGGATAAAAACGGGACTCTATTACTTAGACTCCGCTGTCCTTCTGTCTATCCGTCTGTCTGTCACCAGGCTGTATCTCATGAACCATGGTAGCTAGACAGCTAAAATGTTCACAGGTGTATTTCTGTTGCCGCTATAACAACAAATACTAAAAACAGAATAAAATATTTGAGTAAATATTGAGGAAAAAATTGTTAAGTAAATATAATACCACATCAACAAACGTGATTTTTTATGGATAATGTACAGAACCGAACGTGCGCGAGTCTGATTCACACTTGGCTTAGAAAAACAAATAAAAATACTTAACCACTACTAAGTGGGCAAACTGTTTTTTTGTACTTAAAACTCAGCTGTCTCATTTTGTAATTTTTAGGACTGTCAACGGCAGAGCAAAGTAATTTCCATCATATTTGTAAGTACAAAGAAAAAAGCTATTCATGACACACATCGTCGAAACATAAATCAGAAGCATTACATACTTGCAGCTCGTTCTCAACACTCATCGCAATCAATCTTAAATGTTCATTAAACTCATTCGGAGCCTCATTCGCCGAAGCTCCCCAGGTAGTGGTGCTAACAAAAGCTGTCCCTCTTGAGAAGTGACAAACACATAAACATTTGTCACCGGACTCACTGTCCAAGCAGGGTTGCCAGTTAAGAATTTTCACTGGCATTCTTCTGTCACTGTTATTTATTTATTATATTTGTTTATATGTTGCTTTATTTTTCTTCCGAAGTCTAATGATCATAGTGTGAAATTGACCAAAGTTGAAAAATTACCATTGTTCTAATGACCATGGTTTAAAATTGCTGATTTAGGCAAAATAAAAACATAAGATAAACTACGTATGTCTATTGTTTTAAAACTAGCTGTTTCTCCTTTCGCGCAGGTCGTAGAAGTCGATCAAAGGAATGGGTGTCAACCTGAGAATCTTTGTGACTATAGTCACCTGACCAACTAACCTGCCAACTGTGTAATATAACGACAAACTTGCATTGTTTTCAATCATATAAAATAAGTTGGAAACTACTTAAACAACGTATTTTGATATTTTTTAAGTTGTCAACCAAATATTGATTAGTAATATTTTTGCTTATTTTAACCGACAACCCTGAGTCCAAGTAATTAAGATCCGCCATTACAAACCGCCCAAATTAAAGTGACCCCTTCGTTACCTCAACCCATCAGTTATAGACCATTTTTGTTGCCAATAAAAAGGGTATAGTATGCCAAGTTAAAACGGTCGGGTATTACTTATTGAAGACCGGAACGTTTAAGCGATCCCGTTCTAAATTTGAACAAATAATTTAGGAACGGTCACTCTGACGTCGCCACCGGAGAATAATCGCCCGATGTCCCGAACGTCCAGTTGTGGACACGTTATTGATGACAGAGAGACCGTCGTTGGTAATTGTTTTGGTCTTTCAAAAAGTGGGTATACATCCAGATAAATTATATGTACCTACAAAAATATGAGTGTTGACGAAGCAAAAGAGGTTTGCAAGGATCGTAGTAAGTGGACATCCATAGTCTCTGCCTACCCCCATGGGAAACAGGCGTGAAAATATGTATGTATGTATGTATGTATGTATGTACAAAAATATTGTCATTTTTTATCAACTTGCAGATTTAGGCCCAACGCAGACGACAGACTATCCGTGACGCACTTTTTAGTCTGTGATAGTCTATGAAAACAGAACCAATGGAATCATACGCAGTAACGCACATTATTGTGCGTCGTGTGCGTTACTGCATGTAATTCCATGGGTTTTATTTTCACGGTATTTATGGTGCAGTTTTTTTCGTGTTTTTCTCTATAATATTAGTTTATTGCTTCGCTAAAGATCACTCTTATCTCAACAGAAGAAGGGTTTGATCAGGGCTATCACGACGCTGCAGGGCAAATGGGATCGCACTGTATGTACCTATATGCGGAAAAATCGCTGCAAAGCTCGCACAAAGGATGCTGTAATTGCAGAAAATCATCAGTGGTTCATATTGATGAACTGAATTTGTTTAGAATTATCTTTTAGATAGATAACCGCCTGTACATATTTTAATTTATTACGCAAATTATTGAAACACGATAGACTTAAAAAAAATTGTTCATTTGATAGGATTTAAAAAAGTAAAGATTACGTATTTTTCTCTGATAAGCAAAAATGACGAAGATACAGTGTATTTAAATTTGGCGAGACGTCATGATCAGGTACGATTTTTTACCAAAGGTGACGTAAACTTCAAAGCGCTGTATCTTTGTGAGTTTTTACTACTTTCCTAAACAAAAAAATATACATCCTTTATTTTTGGATAATCTAGTTGACGGACTGAATAAAATAATATTTTTTACTCATTCCACATCCCTATCTCTCGAAAACTAGCTGATAACAAAGTTACAACTTTCGACTAACTTATAGCTTACAAATATTTAGCGGTGAAGTCGCGTGCCAAACTGTAGCAAAACCAAGACAAACACAGTAATAACATCATCTTGCCCTTTGAGCAATAACCGAACTTGCGAGATTCCCGGGAATCTCGTCCGCAGATAATTAATGTGAGGCTTGCGACGTGTCTTGCGGACCCCCCTACTCCCTCTTCGCCCCTGCGACCCAGACGGCCTGGACACGTCCTTCTGACCGCAGTGTGACCCTACTATTAGTTGATGACTTAGTATCTGTGCTTTACCTACAAAGAGAGTAAAAAGTTCTTATTCCTAACGACAAAATATATAAGAGTACTGAAGTATCCTAACTAGGATAGCTTGATACGGGGATGAATCGGAAAAGCAAATATAATCAAAAACCCTCGGAAGCCCCCTCTTCATTAATAGTTGCATTGTATAATGTCAAATCAAAGTGCATGAGGGGTTTTTGAATACTTACTTGATGATTTGTTAGTCTTTATGTTTAACTTTATATTATATTTGACTGTTAAAATACCGTGTTTCAAGCTATTTAATGTTTATGATAAGTTAAATAATGACACAAAAATATAAACAAAACAAAACCTCATTTTCAAATGACCCAAACACTGGCCGATCGCAATAATTTCTAATCAATATTCGAAAAACAAAACAGCATTGTCATCGTCGAAAAAGTATTTATTTATCGCGGCCGCGTGTAATTACTTGGAAGGACATCGGGGCGCCCCGCCGGGCTCGCGTGTCGACTGGCACGCACACTTTATTTGGCTCCTCACAGCTCTCAGATCTTGTCCATGTCTGAGGAAAATTGGCAAAAGCACACTGTGTGACAGATGAGTAATCCTTAGTGACGATTCCCTAATTTATCTTGTTAGATTTTACTTATTTTTTATTACCCTGTTATTAACCTGTCGTTTGCGCAAAATACCAGACACAATAGTAAAACAATGCATGTCAGACAGATTCTGCTCTGTTGCCAGATGAGAGGAATTTTAAACTAACTTGAAGTTGAGAGTCTTGAGACACCGAAAAATAATATTTGTATAGGCTACATTTTGTCAGGTAGTAAGGTTCGCGAAGTATGATAATTCAATCGCGATTAAAAACAAGTATAAATTATTCACTTAAATTGGACTGTATAACTTTATAAAGGTATAGTGTGTTTATAGCCTTATAACAAAAATATTTAACAAGATAAACAACAACATATCGTCCTAAATCACGTTTATTCTTCTCTTAATGTTACTTATCACCTATTTATCACATGCGCTATAAAATCTCTTTTCCTCAATTCTTTCCTTAGGAACTAAGGAACCTGTTTTCCTATAATTATTTAATTCTTACTTAGATACACGATCTACCGTTTCTTTTTAATTTTGCAGTATTTTTAAAAATACTCAACTCTCTGTTTGAGTTAGTCCCGAAGTTATCTGTTTTGTTTTGTGTATTATTAAACCTGTAATCTGTATACAATGAGTGCTATAAGTAACTAGTAGTTCGCCACGAACTTAGACCTCGCGATTATTATTTCAGAATAATGTACATGATTTGGATGAATTTTACTGTCGGTGCAGGTTTACCGATATGCGAATTCATGGTTGTGACCAAATTTCCAAAATAGTTGCCAATCACAGCCCTTTCTTCAAATGACTTTCGATCTAGCTCTGAAATGTCAGGAGCACCTTCCAACATACAATCCCATGGGTATGAGGTCTACCGTGATGCAGAAATTCAGTTCTATACCAGTAGTCTTTCACCGAGAAATGACCCATCATTTTTCAAATGACAAAGTCAGCTCGTTTTTGAAAAAACCAGGTTTAAATGTTTATTTATATTGCCATGGCTCTATGCCGCTTCTCATTGGTTTCTTACTTTCTTCGTAAAGCTACTTCGCGGGCTTTGATTGCTGTTGATCTCTTGTTAGTTCATAGCATAATTACTTAAACTTCTACAGAAGCACAGACAAGCAGCGAAAGCGATTGAACGAAAGTTCGCTCAACAAAATTGCTAAATTTAATAAACAAGCCAACAATCAATCAAAATAAGCAAAAACTGAAGAAAAAAAACTAATCTTAAAATAAGCAAAACCCTTTTATTTTAAGTCGGTTAAATATGATAAAATTTATAGAACCACTTATAAAACTCAAAATAATAACCATAATAGCTATTCACAGAAATTATTTCGTGGACCCCAGGGGAGATATGTATTTTTAAGAAAGTTGTTCAGTAGCCCGGACTGAATTCACCGTTATATAGTTTGAGTATATTTTGTAAGAAGATTTGTATTGTATATTCGTCACGGCTTAGTCAGCTAGACTTCGCGAGTCACCCTTAACCCGTTTAAGTATAACGTATAAAAAAGTTGTTCAGACAAAAAAGTTGTTCAAATAAAAAAATATCGTTTTCATAATGGCAACAAAAAAGTCTAATGACATTTTTGAAAATATTTTGAAATGGCGGATATATGACAGTTTTAAAATTTTAAACCCCCATATTTCCGCCATTTTGAAAAATTTCGAAAAACTGGCTCGACAAAAAAATTCTATTTAGTTGCTGATTCTGCTTACAAAATTTCATGAGAATCGGTTAAGAAATGCGACCTGTAGGCGAGAACAGACAGACAGACAGACAGACAGACAGACAGACGGACAAAAGAATTTTTGGCTTGTCTCGAAACTGAGACGCTTCGCTCGCTTCGCTCGCTCGGTCAATAAATATACTTAACGAGTTCCGAAAACATAAGTAAGGGAGGTCAAGCAAGCACCTTAATGTTAAATTAGGCCATCCATCTAAGGCCAAAGGGCGCTAAGGGCCGATAAATTAGAGTTGGGGACAGCGGGGTAATAGACACGGCAAGCAACTGCAAATAACTCGGGTGTCGCCCCCTATTGACTAATTATGGCACTTTGTTGTCAGAGTTACTACTCTTAGGGTACTTCAGTATTAATATTGTTGTTCTTCAACTGTTTTGTTGGAGATGCTGAGTTCCTCACTGCTAACGTTTTCGTAGCAAGTGGAGTTGATGCTAAGTTACGTCATTGGTAAAAGGATTGAGTTGAGATACATCTGTGTTAGAGCGGCTTATCATCGGGCCGCTTTTCAGATGAAATAAATATATATATAGAGATACACTGATTAAGCCTAACTCAACGATACTATATTTAATAACAAATACAATATATAGATAATTATCAAGACCCAGGAAACTTTGAAAATGGCAATAGCGAAATAAAATTATACTTACAATATGTACCTATATTATATTTGTGAAGATAAATACTACAAGAAGTCAAGAATAAGTAACCGGATGTTGAGTTAGTCAAGAGTACCCGTGACGTTTGATCATTTTTCCTCAAACCATATCTTATACCTTTAAACGAGCAATTCTTGTATGTGTGTATCTTATACCTTTAAACGAGCAATTATTGTATGTATGTATGTATATATATATATTTATTTATAAATTTCTGTGATCTCAAAAACGGCTCTAACGATTTCGCTGAAAATTTGTATATGGGGGTTTTCGGGGGTAAATAATCGATCTAGATTAGTTTTATGTTTGGGAAAACGCGTGTTTTCGAGTTTTCATGCCTTTTCTTTCCACGCAGAATATGGTCGCTAATTTCGTCGCGCCGCGACCGCCTTGATTTAGCTCAGTGGTTAAGGATAGCGACCGCTAGAAAGAGTGTTACGGGTTCGAATCCCACTCGGTGACTTACTTTTGTTTTTTTTTTATGTTTAAGTTTATATTTTTTTTTTATTTTGCATTGTTTTTAGACAAGTTTAAAAAAAAATTGTTAATGTTTAAGATGTAACCGAGCAAAGCTCGGTCGCCCAGGTACTGTATATATATATATTTATTTATAAATTTCTGTGATCTCGAAAACGGCTCTAACGATTTCGCTGAAAATTTGTATATGGGGGTTTTCAGGGGTAAACAATCGATCTAGATTAGTTTTATGTTTAGGAAAACGCGTGTTTTCGAGTTTTCATGCGTTTTTCTTTCCACGCAGAATATGGTCGCTAATTTCTATCGATAGCGACCGCTAGAAAGAGTGTTACGGGTTCGAATCCCACTCGGTGACTTACTTTTGTTTTTTTTTTATGTTTAAGTTTATATTTTTTTATTATTTTGCATTGTTTTTAGACAAGTTTAAAAAAAATTGTTAATGTTTGAGATGTAACCGAGCAAAGCTCGGTCGCCCAGGTACTAAATACTTAAATAAAACAATACCGATAATGAAAGCCATGATTTTTCATATTAACAAATTTCAGTACCCTTTTTTCATTTAACAATAAAAACGTGGAGCTTCTCAAATATAGATATAAAAATAATTTCATAATCCCTTACAGTAGATAACCGCCTCTCGCGCGGAACCTGTATGCCTCCTGCCAATAACAATAAATATCACTGAGTTACCGACACGGGGCTTCGAAATCGAACTTGTGAACCCCAAATAATCCAATTCAGACCACTTTTACGGTGTGGAAAATGTTCATAATATAATTCTATGAACAATCGATGAGTCACATCACACACTGCACTTTTGGTGATCAAAAATGTCGATTTGAATTGCATTTGTTGAAATTAAATTGGGTACATAGCCAAGATATTCTACTTTAGAACTTTAACGTCACAATAAAAATAGCGTTGAATTTTCTTGAATGACATAACTACATTTCGAAATAGGGCTACTTTACTTACATTACATTTAGGCAGGTTGCATCGCACTGCCAGTAAGGTGTGATTTCTATATATTTTTCTCAACAAACACGGGGCTTTTCTATTCTAATAGGACACTGTAATTTTCAATTTTTTTCTCATTCAATCCTATGTATATGTATGCCTTTCTTACATAAACATCTCCTCTCACAGGCCTACTGAAAGAGATCTCTTTTGAGATATGTAGTGCCTTTGTATAACTTTTATACATACATACTATCACGTCTTTATCCCTAATGGGGCACACTGAGCATTTTGGATCTTGCGGCTCTATATGCAGAGCCCTGGGCCGCAAGACCCGAAGCCACTTTTAGCGTCATGGTGGGCGAGAAGATGGAAAAGCAATCAATACAGTGATGGGTTGCTAGCCGCATCGCCTGTTAACATGATTCGCATTTTCGCCTATTCCCTCGATCGGCTTTTACGATCTGCGCGGAAAAAGAATCAGCTGGTATATTCTAAGTTTTTCTTTTCTTCCAGACCAGCCTGGAAGAGTTACAATTTGTATAACTACTTTTATTTTATGAATTCTTTGATTACATTTTCCGTGTACATAAATTGGTAAATAAATAAATAAATGATAATGTATTGAGATGTAAAATAAATAAAGAAATCACAATGATATTAAATATTACATAAGGTCTAAAAAATATACTGAACCTATTTAAGGGTGAATTCAGAACATAATAATGAACAACTTTCCTCCAGGAACACGTATCGAAATATGAAAAGTAATTTTTGGCCTCCCATACAAGTTGACCAATCAACTGATCCGAGTTTATATAAATAAATAAAATAAATATATACATACATACATACTATCACGTCTTTATCCCTAATGGGGCAGACAGAGCATTTTGGGTCTTGCGGTTCTATGCAGAGCCCAGGGCCGCAAGACCCAAAAGCCACTTTTAGCGTCATGGTGGGCGAGAAGATGGATGAGCAATCAATACAGTGATGGGTTGCTAGCCGCATCGCCTGTTAACATGATTTGCATTTTTGCCCATTCCCTCGATCGGCTTTTACGATCTGCGTGGGAAGAGAAGCAGCTGGTACATTCTAAGTTTTTTTTTATTTCTCCCAGACCAGCATGGAAAGAAATAAATATATATAGGGACAAATTACACTGATTGAGCTAGCCCCGAGTAAGTTCGAGACTTGGTTATGGGATAATAACTCAACGATACTATATTTAATAAAAAAATACATATACACGGTGATTTATTATTGGTTTTGGAGCCGAAGGCCACTTAATAAGGATCGTTAGTAAGACCTAATTAGCTAGTCAAAATAAAAATTCAGTAACAAAATATTTTGACTAAAACTCGAAAGTAAAATCGTGAGATCAAATAGTAGTACCGCTGCCGGCCGGCCGACGAAGTTCATCGAACTCACGTGGCTGTTTTGGACGGGCGCAACGCAACTACGTGGTCTCGATCGAAAATCATTTTCACAACTTTTTTATTCTCTATCATACACAAATTTGGTTAACGTATATGGATAGAGGAATTAATTTACTATACGACATTTTTGTTCCAAAACCAATAAAAAGTCAGCGTGTATAGTCAAACATTTCAGGACCCAGAAAAAAGGCCATTTTCCAACTTACCCTGACCGGGAATCGAGCCTGGGGCCTCTGGGTGGCGGACTAGCATTGTGAACACTACGCCACGGAGGTCAAACGTAGGAAAGCCAAAAAAATATTTTTCATATTTCGACTACGTTCCTCGGGGAAAGTTTTTAACATCATGGACTGAATTCATCCTTAAAACTGTTTTAGTATATTTTGTTAGACCTTAAATTATATGATATTATTACTGCCCCTTTGCTGTTTCTAGATTTAACTCTGTACAAACATCTCCGATCACTCTTCGACATATCGTTTCCAGCACCAAACTCCAGCAAACATTGCATCGATCTTGTCCTATCCTAGAAAAAGGACGATAACAGAAAACTGCGATACAGCATCTGAGGCGGCCGCAAGCTAATCTCACTAGCCAGCGCCTGCGCATAAATCGACGCGCGCCGGCCGCGTAAACCATCGTGTCGACAAGGATGCCCACTCAGCGGCGATAGCGCGACAAGGGACTTATCTTTACCGGTGACAAATACCGCCAGATCGGCTAGTACCCGTGCGATACAATAGGCCGCGCGTTTTAGACATTAGAGACTAAGTTCAGTGTCTTGTTTCACTGATGCACCTCTCTACAAAGACAAGCTATATTTTAGCAAACAAAGTTAAAGTCAAAATTCATTTATTTATCTTTGGATAAATTGACAATTATTAAGTGACACAAATTTTGTGTCACTTAACTTGCTGACATCTTTCTGTACTCGTACTTGCGCTTAGGAAGGGACAATATACTTAACTGTATAATAAATGATCTGACGTTACAACCATTTATTATAAGATCGAAAAAAAAATACAATTATCAAGCGATTGAAATATTCAAATATAAATAAATGATTTGATTTTTGATTTTGAAGAAACTCATTTCATCAGGTTACAATGAGAGGGAAAAACAAACATAATCGATTGAAAAGACATCCTAAATACACAAATAGTTTTATGCCGTTACGGCAGTACCAGTATCTGATGCCTAGTCTGAGTCTAATCTAGATAATATTACAGCCTGAGCTAACTAGCCTATCATATGAGCGACACGCACGCTCATAATCTTGATCTGAAAATGAATAAGTAGTTTATGTTATTCTCAGCCCAGCAGGGGGCTAGTTAGTGGTGTAGACTTGCTCATTATCGTGTCATAAAATTGATCCAAAGTTAGATTTTTACTACTTTCAACTTTGTAAAGTGTTGAATTGATGGACCAAGATTGAATGATAAATTTAAAAGAAAACGCTAGAGGTTAAATGTTTGTATTTGACATGTAAGTACACAATAATGTGGGTTTAGCATGTTGAAATAAACTTACCGTGCAGTCTTGAAAGTTGTTTTTCTCCTATTTCCTTCTTTACATCGTGATATCTGAGTAACCATTGTAGAGTCTGTGTAATACTTATATTATGATAATAATTTTGTGGCTTACCTTCGTTGTTTGTTTTATTTTTCATGTGTATAAGTGGCCATCACTCATGTAAAAATTTTCAAGCTGCCTAAAAAGGCATCTGAAAGAGTTTGACTACTGATTCACCGTCGAAATAAATAGATATATTTTTCTTAAAAATAAGATTAAAATAGCATAATTCTCTCTATATAATTGGTCGTATGAACAATACCATATCACAAAATAGTTACCTCAAATCGCAAGCTACTCTATTTTACCACAACGAATCCAATGACATATCCATTGCCCTCTCCATACTTCAAAGAAAACTTTTCTTCTGAAATAAAGCGGTAATGGAAAACGGTATAAAACAATCGTAGTAGGGTGACAATATTGCAAAAAATATTGGTACAGGCCGTTGTTATCGTGTTACGATTTACACCAGCAAAAATATCTGTTGAAGCCTTGAAGCTCATGTCGCGAGACATTTTTTGCTTTTATTTAGTGTATTGTTTTCGGAATATACGCGTTTGTGGCATGATAAAGTCCGTGCAAAAATACCTGATATCCAGGGCGGATAATGCGATATCGGATTTATGACAAAATACAGATTTTGAGTAGATAAGAGCTCTACGGGAATATTAAATGTGCTGTAACTCATGTAAGACGACTTTGTAAATAAAATAAAGTCACAACACTGGATTGAATTGTGAATTGGTAGAGTGGTATCTTATTTTGATCGGTAGTTAATTTTGATGTTGTCACTTATCAAAAGTTTTACGTTACTAGTATTTCTGGTTCAATTTCTTTTTTTAATTATTAATCTTATTATTGATAAAATCAAGAAAAAAGTACATTTTGATTAGCACCATTGTAAATGTTTATCTTCAAACTAGGAGCATACTTATGTTTCTCAGATTCAACTAATAGTTAGATCTTAAAACTTATTTTAGTAAGATGAGGTGTCTTGTAAATTGACTATCAGGCCAAGTTCCCCAAGCTAAAGAACAAGGTTTTTTAGATCCCGTAAAAGCCCTTCCCCTTGGAACCAAGTCACTGAATGTTTCACACGACCAAAGCGATTCCCTCAACACACCACCGCCATTACCGGTAATAAAACGACACGCCTAAATGTAAATCTCATAAAGCAATACTAAACCGCCGGCTGCGGTCGCGGCGGCCATTACAAAAAAATAAAGTGTCCCATCAAAAGAGCAGGGCCGCATTTGGAACACATTTGTAATTCTGCAGCGATCTCAACGAGTCCCAGGCGTGCGCGGCGCGGGACGTTTGTGTTTTATTGATATTTTAGCGCAGGAATGATTTTCGTAGCGACTCTACGACCCTCCCGGGGCGCGACCGTTAGTATTGATGGCCAGTCGCGGTGACGGACTCGATGGGAAAAGAAAAATATTAGAAAAAAACGTATTATATTTACTATTTTTTAATAAAAATGCTGACTTACTAATTAGTGCAATTGCCGTGTGGTTTCCGGCAGAGTAGAATAGGGCTACTTCAAGTCCTACCCTGCATGTGGTAGATGACGATTTAGGAAATACAAGCTAAACATAGCATAAACATCAATGATACCTCTCCAAGCCGACTGGCAACCGAGAAGAGTGTAGGCCAAGCCCCTAGCTGTTCTGGCCAAATATGGCTCTGGTGGTAAAGAGAGGGTCGTTCTCCTGCAGTGGAGACCAAAAGACCCTTAGATGATGATTATTGAATATTTCTAGGGTAATAAAAGGTAACATTGTTTCAAAGCTAAGTATTAAATTCATTAACCATGTTCAATTTCAAATACATACATAACATATGTGCATATGTTACGTGCTTCCGTTTTGTGGCTGCAAATACAGCAACAGTTGTTTTTGCGTTTTTTTTATACACAAAAAACTTTAGTATTAATACAAATTGTTTCAGAGCTAGAAGCATGAAACCATACATACCGTGTTTTAATTTTGACACTAAAATTATATGTGAATTTATTTTACTTAATATTGCATTAGTTAATCTATATCTATACACTAGCAGTCCATCCCGGCTTCGCCCGTGGTACATACATAGCCTATGTCACTCAGGGATAACATACCTATCCAACAGTGAAAGAATTTTTAAAATCGATCCAGTAGTTTCGGAGCCTATTCAATACAATCAAACAAACAAACAAACAAATCTTTCCTCTTTATAATATTAGTGTAGAAGTGTAGATATAATAAAACAGTAAAAAAAGTGTGTCTGTACATTAAATATATTTCCAAAAAGAATATTGGGGGCGATGGAGACGTAGTAGTAGAGTAAGAATTTAAAAAAAATGTCTGTCTGTTTGTCTGTTTGTCTGTTTGTCTGTTTGTCTGTTTGTCTGTTTGTCTGTTTGTCTGTTTGTCTGTTTGTACACGCTAATCTCCGGAAATGCTGGACGGATTCGAATAAAACTTTTTTTGTTATATAGCTATTAAGCCTGGGCAACATATAGGATATAAATGATTTTGGAAAATGGAACGCCTGATGCAGAACTATAATGGTCCAGCTAAACTATAAGAGATATAAAAATGCCGCCTTAGTAAAAGTTGCTCAGCCTGATGAGCATTTTCCAGAGACATAAACTCCACGCGAACGAAGTCACGGGCTTCGGCTAGTCTATATCTATATCTATACATATAATAAAACAGTAAAAAAAGTGTGTCTGTACATTAAATATATTTCCAAAAAAAATATTGGGGGCGATGGAGACGTAGTAATAGAGTAAGAATTTTAAAAAAAATGTCTGTCTGTTTGTCTGTATGTCTGTTTGTCTGTTTGTACACGCTAATCTCCGGAAATACTGGACGGATTCAAATGAAACTTTTTTTGTTATATAACTATTAAGCCTGGGCAACATATAGGGTATACATGATTTTGGAAAATGGAACGCCTGATGCAGAACCATAATGATCCAGCTAAACTATAAGAGATATAAAAATGCCGCCTTAGTAAAAGTTGTTCAGCCTGATGAGCATTTTCTAGAGGCATAAAGTCCACGCGAACAAAGTCGCGGGCTTCGGCTAGTTATCAATAAAATACAAACATAGTTAAAAATTGTAAAGCGACTCTTCAGCCATAGTAGCTAATCGGAAAATTTGGTAATCAAATTTCAGTTAATAACTCAACTTTTACGTTTGCGTTGCATTAACGTAGCTCAGATCAACGCAGATCCCTTAATCCGGCCCCGTCCGCATATGCGGGACATATCGGTGATAGAGGCGGGATCGCCGTCGATCAGCCTCGTGAAACATTCACCGTAACGACACTACTATCGTTTCAGTAAAACACGGTTATGATTGGCCCAGCCGGAACTTATAGCTACTTGAGGCCATGTCGGAGGAAGTTTATAGAGTTCCGTGGTTTAGATTGAGAGATCTTGGGGGAGTCATTGAATGAAGGATAACCTAACTTGTTCATGTTACACGGGTTGTGTGGGAGTTAGTCTGTGGGAGTTAGCATAGTTATTAAACTATAGAACTGGTATATTTACAATTTGAATGTTGCACGCTTTGTAAATGTTTTTTCCTCCTAACATATTTTTTTGTTAACATACTAGTCAAAGTATCTACTTAACGACACATAAATAACAAAAACATATATTTAAGTTTTGACAAAATTTACTGAAATTAAGTATCTTTAGGAAAAAATCAATCCATTATATTGATAAATTTTCCAGAAAAACCATTTTCTACGAAGAAGATACAAAACATCTTCGCCGTTTATCCGAATACAAGGTATTTGATCAGCTAATTCGTTTTCTTGGAAAGCATAAAACCATTTTTAGATTTCGAAATATGCTTTTCAGAAAGACATCAAGTTTTATAGACTAACGCTACATTTAACACAATTTTAGCATAGTTTGTTAGACTAACTTTATAAATAGAGCAATAAACTTCTACAAAGTTTCCATTAGTAAATTATGCTTGGTCTTTCTACTTAAATCATTCAAAGTTCACTCTGTTCATTGTAAATGGCACTGGCAGCGCAGAGTGTATTTATTGGCGGTAATTAAAAAGAAAACAGACAACCCCGCCCGATCCGAACGTGCTTAGAAGACCAACGATAGTGATGCGAAAGGGATTCTAGTAACTTTACGATACCATAAGGCTAAGCGTCGTCTTTTTTTTGTGAGAATTCCGCAAGTTTACTTGAGATATCGAAATACTTTAATTGTTTGTTTTAAGCAATCCTTCAACTAAACTTGCAAGTGCGCTGGAAAATATTTCTTCATCAATAGGGTAAAACAAAAACATCCTATTTAATTAAAGTATTTATTGCTTAACAAAAGGTTAGAGCACAAGATTGGATGTTTTCTTTATATATGTTAAAGCAGCTCGTTTGGACATCAAAAGACAAAAACTTAGAATTAATAAGTAATAAGATGGGAAAAAAATATCGGTGAAAAGTTTACATAAGCCAGCTTATAAGTGTTAAGATTATCACCAGTGTTTGATTTGGGACAAACTAGTATTTAGATTTTTTTAAAACAAGTTTTATAATATTTGACAAGTAAAGTTCGAGGCACGTTCTATCGATAACCAACCTTCCCTAGCACCTAACAAGACAACCAGACCCCGCGCTAGGACCTCTTATCGGTCGTAAGTTCGCAACTCACTAACCGAAGTCTTTCGATCCCTCTAGATTTATTACTGCTAGCTGGCTGCCAATAAAAGCCTTTGTTTAATCTGTGACAATGTCGGGATCATAGAGTCTGCATGTAATTTGTGAAATTACAACAGTTTAAAATTCTCATGATGTTTATTTATTTTTAGTAAAAGCAAATATCGACGTCAATTTAGTTTTGGCACGTTTTTCATGCACATTAATTTGACTACTGCACCATAATCAGGTATTTTTGGTCTCCACTGCAGGTGCAGTGGTACAGAGAGGGTCGTCCCTCTGTGGTCTCCAAGCTGGCCGGACGTGTTGGAGAGGTTCCATTGATGTTTAAAAGCTTTTTTTAGCTTGTATTTCCTAAGATATCTACGGGAAGACTTTGCGTAGTCCTATTCTACTCTGCCGGAAACCACACGGCTCCACTAGATCATAAAAAGTCCTTATTATCCTAGTAACTATATTAAAGTAAAATTCACACAATATGCTTTTGTCTCCAAACCATTCTTAAAATAAAAAATGAATTAGTGTCGTATCGAACGGTCGCAAACGCTTATAGCCTATGTAAAAACTCGTCTAAAACGCAATACTTACCTAATCTTCTATTTCTCTCTTTCGTTTTTATAAACAATAGCCCGAAATATTACTAACATTTATTTTTATACCTTATACTTATGATTAAAAAAGACTGGACAAACCACATCAATAAGTAGAAATTTATCCTCATAAAATACAATCAAATATATCTCTTCGCCAATAAATTGTCACCGCGACATTGTATCGTTCCCAAAACCGGAATCGAACCTGCGACACTCTTACTCATTTAACTTTATGGGACACTTTATACCTCCGTGGCAGCCAACAAAGAACCGTCTGGTTTCTTAGAAGAATCTGTCATCGGATCGGCGTAAAAGAATCATTTGCATACTTTGTACGGAATTCGCTTCGATGACACACCTTGAAATACTGTTGCAAAATATTAAAAATTTATTAGGCATACACGCTATGCCTGTTTTGTGGCAGTTTTATATGTTTGTCATAATGCTCTGTTAAAATCCAAAAAGTCGTAATACTTTGACCCAATAAATAACTATTTATTATATTTTACAGCTACGTTTATTCGAGGTATCCCGTGACCAAAGGGCTGGTAACTATCTGGCTCAAAGAATCAGCATTGCCATACAACGTGGCAATGCTGCCAGCCTTGTGGCCACGTTGCCGAGGGGTAATATTTTAGTGGGACTACATAATTTGTAATTTTTAGTTATAATTTAAATTTTTATAAGTTTGTATAGTTTCAATTTAAGTTAAAAATAAATAATAATTTTCATAAATTACGTTTAATTTTTGGATGAATGAACGTTTTGGTTTGTTTAAGTTTAAAGCTTGGAATTTTACAGATACTCGCAAGAGTCGCAACAGATATACTCAATTTTACGCATTTTCTGAAGTACCATCGCCACTGCACGATGTTGAGAGTTAGTTATTATAACGTGGTATTATCCAAATGCTACCAACTGTCAAGTCATATCGCCCATGAGGTCCAATATCCATAAACAGAGGGCTGCCAAAAGTGTAACATAATTTGAAAAATTCCGTGTAGTTTCCGGCAGAGTAAAATAGGACCACTCCAAGATTTAGGAAATACATGCTAAATTAAGCTTATAAATATCAATGAGACCTCTCCAACCCAGCCAGCGAGGAGAGTGTAGGCCAAGTCTTCTGGCTGCTACGGCCATGTATGGTTCTGGTAGTACAGAGAGGGTCGTGCTCCTGCAGTAGAGATAAAAAAAAACCTGATGATGATGATGATGACGAATTAAAAATCAAAAGCTCTAGGTATCGCAGTGTTCCCATACCCTTTTCTATAATCTATGGGCAAGTACCCATTGAAAAGTGAGTGTATCTCGCGACGTCGCGCTCTGGATGGACGGCAGCCGGCGAGCGACAAAGCCGCCATTACCGATATGACAAGCCTATAAAGTTGCCCTGCGCCTGCCGTCGCCGGCGCACACTATGCTCTACTTGGTAACTTCTTAGCTGTTATCTTCTGTCACTTTGTAACTAATAAAGCTAGTTATTAGGCAAATAACGTTATCATGAGATCGTAGATAGAATGAGGGCAACGGGTAACGCACCGTCTTTTTAAGGCCATACCCAAATTTTCCGGGGTCCAGTGGCGCCGCCATTTGAAATAAATCATTTAAAAGGAAACGAAGCCTCTGAAACAGATACAACCGAAACTAGCAGTCGAACTACCCATCCCTCAACCCAGATCCACCTACACCCTTCCCCATTCCTTACCAACTTCCTTACCAAACTTTCAGCTGCGGTACTAAGTGGACAGGATACCGCGGGCTCTGCATTGCCAAAAAAAAGGCTAATGTGGGGCGGGAGGGAGGGATTTGTGCCGTGTGCCACGTGTTTGTGCCGTGCGTGGGGACCCGTAATGGCCGAGAAGGGGATCCTGGTGGTTGAGCCAAGGCGGGGTAGGGTGAATTTTAAACCCTGCCAAGGCAACACGCCACTTTGGCCCTGGATTGACATAACACGGGAGGTCTGTGACCTAGCTAGTCCGGATCAATCGGCTGCGACGTCCAGTCAGATGGCCGTCAAGCGAGTGCCCTGGGTTAGTTCGGCCAGCCATCGGTAGTGCTCGGCGCCATGGCTTTTGTTTCTGGGTCATGGTTGCTTAGTGCATACTAGATGCGTTCGACTGACTTTCCCGGGGTGCTATATCCTGAGGGTATCTCTGGTGACAACACTAGGTTGCACCCCCAGATGTGGGCTCCATGGTGGGTGGATGAACCTGAGGGATGAAGCTTATACACAAACTGCATGGATACCTACAAGCAGAAAACCCAACACCAACACACCTCCGCACGTGACGAACCACGAACGGAGACACAACAACCCCACGGTGGGGCAACTCAATCAAGAGAGGGCACCCCGTTCTCGGACAGAGCAACGGGAACCCTCCTGGACCCCTGGCAGGAGGTTACGGTGAGGCGCAAAGGCAAGGGCAAACGCTCTGGCCGTGCGTACTCAGTGAACTTCTCGGGGGGACAGAACACAAGCAAGGACAGTTATACCAGGGATCAGAAATACGATTCCAGAAAATCTTACACACACAGTCGCGCACAGTCGGTACACCCGCGACACCCGAACACGCCCCGCGATCGTGAACGCGAATACCGACACAGCGAGCAACGGTCGCAGCACACCAAACCTAGGCCAAGGGCGGACTCGGAACGAGATAGCCCAAGGCCAAGAGGAGGTGCCTCCGACATAAACAGGCACAGACAACCTGACGACGCCAAACCAGGACCGAGTAGGGCGGAGGCCCCAAGGACCTCGCGGGATCCCGACAGGGAGACAGTGAGACCGAGGGAAGCCGAGGCAAACCGGACCCGGGGAGGTGACTCGTCAACCAACACCCAACGGGGAGGAAGGCCATCCGGGAAATCGGACCGCCAACCGACCCAGGGCCAACAACAACGGCGTCAGCCGAACCAACAAAGGCAACAGCCTATAAACTCAACACAAACCAGCGGGCAACGCTCCAAAAGGACACGCCTGGACGACACCATCTCTCCGCGAGGGGAGAATAAGAAGGTCAAGCTGGAGACCGCGAAACGCAGGAGCGGCACCACCTACGCTGGAGTCATCCTCTCCAGCCTACATGTGGCCATCACCACGGTCAACAGGACCGACTTACTACCCTCAGAGCTGCAAAGTATCGAGGCGGCGCTGGAGGAGCGACAGATGACCCACATACTCGATCCTAGCAACGAGGTCATTCCTGCATTTGCGGGCAAACCCGTCCACGGGGATGGGGCCCTGAAACTGCTATGCAGGGATGACACCACGAAGCGATGGCTCGAGGATGTTGTGGCCAATCTACCACCAACTGCGAATAACCAACCCCTGTGCGTGGTATTGCAAGAGGATCTACCTAAAAAGACCAAGTGCGGCATCTTCCTCCCAAGCAGATGCAACGAACTGCCGCACTTAAGAATCATGCTGGACAGACTCAACCCATGGGCAGGCGTCAACCGCTGGGAGTCTGTACAACTTCAGCAAACAAGACGCGGGAACATACCTAACCGTGGGGGTCCCTGACGATCTTCTCCCCATGATTATGGAACAAGGCAGATGTCTCTCCTTCGGACTCGGGTCTGTGTACCTCCAGGTAAAACTGGACGAGCCGGAAGTAGACACAAATGCCGAAGAACCTCAACAGAGTAACAACAGCGCCATAAAAGGAGAGGACGCTAACAAAACACCACCGGAACCAACGGGAGTGGTACAACAAGAGCCAGCACCAACAGCAACTGGCCAGGTGAAAACTCCACCAACGTGGACAGACGTCTACGACTACAGCCTGCCGTCTACCTCCGAGGAAAAACCTTCGGACAGACCTACGGATAAGCAGGTAACAACAAAAGGTGAGGACGAGAAGGGTAACAACAAAAATGACCCCATCATCCTCGACAACCAGGATGACTAAAGTCATCCAGATAAACCTCCAGCATAGCCAGACCGCAACGGCTAACCTGCGGGGCGAGCTGGAGAAGAACACCAACACGATCGCCCTGATCCAGGAGCCGTGGATCAGGAATCACAACATCTGCGGTCTAAAAACTATAGGAGGTAAGTTGATATATAACCAAACAACTGAAAATCCTAGATCATGTATCTACCTTCCCAAGAATTTCAAGGCTATGCCATTAACACATTTATGTTCCAGAGATCTTACAGCCATACGGGTCTCTTCAAGGCACGAAAACAACAAAATAATAACAAATACAGTAATCGCCTCTGTGTATCTACCCTATGAAATGGAGGTACCAACCAGAGAATTCATAGAACTGGTAAGTTACTGTGAAAAAGAAAAACTCGAACTCATCATCTCGGTCGACTCCAACGCCCACCATCCTCTTTGGGGCATGGAGGAACCAAATGACCGAGGCATTGACCTTGTCAACTACCTTATTCAAACAGACTTAAATGTACTCAACATAGGTAATAAACCAACCTTTATCACCAGGCGCTGCCGTACAATCATCGATCTAACACTAGCGACAAATGGAGCTGCCGAATACATCTCGAACTGGCTTGTATCAGACGAGTCTTCCTGCTCCGACCACAGATGGTTAAGGTATGACATTAGTTATTCACAAACCACACCAACACCCCGCAGGAACCCCAGGAAAACTGACAAAACCTTATACAAGGCCAAACTCAGTGACGCCCTGGGACCAGCGGTTGATCCTCACTCACTTGACAACCATGAGGCAGTGGAAAAATATGCGAAGAAAATATCAAATGCAATAACGAACAGCTACGAACAATCATGCCCATTAGGCATTCCAACATGTGGGAAAAACAAGGACAGAGTCTTTGACCCAGAACTTCAACGCAGGAAAAAACAAGTTGGCAAACTATTCAATAGAGCAATGAACACCAGCAGTGACTATGACTGGGACAACTACTCCAGAGCGAGAGCGAAATACAAAAACAGGATAAGAGCGTTTAATGGCAAAGCCTGGTGCAAATATTGTACAAATATACAAACAACCGCAGAGGCCTCCAGAGTCAAGAAGGTACTTAGCGGAGACAAAAATAACAAAACAATTGGAACTCTGAAACAACCGGACGGATCCTATGCAAAATCCGAATCCGAAATTAATGAAATTCTACTGAACACTCACTTTCCCGGCTGTCAAATCATAGAACTCACAGAAACAGCAACGGGGGTGACACAACAAGTAGCCACTGAAGAAGACTGGAGACTAGCAGAAACAGTGGTAACATCAAGCAGAGTCAACTGGGCAATCAACAGCTTCCAATTATTCAAAGCACCAGGACCAGATGGGATTTTCCCCGGCCTGCTAAGATGGGGAGACGAGGTAATAGTGGAACACCTCACATCCCTTCTCACTGCTAGCCTTGCACACAAATACATACCAACAACCTGGAGAGAGGTAGAAGTCATTTTCATACCAAAACCGGGAAAAACAGATTACACATACGCAAAATCCTTTAGACCCATCAGTCTGTCATCATTCATTCTAAAAACTCAAGAGAGATTATGTGACAGATATATACGAGACACAGTCTTAGAAGCAAACCCTGTACATCCAAAACAGCATGCGTACAGCGCAGGAAAATCAACAGAGTCAGCCCTACATGAAGTGGTTGACATTGCTGAAAGATCCATACAAAACAAAGACCTCTGCCTCGGCACATTCATTGATGTCGAAGGAGCCTTCGATAAGACCAACTTTGGAAGCATCTGCGAAGCCCTAAGACGACATGGGGTTCTAGAGACCATCATCGGATGGATAAACAACATGCTAAGGCTCAGGAATATACAAACAACGGTAGGAGGTACAACAAAGGCACTAGCTACAAGAGGATGCCCACAGGGAGGTGTTCTGTCACCAATCCTATGGAGCCTAGTTGTAAACGACCTTATAACTGACCTAAACAAAAACAACTACCACACGGTAGGTTATGCAGACGACTTGGCAATAATGATCCCAGGGAAGACTGCAGATACAGCTTGCAACCGCACCAGAGGAGCTCTAAAAATTGTAGAGGAATGGTGCAATAAACATGAACTAAATGTCAACGCCAACAAGACAGAAACTGTGATGTTTACAAACAAATGACAGCTAGGACGTTTTAACATGCCTAAACTGTTCGGCACAAAACTACACCTATCAGAGGAAGTGAAATATCTCGGAATCACACTGGATAGCAAGCTTATCTGGGCGAAACACCTGGATGATAAGCTGAAAAAGGCTGGACTGGCACTATGGCACTGCCGAAGAATGGTGGGAAAAACATGGGGGCTAAGTCCAAAAATCATGAAATGGCTGTACACAGCTGTAATAAGACCCACCATAACCTACGGGGCGATCGTATGGTGGACCCGCACAAACCTAAAAACAGCTCAGGATAAACTGCAAAGCTTCCAAAGGACGGCATGCCTGGCCATAAGTGGCGGGATGAAAACGTGCCCCACAGCCGCCTTAGAAGTAATACTGGATATCACTCCATTACACCTACACATAAAACAAGAGGCAGAAACTGCAGCCATGAGACTCTGGACTTCAGGTCTCTGGAAAAAGAACTCAAACTTTCCTCATTCAAGAATACTTGCGCAAGCTATGAACTCATCCAATCTGATGGGGGCAATAAACGACAGAATCAAAAAACAGTTTATGTTCGACAAAAAATACAAAATACACTTACACGAGGAACGAACTGACAACTCAAGCATCAATGAGGTGAGAGTGTACACAGACGGCTCCAAGACGAGCTCAGGAGTGGGTGCCGGTGTATTCTCACACGACCTCTACATTCACTACACCACGGCTTTGGGTAAAGAAAACTCCATCTTCCAAGCTGAATGCGTAGCTATAACCCATGCCGCGGTAAAAATCAACAGGTTAAAGGTAAAAAACATGTCTATTCGTATCTTAACCGACAGCGCAGCAGTCCTTCATGCTCTGAGAAATCCGATGATCGACTCTGCACTAATCCTAGAATGCCATAGGGCGCTAGATCAACTCAGTAAGTATAACAACAATATCACCATCCAATGGATCAAAGGCCATAGCGGCTCACTAGGCAATGACGCAGCGGACGAACTGGCTAGAAGGGGCTCGAGCAGGGTACCAATAGGACCGTCACCTCAAGCCCCCATTCCATTCAACCAGATTCGTTCCTGGATCAGAGCCAAGACCAACAAAGAAAAACAACAAGCCTGGAACACCCTAGGAACATGTCGACAAACAAGGGAGGCCATCCCGGCCTGGAACCCACGCTACTCACACTTCCAAGGGTAAAACTCCGAAAAATGGTAGGCTTACTATCAGGACACTGTACTCTTAATAAACATCTATTCGTTATAGGTATAACCGACAGCCCTCTATGTAGAGGATGTATGGTAACAGAAGAAACAGCAAAGCACGTGATACTAGAGTGTCCGTGCGTTGCATCAACACGAGAGGAGTACCTGGGATCTCCAAGTACGATGCCGGAGGCCTGCAGCACACCCTCTGCACTTCTCCGCTACCTCGACGAGCTGGGCTGGCTCGAATGAAAAACACAACAATTTCCAGTCCACAATGGGGAGGCACAGAAGAATGTCGCTGTCTCCCTCACGTGCAAGGGGCTTATTAGAATAGCCTAGGCGCGGAAAAATGCCCACGGAACCAGGTGAACCAGGTAAAGGAAACGAAGGCCTTAAAGCGTCTGCGTTTACTGTTTTCGTAGCTGCAGGAACCGTATTGATGAACTGACCATAAATATCGAAGTAGAGCATCTACCCAGTCGAAGCCACGTTGCAATATTTCGCTTGTGCACACATTACTGCGATCATTTCGCATTGCATTACTGTTTTCGTAGCCGCAGGAACCGTGTCGATGAGTCCCCGGGCCATAAATACGCGTCCACACTACACACCCGCGCTCCTAACCGATCAATTGTCTTTATAGCGAGCATTTTTATTATTTATCGAGCACATTATCGTGTAAGCAGGTTTTATCGATGATTTTTGCTGATGTTATTGGCTCAATGTAATTGTAAAGGGGATCAAATAAATATAATAATTTTAACATTCTCTGAACTGATAGGGATTTTTTTCCCAAAGAAAGGAATAATCGTCTAAAATTCATCATGTTGTCAAAAATGACAGGCTTAAGCCTTCTCTTCCCAAAGTATTTTAAGTGCCTAAGTAGGTATATGGAGTTATGCTAAAATCAAGTATTATAAAGCAAAATGGCATATTAGTAACAGAGCATCTTCTGAAAGTAACACAAACAAATCACGAAGTTTCCGACCGCGAGCAAAGTTGGCCGACTTGTTGGGCAACTTGTTGCCAGTTGCGCGGAAAGTTGCTCCCTGTTGCGCCATCCGTCATATCGCCGCTTGATATTCCACCGCGGTTTCCTGGCTTTCAGCTCCTGTGAGTACATACATATTTATTTTTGTGTATTTGTAGAGAGAATAACACAATTTGTATCTAGGATACGGTTAGTGTGAATGTAAGGTCGAAGCAAGCTTGAATTAGCTATTATTTCGTGTTCTTTTAGACTCATCATTATCATCATCATCCAAGCGTATTCCCGGTTGCATCCTCAGTAGTAATCCTAGGTGATTTGACGAGGTTACTAGTTTTTACAAAGAGCAACTGCCGTCAGACGTCCGCAAACTAAAGGGTAGACCAGAATCAATCCTTGGATAGATTTGGGCAAGCTAGATTAGGTTCGGGACCCACAGTTTATACGTGCCTTTCGAAACACGGAATCATTTTTCTTTTCGGATAATCAGGTGAATCAAGCCTGCAAATATTCTAACCAGACTGGAAACAACTTTTTTTATAATTAATACTTACCAGTGGGATTCAAACAAACCCACGACCTCCGGATCACAAGGAGAACGTCTTGAAAACTGGAACATGAAGGCAGTCAAAAGTCTTCAGTGTTTTCTTATAGACAAGCATAAAAGTAATTTGCACCATCACACGTTTTACTCTGACAATACACGCAGACAGATCATAGCCAACAGAGCCCAGGGCCGCAAGACCCAAAGGCCACTCTTAGCGTGTAGTTAGTGTGATGATCTTTATTTTACATTCATATAATTTACCTTTTGTGTGTTAGTGGACTTCCTGAGGTTTAAATGATGATGAATCTCACTCATAAACCTAAGCTATGTAGTACGATAAAACAAAATTATCGTCATAATTACAATCATATTATCTAAGCATTCATTAATTATACGTAATCCTATCTTTCAGAGCAAAGTTAAACCATAACGTATCGTGATATAGTGATACCTTACTTATCAAATATTTACAAACTCGACCTTACGATACGATACGAAAACTCATTAGCAAATAGGAAATTGAGACAACCCTAATTCCCGCCCGCTACCGGACAATCCAAACATTCCCAAATTAATTTAAACCGTGGGACAGCGGCACAATGGGTATAAATATTAACCGGCCGGATCATATTTAGTTTAATGAATAAGTAATGCTACGGATTGTCGGGACGTTATCAATTTGCCGGAGTGTCCCAAAGTCCCGGGCGGACGACCCTTGACTTTGCAATGTTTAAGTACAGGGTTGTGCCAGTCATGAAAACTAAGTATTTGACAATAGAATATATTTAGAATTTTGAAATCAGACGCAAACTTCTGATTTACTATATTGTTCTTCATTTATATCTTTCAAATTTAGTATAATACAATTTTTGCTGTAAGACTCCGTAGACGCTCGGAGGAGCTCGAGAAACTTTTATGCCATTTGTGGTCATCACCAATCAAGGGCGTACCGCACCCGGTGTCGCTTAACTTGCTAAAGCGGTTACTATGCATACTTTCACCAAATTCCTCACTTATAATAAATTTAAATAAACTGGATAGTGGCGAGTGGTAGCAACCCTAATGCAACCCCTTTGAAGAAGACTATTCTCATATCCAAAACAACATAAAAGCATTTCGGCAAATTGTTATTGACATGTTAAATAGTTTTGAGTCGGGATGTCGCGGTCCGACCTTTGTACAAGGAAATACTAAAACTAGATATACGTACATACTCTTTAAAAAAAAGTTTATATGCTAGCCTATTTTAAGCTTCTCTTCTCGGTCAGATCCTAGCAGCCAATCTGAAGAGGAATGGGCGAAAATTCTAATCATGTTGATAGGCCAGCCTGTAACGAAACGCCGATCGATCGACAAATAGTGCGACATGGATTGACCGCACGTTCAGGAGGCATCCCATTCACATTCCAAGGAAGGCACTAGAATGGACACATCGAGGCAAGCAAAAGCGTGGCTGACTAAAGCAGAGGACACGGTCGGTAACAGCGGAAATGAAGACGGGTTATCTTGGCCTGAAGTGAAGCACGTTGCTCAAGACAGAACGATATTTGAGTCATTTTAGTTTTACGGCCCTAGCGTTTGCCTGATTTTGAGGCACAAGATCTAAAAAGCTTCGTCCACCACATTAGGGACAAATATTGCTTATATTGAATATGAATGTAAATATTGAACTCATCTAGTTAAACCTAAGCCCTTGTTAACCCGATGCAGTGACGTCACCGTCGTACGAGCATGCTTACCATCATGCGTCATTTGTTGAGGGTCTGGACGACCCGAATGGCTCGTTTGAGATTGTACCGTGTGAAGGTTATGGACGTAATGAACGTTTAGTTTCAACTAATTTGTATTGTGGAATGTGAAATGTTTGTAATTTAGAGAACTATACTTACTTAGGTAGTTACTATCCTAGCTCAGCGACTCAATATGAGTCTTGTTCTCCACCTCTCGGTTCTGTGCTAGCTCATGCCAGTTAGCGCCAACTTGAAGCTCGTGCAGGTCCGCAGGTCCGCTATTACTACGTAGGAGAGAAGACCTAGTGGGCGAGCCTAACAACAAAGGTGAAGAAGCGTACACGCTTCGCTGGCACGGACGGACACGTCGGAAGAATAGAAGAGGATCGGGGGTGAAGAGATCAAGAGTGCATACCAGGGAAGGCCGATCGGGCACAGACAACTGTTTGTGTATTGAATTCTAAGTTCTAATTTCGTTTACAAGTAATTAAATAGAAATATTTCACACGTTTGCTGAAAGCTTTTGAACTTTATCATTTACCTAACAATCCTACTGATATTTTTTTTTAAATAACCTCTATAGTCCCACTGCCCAGTTCCAACCAATTCCTCTGAAACTGTTGCGAGTCGTCACACCAACGCTAATAATAATGTAAAAGCTAGGATATTATAAAGGTTTGTTTTATTTTCGTTCCGATTTCACACCAGTACAGCGGGTTAGAATTAATATTAACCTAGAGATAGCTTATTACATGAACAAACACCTAGGTGGCTTTTTATCTGGAGAAAATGTAAGATTCCCGTGATATTGTCAAATAACCTTTAACCACGCGGGCAACGAACGCTATAACTATATGGCTATACCATACGGCTATCTAGATTTATAACGTCACAGCCACAGCCTTATGTCCAGCAGTGGAGGTCCTGTGGCTAATATTATTTAGGCATGTCTGTATATTGTTTTCCGTCTTATTATAAAACACTTATTATCTTTGTTACTTAATTTAAACCATTATCCATGTTTATTCAAGTTGAGACCTAGAAAAATGCCACTTATTAATTATGTACAGTTTAAGTGTAAAAATTAAATTTAAGTTATGTAAAAATAGAGAAACACGATAAGGGCCATCTTGGGCAAAGGCGCTGATAGAAGCTATATACCTACTTTATTGAATAAACCTAACTAAGCAGAAATTGCCAAAATGAGATCATACCCATATTTACCACAAAAATAATCTCATTTGTAACGGGTTAACAATACATCCCTTAGGGCGACCACATCTTCTCCAATTAGAGGTCTTATAGACTTCAGGCTAGTTTAGATGAGCGTAATGAATATCGCCTTAAGACAAGCGGGGTAGCTCTGTCACAACCCTTTTGTGTATGGTGGATATGATAACAGAAAATGTAGGAATTTGAGAAAAAAATTGCTTGCCTGTAGACGTCCTGCCATGCCACTCTTTTTAAGAATATATTAGATTTTGACGTAATATTGTTTTGTGTCAGTCTGTACGTGTTATTTGCAATAACTGGGTAAAAACCTTCCCTTTATTTTCCACTTTCTCTAACCGTCGCTATCTCCTGCTAAAAAGGGAGATAAGCAAATTTATAAAGGCTATAGCCGTCATATTCATAAAAATACACAAACGTATTCTAAACCTATTTTAGTTAAGTATGAATATGACTAGTGTTTATCTTTTGTCTTCTTTCAGTCTCAGTTACCTATTGATAAAGGCGAGAGGGACTAACATATTTTAACTAAAATAAGTATACACCATGTTGTTAATTTTTATTAATACAAGAGCAAAACTCTAGCTTTTTGTAAAATTGCAATGATTTCGAGCAGTGCAAAGGTATGTGAGAATGAGTACATGACTACGAAGAAATACATTATATGTCACCGTATAATTGTGAAACTGATATAGTTTATAAACTATTTATCATGTAAACTGACGATAAATTTTGAACTGTACCGTACCAACTTATTAGTAGTCTGTGACCGTACTAACAATATAACTTATTAATTTTCTAAAGCCAACAAGTTTTATTTATCGATAAAAGATTACTGTATGTATGTCTAAAAATTTTAAAATTCATAAAAAAAGAAAACAATTTACATTACATTCGTACATACAGCAAAAATACAGATACGTCTTTATCACTAGAGATTTCAAGGAAACGTTAAACCTTTTCACTTACATGTGGTCACTTTAGTCCATAAATGATTCAGCCCATCAGCGCCACAGTGGCAGGTGTCTCCACAGCCTGCCCACTGGATATTGTACAAAGCTCGTGGTGCTTCGATGTGTTTACTTGTGGGATTGCGGGTTTGTTTTAAAGCTGTAGGTAGTGGGTTCATTATAGAATGGTGTCGCATGTAAACTTTATATGAGCTATCTTTTTAATCTCTTTCGTATAAGTTAGTAGATAGATAGAGTAGGTAGATAGAACTTACCTACCTTTTTATGTTGCACCTCATATGTTTGTTTTGACGTTTTGCCTCTAAAAACCATTTACCATGTGGATTCCGGCAGGATAAAATAGGGCCGCTCAAAGTTCTCCCGTGGATGTCGTAGAAGGCGACTTAGGAAAAAAAAATAACATCAATGGGACCTCTCCAACCCGTCTATCCAGTGAGGAGAGTGTAGTCCAAGTCCTCTGGCTGCTCTGGCCAAGTATGGCTCTTGTAGTATTGAGAGGGTCGTGCTCATGCAGTGGAGACAAAAAGACCTGATGATGATGTTGATGACATATAAAACCTCATTAAATGGAATCCTCCAAGTACGCTGGCGAAGGCAGAAGGTTGCAGCACACGCTCTGCAATGATCCCTACCTCGAATGATAAGAACCACTCTCATAAAAAAAAGGGGGAGACAAAAGAAAGTCGATGCCTCCTTCATATGTAAGGGGCTTGAAAAAACAGCCTAGGCGCGGAGACAAGCCTATGGAACCAGGTCAGAAGATTACAATTTACCAACATCCAATTCTCTTTTCCAATAAGAAAATCATTCAGCTCATGCATTATCATAACCCTCAAGCATCCCTGCATAAATATTCAAATTCGAACCTAAGAGATTTAACTCCAAAAAATGATTTATAATCGAATGCGAAATCAACGGCTCCAAGATTCATCTCGGGAACCCCAGCCAAGACATTTAATTACCGTCAAATTTATCGCCGCCCCATTACCCGACCACTTCTGGCCAGAATTAAAAACGCGAGAAAAAACCGAATCTATCCCCTTGATTACAAGCTGTCACGTCGTTGGATTTTTTCTAAACCCTCATTTGTAATTAGTCACGTTGGTTTTGTAGCTTCAGCATCTCAAGTGAGCATCCATTTTCTTAAATGCCCACTGTAATTGGCCCCCACCTCGGGACGCGCCAGCTTCAAAATTTATTACTTAATTACCTAAGAAAACGCGTCGCGCCGACGTCTCGACAGATGTTTTTTATTCCCGCGGAAAAACAAAACGCTTTAAGAATGACATTAATTAATTCTTAATGAAATTCATCTTCACCCTCGTGTTTAATTTAAGCGCTCGATTTATTGCTTGTACAATTTGTCGCGGACACTCCCCGCTCGGCAATTAAAACAGAGCATTCGCAATTACGTTTATTATCGGCGAGTAACACCAATCATTTGTAAATTCACCATTTGTTATTTCTGTTAAAAAAATCTAAAATAAATACTACTGTGGGTTATAAAACTGGCTCCTTATTTACTATAGCGACGTTTGTGGCTAGTTTTCCATTTTGTTTAAAAAACGAGCCAGCAACGTAGCTTTACAGTTTGTTAATATTTTCTTTGATAGGGGTCATCCACAGCTGTTTGGAACAGAGGCTCGTCGTATCTGAGATAGCCATCGTCTTGTCTCACTACATCAGGAAACGATTTATGAGTTATAGGATCATTGTAGGTCAAAATCGGTCCATCATGGTATTGGTGGCTGTTGATTAGATTCCTGTTGATATTCCTATCATTGTCATTATTATTTTTGTATTTTTCTTCCTTCTTCGGAAGAATAGGAATTGGTGTGATTTTCTCGTCGATTTTCTTATCTTTATTTGAAGTTCCAGCCAGAGCGAGATCTCTGAAATTTCTCTCTTCCTTCCTCAAAGGTGCGTATGGGTATCTATTCCTAAATCTGTAGTCGTACCTGCCGGACCTCGTGGAATAATCATCGTCGTATCGCTTGTACGGATCAACAGTGTACCTGTACCTTAAATCAACACTGGGTGGTGTTCGGACCACTTCCGGCAGATGCGCGTAATATATGATTCTCTTCGGCTTCCTGGGAACGTAATTATCGTATGTATCATCGTAGCGATCGACTCTCGGTACATAGCCAGGGATGTACCTTCTGCGGTCGCTTAAATCATAGTAGGGATCGCGTCTGTATAAATCGTCTGCGGGGTAGTATCGATCATCGTAGTAAGGTCTCCGCGATTCCGCCGGGTAATATACTGCTTGTCGCGGGTAAACGGGTTTGAATTGTTTGTTCCTCTCGTCCTCGCCAGGTCTGACAAATTCAGTTCTAATATTTTCGTTCCTTTGAGCTCTTTGGATGGATTCCTTATCGTTCCGCGATTCAGATGTTTCTAGCTGTTTGTTTTGAGTGATGAAGTTGACTCGCGGCATTCGTGAGTTAATTAGGTCTCCTGAAGGTTGAGGAGGGGTCAGGATGTCGTCTCTTTGACCGTCGACGCGGTCTGGGAAGGGTAGTTTGATCCAGTTCTCATTGGACGCTCTAGCGCCTCGGCCTGTAGGTTTGTCTGTCACTCGCTCCGTTGTTTGGTACAACGGCAAAACTTCTTTTACTTCAGGATTAGTGAGGGATATCTTGGTGGTTGGATCTTCTTCCGGAGGCAGCGGTCCTGGTATCCAAGGCGCTGGCTGGTTGTTATGCTCAGAACGAACGTTGTAGAACTTTTCTTCCTCGATGACGTCACGCCGACCTCGGGCCGGGTCTGAGTCTTCTACATTCTCCTGAAATTTTAATAAAATTTTCTTCAGTACCTCATCAATGATTTTTGTGATTAATATGCAGACATAACGAAAAGAAAGTGAGAAAATGAACTTTTTCAAAATTCAATGAACCAACCACCTTTTTAGCTTTTTTTCCTGTATTCCGGTTATATGACCCTACTGGTACTATCTTTGCTGAAAAGGATAACTATGGTTTATATGTATTTATTATAAAATATAGTATTGTTGAATTAGTATCCCATAATACAAGTTAAAACTTATTTTGGGGCTAGCTTAATTTTGGGATAAAAACTATCCTATGTCCTTTCCTGAGTCTCAAATTATATCCATACAAAATCTCATCTAAATAGGTTTAGTGGTTAAAGCGTGGAGAGGTAACAAACAAATATACAAACTCACTTTCGCATTTATAATATTAGTTGGGATTTATCTATTTATTGTACGTAATTTTTAGCAAGTAAGTATATTATATGTTATTTTATTCGTACCTCAGAATGTTTATCGAATCCGTTTTGTAAATCCAGGGGGAAAACAGCATGCACAAGAACGGAGCACCAAAGTATAGTAATTTTGACAGTCTTCATATTGAATACGGCCTTTTACCTGTAAAATAAAAAACAAAAATTAAAGTACTGTCGGGTAAAAATAATATCTTTCACGTACATATAAATGAGTATACGTATACGTAGCTAGATGCATGGCTATACAAAGAGAAAATGCGGCCAACGTTCTGGCACTATGCCGCACAGACAGTATCTTTTATATTTGTAAATTTTAAAAATAAGTTTTATTTTCACGTTTTTTTACTTTAAAGTTAAAAAATAAAAATAAATAAATATATAGGGACAAATTACACAGATTGAGCTAGCCCCAAAGAAAGTTCGAGACTTGTGTTATGGGATACTAACTCAACGATACTATATTTTATAACAAATACATATATAGTTACCATCCAAGACCCAGGACAATTTGAATAAGGCCATTTTTCAACTTGCCCTGACCAGGGATCGAACCCGGGAATTAATTAAGTTAAATAATTAAGTTCAATTATTAGTATTTCTTTCTTTTTGCTTAATAAAGATATAGAAGTAATGCTGTTTCAAGCTGTAAATTTCACCAACCATTTACGAAACCAAATTTTTCGCGCTACTTTAGTGCGTTTCCCCTCAGAAAATTTCCCGGCGTCACAATACGTAACTCTACGCCCCAGTCAGTGACCGGTGCGGCCCGGAAACTGTTGAAACCGGCCGGAAGCGCCGTCCGGCGAACCGTGACCATCATGTCACATCATCAGCTCTCGTTTGGTATTTTGAGGTGAATATTGTAATTATTGTATTGTGGAGACCGCTTTCGGTGTAATAAACATAAATTGGTCGGTTATTTTAATGTCGTTTTTACGACTGATGGAATGTATAATATATAGCTAAATTGAGATACAAAGGTATAACAGTAGATCGTTAAGGGACTTTGATCGTAAAGGGAGGAGCTCAGTGGCCCGGTGGAAGTGCGCATTGCTGCGTTTTCGCAAGTGAAGCGACACCAAGCGTGGTCCGCACTTGGATGGGTGACCACAAGTGGCATAAAATTTTCTTGAGCTCCTCCAAGCTTTGGAAGGCACGTATAAACCGTTGGTCCCGGCTGTTATCTTTGTATGGCAGTCGTCAAGCTATGTCAGTACCTTTAGGAGCCTGAAAAATCTGACACCAGTATTGGCCACTTATCAACAAACAAAACAAAGGGACTCTTAATCTGGGGGCACGGCAGTGCCCCCACCAAGTCGAGCAAAAAAGCGTCACGGCCGTACCATCCTTTTCTCGAAGCAATTCAGACCATTTTCGACCCCCTGTAACTTCGTTGTGGATAAAACTAGAAGACTGAAATTTTCAGTAACCATGCAGGCATTGTAAAGACACGGTATATTTCAAATTTCATTCAATTTGAACCAGTATTTTAAGAATTATAACGGGTCAAATTTCTTAATTTTGTCACTCACTGACTCACCGATCATCAAAATTCTAAGGCACTTTTAGCAGACTTAGAAGCTTCAAATTTGGAATATAAGTAGTGTTTGGTGTACGAATCAAGGAAAAACTAAAAAATCTAGAAAAGACCGCAAAGAAAATTAAGCCCATACAGCCAAGTCTTCAGTTAAATTTTTCAATATTGGCTTTATTCGTAACGATGTTTTACGGCAGTTATTATTATTGCGTGCGAAGCCGCGGGTTTAAGCTAGTCCCATATAAATATAGGCGCATGGTAGTGCCCCTGCCAAATCGAGCAAAAAATGGGTATTCCCGTCATGAAAACACGTGTAAATTAAATTATTTAATGCAAAAAACGTACCTACGTGCGTATTCGTACTTATTACGAGTGCGTAAGGTTGTAAATTAATTATTATACCACGCGCTGCGATGCTAGCGAGTGAGCGCGGGCCGAGTCATGCTCAGGCGAAATATTGACGTGAGTCTTGGTTTAGTTAATGTTTCTATCGGTATAGTGCAAAGAGTAAAGGTTGATCCGGATAATACAAAAATCATTATGAAAATATACATTACATTTAATAACGAACATGTTTACGAACTTTGTCCGGTTAAAACTAAATTTGAAATTATTAATAGAGCTTATGTTCATCGCGAACAGTTTCCCATATGTAAAGCCTATGCTATAACTATACATAAAAGTCAAGGACTAAGTCTACATAATGCACTGATGGATATCGGTTCTACAGTATTCACATCCGGTCAAGTTTACGTGGCACTTTCGAGAGTTACAGGTCTGGGCGGTTTACGTCTAATTAATGTCGACTTTGGAAGTGTTAAAGCGCAGGAATCCTCAATTTGTGAATACAACAGACGAAGAAGCGTTTACCGTCCAGATTTGTCAAAAATTGTAACATCAAAGCCTCCCAGAAAAACGCATAGAGACAGGGAGTGGGCTCTTAGAAAAACTGTAGCTGAAGCTCAAGAAGTAGTACCGGAAAAGAGAAAACGGAAGGCTACCTACAAAAATAAGAAAAGTTCATAAGTCAGAGAGAGGGCTTTAAGAAAATTCGTTGCTGGTAGATATACATATATACAATAAGTAGAAGGTACCGAAAAGGAAAAAAGTAGAACTGTCTACAAAATACAAAAAGAAATGAGATCCCATCAAAAACAATACTTGTCAAAAAAACCAAGTCTCTCAACTCAGTTGTTCTGCGGTAAAAAGTTGTGAGATCCATGTAAACGCCTGAAAACACGTGTAAATTCAATCGCCTGAAAACACATGTAAATTCAATTATTTAGTGCGATGGCCAAGTCTCGATATATTTATATAAAACATTAAAGAATTTTAATATTGATATGCGTCACTATAAGATGCTGTTAATTATTACGTAACAACTTAATGCTTCGAGTACGGAGATTCCAGACACAATTGATTTTCAATTGTTATGGACCACGATCGTGGTCTTAGAGACTGGACGTATTAAGACAGAAAGTCGCTTAAGTAAAGACTGAATAAATTAATAACCGACTTGGTATTACATGGATCTCACAACTTTTTACCGCAGAACAACTGAGTTACGAGACTTGTTTTTTTGACAAGTATTGTTTTTGATGGGATTATCTTTTTGTGCAAAACGTTTTATTGCCGCTTCTTCTACACTTGCGCTTGGAAAGCGGCACTAAACTGTACAAAATAAGCTGTATTTATTTTTAATTTTACGGCTCTGGATACTAGTCCTTTAGAGATCATCTTATTTTTTTCAATTCTTTATTACACCCTATCTATACAATCAAAGGGTAAATGATCTGACGTTAACAACTATTATAAAATCGAAAACAAAATTTACAATTATAAAGTCATATAAGTAATATCCAAAAATCAATAAATTATTTTGACTTTGAGTTTGTTGTTATGTTTTTGGAACTGGCCAACACTTTATGTCAGAGTTTCAAAGGGCCTGAAGGCATCTGACATATTATAGCTTGACGACTGGCATCTAATGATGACAGCAGGGAACCCAAAACCAACTACCTACTTAACTTGCCTTCTTAAGCTAGAACAATTTAACTAAACACAACCGGACCATATAATGATGACATCCGTATCCGGTTGGAGGTTGACGTCTTTGAATGAAACACGCAGGAGCTTGAGGTAGTTTCGACAGTGTTTTTTATTTTTTAATTTGCCATTGTCACCCTGGCTCGAACATCGTTACACGAAAATTTGATTTTCCGAATTGTAAAGTGTGTTAATTTATAAGTTGTCATATACTGGAAAGATGGGATCGTACTGCTTTACCCATAGTTTGTGTAGTAGGTACAAATACAACCCATAAAAAATTACACAGAAATATTTCGTTTCTGGTCACATTTTATAATACTTTATATCCATCTTATACCTTTTAAATCTATGGATTATGATGCGTTTTTTGTTTTTGTTTGGAAGCTGATGGATGGTTCGACATAATTCTTGGTACAGTTGTGTCGCAGGCAACATAAAAAGTCATTATTTATGTAACTTCATTACAATACAAAATGAGTAAACGCATTTTCAAACCTTTTCAACCAACAGGTGATGCTGACATAGAGTGTACTTAGTTGCACACAAAGAGGTTTAACTAAGTTGGCTCTACAGGAAGTCTTTTGCCCCTTAATACAATAATTATGTAATAATGCAGAAAAACTGATATACTTCATGAAACTATCCAGCAGCCCGGGCAATATCTATCTATACATATAATAAAACAGTAAAAAAAGTGTGTCTGTACATTAAATATATTTCCAAAAAAAATATTGGGGGTGATGGAGACGTAGTAATAGAGTAAGAATTTAAAAAAAAATGTCTGTCTGTTTGTCTGTATGTCTGTTTGTCTGTTTGTCTGTTTGTACACGCTAATCTCCGGAAATACTGGACGGATTCGAATGAAACTTCTTTTGTTATATAGCTATTAAGCCTGGGCAACATATAGGGTATAAATGATTTTGGAAAATGGAACGCCTGATGCAGAACCATAATGGTCCAGCTAAACTATAAGAGATATAAAAATGCCGCCTTAGTAAAAGTTGTTCAGCCTGATGAGCATTTTCCAGAGACATAAAGTCCACGCGAACGAAGTCGCGGGCTTCGGCTAGTATATAATAAAAATACTATATTTTATAACAAATACATGTTATGCTAAATAATAATTTATTGTACATCAAACAAAAAATTGTATCCCATCACACAAGTCACGATCTCGAACTTACTTTGGGGCTAGCTCGATCTGTGTGACTTGACCGTTTATTATTCAGAAAATAATAAAGTATCTGGTTTGACTAGTTGAAAACTAGCGGATTTGACGTACCGGAGAGCCTGATTACGACGAATAGGACTTACAATGCCAGGCCCTGACACAGCGACGGATGACCACCGATTTTGTCCGTCATCGTCACGCTTATTGACGGACAGCGAGGTCTTCAGACCTTCAACTGGTGTTGTCTAGTCTGGCCATGTCCACGTCTTATGTGAAAAGTTAGGAGCTATCTTTAAACCTCATATTGGGGGAGGATGTTAAATACATTTACCGATTCATTTGATGTGCGATAATTTTTCACCGATTTTGATAAAATTACTATGGGCATGGATGAACTATTTACTTAAGTTTATATTATCTTTGCTATGGGACACCTCGCAAGTATACCCTTTCAAACAAAAAAAGAAATTTCCGAATCGATCCTGGCGTTTTCAAATAATCAGTAAACATGCATAAAAAGAAGATCGCGACGAATTGATAAACTCCTCTTTTTATGGAAATCTTTTTCTACCTTCTCGCCCACGATCACGCTAAAAGTGGCCTTTGGGTCTTGCGGCCCTGGGCCTTCTCTGCTTAGAGCTGAAAGACCCGAAATGCTCTGACTGCCCCATTAGGGATAAAAACGTGATAATGTATCTATGTCTATGTAATACTCATAACGAACAAACCCGCCCGAGCGATAAAGCCTTTCCCTAATCCTTATTTAAATTCAAGGACCGCCAGACACAATGGCTAGTATTTCCCACACGAGGCGTTATAGCGTACCAAACAGACGGACAGTTCCGCTCCATATAGCGACAGTATTGACGACCGATCACCGTTAGTCCAATGTCCGATTCAATGCGCTGGGAACTCTGACCTACATTTCTTTGATCGCCAAATCCCTTTTGTGAGTCATTTTTTGACAGTCATGTCAATTTTCCGCTGCATTTTTAGCGTTTCTTTGTTTCCTATCAGCAAAACACAGTTATAACCTCTAATAACTCACAAAAGCCGTACAATGAGCCAATGACAAATTTACCCAAAATATAATTTACGTACACTTAGCACATCATGCACTCAGAAAAAGATATAGCTAAACCAGTTTTGCTATAGCTTTTCTTAGCAAATTTGCGAAAAACGCTCAGTTTTCGCAAATGTGCTAAGAAAAGCTTCACATTCTCACTTTAAACTGTAAACAGTAGTTCATTAAATAGTTTGATGGATTATCTAGGGCCTGTGAGACCATAATTTTAAATGAAATCTCATTCAAATGATTCATTTTAAATGGGCACAGGACTCAGATTAAAGAACATCTAAGGCACAGGACCCCGAAAAATTCATGACCATTCGAGACTACTCAAATTTTTTGCTAGTTGAAACCATTCTTTTTTCTCAGTGTGACCTCCACAACACGGATATAAACTAAAAATATTTTTGACTCATCAGATAGATTAATAAATACCTACTATAATAAATATATAGGGACAAATCACTGAGTTAACTAGCCTAAAGTAAGTTTAAACTTGTGTTAGGGATACTAGCTTATCGATACTACAATTTAAAAAGGCCATTTTCCAACTAGTCCAGGCTGGGGATTATCCACTTTTGGAATACACATTCTCCCCGGATTGGCGGTCCTAGCGTGTTGACGATTACGCCACGAAGGTTTTTGGAACGAAGTTCCTTACTGCGCGTTGCGAAAGGGGGCTAGACGGAAAAAAATAAGACCAAAAGTTGTAACGACACTTTCTGCTATAGTTGTAAGCCGTGCGGTGTGCGCGTGTTTCTCTGTCTGTCTCTCTTTCTCCAAAGTAATCGAAAGAAACTTCGTTCCATCCGGGTGTCCCTTGACACCTCTCAAGTTTTTTATTCTTACATATCGTATCTTTTATTATAAAAACATATTGTATACTTTTTTTTCAGCTAATTCTTATCGAAAACATATTATGAGATGATGAGAATGAACTAAAGAAACAATTTTTTAATGTGATGCATACTAAAATGCTCCCATGCTGGTCTGGGAGAAATAAAAAAACTTAGAATGTACCAGCTGCTTCTCTTCCCACGCAGATCGTAAAAGCCGATCGAGGGAATGGGCAGGAATGCAAATCATGTTAACAGGCGATGCGGCTAGCAACCCATCACTGTATTGATTGCTTTTCCATCTTCTCGCCCACCATGACGCTAAAAGTGGCTTTTGGGTCTTGCGGCCCTGGGCTCTGCATAGAGCCGCAAGACCCAAAATGCTCTGTCTGCCCCATTAGGGATAAAGACGTGATAGTATGTATGTATGTATGTATGCATACTAAAAAGCTCACCTTTCAGTGAGAACCAGTGGTCGTCGCCTTCAAATTTACCAACCATCAAGGAGTAAAAACAAACAATCATACAAGCAGACAGCGTTATGCAGATACATCAGTATGGACGAATCATCACCGTTATTCGAATATTAGATTCGATGCGCTGGGACCACGGACCTACCTTCATTTCTTGAATCCCTATGTGCGAACTGAAGTTTCATGGCCGCTATTTTCAGGCATTTCTTATTTGGGTCGAATAGTGCATAGGTGCATAGGTACCATATCTAAAGGTACAAAAATTCTAAGGTTCTTGGTAGATAGGTATCCACTTTTGGAACCCAGCTAAACGTAGTCTTGCAGGCTTTTGCGTTTTATACCTAAGATTGATTCTTTATCGATAAGTTGAAAAATTTTGTGTCTCTAGTTTTTTTGAATATTTTTATGTTGTTCCTACCTATGGTTTCTACCAAATAAAAAAGATTATTTCTTTCTTTTAAAATAAAATACAGCCAGGACAAAAGAAAGAGATACATAATATGGACTTATTTAAATATACAAACATGTGTCTATCTGAACATCTTATACATACATACTATCTCGTCTTTATTCACAATGGAGCAGACAGAGCATTTTGTATCTTGCGGCTCTAAGCAGACAGAGCACAGGGCCCAAAAGCCACTTTTAGCGAGATGATAAGCAAGAAGATAGAAAAACAATCAATATAGTTTATATAGTGATGGGTTGCTAGCCGCATCGCCTATATCATGATTCGTATTTTCCCTCGATCGGCTTTTTTGAGCATCTGATAAACTGGATTAACAACATTGGATCAACACACGCAAGCAAGAAAGCAGAATAAACTCACCGTATAATTACTGGTCAAATAAGCTACTTATAGTATTTTATATGATAAGTCTAAAAGACTATTGTGATGTGACCCATTGAGTAAGAACGTAGTACGTATCTACGCTATAAAATGTCATGCCAGCAAGAGAGAATCAAAAACGAACGCATGCCACCAATTTCACACAGGTAGAAACGATCTCTCAAGCACTTCCTGACGGGCATTCTCGGAAAACTTCATGTTTGAACAAGATAAAACTTATAATCGCAAACCGACCTCCGTAGGCAAAATCATCGTTTTGATAACGATGGAACCAAGTTTGATAAATCTAAGAAAAGAAGAAAAAGACCTCCGTAACAGCACACAGGGATGGGAACCATAATTTACTAGGACTTGCCAGAGAGTCTTCTTGATTCTTGTTATCGACAGGGAAAACTAACACTGGTATTTTACGACTTTGTGTTATTGTCCTAGTTTGGTTAGGACATTGCAGGCTGATCACCTGATTGTCTGATAAGTAAGACGATCCGTGCTTCGGAGGGCACCTTAAGCTGTCGGTCCCGGTCACTGTCTTTGACATTGGTCGTTACCTAAAATCATGTCGGTTTAAAAACTCTGACACTAGTATTAGTCACTAACACACACGATAAGAAGAAGACTAACACTGGTATGACGAGTCATCTGGTTACAACAGTCATTTTATGTTGGTCGAAGTAAAAATATTTTATTTTATTTATTTACACACTAGTGAAACTAGTATGAAGTTCTCACTATTTTTTCCTTTACCCAAGTCCGGATCTAGAGTGGGCAAACCGGGGCATCCGCCCCGGGCACCAGTTTCAGGTGCCGTCAAAATCTTCAAATATTTAGGGCGGAAGGAGGAAGGGGAGTCCCACCTCCTGGACTAGGGAATTTAGATTTTGCCCCTCTTAAAAAAAGGTCTAGGTCCAGCACTGCCTCCACCATAGAAGAAAGCAATGGTTGATGAAATTGATCGTACATGAATCAGACTATCTGCAAGCTTAGAGGTTTAATTGGTTATAGATTGCGCTTGAAAAACCACTACACCGCTTCTAAAGATGTAAGTAGGAAGTAAAGTAAAGGTTGGTAAGTAGACAGGTTACTCACTTGACATTCCAGTGTCCAGCCCGTGCGCAGCGAGCACCAGCACCACATTGACCGCCGGCGCCTGTCCCCCGGCGTCACGCGGGCTGCCGCACACTAGTGTTGCCAAGCAATCAATAGTTTTACGATCGATAGTTTTAATCGAAAGAAAAACTATCGATAGGCCTGTCGATAATATCGTTAGCCTTTTTTTATGTGCTATACTTTCGCTTACCAAATATATTATCGATGGTATCGATCCTGAAGACGAACAATCTATCGATACTGTGTCTACAGTATACCAACCGCTACCGGTTACTTAACCTCCGCAATACAAAGTTATAAAGTTCGATATCGATAGTGTAAATAGTTTATGAAAAGCAATGCTAAATATTTTAACACCATTTTACTCAAGTAAAAAACTATAAAATAATATTTAGTTAAGACTTTTCACGTTAGTTTTAATAATTTAAAAGCCATAATATAGATACTAGTGATAGTATGTATCGATAGTTTTTTCGGTCAGGATCGATACTATCGATAATATCGGTTGGTAACCGATCCAATATATCAGTTTTTCTTAAAATACCGATAGTCTATCGATAGGCAATCGATAGTGGACTATCGGGCGGCAACACTACTGCACACAATCCGTGGCGGTCCATTGTCTTGCTAATGCGACGGATGCCGGTCTGTTTGCTTTTGCCTAAATTCTGTTTAGATAGCCGGTTCAGATAAATTCAGGCTGATTTAGTTTGATCTAATGCGGAAGCATGAGGTAAGTAGGTACTTGGCTTTTTCATTTAGAGCCTTTCTGGTCTGGGAGTAAAAAAAAATTTGAAGTGTACCAACTACTGTTTTGATCGATGTTCCTTAGTAAACAAGGAACCCTTATAGTTTCGCCATGTCTGTCTGTCTGTCTGTCTGTCCGTCCGCGGTCCTACTCAAAAACTATAAGTACTAGAAAGCTGTAATTTGGCATGGATATGTATATCAATCATGGCGAAAAAGTCGTAAAATAAAATATGGAAAATAATTTTTTTTAGGGTAGCTGCCATACAAGTAAAGAGCAAGTCATTTTCTCTGCAAACATATTGTGTGGGGTATCGTTAAATAGGTTTTTTAAAAATATTGTGAGCTTGGAAAAACCAGTTTTCGATTTAGGAATCCGTGTCTGAAATATTTAGGTTTCAAGTAATTTTTTTTGTTAAAGTCACATGTCCCCCTCGTCTATCTGCTAAACGATTATATGTGGACACGTGAAAAAATCACAGCTATAGTATATATAATGTAGTTTAAAGGAAAACTATCAGAGCTAAGTAGGGTTAACAAATTAAAAAGTTATAGGTGATCACTTATAAAATGTACTCGAAAAGGAAAATTTCATACAAATTCAATACTTAGCGGTTTTAGACTGCAAGTTGGCATTTACAACTACGGAACCCTATACTGCGCGTGGCCCGACACGCACTTGGCCAATTATTTTTGTTTCTTGACTGTTATTTTAATTTTATTATGCTATAGCGATCTAGTATAGCCTGTGGTTTGATTTTTACGGGTATGTCCCTTCCACGATAAATAATAATACCGTCTACGTCTGTACATACTTAGGTACCTAGGCATATTCATAAATAATACTTAGGAATAACATCTGTATCGCCACTTCCAGGTGCATCAACATCATCCACCATTGCAGCGATGAATGATGACCTTAGTTGTGTATCGGATTGGGCTACATATCACGGCCTCAAGGTAAATCCTTGTTAGTCTAAGGCAATGGTGATCGGTACTAGTGTTTTGCGAAACCGGATTGATTTTAAATGGCTTTCGCCTGTGATATTTGAGGGTTCCGTGATTGCCTTTATCAACACAGCCAAGAACATTGGGCATTGTAATCGACTATAGCCTTAAATGGTCAGCCCACATTAATGAACCATCAAATACACTTAGATCTATCCAATACTTCTTGCCCTTTGAGACTAGGATTTCTCTTGCCCATTCACTTATTCAACCAACTTTGGAATACGATGATACTTGCTACTTGGATGACAGAAGATCTTTTAGATAAACTGGACGCTTGCAAAATTTGTGTACTTATCCGTTATCCCTCCTCACGACACCGCTACCTTTTTTTACTTCTCTGTACATGCAGTCAGACTCATATGAGTATGGTTAGGTAACTATTGTTTTTTTTTACTATTTGTGCGTTACACAGAAGCTTATATTATTACTCTGTGCATAGAAGTGATAATACATTTATTATGTACATCTAAAAGCAATGACGTCATGCTTTTGCTCCCGAAATGTTTGATAATTTTGGAATAACTGTTGCCAACGTCCATACCACGTTGAAAACACCGGTTCTCGTCTGATCACCGAAGTTAAGCAAAGTCGGGCGTAGTCAGTACTTGGATGGGTGACCGCCTGGGAACACTACGTGATGTTGGCTTCTTTGCCTCTTTTTTATACTATTTACGTAGTATATTATTACTCTGTGCTTTTTCGTTTTTAATTTCGAATGCAATTTTTGTCTGTCTATGCATCGTAACTTCACCGATTATTTTTGTTCGAATATACACAAATGAAATGTTTTATAGCGTTTGATAATTTTTGATATTATATGTAATAATCTAGGCCTTTAATATTGTAATATATTAAGGAGCCTGAAATAAAATAAATGAAAGTTTAAAATGGATTAAATGTTTATTGGCGTGATAGATCAATTCACTGCCGTGCCGAAATAAATTATCTTGCCGGTCTCGGTATATTATCTTTGGTAACGGGAAGTCATTCGTGCTTTATCTTTGTTACCTATTTGCAATGCCTGTAGGTAGATGTCGCCACTTGTAAACATTGCGTTTCTGCAACGCGCTATGGAGATTTTTCCACCGAGAATGACCCCTTTTCTGCGGATCATTTGTGGTATCGCTTCTCGGCCTTTTGGCTAAGATCAAAGTGTAGTATCTGTTCTTTTCAGCTTAATATCTGAAAGTTCCCCCACTGGGGGACCAGTATATTAAACTGATTTTTGTAAACCGACGGGATGTTCGGGGCTCGCTCCACTCCCGTCACGGGTCGGCCCGGCATTGCAGTGCCGCCGGGATCGGCCCACATAAATCCATGAACAACTTCTAGTTCTGACTATGTACATGTCGTAGGACGTCGTAGACATTGAAATGTTTTGTATGTATGGAGGTAATAGCTACCTATAATGTATGTACTAAGATAAATCTATTTAAGTCAAAGATATGGGTTAGGTATCGTATGATTGTTATTTTTTATGAAAATGATGTATGAGGGATAATAGTAAATAAATAATTTCTACTTTGACAAGCTAGAGAAAGCTATAAAATTCAAATGTATGGGCAATGGAGATCGGTCCACAGAATTCCATGTAAAAAATTCAGTCCCGAAAACAGAATTCTGATTCTTAAAAATGTCCGATTCTATAGATTAATCCGAAAATCCATACCGCATCATAAAATGAACTCTGACGACCAATGTGACTGATTTCATAATACATTTGGTTCATTACCAATTTGTGATGACTTGATCTATGCTATGATAATTTCATCTTTTCAAAACAGACAATTTATAAAGTACTAGTGTAGTCCTGCTTTCGATCACAAAGCGCTGCTGATGCGTGTCGCCTGTCGCCAAATCCCCGCCTGGTCCGTCAATAATCACTACGACTGGTCAGAGCCCTTTGTCGGTTGGTCAACGCACTCTGTCCTCCTAACACATAGTCTGCCCTAACCTTTTGTGACATTCATACTTTGGTGATTCTATTGTTTCTGCGCTGTGATTTGTGTGGGAATGTGTATTACATTACTTACATTTCTGCAATTATGTCTGTTAACAAGTGTATCTAGCGTTTCCTATTTCCGGGACTCATTTTCCGACTGACAAAAAAAGATATCAGCACGCGAATGTTTCGTTCCGTGCTCAACTGCTGACAGATGAGATCCAACTCTACATTTTTGAATTGAACCTCTTAAATTCTAAAAGGATTTTATAAGGAATATACGTTTAAGTGGCATATGCGTCATAAATTAAACCACAGGCTTTACAGATCACTATAAAATAAAATAAAAATATTTATTTCAGATGACAGGATCCATAATTGTGTTAGGTTTATTTAATCTATGTTAGTATAATATACGTATGTGTTGCTTGCGTTCTTACATTTATAACTTGGGAGTGGGTTTTAAATATCACCCTCCTTACAAAAGACGCCCACAAGGGAGAAGTATGGCGATCTGCTAACGTCGTCAGGATGCTATTGGAGCTAGCCCGCACTCTGTTTGTAAGCGAGGTGGTTTTTTGCGACGAATAGCTGCAAAGCCTTCAAAACAAAAAAAACAACATTCCCTTACAAATTGCCCAGGCGAGTTCACACTTTTGTATGGAAAGTCTCTTTATTTTTGTTATTTTAATTTCATTATACTTGATTTGTTCATTACGCATATGTCACTTAGACGTTGCATAACGTGACAAGTAACTACAAACACAAAAGAATGACGCTGTGATGTTCCTTAATAAAACGACACAAATAGTAGACATTAAATCTTTAATACTATTATTGTTCCGTTTAAAATTGCGATCAACATAAATGCACTGTGTGACCAAATAACTGACACGTGTGATAAATAAAACTAAACCTTATTGTATTGAACATAAGTATCATAACGTCGAGATAAGTAAGGCATCGTTAGCACTAGTTAGCGAAAGCTAGGGAACATTACACCGAAAAGTAAAATATTCATATTTGAAGTAAAGTAGGTACAGAATCACAAAACCATGTTTTACTAACTTAAAACATCCCAGTAATCTAATATAGAATTTACATACAACATATAAAAAAATGTGATGCAATAAAAAAAACAGAAGTTCAACTTCTTACAAAATATATTCTAAGATCGCACATACTATAGCACCAGCTATAGCAAATATAGAGCTCACTAAATGTGAACGATTCTGAACACAATATGTAGATTGGTGTCATGGCAGACCAATTTGCCTTCAAACGCAAATAAATTACTGTTCGGTATAATGTCGAGAGTAATCATAAAATATTCATGGACCAAATGCTGGCTGATATGAGTTGCACGGCTAATTGCCCTTTCTGTATTATCTATAGTAATGGCCGCTGGAAATATTCCGAATCTGGGCATTTTCCCATTGTAAAATTACGGGAATATTCCCAATTTTTCTGTAAATATTTCTCTACATTTTTTGAAAATATTGTAGGGAATGTTTACAGGAGTATTCCTCAAATTTCTAGGTACGGCACATTACTAATTTTCCACTGTCGACAAATGTCTGTCCAATTATAATTTTAGAAATCAAACTATTAGTATTAAATAAGTTCATCATGATTTTTTTATAGACGTACAGTTGTTGACAGTGATAGAATAAAAAAATAATTTACGTGAAAACATTATATAATTTTTCAAAGCTCTAGATTTTCTTTAGATTCATCAATGGGTTGAAGAACGATGAACAACGAAACAATTACTATGTTACGACTTTATATAATTCAGGTAAAGGCGGTAAAAGTAGACACATTCAATTCAACACACCTTTTTGCGTACTGGACTTGCGTCCACCTTGTCTTATACAAAAATAAAGGTGGCTACACACGATAAGATTTAGCATACAATCTGCAGCAACAATCTGGTTCTATACGTATACACATTATAATCTGCAGCACATCACCAGATTGTACCCACACACAGGTGGCTACACACGACACAATTTAGCACAATCTGTAGTAACAATCTGGTGCACTACGTCAAAGATAATATAATTACTAACGCAACAGATACCCAACGCCATAAAAACTATTGGAGGTAACCGTAAGTAGGTAAAACTGAAGTTGCGGGGTAGCCTTACAGAGATGGCAGTACACACGACTAACAAAAGAGTGACAAAGAAAGTGTTAATATACTTCAAAAATATGTATTGCATTTCTTTTGCTTAGTTACAGTACTACTTTATTTAAATAATAGTGATAAAAGACTATGTTTTAATTATTACCTTATAGCGTCATCTGGTGACGATGAAGAGAAATGATTATGTTAAAGAAAAGGACTACGTGTACACAGTATACACAACTATCTGCACACAGAGAATACAGCACAAGATTGTATTTAAAACTGTGTCGTGTGCCACCTAAGGCCTAACGCAGACGACGCAGATGCGCGCCAGACTTTTTGTTACGCGTCGTGTGCGTTACTGCATATGACTGCATGGGTTCTATTTTCAGACTAAAAAGTGCGTCACGGATAGTCTTGTCATCTACGTTGGGCCTGAAGTGGATTTAAAGAAGTCTACAACAACGGCGTGTTAAACGTTAGCCCAAACCAGCCAGCACTCGGCCCCGCAGCCTATCTAAGCGAGCGCCCTAGCCCTCCTGCTGCGCCATGGCAGCGGGGTTGCTGGGCTCGTTGTTCCGCTTCTTGGAGCCCGACACGATGTCGTCGATCCGGAGCAAAAGGATCGCCGTCTCCACTGCCGTCTTGTACACCTGCAAAGAGAACAAGTCTTTGTTAATTTAAAAAAAAAACGGCTGCCTTTTAAATTAGCTGTATGCCTAAGATGCAACGGGGAACCCGTAATTGTATTATGATTTTAGCCACATATAAAAGACGTAAGACGCGGACGGGGCGCAGCAGACATAATATGTCTTTTCTGTGTGTTCTGCCACGCGACGTTATATTTTCTTAACAGTACCCAATAATTTATTTTTGATACCAAATAATTTATTTTCGTCCCAGGAAAGTACCCGACCAGATATGTTCAGAGTTTATTTACAGCATAACAAGTACACATACTACCAAAATCCGTAAAATATGTAAATGCTCTAAGATTATTTTATCTTAGCGCGTTTCCGCTTGCATCTTGGGCTTGTGTCCAAGAAACGGGTTCTACTCGGCACGGTACGGCATAGAACCGGCACCGTGCCATGACATTGTAACCGTGCTCGTCGACACAGGCCCTTAATCGTGCTAGTCGTAGACTCGTAGTGGTGAACAAGACTCGAATCTTCTTACTTAGGACTCAAGAGTCGTTTACAGGGCTCGATTTGACGCCTGTGAGCTTTAGTGAGATTAGAGCTTGAGTCTTTCGCTCGAGCCTTTTCTTTATTCTTTATTATTTATAAAAATTACCTCGTGCACTTACAGTTTCCCAAAGCGTACACGTGAGTCAATAACTTACCTTAACCTATAACCTTTTTCTGCACCCACGTCTTTTTACCCGACTGTGAAAAGGGAGGATTACGTTTTTCGAGCGTGTTTAAAAGCAATGATTTTTCATTTATAAAATTTATCTATCAATGAGAAATAAAATGTGATTGATTACAATAGTAGTTAAAGAATGTTTGTTTGCATACTTTGGATAATTAAAATTCATCTGAAATCACGCCTCGAATCCTTGTAAGCTATCAAGAACAGCTCACGTACATTTGGAGACTTGAGTCTTTATAAAGGCTCGAGTCATTGCTCAAAGAACAAAATGAATGAATGAATTGCTCAAAGAATACGCGCTCGCCTAGTCTCGGAACTTCCAACTTATTGAGCTCAAGGAGCCCTGCAAACTTGAGTCTGTTTTGACTCAATTTTTCAAAATTAGAACTCGAGTCCTCGACTGATGTACATCACTAGCTAGCTGTCGCTGGCAGCAGGAGTTTTTGGCGGGAATTCAAGGGGTCCAGTTGGAGTTTGCTTTAAATTGTTTTGCGAATTGATTCTAGTGGACTTTATAATATGAAATTGATGTAGCTTGGTGTTATAAATGCTCATTCTCATGGACAATATGTGAAATGTTTAAAGTGGACAGTCATAGTGCGGTTGTAGTGATATTTATTTGCGGACTGCGGTGGGCGTCTTTGGGCGCCGTCCGCCACTCAATCGGCTATGAAAACCAGTGGACTCGTATAGATTTGTCGCCAGAAGCTCCCGTGAAGCAATCAAAAGACCTGTACCAACCTTTGGATTAGGAATAAAATAGAGATAAATAAAGATTGGCTCTAAAGGACCAGTATCCAGAGCCGTAAATTAGTTTAAAAAAAAATCGCTGGCAGCAAGACTCGCCTGCAGTTTGACGGCGAGCGGCTCCCAGATGCCCTTGACGGCCATGTCGACGATCTCGCCGGTCTCGCCGTCGATGCCGGCCGTGCTGCCGCCCGCCGCGGCGTGCCGCGCGCGCAGCGCCGTCAGCGTGCGGATCGTGTTCGCGCCGCAGTTCTGCGCCAGCGTGCGCGGGATTATTTCTGTACACGGAATAGGCGGTTATGATTGTGAAATAGACGACCAAGGGAAAGAGGGAAATTGGTATCTATCGATTTATTCTATATACGAAATATACGATATATTACTGAGATAGGCGAACGAGGGAAAGACGGAAATTCATTTCTATTTATCATTAAATACACAATATGACTGTGAAATAGGCGATCGAGAGAAACATGGAAGTTGGTATCTATCGATTTATTTCGAGGTTAATACTTCTATACCTTTGTATACGTCGCAGTTGGGTACTATAATTAGTTGTTTGACTAAACCTCTAGTTTGGCATTACAGCTCGGCTTTGTAAAACAGCTGAAAATCGTTCAGCTGGATTGTCAATATTTAAACGAGACAATACATTTTAACTAAAATAAGTTTTATTGTAAGTTTTTAATTTTAATAAATATAGGGGTTGGGTTATGGATGTAAAGTTGAAGGCAACTGACCTGTGGTGCTATTTTTGAAAAGCGGAGTCACTAAACGAACAGTTTGTTGTACGGAAAAGCCATGCGTGTAGGCGACTCCGCGTTTCAAAAATGGCAGTTCTGAACTAAGTACTCATCATCATCATCATTTCAGCCGCATAACGTCCACTGCTGGACATAGGTCTCTCCCAACGATTTCCAAAATGAATGATCTAGAACGGTGCTAAGAACTAATTAGTACTGCGTGCAAGCTCACCGAGCGCCTGCGCAACCGCGCGGTAGGGCGAGGAGTGCGCGGCGCGGCCGGCCAGCGCCTGCGACACCGCCATCTCCACCGCGCCGCCGCCCGCCACCAGCCGCGGAGACAGCACCTGCGCACAAACACATTCTTTGTCAGGATCGTAGCAAATAAATAAATAAATATATAGGGACAAATTACACTGATTGAGCTAGCCCCAAAGTAACTTCGAGACTTGTGTCATGGGATACTAACTCAACGATACTATATTTTATAACAAATACATATATAACTAAACATCCAAGACCCAGGACAATTTGAAAAAGGCCATTTTCCAACTTGCCCTGACCGGGAATCGAACCCGAGACCTCTGGGTGGCGGATTAGCATGGTGACCACTACGCCACGGAGGTCGTCAAATACATACATAGTGTCTGCCTACCCCTGTAGGACTGTACCCTGTACAGGTCGTTGCGAAGCGCCGGTATCGGTAGCTTTTCTTAAAAAATAAATTTAATTTTCATGTGTACGTGTAAAAAATAATAATAATTTACATTACGTAGTGTAAACTAAGTAATGTAATTTTTTTTTAATTTATTGTATATAGGGTTTACAAATAGTGTAACAATACAAATGAATCTTAAATATTACTAAAATCTACAACAACGACATTCACCTCATTTACATTATTTAAATCTTACAAAGTTGAATGGGGTCATCGACAACTGATTACGGAAATAAAATGCTAAACAAAAAGTAGGTACAATGTAAGATTGTAGATGTAGAAGGTAATATTATGCTTCAATAAACTATAAATAAGTTATTGACGTGTAAATGCGCTATAGTCTAAATACTGACTAAACATTCGAATCTTTGAATTTTTGAATCTTTGAAAAAGGCATGATGGCAGGGACGTGCTGTCCATAGAGACGCAGAGACATTGTCTACCCGGAGCTTCCCTAATATATCCGCATTTTTATATTAAAATAAATTAAATAAATAATAAATAGGCCCTATTTTCAAATAAACGCGCGCTTCCCCGTCCGTTTCCCATCGCGCCATATGCAGGCCACCGCCACGTATACTGTCATGTACTCTAGGGGCTACCTACCTAAAAGACAATTGTCCATCGTGTCTCGATTTGCACACATTCACAACGCATGGATAAGGATTTGCGTCTGTGGTATGATCGTCAACGTACTTCACCGACGCACACAAACATGAAGTATACGCGCACACAACTAATATTTTAGACTTTGCCTAATGAATGCTATTTTTGAAACGCATTAGTAACAAACAAAGCAAATTTTAGTATGGAAAAAATCAGTAAGTGAAACGCTGTTTTTCAAAAATGGCCCTTATCTTTAAGCTATTTCTGTCTCAATAATCAACGTTTTTTATCTCTTTTCACTTTTGACCAATAAGGAATGATATCGATTTCAGGCCTATTCATTTGTTCCTGTGATGAAAACTAGAAAGTTATTGGTTCTCGCTTGTGTTATGCTACCAATTTAAATACGCGGAAGATGTTCGAGGATAAAACGGAACACGAAGATTTTTGTGTTAGTCGTATATATTTGATAATTTTTCTTGTCCAATGATAATTATTTGCATTGTCGCATTACAAATGATTACGTGTTGCGCTCTGCTCTGAACTTTGTTATGTTTGCGATAACAGATGAAATTAGAAGAAGTTTCTTATTTTTATTTTCTATTATTACCTCTTTAAAACAGTTTGCAATGTAAAGTTTTTCATGTGGGAGTTGTGCCCCAGGTGTTTGTTTGCTAAAACTGAAAAGTTACGCGTTTAACCATTTAACTTTTGAGGAAAAAAGTGCAATAATCATAAATGGCCGATGCCAGCCTATTTTGGATTTAGTTCAAACAAGCGGTAAGCTAAACGGAACATTTATGAATATTAAACAATATGACGCGTATAAGTGGCTCTCAGGATGTAAACACACTAAGTAATAGGGTCAGTTCAGTCAGAGAGCTTTATTTTTGTCCCACTGCTGGGCAAAGGCCCCAAAATTAGTCTACCCTGCAATAATCGGTGATGCACGTCCCTGCATGATGGTATGTATTGCACGCCTCATAAACGGAACGTTGAGGTTGTGCTCTACTCCAAACATGTCAGGGTCAAGCATTTCTCTGGACTAACTGTTATATTCATATTATTAAAACGCAGTGTAATCTTGGTTGGGAATAACTGACTTTATTGCACAGATAATACATGAATCTGTTACATACAATTCATATTTGTACGGCAGGTGGCGCTAGTTAGAACATGAATATTATTTTATTATGGATACATAAGTATAAATAACACATATTGCACTAATAAAATAATATAGTACAGAGATATGGGTCAAAATCAGGGAGGTGAGCATTATGCTTCTGACAAAGATTTTCTTAATAAATCAACATGATATTACTAAAATATTTATTTCAAAATATTGGTACTGTACATAATTACAAGGCACTTAGCCTATTTTATGTATTATAATAATGTTTTACTTGATTTCAAACAAAAAAAAGCCTAAATAGTCATTCCGGGAACGCATCCTTATACCATGTTTCATAGTTCAGACAAGTCAAAAATGTATACAACTAGGAATAAAAAATGTCATATTTTAATATTAGCTTTGAAAATCATTAAATTAAGAATATATGTAAAAAGTTATTTCATATAATTATAATTTGTGACTGTTTTTGCTATTCGAATGCTGTCTGACGTTTATCAAATCATTCCGTGAACGCGGTTGATATTGGTCGACGTAGTTAAAACAAAATACTCTAGGTGGCGTTAGGGGGAAGCGGTGTAAAGTTCACTTGACAAAGTAAATGGCGTGTGTCGTGTTTACCGAAAATAACAATTGATTTTGTTGGTAAGTAACAATTTATTTGATATTTGTGTAGCGTACTTTAATTCCCTGTCACTACGGGAACGCTGTTTGATGATTAGTTTTTCGAAAACTTGCATACTTTTGACAAAATTCTGTTAAACATTTCAGCTAACTCGTTCATAACCTCCAAAATCAACGTCCAACATGGCGGCGTCAAGCGTGACATTAAACTATTTATCGAAAATCATTTCGGGAACGGTCATTTCGGGAACGTTCTCGTATATGGCCGTTCCCGAAATGACAATCTGTGAACAAAATGATACTCTAATTTGTTTCAAAAGCATAACCATGTGAAATTTTGGTTTAAGGTATCCATTTAGCACGAGCAACATGGAAAAAGATAAAAATGAAAAGAAAAAGAAGGCGAAAAAACAATAAAAACAGGACATTATAGCTTATAAAAAGATTCGTGAAAAGGCTAATGCAAGGAAGCGCAAGTTTATAGACAACATGACACCTGAACAAAAAGAGATGAAGAGAATGATAGATGAAAATATTATCAAAGAAAGAAAGCTGAAAAGAGAGTTAAGACTGTTAGTGATATGACTGAAAGAGACAAGAAGAGACAGTGAAAGTCATGGAGAAAAAAATCTCAAAAGTATAGGCAGAAAAAAAAGATAATGTCAAATATTTTAGCAAACAGCCCGCCAGATTCTGAAAATGAGATGGAAAACGATATTCGCGTGTTAAGGAAGAAATCGGGGAGAAAACAGGTTAAAAAGATAAAGCGAAGGCTTACAGAACCGTTAAGAAACAGAAACAACAAAAACAAAAAATGCAAAGAACTATAGATAAGTTACGAAAGAAAGAAGAGAGAAGCAGAAGTCGTGAAGAAAGAGTATCATCATTTTGGGAACACCCCCATCATTTTCGGGAACGTCACAAAAAGAGCAAATAAATCACAAATATGTAACGTTATTGTTGAATCTTGCATATACAACATAAAAAGACCTTTGAACTGCTGTATTTATATTATTAATATACTACGTAGTGCAAGAATGTATAAAATAAATTGAAAATTTGGAATAAAATTTACACCAATTGAAAATTTATGGAAGTAATTTGAAAAATAAGCATTTAAATTATAAAAATATACAAATTATCAAAATTTTCCGATTTAGGAACAGGTTTATTACAATTTATTGAAAGCGATTCTTAAATACGTTGGTTATATCATTATTTAAAATTTGTTAAAAAATGTTCCCGAAATGACTCACGACTCTGGCGAAATTCTTATTAACAGGTATAATTTCGAAAATATATATTTTTGTGCGTGCCTCTTCACAGAGAGTATTAATAATAAATGTCACAACAGACTCCTATTGTTAGTTTTCTTTAAAACGAAACTTAAATTTTTAGATAATTGAAAACCGAAAATGCTCATCTCCCTGATTTTGACCCATATAAAGAACCCTTTAATAAACACATTTGATACTTATAGATTATATTCGTAGCACAATAAAAAAAAAATGCGAGACCATTGACAAGTCCTTTGAGTCTATTTTTGGATCAGCGCGTATGTCACGCGTTTCATTCGTACATTATTGGCCGTAAGCCTTATGACAATTTTATTTTGAATGAACGTTTTAAGACATGCACTTTTGGATTTTCCAACTTATTTATGAGCATTCCTTCCGTGCTTTGAAAGATACGTAATGAACAAAAAGTCTAGGACCACTACATATTTTGTAGCTATACATAGAAATTGCTATTTCTAAAGCTAAATAGAATATTCCTTTAACAATTCAAAAGCAATTTTAAAGCGGCTGTTTTAAAACCTTTACTATATTAATCTTTCACATCAATTTACCTCAGAGTGAGGAGCTCGATAGCCCGCGGGAGTGCACATTACTAGCGCTTTCTCATGTAAAGCGACACCGGGCGAGTCCGCACTTGGATGGGTGACCACAAATGGCATACAAATTTCTCGAGCTCGTACGTGCTTCGGAAGGCACGTATTGACGGTTGGTCCCGGCTGTCATCATTGTTTGGCAGTCGTCAAGCTATGACTTGAAAAATCTGACACCAGTGTCGGCCACTTACACAAACGAAAAAAAACGTCAGCTTACCAAATTCTTGGCGACGTGTAAAGCGTCCTGCAGATTCCTCTCGATCTCGTTGAGCACGTCCTTTGAAGCTCCGCGCAATAAAATTGTGCACGCCTGAAAACATCAAACAAACTATGTCAAGATTTGTATAAATAAATCTATACATATAATAAAACAGTAAAATATTGTCTGTACATTTAGTATTTTTGGCTGAAATGGATAGAGGGACACTGAAAAAGAATAAAAGGAAGCAAAGTTTTTTTTTTTAATTTTTTGTCTGTCTGTATGTATGATCACGCTAATCTCCGGAAATACTAGACGGATTCGAATGAAACTTTTTTGTTACATAGCTGTTAAGCCTAGGCAACATATAGGGTATTAATGATTTTGGAAAATGGAACACCTGCCTGATGCAGAACAATAATGGTCCAGCTAAACTATAAGAAATATAAAAATGCAAGTGGAGGTCCATAGTCTCTGCCTACCCCTGCGGGAAACAGGCGTGATATTATGTATGTATGTATAAAAATGACGCCTTAGTAAAAGTTGTTCAGCGTGATGAGCATTTTCCAGAGACATAAAATCCACGCGAACGAAGTCGCGGGCTTCGGCTGGTACCTCTTTAAAGCTATTGCACTATACAACCTGACGATATGGGTGACGACAGGGTCAGAAAAGTATGATTGTAATTAGTCCGTCTTTTAGATTATCAAAAAAATGATGGACCCATATTTTTCAGTTTACCAATGAAGTAAAAATTCACAAAGCTACAGACCATCAAAGTTCCGGAGTGGGGCTTTCGATGTTACCGCGAGTAAAAATCGTACCTAGCCGTGACGTTATACGTCATCCAAATTTCAATACAGTTTTTTGCTAGTCGTGTGTGCTGCCATCGTTGTGTGCCTACCCGCACCTACGAGTTTTGCCTACCTCCAATAGTTTCTATGGCGTTGGGTATCTGTTCCGTTACTAATTATATTGTGGTTTTAGTATCAAAAAGGCAAAAAAATATTCCGTACAGGATTAATTCACAATTATTGAAGATCATTTTTATAGTGCAAAAGCTACCAACTACATACTAGAAGCCCGTCACGCCCGAACGTCGTCACACTGACATTAAATTCGCTAACTTTTCATTGGTCTTGAAAAAAAAAGTCGTATAGTATATAAATTCCTCTTTCCATATACGAAATCCGTCCGAATTGTGTATAACATGAGATAAAAAAGTTGCGAAAATGATTCGAAGATGATTTCGATCGAGACCACGTAGTTACGCCCGACTAAAACAGCTTCGTGACCCCGACGAACTCCGGCCAGCAACGCCTGACGGCGGCACTACTTAATTAATCTTACGATTTTACTTTCATTCATGACTTTCAACATTTTTGTTTCTGAATTTATATTTTGACTAGTTAATTAGTCTTACTAACGGTTCTTATGAAGTGGTCTTCGGCTCCAAAACCAATGAAAAATCACCGTGTAGATGTCGCTGTCACATGTGGCGAGAAGTTATAGAGATATCCAGTGGTAGAAGTGTATTGGTGAGCGGTTGGTATCACAGGGGAAAAAAAGGGCTGTGACAATAGCCCGCAGAATATGTACACATAAGGGAAAGCGCCATCTATTCGTAAGAATAAAAACTGTTAAATAACTTGTTACAGCAGTGTGTATGCTTAGGGATGCTATATCGAGTGCATATTAGTTGATTAATTAGTAGTGTTACGAGTAAAAAACAGATGTCGCTTTTTACAATTTGAAAAGAATGACCAACTAATGGACGTCGCCGTCCTAGAAAACCTAGGCGCAAAGGGCGTGACGACATAGACGCCTATTTGAAGAACTGGCACACGAAAGGACCAAACAGGGACAAATGGAGAGCTGAGAGGGAGGCCTTTACCCAACAATGGGATCTAATGGGCTCTAAATAATAAATCATACCGCATTTACACATTCGTTTTCGTTATTCGCCTCGCGATTCGCACGAATGTGTAAACGCGGTCACAGAATTAATAATAGTATTACACACAGAACGGAAACTCGCATCGTCCCCCGCAATCTGGTGTCCCCGCAACCCTTCCCCCGTTATTGTGAGGTGTAAGCGGCAGTAAAACAGGGTTATTGGTAGTCGCACGTTGAGATTACGCGAGTCACTTAGGATTATTGAATTATAATGGTGAGAAACTGCGCACATTATCATTGTTTATCCACGGAAAACAATAAATAACGAAAATTTTAAAGATTTTCGAGTGATGAAAACAGGTAAGCAAAGCAACAAATTCTGTGGTGGCGACCCTGATTGTTTAACTCACACATTTGACGTTTGCACGGACGGATTGTTTCGTTTGTAGTAGTACTAGGTATATATGCTAATCGCGAATCGCAAGGCGAACTACGAAGCTAATAGCGAACTCACTGTTTACATATGCGAGTTCGTTATTCGCCTCGTCATTACATGTAATTACATATAAACATATCGCCGTGTGGTTAACGGCAGAGTGGAATAGGGCCACTCCAAGACCTCCCGTGGATGTCTTAGAAGGCGACTTAGGGAATACAAGCTAAACAAAGCTAATAAACATGAATGAGACCTCTCCAACCCGTCTGGCCAGCGTGAAGAGTGTAGGCCAAGACCTCTGGCAGCTGCTCCTGCAGTGGAGACAAAAAGACCTGATGATGATGATGACATATAAACAAAGTTCACCTTGGGGTTCTTGCACTCGGTGATGAAGGTGAAGTACTCGTCGCCGATCTTCTTGATCTCGAAGCGGCCGGCCAGCGTGCCCACGTCGGCCTCCTTCAGCTCCTCCGTGCGGTTCACGATGGTGGCGCCGCACGCGCGCGCCAGACGGTTGTTGTCGGTCTTGCGCAGTCTGGGGGAACCAAAATTAATAATTTATTTGCTAGACAAATTAAAAAAATCCCCCGACTACGCCATCTAGGCCTGAGTGGCGGAACTACATACTTCAAACAATGTTACTTAAGTGAAATTTGTTGTCGGTTTTACGCAGTTTAGGGGAAACAGAATTGAAAATTATTTCTTTCACTACAAAATGTACAAGTTTATTTGCCCGGCAAATTTAAAAACAACCCCCGTCGACCCCATCTTGTGATGTGTGGTGGCAGCGCCATCTAGTTATGTGTGGCGGAACTGCATATTCCAACCAATGTTGAGTGAAGTTTGTTGTCGGTCTTATCATGGACCAACAATACGAGATCTTACGCAGTCTAGGGGAATCAAGTTTTAAAATTAATTATTTCTTTACAAAATGTACAAGTTTATTTGCTAGGCAAATTAAAACCCGACGACGCCATCTAGTGATGTGTGGCGGAAGTATATAGTCCAACCAATGTTAAGTAAAATCAATATCCGTTGCGCCATCTATTGTTTGCCAAGTAAATTAAAAACCCCAACTTTCAAACGTTAACTCCTTAATAACTTCGACAGAACCGATTTTCAACAAACATAGGTAAGAACAACCGCAAGGGGACTTTCAAGCGTTAACCCCATAACACAACTTCGGCAGAACCCATTTTAAACAAACGTAGCTAAGAACCACCGCAAGAGAACTCGTTTTCACGTAAAAATCTAAATTGCTCCATCTGTTCGAGCGCTACGATGCCACATACAGACACACAGACAGCTGTTTTTACAATAAATAGGTGGCTAACACAAGACACAATTTCGTATCCAATCAGCACTAGCAATTTTTTTGTTGTTGTTACTAGAAATTAGGGATGCGTCCGATACCGATGCCGATACCGATACATCGGCGATATTTAGGGTTTGCCGATATATCGGCATCGGCGATATTTTTATTGCCGATACAACTATACTTTTCAAATTTCGCGCTTTAAAAAAGTAATGTAAACGCGCATTTTGTTTGATCTACTTCTTTGCAAACGAGGCACGGACTATCTATGCTCGGGGAGTCCCCGCATTTTATTCATTGTGTTCTCTCTTACTTGCTTTGCCCCGCGTATCCCATTTCGCACTAGCGCTTTAGACACTTGTTAGCTTTTAACTGCTATCACGCGTAGTATTTTTTCGATACTAAATAAAATACATAAAATACACACCGTAAGTAATTAGTTTGTGTGTATATCGTTTATAACTCGTTGGTTGAATTAAATAACAGCAAGATCATGTCAACTTTAAAACACAAAAGTGCTGTATGGAATCATTTTAAAATTTCCACATTTGATGAATCCAAAATCAATATGATTGCAGGTATTGTAAAGAAAATGTGTGGCATCAATTCTAAAAATTATAATACATCAGACTTGTGGATGCACATAATGACACACTGCTTTAACGACAAAAACAACTATCCCGATTAGATTTTTAATTCACTAAGCGTTTGTATCGGTATCGGTATCGACGATATTTTTATAAGAGTATCGGTATCGGTATCGTATCGGCAAAAAGCGTATCGATGCATCCCTACTAGAAATATAATAAACTATTTATATAATTTTTATTGTTCCTATAAGTTTCTTTAGGCTGAGAAACCACTATCAAATGGTGGTGTGACCAAATACATTTTTACTTCTTACAGCTTGGCATATCTGCCACAGGAATTCCTTTGCACATAGGCCTCCCCCAAGGTTTTCCTAAACGACCAATTAGTGTTGGGCTATATCTATCAGCACGGAGCGACGGAACGCTTCAGCACCATCCATGCTAAAGAGCTATGTCGCTCTCTCTCGCTCTAGCAAATGACGGTTCCGAGCGACAGTAAAGGATAGCGAAAAGTGCTGTTCCGAGTTGACAGATATAGCCTAACCCCCTTAGAAGCGGCCTGCATTCAGCGTTATAATGCGCAACCTTGCTAAGGACGTCTGTTAATACAGGTTCCCTTACCTTCTAATGGCTGTGATGCCCGCTTTGACCAGGTAATGCTGGGCCAAGTCGGAGACTCCCTTCTCTGTGAACACGACGTCAGGTTTGAGGGCAATGATTTCCTCGCACTGCCTCTGTACGTGCTCTTCTTCCAGCTGAAGCAATTTGGTGAAGTCCTGGAAAAGATAAATTCATTAAAAACTTGTGCGCCATTGGAACATGATCGGTCAACACAAGATCATTATTTTCATCGTAATCCGAGCAGGTTCCCGGTTGCATCCTCAACTGTAGCGCTTCAGAGCCCGAGGTCCGCTCCCTAGCCAAGGTGAAACTAATAAATATATATATATATTTATTAGGATATATTATTATTTATTATAATATATACACAAGTCTCGAATTTACTTTGGGGCTAGCATAATATATATATAGGGACAGATTTCACTGATTATGCTAGCCCCAAAGTAAATTCGAGACTTGTGTTATGGGATACTAACAGAACGATACTATATTTTATAACAAATACATAATATAAACATCCAAGACCCAGGACAGTTTGAAAAAGGCCATTTTCCAACTTGCCCTGGCCGGGGATCGAACCCGGAACCTCTGGGTGGCGGACTAGTATGGTGACCACTACGCCACGGAGGTCGACAAAAGCAAATAATATGTACCTGTTCTCCCAAGATCTCAATGTTAGTCTGACTCTCCCCCTTCTTGTACTCGAGCGGGCAGTCCAGCAGGATGATGCGCGGGTTCTCGATGAAGCGCCGCATCTTGGGGTGCGTCACGTCCTTGTTGATCATCACGCCGCTCAGCACGCGGGACTCCTCGATGCTGCCGCCGGGGATCTTCTCGATTTTGGCATAGCTGGAAATTTATTGTCAAATCAATTGATTTTCCATGTCTTTGGCTCCATTTCACCCTAGTCATTATCTTACTATCCTTAACTTAACTAGGAATGAAAAGAGCATACTTAGATATAATATTTAGTTTTTAGGCCTATGCGGTTAGAAGAATTAGGCAAATGACTGACGTTGATACAGCGCGTTTGGTATATTTTGGGTACTTCCACAGTGTTATGTCCTATGGTATATTGCTATGGGGTAACGCTGCAGATATAAATACCATATTTGTTTTACAAAAACGCGCTATCAGATTTATATATAAATTAGGTGCTAGAGTCTTTGAGGGAACTATTTAAAGACATAAATATTTTGACCCTCCCTTCGCAATTCATCTATGCGAACATTATGTACGTGCGTCAGAATATACACTCATTTAAGAGAAATTGTGATATTCATAGTATTAACACGAGAAATAAAAATAAATTAGCCATCACAGCTTTGCGGTTAGAGAAAACAAAAAAAATCTTTTGTGGGTCTCGGCTTGCGCCTCTATAATAAAATTCCACATGATATAGTAGCATTACCATTATCTAAGTTTAAGACAGCCGTTAAAAATCATTTATTACAAAATGCGTATTATCATGTAAATGACTACTTATCATCATCTGAGAAAAATTCTTGGAAATAGTTATCTGCAAATTGTAATTGTATAATTTAAATGTATAGCTTAAGTGTAAATCTGTATTGTAATTGTAACATAGCCCATCAGGCTGGGTAGGTTATACCAATACTGAACAAATACTGAACTGGGTTTCTTTCGGCGTAATCTTCCCAGCAGTGGTTGTTCCGAAACGCTAGTAGTTTTTAGCTTTTGCACTAAAATAATATTTAAAAAAAATGACCTTCAATAAGAGATAAATTTATCCTACATTGAATAAAAATTTTTGACTTTGACTTTGACTTTAGTTAGGCAATCACAGTAATTTCTACCTAAATTTTTTTTTTACAAAATCTTTCTTCTATAGCTATAGAACAAAGTTATTAAAAAATAGATATATGATATAAAACTAATGTAGGTACATTACTTACGATTTACCAATTTTCAATGGAAAATTATAAAAACATCCAAAAACGAAACATCATTAGACAACATTTCCTGATTAGAATTAGTAACTCAAAACAGAACTTGAAAATAGTATCTAATTTGAAAATGTGACTTGAATTTATGCCAAATGTTCCCAATTTTCCGTTAGAAACATTGGAACCTCATGTTGTTACATATCCTACAAGATTACAATTTCTCTTCTCTCAGTACTTTGTTGTCTTTACATTAAACACTGCAATAAAATTGGACTTACTTCTTAATGTCTACTTCAATTCTGCCATTATCATTAATAGTGACTGTGTTGACTGCGTCCAGGGCAATGTCTACAGCTAGGTCGGCCCAGCGACCAATGTACTTAGTGCCCACGCAAGAACGAATCTGTAAATAGCCAAAGATTAAATATAATGAAATATGTATATGCAAAAACAAAAAAGTCTAATAGTTTTAGGCCTAGCATTGGAACAGCCTTCTTGGAGCTTGCTGGCCCAGTGGGAGTATGTACTGCTGGCACTTTGCGTGGACGGCACTTGGAAGGGTACAAGTGATACAAGTGGCATAAAAACTCCTTGAACTCTTCCATTGGTCATTCTTCGGAAGGCATGTGAAGCCATTGGGCCTGTCAACTTTGTATGGCAGTCATCAAGCTATGTCAGATGCCTTTTGGCAGCTTGAAAATTCTGACATGTGAGAGGTGTAAAAAACTAAGCACAATGTTTCATATAACAACTGCATTCCCAATGGGCATTAGGCAGGCAATAGTTGTCAAACTTTTAGCTCTAATGCCTTTTCGAAGGGTTGATGTCAGGCAGGCTAGATGTCCACAACCAACAATGGTTACAATTGCAATGGTTTGTGCCTTTTCTTGTACACTTCTCATTTTTTACCATTCATACTACCAAAGGATTGGTTCTGGTTTACCCTTTGGGTTGCAGAGGTCAGATGGCAGATGCTCTGTGTAAAAACCAGGTAACCAGGTCAAATCTCCTTGCTTAGGTAGTGGACCCCAGGCTCTCAGGACAAAAATATGGTCAGATGATGATGACTTTTTGTTACTCGCAAGACTGGGATGACAGGCTTTGCCATCTGTTTTTGTAGAATTTTGAGTAATCATTGACATGCAAAAAGCTAGATAGGTACACTCCAGCTAAGAATGCCAATAGTGACCATAAAAGTATTACAAACTAAAGCAATAGTAGTTTACATACCACTTCTTTGAGCTTGTCTTTGTCATTTAAGTCAATGGGCACAGATATCTTCTCCTGCAGCAGTTTGACAGCATCCTCGAGAGCCTGGCGGTACTCGCGGATGATCACTGTGGGGTGGATGTTCTGTGCCAGGAACTGCTCTGCTACTGCCAGCATCTCGCCGGCCAGGACTATCACTGATGTGGTTCCGTCACCAACCTAGAAAATTAAATTAAGTCTTTAAACATTATAAGAGTTGCAGATGAGATAGATTTTAACCGTTCCATTACCACCAATAGCAGACACAATAGTAAGACCATGAACGACCAACACGTGGACATTTATAAATGTCGTCTGGGTCTTTACCGGTTAACCTTTCTGCTGTCACCAGGTGGAATTCCACCCGGCTTCCATTGTCTTACTAATGTGTCTGGGTTTTGTCGCATCTTAAAGAGTTAATTGTTTGTTAATCACCAGGTCAATTAACAAACAATTAAAAATCTATTTCGTCTGCAACTCTGGCAGTCAAAAGTGAATCTTTATTTCTCTCTCGCTTGTAATTTAAGAGCCTGCTCATATCGGTGGAAAGAAGTGCCTCCATTTGTCTTAACTCTCTTCTTTTACAATCAATCAGGACTTTTTTTTGCAGGAGTTCTCATTAACAGAGATAATTCTCTGTTTGCCTGTGCATTGTGGTTTCCGGCATAGTAGAATAGAACCACTCCAAGTCCTCCTATTGATGTTGTAGTAGGTATCTTAGAAAATACAAGCTAAACAAAGCTTATATACATCAATAAGACCTCTCCAACCCATCTGTCTCCATCTGGCCAGTGAAGAGAGTTTAGGCAAAATCTCCTGGCTGCTCTGGAGGGTTGTGCTCCTACAGTGGAGACAAAGAGACCTCATGATAATGATGAACCTCTGTCTGTGAAAATAAGGATGTGAGAAAGGTGTATCTTGCAAAAATACTGCATAAACAATGATGTTGAAAATTTAAATGTAAAGAAAAGAAATAAAAACAAATATTCTAACTTGGAAAAGTAATAATACCCCATCCCTTTGCTTTAATGTCTAAACATGTAAATATGATGTAATATTTGCAGTTCCTAACAATTTTTTATACTGAGACAAAGTGTTAGTCATGACTGTATCCAAATTCTAACCTCTTCATCCTGTGTTCTCGCGATTTCGATCATGGTTTTGGCGGCAGGGTGCTGTACTGTGATCTCCCGGAGGATAGCGTTACCGTCGTTGGTCATCACGATCCCGCCCATTGGGTCCATCAACATTTTCAACATAGCCTGAGGTCCAAGGCATGTTCGTATTACGTCCGCTATCGTCTAAAATACAAATAACACATGACATTTAACAACTGTAATTCATTACTTATCTCGAAATGTTTGAGATTAATTGCTTTTGAAGTGGCTATTACCTTTCCAGCGTTTATATTTTCCAGCTGAACCTTCCGGCCGGACTCACGTTTTGTGTTTTGGCCTGAAAAAGTAATATAGCTAATGATACTGTTTCACTGAAACTTGACAAATAAAAGCCATTTTTCTACAATATACTCACTCAAAACTAAAATGGGTTGTTGACTAAACATGTTGATATTGTTTTATGCAAGACAATTCTTTGATAATTAGTAAAAATCTAGCAGAAAATATCTTGCGACTCCAAATTGAACAAAAATCGCGTGGTGACTAAAGTTGCCATATATTCGAAACAAAAATCATAGATAGATTTTTTTATATGGCAATCATGATGTGAATGTCAAATACTTTTTATTTTATGTGACAAAAGAATCGAGATGAGAAAAGCCACCCACATCCAATCCATTACAGAAGTGCCAGTTTTTAAACGCGAAGACATCTACCTACCCGACGTGGCCGAGGTGCAAGAGAGTACTATATTCCTTGCCGAGGTGGGTAATGATTTTGAATGGATTATACTGATTATATTGCATTGCATTTTATTATTTATATCGACACTACTATTTTAAACCACAAAATTTTCTTAGTGTATGAAACTGACCGAGTAGTAAGCTACCTATATCAGATGCTTTTATCTTTCTAATTTGTGGCTTTTAAGCAGGCTGAAAAATCTGACATCAGTGTTGGCCACTTACACAAAAAAAAAACCGAGGAGTTCAATTCTCTCCGTGCTTCGTATTTTATTTCGTAGATTAATTAATGAGATTGGTAATGAAATAAAAGTTGTTTTTACCGGATTCTGCATTGTGTGTATACTGGTTTCGTTTCACAGGGTTCTATGCGCTGTCTGCGAGCATACCACAGGATCATACTCTAATTAACGCCATCTATTATCGTCTGCCAAAGCACCTTACACTCGTATCACAGAGTGTGATAAATACTACGTCTCATATTGTGCTGTGCTCTATAAAGGATCAAGGTAGAATTGTCAGTGGAACTCGGATGTTGGCTTGTGAGTTTCACTTTTGTTACATTTAAGTACACCGTAAAGTTTACAGATGGCACTGAATTTCCAATATTGGTACGTAGCACAGAGTAATGTACCTAGTAATACTTTATGGCATTGTGCCTATATTTTTATTTTATTTAGATGTAGGTACGACATATATAGTAGCCTGTAGGGACCACAGCATAGCGAATTGCACTACATACAGCCTATGTTAGTAAATAAATAAAAAATAAATATATAGGGACGAATTACACTGATTGAGCTAGCCCCAAAGTAAGTTCGAGACTTGTGTCATGAGATACTAACTCAACGATACTATATTTTATAACAAATACATATATCCAAGACCCAGGACAATTTGAAAAAGGCCATTTTCCAACTTGCCCTGGCTGGGGATCGAACCCATTCCACGTTACGTAACGAACGTTAGTATATCCATTCTAGATTTTTTGACAGCAAAATTTATAATTTTTTCAAACAACTACTATGATATACGTATATGTTAGTACATTAAAATTTAAGACTCCCGTCCCCCGCCCCCGCAACCTGCGCCACCACTCCCCTTGAAAAGGGTCCCATTTTACAGATTTTCTAAATTTTTAAGAAAACTATACATAGGACAAACCTACAAATAAGTTTATAAAGTTCAATTTGATACGAGTTATAGGTAGTTTTCAAGCTACGATGCATCAAAGATTACGAAAAATGTACCTTAAACAAAAATTAAACATTTAACACAGGAAAAATATTATTTAATATTATTTTTTTTAAACGTTCATACATATGATCACGTCTGTATCCCTTGCGTAGGGTAGACGGAGCCCAAAGGCGCCTATTGTAAACAATTGTATATTGCCCGCGAAATCAATTCATATATACAATATGAGGATAGTTTTTTTTATAGTATTTCGACATAGATTGTCGATGTAAAAATTTGCGCTTTGAAAAATAATTATCATGTTCGGTACTACGTGTACATATTTCTAGTCGAGCGTACATAGGTATTTTTATACCTATGTACGATAAATACTGGTAGATAGCATAGGTGGCTCACGTTGCAGTTTTAAATTCTTCTCCCCCCTCCCCCCAAAAATACTAGTGCGTGTGGGTATGTACGCCCTAATAATAATATAATATAGGTTACGTGATTAATTATATTATCTTTGATATAGGTAACCGAAAGGGTTAATAAAAAAATAGTATGACAGCTTCCATTATCACATTTTAATTAACGGATTAAATAATACATTTTATTTTGATCTTGACATAGGTAAGTACTAACTACTTTTTTATTTTTGATAGATAAGTATATCTACTTATTTACAGACTAGAATTGACTAGTACTTATTTTAAAGGATCTAAACATTTTAAATAGATAATTTAGCAGACAATTAGATAAATTTTTATACATATGTATCCGCTATTATACACAGCTAAAATTAAAATTAAATTTAAATGGTGGAAAATCTTTTAAAGTTAGTAATGTTGTTAATGTACAGATAAATCACTTATATAGTTTTTTCCTTAAGGCCATACCCAAATTTTCCGGGGTCCGGTGCGGGGTCCATTTGAAAGGAAAAAAAATCGTCTTGACCAAACCCTAGATAACCCTTTTAACTATTTTATGAACTACTATTTATAATTTAAAGTGCAAACGTGAACCTTTTCTACGCACATTAGCTAAAAGTGGCCGTTTTTCGCAAATGTGCGTAGAAAAGCTTCACGTTCGCAATTTAAATTATAAACAGTTCATAAAATAGGGTTTGGTCAAGACGAAATTTTAAATGATATCACCGTTTTCTTTCAAATGGTTTATTTTAAATGACACCACTGGCGCCACTGGGCCCCGGAAAATTCAGGTAGCCCCTTAAATAGAGCAGCTTTGCCGAAGGACTATTTTCAATCTATTATATCCTCATCGACATCTGACTCCTCCTTAGTTTCCTCATCTTTACTCTTCTTACTGTCTTTATCGTTCGAGGAATGTACATGTTCGTAAACGCGTTTTAAATTCCTCATTATGTATGAAGTGCCATTTACTTTTCCACTTTTAACGCCGCCCTGATCGAAATATTTTTCCGGACCATCGACAGTTATATTTCCTGACCGTACAGGAACTGAAAAGGCAGAAAGATGGCGGGGCCTTTGTGCAAAATCACGTCCAAGTCTCTTATCCAGGCTCGTTTCCTCTGGCCGCACTTCTTGGTTGATATTTGTATCAATACCTTCAGCTAAAGCTCTTTTCCTATCGTAAATGTGACCAGATACACGTAAGTCAATGAAGAAATTAAGAGGATCTACTCCGAATTGAGGATTATAGAGAGGAGGATACCACATTGGAGGTGGCGGAGGCAGGATCAAGTTTGAAGGAGGTACGGCGGCCGTAGGGTCGGCTGGAGAGCGCCCTACGCAAGGTGCAGGTTTCGGCAGATCCTCCGTACCGACATCCACAAAAGACGACTGCCTCCCAGGCGGCCCAGGGCTTCCACTCGATTTCTGCTCAAGTTTCGGTGACAGCCTTCTCGGCGATGGTTCTCGTGCTCTGGCCTGTTTCTCCACTGTCAATTCTAAAGGAACTTCAGGCCGTGTTTCGGGTTCCTTTTTTTCTTCTTCGGGCTTTGGCCATTCCCTTCGCCATTCGTTTTCATTCTCAGCGAAGTATTTGTGAGACCTGCGCTTAAAGCGGCGATGGTAGTGCGGCGGGCGGCATCCATGGCGGGCATTGACGAAGGATCTGAGCATCTCGCTGAAGAAGAAAGCATGTGGCTGAAGGGGTAGAGCGCTGTAGAGGTAGGGAGGCGTCGCTGCTAGGAGTCGGGATACCAGTTCTGTGTTCCTCAGCTCCCGTATACTTGTCTTGGTTGGCGTCTCTGCTGGAGGCTTCTCATCTTGCACGGAGCTCATTGTCTGCAACAAAATGCCAAGTTGATCAATCTGCAAATGGCGGCGCATCCTGCAGGGATTTCAATGGAACGAGATACGAGATGTAGCGCGATGAGTGCGAGGGGCGAATTGAAATGGATCGACACGCTGTTTATATGATACGATTTTGTTACAAATCCTTATACGAAATTTTATTTTTAAGCGTGAATTAAGTAGGTTATTGTTTTTAACCTCGATGCAAAAAAGAAGTGTTAGGTATAAGTTTGATGTGTCTGTGTGTCTGGCTATGTCATCGGAGCTTCTAAACGAATGGACCGATTATGACGTGTTCTTTTTTTATGTCGTTTTCGAGATGATTCTTAGCTGAAGTTGTGACGGGATTGCAGGCAGTAATGGTTTTGAGAACATTTTTTTGTTTTTTTGGTTTGTGGAAAAGTAGCCTATGTATTAATCCAGGGTGTCAAATTACTGCATAGCAAATTTTATCAAAATTGGTCCAGCCGTTTACGCATGAAGAAGTAACAAACACACACACACACACACACACTTTCACGTTTATAATATTAGTGTGACTTATCAATAGAAAATGTCAGTGAAAATCATAAAATCTGATCGTGTAAAGGGCACCGGAGACACTCAGGCGGTGATTACCGCGACGCGAACAATGCTGCTCCGAGTGCCGTGGGATGAGATTCCAACACGGTGTGGAGCTAACTGCGATTTTGTTACTTTGTGATTATGCACTAGTGGGTCTAGGCTGGCTGAGGACAGACAGGAATGGAAGAAACTTCGCCGACAAGAGCGCATTGAAAGGTCTCCGAAACGATTACAAACATCTAAGTCACATTGGCTATGAAACGTCAGGATGTGAGGATGGCTATTGCCTAATATGCATATGCATGGGTGATCATACCACACAATGGCAAATAGTTTTAGATTTCTTAGACGTTTGCAGACTTTCGTAGACTTTAGTAACGTTTCGTAGCATTTCGTAGAATTTCGTATATCTTCATAACTACTAGATTATCCAAAAATCAAGGACCCATATTTTTCCTTTAGCAAAGAAGTAAACATTTACAAAGATACAGCGCTTTGAAGCTTTGGAGTGGGGGTGATTTACGTCAGCTTTAGTAAAAAATCGTAGCTGATCGTGACGTCACGCGAAATCTAAACGCGCGCGTCATTTAGTAATCTTGTCAGTACAGTACAGTTGTCTTGTAGCACTTCGTTGTTTTGTAGCTTTTATATGTTAGCTAAGTATATATTGATAAAGTGGCGGTCGAGCATATCACCTCGCTCCCGCTACAGTGGTAATGTGGCGACTCACCCGCCCCTAATTATTTATTATTGTAATAGCATTAGATAATAACGACGCTCGTACCACTAGGTGCGCTACAGATGGCATGTGCACGATATGAACACTATTTACCTAAAAACATATTTTCTAATAAATTCAACACGAAAGTCATATTAAGAAACAGTATACATTCAAATCCCATCTACACCTGATAAGCATCACAAGATATAGTGTCACGTCACAGTCGGTGTCGATGTCGGTCGTCTGTCGACATCGATTTTTCAGCTCACCGCTGTTTTATTGCCAATATTGGAATGAACACATCCGCATTTCGATAGATGTTAGCATTTTTTTCGTATTTCTACTAACTGAGCCGGAATCGCGGCTGCGATTCAAATTAACGGGGATTTTCAGCGGAATATCTGTGATGAATGTTTTTGATTATGTTGCTTTTTTGCACTGTTTTTTGGGAACGGGTGAATGTTTTGCTTTTACCACTGTTTTTGAATTTTCTTTCGTCTAGATAAAATTTTATTGACGATTTAAGACGATTTAGCTTAGTTGAAAAATTTATTGTGTGTACGTCGAACTTAATAATATCCAGAAGAAAACTTGAAATAAAATCAAATAAAAATGCGGTTAGTGGTTGCATAGTTCCTTGTCACGTGTTTTAGAAGAGTTTCTTCATAGACTATTTAACCGACTTCCAAAAAGGAGGATTTTTTTATGTATTACCGATTATTCGAAGACGCCTGGACCGATTTGGAAAATTCTTTTTTGTTTAAAAGGACATACTTGACAGGTTCTCTCAAAGAAATTTTATCAAAATCGGTTGTTTAGTTTGAGGGTGAAATCGGTTTCTAGTTTTGACAAATTATAGCATTTAGTATAGACCATTCGATACTAACTCATCTATAATGATATAGATGAATGACTATCGTACTCGTATCTGCACTTCAATCTGCGCACACATCTCACAATCCGCACGTAATCAAACCCGAATCCGCACAAGCATAATCCCCATCAAAATCTACATACAGCATTCAATTCACAAGACTCCCCAATGATAGGAATTAAATGTCACATTACCATATCGAAGTGAAAGCGATACATCGTCATTGTCACAGATTTGTGACGAGCGGGTGTGGGGTGGGGGCTGTGGCGTATCGTGACTATAGCAAGGAATGCCATGCCCCGGGCTACATGTAAGGATTAGCTAATGACTTATACTTTAGCCTTGTTACAGAGACTGTTAAAGAAGGAAATGACTTTGATAAATTCTTACCTGAATTGCGGGAAATAGCGACCGATGGAGACGAGAGGAAAATAAGGGTAAGGTCTTTTTTCCTGTTCAGTTATTCGAAACAACATCCATAGACTAGTTTTAAGCTATCAGAAAATGAAATTCAATAAAAAATCTTCTTCTCATGTTAGAACATTACGCTCTGTATCGGAGCCTGGATCACGTTCACGGTACACCCAGCAAAGCAGTATCCGGCCTTTTCTTCAACGAAAAACTTATGTATGCCTACTGTGAATTTGTCACTCTCTATCAAAGATTCTGAAGATCGTGCAAAGTTTAAAAGCCCGAACTATCAAATTTCGTCTGAGCCCGCCTCGCCCGCGACTTCGTCTGAGCAGAATTTTAATTCACACAATATCTTTATAAATTGTAGCCTATGTGTTATTCTGATGTATAAGCTATATTAATGTAAAGTTTCATAAAAATCCATTCAGGAGTTTTTACGAGAAAGAGTAACAAACATCCATCCGAACTTTTACACTACTGTCCACTTCGAAACGGCTAAAGACGTCATAGTGTATGCACCTACCTACTCGCATTCATTTAGGGCGGTAAAGTTATAGGCCCAGGGTGCAAAATCAAAAATACGCCACTAGGTGGGTGTATGTAGTGTAGGGGGTGTTTTGTTCGCGATTCTATTCAAATAGTTGCGTGGAGCGGATCTTGTAGCCGAGTACGCAAACACGGGCCCCTCGTGTTACGGTTTTTTAATCGCTGCGATTGTCGAGCGGTTTAATTTAAACTGTGGCGTGTAGTTTTACAGATAGTGTTGTCTACAAATGAAGAAAATAATGGAAAATTTATTTAATGAGTTGGTGTATTATTTTTGATATTCCTTCCAAACAAACGCTTTTAGGTCATTTACTTTAACATATAGCTAATGTACATATACTTAGATTCGTATCGAAATCGTTTTAGGCTTCTTTTATATTTATTTATTAGGTAAACATTGGTCTGAGCTACTGAAATATTTTAAAAAAAGATGTTAATAACAATAACCTACAATAATAGTATTTATTAATTTATTTATTAAATATTTATTGTTCATCAAATACAAATTGTACAGAACAATAGGCTAACTTAACGCTAGAAGCGTTGTCTACCAGTCAACCTTTGGGTTATGCAGATAGTCAAAATGTGGGTAAGCTTTGCAAGATAAAAATAGTACATAAAAATAAAGAAGTAAACGATACATATAATTGTATATATTTTCCATATACATATACATATATACACACATACATATTTAAATAATATATAAATACATACATAAATACATTACCTATACACATACACATATATAAATAAATAATTAAATAAGTGCAGCAATTTTTTAATCTACTGTTATAGATAACCGGCCAAGTGCGAGTTGGATTCGCGCACTAAGGGTTCCGTACAAAAATCTATAAAAAATCGCGTTTGTTATATGGGAGCCATTTAAATATTTATTTTATTTGGTTTTTAGTATTTGTCGTTATAGCGGCAACAGAAATACATAATTTGTGAAAATTTCAAATGTCTAGCTATCGCGGTTCTTTAGATACAGCCTGGTGACAGACAGACAGACAGACATACGGACAGACGGACAGACCGCGAAGTCTTAGTAATAGGGTCTCGTTTTTACCCTTTGGTTACGGAATCCTAAAAAAGTGTATAGGTACAAAATAAAAAATTATCCAGCTTAAATCAGTTTGAACAGAGCGACAAGGGGATTTAGCGACAAATTCGTGTTCACACATTCATACATACTTGGTGAAGCTGCAACGAAAGTTCCGCTGGATTTTAAACCCTATGCGCTTGGAATTAGAGATGCGGGGAAATAGAAAAATGGTTTTAAAATGGTTAAATAATACAGTTGCGGAGGTGTGCGCGTCACACGGCGGCGAACGTTAATTTCCATATTAAAACCGACACAAAGGAAGCAGATTCAAAAACCGCGCCGCTGGGGTGGAAAGCGAAATCCGGAGCTGAGACATCGCGCGACTAGATGCGGCAGTGCTTATACAATAAAAAGCTTCTGTTTGTCATTTTTTTCTGTGTTTGATCAACTCCAACCTCAAAATACTTATCTCAGAATAATTTAATGCCATTGAAATGTCTGAAACGAAAGTTGTATTTACCATAGACGATTTTAACTTTCGGTTTTTACCAACTCCCAAAAACGGAGGTCATCAATTCGTCGCGATCTTTTTTATATGTATGTTCACTAATTATTCAAAGACGCTACTTCCAAGGTGGTCCCATAAAATCGGTTGTGTAGTTCAGGGCTAGGTAAAGTTGGTTTTTAGTTTTAAAACATTACTTATCTGAAATTGCAAGCATGAGCGGCATGAGCCCTTGTGCAGTACGATGTATGTATCTAGGTAACTTATGATTGTTGATTAATGTATTTAGTTAAGTCTTGCTTAACACGTTTGCTGATAAGCTAAGTTTGGGCTATCTGACGAAATGTGCATTAGGGGGTATAAAAACCCCACGCTGTATTTTTCTGAAGGTGCTTTGTGAGATCTTTCGACCCCATAATATATTACTCGCTTTAAATGCTTATTTTGAAGCCAAATAGGTTTTTTTTTTAAATATGCCATTACAATTCAAAAGAATGATATTATGTAACTTTAGCTTCGCCCCGGGTTCAGGTCAGAGAAAACTGAGAAAATAAAGAAAATGTTTGTGGGACCGAAAGACCTCATAATGCACCCAAAAGAGGGTTTATTTCGATAAAAATTAGAATCGATAGATTATGCTGCACGTCAAACTAGCGCGGGCGTCAAGCACTACTAATTTGGTTTGATTCGACTACTTTATTATTCTATTGCGATGAGGAGGCACTTACGCCTCGCACGCGCGTGAGGCAGAAAGGCCTTACGTTCGCACAGTAAAAAAACGCGCGTGAGGCAGAAAGACCTTACGTTCGCACAGAAAAAAGGAATTGCAATGTCTGTGCGACATGGGGTCTAACTGCCTCATTTTCATTTTTTTAGTATTTCAAAGACAGTTTTAGTAGGTCAACACATCTGTATATTTGTCTCTTACATACATGTAGTACTTTCTGAGATACAAGCTACGCACTAGACAGAGAAAGCGACATTTGTATGCCGCACGAAGCGGGAGTACACTCATGCGGTCTTAAAACCCCATAACGCATTGAACGTGTTAAGGAAGTCTTTAGTTCCAGTCCATCAACCCTGGTTTTTATCTTGACTTTGTGAATGAGACTAATTATCATGAAAAAATAAGGTATTAATACAAAATTCAATGCCACATCCACTAGCACCGCACCTCGGGAGCGCAAACAATATTGCGCTCAGATACCGTCGTCGGGTATGATAATCGCGTCAAAACGCACGTGAAGTGCCGCAGGGGGGTGAGCGGAGGGGGGAGGGGGAGGCGCTAAGCCAGTAACGGCTTTAAAACGTACCCGATTATCAAGCCGAGTGTACTTTGCTTCGGCGTGATTTATTGCGGTGTGCCGTTTAAGATTTTCATGCAGATGATTTTGATGAAAATCGTAAAATTGAATCACGATATCCGATCAGTCAAAAACATAGGGTACTTACTTACCTCCCGATATTAAATAAAGTATACGGATCTATATATTATATTATATACAACGTGGAAGGGACATACCCGTAAATGATAATAAAAAAACAGTCAAAAAACAAAAAAAAAGTTCGACATTCCTAGACAAATTACCCCGGCGGCTGCACAGTCTGATTTTTTTTTTAATTTTTGACTTTTATTTTTATTTCATTTTTCATTATACTATGTGATCTAGAATAGTCCGTGGTTCATTTAACACGGGTATGTTCCTTTCACGCATAATATACGAGAAGAGGTGTGCCTCTTTTCCCATGGGACCAATGCTAGGATCGCAAAAAACACTAGTAATTCATCTTCGCAAAACGCAACTTACCTATAATTAAATTACGCGCGAAATTATAATTATTTTACGACGCTGAAATAAATAAGATAATACCGGGCGAAATAATCTAGATAGGCGCTAGATCGCCCAGGAACATCAATGAAAGCCTAAATGTACTTAGTAATAAATGCATAGATAAATGATATATCAACTCCAGAAAGACATTTATATTCTTAATAAATATGACCACTAAAGACTACCACCACTTTTTTAATAAAACCCGAAATCCGGAGCGTATGATCCGTTCGTCAAATAGAGTCGCATTTTTCGTATTTGCCCGCAGCGTTATTTAGAGCCGTGTCACGCTTTTAGGGTTCCGTTCCAAAATAGAAGAATTGGTATCTTCGTCGTTACCATACCAAAATATACTCACATACAGTGGCGTAGCTATCATAGGGTCAGGTGGTGCAGTGCACCAGGGCCCTGGAGCTCAGGGGGCCCTCTAGCCTCAGCTTTGAAAAAAAAAATGAAAAATTCTAAAAATTTTAAAAATTCAAAAAATTGAAAAAAAATAAAATTCTTGTGAGCAGGCTCGAGCCTCAAGTATCGAGCCTGCTCACAAGATTTTCTTTTTTTTTTCAATTTCAATTTTTTTGTTATTCAAATTTTTGTTTATGGGTCACCACTGTAGCTTATATTCTTGTGAGCAGGCTCGAGCCTCAAGTCTCGAGCCTGCTCACAAGATTTTCTTTTTTTTTCAATTTCAATTTTTTTGTTATTCAAATTTTTGTTTATGGGTCACCACTGTAGCTTATGCGGCTAACATATGGTGCCTCCGACATTTATCGTTAATTGCAATAGAAAATGAGGCGGCATCAAACTTGGATTTGAGTGAAATTATAGACGAATTCGCAAAAATTAAAGCGCACAAGAGATTGTAAATCGGACGGGGAATTCTCTTAAAAATAGTTTTTTCTCTTAATTAATAAATATTCTATATTGTCATGTGCGTCGTTGTTTATTTACTCCCTTTTTCTTCCATTGAACACATGAAGATTTTGATAGAGACGACGTATGGATTTAGCCTACTAGGGATGATTCAACTCACTGTTTCCTATTCTTATTCCCTACCAATAATTTTGAAGGCCAATATAAGTTCAAACTACGCGGAAAGAGGAGAGGATGGCCCGATTCTCTCCCTATGCACCAGGGCCCTTGTCCCCCTAGCTACGCCACTGCTCACATATGGGTACTTCAATATCAGAGCTAATTGACGTCGTACAGTTAATTATTAATATTGATAATTTAATCATAAAATTACATGTAAAGACCGCGAGTTCTATGTCGGCGAAAACTAGCGGTGCTAGGTACACGGCGCTAGTAGGTACATGTAAAAACTCTAGTAAAAGTAGGAAATATACAGATAACACATTACAACATTGCAATAATTATAAGTAAATTAAGACACTTATTTGTATTTTCTGTTAAAGGCGTAGAAAAATCGATCGATCTAATTTAGTCTAGTTTTATTTATTCTTAATGTTTTTTTACTTTATACTTCATAGATAGATCAAATATTTTCAATATTTTCAAAATCAGATTAAAAATTTTATTCGATAGTTAAAATCGCTAGTTAACATACTTACAGAACCCTCTGTACACGACTCCCAGTCGTACTCCTGTTTTTATTTTAAATGGAAACAAAACTACGGGATGTTTAATGACCGACGCGAGGGATTTTGTAAAACAAAAAATCGCGATCGCGGCCATGCGGGTGTCATGTGCACTATTCACTTGATTCTGTATCCCGGCCGCGTTCATTTCAATATTTGATGAATAGAACGTGACAGAACAGTCTGACAGTTTGAAAGTCTTTGTTTACGGAGCACTTCACGTTTTATTGTGTGCGTCCTTGTCGTCGACGTATTCAGGCAGGTCATCAAGTGAGACGGGACTTGATTATGTTACTTGTTTGTTTCTTTCGGTAACTTTTACCTAGTTTCTTGTACTACTTAATACCTGTAACTTTATGTTTTAGTGCAGTAAAGATTTTAACTAACTAATAGCAGACATAACGAGTTACCAAGCCTTAGTCTATTTTTAAATTTGTACTAATGTTTTTTTAAATTATGTTTTAGAACTTAAAACAAAAAAGAATTCTTGTTTGAGCCGTTTAGTGTTGAAACGCTGAAGCCGTGGGGACCATCGGCGCATAAAAGATATAAATGTATAATACTGTCGCCCTAAAATTATAACTAACATCACCCGTAACCAGAGGGCTGGCTCAAAAGATAAGCATTGCCATACAACGTGGCAATGCTGCCAGCCTTGTGGGCACGTTACCACGGGCAGCGATTTGCCAGGGCTTTATTATTTATAAGTCATTTAAATTATTACTTTAGTCTTCTTGTTCATGTTATCAATTTATTTGTTGAAAACAAAATAAAAACAGATAACAATCTTTAATTAAATACTGAACTGAAAGATATGAACATGAGATATTACCAAAAAGCGATGTCGGAATGGAACCCGGAACCACAGTCGGCTAATCAACAGAACCACTCGTCCAGAAATCTGAACGTAGCCAATTTCCTAACCAGATCCATCTCGTATGATACCGCCGAATGTCGGGAGAACGGATGAGGGAATGTAATGACGCTCCCATCAGATATTATTTTCATTTTTTGAGCCTCTCTTTAGAGCGAAATACTGCTATATCATATCAGGTATCTTGTTAGATAATACTTTGTGTATTTATTGTTCTACGTTTTTTCTATAATTCTGACGTAAATCATCTCTAATGAGATCAAATAGCGTTGTAAGTACATGTATCTGATTTTATATATGTATCTGATATTGTTTATAATAAAATAATAAGATTAATTATTAAATATCAAAATGAGAGACAATTGAAATGGATGCTTAACTTAATTATATTTTGTGAAACATACTTCTTAATTTCGTTTTAAAAAGTTTTCCCAAGATATAGCCCAAGACTAAATCTCGAAGGCGGTGACAATTAAATATTAATCGCTGACAATATTGTTTTAACTCCTCTAAGTATACAAGAAAATGTGTTTTTAAATGTTGATTACAAAAAAAACAGAAACATCAAATATCCAAAATACCAACGGTTTGTTTGTACACTAATCTCTTTTTGTATCAAACAAAAATATAGGAGCAGACTTAAAAATGATTATTAATTTGTACAATTGAAATTGACAATTCAAACTTTTGATAAATATAAAGATGATGACTCAAATTAACATACAACCGAGTGATGTCCCCATATCAATTAACACGCCCCACACATAAAATGTTAATTGCATGTTCTAGCGCCGGCACCGCGAGAGATTACTGTCTTGTCTTTGCTTAATCAAAGACGGTAATGACGAGCTCATTAAACGAGAATGTATGTTTGATGTTCATTATATAATAATCTTTATACCTTGATCGCGATTTACGAGTCTCTGGTCTAGTCACACTGACTTGGAAACAAGAGATTGTACATTATTGATATTACCGCGATATGAATATTCGGCAGCCTTCATAGTCTGTGATAATGCAGACAAACTGCAAGAGAGTCGATTACGGTGGTACGGTCATGTTTTGCGGAAACCAGCAAGTTACGTGCGAAACAAATGTATAGCCTTGCCTCCTATCTATGAGGATCTATGACCACACATGTTTCAAACTCAGAGGTACACATTGTGGCTAGTGAGGATGCCGTGTACTTTCTGGCAGAGTAGAATAGGACCACTCACACTCATGTCTTCCCGTAGATGTCGTAGAAGGCTTAGGAAATACAAGCTAAATCAAACTCATATAAATTAATAAGACCTCTCCAACCTGCATGGCCAGCGTAGAAAGTGTAGGCCAAATCCTCTGGCTACTCTGGCCTTAGGGCCAAGTATGGCTCTGGTAGTAAAAAAGAGGGTGCAGTGGTGACTAAAATATGCCTTACAGGATCCCAGTCAGCACCTTATCTCTCCTCATACTACGCTTGAAAATCCTCAACTCCGGTAAACTTTACTTTCAAATATTTATTATATTGAACATATTTTTCCTCATACAAAAAACTCTTCAGTATTTCATTTTATCAATACTGAGCGTGATAACGCGACAAAGGAGGCTGTAAGCCGTCGCAGCGCACTTTTATTTCAGTCTCCCGCGGAGCCTAATAATAATAAAAGCGTTATCGTATCGCACACAATAGACTGTCGTTTGCATTCCGTCACAGCACCGAGCCCAGAGCTACTATAACATTTTTACATCATGCTAACATAATACCGGGCGAAAAAAACATCATGCGGCATCTGTCATCTGAATAACTCTGTGGGGGCAATACCATAATAAACCATACAAAAGTATACTTTTTACGCCTACCACGAGTTTTTCCTCTATTTATTCCGAAGGTTGACTGGTAAATAATGCTATTAGCATTTAGTCCGCCTTTTGTACCATGTTGAATAAATAATGTTGATTATCAACATTATTTATATAAATAATAGGTAGGTACTTAAATATACTATTCTTTAAAAACTATTCAAATGTTTTAAGTCCAAGGCAATTCAGTGTAGCTTTCACACAAAGAATTTTAAATAAATCATCAGAGTATTGTATGATAACAAAAAAAAAATTATAATTTGTTTACGTAAGTAGAAAGTCAAATTTATTTTTGCTCTAATATTCTTCTCTTTTACTTCTCTTTAAGAATACTACATACTTTGCTTCTTTGAAAAACACAAATGATATTTAATTGAAATTGTGATTCCACCGAATTTCAATGCCGTATCCACGTTTTCCTGCTCAATGGTTCGCTATTCAGTATCTCGTAGCGCGGTTTCTTTGTGTCGGCTCGTAGGCAATAAAGGTATGCGGTCTACGTAGCTACGCCGTAGACATGCTACAGTCTACGGATAGGCTGGATGCTACGCTATTTTATTTAAAAACGAAATAAGAAAACTTCGTACTTATAGTACCTAACACGGCATCATATTATTCGAATAAAGAATTTTGTGAATAACTCCTTTTTTGGTACGAGTTTATAATAAAACCGGCCAAGTCTCTGTATCAATGTCAAGTCAACTAGTTTAGGCGGCCGGCGGCGTAGCAACGCTGTAGACTCCCTCTATAATAATATGCTATGCTACATGCAAAGAGCTACGACGGTGCTACGATGCGCTACGCTTTTGCTACGGCAAATGAACATATCTATGACCTGCGTGATTTTACGTGGTGCTAAATAGATGCAGACCGTTAAGTTTGAAAAAAGCAAGTTTTGTAAAAACATATGTTAAATGTTGTTGTTTATAATTAGTAATATTTTAAAGGTTTACTGAGTTTTCCAGGGTCCAGGTACCCCATTTGAAATAAATTATTTGAAAGGAAACGGAAATATCAATTAAAATTTATTCTTGACCAAACCCTAGATTACCCTTTTAACTATTTTATGAACTACTGTTAGAACGTGAAGCTTTTCTACGTACATTTGCGAAAAAACGGCCTCTTTTGACTAATGTGCGAAAAAAAAGCTCTTTTTTAAACTGTAAAGAGTAATTCATAAAATAGTTTGAAGGGGCATCTAGACAAGGCTTGGGCAAAAAATTGACAAATTGCACTGATTGATGTAATATAGTATTGGTGAGTTAGAACCCCATAACCCAAGGCTCGAACTTACATTGGGGCTAGCTCAATATGTGTATCTTGTCCCTATATATTTACCTATCTATAATAATGATGTAGGTAGGACCTAATCAAGTAAACTTATATCATACATACTATCACGTCTTTATCCCTAATGGGGCAGACAGAGCATTTGGGGTCTTGCGGCCCTATGCTTTTGGCTTATATCATTAACAAAGAATTTATAATACAATTTAAAACAGTTAATGGATGCATCAGATGCACCTTCGTCCATAAGCAAAAAAAATGTTGACTTTAATCTGCAGCTAAAATAAAAAAGCGGCCAAGGCGAGTCGGACTCGCCCATGAAGGGTTCCGTAGTAGCAAATAACATAATATAAAAGTCTTGTAGTATTTTTTTTTTTAATTTTTATATTTGAGTTGATTGAATGAAAGGTTAATTGCCGTTTATGATTTATGATGTATTAAAAAAAAACTACTTACTGGATATCGTGCAAACCAATTTTCGCTGGTAGTTTTTATGGTAATGATTACATGTATTTTTTTTAGTTTTATAATTTCCTTATTTTAGAAGTTACGGGGGGGGGGGACACACTTTTTTCCACTTCGGAAGTGTCTCCCGCGCAAAATATTCGGTTTAGAAAAAAATGATATTAGAAACCTCAATATCATTTTTGAAGACCTATCCATAAATACCCCACACGTATGGGTTTGATGAAAAATATTTTTTTTAGTTTCAGTTCTAAGTATGGGGAACCCCCACAATTTATTGTTTTTTTTCTATTTTTGTGTCAAAACCTTAATGCGGTTCACATAATACATCTACTTACCAAGTTTCAACAGTATAGGTCTTATAGTTTCTGAAAAAAGTGGCTGTGACATACGGACGGACAGACAGACAGACAGACATGACGAATCTATAAGGGTTCCGTTTTTGCCATTTGGCTACGGAACCCCTAAAAAGAGCTCTAAAAGACTCGTTTCTAGAGACGTAAAATAATCCAATAAAAAATAGCTTCAATATATGAACACCATAATCTCCGATACACCTGATTCAAGAAACAGGACAACATCGATATAATCCGCACACCGCTCGACTCGACACAGCGGAGTGATATTTAAATGTGAGTGAGTTTGCTTGTATCGGTCCATCAGGAGCTGATGTTATCCGCCGCCGCCGCGCCAGCAGAACATGCATAGATTAAATAAGCGGCCAAGTGCGAGTCGGACTCGCCCATGAAGGGTTCCGTAGTAGCAAATAACATAATATAAAAGTCGTAGTATGTTCTTTTTTTAAAATTTTATATTTGAGTTGATTGAATGAAAGGTAAATTGCTGTTTATGATTGTTGACGTATTAAAAAAAACTACTTACTAGATATCGTTCAAACCAATTTTCGCTGGTAGTTCTTATGGTAATGCACATGATGTATTTTTTTTAGTTTTATAATTCCCTTATTTTAGAAGTTACGGGGGGGGACACACTTTTTTCCACTTTGGAAGTGTCTCCCGCGCAAAGTATTCGGTTTAGAAAAAAATGATATTAGAAACCTCAATATCATTTTTAAAGACCTATCTATGGATACCCCACACGTATGGGTTTGATGAAAAATAAATTTTTGAGTTTCAGTTCTAAGTATGGGGAACCCCCAAAATTAACTATTTTTTTTCTATTTTTGTGTCAAAACCTTAATGCGGTTCACATAATACATCTACTCACCAAGTTTCAACAGTATAGGTCTTATAGTTTCTGAAAAAAGTGGCTGTGACAGACGGACGGACAGACAGACAGACAGACATGACGAATCTATAAGGGTTCCGTTTTTGCCATTTGGCTACGGAACCCTAAAAATGATGCGAATTCTGACTGGCTGACGGCAACGTGTATTGGATTTAAAAATATTTGGGTATACCTTAGTATTTAGGGTCAAAAATTAATTGTTTTGTACTGTTATGGGAATAAAACGTTACAAAATAAGGTAACTTGTCAGTGATCATATCCATTTTTATTTAACGTGATTTTATATTTATTATTTGAAGAAAAAATGATAATTGGGACGCTGTTTGACTTCAAGAAATTAGTAGCAGACGTGCATACAAATCTCATAGACTATGTTCGTTTTGACATTTAGAAAAAGTAGATATACATATATCCATATCTGATTTGAATTTTTGGAAACTATGTAGCGGATTGTGTAAACATTTTAATGACAAATAGACAAAAGTACTGACTTTTACTTTAGTTTTATTTCATGTTTTACTTTTTTATTGAAATTATATTTTCTTCGGCGGAATACTACGAAATGATTCTTATATCCGTATGACATTAAATGCTGTAGCAGCTAGAAAGTCAACATTAGAACAAAGTGACTTCACGCGTGGCCGGACGCGGAAGGGTTAAGTATCTAATGGTAATTAAACATTATTTTAAGAAAAAAAATTAAACTAAAGCGCTACAAACACTATCAACTTAACCAAATAATGAAACTTAACTCTTAAGTTAGTTAAGGTATATAAGCAATCCATACATAAAAATATGTAACCGTGGATTTTCCCGGGTTTCCTAATGAGCAAACACGTGGGAACGAAATGGAATCTCTGTTTGCTTTGGACTTAGCTGTCTGCCTTCACATGTACTTGTAGTAACTGCGTGCTCCATAGAGCAGCTATGAGAGATGAGTTTGCAGAAAACTAACTCAAGCATCTTTCTTGTGGATGGAGATGAAAACGTGTGACCATGGATTTTCCCGGGTTTTCTAATGAGCAAACACGAGGGAGTGGAATAGTCTCTGTTTGCTTAGCTGTCTGCCTTCACATGCACCGTAATAAGTAACCATCTACTATAGAATAGCTATGAATGAATAAAATAGAATGATTCTTGTCGAGAGAGATGAGAAGTTTGCAGAATACTTAGAAGTTTCAGATTATTTTAGGTTTTCAAAATTTTACGCATATATGTTTTAACCCCTTTTGGTACGGCGATAGTAACAAATGATCAAAGCGTCTGGATTTCAGTTTTTTAACTTAATTCGTTTATAACCTATCTATGTTTACTATTATGTCTAATACATCTTGCAAAACTCGAAACTGCAATTAAATTTCTTTTGTGTCCTTTACTGACTGTAGTTTTTACCCATTTTCTCAACTTGACATAGATTTCAGCAAATTATATTAGCACGAAAAATTAATTATTTTAAAAGTTTAACGAATTATGTAAGTTATCAACATGCAAACTATATTCTGCGTTGTTCCATATAGTTTCATATTAAATCCCGATATTTTTCAGAAAACACCTTCACCATACATAGCGGCGTTGGAGGCAGTGAGTCGGACCGACCGGCCGGCATCCGGGCTCTAAACAATAAAGCTTTCAGTCCATTTGCGACGCGTCGCACTCGCACTATTGTCACGTAGTCTGCTGGGAACTGAATGCAAGGGTTTTAGGGATCCTCACTTTGTTTGAGATAGAAATTTACATGTTTTTGGTTTTATAGTCACCTGCATGAAATATCTTATACCCTACTCTTAAGTTTAAATCAAAAGGTTTTCGAGAAACGTAATGAAATTTGACAAATAATCACTGAATCCTGTGAATTCATCACAGGTGAAAGGTAGTAACAGAATCGTGCGGTCTAGGGCTTAGTCAAAGTCGATTTGTGATGCTGAATGACAGATATACAGATCTGTGGGCATTAGCCCACAGATCTGTAAATCTGTCATTTAGCATAATTCAGTCATAATAATGATAATCTATATTATTGTTACCGAAATAGTCATGCTAAAGTTTGGACGTAACCTGATTCCATCATACAATTTTGTAAGATAGTGCCTGGAGATGGCCAGCGAGTCCTTGTATCCTTATGTTCAGGACATACCGAATTTCTAACGGAAGTAGAAACTTTTCCATATATTCATGATCTCATATCTAAAAGTAAATATATTTTCCTAAAAATATTCGCATCCTCTTACGTCTACAATAAATATTGGCAAGATAAATACACAATATACATTCCCGAATCCCACAAAACGTTCTCCACAAAATTAGCCCCCGTTCAAACAAAAGAGCTATGACAATCCGGCTACCTTCAAATCTCATCTGCAAATATCTCGAGTAAATCTTAATCCGTCCCCTCTCCCCCTACTCCCCACCCTTTTGTCTGAAGCTAATAACGCGATTGTAAGTCAAAAGCAGACGTCTCAGAAATTAATGTAATGGTCCCGTAAGATAATTTGAGGAGTGCCCGCGGCTAGCACGTCGTCATGTTTCTGTGACGGGGAGTTGACATGATTGTTTGATTTATAGTTTACCCTACTGCCCTGGAAGACGGATTCTTGATTTTCTTATCATTGGGAATACGTTTTAGAATACATTATCATGTGAGTAAATATAGTATTATACACGTGGAAGAGTCATACCCGTAATAAATCGAACCACAGGCTAAACTAGATCACTATAATGCAATGATAATAATGAAATGGACAAAAAACCCAAAAAAACTCGACATTCGACATTCACACACAAATTGCCCTGGCGGCTGCACACTTTTATATGGAAAGGCCAAAATATTATTTTAATTTTTGGCTGATATTTAATTTCATTATACTATAGTGGTCTAGTATAGCCCGTAGTTCGATTTGTTACGGTGATGTCCCTTCCACGTTGTATATCAGTATTAAAATAATAAATCTTATAACTTTTAGACGGTAAATAAAACTGATTTGGTCGTCGAGTCTCGTTCAGCCGAAGTAGCTGGACAGGTTTCATCAATTTACTATTATTCGCTTTTAATATATTTAAAAAGCGGCCAAGTGCGAGTCGGACTCGCCCATAAAGGGTTCCGTAGTAGCAAATAACATAATATAAAAGTCTTGTAGTATGTTTTTTTAATTTTTATATTTGAGTTGATTGAATGAAAGGTAAATTGCAGTTTACGATTTATGACGTATTAAAAAAAAACTACTTACTAGATTTCGTTCAAACCAATTTTCGCTGGTAGTTTTCATGGTAATGAACAACATATATTTTATTTAGTTTTATCATTCTCTTATTTTAGAAGTTACGGGGGGGGGACACACTTTTTTCCACTTTGAAAGTGTCTCTCGCGCAAATTATTCGGTTAAGAAAAAAATACTATTAGAAACCTCGATATCATTTTTGAAGACCTATCCATAGATACCCCACACGTATGGGTTTGATGAAAAATAAATTTTTGAGTTTCAGTTCTAAGTATGGGGAACCCCCAAAATTAACTATTTTTTTTCTATTTTTGTGTTAAAACCTTAATGCGGTTCACATAATACATCTACTTACCAAGTTTCAACAGTATAGGTATTATAGTTTCGGAAAAAAGTGGCTGTGACATACGGACGGACAGACAGACAGACAGACAGACATGACGAATCTATAAGGGTTCCGTTTTTGCCATTTGGCTACGGAACCCTAAAAAGCATAAAATAGTTATCTTTTCAGTGCATTTGTGTATATTCATGTGCATGTTAATCGTGGGAGAATTAGTAAATTTCATTCTACAGTGGTTTTAGATTTTGTTTGCGTCTTATATTCAAAATTATTATTCTAGAAAAAAATATCTAATACATCCTACACGAAATAAAAAAATGAATTTTAATATTTCGTAAAATCTGAAAAATGTAATGTAATTATTATTTTTCAACAAACAACATCTAAGCTTACACCATCTTAAATTGTATCAGAAGCTGTAATCCTTACTTGTTGAATCTTTCCCTCCCTTACAAGAATATAATCAACCCTTCCCCGCGAAACTCGTCGCCAACAATTTATTGCCCGGCCATAAATATTAAAAAGTTGGGCGAATAAATCTCTGGTTTTATTAATAAGAAGCTGCGTCATATGCAGAGGCAATATTTCTGAGGTTCTTTGATACGAAGATTTATAGAGAACAGGTGCTTGGAAAGAGTTTGAGAACGTTTGTTTATTTTTCCGCTTAAACTTTTATCACTTTTTCATGTCTGAGGTACAATAGTCGTAAAAAACATTAAACTTCTGTATTAATGTAGATTTATACCAGTCAGTTTTGACGCCTTAGTGTGGTGTTAAAATGAGTGGGTTCCATTAAATTTTTAGAATTAATTTCGGATTATTGTAATTGACTTAAGTTTACTTACAGGTATCTCTACTCGTCATTTTTATATTTCTTATAGTTTAGCTAGACCATTACGATTCTCAATGAGGTGTTAAATTTTTCAAAATCATGTATACCATTTCATTCGAATCCGTCCAGTATTTCCGGAGATAGCGTGTGCAAACAGGTAAATGGACAGACATTTCGTTAAAAATTCGTACTCTATTACTATATCTGCATCGCCTCTAATTTTTTTTTTTTTTTTGGAGATGTATTTAATATACAGACACATTTTTTTACTGTTTTATAATATGTATAGATATGACGATCACGAAATAGCATCTATCTTCCAATCTATGTATTAAGTATATGTAGGTATGAATATCAAAGTACCAGAATGAGTAAACCATGGAGTAAACCCACCCTCGTACTGAAATGAGAAAACGTCAAAAAACTAGAAACAACACGACATCCCAATAAAACGCTAAAAGCGAGTTTCAATAACCAAGCAAATATTAATCAGCAAGGGATTAGGCAAGCCTAGGGAGTCCCTCGCGAAACGTGATCCGCCAAACAGAATCCAAGTGATTGCGGGCCCACAAAAGAAACCATTAGCTCAACTTCGCGGGTGGTCCGGCAAAAGAAATGTCTCAAATCTCTATGGAAATTGTGGAAATGTGTATATTGGTCGAGTAAAACGCTCGTAGATCAGGCAGAATCCCATACACTCACTAGTGTACAAATATTGTATGCTATGCTTAAATAGTATTAAGATTTAAAAAATTTACTTACTTAGTTACAGTTTTATGAAAGTTACATGAAATCCTAAATTTTATATAATTGTAGGATTGTAACTACCTATGTAAGAATTTATAAAGGATATTTATTGCAGTACTTATACAATACAATAGACAAAAAATAGAATTTATATTACAGTTTTCACGAATAATTATATAAGGTACCTACACAAAATATACTAAAACTATTTTAAAGGTGAATTCATTCTGTGATAATGAACAACTTTTCCCAAGGAACATAGCGTTGAAATATGAAGAATAATGTTGGCTAAAAACTCTGATCCGATGATCGGTCAACTTGTATAGGAGGCCAAAAATTACTTTCATATTTCGATATGTGTTCCTTGGGAAAAGTGTTCATTATGACGGACTGAATTCATCCTTACAGTAGTTTCAATATATTTTGTTAGAACTTATATTACTGTATATAAGTTCTAACAAAATATACTGAAACCTACTAAACCTAGATTTTTTCCTAAAAGGAAAAAATCTAGGTTTAGTAGGTAATTTGGAATAACAAATCAGTATGACTAGGCTAGCTTTATCCAGATTTTGAGCTGCTCGCTCATTGAACTCTACCACTGTGAAGCTTGCTTCAGGCGACTTTTGATTAATTAGCGCTATTCTTTCCCCGGCGACAGGAAGCGTCGCCATTAATCCGTGGAAAACAATATGGCCGACAAGGTTTTATATTGGGAAATATCCGGTTGCTTAGCAAGGGATCGAGTTAGTGGCTTCGAAATATAATAAAGATTATTCAACACCATTGTTGGAAATCGTGGTTTAATTTCAATTTTATTGTAACAGTGTTTCATAAATCATATCATTTATTCATTGAACTCAAATAACTAGGGCTATGCTCGGTGTTTCTCTACGTGATCGAATCAGAAATGAAGAAATTCGTAGGAGAACTAAAGTTAAAATGGCAGTGGGCGGGACACATATCGCGACTAACCGATGGTCGATGGGGCAAAAAGGTTCTCGAATGGCAACCGAAGCGTAGGACACCCACCCACAAGGCGCTGAATGCAGGCCGCTTTAGATCGGTAATTTTGGAAATCCTTAAGAGAGGCCTATGTCCAGCAGTGGACGTTAAGCGGCTGAAATTATGATGATTATGAAATAACAATAATAATGTATAGGTTATTTTGGTTATTTTTGGAAGTTATATTTAAAGCCAAGAAGCTCAAACATCTTACATTAAAAATACTTTTTAGATTTGATACGTTAAGATCGATAAAAATATAAATCATTTATACATCAGTTTTAAGAGAATTCATAAAATAAAAGTGGTACAAAGACACTATTTATCTCAAAAGAAATCTTTTCTAGTAGGCCTGTGAGAGGAAATATGTTTATATAAGAGAGGCATACAGTCGTGTTCATACATAGGATACAGGAAGAAGAAAATTAAAATTAATAACATAAACCTACCCAAACTACAAATAAACATACTTATACAAATATTACACATAAACTTAAATATGTCACATATGAATATGTCTAACTAGAAAGAAATATAATATATGTATACCTAATATTAACAATATAGATTACAATTAAGACATTTAATTAATCAAGTGACAATTGTATTGATTTTTCATTATGTAGACGATGAACAATGTAGCGTTATTTTTCTACAAATCTTTTGAAATCACACTCAAATGCCTGATTAGTGTAGAAACCCCAAATCACCGTTTATTTGTTTTAAAGACACTTCGCCGCGGGCTGGCGGCCGCGGACGGAATTTATTAAAGTTTCCTTCGTCTCAGCGCTAATTAATATCCATCAAACCTCCCCGAATCCGTTTCTCTTGCCTAATTGTTTTTAAAACAGCCCTTGTTAATTTGTCGAGCTTTGTTGGCAAGAATTGAAATAAAAAAGTACATTACATTTTCAAATTTACATAACGTTACCTAACTTTTGTTTTACTTACATGGATATAATGGCTACTTACTAACTTAAGAGTTTCCTATCCCTAGACAGAATGAGACTTTTCCATACAAACGTAGTCAGCTTTTATTTTCAAATGATGTGTCAGATTTCGGTAAAATTTTACAATTTCAAAGAAATTGCACGTATGTATTCATATAACTGGTTTTTACAGTCAAAATATGGATTTGAAGAAGAATATAGTTCAAATATCATTTTTGATCATCAGAATGGGAAACTTCTACACTTTTATATTTTCTTTCAAGTTCATATTTTGAATTTGAAAACTAGTTATATGCCTACATATATGTAATTTCTTTATAATTACAAAATTAAACTAAAATATGACATGTTATTTCAAAATAAAAGCTAGTCTACGTTTGTATGGAAATGTATGGTAAGGGGGCTTTAAACACAAAACTTAGTAGGTAGGTAGGTATAGTATTAATAACAAGTATCTAACAATTTAAATAAGTAAAGTACTAACTGTACAACTAAACGTACACAACAAACATGTTTTTGCAAGCGCAAAACCTAGTCATTTTGTGGAAAAATTTACCGCCCATAGCAACATTTATGTCTACTAACATCATTTTCAATTTACAAATAGAAAAAAAAGAGAGATAAAAGAGGACAACCGTCAATGCGACTAAATAGGAATCCTAAATGTCCAATTTTGTTAGGCTATGGAAACATGCTTGCTTTGGTCTTCAGTGATGTGTTAGATTGGCCAGTGTCGACAATGCGTTTCAGGGTTTGACAAGATCTTACAAAACTAACACATGAATATTTCTGTTCATTTGTTTTTCGTGTGTGTAAGTGACCAACACTGGTGTCAGATTTTTCAGGCTGCCTAAAGGCATCCGACATAGCTCAGCGACTGCCATACAATGATAACAGCTGAGACCAACAGCTTCCAAAGCACAGAGGAGCTCGAGAAATTTTTATGCCACTTATGGTCCACCCATCCAAGTGTGGACCACGCCCAGTGTCGCTTTACTTGCGAAAGCTCCAGTAATACGCACTCCCACCGGACCACCGAGCTCCTCTTTTGCTGTTCATAATAGTTCATATCTTGAAAGACCAAAGGGTCTCCGCAATCACATGACAGAAAATATAAGAATATAATTAATGCTAAATTATGGTTCCTCCCGTAGACCTACCAACCAAATACATGTAGGACAAAAGGCGTCAGCAAAATAACAAGTTATAGTTATGCTGTCACGCAACTATTCGCAAATTGAATAAAATTATTGGTTGAGAACAAAACGCGCAACACTGGGGCGAGATCCCGGGGGTTCCGATAATGATATTAACACATAACCTCGCATTAAACGGCGGTGTGGGGTAGGTACAGTTGTCGGCAATGCCCGTTGTCATCATTTTTAAGCGACTTCGAAAAAGGAGGAGGTTCTATGTTCGACTGCATTTTTTTTATGTATATGTTCACCGATTTGTCCTACGAACCGATTTTCAAAATTCTTTTTTTATTCTAAAGTTAATTTAAAAAAAAATTAAAATCGGTTACGTAGTTTGGAGGTGCAGTCTTTTTTGCGTTAAAAAAAAATATTAGATATACACACCGCACACGATAATATATTTGGAATTTCCGAATATGACTCAAAAATGCTCAAAAAACTGCAAACCTTTGCAAAGCTGGAACGAAAAGTTAAAGTCTTCTTTGAAGTTTAGGCATGTTATGTTATGCCTTTATGACAGACCATCACAATTCAAGTACCTAGTGGATACAACAATTCACAAAACTATGTCCAGTTTGTCGGGAAAATCATGGCTTTACATCTTTAATAGTACTTATGAGAGAGAAAAATCCTCTGAAAGTAAGAGTTCCAAGGTAAAACTTCCTGCCTATCCTAGGGATTTCCTAATGTTGTGTACAAGTGTACAGGGGGACAATTACGTGACCGACAAATGTCACCACCGCCGTAATTCCCATAACGAGCGATTGGTCGCGCTTCGCGCCGCGGCAGCGACAGCGCGACCAAAATGCCAAACTGTCAGCATACTCTTTAGCCATTTTTGGGGGAAGAATGGAAAAATCGTAAATAAATAAAATTAATAATAATCAAAATAACCGCAGGGCAGCTTGTGGCGAGCTGTTGGTGAGTAACGACAACACGAACCCGTGTGTTCCAGAGAGCCGGTCAGATCCCTCGTCCCCGACGCGCCTTCATCGGTTGGGGGGGAGACCCAAGAAGGCTCGAGGGCTCTCAGCTCTGCATTGCCTTAATTGGCTGTGCAGAGAGGAGTCGTTAGAGCTGTTGCTCCAGGGGTGGAAGTGTTAAAGGGCATAACGCCGCGAGTATCTTCGAAGAAAGCGCAGCACACCTCTCGACACCCCTGAGTCGCCCGAACCGGTGTTGGTTCTTTGCCGGTAACTATTCTCGGCGAGTTTGAGGGGCCCATCTAGTGAGCGGCAAGTCACCACCTGCCTACAATAGTCAGTAATCATGATTATGGCATCAATCCATCCCAAATTCATTCCATAACCCTTAAACCTTTCCATTTTTCATGCAATAGATTTTTCTTCTGCCAAAACCTATTCAAGGGTACACCTTTCATAGGTATATCCAGGAATAGGTTTTGGCGGGAGCACCACATGGCAATAACTTCTCCAAAGGGCCTCTACGTGTTGGATCACTATCCCCATGCAAGCCTCTCAAAGGACCGGGGTGAAAAGACCCGTGTTTCTCAAAGGAGATACAAAATCAAAATAGATGAATAGTATAAGGCTCGGCGCAAACGGGCCACCGACCACAGCCACCGGTGGCGGCCACCGACCACTTTTCTGTAGTGTCAAAACTCCGGAAAAAATCTAATCAAATCATTTATTATTCATGTAAGTACAAGTGGATGGTACATGTTTTAGGCTCTGTACGTACCTACATAAACCTTATCAAGGCAAACATTATTGCAACAAGGAAATATATTAATTTATAAATTACATTTATGTCAACCTATAACGCTGGTTGTTAAAAAAGAAGTGCAATGATAGTGCAATTTACCTGCATAGTTTCTTTGATTTTTCACTACCATTAGCGAAGCCACAAGAGCTAGTCTCAGTAGTCCTACCAAGTTTGTTCTACCAGTAGGACTACTGGGAATTTTTGTCCCAACAGACCTACCAGTAGTAATACTAGGAATTTAATTTCCAGCTGTCCTACTGGTAGTTCTGATGGGACACAAATTCCCAGTAGTCCTACCAACTTCTTTTATGTCCCCAGGGTTAATATTTTCAATTTTTATATAAGAGATTAAATTTTTATTTGTTAGAGGATACACATCCAACACGTAAGCCTGGCTGGCCCTTTGGAGAAGTTGATGGTATGTGGCGTGCCCGCTAAAACCCATTCTTGGTACCTGTACAATGAAAGGTGTACCCTTGAATAGATTCCGTCAGAAGAAAAATCTATTGCAAGAAAAACGAAAGGTTTATGGGTTATAGAATGAGTTTGGGATGGACTGATATGCTGGGCTATTGCAATATAAATCGTGTGGAGAGGGTTCCGTACTTTGATTACCTGAATTGATTGCGTGTCGTGTTCTGTTTTAAACAGTTAATACATTATTTATTTAATCACTTAACTATTTTGCATGATATATAAGTATGTGTTCCTATAAATAGTCATATTGTAAAACCCACGCTATAAGTACCTACTTAGGTTCATTATAATATCATCATCATCATCAGGTCTTTTTGTCTCCACTGCAGGAGCACGACCCTCTCTGTACTACCAGAGCCATACTTGGCCGGAGCAACCAAAGGACTTTGGCCTACACTCTGCTCGCTGGCCAGACGGATTGGAGAGGTCTCATTGATTTTTATAAGCTTTGTTAAGCTTGTATTCCCTAAGTCGCCTTCTACGACATCCACGGGAGGACTTGGAATGGCCCTATTACCTATCTACTCTGCCGGAAACGACACGGCAATACTATCCACATAATAATTTAACATTTATTACATTCATTCATGTTATCCTTTAAACTCATTCATAAAAACTCTCCCAAGCGAGAACAATATTAGACGCATTTATAATCGCATCACAAAACTGCCACAAAGATTGCTACGGGAGTCTTCCGTGTAATATTACATTCTTTGAACCATGTGGTACTGCAGTCATCATGCCGTTATCTCCCTTATTAGTATAACTGTATAGTTCAAAATTGTTCATCATTTTTAACGCCTAAGTTTAGGAAATGATTGACAAGTGCTACTTTAAAAATAACTGAAAGAAATCAGTCCATACCATTATCAAACTTATTTAGCTAATATTAAAGTTGTTTGTTAAATGTCTGTGTATAAGAATTACTTTGTACCGAATTACAATTCTCAATGATTGACAGCTACAACCTCAGGCAACGACATTAGGGGGAGAGCTTTTGCACATTCTTCTTTTGAGAGGGTAAAACCAGATTAAGTTTTTTACAATGTCGCTAAACAGGTATTCATGTGAACACAATAATCAATACGCAACACATATTATATTTTTTTTTGTTAAAGTTACGTGTCCCCCCCATCTGTCTGCTAAACAGTTATATACACGTGAAAAAAAAAGTAGTTTAAAGGAAAACTATCAAAGCTAAGTAGGGTTTACAAATTAAAAAGTTATAGGTGATCAACTTATAAAATGTACTCGAAAAGGAAAATTTCATACAAATTCAATACTTAGACGTTTTAAACCGCAAGTTGGCATTTACAACTATGGAACCCTACACTGCGCGTGGCCCGACACGCACTTGGCCAATTATTTTTGACATGTTGATGCACACTTGTAAAAAATACACAATACACGTCATCATGTAAAAAATAGATGATTGTAGAAGCTTAACGCCTAAAAAGGTTTCTATCCTTCTAGAAAACAAGGTTATTCCGAAAATCTGTACCTATTCCCTTAAAACTAAATGTACATAAGAATCCTAAATTAAAGACTTGTTTTGACTGAACACACTGAAGAGGTTACAAAGTACGCTAAAGTAACAAGAAAACTTAACACAAGAAAAAAGTAAAGTCCAGCCGAACGCGACCACTCAGGAAAATGGGAAAAATTAAAAAGTAATAAAAACACAAATGAGGACTTTCAATCATCCCTCTGACAACAGAGTGGGGGTGGGGTGTAGGGGGTGACGTCACATGAGATTAAAAAGTTTGACGCCTCCCACGGAAATTAGCATTTGGTTCTCATTTGCATTGCCTGATCTCATTTTTATCTTTGTTATTATTAGCACCCTTCTTTCTGAATGGTTAGAGCAATGTGATGTGGATTTCATATTTTCACGCTATACAGGGTGGAAAAATGTAATGTTACCTGCAGGGCAACATCCTAAATATTAGAATTCCTAAATATTAAACAAACATCCATATAATAGGTACTTCTGAAGCTACCTCAATTCCGAAAACAAGATAATTAGAAAATGTACAAAATTTTAAAATGCCCGCGTTATAAAATTCTCGACAATCCTCACTTTTTCCCGCTGTTTAGCTCTTTTTAGCTAAGTTTCATACAAACTTTCAGCCCCTAATTCCCCATTTTATCCCCTTATTTTTTTTTGCAATAGTAATACGGTAAGCCTTTGTTTTGAACCTTGAATTATTTTTTTAAATAAGTTTATCTAATTTTTAATATTTCTAGCTTCCAAATTGACCAAGTTTCATACAAAGTTTTAACCCTCATTCAATCTCTTGTTAATTAGGTGATTAATTGAATATCATTTTTTATCATTCCGTTAGATTTTTCTTAGGTATAACATTTTACTCATGGATTTGTGATGCAACCAAAAGCTATCTAAGTTTCAGACCATAATATCTACTTACCTACTCACTTGCTTGAATGAAAAATAAAACTAGTCTTACTATGCGTTTTTAAATTTAAAATGACTAATAAGAGCCGTCGGTCTCCTAAGTACCTTCCTGATCATAAATTCATGAGAAGCAGACAGAAAGCATGATGGCGTCGAACAAAAAATAATGACTGCATTAACTTCGCAAAGAGGGACAAAGGATACTAATTGTTTCCTACAATCTTGTCAAATATGAATTAAATATCTTGGAATGATTTTAGCGACATTTTTAATTAGTAAATGCAAAAACAATAAAATTAAACTCTACTATTATTTGGAAAACTATAAACACTTTAAAATGTTTGGCAAATAGCTCTCGAACGGCAGATGAAAATATTAAATTACTTTATTTATTAAAAAACCAACAGCATAATAACATTAAATTTAATCTTATTTAGCAATAACAAAGCCAGTAATAGGTTTTCCTAGCTTTTGAAATTAATGAAATACCATAATAATAAGTGCTTATTGAGAGTAAAAATATATAAAAGGTAATTCGTTTTTAAAACATTACAGTTTTGTGAAATCTTTCATAGAAATCTAAAAGACTCTGCTTCATCACCAGACGAGCTCTATCACATCCATAGTTTACTTGTGTACTTACGCATTTCATCTCAATCAACCATCGGCAAATATATCAATTTTTTTTGCAAGATTCTATTACAGATGTTCTCGATTGCATACTTACTACGGATGTTTTTGACAAACACTACGGATGTTTTCGGTTGCATTATTAGCTTTGCTGTTTTGGAGCCCCTATTATTCTTTTTCCAAGTATAAAGCGCTTTTATTTTGTCGTGTGGTTTCCGGCAGAATAGAATAGGGCCACTCCAAGTCCTCCCGTATGTAAATGTCGTAGAAGGCGACTTGGGAAATACATACTAAACGAAGCTTATAGACATCAATAAGACCTGTCCAACCCGTCTGGCCAGCGAGGAAAGTGTAAGCCAAGTCCTGTGGCTGCTCTGGCCAAGTTTGGCTCGTAGTTAGTACAGAGAGGAGCCGTGCACCTGCAGTGGTGTCTTGCTTGACATCAAGCTTTTTACGGCGGACAGGTGAAACTAAATATAAAACACTCAGACTTATTATTCGTAGCACTCAGAATACCTACACATAAATACTAATTACGTCTTTATCCTTTACGGTATAGATAGAGTCTAAGATCATACAATATAAATAAAAGAACTCTGAATATAATCGGTGCGTCGCTGTCGGTATAGGTGCAATTATTTGTTTTTTTTTTTTAAACCGAGCTCTTTTTTGCAGGGGGATGCATTGAGCGATGCAACCCTACACCTAGGGTTACCGCATCGCACTATATAATCAACCGCAGGGCTGCCCGCTGTTCACAGCTGACATTTAATAATTTAATTGAGAATTCCCTATCATTTGATAGTCGTGACAGTAGGCGCGTTTTTAAAAGGCGCTAGTTGTTTTTATCGTTTTAATTCCTTTTTACTTTTAGGAAAAATAATTCCACTTAAACATTTGTATTAAAAATAGCCAATAATGTAACAATAGATAATAGTTTCTACAACTTTTCCAAGCTGTTGAAACTATCCAAGTAAAAAATATTAACAGCTATGTAGAGTCATGTTATTAATAATTTATTTTACGGCGTACAATAAAAAATAGATCAATATTTCTTAACTTTCTTTTTTTATAGGATTCATCAGTGGCCAGTCGAAGAACTATTTAGACTTTTTAAGCTGAGAGACCGAATTACTTTGCCTTTGATTTGGGAAAATGAGAGAGACATAGGTTGTCGAAAACGGTATGGTTATTTTATTATTTAGACATAACATACATCTCTGATGCAACAGTCATAAAACCCATTTTGATGTCATCTACATAGTACTTGTAATTGACCGAGATTGCCGATCACAAAATAAACGTTATTTTATACACATATACAATTTCTAACATACTCGACTCATAATAACTGGCAAGGACTTGTAGTACCTATAGAAAAATGTGGAGTCTGTATAGGTACCTACTCTTCGTTATGTTTCACTATTTTCACTGAAGTAGTTTATTATTTTATTTTACTCGTAAAATAATTTTAAGATTCCTTTGCAAGGCAGAACGATTTCCCTAATAGCAAAAAAAAATAGTCCCATCACTCTATAATATAATCACACTAATTATTATAAAGGCGAAAGCTTGTAAGTGTGTGAGTATGTGTGTTACTTCCTCACGCGCAAACGGCTATACCAATTTTGATAAAATTTGGTATGCAGGAAGCTGACACCCTGGATTAGCTCCCGCAGCCGTCACCAGTTAAGAATAAAAGTTAAGACGTGAAGTTTATCATACTAGGACACAATACAATTTTTCGATTTTGGAAAGCCTAAGAAAGAAAGAAAAACCAATCCTGAAAAGGTTTATTAAACAAGGTAAAGTATATAATAAGTAAATACATAACCCTCCAAACAATTTTTTCAATCCTTCCATCTCATGACTATCCAGTACCGAAAAACTGTATAAAGAGACCCACCTGAATATTCCGTCCGAGCCGCGTAAACTTGCGAGCAGGGTTGCGCAGCGTCCTCCGCGAAGGTCCAGGTTTGACTGACTTGGATCCGGCTTAGCGTTATCAAAGCCGCCCAGCGCGGTGGGCGGGGCCGCGGCTGGGCGGGCCTAAGGCAGCAAATCAGCTTTTCTACTGCTTCTTTTCTTGGCGCCGCGGCGAGTGGATGGTCAACACTACAAGTGGGATAGCTAACCAGCGTTGGTAAAACTTTATTGTAGTCATAGGATTATATTAGAGGATAGTACTTGGCTTTGTAGGAAGGCTGTGGCTTAGTAGAAATATATATTGGTCTCACTTACGAGTCTATCTACTTGATTTAGAACAAGTATTGAAGTAATAAAATCAGCTTTTCTACTGCTTCTTTTCTTGGCTTCGCGGCTGTGGCTTAGGTAGACTCGTAAGTGATCATCAGAACGGTATGATGTTATTTACTTATTTAAACCACGGAATTATATTAGAAGATACCCTTTACTACACTGCAAATATAATAGCCTCTAAAAAGGTTGTAGCTTATTTAGTAGGGAAATTGATAAGTCTTATACTTACGAGCAACAGCAATATACCTACATGATTTAGTATACACAATACAGTAAGTGTTAACACTGATGCATCAGGAAGGTCATACATTCAGCTCTGCTACTGCTTCTTAGCTCGTATTGTATTGTCACTCCAGTATATAAATAAATAAGTATATAGGGACAAATTACACTGAATGAGCTAGCCCCAAAGAAGTTCGAGACTTGTGTTATGGGATACTAACTCAACAATACTATATTATAAAAGAAGAAACTGAATGACTGACTGACTGACTGACTTAACAATGCAGAGCCCAAACCGCTGGACCTAGATACTCTAAATTGGGCACATAGGTACCTTATAAGGTTTAGGGGTGCATTAAAAAAGGATTTTTCAAAACAAACCCCTAAGAGCGTGAAACAGGGATCTTCTTCTTATTTCTTCTTATCGTGTGTGTTAATGACAACACTAGTGTCAGAGTTTTTAAACCGCCTTGAAGGCCTCTGACATGGTTTTAGGTAACGACCAATGTCAAAGACAATGACCGGGACCGACGGCTTAAAGTGCCTAAGCACGGATCATCTTACTTATCAGACAATCAGGTGATCAGCCTGCAATGTCCTAGCCAAACTAGGGAAACAACACAAAGTCGTTGCCCCCACCGGGAATCGAACCCGCCACCTCCGAATGTGAGCCGAACGCTCTAACCACTACACCACGGAGGCAGTAACAGGGGTCCAAAGTTTATATAAAGAAACCAGATTAGTTAGACCTTTTTATTTGAAACTCCGCAGGAGTACTCCTGGCGGTAAACGAGTAAATACTTGTTTCAGGATTTTTCAAAATTCATCCCCTAGAGAGATGAAATAGGGTGACTCACCTAGGCCATGCTGAAACGTTCCGTCGCTCTCTCTCTCTCTCGCTCTAGCAAATTACGGGAACAGGAATGGGAACAAGAATGGGAACGGGAACAGAACGGGAATGGGAACGGAAAAAAAGTAACTGACTTATTGGTGACTGGCTGAAATATGAACAGTCCAAACAGTCCAAACCGCTGGGTCTAGAGACTCCAAATTTAGAAAGATTTTTCAAAACTCACCCCCTAAGGGTGTGAAATGGGGGTCCAAAGTTTGTATGGAGAACCAAGATTAGTGAGACCATTTTTAATTACAACCCCTAGAGGGATGAAATGACCTACTACTAGGAATGGTCCTGATCCCGTTCCTGTTCCCATCATTTGCTAGAGCGTGAGTAGAGAGCCTAGGCCTTACTGAAGCGTTCTGTCGCTCAAGTCAAGTTGTTAGAAAAGGGAAAGGGAAAATTTTATTCCTACACTATATTCAAACATTTTAACATAATAATTCATATGTTATAACAAAATTGATAACAAAAAATATTTTTTTTAATCATATTACAACCATTTTTGACCTCTACGCGGACAAAGTCGCGGGTTACCGCTAGTCTATACATATAATAAAACAGTAAAATAAATGTGTCTGTACATTGAATATAATTTCAAAAAAAAAATTGGAGGTAAAAAGAAATATTAATTGAGTAAGAATTTAAAAAAAATGTCTGTCTGTTTGTCTGTTTGTACACGCTAATCTCCGGAAATACTAGACGGATTCGAATGAAACTTTTTTTGTTATAAGTATAGCTGTTAAACCTGGGCAACCTACAGGTATAAATGATTTAGAAAAATGTAACACCTGATGCAGAATAATGGTCCAGCTAAACTGTAAGAAATATAAAAATTACGCCTTAGCAAAAGTTGTTCAGCCTTTTTTTTAGATTTTTCCGGAGTCATAAAGCCCACGCGAACGAAATCGCGGGCTCCGTCTAATACTTTAAACTGCATAAAATTGGAAATTAATCATTTTTTTATATTTTCATAAACAAATGCGATGAAAATGCGCAATGCCGTACATAAGTGTTCTCATCTATTGTAAACTAGCTGAAGCCCGCGACTTCGTTCGCGTGGACTTTATGTCTCTGGAAAATGCTCATCAGGCTGAACAACTTTTACTAAGGCGGCATTTTTATATCTCTTATAGTTTAGCTGGACCAATAAGGTTCTGCATCAGGCGTTCCATTTTCCAAAATCATTTATACCCTATATGTTGCCCAGGCTTAATAGCTATATAACAAAAAAGTTTCATTCGAATCCGTCCAGTATTTCCGGAGATTAGCGTGTACAAACAGACAAACAGACAGACATTTTTTTTAAATTCTTACTCTATTACTACGTCTCCATCGCCCCCAATATTTTTTTTGGAAATATATTTAATGTACAGACACACTTTTTTTACTGTTTTATTATATGTATAGATTTGTAAATGATATCATTATTATAGTTTTTGCACATATTTCCGAAATTTTCGCCTGTCAACAACACCTTTTAACACGACAAGTTAGCGCGTACCAACAGGCAGACATTTTTTTAACTCTTACTTTAGCTAGTTGAAAATATATTTAATGTAGACACATTTTTTTTCTGTTTTATTTTATGAATATGTCCCAGTTGGATTGTATAATGCGTTGCTTGACAAAGCATCTAGCTGTGTGGCATTACAGCTCGGTTTTGTAAAACAGCTGAAAATCGTTTAGCTGGATTGTCAATGAGTTACAATTTAGTTACGTACTTACGTTTAACAAAACAGCTAGCGTTTAGATCACATGTAGAGTTACTGTTATTAAATGAAACTGAGTTACCAAACAAAATAATAATAATAAATGAGGGGGCAATAGTTGTTCTTTATTATTATTTTATTACTCGTGGCATCGAAATAAAACCTCAATTCAACTCCTTACCATGTAATATATAAATAATCAGCTCGAAGCAATTGGATATCGAAATTTTGTTAACCCGACAATTCAATGACGTAGCGCTTTCTTACGGCCTTCATTTGCTCCACATGAATTTTCCATCTTGCCAGAAGGCGGACATCGTAATAAAAATATGGGAACCAAGCTTAAAGTCTGCTTTATTCTTCTTAACCTTTTGTAGTCCGAACACAAACGATATCCTCGATGTCTCTAGATGAAAACAGCTTACTTTCGGAACGCAGTGAAGAATCTTTAAACGAGAAATTCTTGTATATTTATGTATAAATTTATTTTTGTGATCACGGAAACGGCTCTAACGATTTCGCTGAAATTTCGTATATGGGGGTTTTCGGGTGTAAACCATCGATCAAAATTCAACAAAGAGTTGAATTGAGGTTTTATTTCCATGCAGAATATGGTCGCTAATTTCATCCTGCCGGCCACTGACCGTCTGGTCCAGCGGGTTAAGATGCGGACGGAAGAAGAAGTTGAAGAAGAAGAAGAATAAGAAACGAGTGTTACGGGTCCGAATCCCGCTCGGTGACTTAGTTTGTTTTTTTTTTTTTATATGGTCGCGTAGGACAAATGACAATGACAATATCAACGTCATAAATTCAAACCGAAAAGAATTCATCTAAAGGGAAATTTCATCACTCACCATCACCACGTCAGAACACGATTGGCCTAGTGGTCTTGGCGTTGGGCTGGGAATCGATAGACCCCAGGTTCAAATCACAGTCCTGTATAGTGTTTTAAAAGTTTTGTAAGAAGTTTCTAGATAACTCTAGATTATTATTAAAAAGAAAATACGGGCCAGAAAAAAAAGATAATAGAAAATTTATGAATTGAGTTTAGAACTTTGATGCGATTTTGTTCGCATCCGGGGGGTATATAAGCAGAACAAGGCGCGGCCTACGCCAGTTTAGTTTGGAAGTAAAATCCGAAGAAGGAAGAAGAAAAGTAAAAGTGGAAGTAGTGAGTAAAAAGTGAAGTGTAATAGTGAATGAAGTGAAGTGTTCACAGGAAGTGTTCAGTGCAGTAAATACGCGCGAGTGACGTTTCCTCGCATGACAGTACAGTGACGTTTACGCGTGTGACAGTGCAGTGACATTTCCGCGCGTGACAGTGCAGTGACTTTCCACGCGCAAGACAATGCAGTGACGTTTCCGTGCATGTGATGTGACAGTACAGTGACATTTCCGCGTACGTACCCGTGACAACTGTGAGTACCCTAGAGTTGTAAATAAAGGCTTCCATAGGATTGGTGTTTCCTTTCCTATCCCCAACCCACTCTCGTGACAATATGTTTAAGTTAATATATAATATTTTAATTTTTATTGTTTTTAGGCAAGTTTAAAAAAATGTAGTTAATGTTTGAGATATAACCGAGCAAAGCTCGGTCGCCCAGGTACTTTACCTTATCGAAGGCCATATTTGTTGTTATGACAATGACATTCTCAAGCCACTAGTGGCAGAATTCCGACCTAAATTCTACAATCTCACGTTAGCATCTTGTTAAACATCATAACACATTCGACGATCTAACTGAACGATTTTCAGCTATTTTACAAAACAGAGCTGTAATGAAAAACAGCTAGAGTTTTTGTTAAACAGCGGATTACACAATCCAACTGCGACATACAGATCAAATCGACCATATTTTTTAAGTTTAGATTTTTTTTTAAATAAATATCCATTTTTTTCTATTCTGCAATAAAATTGATTTGGCATATAGACTAAAAAAAATTGAAATTGCATATGTAAATTAATTACAGTGACATCACATACCACAGAATAATTTTACATATAATGGTCATATACCCTATAACACCAGCGCAGCCAAAATGTTTCCGATGATATCTCATTTTTCAAGTTATCATGGATTTCGATCAAGATACGAGGGATAACCATACATACTTAATAAATAATCATATCCATTAGCGGCGAACCACATAACGCTCCCTTTGGCTTCGCCGTAGTCGCGTAAGAAGAATGTCTGAAAATTCTGTAATCGCAGGTAAACCTACTTAGGTATAGTGGTGATCATTATAACAATAGCAGTTACTATAACGCATTATTTTCAATTAATGAATAACACTGTTATTGGATATTGAAATAATGAGCTTTCATTATTGCCTGTTATTGCTATTGGATCTTACGCCCTGTTGCCGTGCCGTGCATGCGCTATCGTTATAGTTAGTATTAGACAGGCGTTCCGCGTCGCAATCGTGCGTGTTAGCAGTTAGCACTAAAAATTCGCGCTGTTGTTGCCATATTTCCTATAATGCTCACTCACTCACCTGTTATTATAACGTAATTGACAATTAATTTATTTTACATAATAAAAAAATAATTCTGCCAGTCCTAAGACTCCTAAGCCTGTGCAAAGTATGAAGGGAAGTTCTTTGACTTTTTATTACAAATTAACAGCTCACGACGTAATTCATAACATAACATACCTACATTGTTATTTCAGTATTAGCTGTTATCTTAAAAAAATGAATGAACTATTTGACTATAAAAAATAACAGGATAGCAATAACAGTTTACAATAACAGTTATTGGCAAATAATGTAGCAGTGTTATTCATTATTTTGAAATAGCCGTTAATGCCATCACTACTTAGGTACCTATTTTAAAAATAACTATATACAAATTTTACAAAAATCAATACTACCAACAGAGCCATCTATTGATCTTTATTAGACAAACATATGAATAGAACACCCAGAGTAGGTACCATTTTGATGCGTCATCTCACCTATCCCTCCATTCCAAGCGTAAATTTAGAACGCGCCCAATCAATACTTGTTCTTCCAATTTGCTTGGAGTAGATGTCAGCACTGTCGCGTTATGCCAAGGAGCAAAACGTAATGCGCAACCAAGTATCGATCTATTTATTATTTATTATTATTCAAACACAAATTAATATTTCCAATGGGACAAATATGTTATATTTTCGCTTTAAACATTCATAAGAGTGTATAATATAATTTAATTTAAATAATTCACGTATCAAGTGTCGATATTGATTATACCAGCAAAGCCAACGACCTCGGCAGAAAGCGCGTCACTCCGAGAAATGGAACATCTCATTTACCGCCATCTTGCGAGTTAGGCGTCAACTTCAGTCGAATTTGGTTGGTGAAGTAATTTTGTGTTGTAAAGAGGACGACTTATTGAAATACTAAATAGTGCCTACACTTTTAAAAGGTAAGTTTCGATATAAACATTATAACAGTGGCGGAAAATTCAATTTACATACGGAAAGTAATATACTTAGACATACATAAATGTGACGGACACGCATAGCCCACAAGGAATCACAACAAACGAATTACACGATCAATATATAATAATGTCGAATATATTCCATTAACGGTACCAGTGAATAATGTAAACAAATATAATTTTCAGCGCGAGGGATGCAGTTCAATAACCTATAACGTGATGTTCTGAGCAACCAACGCCATGTCCGACGTAAAGCAAGTGAAAGTTGACAACTGGGGAATATATTTCCTCCAGCGGTTGAAGCACTTCTTCAACCGCACCGACTACTGCGACCTGACGCTGCAGTTCCAGGACAATGCGCAGCTCAAGGTCCATAGACTGGTGCTCAGCGCCTGCACGGAGTATTTCGAGCTTTTGGAGCGAACGTGCGAAATGTATGAAGACTGCCTGGTAATGCCGGACGACCTACAAGCCGACGTAGTAGTGCCCATTGTGAATTTCATGTACACTGGACAGCTGGAGTTCAAAATGGACATGCTTGAAAAGTTGTATCAAACCTCGCTTGTGATGAACATGCCTGTGCTGTCTAAACTACTTGACGCTCACAGGTCCAGGTCTCTTGCAAAAAATTTAAATCAGAGCTATAGCAATAACAGTCACAAGCGTAATAATCGAATGGACTCTGTGAGACAGTCGAGGCACACACCATCACCTTCCTCGCGAATGTCTTCCATGTCTAATAAGAGATCTTACAGCAATGCCTTTCAAAACGTAAGTAGTTCTACACCCAAAGTCAAAAACATACCTGCACAAGTAGTTCGGGCAAAATCTCCTATAAATAGAAGTCCCGTCCGAGCACCATCTCCAATGGAAGTTATACAGAATAACAAGAAAATGTTAGGAGAACCACGACCCACAAGATATGAATTGCCCGAGGAATTGGACACTGATAACATATTTGAAAATTCTTTCAGCAATATTTCATATACATCGGCACCCTTGATGGTACACCCAGAAACTACCAAACATTATCGTTCGAAAAAAGATTCTTTGTTACACAAAAAACTTATGAAAACTTCAACAATGGAAATAGTTGAATGTAAAAAAATTAAATCTGACAATATTTTTCAAGATGATGTTGCTGATAATACTGCAAATGATGAATCTGATGTGTTCCAAACAAGTTTTTCTAATGAAAGTCATAAGAATACAAATCAATTATTTGATCAAATTCTGGATTCCAATGAGACTTCTAAAGTTGTTATTGAAACTAAATGTGGTAAGCAGGCAAGCAACATTGATCATGCTAAAATTATAAGTGAAGTATTAAAAAAATATCCCCATTTGGTTAAATCTAACAAAAATATTAAATTGAAAATATTAAACACTCCGACTCCATCAAAAGCTAAAAAACCCCGAGTCTCAAACTTCATAGAAGAAAAGGATTTGAAGCCAAAAACGGAACCACCTGACTACACATACGAGACTGATGTTATAGACTCTAAAGAAGCAGCAAAACTTATTGCGATGGGTGCTGAAAATGTAAAAGGTCCGTGGATTTGTCTCATTTGTGGAACTCCAGGAAGAGCTCTACATTTCACATCCTACTACAAGTTCCGTAGACATTTAGTTGAGGTGCATAATGAAAAGTGTGTACCTACAATTTGTGAACACTGTGGTTTTAGATCCTTTAAAAGAAACTATATGGTACATCATTGTTATACCCAACATGGAGTAAAACCACCTCCTCAATACCATTTCCCCAAGTGTAATCAATGTGACTATGTTGCTATTACTGAAGGATTCCTTGTGAAACATAAATTAGCACAACATGGTATGGGTAACAAAATGTATCGCTGCAATGGTTGTCCTGCATCTTTTGGTAACTCTAGTCAATTGCTTGCACACATACAGAAGACTGGTCACAAATTTAGTTCAGAGAGAAAAGTGAACCTGCAATGTATCTACTGCCTGAAGGTATTCCATCGTGAAAGTAATTTATATGCACATTTAAAAACAAATCATAAACTTGCATCAAAGAGAGATGGCATAGTGGATGACTCTGATGAAGAAAAAGAAGTAGAAAAATCGAATGTAAAGCGTGAAGCCCTTTATGATAATGAGAGTGAAGATAATGATGTTCAGTATCAAATACATCAAAGAGCTGATGGTGTGCATCAAGTACATGTTGTTTCGAAGAAGCCAAATGCATCAACTGCAACTACATTCAATAATCAAAAGATTCTTAATCCAGGTTTTAGTAAACCTGCAGTGAAACAACAACCCCAGAAACCAAAATCTCTTCGAACTGCACCCGCTGTACATAATGAGTTTATGCAAGATGAAATATTGCCACCAGAAAACACAGCCATGGATGATCAAAATATAATTTTCATTGACGATGTTGAATATGTCATGAAAAATAATGAATTGATTCCTAGAAAAAAGGAAGATGAATACATAGTCTCTGACATTATGGATACAGATAATCAGTCAATTGAAACAATTACACCTTCAACTTCTATGCAATTTGCTGATTTACAGGATACAGAAAATTTGCAACAAGCGAAAATGCTTATCAAGAAAACAAATATGAATCAACCTATTCAAATTGTAGTATCAAATGAAGAAGAATATAAAGCCTTGATGTCTTCAAATCATTCTATAATATTTGATGATGGTGATTCTAATAAAACATTGACAATGATGACAGCCCCTCATAATGCAACAATGGATACAACCAGTATTGATTTGGATAATACACAATCAAATGATATGATGATTATTCAAGATGATTACCCATTAAATGTTTCTGAAGCAGTTTCTTCAGATAATAATATTGTGGTTGTATACAGTCACCCTGTTGGCCAAGCTAATGATGATCCCAATAAGCAGTATCAAATAATTACTTCTCAAGACATTGGGGCACAATTTATACAATCATCAGCAATGATAACACAAAACTATGAAACTGTGACTACATCAACCCCAGTAATGAGTGCAAATGTCATAGAAGCTCAAGTACATGAGTCATGGGAAAATAACAGTCAACAGGACATGGAGAACCAACATATGCACATTGAATCTGATGCACAACTACAATCTCTTACCCAAATTAAAGATGTCAATGAAAGTCTAATAGAACTTCCTGAAGTAGAGATAACTGCATTACCTAAGGAAATGCCAGCAGAAATGCCTGTTTCCGACGACAATCAATTAAGAATGAATGAACAAGAAGTTGATCAGAATATTTCAGAGGAAGGTAATTTAGAAAATGCTACTCCCGTAGAAAATATTCCCTTAACACCTATGGATACAGATGTTCAGAGCTCCATTATGTCTGACAAAGAAACTGACACTGCTGAATCCTTGGTTTCTTCTGATCAAACTGATAATATACCCAGATCGGTAAATAATGAACCTGACCAATTAAATAGTACAGAATCCATTGCAAATGAAGAAGATAGTTATAAAATTGATGAAACTGTAGACCAGTTAATTGAAACTCAAAATGAACCTAATGATAATTTGAATAAAAATGTATCAGAAGAACAAGAAACTATGCAAGCAATTGACAAGTCAAATGTAGCTGAAGAGAATGTTGCAGATGATAACACATCTAATATTAAGCCAGCAGTGATTAAAGTTGCTAAAGAGCAAATTCAAAATTTGACATCTGAATGGTCTGATGATGAATATGAGGCAGCTGAAGAATCAACTAAAGAAACTTCTCAATCATTACCCGAAACTGAAGCATTAGAAGTAACTCATGAAATGGAAGAATCTATTGAAAATATACAACAAGAAGTAGATAAACAAATATGTGCAGCTCCAGGTGATGAAAGTTTAGATTCTACACTTAGCACATCAACCGAATTAAAAGAACCTGAAGTATCTACGGCGCCACAAGCAGAGCAGCCACCAGTGGCTGAAAAATTGTCATCTCTTTTGAATGATTGGGAGGATAATGATTCTCAGGAAGAAAATTCCATCAATGAAAATGAATCTGATGTAAATGCAGTGGTTGAAATAGCAAATGAAATAAATGAAACTGAACTAGATAATGCGGAAATAATAGATGCTCAAGAAGAAAATGGAGATCTTAATGAAAATCAAGCTGATAGTACCATTACTGAGCCATCTAATGCAGTTGCTGAAAATGTGCAAGATATAGAAAATGTAGAGATTGACAAGGTAGATCCTAAAAATAAAATAAAAAGTTTGGTCAGTGATTGGGATGATGATGAGGAAGAAAATAAAGAGTAATGTATATGTATTTTTAAGGCATTTTGTAACACTAAATATTGCTTTGTTAGCCACTTTTTTAGTACAACCGTGGCGGACATCTGCGCCACTACGAGGAACTACAGAGACAACATATTAAACAAGGAATATACATATGAGAAGGCGCCAGCAGTCTCCTACATCTCGATCTCAAGAGTTCTAGTTGCAACTGACTATATATTCAACCTCCGATGATACACCGTCAGAGCCGCGGTTCCCTAGGCGAAGCACCATGCATTTTGGCGTACTTTCCTTTGTGGCGGTCGAGGATACCACCACCTTGCTCCTGCTACAAGCATATTTGAGAACCTGGCGATGCTTTGGACCATTAAGCTAAGATTTATCAGTGATTACATTAAATATCGTGAATATGGTCTGACGACCTAACCAAGGTCGCTGGATGCAGGCCGCTCTAGATTAGTCATTTTGAAAATCCTTGTGACAGACCTATGTCCAGCAGTGGACGTTGTGCGGCTAAAATAATCATGATGACATTGAATAATATTGAATTGTGTCTATAATAGATAATAAATCTTATGTATGTTAGTTTTAAAAGTTTAAGTGTGACATATTTTATGCAGGGGTATTTGGTGTAGAATTTATATATGTATGTATACATAAAACTGCATCCCAGAATCTATTGATACCACTGTGTGGTAATTGCTATTTTATTTCTAAGAATGTATTATCTTAAAAACTGCTGTTAACATTTAATACATATGAATCTGTATGTAAATGCTATATTAGAACTCTTTTAGCTTGTAATAAGGGAAAATCTAAGCAAAACTGCTTTATTCTGAAAAGAATATGTATTTATTTAAAATGATTTAAATAATTATGTAATGTTATTAGACAACTAAGCATAATAAAGTTTCATTTGTTTAAATAAAGATTTAAATATATCACTGGCTTTTTAATGAAACAACATATAATACAAAAATAACACTTTTACTGCATTTAAACATTAACTTTGCAGAAATGAAAGAAGAATGTTTGCGTAGACATTGAGTGGTGAAACTCGTGTATCTTGTTACCTTTGCTTTTATAATAGTGAAATCTGAATTTCCTTTATAAACAATTATTAGTATTATCATGGGAACTACACAATATATTACAAAAGTCAAATTTTACATAGAATTCAATGTAATAATTTTTATTTTTTTAGTCAAAATTCAAAGCAATTGATACAGTGAGTTTACAAATTTTTTGTTTTAGATTAACTATAAAAAGGAATGTTTTTTGTATGTAGAACCCTATCTTGGATGTAGCTTTTATCAAAGATAGGTAGGTACTTGTGATTTTTATAAGTAATATTGCTTTTGGCTTAATGGGGATAGGGAAATTAAGACTTGCAAGCATTAAAGGTTAAAACTTTACTTAAGAAATGGTTCGGCCAGAGATGGAAAACACTGTTTGACTAGGCTTATTGATAAGAAAAGTCTATAATTTCTTTCCCCATCTCTGGTTTTTCTTTTGTATATTGTGTTTAAAATAAATGAACAGATGTATCACAATGATTTCTTTTAAATACTTACAAATCAACATAACACAAACATTTATTCATGAATACAAGCAGATAAATGCAACATATGCATTAAGTAAAGTAACATGACTCCTAATATAGATATGGATACAGTAGATTGTCACTGTTTGGTTGATTTAAATTTTCCTAAGAACAATTTTAGAGAGAAGCAAATATGTGCGTACTAGCCAAATACTCTAAATAATACAATCTTTAATCTCACAATGATAATAATTTTGCTAGGCTGAGAAAGCATGCTTTAATTACTGTTTAGCCATGTCTTATTTGGCTGATCAAGTAAAAAGTAAGTTTGCCAATATTTATAGTTAAACTTTTTGTCTAAAACAATGCACAATATTATTATGGTCTAATTTGAAATAACAATGATGTATAATAGAAGACAACTATTATTTCAGTACACAAAAATAAAATCAAAAATCATTTGAATGATAGGTATATTGAGAAGGCACTGTGCTAAATTGTTGATAGAGATTGGCAAGAAAAGACAGACATGTCAGCAAACAATCCAATGCTCAGCTCAACGCATACAAGTGCAATGTGTTGCCAATTTTAGGTTTACATAAACAATTGCACCTTAGTAATGAATTACACAATTATCAAACAAGTGCACAAACACAATTCGGTAATTTAAATAAAAGGGAAAGTTGAAATAAATTATTTACTATCACAAGTGCTGTATGTGGCTATATGTATGTACCTTATACATTAATTCTAGTTTGGTGAAAGCACTGATAACAAAACCAAGTTGTGTTGCAACTCTATAATGATGTTCTACATTAATTTTCAATTCAAATCACAAAAATTAAGTAACATTTGACCACTCTGTAAAACAACCAAGCTGCAACTGTTTGCCCCAAAGTATCACTATATGCCTCTATTGGAATATGTATTTACAAAATAAATTACAATATTTACATAAAATACAACATTGTGCTGCCTAGTCGTTAGATATTGAAACTAGCACATACTTCACCATGTATGCAAGGAAAACAAACCCAACAAGCACAAACAGATTAGTCAGGATATAGTACATGCTGGACTGCTGTTCTGACGACGTAACATCACTTTCACTGTTCATGTTTGTGTTGTCTGAGTGCAACATAGCTTCCTGTCTTTGTTTCAGCTGCAGCTCGATCTCCTCCACGTATTCAGGGAATAATTCACAAAACATTTTGTTTTTCAAATTGATCTCCAACGATTCGGCCGCCAAACATCGCTTCTGGTAGTCCGAGGTCTCGATTGACCCCAAAGTTGGTGTTTTTTCGAGCATAAAGCTAAGCAAGCCAGTGAGGATGGTCGATATGGACCACGCTGGGTTCCATGTGTCAGGATGGAAGTCAGTAATACTAAGGCACAGTCTCGTGTTCGTCTTGAACCTGCCGTTCGGCGTGATCATGTAAATAGACGGCGGTTTGAATGGAAACTCGCGTGGAAATATAATTTTACCATGATAATATCCGCCCTCGTAAGGACTCTTTTCTGGGCCTTTGACGACGTAATGCCACTCTAGAATATTTGATGGAACTGGCTCCGCAGTAACATATGGAACGGGGTCGTTTTTCAGCCTAAGATAGTCTTGCTTGAGCCTGCTGGTAGCCCCTGTAACTTTCGTTTTTGCCATTGTTCACTACGCACAAATGCCAATCATTAAACACTTAAATTGTTTCTCAATGCTTTAGAAAGTGCTAATCTTAATATAAATAGTATTTTATCGCCACAGGAAGTTTTCTTCCACTGTAATTATTTTTCAGTCTACGCCATAAAATGAATAAATAATACGTCAATGTCAAAATTGACAAGGAAAGGCATAGAGTATAGAGTAGGTACTATAATTTATCTGAAAAGGCAAGACAAGGCATAGTAAATAAAATCTAGGCAAGTTACCTGAGGTGCTATTTTTCAAACGCGGAGTCACTAAACGAACGATTTTTGTATGGAAAAACCATTCGTTTAGGTAACTCCGCGTTTCAAAAATAGCACTTCTGCCAACCAAATTTTGTTACCAACCAACACCTTTTTTACCCGACGCTGCATTTCTTCTTCTTCTTATATTTAAGAGCTGGGCTCTTGACGCTGCATTTATGGGTACCTAATTACTAATATTCGAAAACCGTTCGTTTAGTGCCTGCGCTGCGCGTTTGATAACGCTTAAAAATAGCATTCCTAAGGTAGAAGGTGTGCTGCCCTTTTTAAGGTTCCGTAGCCAAATGGTAAAAAACGAAAACCTTATGGATTCGTCATGTCTGTCTGTCTGTCCGTCCGTATGTCACAGCCACTTTTTTCCGAAACTATAAGAACTGTTGAAAAATTTTTTTTTATAAAACCCATACGTGTAAATGGGGTATCTATGTGTGGATAGGTCTTCAAAAATGTTATTGAAGTTTCTAATTTTTTTTTCTAAACTGAATAGTTTGCACGAGAGACGAGAGACACTTTCAAAATGAAAAAAAGTTTGTAACTTCTAAAATAAGAGAATGATAAAACTAAGAAAAATATACCGCAATTTACCTTTCATTCAATTATCAAATATACACAAGAAATTTTATATTATGTTACTTGCTCCTACCATAGATCAATAATGAGGGGTTTTCAATGTGACATTTAAAAAAAAAATATAGTAACTATTTTTCTCACTAGATGGCGTTGATGCCTTGGTCAAGTGTCAAATAGTGGTGGGTCGTAACGGGTTTTGCAGAAAACGGAACGGACTGGTTTCATCTGGCAAAGGAAATGGATCGAGAACCAGTTACACGAAAAACTGTTTTCTCCGTCCTTTAAATAAGATTCAAAATTGCTTAAACATTACGAAAGAAACGCGTTTGTAGGAGAAAAAACGAATGAACGGGCGGAACGGAAGGAATGTTCGTTCATGTTTTGGATATCGGGGATCGTTTCGTTATTCGTTTCTTCGTTTCACCCGGTGTGGTCGTCCGTTCTGAGTATAACTAAATGTATATAAATGGAAAAACCGTTCATTCGTTTCTCTCGTAGAAACCAATTTCAAAAAGCGTTTCATGAAAAAACGCCCAGTACTAGGTCAAAAAAATTGTAAGATGTAAGCAATTTACATTCTACTGAGAATACATTTCCCTTAATTCAGTAAATATATGAGAAAATTCTTGTGAAAAGTTAGTCCAGACTTGATATTATGTCGTAAAGCTTGTATCCATTGTGATTTCGTCTTTAGGAAAACGATGAGTGCCAATATTTTGACAGTTTTTCACAATACATGGGCTAACCATGATTAAAACGTAGTACCTATATTTTTTTTGTTAGAATATTAACATATTATGTTTATATTACCTACATAGATACCTAGAGAGAAGACATGGGCGTTGAATGAACGAACGGTTTATTTCAACCGTTAATTGGCATGAAGTGCATGAACTATTAGACTAGTTTACCGTCGAATGATAAACCAGTTCACTCGTGAACGCCTTTTTCCGCGACTATCAAACACGTTTGTTCGAGAATAGTCGTGTCGTGTTATTAGTATTACGGGACTTACCGCGATTAATATCGTTTTTTGCCAGATATTTCGACGGCCCTTCTGCCATCATGGTCGCTGGCCGACTGAGGAACTGCGATGGATGTCCGGCTGTCAAGGGTAACCATATCGGTCTACCCTCTTTCTTCTTCGTTTGTTGCATAAGTCCTTACACACAACACTGACGGTGTCCGTTCGGGAATTGTTTTTAGTTATTCGCACACTCTTTTTACAAAGCTCAATCACTGGATTCCACGTGCCTGATAACTTGAAGCCACCTTCTCGATTAAAATTGGGATGCTTCTTAATTTCAATCGCCTCTCTAACTAACCGTGGTAATGTGGTATGTAATGGCGTTCAGTCGCAAGTATTTTGGGCTGATGTAGCTCAATCCAGTGATTGACTCCAGCTTGTGAAAGATGCTCCGCGATAGCTGACTTGTCAATATCCCTGTTTTTGACTGCCGTTATGTGCTCTTTGACCCGTTGAGATATAGACCTCTTGGTCTGTCCAACATACGAGCGTCCACAACTACAGTCAATCTTGTAAACACCCGATTTTTCTAAGGGCGAGCTGTCCTTAGGTGATCGCATATAGCTTGCGATTTTCCTCCCCGGAGTAAACGTGGCTTTTATAGAGTACTTTCCTAATAGCCTGCCGATTTTATCTGTTACTCCTTTGACATAAGGTAGGTACGCTGCTTGCCTATCTACCGTTGGCGCTCGCTCTCGCCTTGATGTTGGCGGCCTTATCCTACCATCATATCCATTGCGTTTTAAAACCGCTTGTACATGCTCCAGCTCTCCTGGTAGATGTTCCTGATCACACAGATCATAAGCTCTACGTGTGAGGGAGGTTGTGATAAAATATCTGGCAAAAAACGATATTAATCGCGGTAAGTCCCGTAATACTAATAACAGTAATTGTGACCGTGAAACTCTAAAATCATAAGTCGTGTCGTGATCGTGAAGCTAGCAATCTGTTCGCTTCATTCATACTTTAATATTTGCCGATATGTCTGTCTCTGTCACGCGCATGCGCTAAATCCATGCACTGAGTGGGCGCAGTTCAATTCTATTGTCATACGCATAGATTGTATTTTTATTTGTTTACAAATAGGTTATTAGACTTGATTTACGTTATTTTTTAGGTCTCATTTGACTCTAGTCTAGTTCACGTCAAGAAATTGACGCTGTCGTTAATTCGTGCATTAAAAGTTTAGTTTACGTTGTCATAGTTCCTCAATGTGACTATTATTAAAATTAGACTGTTTTATGAACTCGTTTAAAGTTGACGGAAAACGGTCTCGTTTCGTCGACGACAAAACCGTTGACGACCCACCCCTATGAGAGTGACAGGACATTCAATATTGGCATCTATGACATTGACACATGCCTTTTTATCAACGCCATCTAGACTTCTTTTTTTTAATTTCTATTCTGAAAAGTCCTCATTACTACGTAATTATATTGTCTTTGCTCCTACGGAACTCTTAATGGGCGAATCCGACTCACAATACAATATACAATACAATACAAATTAACTTTATTGCACCATGAAAACTCACACTTGGCCGCTTTTTCCTACATCCACACGTCTTACAGATCTTTGTGAGATTTTACTAGATTCTTGCCTAGCCCTCCTTCTATATCTTCTTAGTACCTGGGCGACCGAGCTTTGCTCGGGTACATCTCAAACAATGACTACATTTTTATAAACTTGTCTAAAAACAATACAAAATAAAAAACTATATATAAATTTGAACATAAAAAAACAAATAGCTATCATATTCTGCGTGAAAAGAAAAACCCATGAAAACTCAAAAACACGCGTTTTCCCAAACATAAGACTAATCTAGTTCGATTGTTTACCGTCGAAAACCCCCATATACCAATTTTCAGCGAAATCGTTAGAGCCGTTTTCGAGATCACAGAAATTTATAAACATATAAATATATAAATAAATATACAAGAATTGCTCGTTTAAAGGTATAGGATAAGTACATAAAACTGATTCGGAATAAAATAAAAAGCAATAAATTTATGTAAAAATAATTAATTTAATAAACTATTAATTTTATTACAGTAATCCATCAATTCATTAATTAGTTCATATTATTTTGGTAAATCAAAAAACCAAAATATTTAAATTATAAGCGGATAAATAATATAAATTACTTCGCCGGCAACATTATTTATAAACAATACTAAACAAAAAATAGTACAAAAAAGCCAACATCACGCAGTGTTCCCAGGCGGTCACCCATCCAAGTACTGACTACGCCCGACGTTGCTTAACTTCGGTGATCAGACGAGAACCGGTGTTTTCAACGTGGTATGGACGTTGGCAAACGAAATTTTGAAAGAGACAGTTTGCTCAAGACTTATTAGAGTTTTACGCCTGTCCATCCATATATCAATTCATTAGATTATAGGTAAATAAACCATCCTCAAGTAAGTTGCAAACGTTGAGTCTGAGAATAAGTTATTTATAAGCGAATACAACTCAAAAATATCACAACCACAGAAAAAGTAACCATACCAAAAGGTATCACAACATTCACAACTAAGTTACCTACATCCGATACCTAACGCGCTAATGAGGACAAAAGTGTTAAAAAGCATAAGTATAAAATACTATAAACACTTTTAAAGCACCGAAAATAGGCTTAAACATGAAATAAAGACGACACAAAAGTCGGACATTAAGAGACATTACCAGACATTTTCATGCAAACATAGCATAGTTTTTATTTTAAAATTACATGTCAGATTTCAGAAAAAATTGTAATTTCAAAGAAATTGCATACATCTAGGCATATAAGGTAACTAGTTTTCAAATTCAAAATATGAACTTGAACGAGAATATAGTTTATATATCATCTTTGACCATCAGTATGGGAAACTTCTACACCCATTTTTCAAGTTCATATTTTGAATCTGAAAACTAGTTATACGCCCAGATGTATGCAATTTATTTATAATTACAAAATTTTATCGAATACTGACACGTCATATTGTCTGTATGGAAAAGTCTGATGATGTCCAGGGTAGTGGCACTCAAGTGCCGCAGTTGAGCAGCAAGTTCCGGATGTCGTGGTTGAGCTGTTTGAGCACATCTTCGTCGGGGCTGTCCTGCTGGATGAGCAGGTCGCGCTGCGAGATCAGCTCGTTGAGCTTCTCGTTCAAGGGGTTCTTTGGCGCCGTCCTCAAACAAACAAACAATTTTTTTGTATAATTGACCGAGTGAGGGAAGCGAGCAAGGTCTCTAAATCGAGTTGGGGGCGAAAACACTTATGTATGTATGTTTGTACCGCGATAACTGCCGAACCGATGATCCAATTTTCATGAAATTGAGAAAGCACGTAGGAAATATCAGCAGAATTTTCAAGTTTGTTGGGCATCAAAATCGGTTCAGTAGTTTTTGAAATATTAACAAAAATGTCCGCGATTATGTAGCAAACGAAACCATAGCGCGTGTTAACTTTGTATAGCACCATCTAGGGGTCATATAAAAAGACAAATTACACTGATTGAGCTAGCCCCAAAGTAAGTTCGATACTTGTGTTATGGGATACAACTCAACGATACTAATTTTTTTTACTAGCCTTTTATTATGTCCCACTGCTGGGCAAAGGCCTCCCCCTTGTCTTATGTTATGGGATACTAAATCAACGATACTATATTTTATAACAAATACATAAATAGATAAACAGCCAAGACCCAGGACAATTTGAAGAAAGCCATTTTCCAACTTGCCCTGACCGGGAATCGAACCCGGAACCTTTGGGTGGCGGACTAGCATGGTGACCACTACGCCGCGGAGGTCGTCAAAAAGGAGGTGTAGGAAATATTAGCGGATTAACTCGTTGACCTGGCAGTGGGCGGGACACGGCGCGACGAACTGATGGCCGATGGGGCCGAAAGGTTCTCAAATGGCGACCACGTCACAACATAAATCCAACGGGAACTTCGTATTTTTCAGAAATAAATTAACGTACCCCATGTGCCAATAGGCATGACGAATGAAAAAATATTTTTGGTCCATCGCATCGGTTAGATTACTAAAAAATATTGTACACGTATTTTTTTCTTTCCTCTGAGAAACCAAAAATGACGCTCCGTATCTTTGTTCATTTTTACTTTTTTGGTAAACTAAAAAATACGGGTCCATTATTTTTGGACAATCTATACTTTTCGGACCCTGTCGTCACCCCTACTCAGGTTCAAACCTTACTCAAGTTATTTGAAAGAAACGCATTTGCGAGATTGTGTTACAAAAATCTAAACTTTCACATTTCATATTTAAAATAAATGAATAAAATCACTTACTTGAGGTCTTCAAAAATATCTATGCCACCTGGTCCAGAATTATCTGAAATAAGCACAAAGACATTTTATAATAACAATGGAGTCGCTGATTGCTGGTTTGAAAATAAAATTTCAAATAAATAAAATGTTGAGTTAGTATCCCATAACACAAGTCTCGAACTTACTTTAGGGCAAGCTCAATCTGTGTGATTTGTAGGGTTTCCGGAACCGCCTCTATTTTTGAGAACCGGGATTTTCGGTACTTTTTGTCAAAGGAATCGGGATTTCCCGGTTTTTTCGGTATTTTCGGTTCTTGGTAGTTTTAGTATTAAAAACAACTAACAAGTATGATATTAAAAAGTAAACCACAATTAAATGCTCAAGTCTTCTTATTGGCCCTTCCAAGTAGTTAAAAAAATAACAAAAACAGAACTTAATCACAGTCTTCTCATAATTTTTTTCTTCTATTTATTCCCTTACTTAGTAGACAAAAACAATCAGTCTTCTTGTTGAATAATTATGTATAACTTTAATCAAATAGTAAAACCCAAGCAGTGTTTATCTCGGATTCCTTAAAAAATTACATGATATCTTAAACATTTTTACAAGAAAACAATATTAAGACAGTTTTTTGCTCTCTCTGTAATAGGACCTTAAAAACAATAGTGCATCTAGACTTTGATCACTTAGCAAACCGGCCGAAGAGAAAACTCTTTCCAGTTCAATGCTGGTTGGCGGAATACTTAATAGATGATCATATGCCTGAGACAAGTAACGACCACGATCTCCGCCATTCTCAAAGAGAGCCATTTCAATCTTTACATGCGTAAAAAGATCTTCATTTTCTTCGGTAGAAGGTCTAATGCGATTTTCACTAGCAGCTTTTGCAAGCTTAGCATTTAACTCTTCGCCTTTCGTCAAAGCAATGTTTTGTACTTCAAGTAGATACATCAGAGTCACTTTCACGTTCTCTTGTCAGTTCAGAAGTTACTGCACAGTCATTTCGCGTGTTATTTCTTTTGGCATTGCATTTATTTAGGTTCCTTTTAAACTTTTCACCTGTCAGGCACCGACGTGAGTATGAAAATATAACTGTAAAATATAATTTTAGTATAAACTACGTAATTTTTTAAAAATCCCGAAATTACCGAAAGAACCGAGAATCGACTTTGATTTCCCGGTTTCATTTTACTAACAAAAGATCCGGGAATTCCCGGTACTTTCGAGACCGGGATTTCCCGGTTCTGATCCCTAGTGATTTGTCCCTATATATTTAATTATTTATTAAAAATAATGTAAAAAAAAATGCGCTGAATAGATCAATAAATCCAAAGTTAAAATAAAAAAAAATACAGATACCTTATCCCTGACGGGACAAACAGAGCCCAGGGCCGTAATACCCAAAGGCTACGCTTAGCGTAATAATAGGCATAAGATAGAAAAGAAATCAAAATAGTGATGAGTCTAACCTCTATGTCTGTGGGTTAGACCACAGATATAGATGTAAGTCTAACCGCATCGCCCATTATTGTTATTCAAATCTCGCCAATTTCCTCGATCGACTTTCACTATCTACGCGATAAGAAAAGCAGCTGGTACATTCTAAGTTTTTTCTTTTCTTCCAGACCATGACAACTTCATCATTATCAGGTCTTTTAGGTCTCCACTGCAGGAGTACTACCCTCTCTGTACTACCAGAGCCATACTTGGCCAGAGCAGCCAGGGGACTTTGGCCTACACTCTCCTCGCTGGTCAGACGGGTTGGAGAGGTCTCATTGATGTTTATAAGCTTTGTTTAGTTTGTATTTCCTAAGTCACCTTCTACGACATCCTATTCTACTCTGCCGGAAGACAAATAGCAACAGCATGGAAGATTGGATGGCAAAAAATACTGTCGCAAGCGAGATAGATGTAGAATATTCGCGAGTAAGAACTCTGCTGGCGAGATAGACTCGGAATGTTCGCGAGTGGAATTCTATAGAAAGACGTCAGGATAATGCAAGCGAAACTAGGCCTTATTTTTTTACAGCATAAAGGCTAGAGTTCTTTGAATGGTCGTCGGCTTAGTCGCACTCACACATACATACCGGCGTCTCGATGTTTCCCGTCAATCGAAATACATTCGTCAAGTAATGAGAATATTCGAGAAAAGTGTAGACCTCTGTATCGGCGCATATAAAAAGGCGATCGAGTGCGCGTCCCGCCAGTTCAGTACGAGCTACGAAAGCGATAACTTCGAAGCGAACCGAAGCGAAGGAAACCTACCTAAGTGCGACAAGTGGAAGTACCTGCGACTACTTTGGCGAGATACCTGGACCTCAGCCTGCTACGCGACTTAGACTTGGACATCAGGAAGACCATCTTCACGTGTCAACCCTTGGGTTCCGTAGTGAATAAAAACCCTCATACGAACTTTGGCGTTTTACTCCAAATCTCGAACCCAGTTTCGTAACAATACTTACTGATAATAGAGTGAGACTCCAGCGCGGGGGTGTTGACTAACAGATCCACGTAGAAGTCATCCTTCAATTTCTTTATGTCCACTTCATTTTCAATTATAATATTCTCGTCGTCTTGAATAGTATCCAGGCTGAAAATAAAATTAAATAAAAATTGTATGTTATATATAACAATAAATTAATAATTATAAGGGTTCTCACAAATAACTGGAAATCTAGAGTCTCTGCCTACACTCCCATAGGAAACAGGCGCGAAAATATCTATATATGCATGTATATGGGTTGGGGGTAAACGCTTAAAAGTCAGGGTTTTCCCTAGCAAAACAATAGATGGCGCTGAATATCAATTGAAATATGGTTCGCTTCTTATCACTAGATGGCGATCATGACATTTGGGGTTTATTTGCCTAGCAAATAAACTGATAGATGATAAAATGTAAGTTTATATTGTAATCGAAAATTACCAGTGTTTAAATTTGCATACCAACGCAAGAAGGTGCAAATAGCTTAAAGATCCTTGACACATAGACTTAGAACTTTTTTTACTATGTCTTGACGAATTTGCAGAATTGACGAGTATGCGTTATGCAGTCTTGGGCAGTATGTCGTAAATCTCTCTATCTCTAAGTTTGTATCTACATTATATATACATATAATAAAACAGTAAAAAAGTGTCTGTACAGTAAATAAATTTGCAAAAAAAATTGGGGGCGATGGAGAAATAGTAATAGAATAAGGATTAAAAAAAAACCGGCCAAGTGCGAGTCGGACTCGCGCACCGAGGGTTCCGTACAAATTTAATACCTCTACGCGTTTATGAGGAAATGGGTAGTAAGTTTAAAATTATTAAAAAAATATATATTATAGCAAAAATAGTCCTATAAAATGAAGCCTAAATAACATCTGGTCATGTAGAGGTCATAAAGTTGTAATTCAAATTTTTATTAATCGTGTTACAATGTCGTATACGAACGATTAGTCATATAATATTGTAATTGTTTAATTTAGTCCTGTAAACGTTTTCACGACCTATTTATATGACAATCTTATAAAGATCTTCTTTACGACCACTTTACGACTTCTTGATGTAGTGTAAAAGTAATTTATATGACCATTATAAGCTGGTTATAATGACGACCATAACACAACTTTTTATCAGCAATAAGATTTCTACATGACAATCATATAAAGTTCATATATTTAACTCCTATAAAACGTACAGCTATAAACACGTTTTTTATAGGATTTTTTGACTATATTTACATAACTTTTATATAATCATTAAAAGGCCAATATTCAGATTTATATGCTTTAAATACTTATGAGTTTGAAATGCTTATATATGTTACTGTTATAAACGTTTTGATTGTATGATGATTTCACGTGATACTCTTTTACGAACTAAACTGGTATATCTCCGGTTGTTGTGACTTTAATTATACATGCTTTTTGTTCAATAACTTTATATTTCTCAGTTTCTATTAATCTCGGCTTTAATCATCAAAGCAGCTGTGATGGATTTAAAACAGTGGAAGAAATTTAAATCAAGCGGTAATTTCAGACGCAAAGTAAGAAAAGCCTACTTAGAACTCAACAAAAGTTTTAGACAAGGTAGTGTCCGAGAATCGAAAGATGGTTCCGTAGTAAGAAATAGTTATTCTGAAATAGGTTGCTCTTGTAAGTACTATTTTTATGGTTTGTACTTATACCAATTAAACTCATTAAAAAATACATTTACATATAATAACTAACACCTGTCAATTAATATGTTTTTTTTCTGTTTACATTTAGCAAGTTCAAGAAGTAATACACATATAATTGAGGGTAAAATTGATGAACATTTGTTTGAAAGGCAAAACAATGATGATAATGATACTTCGATCGAAAGCGAAGACGATGAAAACAGTAATAAAAATGAGAATTTTGCAACAAGAAAATACGAGTTTCCTGGCAAATTAAGGAAATGGGCTCTAGAATTAAATATGTCTCATACAGCTTTAAACAAACTATTGACTATAATTAATGAACTCTTACCTGCTTTATTACCAAAAGATACTAGAACACTTCTCCGGACGAATGATGTTGAGAATACTATTAATCCAATAGAAAATGGAAGTTATTGGCATAACGGGCTTAGAAAGTCATTAAAAATAATGTTAGTAATGATCTGCAACATATTTCCTTGAACGTGAACATTGATGGACTTCCCATCTATAAAAGTTCAAGACATCAATTATGGCCCATTTTATGTAAGAGATTCCTACAATACCACCAATGGTAGTTGGTATTTTTGAAGGTCAAAGAAAACCGGCCAATTTAGATTCTTTTTTACGGCCATTTGTGACAGCAATGAAAGATCTGATGGAAAATGGATTACATCATAACAAAAGAGAACGAAGAAAAATATATTAAAGTGAATTTCCGGGCTTTTATATGTGACTCGCCAGCTAGAGCTCTAATAAAAGGCAGGTATATCTATTACTCACTTAATATAATATAATTATATATAATATAAATAGAGCTATATATATATATATATATATAGTTATAGTTGCAGTACAATCTATAATGGAAGTCAATAATGAAGTTAAGCTTGTTGGCAAACCTTTGCAAAATGTAATCGCCGCATTTGACATCCCAATTAAATTGACATATTTAAATATATATAAATGCTATGAAACATATTTAATTATTCTGAATCAACATTATACACTATTAGAGATGTAAAATGAAAACTAGTGGCGACTTCTTACAAATCATACATATATTTTGTACCTCTTATACATACTTTGTAAAGAATTAAATAAAACAGAACTTTAAATAAATTTGTTTTATTAAAGCAAACATTTTTTATCATTAAAAACGAACGTGAGATATCGGCATACTATCTATATATATAAACACGGGTTTACTCACGTATTTAGTTAGGTACAGGCCAACATGTTTCGATCTCGTCCGGAGATCTTCTACGAGAAGATCTCCGAACGAGATCGAAACATGTTGGTGAGTAAACCCGTGTTTATATATATAGATAGTAAAACAAACATTCTTCAAAGAGTCATAGGTACATAAAATGTTTTCAATGTAATATCAATCAACTCGGAGGAGGTACTACCGAAAAGTCACATACCTGGTCCCAAAAATGTCAATTCCATGTATTATTAATTCTATCTAAAAACGTTGGCGGTTATAGAAAACCATATGCCAAAAACTGAGTAGTTAATGTAGATCTAGTCTACTTATTTATCTACTCCGTTTTTGGCACGTTATTCACATACTCTAGTAGGAAACTGAATAATTGTAAATTGTTCTTAAGACGTGACAGCAGCGAAACCCGTAATTTTATTCTTTAACTCCTAAATCAGATCAAATTAAAAAATCTAAAACTGCCATTTACTAGTAAATAACTTGTTGTATTTTTGGTATTACTTTTCATTATTTTTCCTTTGGTTGTTTACTAGTAAATGGCTGTCTTAGATTTTTTAATTTGATCTGATTTAGGAGTTAAAGAATAAAATGACGGGTGGCGCTAGTTTCGCTGCTGTCAATAATTATATTAAATATCACACACTTTTAAAAGTGATAAAATACTTTAAAATTAAATTATTGTTACAAAAAAATTAAATTGTAATTATTTTCTTTTGTTTTACTTTTCATTAATTTTATCACAAATAGGTAATTTAAAACTTCTACACGCAGAATTTTTATTCGTTATGGACCCGTTGATTCTATTCAGGAAACTGTCAACTTTTTCCAAGGAACATGGGTCGAAATATGAAGAAAAAAAATGACTTTCCATACTTGGTGAGATCAAGTGATCAGGCGATTTCTATGGGAGGTTTAAAAATAGTTTTCATATTTCGACACATGTTCCTTAGAAATAGTTGTTCAGTTTCATGAATAGAATCACTGGACAACGGGTCCATAACCAATAAAAATTCTGCGTGTATAAAAAGGATAATCATTTGGCATGACATAACTGATAAAATTCTTATTCAAACAGCTATAACAAAAAAAAAACTATAATTTGCACTATCTACCTTATATCTTCGATACAGTGGTCACTTAAGCTTCTATAAAAAGGAACTATAATTTGAAATTATCTATCATATATCACTGATACATTGCCAATTCAGACTTCTATAAAAAGGAACTACTTATATTATTTGTACTATCTATCTTACATCTCTGATACAGTGGTTATTCAGACTTCTACATATACTTATGAAAGGAACAATCATTAGTAAATATCTATCTTGTGTTGATTATTTTGAAGTTCATAAGCTATTTTCGTTAAATTATCGATTTTCTGTGAAAGAATTTCGTTATGTGTGTGCGAGTCTTTACTAAAGTCTGTGGCAGTAGTATCAGTAACAAATATACACTTTGTAAATTAACTCCTTCGGCTGGATTTTCTTGAACAGTGAGAGTAGATGGAGTTTGTTCTACATCGATGGCAGCTGGAGTTTCTTGTAAAAAGTAGGTAGGTGAGAATAGTTCTTGTGCACTCAAGGCCGGTGGATTTTGTGTAGGAGTCTAGGAGATGTCTGTTGCAACATCTTGAACACATTTTTCTTGGTCCTACAATCAACAATAAAGTATTAACAATCGATTTTATTGATTTAATAATATATATATATATATATATATATATATATAATATTAAAAATAGATCGAAGAGCGATGGCCTGTTGGATGTAGCGAACTACAACCCTGGGTGTGGTTCCTACTTGGGAAACTCAAGTATAGTCTAATATCTTAATTTCATTCCATTAGACGGCAGTCATTAAGCTATCTCAGATGATTTTTCGCAAAATAAAAATTTGGCACAAGTGTCTGTCGCGTTTTTTAGTTAAAAATTTGTCTATATCGGCCATTATCACCATATTTTGATTTCAATAAAAGGTTTATCCAACAGTTTTCCCTCTTTACGGTACCCTGAAAATGGTGGATAACCAAAGAAATTAAATTGTGGTATATGACTTTTAGTAATTCAATGTCATATAATAGGTATCATCACTACCTAAAATCGTATAATTGCAAAAGTACTAGAAATCTTAAATAAAATGGAATAAATTAATATTATTTTGTAATAATTCGACGGGGGCATGAAAAATTTGTGAAAAATTATATATACAATCGTCGAGAAATTTAATTTCCCTTAGAAAAGTAGATACTTATCCCTACTAACACCAACTACCTATATTATATTCAATAACATTCAGTAATAAATATGGCAGACTTACCTGATGGTGACAATTATAAACAGATCTTGTTTTTTGTTGTTCTCTGATTCTCACTTCCATTAAACGGCGCTGTCATAACAAGCATCCACGTAAAGGCTTTGCTAATGACTACTTTATAATCTTTATTAAATTATACGACACCTATTGGATCACTAAATGACAAATATTAATCGCTTTCACGATAACAATATGACTGTTACGTTCCTAGTTGCCACTTATACAACCTTGACACGATCACTTTACGAATTAAAGTTTTATATTTTGCGCCTATTTCGCGTTATATATACGTAAATACGACAGCTATATAACCAAAACGGCTCGACCATAAGTTGTAACGGAAACGTTGTCCCAAAAACTATACGACCAAATTTTGTTAGTTGGGATACTTGTTAAGCCTGCTTGGGCAACATATATGGGTATAAATGATTTAAGAAAATGGAACACCTGATGCAGAACTATAACCGTCTTATTATAAAACGTAGACTAATTTTGTTACTAGGTTTAAACCATTATCCGACCAAATCAAATTGACATCTAGTAATATGCCACAGTTTGATCAGAAAATGTAAACTTGATTTAGTCGGATAGTGGTTTAAACCTAGTGTAACAAAGTTAGTCTGCGTTTTATAATAAGACGGTAAAGGTCCAGCTAAACTATAAGAAAAATAAAAATTACGCCTTAGCAAAAGTGGTTCAGCCTGATGAGCATTTTCCAGAGACAAAGTCTATGCGAACGAAGTCGCATGCTTCGTCTAGTATGCAAATAAATAAATAGTTGGACAGACGCTCACCCCAGCTGTCCGAGCTGCCGGCGGTCGTGCTGCAGCTGCGCCAGAACCTGCCGCCGCGAGCGCAGCTTCAGCAGGTGCAGCTCGCGCACGGCGCGCCCCCACTGCTCCTTGAAGAACGCCTTCGACTGCACCGCGCTGTCCAGCTTCTCTTCTAGGCAGCGCTGCAAACATAGGGTTCTCGGCTTAGCCAAAGATAACATGATTACTAACGTAACAGATACCGCCATACAAACTATTGGAGGGCCCGTAAATAGCCAATAATGGAGTTGCGGATACAAAAAAGTAACGAAGGAAAAAAATACTTATTGCGTTTCATGTAAGTCTAATTAATTATTTAGAGTAAACGTTTATTTAAATAATAGGAATAAGACAGATTTTAATTTTTAATGTTTTAATTATTACCATAAAGTACCATCTAGGGACAAGACAAGGAAGAGAAATAATTATGTTTATGACGATGGGTAGACATGGCGAAGCGTTATTACGGGTCGAAGTCGGTAAAGTTAAATAGTAATATTGCTGGCCACATAATAGAATACGCTCGTGATTCAACTGTTGAAATCCTGAGCGACGCGAGTGATTCATGGCTCTCGTTATAATTCCGTTTTATTCCAGAGTTGCAAACTTTATACCATGACTACGAGGAAAAGATTTAACCTCTCGTATGCCTTTGCGTAGATCTACGCGAGAATGCATTGTTTAACTATTGTGTCTAATATTCCGGCATACAAGGGGTTAAGCGAAAATAGACATTTGATGAACAAAAAGTAAGGTAACTTTTTAGATGGGAAATGGTATAAATAAACTTTTGAGTATAAATAAATATAGATCCTCTATGGGCGTAAAAGCATACGCCCATACTCTATTTTATTTACCGCATTTACATGCTATGCTAAAATAGGATTGTTCGTCTTTTCATCCGACTGCAAAACGAAGGTTGGAGGGTTATGTTTTTCATGTAATCACGTCGCTTACCAATTCTTGAATGAGGCTAGCGGTCTGATCCTTTGTCAGGCCGGAATATCTATTGTCCGCGTCTTTTTCGCAGTTCTTCAAGTTAGTCTGAAATCCAAACAAAATGATTTGATTATTGACAAACACTAAAATGTTTTAGTACAAGGAACAAAAATTATACTTACCTAAACTTACTTGGTCAATAACAAAAATAAAAATAAAACAAAAACTTATAGGTTACAGACCTTACGTAATAAATGGACCATAATTGTTTTAAAGTGAAGTGATAAGACACTGTTAAAAATCGACGTCTAATGAAAGACTTTATAAAGGCAAATCCTCATATTCATAACAAATAACAACCGTTTGGTGAACCTATTTTAGTTAAACCATATTTTGTAGATTTCCCGCTTTTCAATATTTGACTTTAAAATAACGAGTCAAAACATAAGGTTTGGCAAACGGTTGTTAATTACATACAAAAATTTGTAATCTTCCCTTACCTTGAGCACATCGACCTGTTTTTCCAGCTGCGTAAGCTTATGCTCCAACTCTTCGATGCGCATGTCTTTCAGCTTTAGCTGATGGTTCATATCGTCTTCCATTTTTTGAGACGCTTCCCTCAGCTCCTGGTACTTGGCAGTGTAATGTGCCTCTAACGCTTTCTTAGCTTCCAGCAACTGGGAAAATTCGCATAGATTATAAGAAGAATATACCATTTTTTTTTAAATTGAAAACCGCTACACAACCGATATTGATAAAATTTCTACGGAACCACCTCGCAAGTGTACCCTTTCAGACAAAACAAAAGAATTTTCCAAATCGGTCCAGGGGCTTCAGTGAAAAAGTGTGGTATTGTTAACACTCCTTTTTTGGAAGTCGGTTAAAAATTAAAAGACAAAAAATATGAAAAATGTAGGCAGAAAAAACGAAAAATAATAAAAAGTGGCATAAAAATAATCAAAAAGCCAACATCACGCAGTGTTCCCAGGCGGTCACCCATCCAAGTACTGACTACGCCCGATGTTGCTTAACTTCGGTGATCGGACGAGAACCGGTGTTTTCAACATGGTATGGACGTTGACAACAACTAAGACGAAATACCCGAACACTACAATAAGACATGACTCATAACGTAACATGATGTTCTTTTTTTTTTACCTTTTTCTCCCGTTCGGAGTTGCGGTAGCCCCGCAGCCGGAAGTCGTCGGTGGCGCGGCTGAGGTCCGCGGCGAGGTTGCGGCATTGCTCGATGCCTTTGCTCAGCTTGCACTCCAGCTCCACTCGCTTCTTGGCCCACTCTTTGGCTAAAAGCTCCAGGTGATAGTCTTCTTTGCGCTTTAGCTGTTTTACAAAAAATAATGTTTATTTAGCTAAAGTATAGAAGTCATTTTTACGGATAAGACTTTGCTTAAAGTTAAAAAAAAATTATTGGTTTTATTTTAGATGCAATTCTATTTCTTTCAAATAAGACTCTGACCCAAAACTGGTGTCAGATTGTCTTAAAGTATTGTTTCTGATTTACTTTTTGAATGTTTAGATTAATTTAGTTAAGAAATCATATTTTATACACTAGAGGTACCCTACTCCATTGTCCAGTGTTACGTCAAATTTTGTTTCGTTTTTCGTGTGTGTAAGTGGCCTGGTGTCAGATTTTTCAGTCTGCCTAAAGGCATTTGACATAGCTTAACGACTGCCGGGACCAACGGCTTAAACGCGCCTTCTGAAGCACGGAGAAGCTCGAGAAATTTTTATGCCACTTTGGTCACCCATCCAAGTGAAAACCACGCCCGGCGTCGCTTTACTTACGAAAGCGCTAGCAATGCGCACACCCGCCAGGCCACCGAGCTCCTCGCGTTACGTTAAATTAAAGAAGAAGTGTTACGTCAATATTATACTGGACGACTAATAAAACTGATGAGTTCCCCAAGGCAAAGGAACTGTATGTAAGATGTTCAAGTACCTGGCATTTGAACAGCTGTTGCTGCTTCTCCTTCCAGTCCTCGAGCTCGTCGACGAACCTCTGCATAATGGCGTCGCGGTCCGCATTCGATATTAGCAGCTTCACCATATCTGCATACAACGATGTCTTTAAACATAAGTAAACAATGATGTCTTTAAACGTAACATAAAGTCCCATTGAATGGCTTTTTAAACCATTATGGTTTAATACCGTGCTCGCGACTTCGTCCGCGTTGACTAAGATTTGGGTTTTTTTTTTTGCGCGTAACCCTAAATGTAATGAAAAATGTTACTCCTCTTTAACCTGCTGTCAGTGCAAAACACAAGACACAATAGTAAAACAATTCGTGTCGACCGGATTCCGGTCTGTGAAGAGACGAAGGGTCCGACTTGCAAAAAAGGAGTTAGTTGTCAATTCCTCGCGATCTTTTTTTATATATATGTTCACCGATTATTCGAAGACGTCTGGACCGATCTCAATGTTTCTATAGTTTGGGGGTGCAGTCGGTATACAGTTTTGAAAAATTATCAATTTATGAAATTAGTAATCTACTAGTGAAACTCCCATCAAAATCAGTCGAGCCATTACGGAGAGAACTTTTCGATGAAAATGTGAATTTGCAAACCTTTCTCATTGTTGTGTATGCACGTATCACTTTTGCTCATTTCTATTCTGGTTGGTTCCCTGAAAAAAGTTTTGCAATTATGACTTTTTATAAGTATCCCATAACACAAGTCTCGTAAGTAAGTTCGAGACTTGTGTTATGGGATACTGACTCAACGACACTATATTATTTTATTTATTTATTTACAAAATACAAACACAGAAACAAACAAAGTAAGAACATTGAGTGCATACATTAAAAATACATATAACATCCAAGACCCAGGAAAATTTGAAAAAGGCCATTTTCCAACTTGTCCTGACCGGGGATCGAACCCGAAACCTCTAGGTGGCGGACTAGCATAGTGACCACTACGCCGACGAGGTCGTCAGAGTCCCGAAATCGCAGTGTATTGCAAATTACCTCTGAGTGGTGTTTCCCCCTCTCGGCGTAATATCATCAATCTCCACCCTCCTCGGGAGTCCTTCCCGCAGCGTCACCTGCCCATCCTCCTCTTCCCTGTTCCCGTCACTCCTGGCAGTCTGTTCACCGTTCCCCGCAGTTTGTCCATCACTTTTAACACTCCGGCAGTCTTCCGGTTGGCCGTCACATTGTATCTGGAATCACAAATACATTACCAAAGACTAGATAAAATTTATTTAAATGATATTCCATCTTATTAAAAAAACGCAGACTAACTTTGTTACTAGGTTTAAACCATTATCCGACCAAATCAAGTTGACATCTAGTAATATCCTTCATTGTCTTATCTGAAAATGTCAACTTGATTTAGTTGGACCTAGTAACAAAGTTATAGTATATTTCTACGTTTCATAATAAGACGGTTACAGTTTACATAACAAAGGTTTACAGAATAAGGGGATACATGAATTTTTTGGGATCGAGTGCTGCCTCCATTTGAAATAAATTATATGAAAGGAAACGGAGATATCATTTAAAATGTTATCTTTAGTATGTCCTAGATAACCCTTCGAACTATTTTGTGAACTACTGTTTATATATACAGTTTAAAGTGAGAACGTGAAACTTTTCTGCGCACATTTGCGAAAAGCGGCACCACTTTTGGCTAATGGGCGAAGAAAAGTTTCACTTTCTCCCGAGAAAAATTCAAATGTCCCATAAATAAAATAATCAAAAACTTAAAATAACTGGGCAAGCGTAGCTTAATTTAGAACATATACATAGTGGTCAGACGACCAAACCAGGATCTTTGGAAACAACTGGTATATTAAAACCTTTTGGTTGGTTTTCGTGTGTGCAAGTGACCAACATTATTAATTTTCAATCTGCCTATAGGCGTCTGACATGGCTTGACGACAGCCAGGACCACGGGAATAACGTACACGAAGCACGGAGGACTCGAGCAGATTGAAAAATCTAACACCAGTGTTGGCCACTTACACACACGAAAAACAATATGAAACGCTAGTTTTTAGCTCTTGCACTAAAATAATATTAAAAAAGACCTTCATTATAGAAAAATTTATCCTACATTGAATTTTTTTTTTTTACTTTTACTTATGTCACCTGCATGTCACTGGTGGTCGGCCGCAGTCGCGACGCTATGAGTTTCTCCTGGCTGAGCGCGAACGATTCGCACATTTTCTTTATCAGCTCCGTGATCTCGTTCGTTTGCAGGACTGCGTCGCCTGCAGCGTTTGTGTATCTGAAATATCATACATTCATTCATCATCATCATCATCATCAGGACTTTTTTTGTCTCCACGGCACGACCCTCTTTGTACTACTAGAGCCATACTTGGCCAGAGCAGCCAGAGGGCTTGGCCTACACTGTCCACCCTGGCCAGACGGGTTGGAGAAGTCTTATTGATGTTTATAAGCTTTGTTCAGCTTGAATTTCTAAGTTGCCTTCTACGACATCCACGGGAAGACTTGGAGAGGTTCTATTCTACTCTGCGGGAAACCACACGGCGAACTATCACGTCTTTATCCCTAATGGGGCAGACAGAGCACTTTGGGTCTCGCGGCTCTAAGCAGACAGAGCCCAGGGCCGCGAGACTCGTAGGCCACTTTTAGCGTGATGGTGGGCGAAAAGGATAAACACATAAATATCAACTCAATTGTTTTTCGTATTTCTAAGTGGGCATCACTGGTGTCATATTTTTCAAGCTGCTTTAAGACATCTGACATAGCTTGACGGCTGCCATACGATGCCAGCCGGGACCAACGTGCCTTCCGAAGTACAAAGAAGCTCGATTTTTTTTTGCCACCTGTGGTTAACTATCCAAGCGCGGACCATGCTTAGTGCCACTTAACTTGCAAAAAATAATATGTATTCCTTCCGGACCAGTAAGAAGTCCTACGATGCGATACACATACGGAAGGAACGTAACGTATCAAGCGATATAGATTAACATCCCAAAACATTTGAAGCTAAAGTACTGCTGGATGCTAGAAATAAGAATAATTTAAAAAGAACAACATTTATCTTTGAATTAAAGTAATTACAGAAGTTTTAGTATAAGTTAATGTATTGATATGTAATTATTATTATTATTTGTGTAAAAAATACTTTTTGTAGGTTTAAACCGATAGTGAAAAATCAAGTTTACATATAATATAAAAAGATATGAAGGACCACGCAAAATTAGTGAAAATTTTATCAAAAGTCGGTACCCTTCAAAAAAATATTACTTAGTATTTCATGAATACAAAGACACCAAATTAAGGTTCGTATCTGTCAGTTGAATTCTGATTAGGCATTGTAAGGTGTTTTACTTTTCTTTATATTCTGTTTTGTATTTCCTAGTTTTCCTCATAGATGGAGATGAAAAGTACAGTATGCTGCTCAGTAATATTTTTATCTCGGGCTATATACATAAATCCCTCGCTTCACTCAGGATTCCACCAAAATCCTTCGTTTCGCTCTGGATTCAAAGTAGCGCGCTTGCGTTAAAAATATTACCTTTACTCCTTGTAGCACAATTTATAATAGGTATGGTATGTATGTTATTACAACAAAATAAAGAGTAAGGATAAAGAAGTTTATTTAAAAATGGTATGTACTTTTATTTTATACATAAACCAATCAAATAAAATTATATCTTTGATAAAGAGAAGTTTTAAGATATTATGTGGGCCGATCCCGGCGGCACTGCAATGCCGGGCCGACCCGTGACGGGAGTGGAGCGAGCCCCGAACATCCCGTCGGTTTACAAAAATCAGTTTAATATACTGGTCCCCCAGTGGGGGAATTTTCAGATATTAAGCTGAAAAGAACAGATACTACACTTTGATCTTAGCCAAAAGGCCGAGAAGCGATACCGCAAGTGATTCGCAGAAAAGGGGTCATTCTCGGGGAAAAAATCTCCATAGCGCGTTGCAGAAACGCAATGTTTACAAGTGGCGACATCTACCTAAAGGCATTGCAAATAGGTAACAAAGATAAAGCACGCACGAATAACTTACCGTTACCGAAGGTCGTTGTCGCTACAAAGATAAAAATACAAGGTAGGTATTTATTTCCTACGCTTCGCTTAAGGTGATTCCTTGGCCGTCCATACATTTTGTTTTACAGCAATTCTCTTAATGTGGATAGTGTTTCTCATATTACAATTGATTTTCCAATTTTCATGAAGTTGTAGTGCTCGCCTTTAAAGTCTGTCATAATAATTTACAGTACTTTACAAGAAAAACGATTTTTAAAACAAGACAAAAATTAACATTTCTAACAATGTGTGTGTAATAAATAGAATTCATTTTAGAGTGACATCTGGCAGATTTATTAAAAACTACTGCATTTGTCTAATTTGACAGCTCAATGCTTGCAACGACATACTTGGACATCATTTAGATGGCGCTGTAATAAAAATATCTAAATGTAGTATTATGTCAGAAGACACAGCGCGGTCAGAATGCTACGTTGCCGCTCTTCATGCAGCAGGCAACGCGCAAAGTGTAGTAGGTACACAGCGGCACGAGACGGCAACGTTGTTTGCTTTTGAAACCGAATGCATTTCTCTCCAAGTCTCCACAATATTTCTAATTTCTACGATATGAGTTCGTTCTGAAACTGAAACAATTATTTTTTTCAAAACATATATTAATTAAAAGAAATAATGATAGGTATAGCTTAGTAGGTAAACATGTACCTATTCATAAACAAAAAATAAATACTTACTAATGTTTGTATTGATTACTATGAATACTACCGAAAAATTAATCTTTACTTTTTATTTAGAATTTCACAATAAACCTACGAACTTCTGAACGTGACTTATCTAATCTACTTATATGAACAATCAAATTAGCAATTTAGCAAAACCTTTACGTGGAGATAGTTCATAAATTAGTTGTTAATTATTTTATCGGATATTAATATTAAATATCAAATATTCATTGGATATATTTTATTAAAAAAATCTGCGATCGTACTTATCTTCTCTGTATTTATGTTCACGTCAAAGAAGTATAACTTCTAACTAACGCGTGTAGGTACATAAGTACACGCCATCGAGTACACACTCTTTTTTTAGGGTACTCAAAGGGTAAAAACGGAACCCTATTAGGTACTAAGACTTCGCTGTCTGTCCGTCTGTCCGTCTGTCTGTCACTAGGCAGTATCGCAAGAACCGCGATAGCTAGATAGTTGAAATTTTCACGAATAATTATGTATTTTTGTTGCCATCTGTTCTGCCATAACAACAAATACTAAAAACAAAATAAATCATCTGTGTAAGTGGCCTACACTGGTGTCAGATTTTTTAAGCTACCTAAAGGAATCTGACAAAACTAAACGACTTTCATTTAATAATGTCAGCTGGATCCAACGGCTTATAACTGCTTTCCAAAGAACCGAGAAGCTTAAGACATTATTATGCCACTTGTGGTCACCCATCTAAGTGCGGACCACTCCCGGTATGGCTTTACTTGCGCAATCACTAGTAATGTGCACTCCCGCCGGGACCCGTTTCTTTTGATTTCTAAGCGCACGGTAGTGCGTAGGCCAAGTTCCAGCAACAGGCCGCGCCTATGCCGTGCACTATTTACACGAACCTACACTATTTACTTTTGACCCCCTGTAGCTAAGTGCCTGTTGCAAGGACAGAGATAAAATTGTACCTACGTAATTATATACTAGTACAAAAGCAGTATGCCAAATTTCATAGATATAGCTTCAGTAAATCCTGAAATATGACCCTGTGAAAATAGCTAATTTTGGCACTGACTGACTCACTGACCGGTAATCAAAACCTTTAAGCCACTTCCAATTGTAATAGCGTTATGAAATTTGGCACACAGGTCGTGTATTATGTTATGTAAATTAACAAAAAAACAGAAATTTAAGAAATCGGTCAAGCGTGATTTGGCTTAATCTAATACCGAATTAAAAAAAATATATTTATTAACTTAGATGAGGAGGGGGGAGGAGGATAGGGGGGAGGGAAAACAAAATATTGTCATGTATATATAATGCACATTGTATAGCAGGCGTGGCACAAAAAGAAAAAATAGGTACGATTTCTTGAAAAAAGTATTGAAATCCCACCAAAAACATATCTGTTAAAAAGGGGGCCAAGTTTCTATCCGCTAATAATTGTTCACCTAAAAAAGAGTTGAAATCCAGTCCAATGCCAAGTTTTGAAGTAATTAAATAATTCAAAATTTGAACTTGGCAGGTTTTCGTGCAGTAAGTAACACTTGATTAAAATTAATTCTCTCTATCTATTATAAAACTCTGTTTTAGGCGAACAATAAGCCGATTGGAACTTGACCCCCATTGTAAGAGGTATGTTTTTGGTGGGGTTTGTATCTACCAGATGTTGCCGGCAACGGCACATCTCTAGATTATGTGTTACAATTTTGTCGTGCTATATTATAATTTCGGAGAATAATGGCTACCAGATCGGATAGGAAGAAATATCAACGTTACGTGTATTCGGGACCGCCTAAGTCGAGGAAGCGAGTGCTTGCAGGTTTGAAACGATATACCGATATGACATAAGTTGAAATCATTAAAATATTTAATATAATTTATTATAGGTAAGTTGTATCCAGTTGAGATTTGTTTACGTCGCCTGGGTGTCTGATAGTAGTGACACGCTACATGTCTACATATTTCAGTGGTCGCCGCAGTATAAAACCGGCTGTTTAGTCAAAATGACATGCGAGCAAAAATGCCTTCATCCACGACGGTGCAAGAAAAGTACGGATGTCACGGATGACGTTTTTGCCAGGACTTCTTTCTTGTCTGCGTGGTCGAACGGACTCGTGATATTTTTTATTATTGTTATTGTACTATATGTGATTCAACATTTCATATTGAAATCTGTTTCAAAATGTTTCCCTAAGTTGCAAATTGCCGCCATGTTTGACACTGAAACACAAGTCTCGAACTTGTTTAGGGTTTGATTGATTTAAAAGTCTGTGTGATTTGTCCGTATACATTTTTGTATAGATACCTATATTTATATTTAAAATTTATTTCAGGTCCATGGGAAAATACGTGTCAGGAAAATGCAGAAGTGTTTCTTTTTTTGTTTCACTATAACAGAGGTTTGCCGTCTCCATCATCCATCATTTCAAGTCCAAACATGCAATAAACTATAAAGTTGTTTTTAGTCACCGTGCACAGAATAATGACTACAACATTTAACAATTTATGTCGGCAAGAAATCACTATCATTATGTATCATTCTATCTGTATGAATTGTTTTTTTTTTTCAGTAATAAAAATTAAACTTCAATAAAAAGAAAATTTAACAACATTGTGTACGATTTGGTTTTATTAAAAAATACAATGTATGTAGGTACAATGACGACGTTTGTTGCGCGGTGGTTTTTCCTTCCACCAAATGATCTTAACTCTAAACGAGTGCCCCGACACAAGGCTTGATTAGCTATCAGAGTCAAAGCTGTGGTTGACAAATATGCAATCTGAGATCATTTTTTTATCGCCGGCCGTGTTTAAAATGATTTTCGGCTGTTCGAAAAAATAACTGAAAATAAGCGCTATCCAGTTAAGTTTTTATAATAGTGCCATCTAGTGGCGATACTCAAATCTATAACAACGGTTTACGCCATCTTTCATGCTTTTTGAAGCTCCTGTCGTAGTGTGAGTGAGTGTAAAGATACGAGAAAAAATGACAGATTTTATTTTGGAGCATTTTTCTGAATACGTTGACTGAAGAATAAAAGTATGCCATTAAATAAATAAAAGAGTATGTTACAGGCTCGCCGATCAAAAATGTTTGCCTACCAGTAATCCATTACACAAGAATTTTAAAAAAACCTGAAAATATTGAAATCAACGCAATCTAGCGAAAAAAGTTTAATGAAGAGCCCTTTGCATTCACCTTAAGGCCATACCCAAATTTTCCGGGGTCCAGTGGCGCCGCCATTTAAAATAAATCATTTAAAAGGAAACGGAGATATAATTTAAAATTGTGTCTTGGTCAAGTTCTAGATACCCATTCAAAGTATTTTTTAAACTACTTTTTGTAGTTTTAAGTGAGAACGTGAAGCTTTTCTACGCACATTTGCGAAAAACGGCCACTTTTAGCTAATGTGCGTAGAAAAGCTTCACGTTCGCACTTTAAATTATAAACAGTAGTTCATAAAATAGTTTTAAGGGTTATCTAGGGCTTGACCAAGACACAATTTTGAATGATATCTCCGTTTCCTTTTAAATGATTTATTTCAAATGGCGGCGCTACTGGACCCCGGAAAATTTGGGTATGGCCTTAAGACAATATGACGGCACGGCAGTAATCTATCACGCCAGTAAAAATGTAAACCATTTTCTATGTACTTGTTCTAGATTTTCCTAAATAATCAATGAATAATTTTATTTCAGGCTTTGTAATATAATACAATATTAAAGGCCCATAGATTAATATAATACCAGAAATTACACAAGTATATTATGATATAATAGCTGCGTTTTACACTAAAATAAAACGCATATTAAGCGATTACCTAATTCGAAGCCTATTATTTGAGAATAGCAACCCTGTTTTTCGTGTGACGTGTCGATATTTCGTCTGTTTTACCATCCTTCCAACGGTTGATGCTGCTTTGCCGACGTCCCCCACCAGGTGCGGCACGCGCGTTGGCGCGGCAGTGCCGAGTTGTGACCATTGAGTCTCAAATAATTACGTTATATGAGGGCACAATGTACTTGCGAAGCGAGGTAATTGTGCACTAATGTATCACCAGGCAGGAATACAAAGCATAGGCTTCGAATTAGGTAATCGCTTAATATGCGTTTTATTTTAGTGTAAAACGCAGCTATTAAGCTTATGTACCGTAATTCGAAGCCTATTATTTGAGATGTGTTTGTTATCGCCTGGTGGGCCAGACGTCAATGTGATTTAAATGTGTGCAGTGTAGACCTTCAATTTAAATAAAATGAATGTTCTATACACAATGTTTAGGAGCTGCGGGTAAGTAAATAGTACAAAAAGAAAAAGAGGAAAAGAATGTTTATTCAGTACGGATGACACATAACAATAGTGAAAGATGAGTTCGTCATTGTTATTATTAATCATAAATATACAAACATTATTGCAAATATATCCATAGAAGGTTATTACATACTTATATTATTGGATATTTAATTAAAATCAGACTATTCGCGGTTTGTTTGAACCGAAAATAAAAAATTACAAATCCAATATTTATCAGAATAGTATATATTATGAAAGAAAAATTAACGAGAAAATTAATCACTGGTAGTGAGCTAGTTATGTATAAACCAATTAGGGCAATATTTTATCATTTCAAAATTCAAACAGGTGTGAAACCAAGATTAGAAATAGTTGAAGACGGATTGCTCGGCCTAATTTCTCGACAGTAACATTTTCTGAAGGTGTTTTCTGACCGCCAGTTACCACGCGCTAGTATATCTTCCACCGAGCAGCTCTCCGACCAGCTCTTAGAGGCTACGGCCGGGCGGACACTTCCTGGACTTGCCTTTATGCCAGCTCGTAACAATACCTTCTTTATCCAATTAGCCACTACAGTTTTCGATGCAGCTTTAGGTGGACCCGAAATTGTTAGAAAAAGGGAGTCATCTTGGCATGCTGCTCTTCGAGTTTCTGATAGTTGGATTACTCTCTTCGTCCAGTAAACCACGTCTAATGCTCTTTCTGTATTCGGGCTCAAACGCCATCCGGATTGACGATTTGTACTAGAATCAGTCTTTGAACCGAATTTAGGCCACAGAATGATCATATCATTTGAAAATATGCAATTTTCTGGTTTAACAGACAACAATGTCAGGTCGTGTATGCGACGCCCTGAGCATAGTAGCAGGAGGACAGCTGCTCTAGCTGAGCATTCATAAAGACTAGTCTCATCTGTATGAGTATTTTGCAGGAATCTTAATAAAATATCTACATCCCAGATTGGAGTTTTATTACACTTTGGATTTTTTAGAGATATAGCTTTCAGTGCATGCTTTACTAGAGTATGAGAGCTTAAATTCGTATCCATGTTTGGGTTACATAACGTTACAACAGCTGACTTATAAGTCAAAATCGTAGAATAAGATAGGTTATACACCTGGAATAAGTCAATTAAAAATCTGGCGAGATCTGATCCTGTCGGGTAAGTTGGGTTGACTCTATTAACTTGTGACCACGTGAGCCACTTTTGCCATGCTGGCTTATAAGTTTTGAGGGAAGAATCTCGCCAACTAGATCTTAGGAGGTCTTTTTGTTCTCGAGACCACGTGTCTAAACACCCTTCCCACCCCCACACTTCCAGACTTCTAGGACTAAGTCCTGGGCATTGGGAGGTGGACGCCCCGTTGTTGTGTCCAGCATTACCTTGTGTAGATTTCGAATCGTAAACGGGGGAGCTATGGCTCGGTTTTTGAGGTCTGGTCTCCAGAAAACTTTGTGCCATCTGGGAGCTACTACTAAAAACGTTCCTCTCGCCGAGTTGAGGTGTGTTAGCACTCTTGGCATTAAAAATGGAGGTGGGAAGACCCATGCCAGGGTATAATTCCAAGGCTGACTTAGAGCGTCGAAAAGGTAAGCTTCTTGATCTGTCACATCCAAGGTTCCATACTTGGCCACTACATGAGCTTGTGCGGAAGCGAATAGGTCGATTACTGGCTCGCCCCATTTGGAAAATATTATTTTGGTTATGGAAGGAAGTAGATGCCATTCTGGAAGTGGAGCTAGTCGCGAGAGCCGATCGGCTTCGCAATTGAAGCGACCTGGTATGTGATGGATTTCTATGTAAATATTGTAAAGATCGAGGAGATTTATAATTTTGTAGGTTATTTCCCCCAGAGCTTGGGATTTCGTTCCCCCCTCGTTTCTGAGGAATGAGACCACTGTTTTGTTGTCGCTCTGTATGAGAAGGGATGAATCCCGTAGGTGTGGAGCGAGATTTTCTAAAGAGTAGAGTACTGCTAACATTTCTCTTTGATTGGAATGTAGTTTCGATTCCCTCGTTGACCACTGGCCCGACAGTTGCTGATTGTCTATTTGTGCACCCCACGCCTTTTCGGATGCATCGGTTACTAAGTAATGACACACAGGGCGATGAAAAATCTTCGAAGCCTGTCGTAGGTTTACCACCCACCATTTTAACTCCTGCAAAGCTATTGCAGGTATTGGATAGCGGTAACGAGGGTTCTGATGGAGCAGGTTTTGGCAATGGCTTAGAAGAGCCCGATGGTTCAAACGGCCCCGTGGTATGGGGAAGCTCGCAAAATTTACCGAACCGATAATGCTCTGAATTTCCTTCAGATTTGCTTTTCCTCGACTGAGAACAAGGTTTATTTTTGCAAGTAGCCCATCGCGTTTTTGGGCTGGCAGGGCTTTTAAGTTTCGGTGTGGATCCCACCAAATCCCAAGAAATTCTAGGGCAGTCTGAGGCGATGTTATCGACTTCCGTATATTCACGTGCCAGCCTAATTTCTCTAGGGTTAGCAATACTTCCTGAGCCTGATATTTTAAAGCCTGACGATTCTGGTTTACGATTAGAAAATCGTCCAAATAGACCACTATGCGGTATCCTTTTTCCCTGAATATTTGGGCAATCCAATTTGTTAGGGACGCAAAAATTTTGGGTGAACATGCAAGGCCAAACGGCAGGCACGTCATTTGTAGCAGTTGTCCGTTGAAAATCAGTCTCAGGAATCTGCGATGGGATTCCTGGATGGGCAGGTGGAAAAAGGCATTTGACAAATCTATTTTTACAAGCCAGTCGTTTGGTTGTAGGAAATTTGGTAATTTCTGCACATTTATTAACCGAAACTTGTCGACTTTTACATAACGGTTCAACATTTTTAAGTTGAATATTGGTCTCGCGGACCCGTCGCTCTTGGGCGTTAAAAACATCGGCGAAATGAAACTGGGATCCAAATTTCTCACCGGCTCTAGAACTTTCATATCTAGCATATGCCTTATTTCGTTTTTCATCTGCACGGAATACGGAGTTTGAAATCGACTTAGGTCGGGATGGTACAGCGGGGGTTTGCGACAAAACGGAATTTTCAGTCCTTGAATAATTTTTAATATAAAAGGCGGGGCTTTCAGATTTTGCCACTGCGGTAGATAATGTTGTAGTCTGCCCGCCAGAAACGTGGTCGAGTCATGATCGTCTTTTCTGGTGATATTCTCGGCGGGCCGAGGACTGGGCCTGCGTTTTTCCATGTCCTTTAGCATGGGATTGAAAGTTATCATGTCCTTGATACCGATTTGGCCTGGTTCGGTTATCTTGGTTTGATCGTCTCTGGGGGCGAAAGTTGTCGCGCCCCTGACTATTGGGTGGATAATGAGAGCCTTGCGCAGGCTGTGGTACATAGTATTTGTTATTAAATAGGTAAGGATAATTTTGGGCACCTTGCGCAGGTACTTTGTAATTACTACCAGTTTGCGCAACCGGTTTGAACTGATTTGGCGCTTTGAGCGGCCAGAATGTTTTAGAAACACCACCGTTTTTCTCTATTGCAGACGAAAAAGCATCTTTTTGGAAGAGATGTTCACAGCTAGGGGGAATACGTCTTAAAGAATCCTTAAAAAATTTATCTTTAACTGAACGCAGAATACTGTCTCGTCGTTGCTGAATAACATCGGCCCGATGGCCACAAGCTAATTGCAAAAGATCGTTAGAAATTTTTTGAAAACTACCCTCGATAAATAATTCAGAAATTTTTCGATGTAAGGACTGGGGGTTTAACTCATTATTAGAGGCCCATAAAATCAATTCCTCGAAGCCACGCTGTGCAGCCTCTTTTTGTTTTATAAGCGCTTGCGTTATCGCAGCGAAACCCCGCTCGGTCAGCGAGAGGTTGTTATACTTATCATAAGGCTTGATTTCATCATTAGAATCTAAATCAGTATAGCCAGGGCGAGAACAGTATAATTTTTGAACTTCTGAATAACGCACATTCGACCAATGCTCAGAGTTAAAATGCTGTAAGGATTTTATAATTTCGACATGGGCCGGTAAAGCATCAGGCACGGCCGGTTCCTTTAATGTCGTAGTAAATGGTATATCAATGGTGGCTGATGGCCCCGGTATCGCCTCTTGCGCAGGGGCATATGGTGCCTCGTGCTCATCGTTATAGGAATATAATTCACGGCTCACATCCGCATTTAGTTCTACACTATTCGGACTAGAATTGTGAATAGGTTGAAAAGTATTTCCGATTAAATTTTTAATTTCGCTTACTTGCTCGGATAGCAACCGGATAGCATCGCTATAACGACGCTTTTTCGGCACTGGTGCCGCCATTTTTACCTCCGCTTGTCTTTTGCGAGACGCTGCGGGTAACTCGACGGCTGGAGGTACTTCTACCTCTGCGTCAGAGTCAGATGACGACGATGATAAACTTAAATCCATTGTCGCAGCACAACCGTTGTTAAAATAATTATATAAAAGCACTCACCAACCAATATTTGAAGACACGAACGGTAACACCGTTATAACATTTTTTTTTTTTTTTTTTTAATTATACTATTAAATATGTACTTCAGAGTATCTGATGGAGTACTCCAAGATACGTACGAACGCCACGAAAAACAAGACGCCAATGGTCACAACTCGGCACTGCCGCGCCAACGCGCGTGCCGCACCTGGTGGGGGACGTCGGCAAAGCAGCATCAACCGTTGGAAGGATGGTAAAACAGACGAAATATCGACACGTCACACGAAAAACAGGGTTGCTATTCTCAAATAATAGGCTTCGAATTACGGTACATAAGCTTAATGTAAGTATGAAATAAACGCTACAAAACAAAATCGTACAAAAAGAGACAAAAAGCCAACATCACGTAGTGTTCCCAGGCGGTCACCCATCCAAGTACTGACTACGCCCGACGTTGCTTAACTTCGGTGATCGGACGAGAACCGGTGTTTTCAACGTGGTATGGACGTTGGCAACAGTCTAATCAAAATAATCGAACATGTCGGGAGCCAAAGCATGACGTCACTACTTTTAGTTGTACATTATAAATAGGTATATTATCACTTCTGTCACGCCTACCCATCGCCATATATACGTAATTATTACCCTTCCGTCCTCACAAGATGGCGCAGTAGGTATCGATCAAAACCACGGAAAACATTAAAATCTTTTATTACCATTATTTGAACAAAGTAATACTCTAACTTATTAAATATGATTTTTATGAGCTGCAATAAATATTTTTAAAGCACTTTCTTTGTCTATTTCACGAAATTCAGAAATATTTGCCTAAAAGCACAATCTTTGGTTTTTAATTATGTCACTAGATGGCACTTTGTGTGCTTTAAGGTTTTATGTGGGATTATATTGATGGCAGCACCGTCTTTAATATAAAGCGTAGGTACTAATTTACCCGCCCATTGTACCTAATTTATTTTTTGTATCAGTATTTTCTATTGTATATATTTTTTTTCTCTTGTGTATTGTTGCAATAAAGAGTTTTTATTCATTCATTCATACTAACTCGTCCGTAAGAATAGATTATACAAATGATACCTACCTATTATAATATCTTGTAATAATGTACCTCAGAGTAAAATATACTTCGTACACTGTGTACAAACAAAAACGTATTCGTATCATTTTGCGCTGCATTTTGTTTCTAGAACAAAGTACCTGGGCGACCGAGCTTTGCTCGGTTACATCTCAAACATTAACTACATTTTTTTTAAACTTGTCTAAAAACATTACAAATTTAAAAAAAAATTATAAACTTGAACATAAAAAAAAACAAAAGAAAGTCACCATGTGGGATTCGAACCCGTAACACTCTTTCTAGCGGTCAGCATCCTTAACCGCTGAGCTAAGTTAATGGCGGCCTGCGCCACGAAATTAGCAACCATATTCTGCGTGAAAAGAGAAACGAATGAAAACTCAAAAACACGCGTTTTCCCAAACATAAGACTAATCTAGATCGATTGTTTACCCCCAAAAACCCCCATATACTAATTTTCAGCGAAATCGTTAGAGCCGTTTTCGAAATGACAGAAATTTATAAATAAATAAATATACAAGAATTGCTCGTTTAAAGGTATAAGATAAGATAAGATATCATTGAAAAAGGCACACGCCGTACGAACTAAAGGTACTTAGTATCTTATCATGCATGTCATAAAAACATCGAAATATGGTTTATATTGTAATACCTAACTACATACTTATCCGAAATACTAAGTGACGATTATCATTGCTGGAGATGTTAGGTAAATCGTAACGTCCGCAACCGTAACACCCTAACACCTGATATACGAGCACAGGTACCTAGCTATTTACCTAGATGCTCGTTCAATGAATCAACATGTTGCGGGTCAACACGTACTTACCTACCCCGTGTACCTACCTAAAGCAGAAGTTTGGATATAAGTAGTGCCGCGAGGTCGCGCCCGGAACGACCGGCGGCGAACACAGTCACACACCTGAGTAAGTCAGTGGCATCGTACGACTACGTACCTATCGAACTTTATCAAATTCCAAAGAACTTTAAATATGATACGGATTTTTTTTTTTTATGAGCCTGTAGTGTCCCATTGTTGGGCAAAGGCCTCTCCTCTAGTCTTACGGAAATATGGTGAATAAATTTTCTAATTAAGTACAAATATTTTAAGGGGTGATTCAGTCCATCATTTCGAACAACTTTTCCTAATAAATGTATATCAAAATAAAGAAATAAAAAAACGACGGGTTGCACTCTGGGAGTGCCGGCAGAAGTGAAAACTTGAATATTAACGTTGTGCATTTTTGATATACGAAACAGCAGGCGCAGGCATACATTTTCGCCGCGCCGTAGAAAGAGAGGGGGATACTCCCTCTCCTACGCCGCGCCAGCTGTCTACTCTCCATCCGTCTTACGAATTTTCGATCAGGTCACGTGTCCTGACGCGAGTTTATCATTTTTTACCCATTCCAAAAAAAGTGCACAACGTCGCTAAAGAAGTTTTCACTTCAAAAATTTTCATCTTCTTAAGTTATGATATCACGTGACTACGGTGATATGTACGAGAACCTACAAATTTTTTTCGTATTTCGATTTACATTTATTGGGAAATCTTGTTCGAAATGATGGACTGAATCACACCTTAAAATATTTGTACTTAATTAAAAAGGACATTGTATATATATATTATATTTTAAATTAACCTTAGGTACCTACTGTCCCACTGATGAGCAAAGGTCTCCATTTTTATTTATTTTTATTTATATTTATATTACGATGATATTATATAAAAGTAAAAACGACATTTCCATTGGCTGCACATAGCACACAGTTCTTTGAAGATTACATGCATAGAACTAAAAATAATTAAAATCAAGTGAAGCTGATCTCGATATATATGTAGTACTAAGTACCTACCTATTAGATTTCCATACTCTTTTTCACTTTCCCCGACAAAAAAAAAAGATAAACCGCCTGGTAAATAAATTTGTTATACGTATTCAGATTTCTTATGAGTACCTAACTACATACGTATCACATTGCAAGAGGTTCTTTTTTTTGTTAGAGAGTAGGTAGGTACTTAATATAATTTCGCAATTTTTTACGTAGTACGATTCATTAATTATCATAATGTGCATGAAAGAAATGAGAAATGCTTACTTACCTACCTAGATATTTCTGAAGTTATATATGAATGGTTAGTGGTGTAATTTTTTGAAATGCGAAGTCACTAAACGCACAGTTTTTTGTATGGAAAAAACATTCGTTATTGTGACTCTGTGTTTCATAAATGGCACTTACTTCAAACACGTTTTTAAATTTGATATTTTATAACATAAATGATCGACGCGTCGCTGTCCTGCATCCGAATCTGTTAATTTTAACACCCCTCGTGCGGCGCGCGCGGCTACTTACCCCTTGTAGGTATGGCGCGATTACGGGTTACGTACGTAGGACAGCATTAACAATGGCCAAAATGTGTATTATCATAGATACTCAGGATCTTATGCCTAAACATTTGTTTTCTCGCTAACGCCATCTAGTGACGAACTCTTAAACACTTACGATATGCTTTCGCGGCTTTGGCTAGTCCTGTGTGCTGCCATCTCTGCGAGTTGCTGGAACTAGAAACGCCTACTTAATTTGCCTACTTAAGGCCGGTCCAAAAGTTTCTATGGCGTTGGGTATCTGTTACGTTAGTAATTATATTATCTTTGCTTCTGTGAAATACATAACGCACAAACAGTAAATAGACATTGATAATTACTTAACCATACTGTCGTTGTACTTATTTATAATACATTACAGACCTGGCGGTATTCCTAGCCCCCATGTTTGTGTATGCAACCCCGCCGATGTCCTGGTCGAAATTGGTGCAGCTGCCGCTCTTGCAGTCCAGAATGGCGTCCTGATGTACAGATTCGCTTTTCTTGCTGCTCTCTAGCTGTGTAGCACTGCGCGCCGTCAAGTTTTTAGGTTTCTGAGAAAATAATGATATTAGATAATTTTAAGAAATATTTTTCAGTTCGAACAAAAACACATAATAGGAGCGCTATTTGACTCCAAGAAACTATGACGTCATCATTAGCCTGCTCAGACCAAATAAACAAAACAAATATTTCCTGCTATTTCATATCCCATAGACAACGTTCATTTTGATCTTATTTGACTTGTTAGAAACTAGCGGAATAACCTCTTTGTCCCTCTGCAGGCCTTTTGAGCTGTGAGATTTTTTCTATTTTGAGAGATAACTGAATATGCTCCTGAATAGGCATGACGAATGAAAAAATATTTTTGGTCCATCGGTTAGATTATTAAAAAATATTGTACACGTATTCTTTCTTTTCTCTGAGAAACCCAAAAATGACAAAGATACAGCGCATTAAAATTTCGCGTTATTTTTACTTAAGGCCATACCTGAATTTTCCGGGGTCCAGTGGCGCCCTCATTTAAAATAAATCATTTCAAAGAAAACGGAGATATCATTTTAAATTGTGTCTTGACCAAGTTCTAGATAATTATTCACAGCATTTTTTAAACTACTTTTTATAGTTAAAAGCGAGAACGTGAAGCTTTACTACGCACATTTGTGAAAAACGGCCACTTTTGGCTAATGTGCGTAGAAAAGTTTCACGTTCTCACTTTAGACTATAAACTGTAGTTCATAAAATAGTTTAAAGGATTATCTAGGGCTTGATCAAGGCACAATTTTAAATGATATCTCTGTTTCCTTTCAAATGATTTATTTTAAATGGGGGCGCCACTGGACCCCGGAAAATTTGGGTATGGCCTTAAGTGTGACGTCACAAGCCCCCACTCTGGAACTTTGACGCTCCGTATCTTTGTGAATTTTTACTTTTTTGGCAAACCTATTCTCTACTAACCTCTTTGTCCCTCTGCAGGCCTAAGTACTTCAAGCTAATCTCGACGTCCACAAACGGCCTCCGAGTGAGGTCCCTGGGAGCGCCCTCACAGCGCAGTAGGAAGCAACGTTCCGATATGCTCAGCGCTTTGTCGCTGTTGCAGAATTTCTGCACGAACTGATTGATGTTCTCCGTTGGGACCAGTTTGCGAAGGTCCATGCTGCAGATACCTGAAGAATGTGTTGTCAAAATATAAATGTAAAAAAATGAAGTACTAAAAATCTGTCGACATGAAAATCAATAATCATGGGATTCTGTACTTTTATTACAGAACTTCTTTCGCCAACATCCATACCATGTTGAAAACACCGGTTCTCGTCCGATCACCGAAGTTAAGCAACATCGGGCGTAGTCAGTACTTGGATGGGTGACCGCCTGGGAACACTACGTGATGTTGGCTTTTTGCACTTTTTTATTTGTACTTTCAATGTAGTTTTCATATACTCTCAATAACTTTTAATTTCCATCCAACATAGCTAAGATCCAATGCAAGGCAAAATAAAACTAGATCGGCCCATTTAAACAAAACTTTTAACGCCCCTATTTAACGGCCTCACAAAGATGGCAGCACACACGACTAACAAAAAAGTGAAAGTATTTAATATACTTTAAAACTATTTATTTGATTAATTAAGGGGCAGAATTCAGAATTTCCAGCATTTTAAGTACCTCCCCATTTGTAAACCGATCACTGTAGGGTAATGGTATTTTTTTTAGAATACTTTAAATTATAAACTTTACATCCTTTATTCCGGAAACACGATTTTACCTAAATGACTCAGTAAAAAAAATGAACAAACCTTTTAGGTAAATAGCCATATATCTTCCACATATAAACAAATTTAAATATGATATTTTGTATACATGTAGCTTAAGCTGTTAGAAAATTTCATGTTGATTTATTTTTCTTAAATACTGATTAATTTTTTTAACACCTTAAAAATACCAATATCGGTACGGATCAGTACTAATTTAGTCGGCGACCCGCCGCGTCAACGGGAGGACGTCGCCATTTTTTTCAGCACCGCCAAAAATTAGTAAAACTCGTAAAAAAATATATTTTAAGCGCTAGAACTCCATGTTGGATTTTGTTAACTAAGCAAGGCTTTCTATATTTGCACAATCATTATTTTGAAAATATTTATTGTTTCCATACCTGGAAAATGTTTAGTGTATAAACGTATCACAAGATGGAGCTGTTGCGGGACTCTGTACATTGTTGTTCAATCACATAACAGCAATGAATAACAAACCTAATATAATTACTAGCGTAACAGACACCCAATAATGCCATAGGAACTATAAGTAGGAAATGTTGGAGTTGCAGGAAGCCTCACAAGAGATGGCTTTTTTTGTTATATAGCTATTAAAGCTGGGCAACATATAGGGTATAAATGATTTTGAAAAATAGAGCGCCTGATGCAGAACCGTAATGGTCCAGCTAAATTATAAGAGATATAAAAATGTCGCCTTAGTAAAAGTTGTTCAACCTGATGAGCATTTTCCAGAGACATAAAGTCACGCGAACGAAGTCACGGGCTTCGGCTAGTTTTTAAATAAAATCAAAAAAAGAGAAAAACACACGAGAAAAGCAAAATCAAAACCTCAAAAATATTGATTGATATGAGATGCGATCTCGCGCTTTTCTATATATAAGACAAATGCCTTACTAGTTGTGCCATACATTTGATGACATTGCAGGTGAAATTACAGTATTTTATGAATAGTACGATGTTTGTTTAAGGTGAATGCAAAGGGCTCTTTATTAAACTTTTTTCGCTAGATGGCGTTGATTTCAATATTTTCAGGTTTTTTTAAAATTCTTGTGTAATGGATTACTCGTAGGCAAACATTTTTGATCGGCGAGCCTGTAACATACTCTTTTATTTATTTAATGGCATACTATTGTTCTTCAGTCAATGTATTCAGAAAAATGCTCCAAAATAAAATCTGTCATTTTGTCTCGTATCTCTACACTCACTCACACTACGACAGGAGCTTAAAAAAGCATGAAGATGGCGTAAAGCATTGTTATAGACTATGGTTATAGATTTGAGTATCGCCACTAGATGGCACTATTAAAAAAAAAACTGGATAGCGCATATTTTCAGTTATTATTTCAAACAGCCGAAAATCATTTTAAACACAAAAAATGATCTCAGATTGCATATTTGTCAACCACAGCTTTGACTCTGATAGCTAATCAAGCCTTGTGTCGGGGCACTCGTTTAGAGTTTAGACCATTTGGTGGAAGGAAAAACCACCGCGCAACAAACGTCGTCATTGTACATGCATTATATTTTTTAATAAAACCAAATCGTACACATTGTTGAATTTTCTTTTTATTGAAGTTTAATATTTATTACTGAAAAAAAAAACAATTCATACAGATAGAATGATACAAAATGATAGTGATTTCTGCCGACATAAATTGTTAAATGTTGTAGTCATTATTCTGTGCACGGTGACTAAAAACAACTTTAAAGTTTATTGCATGTTTGAACTTGAAATGATGGATGATGGAGACGGCAAACCTCTGTTAGAGTTTATGTAATAGAAGTGAAACAAAAAAAGAAACACTTCTGCATTTTCCTGACACGTATATTCCCATGGACCTGAAATAAATTTTAAATATAAATCTATACAAAAATATATACGGACAAATCACACAGACTTTTAAATCAATCAAACCCAAAACAAGTTCGAGACTTGTGTTTCAAACGTGGCGGCAAGTTGCAACTTAGGAAAACATTTTGAAACAGATTCTAATATGAAATGTTGAATCACGTATATTATCGTACAAATAACAATATTACAAAATATCACGAGTCGTTCGACCACGCAGACAAGAAGTCCTGGCAAAAACGTCATCCGTGACATCCGTACTTTTCTTGCACCGCCGTGGATGAAGGCATTTTTGCTCGCCGCTTTATGTAATTTTAACTAAACAGCCGGTTTTATACTGCGGCGACCACTGAAATGTGTATACTTACATGTAGCGTGTCACTACTATCAGACACCCAGGCGACGTAAACGAATCTCAACTAGATACAACTTGCCTATAATAAATTATATTAAATATTCAAATGATTTCAACTTATGTCAAATCGGTATATCGTTTCAAACCTGCAATCAAAAAAACCGGTCAAGTGCGAATCGGATTCGCGCACTATACTAACACTAATGCGGGTTCCGTACCATTATCAATAAAAAATCGCATTTGTTGTATGGGAGCGTCCCATATTTATTTTATTTTGTTTTGTTTTTAGTATTTGTTGTTATTATAAAATTTCAACTATCTAGCTATCGCGGTTCTTGCGATACAGCCTGGTGACAGACAGACGGACAGACGGCGAAGTCTTAGTAATAGGGACCCGTTTTTATCCTTTGGGTACGGAACCCTAAAAAAAGAGTGTGTGTACTCGATGGCGTGTACTTATGTACAATCTACACGCGTTAGATAGAAGTAATACTTCTTTGGCGTGAACATAAATACAGAGAAGATAGGTACGATCGCAGATTTTCATATAATACTAGCCGAAGCCCGCGACTTCGTTCGCGTGGACTTTATGTCTCTGGAAAATGCTCATCAGGCTGAACAACTTTTACTAAGGCGGCATTTTTATATCTCTATAGTTTAGCTGGACCATTATGGTTCTGCATCAGGCGTTCCATTTCCCAAAATCATTTATACCCTATATGTTGCCCAGGCTTAATACCTATATAACAAAAAAAGTTTCGTTCGAATCCGTCCAGTATTTCCGGAGATTAGCGTGTACAAACAGACAAACAGACAGACATTTTAAAAAAAATTCTTACTCTATTACGACGTCTCCATCGCCCCCAATATTTTTTTTGGAAATATATTTAATGTACAGACACACTTTTTTTTACTGTTTTATTATATGTATAGATGTATAGATATGTATAGATATCCAATGAATATTTGATATTTAATATAAATATGGGAGACCTTTGCCCAGCAGTGGGACAGTACAGGTTAAGTAAAAAAAAATGTATATATATAAATATCCCATAAAATAATTTAAACAACGAATTTATGAACTATATATGTCCAGGTCCAGGTTTTGCTAATTTGATTGTTCATGTAGTAGATTCAGAGATATGGGACTAAAGCAAGTAGATTAGATAAGTCACGTTCAGAAGTTCGTAGGTTTATTGTGAAATTCTAAATAAAAAGTAAAGAATAATTTTTCGGTATTTTATTATTATTTTCAAAACATAAATTATAAATACTTATTTTTTGTTTATTAATAGGTACATGTTTACCTACTAAGTATATACCTATAATTATTTCTTTTAATTAATATATGTTTTGTAAAAAATATTTGTTTCAGTTTCAGAACGAACTCATATCGTAGAAATTAGAAATATTGTGGAGACTTGGAGAGAAATGCATTCGGTTTCAAAAGCAAACAACGTTGCCGTCTCGTGCCGCTATGTACCTACTACATTTTGCGCGTTGCCCGCTGCTAGCGGGACGGCAACGTTCATTCTGTTTGAGCTAAGTCTTCTGACTTATTACTAGGTACATTTAGATATTTTTATTACAGCGCCATCTAGATGATGTCCAAGTATGTCGTTGCAAGCATTGAGCTGTCAAATTAGACAAATGCAGTAGTTTGTAATAAATCTGCTAGATGTCACCGCAAAATGAATTCTATTTATTACGCACACATTGTTAGAAATGTTAATTTTTGTCTTGTTTTAAATATCGTTTTTCTTGTAAAGTACTGTAAATTATTATGACAGATTTTAAAGGCGAGCACTACAACTTCATGAAAATTGGAAAATCGATTGTAATATGAGAAACACTATCCACATTAAGAGAATTGCTGTAAAACAAAATGTATGGACGGCCAAGGTTCGCAATCACCTTAACGATTTCACCACAGATTCACGTTTGAGGTTCTAAATTATAAAAATAGATGGAGCTAAGGAGCACCGAACTACTGCTAATAGACATGATTTTTTGGCATGCTTTATCTACTATTAAAGCACACATTTAGTTCCAGATGGTTGCACTGAGAAATTTGACGAATGGCGCTTTTTACATGCGGGGTGGGGTATGAGGTGGGGGTGGATTTGATATTTTTCATATCACTTTCTGGGCCTTAATTAGAGTACTACTTTATTTAAATAATAGCATTAAAAAAATAATGTTTCAATTACCTTACAGCGCCATCTAGTGACAAAGAAGAGAAATAATTACAATGTAAGCATGGCAGTGTGTCAAAGGCAGTACTGACCGATGTCCCTGTCGCGAGCGCACACCCTGGCGACCAGCCGCGGGCACTCCGCGAAGTAGCGGCTCAACGCGGGGAGGTCCGCACGCAAGCGCAAAGACGTGCGCTGGTTAAAGTGCGCAGTGGCAGTGCTCACACCCACCCTAGTAAGGAAATAATGCCACTTTCATCTGTGTTTATTTAAGTAACTTGCTGGTGCCCGCGACTTCGTCTGCGCAGGATTATCAGTCACACAATATCTTTATAAATTGTAGCCTATGTGTTATTCTGATGTACAAGCTATATTATTCTAGAGTTTCATTAAAATCTATTCAGTAGTTTTTACGTGAAAGAGTAACAAACATCCATCCATACTTACAATTTTCGCGTTTATAATATAAGTAGGAAGTATTTATTGCACTTCAAATCTTAAGATTATACTGCAAAAGTTACATAAGGCATTGTCTTTCCGTACCCAAAGGGTGCCGTGTGGTTTCCAGCAGAGTAGAATACGATCACTCCAAGTCGTCCCGTGGATGTAAAAGGCGACTTAGAAAATACAAGCTAGACAAAGCTTATAAACATCATGAGCAGTCTCTCTCTCCTCTCCCTCTCTATCTCCCGTCCGTCTGGCCAGCGTCGAGAGTGAAGGCCAAAGTCCTCTGGCTGCTCTGGTCATGTTTGGCTCTAGTAGTACAGAAAGTGTCGTGCTCCTGCAGTGGAGACTAAAAACCCTGATGGTGATGATGATAGGTACCTATAGCTTTAATTTAACTCACCTGTCTGTCATGATGTTGTGACTGAATACAGAGTATGTCACAAAACAGTCCACTGATTCTTTTTCATCCCTGAGGTTGTCGGGCAAAAGCTAAAAAATAAAATAAAAACAATTAATTACTCTGAAGTTTCTAAAGAGTGAACTATACCTACTATTTCGAAGTCTTTATCTATTTATTGTATATGTTATGGTTTATTATTTTCTTGATGCTGATACGTGAGAATAGAAAAAACTTTGAATGTAGCTGGTACATTCTGGGCTTCTCTTTCCACAGATCGTAAACGCCGATCAAGGAAATAGGTGAAAATGCGAATTATGTTAATAGGCGGTGTGGCTAGCAGACTCAGCTAGCAGCCTGTTACTATTTTTATCTTATATTCTCAGCTTATATTGTAATTTTTCCACCTCGCCCACTATCACGCTAAAGGTATCCTTTGAGTCTTACTAACGGCCCCAGGCTCTTGTCTGCTAAGAACAATCTACACTAATATTATAAAGAGGAAAGATTTGTTTGTTTGTTTGTTTGTTTGTTTGTTTGATTGTATTGAATAGGCTCCGAAACTACTGGATCGATTTTAAAAATTCTTTCACTGTTGGATAGGTATGTTATCCCTGAGTGACATAGGCTATGTATGTACCACGGGCGAAGCCGGGATGGACTGCTAGTAAGGAATAAAGACGTCATAGTTTGTTATTGAATTAACATTTATAGCATGCGTTTTATATAGAGTATTTGTGCCTTTCAGTCATGTAAGTCGATCCGGTAAAGGTAACAAGTTTATTTACTAAGCAAATTAAAAAACTTCCGACTGCCAAGAACGCCATTTAGTGATGAGTAGCGGAACTACCGATACGACTTGATATTCGTAGCGCCATCAATAATTTGCAAGAGAAAGCCCTGATTTTCAAGCGGTAACTTTCAACGGCTGAACGGATTTTCATCAAACTTGCTTTCACTAAAAAACTGCATCAAAATCGGTTCATCCGTTCGAACGCTGCGATGACAGACAGACTTTAGCGTCAAACGTAACACCCCTGTTTTAAATACATATTTATTATATGTGAAAATATATACATACATATTTTCACGCCTGTTTCCCATGGGGGTAGGCAAAGACTATGGATCTTCACTTACTACATCATTATCATCATTTCAGCCGCATAACGTCCACTGCTGGACATAGGCCGCTCCCAAAGATTTCCAAAATGACCGATCAAGAGCGGCCCGCATCCAGCGCTTTCCAGCGACCCTGGTCAGGTCATTATATTCAGTTACTACGATCCTTTAAACCTTTTTTTTAAACTTACCAAATCTAAATTCTCGACGGCAGCGATGGTCAGGCTGAGCACAAACAGTTGCTTGCCGCCGCCGATCTGTATGAGCCCCTCGTCGCATAGCAGCTGCGGCTGCAGCTCCGGGGACGACACCGTCTTCTTGCTCTCTGCTATGTATTCATCTGAAAATCAGATATTATGATACCACAGAATACATAAAAGTACTTAGTACAGAAGATTCACTCCGAAAAATCAATTAAAGGAATAGCGACTCTCGCTACGACACAAATAAGTTCAATTCAGATCGTACAACGCTAATGACCTACAGTTATATTCACCTAGACGTTCCATCTCTTTCCGTCTCTTTCTAGCGCGTAACGCTTACCTTTTATGCCGCACTGATTAGCCACGCTGGCGTGGCCGCCATACGTATTGTACTTGCGTTTTTAATACCTACCGCGGAGTGAGACAGGCCTGATGATACTAAATAATATTTTTATATTACCAGGCATCGGACTGGGGTAGCGGGGTGCGCGGAACGGGAGGGGTAGGAAATATTCGATTTACCGCCCCCTTAATGTGCCACCCTAAGCTCCATACTTCTCAGCATACTGATAACTCCGCCACTGTTTTTCTTTTTTCCATAGGGAACGTATTCATCGGAAACCCTCTCCAACTCACTTCAGTCGTTTCTAGTATTATTATAATTCTATACCTTATAGAGATTTATTCATGGTGGACGTAAATGTGCGATCCGCCCTGAACGGCTCGACGGATTTTTGCTTTAGGTTAAAAATAAGAAAAAAAATTAAAAATTTAGGCATCTCTGGATCTGGACATAACTGTAGCTAAGAATCATCTCATTCTCGATCACGTCAGCTTTCAATCAAAAACACCACATCATAATCAGTCAGTTCATTTAGGAGCTACGATGCCACTGACATACACACACATGTCAAACTTATAACATCCATCGAGGGTTAAAAAACGCGATCGCAAATAATTTTTGGCGCCAATTACATGTATTTTTTTTTTATGAGAAATGCTAAAATACTATTTAACACCGTCTAGCCATGCTCTACCTTTTAAGCAGTCGGGTTTTTCTGAAGATTTTTTTTTGTATTTTTGAATAATTACTTGTTGTTTTTGAGGTCAGGTAACCGGCGGGCATGCAGAAGAGAGTGATGGATTGGATGTTCTGTCAGGGTCGTAGCAAGTGGAGGTCCATAGTCTCTGCCTACCCCTGTGGGTCACAGGACTCACAGGCTTGATAGTATGTATGTATGTACTTGTTTACTTACTCAGTGTCAGGAGCACAGTTTTTCCCGAAACAGCGTTTGCAGTAGGATACACTGGAGGATATGCCACTTCGTTGCTATGGAACATTCGGAGCTCATTTCTCTGAAACATTATTTTAATATTTTATTCTAAATACCAATCTTTTTTTCATTTTAACTGATTTTTAAGCTAGTTATTTATTTATAAACATTTCCATAAACCCCTAAAAAAAAAAACATCATTGCGAGTACTCAATCCCAGTGGAACTAACATTGAATGGCTCAGTCATCCAATGTTTATCCTGAATTCGAATGTTAGAAAGATATGTCGTCCGTTGCGTGCATTGTGTCGAGGTCGACGCAGCGTCACAGCAGCGTCCTTTGTACATATGTAAAATGAAGCAATGCGCTGTGTGCACTCACTCTTTGACAGCTCTATCACCTAATCTTACAAGTGAAATGCAAATTATTTAAAAAAAACATGTTACTTACTGGAGTAGGTGTGCTCACTCTGTCTTCGATGGTCAGACTCAGCATTAATTGTGGATGACAGCACTTACCCTCAGACTTAACGCCGAGGAGCCTGTGCCATGTGTGCTTCACCTGGAATTACGAGTTTAAATATTTATTTATATTTGTCATCAGCATCCTCATGTATTCCCGGCTGCATCTTCAGCACTAATACTTCAGAGTCCGGGGTCCACTACCTAAACCAAAGTTTTCCATCTGACCTCTGCAACCCAAAGGTTAGACCAGAACCAATCCTTGAATTGGTTTGAGAGCAATAGGGCTTCAAAGTTTAAACATACCTTCTGAAACAACTTTCTTTTTGAATAATTATAATTAGGTCTCAGACAAGAAACTAATTTTTGAAAACTATGCTTCCCGGTGTAATTCAAACCTATAATGTCTGGACCACAAGGCAAACGCCTAGACCATTGGACAACACGGCAGTCATTTTATTGTTTACAATTTTCGAAGCCCGGGCATTTATGGGATATGGATGAGGGGTAATTTAATACCTGAATGTTTTGAAAGTGTTCAAAATGCAGGCAGACAACTAACAGTTAGCCAGCAACAATCAGTGATAGTGGTCACCGTTTGTTGGTGGTCTTTAAGTAGGACATTCATAAATGATGGACTCGTACAAATGTAATGAATGCTAAAAAGTGATAGAGAGAGTAGACATACAAATTAAACTTACATCAACAATCTTGTTGGAGGGGCACGGCTGAGCTCCAAGCAGACTGAGTAGTAGATATCCGACTTTGTCTTTCTTCCCCTGAGTGCTTGTCGTGAACACCTCAATCTTAACAGGAACATTTTGAACTCGGAGACTGGAAATGTGTTCAGTAAAGGGTTTTAAACACAGAGGTCAGGAGAAATTCATGACAATAAAGTATCTGCGGCTGTGTGGTCATGGCAGAGTAGAATACTATTTGTTATTTATCACTCTTTCCTCTGGTTATCGTAATAAATGTGAAGCAGACGTGTGTGACGGGTTATAAATATTTTTATGAGCGATGGAGAATACCTTCTGAACCTCCGTTTGTCAGCTTCCCAAACAAGTTCAGCATCAAAAACTGGAGCATGCGTTGGCACGGCAGGGTCCGTCTCTAATATATATCCATTCAAAGAGCCACTTACGACAAATGGTGTTCGTAAAAACCCGAAGCCGAGGCCTAGAAAAAAGTTTATTTTAATTATATGTACATGGCATTTAAACACTGTAAAAACAGAAGCTCGCCTTGCTTACCTTCTTTGACATGAAGAACTATTTGGATACTGGGTCCACGCAATTCGTCCATGAATATTTTCTTTGAAAGTTTATCAAAAATAGTAAAAATTCAAATCAAACACAACGTAAACATTACCATCCAAAACATAGACCACAGATTATTTACAGAATTATTCCAAAATCAAAAATTGACATTCAATGTTGCCATGACAAAATAAGTTTGCCCAGAATATAAATATTTGTGTTTGCTGAACCGCACACACACAATCGATGATACCGCGAATATTTAAAAATATAGACACCAAATTAAAAAAAAATCATTTTCCGGAAAACAGGAACGAATGAAATGAATGAGTGATTGGAAAATCATGTACATTATTTTATATTCAATAAGTTCAATAAAAATAAAATGTTGTCGGTATAAGATGTTTAAATTAAAGGTTAATTTTAACAAGCATTATATTGAATAAAATGATACGTAGCTAAAACAATAGTAGCTAATAGAATGGTCAATGACTTTGGCAATGGCAACTGCTAAAAACTGCTTTCAAATGATGTTCAAAATCAAATCAGAATTCAAATATTATTATTTGTGAACCAATGTTCTATTTATCTGTACAGATTTTTATATGAATAGGTAACGGGAGTAATTAATACCGATGAAGAAGTTTTTAAAAGAATATAAATCTCAAGCTCATAAAACTTCATCTGATTCACAAACGTCAATTCCAGTTGGGTATGTAAACAAATCATGTTTCTTGAAAAGATAATGAAACTACCCTGCTGTATGCTGTATATATGTACGCCAACAATATTAACTTAAATTAGAGATCAAATTCTTTGTCTGTACCGTGAGTTTCCTGCTACCACAGCCGCAGATAGGCTATAGTAAGCGAGCCCCAAGCACGACCGGTGCGGATGAAGTGGATCAACGGAGCGCGACGAAAAGTAATTTGTACAAAAAACTAAATTCAGCTCATTGCGAACGGCGTGCTGTTCGTGATGTTTTGTCTGACCGCACAATATATCGGCGGTCATTGTTGCTAGTCGTTTTTTGTAACGATCGGTCTTCTAATGCGCCGGTAATGTCCGCGGTCCGCGTGCTTAGCTCGCCAGTTTTCAGTTAAAAAGTTACAAATTAGATTATAAAGTTGTTGGACGTTGTTTTTATGTAGTGTCGGATTTGTGGAAGAAAAAGTGGATTCTTTGCAGGACATGGGAGTGTTCAAGTGGCTGCGCCGGTAAGTTCTCATTTCATTCACGGAGATATTTCGAGTTCTATGATTTTCATAAAGTTTCTGTAAGTACCTTCCTTCCTGTTCGGCGTGCCATAGCGCCTGTACAATAGAACTGATGGCGGTCACTGCCCTCAGAGTTGCAAAATATTGGCAAAAGATAATTAAATAGAGTTTTTGCTACAAACACATTAAGAATTAGCTGATACCTTTCTGTGAGTTCTGTTTGAAACAGGCACTAAATTCTACAAGTCCCTAATGTTTGTATGAAATGAAGTAACTTAGATATAATCTGTGTTCATACCTTAACAGTACCTACCAAAGTTCTTTATAAGTACCAGGAAGATCTATTACCTAATACCTATATGGTATTTAATTTATTTTCTAGGAAAATATTGATATGTTGTTTGTTTGTACATACCTATCATGTGAATTTTTATTTCTGACTTATTTTTTTTAAATCTTTGTAGAAATTCCATTTTAGATAGTCCAATCCATGAGTGCAACTTTCCCCTTGAAATTTTTTATCATAATGGATTGACTACAGAGGATGTTCAATCTGAAAACTAACTGTAAATAAAAAACAAAACACCATTTATATTTTCTGATAAAAACTTTCTCTTTTGCACTATAAGCCTGAGTACAATTTTGAATTGATAAACATTTTGGACAGTTCAGTATCTTTATCTTATATAAATGTACATATATTTTTGAGATTTTAAAAAAACTGACTCTTCTATTATCTCTCTCTATACCTACTCTATCTGCATTCTAACATAATCTTTGCATGTAAAACTAACTTTAACTGTTTCACAGTAATTGAATAAATTGCATTTGGTCACAGTTTATTTTTGGCCAGTCTTTTGTGTCCAGTTAGCCAGCGGTATGGTTCACAACAATGCCTCCACTATCCATTGATCCATGATGTTAGTGGCAGCCTAGAAACTGACTGAGTCCTTTTCATAAAATTTGAATGCATGGAGGTCACCCCACTGTGGGTATGGCTCAGCCTATTGTTGCGTTTCATGCAGTTTAATTATTGCCTGAATGGTACACACCTGACTGCCACATTGGAATTCCTAAAAGAGGCCAGTCTGCTCTTTACTTAACTCTTTTGTAATAAAACAGGTTTTTGTGCTGAGATTTTTTTTTTCCAATTGATTAGTTAATTATTTCCTATGCCATGCTAGTTTGGGAGATGAGAAAAACGTAGAATGTACCAGATCTTCCTGCGCAGATCGTAAAAGCCGATCGTGGGAATGGGCGAATTATGTCAATAGGCAATACAGCTAATAATCACTGTCTTGATTCCCTTATACTTCTTTAATTTTTGCCCACCATCATGCTAAACATGGCTTTTTTCTGCCCTTTTGAGATAAAGATGTGATGGTGAATGTCAAGTAATTTATTTGCTGACAGAATTTTAAGTTTAGTTCTTCTTCTCAACTGCAAGCAAGGAATTATAACTGCTAGAATTTAATCATAACAAATTCTTGTTTAAAACTATATAATACTCAATCTATAAACAGAATAAACATCCAAATCTCACCAGAATTATAGAATATTCTTATTTGAATCTTACTAGACCATGCAAAAATATTACCCAGCTATTAGTGATAACTAAAGCTGGGTAGTAAATTACGCCCATTCGTCAATATCGTAACATTATCGTCAGATCATCACTGTTTGCTATGTATGATCCTCTTGGGTGGGAACATTTTAAAGAGTTAATCCACGGGAATGAAGCATCGCCGCTCCTAAATTATATTTGACTAGCGATAGCGACTTATCCTGGCTAAGCAACAACGTATGGCGGAAGCGTGCAGGGCGCCCACAGGCGTTCTAAATTCCTGCAGGAGCTGGGCTGGTTCGAGAACCAAGGCCGGATCTGCTCCCCACGCAAAACGGGACCGGCAAATTCGAGCCTAATTGCGGAAAACTGTCCTCGAGGGAAGTAAGAAGTACGGCAGTAAAAACTGCGTCAATATCAGTCAGTGGACAGACAAAAAATAACCGGCCAGTGCGGTATCGGGCCACGCACGACGAATGTAGGGTTGAATTTGAAAATGTAGTTGCGAATGCCGACTTTGAGTTGACGGGACTAACGTCGAAAAAACTAATTGTCTATTGAATTTATATAACATACATACATACTATCACGTCTTTATCCCTAATGGGGCAGACAGAGCATTTTGGGTCTTGCGGCTCTATGCAGAGCCTAGGGCCGCAAGACTCAAAAGCCACTTTTAGCGTCATGGTGGGCGAGAAGATGGAAAAGCAATCAATACAGTGACGGGTTGCTAGCCGCATCGCCTGTTAAAATGATTCGCATTTTTGCCCATTCCCTCGATCGGCTTTTACGATCTGCGCGGGAAGAGAAGCAGCTGGTACATTCTAAGTTTTTTCTTTTCTCCCAGACCAGCATGGGAGTTGAATTTATATAAAATTTCACTTTTCCGAGGACATTTTGTAAGTTGTAATAAAAATTTGCACTATAAAACCAAATAATTCAAAAACGGATCCCTAAATCGAAAAATGGTAGGTACTCACAATATTTTTACCTACATGATTTTATTTTACCACGGACCATGATTAATATACATTCCTATGCTAAATTACAGCTTTCTAGTACTCATAGTCTCTGAGTAGAACCGCGGACAGGCAGACAGACAGACGGACATGGCGAAACTAAAAGGGTTTCTTGTTTACAATACGGAACCCTAAAAACCCGAAAAATTACTTCATAAAGCGTAATTTTAAGTATATTCGAAATTCAGTTATTATAGTGTTTTTCCCATACTCAGCTCAGTCAGAATCAGGGACATGAAGTTGATTGTTACTTGCAACGACATGATACGACATGGCTTGGCTGTCTTTCGTGTTCCGTGTTTCACACTTATAGATGTCGCACATTTTTTGTCTTTTATCTTCAAAGACAGTGTTTCCGCAAATTAGTCGCATCGTAGGAGGCTTTTACGATGTGACCAATTTGCGAAAACACGTATAAAGAACAAAATAGCTCCTACTAGGAGCCATCTTGCGTTGGGAGCTGGGCAAGCCTCAGTTTTCGAAACAGCTGAGGGCGAAGGATGCCGGCGTCCTTCACGCTTCTAGGAACCTGCACTTTTTTGCCTAGTATTACCAGCCACACTTCAGCCCTTTAGCCTTTTATCATCTACAGTTTTCCTCAGTTGAACCAGTCAAGACCCGCGTAGCACTATATACCTAATAGGGCTTCCATTGTTTTGTTTAGTCTAGGGGGTTACTCCATAAAATAAAACGTTAATCATACGATAGTGATGTCCTATTTCTGTGTCAATCCAAATTAGACTTTATCATCGCATGTTAGTGCTCAATGTTTCTTAACACAGTTTCTTTCGGAGTAATCCCCCTGGTATTGGCGGGTCTTGCGTGTCTTGTTTGTCCATGTACTAAACTTGCTCAGTACCCATTCTCTTCAAGTCTTCTTTCACATGATAGATACGCTATGTCCTGAGCCTGCCTCTCTTGGTCTCTTGGCTCTTAGTCTTTGGTCTCTTGGCTCTTGGTCTTTGGTCTCTTGGCTCTTGGTCTTTGCTCTCTTGTTATGATTTATCCATCTAGTTATTTATTCTACTACATGAGATGTTAACGTGCATTGTTAATATTCTCATGCATAAAAATACTGCTTGATAAACAAAAACAAATTATCAAAAATGCAATGCAACATTCACCTTGCTCCACATAATTATTTGGACAAAAGAATTCACACTTACACAATTTTCCCAACATTACAATTTACATTGTATTTATGAATTATGATGAATTCTACCGAATTTACATTGATATAACATTATGGAAGAAAAAATATATGTATGACTAGCTGCGCCCCGCGGTGTTATCCGCGGAAAAGGTAGCCTATGTCAGCTAGCTATCCAGGGTGTCAGCTTTCTGGATACAAAATTTCATCAAAGTTGGTCCAGCCGTTTGCGCATGAAGAAGTAACAAACATACACAAACACACACACATACATACACACACAAACTTTATAATATTAGTGTGATGTGATTTTAATACTCCTAAGCCTTTTAGATTACTTATTATTTATGTAATTTCTTCAATAAATGTCTCAATTTTCTAACACCAGTATTCTTGCTAACTCTAGAAACCTAATGGACTGCTAATAGTACAAACGCGACACTTGTTTTCGCCACGTCAATGCTGCAACTACTGCATGACGGCATGCAATCGGAATCTGCGCCAAAACATACAAGGCTGTGTTGGCGCCAAAATTCTTCCATTGGGTACAGTCGGACACAGATCAAGTCTAACTTCGCAATTTTCAAGACATCAACCTCAAAATCGACGGGTGTAAAAAGTAGTACGATGCTACACGTCAGTTGATTTTTCCGAGGCTTATATCATGGCTCGATCCCTTTCTGAACCCGGGCCTGTTGATCTTAGCAAATAGATAGTCTCCACTCACTCTCACTCATGTAAGTTTCAAGTCTATCACAAGAATCAGATCAGAAGACTGGCGAAACTCACGGGTAGCCAAGTGAGGATGTAGCGTTAGTTGGCATTGTATCGTTAGCATCTTGAACGTTTATGTTCTTCTTCTTACTAATGCTCCCAGTTACCCTTTCATTTCGATATTGAGGATTCATAAATTTTTGTGTGCAGTTCTTTCTTGTTTCTTTCTACTTAGTTAGGAAATCTCGTATACTATCTTGATCTTTTGAATGATGGAGCAGTGGTGGATTTACCAATAGGCTAAGTAGACTAAAGCCTAAGGCGGCACATTTTGGGGGTCGGCAAATTTTAGGCTTATTGCAGTGCATTGCAATCGAGAAGGGAAAAGGGCACTTTTGTAATTATATTTCAGTGAACGCGGCTTAGGGGCGGCAAAATATAAATAGCCTTCTGGCGGCAAATGTGTAAATCCGCCACTAGATGGAGAGCTATGTAATTTAGGTAAAACCTCTTCTGAAAATCGAAAGGTGACTTCTCAGATGCCTTGTAAATGCCTTAAGTGCTAACCAGAAGCGTAGCGTACCTTGGCGGGGCCCCGTATAAAAATTTGTTTGGGGGCCCTTAGGAAGGGTAAAGATTTTTTTAAAAAGAAAAAATGTTTGCATAGAATTAAATATCTGTCACATTTTAAAAACAATTCAAATTAAATATTAACTCTCCTTGCCTTTTATTCGGCAAACTGATTAATTTAATCATTCATAGCTGATGATGACTTTAGTTTTTCTAAAGTTTCTGCCTCTATGGACAATAGTGACAGGTCTGACAGGCGTTCCTGCCCATAGAAGTTCTTAAATATTTTTTTATTTGGACGCCTTTACTCTATCTGTATACACTCACACCAATGCAAAGCTCGGTTTGCGCCTCGTAAATGTCTTAAACGGGGAAAAATCGCAGCCCGCTTTAACCTATGTAGGGTGTTGCCAACTTTTGAACGCACGGTTTACTCGGGAAAAAAGAAGTTGCATTTTTGTACTTTTCTCATTTCTGAAATTTAAAAAATTTGGGAAGTTTTATATTAATTTTTGCTTACGCACCTTGGGGGCCCCCGTAGACCGGGGGCCCCGTATAATTGATACGGCAGATACGGCGGTAGCTACGCCCCTGGTGCTAACGATAAAAAGAAGACTCGTTAATAGATGCTAGTACCCATTGGCATCTAGGCGACGCAGATCCTTTTCGTGATAAGATGGCTCGAAATGGCCCAAATAGCTGCAGCAAAGATACAAGATAATTTTAATTCAGTTGTGTCGCAATCGCCTGTCAGTTTGTATTCGACAAGTTAGAACCAGTCTCCACTGTTTTATGTTTTACGTAATTACTAATAGAATTGGTGAAAAAAAGAAGTTTTTTTCGTAATCAACAGTCTACGAGAAAATTACTTTTATTAGTCTTACGGGACTTACCGAGATTAATATCGTTTTTTTGCCAGTTATTTTGACGACCCTTCTGTCATAGTCGCTGGCCGAATACTAATATTAATAACAGTAATTGTGACCGCGAAACTAAAATCATATTCACTCTCGGTTATGGTTAGCATCTGAATTTGAAATCGAGATCCTTCGGTATCGATTACATCTTACGTACGATGCCTAATACCAACTCTTACTCTCATTCCAATTCAATCGCTAGATCGTGAGACTACAATGTTTTTTTTTTTTCAATAATGCGCACGACCTCACCATCCTCACAGCCACAATGAAATATCGATATAATGCGTTCGTGATTGATGCCTACATTAATTACTCGATTCAACCCGAGACCTTTCATCGCATTCTCTAAATAGTATTATTGAAATTGCACTTTCACTATTTGTTGATCACAAACAAATTATTTTCTTATTGCCATGCCATCCAAATAACCAAAATTGATGGACCGAGTGTTTCTTATTTATGTAAGCTTTATATTATTACCATCGTGTCACTCAGAATTGGCTAGATATCCGAGATGCTTTCTATTTTAATTGAGAATTACGTAAGGTATTGTTTGTGTACCTTCATTGTCTTTGGATTAGTAATTTGATGTTTTATCGCTTAGAATCTGATCTTACCTCGTCGTCTAATTTTATTTTCCATTACATATTTAGAGCTTTTAAAATAATGTCCCACAGCACAGCTGCAGATGTGCCTAGCCTATACGAGTACTCTCTGGCTATAAATAGGCTAGATAAGTTATTTTTTAACCGACTTCAAAAAAGGAGGAGGTTATCAATTCGATTGTATGTTTTTTTTTGTATGTATGTGACGCGATATCATCGGCAACCGTGGACCGATTTTGATGATTATTTTTTTATTTGAAAGCCCTTACTCCCAAGTTGGTCCCATATTAATTTGGTGAAGACACGATGAAGAACTTTGGAGATATGAAAGAAACTCTTGAAAAAAATTGAAGTCGGTTGTTTTTTTTGTTAGAAATTTAATTATGTTTAAACATATCCGAGTATAGGATCTACTCTCATTCTTTTCAAAAATATTTGTTTTATTTTATTAATTGCTTGTACGCTTATTATTATTAAGTATTTAATCACAAAGAGTGTACCTGCTATCGCCTTCACATATGAGTATACTACAAACTAAACTTCTTTTTATATTGTTTTGTCTGCATTTTGAATATTTCTGCTGCTCAGGATCGTTCACATAGTCTCAATTTAAAAACCGTAGCAAGTGACTGTTGTTAACGTCTTAAGGCCATACCCAAATTTTCCGGGGTCCAGTGGCGCCGCCATTTAAAATAAATCATTTAAAAGGAAACGGAGATATCATTTAAAATTGTGTCTTGGTCAAGTTCTAGATACCCATTCAAAGTATTTTTTTAACTACTTTTTGTAGTTTAAAGTGAGAACGTGAAGCTTTTCTACGCACATTTGCGAAAAACGGCCACTTTTAGCTAATGTGCGTAGAAAAGCTTCACGTTCGCACTTTAAATTATAAACAGTAGTTCATAAAATAGTTTTAAGGGTTATCTAGGGCTTGACCAAGACACAATTTTGAATAATATCTCCGTTTCCTTTCAAATGATTTATTTCAAATGGCGGCGCCACTGGACCCCGGAAAATTTGGGTATGGCCTTAATTATTTCGTTCCATATTTTCCTCGCCGAGAGTACCGCTCGAGATATTTCAATATAAAAGTATTCCATTAAAAGCCGTCAAGTGTATCACGTCGCCGCACTCGCCGCTGACCGCTGACCCGCGGCAATCCCACGCTTTGCCACCTGAGCGCCGGCGAACCAACCATTAGCTTAGTCATGGCTACACATTTTTTCTAAGCAACAATTGTTACCTTTAACGCGGAATTTACTTAACATAAATCGCATGCGGCGCGCCGGAAAACGTTTTAAATTCAATGCCACTAATTGCATGAGTTCGTTTATTTTGCAGGGAACGAGTGACAGTGACGACCCGTCACAATGTCGAGCCCGAGCCCACGACGCCGGCGCCGACGCCAGAGGAAGTTTCACGGAGTGCTACACAAGTGGGCACTATCAGGACAGAAGAGTACAAACGAGACTTGGCAGAATTCCAGGCGAGACGTTCCTCCGGTGGCAAAGAAATAAAAGAACTGCCAGTGACGCCAGTGAAAAAGGCAAGCGGCAGACACTCGCTACCGGTCTCGTGCACAGACTGCGCAGCGGACCACGACAACACGTTCAATTACGAAAAAAAATCTGCCGTCAAATACAAGAAGAAAACTCATAAGCGAGTGCGGAGCGCCACGGCGGACGACAGAATAAACAATGCGGTTCCTAACATACAATTCTTATTTCAAAACCAAGTCTTCATGCCTGGTAATATATTCGAAGCCGGGTCCTACTCAGAACCGCAGAAATCCAAACGTCACACGAGGCACAGAGCGTTTAGGTCACCAGAATCAGACTTTTTTATTCAGAAACATTTAGATTTTAAGGAAGAGGAGGAAGATGTGGAACCTGATGAATTTTTCAGGAATAACTCGCTACCTTATGACGTGCGGACGTTCCTTAGTCCGAAGAATGACGACGATGTGGATGGTTCGAGGGCAGCGGGAGATCTCAAGGTTTCTAGTCATAATTCGTCGGTGGTGAAGGACGATGGGTGCGAGGATAAGCTGTGGGAAGTGATGAGCGAGCTGAAGAGTTTCGACCAGTGGGCCGACGAACAGTTGCAGCTAAGAACGCCGAACAAGACCGTCTCGGATGACAGCAAAGTAAGTCATTGGTCATTTGGGTCATTTTGGTGAATCGGTAATGTTCGATGCAAAGCGGTTTATCTAGTAATGGGGCTAATCGAATTCTATTAAATTAGCTTGAATCATGGCTGGCACTTCAACATCGCAATGAGAAAATGAACCATTTCAGTTAAGAGTCCGGCGACCTTAGACTTCTCCATACAAACGTAGTCTACGTTTAATTTTGAAACCACATTCAGATTCCGGTAAAAATATTTAGGTTAGTAAAAATAGGTTATAACTGGTTTCCTATAGTAAAATTATGACTGGAAAGAAAATAGGTATAACGATTTAGAAGTTTCCCATACTAATGGTCAAAAATGATATAAAACACTATATTCTATTTCAAGTTTATATTTTTACGTCGGAAACTAGTTATAAACCTAGATAATTGCAATATCTTTAAAATTACAAAATTTTGCCCAAATCGGACATGTCGTTTTGAAATAAAACGTAGACTACGTTTGTATGGAAAGTTGTATTTTGGTCTAGGGTCGGGGGACCCTTAATGTTCGATTACCTAAGTAGATACATCGATGCACCTGACTGAAGTCATCATTTCCGAAAGTTCAGGTTTATGCGGTACTGTACCTGCCTAGAGATTGCCATTAGGGTTCCGTACCCAAAGAGTAAAAAATATGGCAGGACCCTATTACATAGACCTGTCTGCCTGGCCTGTCCGTCCGTCTGTGTGTCCGTCTGTCTGTCACCAGGCTATATCTCATGAACTGTGATAGTTAAACAGCTGGAATTTGTACAGATGATTTATTTCTTTTACCGCTATAAAACAAATACTATAAACAGAAAAAAAATATTTTAAGGGGGTCCCATACAACAAACGTGATTGTTACGCCGTTTTGTGCTCGATAACAGGTAGACGCTTGAAATATTTGGAGAATGTTTAGTTGTATCAATTTTCATTTTATTCAATTTAAAAAAAAATAATTTAAATAAAATAAAATAAATACTTAATTTAATCCTATAAAACAAACCTGATTTTTATAGATAATGAAATAAAAAACCCTCCGTTCGCATGTCCGACTCGCACTTGGCCAGTTATATTTTTTGTAAAATGTCGTGACACAATAAATTTATTTGATCCAATGGTTATGTATATGGGTGAATGATATAAAAAGTCATAGAACACTAAATAAAAACTTAAGAATAGGTCCTATTACAACGCTACGTTAAAAATATGTCTTATTATAAACTAGTTGTAGCCCGCGACTTCGTCAGCGTGGACTTTAGTTTATGAGAATCGTTAGTGTAATTTGTCCCTATATATTATTTATTTAAAAAATCTCATCGCTTTCTGATTGTAGAGTGACACAAGCGCCTATGGGCTGCCCATAGCTAGCGCAAGCAACATAGACGTGGCCACAGATAAGGACAAGACTTGGAGCCTGGGCAAGTGGGGCGTAGTCCCGGTGCAGATCAAGCGGCTGCCGGGGGTCACCATCGAACACGTCAAGAAGAAACGCAACGTCGAGGTCAATATCTTAAGGTAAACAAACACAATTGTTGATTTTATAGTCAGTCTAGAGAAGGGCTAGACGTGGGGAGCCTATCTGGAAAATTAAACAAAATCTTATAATAGCTAATGAATTACGACGGCGTGAGTGCATCGAGCTTATTTTAAAGCCTCAAAAAAACGGTGTACCATAGTCTAGTACCTTTTACGAATAAGGACACGCAAATTTTTATTCTAAAATTTAACAAAATAATCATAACCTTCAAGGATTGCTTGGATACCCACAGTCTGTGTAGCAAATTATCCATGAATAAAGATCTTTTCTTCTAGTTTAACAAGTAACAGCTCTAAAAAACTACAATAAGATATTAATCAGGTATCAAATGTAATGTCTATGCACAAGCTGTAATTTCTACACTTGGTCGCATAGCGTGTACGGAGACATATGTACTTACTTGGAAATTGTATGTTTCGTGTTATAAATGTGTTAAGCATGTTCTTAGTTATCTAATTATCGCTTTTTTCTAATAGAATTATTCAATGGATATCATGAATCATGAAGTTCCTTTAATCAAACATGTTAATTTGTCTATTAATTACACCATACGCACGCATTAAGTGATATGCGTGATATGCCTTAAATCTGCATGCATCTAAATCAAACATGTGCATTCAAAAAGTGTATTTCGGTGTAGTGGAACTGATGAAGAAAATCAGAAGCTGAAGTCGCTTTTTTGTTTATTTAAAATTATATTTTCAGTTAATTGGGTACTTTCCTGTGTCAAAAATTAAATATTAGGATGTAAAGAAATAAAACATCACAAAATAATGTCACTGGTCTTGATCATATCCATTTTCAACGTGATTTTGGATTTGATATTTGACTTCAAAAAACTATGACGTCATTAGCTTGTTTTTTGTCTTATTGGAAAATAGCGAATTATCTAACACCACGTGAACTTCATTACCATGCAAAAAAAAACATTAACATGCAAAATTTCATTCCAATCCGTTCAGCCGTTATTGCAAGTGAGTTTGCGAGTTATCGCAATATCTAAACTCGGAAACTTTCACATTTATAATATTAGTAGGATACTAATGGCACGTTCCTACTATGTACGGGTATCGGAAATGACTGTAAGCGAATGAAATCCGCCACATAGCGCTGTCAGGAGTGTCAGGCGGACGCAAAATTTTCCGACAAGCTTAAGCCGATTTGAGTGGAAAGTAAATCTAAATATGAAAGTTATAAATCCTTACGAATCCCACCAGCCGGCCCTACGTCAGATTCCATCGTTTAGGTACTATGTATAAATCTGTGGATACAACATAATATGAAAATACTTTCTTGTCAACTTTTATTACGCCGCGCGGTGTTACCCTCGCCTAAAGTAGCCTATGTGTTAATCCAAGGAGTCAGCATTCTGCATGCCAAATTTTATCAAAACCTGGCCCAGCCATCGTGAAGAATTAACAAAAATACACACACAACCTTTCGCCTTTATAATATTAGTGTGATAGTGTGATTTGATATCTATTCGTATTGATTCTTGCTATAGCTTGCGTTAGCGTTGTCATAACATAACATAATTAAATAACAACATAAGTACAACACAATCGAGTTACTCTGAACCTAGCGTCTTCGGACGCTCATACCAGCGAGGTGAGTTAACTCGACCGGGTTGTACTAAAGGCGTTTGTTTCAGGAAATGCCGCCACCCGAACATCATCCTGCTGATGGGCCTGTACCCTGACATCCACGACAATGTTCAGCTGATATGCGAGAGATGCGTAGACTCGCTGTACGGCATACTCCATGTCCAAGTAAGTAACTAAATTGTGCTCTTTTTGGGTCAAACTGTGAAATTTAGCGGGAAAAGATGGTACCAAAATGCCTTTGTTTGGGATTTGCGACCCTTAACTCTATGGGTACCCTGCAAGTGGATAAAACGTGATAATGTATAGTATAACAAGTTGATTTGCTAGGCAAATTAAACATCTCCTGATGACACCATCTAGTGATAAGTATCGGAACTAGATAATAATCTAACAGATGTTAAGTGGCATTGAAATCGCAGCGCCATCTATTATTTGCCAGGTAAAAAACTCAATAACTTAAAGGACTGAACCAATTTTCATCAAACGAAACACCGCAAGGGAAGTTGCTTTCACGTAAAAAAACATATCGAAATCAGTCCATCCGTTCGAGCGCTACGATGCCACAGACAGACAGACCGACAGACAGTTTTTACGGGGGTATACACATATATTTACAGATGGTTTCGTAATGATGGCGATGGAGTATTTCTGGTCGAAGTTCACTTTCGTTTTCTCTTCCGTTGCTCTGATTTTTGTGCAAAATACGCTTATAAGCATTGTTAACAAAACTTTCCTTTATGTGTTTTTTCCATTATTGATCGCAAACTGATTGTAGGAACTTTCTTGTAGAAGAAATATGGGACTCTGTTCATATGTCAAACTGTATTGCGGCTATCAGCCAGCAATTCTTCTTTTTTCGAGATCATACGTTACTTTCCACATGAAAAAAAGAGGTTAAAAGTATCCGTTACATAGGCGTTTCGAAACAACAACACAACCCATTGCTTTCTTTAAATATTACGTTACAATAGAATGGAAACACCATCCAGTGACATGTCGTCAGTTACGCAAATAATAATAAACAGTTGAAACAATGGCTGTACGAAAGTGATTGATTAAAAAATGTTTCGGAATGTTTTCAATACCTAACAGGGTTCATATTGTACTTAAAAATAGTTGTAATATAATATTAATAAGACTAAGAACTGATTGATGCATGATATAAATGCAATAAATGAATGTGCCTTATATATAAATGAATAAAAGTTGGCTACAACGATCAGATAAGGAACTAAATTACAATACGACACACAAAACCCTCAATTTACCGTCGTTACGCCAGTCTTGTATAAATAATACACGACTGGCGATATCCTACCTGTTTAATATATTTTAGCACAAAAGGACAATGCAATAAAAACGGTTGCTTGTGGTAGAAGGGGTGCACCCTTCTAGATGACGTCACTTAAGGGTCCCCCGACCCTAGACCAAAATAGGCAAAATACAACTTTCCATACAAACGTAGTCTACGTTTTATTTCAAAACGACATGTCCGATTTGGGCAAAATTTTGTAATTTCAAAGATATTGCAATTATCTAGGTTTATAACTAGTTTCCGACGGTAAAAATATGAACTTGAAATAGAATATAGTGTTTTATATCATTTTTAGGGTTCCGTAGCCAAATGGCAAAAACGGGACCCTTATAGATTCGTCATGTCTGTCTGTCTGTCCGTCCGTATGTCACAGCCACTTTTTTCCGAAACTATAAGACCTATACTGTTGAAACTTGGTAAGAAGATGTATTATGTGAACCGCATTAAGGTTTTGACACAAAAATAAAAGAAAAACAAGAAATTTTGGGGCATCCCCATACTTAGAACTGAAACTCAAAAATTTTTTTTTCGTCAAACCCATACGTGTATATACTATCTATGGATAGGTCTTCAAAAATGATATTTAGGTTTCTAATATCATTTTTTTCTAAACCGAATACTTTGCGCGGGAGACACTTCCAAAGTGGAAAAAAGTGTGTCCCCCCCCCGTAACTTCTAAAATAAGGGAATTATAAAACTAAAAAAAATATATGATGTTCATTACCATAAAAACTACCAGCGAAAATTGGTTTGAACGATATCTAGTAAGTAGTTTTTTTTTAATACGTCATAAATCATAAACGGTAATTTACCTTTCATTCAATCAACTCAAATATAAAAATTTAAAAAAAACATACTGCAAGACTTTTATATTATGTTACTTGCTACTACGGAACCCTTCATGGGCGAGTCCGACTCGCACTTGGCCGCTTTTTAACCATTAGTATGGGAAACTTCTAAATCGTTATATTTTCTTTCCAGTTCATAATTTTACCATAGGAAACCAGTTATAACCCTAGATAATTGCAATTTCTTTACAATTACCAATTTTTACCGGAATCTGACATGTGGTTTCAAAATTAAACGTAGACTACGTTTGTATGGAGAAGTCTAGGGTCGGGGGACCCTTAAATGTTAGTTCCAAATTCTCAACTAGATGTCGCGACATCAAAACATTGCAATTGTAGAACTCGCTATAGTTATTTTTTCGCTGCGCACGACCCTCAGACACTGCTATAGTTAAAGCATACTTACCTGGCGTAGGGGACACCGTGATCAGGAAGGCGGTTCCCCCAGGGCGAGGCCTGTCCATTGCACTGCGGACGGGTTGACCCCTGCGATTATCCCTAATGTGGATAACTCGGACGCGTTATTTTTGGTAGTGGGGACTGCGTACGCGCTGTCCCCTCCCTTAAAATTAAACAATAGTAAAATAACTAACAAGCGTAGTTAGTACAGGTAGCGACACGAAACTAGCGCTGACCTTAATTGGGCAGAAGTCAAAAATACATTCTACATTTCACTCAGCGCTAAACTTACATTGTGTGTATTATATTATAATTATGTCAGACGGCCTGACCCAAGGTGGTAGGAAAGCGCTGGATGCAGGCCGCTCTTGATCGGTAATTTTGAAAATCTTTGGGAGAGGATTATATCAGTGGACGTTATGCGGCTAAAATGATGATATGTATATTTAATATTACATATTATCAAACAAAGGTAGTCACCAGCCAAAATTGGCCAGGTAATATGATGATATATAATATCTTATATCCTACTACGAACCTAGTTAGGTTAGCTACGTAGAAAGGAAGGTTAGGTTGCAGTACCTTATGAAGCATTTTATTGCATAACAAAATAAATGGTCCATAACAAGCATTTATTTAGGAACATTTATTTAGGAATCACATTTTATCTAATGACATGTAATAAAAGATTTGTCGACTGATATTACTAAATTAATTTTGCATTCCGCATAGGACTCAAGGTGAGTATAGCCATTTTTTGTGCACTATCCCATTAATCATAAACAAACAAGTTGTCTTGTCTGTTAGCTGTTATGATTATGATCTTGCTATCCAGCAATTATGCACGGTGCTTCCACTTCCCTGTGTAAATGACATGTGTGAATGGCGTGAGAAATGCTTACTGCCTGTTATTATGTTTATAGCATATTTTTACTGCGTTTTATATCTAAATCGTTATTCGGTAACAAATGCCAAATTTGCTTTTGAATTTAATTTTGATAAATTTTAATATTTGTGCTTGATTTAATTTGACCTTATGTCTGAGATATTTGTTGCAGTAATTTGACCTACACAATTTTTAACATCGATTAAAATACAGACTTTATTTAATAAGTTTTTAAATGTCAGAAGTTAGGCTAGACCGTTCCTAGTGCCTTAAATTTTTGTTTTTTGTTACTGGATCTTTAAATATGTTTCTAGATTTGATTAGTAAGTACATTCAGGCCGGCTAGTCAATCAAGTTATGGTTAACCTGTCAAAAACTTAAGCAGCTACTTAATATTTTGTTATTTTATTTTTATTTATTTGTGATCAAGGGATCCAACAGCTAATTCAATAATCAACATTATTTGAATAGGCATCGTAAAGCCAATTAAAGGTTACCATGGATAGCACATGTCAATAACAGCACTGATTTACTCCAAAACAAGCATCCACATTTGTGAATACGATAAATCCAAATTTGTTAAACAGGGTCGAGTGTTAAGCGCCCAAACAGCCGTGCAATACGCCTTGGACATCGCTAACGCGCTGGTCTTCCTTCGCATGCAAGGCTACGTCCACACCGGACTCGACAGCGTAAGCATCATGGTAACGGGCCATGGCGCGGCCAAGCTCGCCGACCTGGGCCCCTGTGCCAAGCTCGCCAAGCCTAAGGAACGGATGGACAAGAACTATGAAGTATACTCTCCGGAACCGCAATATGTGAATATTGAAGGTAAGTAATAGTGAGGCTTTCTAAGAATGTAAGGCTACGTCCACACTAGACTCAACTGTTTCAGCGTCATGGTAACCAGCAAGGCCAGCTGACTCGGTGAGCCTTTGAAAAATATCTAATGGAACACGTGAGGTTGCATTTGTCAGTTAAATTGAGAGGTTGGGGCCAACGCCAACGATTCTTTTGCTATGTCTGTCGCCAACGTCCATACCACGTCCGATCACCGAAGTTAAGCAACGTCGGGCGTAGTCAGTACTTGGATGGGTGACCGCCTGGGAACACTACGTGATGTTGGCTTTTTGCTACTTTTTAAGAAGTGCTTAGATTTAGTATATTTTTTGTGCTATACTTTAATTATAAAGTTTTTTTACTCTATTTCCAGACACTCGCGAATCGAACAATGCGGACTGCGAACCTCTCCTTTCTAACCGCTCGTCCGAGACTTACCTCGCATCGAACGCTGTCTCCAAGCCGTACAAGCAGTACCAAAACTCCGAGCACTTCCGATGGCAAGCACCCGAGCTGTTTGAGCCGGATGAAGATGGGTTGGTGTACCCGTGCGCCAAATCGGACGTGTATTCGCTGTGCTTGGTGCTCTGGGAGAGCTGTAATGGTGAGTCAATTCAATTATATGTTTTTTCCTCGATTACTTGAAAACACAACGCAATTGGCAGGTGTTCCCGGTTCGGTATGGGAACGCAAAATCGGTTGTGTAGTTTACTGATGAGGTCGGTTTTTAGTTTTGAAAAATTATGTTACCCAACTACGGAATTCCCTCCTTTATACCTTACGTAATTTTTGTCTACTAGACTACATTTCAAAGTGACATAACTCCAAAACGCTTCCTTTTTGGCTCGGCAGACGCCGATATTTAGCGACACCAATCAAGTGCGCGTATTAATATTATAGTTTCCCAAAAAAGTACTATGGGTATGACAACCGAGGTTAGCAGGAGCTCGTGGATTTCATGCTAACTTTGTTGTTGCAAACTCTTACTCCCAGACGCCATCTGTGTTATTCATCGTGAATTAACTATTTACACTGCAGTTCGTTGGTATTCGTGTGAGACACCTTTCCCACATCCGAATTCTATCTACTTATCTAAATAGAACTCAAATATTTTTCCCGTACACTAATGTCATCTAATTATTTGAGATGCATGTTGTCAACGTCCACACCATGTTGAAAACACCGGTTCTCGTCCGATCACCGAAGTTAAGCAACATCGGGCATGGTCAGTACTTGGATGGGTGACCGCCTGGGAACACCACGTGATGTTGACTTTTTGGAACTGGATAATTCACAATTTAAAAGCACTTGTGCAACAGTACAATCTATTTGAGCTCAAGTTCCATAATTATTCTAAATTACATATTTGTGCTATTTATTCATTTAAATAAATAGATAAATCACACTATACGGTGTTTAGACATGTCGAAGTTCATAGAATTTATTTTGTAGTAAGTAATATTAGTTAATATTATTTTCTGAGAAATTATCTATACGTACATAAAAGTAAAAAAGAAATAAAATTCAGATTTAAATCTCTAAAACACACTAATAGCGCATTTTCGGCAGTAATCAATCAGCGTTTGTTCTCTGACTAAATATACAAAGGTACACATGCATGTTTAAGAAAATAATGTAGATGTCGCCACTTGTAAACATTGCGTTTCTGCAACGCGCTATGGAGATTTTTTCTCCGAAAATGACCCCTTTTCTGCGGATCATTTGCGGTATCCACAGACATAGATATAGATAGACGACTTAAATGCACCTACTTCGCGTGTAAGTTCTCAGACAAAGCGTCGAGGTTGGCCGCCGCTACTGACAGTCCGCGCGCGTCTGTGATTGCAGCCGGACGGCAGCGAAAAATAAAAAAATGCCTCGTAGCGTGATAATAAACTGCAACAGCCCAAAAATTGCAAGCGCCCAAAGTCAAGGACATATTTCCTATCACAGCTAAGTTATTTAAAAAGAAAAATATGCGAAAATTCATTTTAAAACAATTTTTAAGCATTCCGAGCGGTGATTCCAAGATTATACCTAAATAAGTATAGATTAAGGTTTAAAAACTACATTCACATTACATTGCCGCGTTTGCTTTGAGCGTTTGATCCGACGTTGTGTGTTAAGAAGCAATGTATATCGAAACAAGCGATACTGTCGCGCATCGCTACGACGTCGTGGTACCGGCAATTTCTCATTCGTCAGTAAAATTTAGCGACTAGTGTAGTTCGTTCTACAACATATACCAATAATCGATTTTAATCGATATCGGACTGACGAATGATATAAACTATTATTAAAGAGCCAATTTAATAGATTATAAACAAGCTCATTTCCTAATTTACACTTTAGAAAACGAGGGTAATATTTTCAGAGTTCATGTATATAATATGGTCGCTCTTTGAACTACTGGTCACACGTTGGTGAACAAAACCGCGCGTGCGTCACTGCTCATTGCTCGTTAGTGAGTCGTCCATACTGCATTTCCCCCATTGAAGCGGTATATTTTCGATACCTCTACGCGGAGTGAGACAAGCCTGACATGGCTAAGAACGACCGCAAGGGAAGTTGCTTCAACATTTAAAAAACGCATTGAAATCGGTAAAAACGTGTTTTTTTATAGATAATGTACGGAACCCTTCGTTCGCGAATTCGACTCGCACTTGGCCGATTATTTAAGAATAATAATAGTTTTATTTTTAAAGTTCAATTAAAATATTTACATTATTTGTAATTTTTAGTTTTAATTTAAATTTTAATAAGTTGGTATAGTTTAAATTTTAGTTAAATTGAAATAATTTGAGTACAAATATTTATTCTTTATTATCAAACAATTTTCCGTTTAGAATCATTTGTTTATCCAATTTCATATCATTCGTCAATCAGAAAATCGATTGTGATTTTTATCACAAATCGATTAACTTAAATGTTAATCGATCGTATGGTTAGCGAGCGCGGAGTGAGCGAGCGAGACCACAGATATAAAATCGATGAGTATGAGCGAGACGATCATGGCGGCGGCGTGCGTCTTCAATAAATCGTTTAAATCGTAGTGAGCGGTTTCTTTGAATCGGTTTGAATTTCCCATCACTAAAATTGCGTCTGACGTCACAGTAGGCATTAAAAAAGTTGGCACGCTTGGTTTCCATACAAATCTTGATACGTGCGTTATCTATTACATCTATATCTGTGGCGGTATCGCTTCTCGGCCTTTTGGCTAAGATCAAAGTGTAGTATCTGTTCTTTTCAGCTTAATATCTGAAAGTTCCCCCACTGGGGGACCAGTATATTAAACTGATTTTTGTAAACCGACGGGATGTTCGGGGCTCGCTCCACTCCCGTCACGGGTCGGCCCGGCATTGCAGTGCCGCCGGGATCGGCCCACATAATTCCTATTCATCTAAGACGTAAGTTAAATAGTATGTCGTAACGTAAGATGTTTCCAAGGAACCTAACGGCTTACGGCGTCATAGCTGAATCAAAAATTAATATTAATACGAAGGAGAGTTTGTATGTTTGTTTGTTATCACTTCACGCTTCGACGACTTAACTCTATTTAGATTTAAAAAAATATGCTATGCATATAGTTCGAGAATCGGAAGGACATAGGATTAGTTTAATCCTGACATTCCCATGGGGAGCGGAGCCCCCGGGCACATCTAGTTAATTCAATAATTTTTAAACAAGAACAAAAAAAAGTAAAAGCAAATATTAAGATAAAGTTCACCTCATAAAGCTTCCTTTTAAATAAATACTATTTACTAATATTTTAAACAAAATCAGGCATTTGATAACCTGCAAGTTAATAGTACGTTTGGCGATGTAGTCATTATGCGACCTAGGCTTATAACGACTTCGGCGTTCTACAAATCGAACTGTGTACATTATGCGATGTCGACGTTTATCACGAGTGGATATTTTGCGTTATAGTCGATATCCTACTAACCCATCTCACTTGCCTATACTTTATAATATACTTGTACTTAAGGCGAAATAGTAGCAGAAGTTGCGCCCTCGTGGTGATTGGTGATATGATAACTGAAAATTTTACTGCCAACAATCTGTAGACAGACTTTTAAATTACTTTAAATAAAAGCAAATATTGAGATAACGTTCTCCTTATAAAGCTTCCTTTTAAATACGCTTTATTTGAATTGAATTTCACTAGCACAACATAATCTCACTTGCCTATTCTTTATAATATACTTGTACTTAAGGCGAAATAGAAGTGGCGCCCTTCTTTGAAATAAATTGTTAAAAAATGTTAGTTATCATATCACCATATTTACTATATGGTGATATGATGACTAAATCTTTTACTGGCAACAATCTGTAGACAGACCTTTAAATTATAATATTATATTTATTATAATAATAATAATATTAAATAAATAACTTTGAAAGTAACTGCGTTAGTCCATCTAGTTTTAAAACTAGTTTTCGCCAAAAGCGACCACTTTTGGCGAAAACTACAGATTCTTGGCCATAAAATTTTTAATTATCACCAAATTTATTTCAAATGAGGGCGCACCTCTGTTACCTTTTTGCCTTAAGGCCATACCCAAATTTTCCGGGGTCCAGTGGCGCCGCCATTTGAAATAAATCATTTGAAAGGAAACGGAGACATAATTTAAAATTGTGTCTTGATCAAGCCCTAGATAACCCTTAAAACTATTTTATGAACTACTGTTTATAGTTTAAAGTGAGAACGTGAAGCTTTTCTACGCACATTAGCCAAAAGTGGCCGTTTTTCGCAAATGTGCGTCGAAAAGCTTCACGTTCTCACTTTAAACTATAAAAAGTAGTTTAAAAAATACTTTGAATGGGTATCTAGAACTTGACCAAGACACAATTTTAAATGATATCTCCGTTTCCTTTTAAATGATTTATTTTAAATGGCGGCGCCACTGGACCCCGGAAAATTTGGGTATGGCCTTAATGATTCGATAAAACTATAAAAGTAATTGTAAAAAAACCTGTCAACATATTGTTCAATGACAACAGTCTATTGGATCTGACATCACTGTGCTGCCAGCTAGTGTCCCATATTTTAAAGAACCCTCATTAAACTGATATGAGTTGTTCCAGCATCCATTCCGTGGAACTCGTTGACGTATGAGAAACTGAAAGAGCTGTACACGCTGTGGAAGACGGGCATCCGACTGCCTCAAGACGGCACTTATCCCGGCAGTCTGCTAGCGCTGCTGCAAGCCGGCTTGAAGTTGCAGCGCAGCGAGCGAATGGACCTCACCACTCTGCAAGACACTCTGCAAACTGTCAAGGTAGTTTTGTAGAAACTTAGATGTAGAAAACAACATTAACTATCTTGACGTGCAATAAGCATTACATTATGTGTTATATGTAATCATCAACATCATTTCAGCCGCATAACGCCCAAGGATTTCCAAAATGACCGATCTAGAGCGGCCTGATATGTATTAGTGTCGCAAATGACAAAAACTATAATTAAATTCTTTTCCCTACTGAAATTAACTATTGCATTTGTGTGATAAATTGATAAGTGTGATTGCCAACGTCCATACCACGTTGAAAACACCGGTTCTCGTCCGATCACCGAAGTTAAGCAACGTCGGGCGTAGTCAGTACTTGGATGGGTGACCGCCTGGGAACACTACGTGATGTTGGCTTTTTGTTAATTTCGTAGATTATACGGCAGCAATTGGACTTTTTTGGGGTTCCGTACCCAAAAGGTAAAAACAGGACCCTATTACTTAGACTCCGCTGTCCGTCGTTTGTCTGTCTGTCACTAGGCTTTTACACATGATGTATTTCTATTGCCGCTATAACAAATACTTAATGTGATTTTTTACAAATAAAAGAGGTTGGGAAGCCTTCGTGCGCGAGTCCGAGTACTATAAGCATTATATGTTACGTGTTGAAATGGTGTTGTTTTGTATTTATTTGCGTCGCGAAACAATAAAATCTGTAATTTCAATCATAACGATAATTTCAGTAGGAAATTGCATTTGTCTGATAAATTAATAAGTATAGTCGCCAACGTCCATACCACATTGAAAACACCGGTTCTCGTCCGATCACCGAAGTTAAGCAACGTCGGGCGTAGTCAGTACTTGGATGGGTGACCGCCTGGGAACACTACGTGATGTTGGCTTTTTGCCTCGTTTTCTACTTTTTCATTTTTAATACATCGTAACTTCACACCGAATATTTTTGTTCAACAAATGAACTAGCGGTTATTTAATACTTACATTATATCATAATATACTAGTGTAATTTTGGTATTAGTATGTATAATCTATAGGTTTTTAATATTGTAATATATTACGGAGCCTATGATAGCGGCGGCTACTAAGTCACAGCCCTTGTTGGCTTTTTTATTTATTTCGTAGATTACATACTTGGCTTCTCGCCATTTTTTTATTTTTTTGGAATCTTGTTTCAGTAATTCAGCCTTTACAAGAACAGGTCAATAAGCATAATTTACATTACGTGTAGAGTAATTTAAAATTTATTTTAAAAAAAGCTATCGTTACCAGCTCTTCACAACGACCTAATACTGAGAAGAGACACCGAAAAAACTCAAATTTTTTATATTAATATTGCAGGGTAACCTCGAAGAAATCGAATACATAATAATCCCAGCTCGTCTTTCGAAAAAGAAGTCTGCCTTCAGCTCAGTGGGGTGGGATTCGTCGCCGGCCGACTCGGAATGCCAGCACCGGGCCGTGGTACACCGCGACCGAGATAGCAGCGACGGCTCCCGCAGCGACGGCAGCCCCATCTACCACACTATACGGAAAACCACCACCGACGTATACGCCGTACCCGAAAAGTGCTTCGTTTCCGACGACGAGCCTGAACAAATCCTCAAATACCAACATCTCCCTGAAAAAGACTACTCCAGCGCTTGTTCTACACCTCTAGCCAAAATAAGAGCTAGAATCACACAGACACCCGGCACGCTACACAGGAGCGATTCGACGGAATACTGCAGCATATTCAGTCCCAACCGCACCAACCATTTTACGAACGACAGCGCGAATCGAACCGAAGAGCGGCCGACCACCAAATTAAGCCGCAGCTTCACCCCGCAATCCTACAAACCGCTGCACATCAAAGTGCCAGAATTCAATTTAGAGTCTGTAAGAAATCTGCTGAAGGATCAGAGTGAGAGTGAGCGTTCTTCGTACAACTTTGATATAAAGAACTACAGTTTGCCGACGACCCCTATAGCGAGGAGTAACAAATTGAGGAAAAACGCTTGGCTTTCCGGCGAATTGAGTGCGACGGCTCGCAGCGCTGAGAAACTGAAAGAGGAATGCAATAAATCTAAAAAGGAAGGTAATTCTGTAACTATATCTTTTTGCTAACAACCCATCACTATTTTGATTCCTTTTCCATCTTCGCCTACGCTTCAGCCATCACGCGTGGCCTTTGGGTCTTACGGCCCTAAGCTCTGTTTACCCCGTCAGGGATAAAGACGTAGGTAATAATGTATCTGTGTCAGCTGTGTGTATATATTTTCGCCACACGTCACAGTAAATAATTTTCTTTTGTTTGCTCTATTTTATACTTACTACTTGGCTGATTAAAAGCTGTGCAAATAAAAGAGGTATAATCAATTATTATTATTTAAAAATAAAAACGATTACTGAATCAATTTTACAAGCAAATGGTTGCCAACGTCCATACCACGTTGAAAACACCGGTTCTCGTCCGATCACCGAAGTTAAGCAACGTCGGGCGTAGTCAGTACTTGGATGGGTGACCGCCTGGGAACACTACGTGATGTTGGCTTTTTGCCGTTCACGACACAAAATATTGCGAGTGTGTTTTTGCTGTTCTGTTATCAGAATTGATCTCTCTTTTTTCAGCGTTATCAAGATTAATATCTATCTTTATTTTTAGAATTTAACAACAATCAGTCGTCGCCGGTACCCTCATTATCTAAAAACTATTCGCCGGAGAAACAAAAGCAAGAAGACTCGCACTCCGTCCTGAGTCAGGACCTCAAACTCGATAACTCCAAATTCGATAACACTTACTCACCAGAGAGCGTCGACATAAGACAAGACAGTTTTACAGATTTGAAGAGGTATGTTTTAAAAGGTCAAATTATGAATGAATGATTGTTTATTTCGTCAAGTAACTACATGACACACACATTACCATGTGCACGCATGTATACTTTCGTTTGTAGTTGTATGCATCAATGATACTCCACTTCTATGAAGTTTCACAACCGTCCCTTTACCGCCAATACCAGACACAATAGTAAGACAATGGACGTGGACATTTATTAATGTCGTGCGGTTCTTGACCGGTTAAGCATCCCCTTACCCTAGACTTTTTTATACAAACAAAGTATACGTTTTATTTTAAAACCACATGTCATGTCAGATTTCGGTAAAAATTTGCAATTTTAAAGAAAACACTAAAATTATGAACTAAACGAGAAAAAAGAACGCGAAACTGTAAAAGTTTCCCGTACTTTTTTCAAGTCAAGTCAAAAACATTTATTTATCTTTGGATATTTGTATCACTTGATAATTGTCATTTTTTTTTCTTTCGATTTCATATAAGGTAAACGTTGACGTCAGATCATTAACATACATATAGCTAAGTTTACTGCCGCTTCCAAAGCGCAAGTACAGAAGAAACGGTTACAAACTGTACTGCAGCATTTTCTCCAAAAACTTCAACCTACAATTATACTGATATTAAAATTAGATATGTGGACTGAGAATACATTGTTATGTCATAATTATTAATCAAGCATGATGTCAAGTTTAAAATTACTGATGGTCGAAATTGATATAATACTATATTCTATTTCATCTTCATATTTTGACTTTGAAAACTAGTTATAATATGCCTAGATATGTGCAATATCTTTGAAATTACAAAATTTTGCCGAAATCGGGCATATCGTTTCAAATTAAACGTAGTCTACGGTTGCATGGAAAAGTGTAGTTTGGTCTAGGGCACAGGTCTAGGGTAAGGAGATTCTTATGTTTAAAAAACTTCTGTTTGTAGGCGATCATCTGAAACATATCCCGAGTCGCTACCAGCCAGGGAACGCAGCAACTCATGGTCGTATAAGCCGCAGGAGCGACCCAGCGCCAAGTACAAAGTGGAGGACGACGTCCTGGCCAACTTGAGCGTGAAGCCGTTGGTGGCCATACACGAGAAGTGGATCTACGAGGCGAACAGGAAGACTGGCCGGTCCATGTCGCTGCCAGAGGATAACAAGTGAGTACAGTTTTTTTCTAATTATCTTAAATTTTAGGAGAATATGAAAAATTTTGACTTGTAAGTTTTGTATGATTCCAAATGTGTATGTTATTCCTACTGAAAATAATGTGAAAACTAAACATTTTGTTTGAAAGAAAGAAAGAAGAATACAGGAGTTTGCTATTCTTTATTCCGATATGTCTCTCGCCAACGTCCATACCACGTTGAAAACACCGGTTCTCGTCCGATCACCGAAGTTAAGCAACGTCGGGCGTAGTCAGTACTTGGATGGGTGACCGCCTGGGAACACTACGTGATGTTGGCTTTTTGCATTTATTTACACTACCGCTTTTCCGTCCTGTCCGACAAGAGTCGAACCCGTATTGTGGGTGCCCAAATTTTTTACCAGACGGACATGCATGACACGACTTCCGTGGCACAGTAGTGACTTGACTGGTGACCGTTTGGAAGTACCAAATTCGATCCCCGGTCGGAACTGTATACGTATTTATCATAAAATATAGTACCGTTGAGTTAGTATCCCATACATAATGACATAAATTGTACATAAATTAAGGCTTACTATAAGCTCAATCAGTGTGATTTGTCCCTATGTATAATCATTTTATACATATAACACTTGTTTAGTCGATTAAACTAGTAAGAAAAAAATATGGGACACTAGATGGCAGCTCATGAAGTCAGGTCTAAAGAACAATAACTCAGGTCGTGTGCTATTTTGGTGGGGACCCTGTTTTTTTTGCATAATTGTTGTTTTGTCCTAATAAGGGCGTAAATAGGCGTAATAACTATAAGACTAATAATATATTCGCATAATATTTTTAAAAATAACAAATACAAAATTAAGTTATTTAAGTGTTTATTTTTAATTATCATGCAAAAAAAAATATGACCACCCACAACAAATGTGAGGGCAAAAGTGAAGTTATGTTTAAGTTTTTTTTTTATAATCACCTGGAACAGCTATGAGACCAGAAAAAAAGTTAGATTTAACTTAATCATTTTTATGCTTAAAGTAATGTTATGTGTTGATAAATTATGGTTTGATGACATTATGCTTACATCCTTTTATGCTTTAAAATGTTAGGGCTAAATAATGATTATGCTTAGGTACATTATGCTTAAAATTATTATGCATACTCCATTATGCGAAAGGACGCTTTGCTTAAAAACGATTGTGCATTAAACCAGTATGCTATGTGATATTATAGCTTAAATTTGTATGCATATAGATAGTGGTCCATTTTGGTGTAGCAAAAGAACCCATTAACTGATAGTCCAATGAAAACGATTGGACCTGACTTCACTGTGCTGCTATCTGGTGTAACATATTTTTGAAAACCCTCACCGTGTAAGGTATCAAATGATAGGGCTACAAAGCATATTTCAAAAATATGTTAATAAATCTTCCTGCTGTGCTTTATTAACTGGATAGACGTACTTTTCAACAAAAATCTAGTAGTCTGGTTTTGGGTTTTAAACTTACTTACCTAGGGTTAACTTACTTACCTACTATAAATTTATCCTGCTTCTAGTATCTACAATAATGTCACAAAAAATATCATAACATGTAAAAATTTTGTTCGCCATTCTGTATTCCGATATGTCTGTTGCCAACGTCCATACCACGTTGAAAACACCGGTTCTCGTCCGATCACCGAAGTTAAGCAACGTCGGGCGTAGTCAGTACTTGGATGGGTGACCGCCTGGGAACACTACGTGATGTTGGTTTTTTATATTAATTTCTACATTTCTTTTTCACTATCGCTTTTCCGTCCAGTCTGACAAGAGTCGAACCCGTATTTTTTCCACTAAATAATTAAATAACAAAAAAAAACAACTGACTTAAATTTTTTTTCAGGAGTTTCTTCCATATCTCCAATGTGTTTCATCGTGTCTTCACCAAATTAATATGGGACCAACTTGGGAGTAAGGGCTTTCAAATAAAAAAAAAATCGTCAAAATCGGTCTACAGTTGCCGAAGATATCGCGTCACATACATAAAAAAAAACATACAATCGAATTGATAACCTTCTCCTTTTTTGAAGTCGGTTAAAAAGGGTTGCCTTTTCTTTTCTAAATTTCCTTTACAGTACCTAGTTAATAAAATAACGACCAGACGGATTTCAAAAATATGTTAATGTTTCCTGCTGTGCTTACACTAACTGGATGAAAGTACTTTTCAGCAAAAAACCTTCTAAATTTCCTTTATTTAGTCTTCTCGTATCTGCAATAATATCGCAAAAAATGAATAGTATCATACTGTGTAGTGAATAAAAGGACGCGGTTGAAATGTTTGAAATTTATAAACTATACTTTTTGGTAACACGACATTATTTATAATAAGACGATCAGAATATTTTACTGAAAAGAATGTGAAACGTAATAAAATTTTGTTCGCCAGTCTGTATTCTGATGTGACTATCGCCAACGTCCATACCACGTTGAAAACACCGGTTCTCGTCCGATCACCGAAGTTAAGCAACGTCGGGCGTAGTCAGTACTTGGATGGGTGACCGCCTGGGAACACTACGTGATGTTGGCTTTTTGCCAGAACCCAAAAAAGGGGGTGTCTTCTTTAGAAACTTCCCTGAGTACCTAGTTAATAAAATTATGACCAGACGGGATGACACAACACGACCTCCGTGGCGTAATGGTGACCCCGCTAGTCCGCCATTTGGAAGTTCCGAGTTCGATCCCCGGCCTGGACAAATTGAAAAATGACCTTCATGAATTTAAATTGTCCTGGTTCTTGGATGTTTTTTTTATCTGTACGTATTATAAATGCGAAAGTTAGTTTGTATATTTGTTTGTTACCTCTTCACGATTAAAATATTGAACCGATTTGGATGAAATTTGGTATGGATATAGTTTGAGACTCGAGGAAGGACATAGGGTACTCTTTATCCCGAAATTCCCACGGGGAGCGAAGCCAGACGGGATGACACAACACGACCTCCGTGGCGTAATGGTGACCCCGCTAGTCCGCCATTTGGAAGTTCCGAGTTCGATCCCCGGCCTGGACAAATTGAAAAATGACCTTCATGAAATTGTCCTGGTTCTTGGATGTTTTTTTATCTGTACGTATTATAAATGCGAAAGTTAGTTTGTATATTTGTTTGTTACGTCTTCACGATTAAAATATTGAACCGATTTGGATGAAATTTGGTATGGATATAGTTTGAGACTCGAGGAAGGACATAGGGTACTCTTTATCCCGAAATTCCCACGGGGAGCGAAGCCCGCGGGTACAGCTAGTTTATCATAAAATATAGTATCATTAAATTAGTATCCTATAACACAAGTTTAAGCTTACTGTTGGGCTAGCTCAATCAGTGTGACATGTCCCAGTGTCCCTAACACATATTTAAGTAACCTTGCATTCGCAGTAAATTAAACGTGGCTTTCTCTATCCATATTACTAATATATAAAGCTGAAGAGTTTGTTTGTTTGTTTGTTTGAACGCGCTAATCTCAGAAACCACTGGTCCGATTTGAAAAATTCTTTCGGTATTAGATAGGTCGTTTATCGAGGAAGGCTATAGGCTATATTGCATCACGCCCGCGACTTCACTCGCGTGGTTAACGCGGGCGAAGCCGCGCGCTGCCTCTAGTTCTTCATAAAGTAATTAGGGTTTTTATAAGTATGGGGCACCAGATGGCAGCTTTTTATTTGGTCTGAGGGCAGCTCATGAAGTCTTCTTCTTATCGTGTGTGTTAGTGACTAACACTAGTGTCAGAGTTTTTAAACCGCCTTAAAGGCCTCTGACTTGGTTTTAGGTAACGACCAATGTCAAAGACAGTGACCGGGACCGACGGCTTAACGTGCCCTCCGAAGCACGGATCATCTTACTTATCAGACAATCAGGTGATCAGCCTGCAATGACCTAACCAAACTGGGACAACAACACAAACTCGTTGCCCCCGCTGGGAATCGAACCCGCGACCTCCGGGTATGAGCCAAACGCTCTAACCACTACACCACGGAGGCAGAGGGAGCTCATAAAGTTAAGTCCAAAGTTCTAACAATAACTCAGGTCGGATCCAATAAGACGTGCTATTTTGATAGAGCAAAAGAATCTATCAACTGTTGGTCCAATGCTGAGTTCAATGTAAACAGCCGATTTGACCTGACGTCACTGTGCTGCCATCTGGGTTACATTTTTTGAAAACCCGGTGTAAAAATCATTTTTCAAAAATATATATGTACATCATTAGCTGTTGCTCCCTGCTGCGCTTACATTAACTGGATAAACCTACTTTTCAGCAAGAATTTTCCCTTAGGGTTTTAGGTTTTTAAACTTACGTAAATCTTGTCTTAATTTCCTTCGGAGGCTCCTAGGCTAGTAAGGTGGTCCTACGCTGCTGTTAAAAAAAAATACAAACATTTTCTAACATTTAAATAAAATAACTATTGTTGTAATATACATACATACATACTATCACGTCTTTATCCCTAATGGGGCAGACAGAGCATTTTGGGTCTTGCGGTTCTATGCAGAGCCCAGGGCCGCAAGACCCAAAAGCCACTTTTAGCGTCATGGTGGGCGAGAAGATGAAAAAGCAATCAATACAGTGATGGGTTGCTAGCCGCATCGCCTGTTAACATGATTTGCATTTTTGCCCATTCCCTCGATCGGCTTTTACGATCTGCGTGGGAAGAGAAGCAGCTGGTACATTCTACGTTTTTTTTTTTATTTCTCCCAGACCAGCATGTTGTAATATAGTTATTGTTATTGTAAATATTTATTATTCATAATTATAATAAAACATTTAAATAAAATTACTTTATTGTTGTAATATTGATACATATTATAAGTATTTATCATTCATAATTATAATTACACAGATTGAGTTAGCCCCAAAGTCAAAGGACAATTTGAAAAAGGTTATTTTCCAACTTTCCCTGACTGGGGATCGAACCCGGAACTTTTAGGTGGTGGACTAGCATGGTGACCTACGCCATGGAGGTCGTCAAAATATAAATTGTAGTAATAAAAGTTGGACCGGACGAACTTCCTTACGTGTGTTATGTTCCTCTCCAGGTCCCAGGTGTCTGCGGTGAAGCCGGCGTCGCACTGCGTGGACACGCTGCAGCAGTCGCTGCCGCAGCTGCCCAAGAAGTCCCCCAAGCCGTTCCGGGCGCGACCCGCGTCCCCGAGCCTGGGCAGAAATGGTCAGTGTACTCACAACGGTGGGGGCGGTGGTAACTAACACCTTGTACTGCCTGATACAGAATTTGCACGTATTATTTTCATTTGCTTCATAAAATCCTTGTTAACCACAGTAAACAAATGGTAACGATTTGCAACAAATATCTTAATCAGCGACGAACTTGTGACCTCGTTGTTGTGAGAGAGAAGTCCGATGTGGACTGGTGACGGTGATTCCATTATTATCTATACATTTGCCATAGAAAATAGCGTTTTTGCGAGTACATATCCCATATTCTAAAAAATTAAAGACAAGTGAAAAAGAAGCTGAACTGAATGGAGTCGAAGATATTCAATGAGCGTTGAACAGATTTAAGGGAGGACTTATTTTTAATTAATTTTTTTGTTGCATTTTGTATCATGGATTGAAGTTGCTCCTAGGATTTGGCAAGTAGGTAAAATAGTCACTTAGTTTAAACTGCGCATAGAGCTCTTACTACAATACAATATTGCACAAGTTTGATATTTAGTAACTATTTTCGTAAATACGAGTAATAACTAAACGTTGATAAATGGCACATAGGATTTATTAGTTTCTGGCTTTGAAGCATGAATGGTGATGGACAGGGCAGTTGTGATGATTTGGTTCGTTTTTAAAATACATTAGCGCTTTTAATTGTCTATGCAAGGCGATGGGTTGATTCAATAATTACTTTATTCTACTATTATATTAGTATTTGAATTGTTTTGTTCGTGGAAATTATCTACTGAAACATGTAAGCTTAAAAGTACTTTTGATTTAACATTATTTTGACTAACAAAGTAAACTGTTTTGAGTGTGACATCTTTGTAATAAGATATTAACAAAATAAAAACTATAATTTGGAAATGCATGTTATCTTTAATTTTTAGTACCTTTATAACTGGGCTGAAATGTACAGGCAGGTTAGTAGCATGTCAATAACATTTTCTATTACAGTATATCAGTCTAGATATCCTTATGAAATAAGTATCACCATGTTTTCAGGCGGCCAATGGGACCAGTTTTGCCAGAATCGGGAGGCAATCGCCAGAAGTATGAATTTCTCGGCACGTGACCCTCATCGCATTAAAAATTTTGACAAATGGTATGTGATTGTTTATCTACAAGTACATACGTATGTTATCTTTAAAAACATATTTAATTATTTCAACATCGCTATCGCCAACGTCCATACCACGTTGAAAACACCGGTTCTCGTCCGATCACCGAAGTTAAGCAACGTCGGGCGTAGTCAGTACTTGGATGGGTGACCGCCTGGGAACACTACGTGATGTTGGCTTTTTGCCTCGTTTTCTACTTTTTCATTTTTAATATATCGTAACTTCACACCGAATATTTTTGTTCAACAAATGAACTAGCGGTTATTTAATACTTACATTATATCATAATATACTAGTGTAATTTTGGTATTAGTATGTATAATCTTTAGGTTTTTAATATTGTAATATATTACGGAGCCTATGATAGCGGCGGAGCCTATGTCACAGCCCTATAATGTAAACAAATAGTGTAGAGAAAATAAGATTAAACTAAACAGTATTGTTTTGACCGCTCCAAAGCACTGACGTTTTATTTAACTCTACCCCTTCTATTTTAACGTTTTAGAGTTAAATAAAACGTATCACTATTTGTTTCCATTATGATTATGATATAGGGCTGTGACTGTGACTCAGTAGCCGCCGCTATGTTTATCAAATTGGCGTGACAGATTACTGCAGTGCCGTCATATATGCGTAGGAAACTACCTTGTATTTTTTTATCTTGTCGGTCGGTAACTGAAAGTCATTTGTGCTTTATCTTTGTTACCTATTTGCAATGCGTGTAGGTAGATGTCGCCACTTGTAAACATTGCGTTTCTGCAACGTGCTATGGAGATTTTTTCACCGAGAATGATCCCTTTTCTGTGGATCATTTGCGGTATCGCTTCTCGGCCTTTTGGCTAAGATCAAAGTGTAGTATCTGTTCTTTTCAGCTTAATATCTGAAAGTTCCCCCACTGGGGGACCAGTATATTAAACTGATTTTTGTAAACCGACGGGATGTTCGGGGCTCGCTCCACTCCCGTCACGGGTCGGCCCGGCATTGCAGTGCCGCCGGGATCGGCCCACATAAATCCTTTAAACTTCTCTTTATCAGAGAAATACCATTCTAGTTTATTTTATTCACTGAAAACAGTGAATGAAATGCACTTTTCTATCACTATTTTGGTGTTTGAATTTAGAACAAACGATTACTTTTAATTTAGTAATGGTTCCAATTTTAATTAACCTTCCTTTTACTAAAATTTCTATTTCCGCTTTAATCTTTGTTTTTCTCGTGGTCATGGTATAAAGTATACAACTCTAAAATAAAACTGATTTATATCGAGGGCCGACCGAAAATTAGCATAACCTGGACATAATTCATAAACTCGTTGTTTGTATTATTTTATCGGATATCAATATTAAGTATCAAATATTAATTAGATATGTTAAGGGTCCTCCGACCCTAGACCAAAATACAACTTTCCATACAAACGTAGTCTACGTTTTATTTCAAAACGACATGTCCGATTTGGGCAAAATTTTGTAATTTCAAAGATATTGCAATTATCTAGGTTTATATTTAGTTTCCGACAGTAAAAATATGAACTTGAAATAGAATATAGTGTTTTATATCATTTTTGACCATTAGTATGGGAAACTTCTAAATCGTTATATTTTCTTTCCAGTTCATAATTTTACTATAGGAAACCCAATATAACCCTAGATAATTGCAATTTCTTTACAATTACCAATTTTTACCGGAATCTGACATGTGGTTTCAAAATTAAACGTGTACTACGTTTGTATGGAGAAGTCTAGGGTCGCCGGACTCTTAATAAAAAATCCGCGGTCGCAACCGTATTATGTAAAAATCGTGAGACTTTGTACACAAACTAATTTTTTCCTAAAAGCAAAATAGGTAACCAAAAACTTTGTTAGGTAGTTGCATTCAGATGCGATCAGATAATAGCAAAATTAAACTGACACCATTTTTTTCACAGTTTTCACCATCGCACATTTGCCAAAAGTTACCGTTTATAGTTTGTAGGGTTATCTATGGCATACTGAAGACAACATTAAATGATATCTCCGATGCCTTTCAAATAATTATTAAAAACGGGGCCCGAAAAATTCACGTATCCCCTTCATATCATTCTTTCAGCACGTCAGCGGAAGAGCCCAAAACCCTAACGAAGACCGACCAAGCCACCGACACCAGAAGCATAGAGGAGTTCATCAGGGACCTCATTCGCAAGGAGTTTCAGCACCTGCTACACGAAATGTCCGACGAGAACACCTACCGCGGCGAGGAGATTCTCAACAAGGGGGTCGCTAACATCGTGGACAGCTTGAGGAACGAGGACCCTGATCAAAGCTTGAGGAAGGAAGCTGTTAAGTCGTTTTCGAGGGTGAAAATCAACGGGAATAATAAGCCGTTGCTCCAGATCACGTTTAGTAGGTCTGGAGAGAATAGTCTGCAGGTATGATTTATAAAACTAACTACTTTAATTTGAGCTTATTATTTAAAAAAATCGTGACTTCTATATTTTTAAAAATTTCTACTACATTCTGATAACATTACATTACTTTTTTGGGCATTTGATTAAAATATAAAAAATACTGGGATAACTTAAAAATATGGCGTTTTGCATGAAAACGAAGATTCTGTAATATGTATAACGCTACTTTGACCGATGTATTTATATTCAACATATTCCAATTGGGTATTTTCTTGGGTCAAAAATAAATTATTTGGTACTGTTAACAAAATGTTACAAAATAATGTCACTTGTTGATCATATCCATTTTCAAAGTATACTTTGACTCCGAGAAACTATGAAGACATAAGAATGTATTGGATACAAATACCATAGAAAATGTTTGTTTTGTGTTTTAGAAAAAAGTGTCTGATTTAAGTTGTTGGCAAGTAGGTAATTATATGTATACATAGATTACTATTTATTAGAGTGCAACAATTTGCAGGTTTTGGACAACTGTGTGAACGTGACGATCTGCGAGCCGAGCCCCGGCAAGGACAAGTCTTCGGGCTCCATGGAGGACACGCTGGTCGGCGACGACGCGCCCGCTCTGAAGCGGTGCCAGGCTTTCAGTGCCATTCAGGTCAGATTTACCGTTCCTTTACCGCCAATACCAGACACAATAGTAAGACAATGGACGTGGACATTTATTTATGTCGTGCGGTTCTTGACCGGTTTATAGACTTGATTTTTTTTTTCTTAATAAACATTGACAGAACCGGTTATTTTTAAAGACCTTTATACAATCTCTCTGCCAGTCTCAGTTGATCCCCGTCATCATTGACGGAAACCATTATTGGTATGGTCTATTCTATTGTTAGCACGTGGATCACATTTGCAATGTTTGCATCACACGTAGGGAAGTTTTATATTGTATCAACTACGGATATCAACAGATTACCAATTTCGCCTTGTTTGTCGCCAACGTCCATACCACGTTGAAAACACCGGTTCTCGTCCGATCACCGAAGTTAAGCAACGTCGGGCGTAGTCAGTACTTGGATGGGTGACCGCCTGGGAACACTACGTGATGTTGGCTTTTTGTATTTTATTTTTGTGACCAGGTTAACTTTTTACTTTTATTTATTATAAAACTTCTTCAGCTGAGAAATTTATATTTACAGGAAGCTAAAAGCACCGAAGACTTGTACATAGACGACGACCTCTCCACCCAAATGCAAGAGAACTTTGGCGGCAAAGTGAAGCTGATACCGCTGCACGGGTCGCTGCACGAAATCCTGTGCGAGCGCGAGGACGAGTGCTGCCTCATCAAGGTGAAGCAGGAGAACGGCTGCGACACCATCTACTTCCGCTGCGACAACTCCGACACAGAGTCCCGCGACGCCGTCGACGGCGCCGACGGCGTCGACCGCCGGGACACCGTCGTCTTCAAGCGCAGCATCTCCCTCGTCGAAGAAAGGATCCAACGCATATTCCCCAGGTCGCAAACCCCGAGAAAAGCCAAACCTCAAAACGATTCCATCAGAATCAGACCCAAATCGGAAATATTCGCACCGACCATAACTAAAGAGTCTCGCGTGTTGAGTAGCAGCAGCCCCTCACTGGTCACTCGCGATGATAAAAGTGACGAAGTGGAAGTGAATATAGAGAATGTGATGTGCTATCAGGATTCCTCCTCGGAAGAATGTATCAAGTGCCAAATAGACAGTGATGATTTTGAGATGCTGGAGAAGAAAATTGAAGAAGACATCGCTAATAGTACATTATCATCGATGACTTGTGGCTGTTTGGAGAAGATTTCTGAGGAAAACCTGTCGGTAATTAACGAAGATACGGCGGAGAAGAGCGATTACTAATTTGGTGAGTTTCGGCTTATGGATACATTTAAGACTTGCCACAAAATGGTTGGCTGAACACTGTTGAGTTGTTTTTTTATAGAATTTATGTAAATTAAGCAGTAGCTTCAATAATGACACTAATAAAAGTGATAATAGATAAACAGTGTTAATAAAAAATTACACCATCTTGTGGTAATAAAATGTTGATTTGTATGGAGGTGAACCTCAATATTTTTTGTTATGTTGTTATCTACTGAGCATCGTGACTTGATAAAATTAGAAAGACTAAACAAACCTAGGTCTTGCATAATATTTTATTTAACGATTAGCATTGATTGCTAAATAAATTAGTAACAAGTGCATGATAATCTGACAAGTACAAAGTATAATCATGTTGATTTAAATATTCCGTCCTTTTTATTAGCCAAAGAATACATTTTCAATATATTTTTAAATTTCTTTGGTTATTGTACACATTTATATACTTGTTGGTGCAAGAGTTTGACTCAAAAATTTATGGGGCGGAAGCTGTTAGGCGAGACCATGCGACGTGTTTATTCTATCTCTGTCACAAACTATGTGAACGAAAGAGATAGACTGAACACGTCACGTGGTCACACTTAAGGCGTACGCCCATAGGCAACGGACTCGTGCGCAGGGCGCAGTTCCTTTCAAACTTCAAGTCATAGTTACCTTGCGTTGACGCCTGGCTCGATACTTGCCATGAGTCTCCAATCACAACTGGCATTTAAACCCAAAGATTGTTATAGATGTTTCTTTGCCTATTTTATATTTCCTTATTTCTTAGATGTTTAGAATTACGCAAAGGCTATGTGATTACTAGTATAAGTGGCACGTTACATTCCACTGTTGTGATTTTTAGGATAGTCTACACCTTTTGAAGGTTCTAATGATACTCGCACTTTATTGTAATTCTAAAGTCTCACGTTGATTTTATTTGTACACCTTGTTTCTACGGATTTTAATAATATTTTAGAAACCAAAGGTTTTAGTTGCCTTGTTGTTAGTAATCTATTTTACTGTCTTTTCATTTCTGTAAGTTTTTTAAAGCTATATCAAGTTATTTCTAGTTTCGATTTTAACAAATAATCTATCATTATTAGATGTGTAGTTGATTTTAGACTTATCGTTAAAATAAAACTTTGTACTTATTTATGATTTTTTATTAAAATAATATAAAACACTATCGTAAGCTATTACATAGCCAACACCATTGGAAATGTTACAAGTAAATACAGGTATGGCACTGGAAGTACAATAACGAGTTTTTTTCTGTTGCATGTGTGCGCTGCATGCATTAGTAACAAGTTATATACATATACATATATCTAATCGGAAGACTGCGATCATATTATGTACATTACATACATAATAATAACACTTTCATACGGAAAACTTAAAACAAATTGTATAGAAAACACGTGTTTTAAACAAGTGCTAAAAAAACAAGTGCGTATTCTTGCTCAACAGATATTTATCTTTTTGTGTAGTAAGACGGTATTTTTAGTATCGTGGACCATTAAGGGGGCGTGATCTCAAACGCGCCGTTAAAAATAACTGAGAATAGACACGCGCTATTTTAGGATTATCGTATAAATTTCACGCTTCTCGCTGTTTTATATTTGATTCACGATAAAAACTAAGTCATATAGTAGCAGCGTCTATAAAATAAAGTTATTAAAAACCAATGATTTTAAGTATCGTGTATTAGAGTTAGATATCTGCATTTTTATTAGTTTGAAAGCATCTTCAATACTAAACTACTTAATTGTAGTTTCGGACTACCTACTTATTCACAATGAGAACACTGCTACTATACTACTATCTCATTTTAATCCTTTCCTTAAAATATATTTCAAATTATAACAAAGACTGGGAATACAAGACGCTGATTTTATATGCATTTGCCTTTGCAACAATTGATAAAAATGGATTCGTCGCTTTGCGTCAGAAACGCAACTCATTTCGCCAGAAAACGCATGTTGACAGAAACGCAACTCGACAGATGCGCGTCTCAACGGACATGCATCTCGACTCGACAGTAATATAATAAATAGAATTTAAAGCCTCGTAATCATTATGCATATATGCAACTAGTAAAATGAAGTAATTTACTATATCTTATTTAATACGTATCTGTCGAGTTGCGTTTCTGACAAATTGCGAGTCTATCATAAAGATGACGTGACGAGATGCTTATCTGACCAGTTGCATTTCTGACAAAAAGCGACGAATCCATAAAAATTACCTTCGGGGACATGGCTGTTCACATGACTGAACATCCAAATGGTTTGTGTAAATATCAAAATTAACAAAGCTGTATCATTACAAAACCAGCAATTATAAAATCATCCACCATGGATTCCCAGACAATAAGTACCCTTCAAATTGTGCGTTGATTTTTTCTTAAATTAAAATGACATGTATTGAAAATAAATTCCGAAGAAAGGCCACTTTGAGGTGAGATATCAAAGGCCACTACGAGTTCTTCTCGGTGATTTTGACGACGACGGCCTTGACCTCGGTGTAGTTGGCCAGCCCGTACTCCCCGTTCTCGCGGCCGATGCCCGACTGCTTGAACCCGCCGAAGGGCACTTGGTTGCAGAACACGTTGTAGTCGTTCACCCACACCGTGCCCGCGCGAATCGCCTGAAAAGGCAGTCGTGTGAATACTAACAATATATGTTGATACATCACATATAATACAATCCTACTAATATTATAACCGCGAAAGTTTGTAAATATGGATGGATGTTTGTTACTCTTTCATGTAAAATCTACTAAATATATTTTAATAAAACTTTACAATAATATAGCTTTTACATCAGAATAACACGTAAACTACAATTTATAACAATATTGTGTAATAATCCTGAGCAGACGCAGTCGCGGACACCAGCTACGAAGGCGTAAGTTTGTTGATGTGTGTATGTTTCCTACTTCTTCACTCGCAAAGGGCTGGACCAATTTTGATAAAATTTGATAGGAAGCAGACACCCTAAATTAACACATAGGCTACTTTAGGATAACACCGCGAGGCGCAGCTAGATATTAATATATTCTTCAATATAAGAAATCCGACTTCAATACTAGTGACATGTTTTTCCAGTTATTTTCAAACGAAACCACACAACCTATTCGACGATTTTATAATCTCCTTTTTTTGGTTAAAAAATGCAATGAAGGTTATTTATCTTCTTTTATATTTTTATCTGATTCCGTATTGCCTTTTTCAACTCTTCTGAATAGACTCGCCAATGGAGAATCTGTCGGCTATACGGGACATACGAATGTTAAGCAGTTATTTTTTAATAATGTAATTAACATGGATACCTGTACAAGATAGTTGGCCTTGTCGATGTCCTTGGTGAAGACGGCGGCGGCTAGTCCGTAGTCGGTGTTGTTGGCGCGCGCGACCACCTCGTCCAGCGACGAGAACTTGATGATCTGCTGCACCGGCCCGAAGATCTGCGAGACAGATTCATCATATCAGCCACAGGAAGTTTTAACAAGCTTTCTCTCTAGACGACCGATGGATGAAGAGGAATGTAGGCACGTTAAAAGTTAGTGCAAAGAAAACATAAGTTAAATAGTTAACCCACATTCTCCAACCGGCCTCATGAGTCCAGTCAGAGCAGACGAACCTCAACCTTATTGCATTGACATAAAGTTTCACTTTATTAGGCAATTTTTGACCTCAAGAATTGAAAGGTTGGATGCTACGATACCTTTAATTTACACAACAAAACTGCATATATGCAATACAAAATAATACAACTTTGTTTTAAAATGTACGATTCTAGATAAACTTCATAGGCACAGGTGTTCTCTAAAAATTTCGAAAACGATCAATTGGAAGCGGCCTGCATCCAGAGTCTCAGACGTTCAGATTAAAGAGTTCAAGTATTAACTTTTGTTCGCAGTATGTTATATAATATCATCTTATTATAAAGGAACATTCCCGATTATATAAATTGCCGTTATTATAGTGTGACCTGTTATAAAGAATATCAGTACCTACTATAAGCAGTTATAATGAATAAGTAACACTGTTACATATCATTTTCCCCCTTTGTTACATACTGGGATACGGATAATATCTGTGCAAGTCTTCGTGGGGGAAGCCATTAGTTTTGTTCCGTAAGTAACAGTATTCAAAACGCTAACTGCAAGCAGTCAATTGATCGTTTTACCTAGTTGGCTAACCAACCATGGTAAATATTTTAGTCATGGTCAATTTAATTTTATAGAGTTGTTCTGTTAACAATCAATTTATATCGATTAGCGGCAGTAAAAAATAATCTTGTTGCAAAGGTTTTATTTATTTAGCATGAAAACTAGGTAATATTTAAAAGTAGTACCACTGGCAAAAAAAAATAATGCTTTTTATAAAGTATGACAAATCTAAAAAGTACCTTTTATTCAATGTGTGTGTTTTATTCAGGTCATAAGAATGCATTATAAATGAACTAGCGATGTCCATGCTATCATTTTGTCAATGGGATGTATGGAATAAGCAACCAAGTAATTCTTGAGTATCTTATCCCAGATCAAAGTTTGTCAATAACGATGGCACCAATCATTGTTATCGGCAAACTTGGCTTCGGGATTATTATTGGTGGGCTTGTTCATGAATAATGTTCGAAGTAGTGAATGATGTTCGAAATCCGTACATACAAGAAAACACAAAAAAAATGTCTGTATATTGATAATATTTGTGAAAAAAAAATTGGGGCGATCGATTTACAGGACGGATTCGAATGAAACGAAAGAAATTTTTTTTGTTAAAGAGCCCTGGCCTGGGCAACATATAGGGTATAATTGATTTTGGATTTTAGAACACCTGATGCAAAACCATTATGGTCCAGCTAAACTATAAGGAATATAATAATGATGCCTTAGCAAAAGTTGATCATCCTAATGAGCGTTTTTTGAGTCAAAGTTCACGTTAGCGAAGTTGCGGGCTTCGACTAGTACTGTAGTCATATTTCTATTTTTAGCCTATATTGTCCCACTGAAGGGCAAAGGAGGCCTCTTTTCTAGCATTCTACGAGGGCAACACCGAAAAGATCGGGAATAGAATAGTTAGGAATAAATTAGAGTAAAACCTTTTTGGTGTTTGAAATGCAGTATTATTTCGATCACAACTCCATTTTTGAATTTTAAATAAAGTAAAAAAGAAAAAAATATTGACCATTTGAATTTGACAAGTCGGTAAGAAAAATGGAGCTTACGCGGGAACATTTTCGTGCAATAATTTTTCATAACTTTCGTCGAGGTTTATCTCAAGAACAACGTCTCGCAGAGCTTGTTTCTATTTATGAACTTGAAGCACCTAGTAAAACGACTATATATCGTTGGTATTCTGAGTTTCGTCGTGGACGTTCCTCTCTTACCACAGTCCCTTCTTAGTCTAGAAGAATTTTTGAATTTTACGACTTTGAACGGCATGGAATGTAACATTTTGACACCGGAGTTTTTTATACTAATTCGACCCTGCTGAGTTCGATTTTGCCCGGTGTCAGACCAATTCCCCCCCACCCCCCTTCCCCCCCTTTTCATTGAAAATATGTCCCTCGCCACGGTTTTCTCCGTTTTGTACAAAAACTGTTAGATTTAAAAAAAACTGTCAATGACAAAATTAATCTACATTAAATTACCTACTACACGGTATAAATTTTATTTTTATAGGTATTATAGTTTTTGAGTTACGTCTACCCAAATTCAAAGTTTTTAAGTTTTAATTTAACTGTATTTTCGCTATTTTATAGGGAAACCGCTGAATTTGGAACAAAGTGATGTATGCACTAATAAATCTTGATGTATTAACCTACAAAACAAGACCCCATTAACAGTCGTACGAGCTTTTGTGTACTTTGGACAACTTACAGCGCCGAACTTGCGAACATTGAACAACAATTAACCCTCATAAAAACTACCTACTTTATTTATATTTCGTAGCAAATCTTTTACATGGTGCTAATCAATGATATATATGTACTAAGTAACGCACGTGTTAGTTCCCTAAAGTAGTTTGAGAAAGTTGTTCAGTAAATATGGTCTCAAGGAAATAAAAATATTAAGTATTGGTGCAGGTATAGGGATCTGTTAAGAAAAGAGGCCTCAATTTATACAATAGTATATTTTAATCGTCATAGATTGTGTTTATCGTTTGATGATAATACAATTTCTGACTCAATATTATTAGTACACATTTGTTGTAACCTTGTAACATTATTATGGCATACTCCCCGACAAAAACAGCTAGATGTGTAAAGTTGCTTCACGTCTCTGCGGCAAATGCAAGCTGCCGTTTTACACCCTGCCTTACAGCCGCATATATGGAGGTCATTACTGGGCTTGGGAACAGCCTCAAAGGTTACCAGAATGGGCTTGAGCTTAAACCCTTCTTGGTGTCAGCCGTTATCCGTTGGAGACAGCAATTTAACTCTCTTAAAGGTTTGGTAAAGCTATATAAGATGGAGTCCATAAATACAACCGACCAAGCCAGGCACGTTCGATTTCCTAAAACCACATCTCTTGAAGCAGCTCACTTGTATATCCGTCGAACGCATTACCTAAGTTTATTTGGAGAAACGCACATGTTGGAGAAGTTAAACTGCTTTCTTCAACGAATTACAGCTGACAGCAAGAAGGGGATAAGCTCAAGCCCATTCTCGTAACCTTAGAGGCTATTCCCAAGGCCTGCAATGACCTCCTTACATGCGGCTGTAAGGCAGGGTGTAAAACGGCAGCTTGCATTTGCCGCAGAGACGTGAAGCAACCTTACACATCTAGCTGTTTTTGTCGGGGAGTATGCCATAATAATGTTACAACAAATGTGTAATAATAATATTAAGTCAGAAATTTTATTATAATCAAACGATAAACACAATCTATGACGATTAAAAAATACACTTTTGTCTAAATTGAGGCCTCTTTTCTTAACAGATCCCTATACCTGCACCAATACTTAATATTTTTATTTCCTTGAGACCATATTTACTGAACAACTTTCTCAAACTACTTTAAGGAACTAGTACGTGCTTTACTTAGTACATATATACATTGATTAGCACCATGTAAAAGATTTGCTACGAAATATAAATAAATTAGGTAGTTTTTATGAGGGTTAATTGTTGTTCAATGTTCGCAAGTTCGGCGCTGTAAGTTGTCCAAAGTACACAAAAGCTCGTACGACTGTTAATGGGGTCTTGTTTTGCAGGTTAATACATCAAGATTTATTATTGCATACATCACTTTGTTCCAAATTCAGCGGTTTCCCTAAAAAATTGCGAAAATACAGTTAAAATTTAAAAAACTTTGTAATTTGTGTAGACGCAACTCAAAAACTATAATACCTATAAAAATAAAATTTATACCGTGTAGTAGGTAATTTAATGTAGATTAATTTTGTCATTGACAGTTTTTTTCTAAATCTAACAGTTTTTGTACAAAACGGAGAAAACCGTGGCGAGGGACATATTTTCAATGAAAAGGGGGGGAAGGGGGGGGGGGGGGGGAATTGGTCTGACACCGGGTAAAATCGAACTCAGCAGGGTCGAATTAGTATAAAAAACCCCGGTGTCAAACTGTTACATTAAATGCCGTTCAACATGAAAAGGAGAAGGCTTTTCAGATTTTTCTTCTAGACTATCTACTGGTCGGCCAAAACCAGCGGTAACACAAGATAACATCGATGCTGTACGCCAATTAATAAAAGAAGATAGACATGTGACATACGAGCAGATTCGGGTTTCTCTCAGCATTGGTATGACAGCCATTCAGACCATTTTACATGATGAACTGGGTGTCAAGAAGTTAGTTTCACGCTGGGTGCCCCACCGTTTGACCGAGGAACAAAAGTTGGCTCGTGTTAATTGGTGTCGGTCTGCTCTGCAACGGTTCAATGGAGGGAGCTCAAATGCAGTTTACAATATCGTCTCTGGGGATGAATCGTGGATTTATTCATATGAGCCCGAAAGAAAACATCAATCGGCAGTTTGGATCTTCGAGGGTGAGGTCAAGCCAACAAAAGTTATTCGCTCACGCAGCGTGTCGAAAAAAATGGTCGCTTCGTTTGTATCGAAAACTGGTCATGTGGCTACGATTCCTTTACAAGAACGAAGGACGGTTACTGCTGATTGGTACACCACAGTTTGTTTGCCGGAAGTCATAAGAGAACTTCGTAAAATTAATCCGAATCGTCGTTTAATCCTTCACCACGATAATGCGAGCTCACATACCGCACGCAAAACAAGCGCGTTTTAAAACGTGGAAAACGTTCATGGACCATCCTCCGTATAGCCCTGACCTGAGCCCCAATGATTATTTTACATTCCCAAGAATTATAGATATGCTACGTGGTCAACGGTTTCACGGCCCAGAAGAGGCGGTCGAAGCTTACAAATCAGCTGTTTTGACTGTATCCACTTCAGACTGGAATTACTGTTTCAATAATTGGTTTGATCGAATGCAAAAGTGCATTGACTGTCACGGAGAATACTTCGAAAAACAATAAAAGTAAACATTATTATATTATCTTAGTACTTTTTTCTATTCCCGATCTTTTCGGTGTGGCCCTCGTATAACTCGAGAGAGTTGGGAGTTGAGGGTCTTTGAGGCCCAATCCCTGCAAGAGTCCCTTCATCCCTTCCTGGGCCAATCGGACTTCCGATTTTCATTTCGATGAATAAATTATGCAACTCTCTAAAGTGGCTGTAAAAAATTTCGGGGACAGCCAGTCTGTATTGCTCCCGGGTATTGTATACGCCCCGTGCTCCAGGGTCCGACCCACTGCTGTCATCAGGGGCGTATCCCCTGAAGGCGCCGGGCACTTGGAACCGAATATTGTTACTTGACTTTTAAATTAGCACGCTTGCTTACTGTAGTTAATAGACTGAATGAATACCTCCTTCCTCGCGATGTCCATGTCATCGGTGACGTCAGCGAACACGGTGGGCTGCACGAAGTAGCCCGCGTCGCCGGCGCGCGCGCCGCCCGCCACACATCTCGCGCCCTGCTTCTTGCCGCTCTCGATCATCTGCAGGATCTTGCTGTGCTGCTCCGCGTCAATCTGAAATGTACTCGTTTATTTCAACTTTATTGCACAGTAAAAACGTACAAGTGGTGGACTTAATTTTATATGGCATTATCTCCCAGTTAACCATTGGACCAAGCGGAAAATATGTGACTGGCGTGATAAAAATATATACGTGAATAATTAAACTATATATATATATATAAGGTATAACAAATAGTAGATTGTGCTACAAAGCGTAAAGGTAATTTAATACTTTTAAGTCGAGGGCGCTACTTTGAATCTTCTTTTATCTAAATTCTTTTATTTTTCCATTTAACACTTACTCTCAAATATGCCTTGCCATCTTCCCCTATCGCTATAAAGAATATATGTACGGCACCAAAACCTAGAGCCTAAGCCAAAGACCGTGTGAGCTGACCTGCGGGCCGGAGTCGACGTCCGCGCGGAAGGGGTCCCCGACGACGCGGCGCTTGGCGCGCTCGGCCGACAGCTCCACGAACTTGTCGTAGATCTTGTCCTCCACGAACGTGCGGGAACCTGCAGCAAAACAACGCCTATCGTCAATGTCTCCTGATTAAATTAAGTCAAATTGTGTTGGTAGATGACAGTGACAATATCAAACCAATAGTACTGAAGTGGAAATTACCAAAAAGACTTGAAGAATCTTCATTGTGACGTCGATAAGCTTGACCTTGCCTAAAACTGGTCATTGGGATTTTTGCAAATATCCTAATAAGTAATTTTTAAAATTACATCTAAAAAAATCCTGATAACACGTAGTATTTTTAGGGTTCCGTAGTAAACAAGGAACCCTTATAGTTTCGCCATGTCTGTCTGTCTGTCTGTCTGTCTGTCTGTCCGTCCGCGGTCCTACTCAGAAACTATAAGTACTAGAAAGCTGCAATTTGGCATGGATATGTATATCAGTCATGGCGAAAAAGTCGTAAAATAAAATATGGAAACAATTTTTTTTTAGGGTAGCTGCCATACTATGAAAGAGGAAATCAATATTTTTTTTCTCTACAAACACATTGTGTGGGGTATTGTTAAATAGGTCTTTCAAAAATATTGTGAGCTTGGAAACACCATTTTTCGATTTAGGGATCCGTGTCTGAAATATTTAGGTTTAAAATGAATTTTTTTGTTAAAGTCACGTGTGTCCCCCATCTATCTGCTAAACGTTTATATATGGACACGTGAAAAAAATCACAGCTATAGTATATATAATGTAGTTTATAGGAAAACTATCAGAGCTAAGTAGGGTTAACAAATTAAAAAGTTATAGGCGATCAACTTATAAAATGTACTCGAAAAGGAAAATTTCGTCCAAATTCAATAGATATTTAGACGTTTTAGTGGCATCAACTCAAAGTTGGCATTTGCAACTACGGAACCCTACACTGCGCGTGGCCCGACACGCACTTGGCCAATTATTTTTCTTTAAATTACTTTCTTGAAATTGTGAATATTTGCGATTAAAAGCACCTGCAACACTTTTATATTCTGAAAGTTGACACGCCAATTTGAAATAAAATACGCTACACAAGAAAAATAAATAAAAGCAGTATCCTTATGTAAGTGTTGTTTCCCCGAGAGACTATATACATAAAATTTTCAAATAGAGGCATAAAGTCTTGAGAGTCCACAACGCTAGTGTTGTAGACATCCAACATATGATTAACCATATTTTAATGGACCATTCGGCCAGTACTTTGTAATGGTACAAAAAGGTGAGGCCTGATTTTGAAAAATAAGGTTGGTTAGGGTTTTATGCCCTAAGATTTCGGAATAGTTTGAAAATCATTGATTTTGAACAGCATTACACATATTAATTTGGCCCACTTGCGGCGAAATTTTCATCAAATGTTTCAGTTTAGTTTCCGTGGATGTCGTAGACGGGACTTAGGAAATTCAAGCTAAACAAAGTTTATAAACATTATAAGACGTGAAGAGTGTAGGCCAAATCTTCTGGCTGCTTTGACCAAATATGGCTCGTTGTACCGAGAGGGTCGTGCTCCTGCAGTGAAGGCTTAAAAGACCTAACAATGAAGATGTTTTAGTTTAAAAATGTGTGAAAGTAGTGCTTGCGTTACCAGCGGTGCAGCACTGGCCCATGTTGTAGAAGAGCGCGTGGTGCGCCGCCTCGACGGCCGCGGGCAGGTCCACGTCACCCAGGATCACGTTGGGCGACTTCCCGCCCAGCTCCAGCGTTGTGCGCTTCAAGGTGTTCGCAGCGCCGCGCTGGATCAACTTGCCCACCTCCGTCGAACCTGCCCAATGCAAACTCTGATCAGAAGCCTTATAAACGTCTTCAAAAAAGGAGGAGGTTCTATGTTTCACTGTATACAGGGCGACTGGTAAATCACGTTACATACATGAAGAGGTGACTCAGCCCGCCAATATGAACAACTTTACATAATGGCTAATGTTGGAAACTAAAAAAAATATTTACATCTCCATACAATTTGGCCGGCCGGCTGAGCACATTTGTATGAAAAAGTAAAAAAAAAATCAAATCAAAAAAAGTGATTTACCAGTCGCCCTGTATAAGGTCTAACAAAATATACTGAAACTTTTTTAAGGGTGAATTCAGTCCATGATACTGCACAACTTTTCCCAAGGAATATATGTCGAAATATGAAAAATATTTTTTGACGTTCTACCTTGGATGTGGACCTTATATTTTTTTATGTAGGTTCGCCGACTTCTCTCAGATGACTGGGTCAAAAATAAATTATTCAGTATCAGATTGATCATATCCGTTTTCAACATGATTTTAGATTTATTAATGCAGAAAAACTGACAGTAAAAGCGCTATTTGACTTCAAAAAAGCATGACGTCAAACATTTTGTTATTTCATACGAGTTTCATAGAAAATGTTTGTCGAAGTCAAATAGCGCTCTTTTCTGCAATATTAAATCTAAAATCACGTTGAAAATAAATGTGATCACGACAAGAGACATTATTTTGTAACGTTTTATTTTCATAATAGTACCAAGTAATTTATTTTTAATTGTTCATTGCATTCCGAAAACCAAATTCTGGCATTGGGCAGAAACATTACTGATAGACAGTTTTATACTATAGAGGTTGTTTACGATACTAACATGTTAAATCTTTCAATTATTCTCTTTCGTGTTATGTTATGTAAGATGTAAGTGACCAACACTAGTGTCAAGAAATCGACCGACGACTGCCATCTTATGACACAACCATGAAGCTAGAGGGTAACTAACTTCATGGAAACAACCGACACCAATACTGGTGTCACCATGGAATTGTATGTACTTGCGTACAAATTGGTTTTTTATCAATTTTAATTTATAATTCTTGTCATACAGACAATTTAAACTGGTACTCAAATTCTTACTGGCCGTCACTGGGGTAATACAAATCGTTACGTTGGCTATCCCGTAGGGAAAACAGGGGTTACATGAGGTCATTTTATAATACTTTTGTTGTTATTTAGGAGTATGTTTTCCAGTTTGTCTCTACTTTCGTAGGTGTCACAAATGCGCTAATCAAAATAATTTACATTCGTAATGTGCGAACCAGGTGCGAACACTATCGTAGCTTGACGACTGCCATCAAATGATGACAGCCGGACCAACGACGTAGCGGCCTTCGTGGAGGAAACTCGACTATTTTATCTGGATGTGTTATCGTTAAAAATTCACACAGATAAACTGGTATCGCAACTTCGCTTTAAAAATGTTATTTAACTCGCAATACCACTATTTTTTATTTTTATATTTTTATTTCTAGTTATTTGTAAGAAGATTACTTGAGTTTTGGTACATCTGCAACAACCTAATATCCTTATTTATCGGTTCACATTGTTGATTCTCTAAGCAGACTGTCACCATAATTAAATGTGCCAAACAGTAAGGAAACAGGAAATTTACACCATTCATTCGTGACAAGACGCATAATAATTCTCAATAGCAGAAAATTCATAGTTCCTGTCAGAAGCAACCAGACAAAAACTAACAAATTAGTTACTTATTTCACATTTTTAACAAAAAAAATACCAACATAGCATTCGCCATTTGGATTTTATTATCAAGCCAACGTAAATGTTCCATTGTGTTTGTACGCCATAGTGCGATTTGAATATACGTGTTCTTGGGGCGCCTCGCCGCGACAGGCGACCTTGACCACGAATAATATTGTGTTATATTTACTCGTATAGCTCGATAAAGCTGATAATTTTAGAACATCGGCATATGGTTTCGTCTGAATGACTTGATATTTAAATATTAGCAAAAAAAACTTGCTCTGCCAGTAAGACTATTTTTCTTTGGCCTTGTGTACGATTCCTAGCGCGGATAAGAAATTCTATATGTAGGCCTTTACTGTAATCTGAGATGATTAACAAAATACAGATGATCAATTGATAATTATAATCGTAATCATTTATTTTGTCAAGGCACGATACGAGGTATATAAATTGAAGTATCACTGTGTTACGCCGTTAGGCATACAAAGTCATATCATAAATTGTTTGATAATTAAGGCAAGGTAAAAGCGTTGGACTGTTCCAAATTTTGCGAATCTAAAAAAGTTTACATTCTGGAAAATTCTACATTTTGGGATTACATCTTTATGAGAATTCAACTTCCTGGGTCCAAAATATGAAAAAAACATAATTGTCGACATCCTTGAAATTTGAAACAAAAAACTATTGTATAGCCGTGTAACCACTGTTGTTCCCTGACAGAAGGGCTATAAGAACTGATGATGTCGTCAAAGAAGATATAGCCAACGTCCAGGATGTAGGAGATCATGTTAATCCCCGAGCTCCAAACCAGCACAGCTAAGGATAGAACCGTGGAAGCCTTAAGATGGAGAAGGAGCGCTAACATGGGAGAGGGAGAGAGAGAAAGAGTGAGAGAGATGTGAGCTTACTGACCGGTGAAGGCGATCTTGTCGACGTCGGGGTGTTCCACGAGTGCGGCTCCCGCGTCGCCGAAGCCCGGCAGCATGTTGACCACACCCGCGGGGAAGCCCGCTTCCTGGGAAGACATTCTTCGTTACATACAAATAATACTAGAAATTCGTTCCGACCTGTGAACTCGCGAAATCCATCTATCCAGGCACGCCGATTTGGCTCTTGTTCGAACTTAAATTAATGGCCATTCTTTACTCAATTTCATGAAGTTCTGATCAACGGATACATACATAAAAATTCAATTATATATTATTTTTCTTTACATACAAACGAGACGTGTAAAAGTGCCTGTAAAGGTCTAGTTACTGAATAAACATTTGAATCTTTGAATCACATGCCGGATTTTAATTAGACTCGGAGAACTTCGCTCGCTTGTTTAATTATCAGAACTCCTTTTATTCTCATGAGTGTCGTAAAATGCTACTAAGAAAGGTATAGTTAACAGAGAAAGAGCACCAGCATCATCTACTACGATCACCAACCTGCTTGCCGAGTATGGTGACACAGGGAATGGTGACCTTGCCCTTTATTCCTTTATTCTGAGACGTCAACTACTTAAGAACTACCGCGTTGCATCATTATCATTTCTAAATTAAGAAAGTAACGCAGTTATGCGACAAACCGGCAGACGTATGACCGATATAATTAATGCATACGGGGATAAGGATATGGCTATAATTTTTTTTGGCTGATTTCCTCATTAGATAGATATTGAAAAGTATGGTATCAGTATTATTTCTTTTTTCAGATTAGCAAATTTGACGAACTTACAGCTCATTTAAATTTCGCGTGACGTTACGATCAGCTACGATTTTTAACCAATAAATTACCCTAATCATAAATCATAAAAAATATGGGTCCATTATTTTTACATAATCTAATTGGACTAAATAATTTTTATTTTACCCACATCCCTATTAACGTGAAACATACCTTCCCCCCTGAAACGGAGTGGCAGTTGTATACCAACTTGATCGTTTCGCAAACCGGCGCGATTCGCCAACTCACTCTTTTCGCTATCTGACGCTATTTGACAACTTGATTTTGCCTACTAGCGCGTTTTGCTTACTTCAACCATTCGCCGAAAGCGCAATTTACATACGTCTATATTTGAAGAGCTGGTAAAGTTACCTTGACGAGCTGTGCGAGGTAGAGCGCCGTGAGCGGGGTCTGCTCGGCCGGCTTCATGACGACGGTGTTGCCGGTGGCCAGCGCGGGGCCCAGCTTCCACGCCGCCATCAGCAGCGGGAAGTTCCAAGGGATGATCTGACCACACACACCTAAACAAATTCACATGTCAAAACCGGCTGTGCTTTTTGAGAATTAATGGATGTTTGTTACTTTTTCACGTCAAAACTACTGAATGGATTTTAATGAAACTTTACAATAAATATAGCTTGTACGTCAGAATACCACATAGGCTACAATTTATAAAGATATTGTGTGATAAGCATGCATAGACGAAGTCGCGCGCACCAGCTATTATGTTATACATATATGTTCAGATCTTTTTTAGTCTCCACTGCAGGAGCACGACCCTCTCAGTACTACCAGAGCCATATTTAGCCAGATAGTAAGGGGATATGACCTACATTCTCCACGCTGGCCACCTGGCCAGACGGGTTGGAGAGGTCACATTGATGTTTTATGCTTTGTTTAGCTTATGTCGACCTCCGTGGCGTAGTGGTCACCATGCTAGTCCGCCACCCAGAGGTCCCGGGTTCGATTCCCGATCAGGGCAAGTTGGAAAATGGCCTTTTTCAAATTGTCCTGGGTCTTGGATGTTTATCTATATATGTATTTGTTATAAAATATAGTATCGTTGAGTTAGTATCCCATAACACAAGTCTCGAACTTACTTTGGGGCTAGCTCAATCAGTGTAATTTGTCCCTATATATTTATTATTTATTTATTTATTATGTACTAGCCGAAGCTCGCGACTTCGTTCGCGTGGACTTTATGTCTCTGGAAAATGCTTATCAGGCTGAATAACTTTTACTAAGGCGGCATTATAGTTTAGCTGGACCATTATGGTTCTGCATCAGGCGTTCCATTTTCCAAAATCATTTATACCCTATATGTTGCCCAGGCTTAATAGCCATATAACAAAAAAAGTTTCATTCGAATCCGTCCAGTATTTCCGGAGATTAGCGTGTACAAACAGACAAACAGACATACAGACAAACAGACAAACAGTCATTTTTTTTTAAATTCTTACTCTATTACTACGTCTCCATCGCCCCCAATATTTTTTTTGGAAATATATTTAATGTACAGACACACTTTTTTAACTGTTTTATTATATGTAAGATATAGATATAGATTTCATAAGTCGCCGTCTACGATATCCACGGGAAGACTTGGAGTGGTCCTATTCGACTCTGCTTGAAACCACATGGCAAACATTGAGTGATATTATGTAGATACTTTTTTGCAGGCTTTTATTTAACTTGCAATGTATTATGTACCTTTTATGTATGTAAATATTTTTGTGAAGGTCAAATCTTGAAACTCAATTTTCAACCAGATATGAGCTGAAATTTTGCATACTTGTGTAAGTCTGATGACAATACAATGTTATGGAGTCAATGAGCTGTTCTGATTCTAATGCTCCAAAACAATTTGTCTTGCTTGACGAGCAATCTGTGGTAGATGATTTCTAGGGTCTGATCACGGACACGGAAGGTAGTCAATGGAGCTCATTAGCAAAACAACGCAACTGCATCGAGTTTGGGATTTTTTGCCTCAAAGTGGTATGTGCGTTGTCCTTTAAAAAAAGCTTTTAAAAAATGTAGTTTTATTCAAAATACTTATTTTTTTCTGTACGTTTAAATAATATATTCGCAATATTGGAGTACACTAAGAAAATATACCCAATAAGTGTATTTTCACAAAATTCGATGTTTCAAGCAGTCCCAACTTTTGTGAAAATTTTTAATAATCATCTCTAGGGGTGAAGTCACCATTTACGTTATCTATTACAAAATCACAAGTCGACCATTGATAACTTGAGTACCTAGGTATTTACAGATTTTATATGCATTGATAAAAAACAAATCATGACCGATTTGCTGAATCATTGATCAGCGGCACTGATGTTAGCAATAATAATGACATGAAAACGTTTGTTCTTTTGGTCATGCTTTCCTGATAAACGAGTTATTTCAGTACATTTTTTTATATTTCCTGAACTTTGATGCTTTCTCGTTTCTTAGCATATTCTTTCCTTATATATTTCGAACTGTTCACTCGATTTTCTATTTCGAATTTGGACTTAGTTATATCAAATTATATGTTTTTAAGTTAAATTTTTCTTGATTGATTCGAAAAATTGATCGAAATTTTTTCTTCTGGGTGTTTCTACTACTCTTTTTCCTATTATTTTTCTTTCAATTATTGTTTTAAAGAACACATCGTGTCGTAGTAGATGACCGAACATTTTCACTCTTCTATTTTCTATAATTAGTAGTATTTGTCTTTTCTCTCCCACCATTTTCTAATACCTTTTCGTTTGTAACTTTTTTTATCCAACTTATTTTTTTCATTCTCCTCCAGTAAAAACCCATCTCTTAAATATAAGAAGAAGAATATCCAATTGGATGCCGGAGTTTAATAAACCGGCTCGACTTCCAATTAGCTGGGTAATTTAACCAGAAGGCTTCGACATATCAACTCAATTCGTCTCTTCTTCAATCAAGTCGTTTTCAAAAATATAGTTAATTGACCTCAAATTTTTATATTATTAAGTTATTTTTAATGAAATTTAGTTAGTTTTAATTTTTGGTTGTATTTATTTAGTTAATATTTTATTGTTATTAAATTCTACTAATGAACTTAACTATTATAAAAATGTAAGTGGTAATTAAAATAGTCCTAACAAATAAAACTTACCAACAGGCTCGTGGCGGGTGTATGCGAAGTACTTGCCGTCGGCGGGCAGCACCTTGCCGTGGTTCTTGTCGGCCCACGCGGCGTAGTAGCGCAGGTTCTTCACCACCGCCACCAGGTCGCCGTGGTAGGCCGCTGTAAACGGCTTGCCGTTGTCGAGGGTTTCCAGGCTCTACGGAACATGCTTACATGTCAAAAGTGGCAGACCTACTTTATTTACCTTACGCGGCATATCTACATATTACCTGGGCGACCGATTTTGCTCGGTTACATCTCAAACATTAACTAAATTTTTTTAAATTTTTAATTTATTTATAAATTATATATACTTAAACATAGAAAAAAAAAAACAAAAGTTAGTCACCGAGTGGGATTCGAACCCGTAACATTCTTTCTAGCGGTCGGTATCCTTAACCGCTGAGTAAAAAACAAGGCGGTCGGCGCGACGAAATTAGCGACCATATTCTGCGTGGAAAGAAAAACGCATGAAAACTCGAAAACACGCGTTTTCCTAAACATAAATATTGAAAACACTAATCTAGATTGATTGTTTACCCCCAAAAACCTCCATATACAAATTTTCAGCGAAATCGTTAGAGCCGTTTTCGAGATCACAGAAATAAAAACAATAACCTTTATTGCCCAAAAAATGCAAGACATAATTAGGTATGTAAAGGTTACTTACTGAATAAAAATTGAATCTTTGAATCTTAAAAACAAGGAAATGTGCTTAAGACGGCCTAATCGCTAAGCATTTTCTTCTACACACATAACATATCATACGTTCTGCCTGGCACTTATCGAATAAAATTTCAATACAGAATCCAACTTTTAGTTGTCATATTCAATCTTAGATCTTACTTATTACTTATTTCTTGCGTTAACCGCCGTCAACAAAACTGGTTATCTATATTTAGGTATCCCAAGCTACTTTCCCGCCAGACGCAACGCTGCAAGTCACAAAATAAGCAGGCCCTACTTGGTGGAGTAAGTTGTCTAGTACATCCACAGACATAGAATCTAGGTCTGTGAGTACATCAATCTAAATACAATACACGTTGTCTGCTATCACGACTGCGGCTGTTGTTTTATAATCATTATCACGCCGATAAACGATCATTAATGATGTACAAGTTACGACTTGAATTGTGGTATCATCAGGGGTTGTAGATAGGTTGAATTTATAGAGTGACAGTATTTCAGCTTGCGTTAACCCAGTTGAGTTAACGCAAACTGAAATTGTGTACGTTTTAGTTACAACTAACTTATCATTGGGCAAATCAAAACAAATCATTTTGTTTTCGGTTTCGGATTGTTACTTATTGGTATGAATAATAATAAAAATAATTGAATAAAATACCGTTTTGTTGTTAAGTGTTGTTATTTTTGGTTATTTTATCAAATTGCATTTTCTATTGCACATAAAATCTTAAGATTATAGTACAAAACGAATGCTAAGCATTGTCTACCAGTTCCCCTTAGGGACGTAGCAGAAAAGATGGTAGATGGTACATATTAGGCACATAATCTTTCTCCTATAGAAATCTGTTCTTTCCTGTTGATATTTACCTACTTTGAATAGTTGACATGACTTATTATTATTCAACTGACGTCAATTCAACAAGCCCACAGCCATAGCTGGATAAAAGCATCCACAAAGGTGTTAAAAATACATAAGATTATAGAAAATAACAGATTTAATCAAACATGTATGTATGTTGTTTGGAATATTAGATAAGAAGTTGTGTAATAAGAAAACACTATATCAGTCAGTCAGTCAAATAAAGATAACACACAGGTCAGATAAGCAAAGGTGAATAGATTACTCGCAAAGTAGCACCATGATATATTTTTCGAAGATATAAATTTATTTCTGCAAAATCCTTGCAAAAAGTTTCTAGATTGTTGCAATTTTGGGTCAAAACTAATACAACCAACTTTATATTATCAAAAAATATATTATCAAAAAAACTTTCTGTAGGAAAATACAAACTATAGAATCATATTGTATATGTCCAATAGAGAAGAGGTACTAAGTTGAAGAAAAGAGTAACAACATATAAATGGGGTTGGTGGCCTTGGTGCTAGGTGCCAATGACAACTACAGGATGAAAGTTTCCCTTACCGCCATGTACGACCTGTCCCTCTCGATAAGGTCGGCAAGCCTGTTGAGGAGAATGCCTCTTTCTGACGCGTCCATCGTCCTCCAAGGTGAGCCCAATCTGTACAAAAAGTTGCAATAATAAGACTAGTTTTATCTCAATAGTATTCTTCTGCTCTAACTATGCCTAATTCCTTCTCGCTAGAACGTACTTGCTAGGCAGTAAAGTCTAAAATTAAACAATGCTGATCTTACTGAATAGTTAATGTGTTGTGTTATAAAGTCACAGCACTGCTTCTCTCTTGTTTGTTATTATACAATTTCTTGACATAACAGCAATATTACTGGTTCTATTTTGATTACCATACATTTTCACCTGACAACAAAAGAAAGTTATTAACAGCGCTACAAATAACTTATCATCATCATCATTATCCCAGCCCTTCTTGTTACCCACTGCTGAGCTTAGGCCTCCCTACATTGACGCCCAATAGCTACAAAAAAATGAGTTACCAATATATGAAACATTTTTTTCAAACCTAAAAAACCTCTAGTAGGTATTTAGAGGTTTTTTATTATTTCATTTTGAAGTATCATAATATAATAGTGGGTATTAATGGGTTAACAACGGCAGCAAACGCAGTGTGGTGTTTTCTCTTACTTGAAGGCATCCTTGGCGGCTTTGACGGCTTTGTCGACGTCAGTCTTGGTAGCCTGTTGTACATCGGTGATCACCTTGCCCGTCGACGGGTTCTCTGTCTGGAAGGTTTTGCCGTCCGATGACTTGACCCACTCATTGTTGATAAAGAGCTGGAATGGAAATTAATGGTTCACAATAATTCACTAAGCATTGGTCGGCCGAAATAGCGACTTAAAGTTGAGGAGGCCGAGATTTTGAGGGTGGAGGGCCAAGTCAGGGCTAGAAAAATCATAACATTCGAACTTCGAAGTTCAGTCAGTACCAGTAGGATGATCGGTAAACAGATAAGTACCTACGTAGGTATATTATGTAATGATAGGTATAAGACGCATGATAACACTGGCCTTGATACCACACACACGCATCTAATCCATCCACATTCATTTCGAGTCGACAAATACTTGAAACTATAACTAAAATAATTGCTCGAGGATATTTCTTACTCACGCCGGTATATAAAATTTCAGGGTTAGGTTGTGGGGCCGGTGCAGCAGCGGTTCCAAGCTTCGCAGTTTGCGATTTTACCACTTTGCTTATATTACGAAGCATCATAATTTATTTATCGGAACGAAAAACACACACAATCAGAATTGCAGAGCACCGGCCGGCAACTAAAAAAAAAAAACCTACACACATGCTACACACCATGTAGGTGTGTGTAAACTATATAGCTAGCAGTGTTACCAACCCATACCAAAATTTTCCCCAAGTTTTTTTTTTATATTTACTTAATGAAGTGCCTAAAATGTTTCGTAAATCGTAATCGTAACGTACATGCAACACGTACGTATCGCATAATTTAAATCTTTACATAACTATGAAGCTACTTCACTAGTTTCGATTTTTTACTTTTCTTATAGTCCTTACGAAATAAATAAAATTTGTGTAAAAATTATTTCGTTAAGTCACTTAGCTCCCGAGATATTGAATTTAAAACGGCGCGAGTGTTGGCCGGCCGGCGCTCGTTGCGGTGACGTCACAGGTCATACATTCACGCAGTACGTTGCGCGCTCCAGTACGAATCACTATCACTACGAATACGAAATAACGCAAATATTATTCGAAATGATTTGATTCTACTAAATCAAATACAGGAAAATCGTGTGTAGTGCCAAATGTAAAAGCACTACCACCAATGCACCGCAAACGTTATTTTTTTCAGGCGGTCGGTGTATGACCTGTGACGTCACACCGATTTTAAATTAACGGGTTTTTTAAATGTCTATAAAATCTATATTTTGGAACAAAACAAAAGCTAGTGTATTTATATTTACATGGGCTTTACTGTGACAAAATTTCTAGCTATTTTGCATACCCAGTAACAAACTCCAATGGAGAATAGCTCGCATCGCATCAGAACTCGATAAGTCCACACCTTTTCGTTTAGATACCTAGAATTTCAGTTGCAACTTGCAAGCCAATTTCATTCTTTTTACTCTACACAAACGATTCATCATAGGTACTTACACAAAAAATCAAGACAATCTAATTTGTCCTGGTTTTGTAAAAAATATTTAAAAGTGAAGCATGTGGGCAGGCAGTGTGGCCTCCACTGTTACCCTCTATTCATGGTATTCATGTATGTGTATGTATGACGTTGTTAATATGACACACACATGGCATGTTATAATAAAACAAGGTATGTATTCTCTTCCCGAGATGGCCACTACGTCACGATGAGTGCTGCCTGCCACTAATTGTTCTTTTCAGTAAGTTTAAGGACTTTCTCAGTTAGTTTATGAATATTAAATAATACATTAAGTAACTTAGCTATTTAGTATCTCGTGTGATTCATCAATTCAATATTTTATAAATTGATATAATGGAGTGAATGGAGTATTAAAGTTTAAAAATGCATTACATTCGGGTAATTTAATTTCACACAGTGGCAACACATCAAATTGACAACTGTCATACCGACTGACTAGTGGTGTTCTTAACGGCTATATTTTCATAACATGTTACATGGATATGCAAAATTTTTATATCATGTTGCTTTTGACGCTATGTTATAAATAATGAATAAAAAATAAAAGTTTCAAAAAATTTCAAAGAGAATTTAAAAAAAATTCAAAGAATTTCAAGAAAAAATAAAAACGAGTAAACAAAATCGAAGACCTTATGTATTAGAATTTGCCATTATTTTGCTAATTTATAACAATATGAATAATTCATAACGTGTAAATTTTTACGAGATAGTAATCACGTAACAACTTGACTAAATATAAAGTTTTCATAATAAATCATTAAATATTTAATGGCGTCTTTTTGGTTAGTTTGATTATAACCAACGTGAATTTGTAACTGAGAGTATATTTACACAAACACAATTTTCATAACATAATAATTCATCAGTCAACAGACTATTTACATTAGCGCGCGAAATCTCCAAACATCCTCCGCCGCCTACAACGGAATAATTAATACAACGCGTAAACGCGGCGCAGTGCTAAACGTATAATGCTAATGCTATTTTTTAACGCCAAAACGATCGAACGAAACGTGCGAGCGCAGAAAAAGTTTAGCAGGCGCTTTTCGTTGCGAGTACATAGCATGTTTTTCTTTATCAGCTATACGTTGCTATACGACGGCTAAACATTTTTTCTTATTACGCTACGTTAAAACGAATCGCGCGGTCGTTAACCTAGCGGGGCGCTGCCGCTGCCGCGGCTGGCTTTCGCAACGTGCGCGCACGTTTTATTTGATAGTTGTGGCGTTAAAAAATAGCACTAACATTATACGTTTAGCGCTGCGCCGCGTTCACGCGTTATATGTTGTATTTATTATTCCGTTGTAGGTGGTGGAGGACGTTTGGAGATTTCGCGCTAATGTAAATAGTCTATTGACTGATGAATTATTAAGTTATGAAAATTGTTTGTGTAAATATACTCTCAGTTACAAATTCACGTTGTTTATAATAAAACTAACCAAAAAGACGCTATTAAATATTTAATGATTTACAATAAAAACTTTATATTTAATCAAGTTTTTACGTGATTACTATCTCATGAAAATTTACACATGAATTATTCATATTGTTATAAATCAGCAACTGACTTACTTGACTAATTGTCCTATGTCCCCTGGGTGGGGCAGAGGGCTGCTACAGTACTTATCCATCTCGTTCTATCTTTAGCAACGCGCTTCACTTCAGGCCAGGAAAGCCCAATTGTCTTCATTTCCGCTGTTACCGACCGTCGCCAGGTCTGCTTTGGCCGACCACGCTTTCTCTTGCCTTGAGAAGTCCATTCCAGGGCCTGCCTTGGAATGTGAGTGGGATCCCTTCTGAGCGAGCGGCCAATCCATGTCCATTTGCGATGCGCTATTTGGTGATCGATCGGTGTTTCTCCACAGAGCTGCCACAGGCGTTCGTTAGAAATCTTATCAGGCCAAAAGATAACTAATATTTGTCGTAATAAATCAGCAAAATAATGGCAAATTCTAATACATGAAGTCTTCTATTTTCTTTACTCGTTTATTTTTTTCTTGAATTTTTTTTATATTTTCTTGAAAATTTTTGTAATTTGTATTTTTTATTCGTTATAACATAGCGTCAAAAGTAACACGATATAAAGATTTAGCATATTCCATGTAGCATGTTACGAAAATATAGCCGTTAAGAACACCACTATGACAGTTGTGTCCTTGTGTCCCATGCTTGTGTCCAAGTTGTGTTACTGTCACTGTCAAATAACGTCACAATCAGCTGTTCGCGTCGAGCTGCTCGTCAAGTCAACAAAGATCAAAGGTTATTGAAAACTTGTAACCTGGAGAACACAATTATTTTTTATTATTTTATCAGTGATGTACAAAATATAATGTACTTATTTTTCAATTGCATAAACCTTATTTTACAATTTATCTCAGTTACGTTAACTAACTCAATGTTAACTGGATCAGTAATTTTGTAGTGCATTTCGTCTTTGGAGTCTCACTCTTCAATTATAATATTTTTTGAGGAAATAATAAAAAACTATTTTTACTATGGCAAAGTCACATGAAATTATGAAAGACCATTATTTCTTACAAGTACAAAACTCGAAGCTTATGAAAATCTTTAAAACCATTGATCGTAATATTACAAGAAATTTATTATCTGGAGGAATAGAAACCAGGTTGGTTTACTTATCTAAAACGACACATCTTTGAAATATATTACTTACCTAAGAGTAAGAGTTTTAAGGTTTAACTATTAATTTAATACCTACTTCTTTAAAAGGAGTAGGAAGTGTTAAATGTTTGCTAAGTTTTGGTGACTGTGTACCTATATACCATACTAAAGGATGATTTTATTTGTCAGACCTGTCAAAAGCAATGGCCTGTGGTGCTGTGCTCTGTTACCCGCGGTCCTCTGCATATACACCCTACTTCACAAGGTGACACTCCTCTACAAACTTGTTGCGAGTGTGTCACTTGGATTGTTCTTCTACTCCATTCTTTTCATTCTCTTTTTGTCCGTGTCATGTGTGGTGCTGAATGAGCCACTGTATGGAGGGTGCACTGCCTCAGGCATGCTGGCTGTTCTGTTAATGTACTTATTTATGGGACAAGGTGAGAAAGTTGTATTTATTTGAATTTTATATTCTAGAGTCAAACACATACTGTCACTTCTTTATCCTTTAAGTTGCATAGCCAAAGGTTAACTCCAGGCCATGCACAGCAAGCAGCCTGGTGTCCAGTGTTGCCAACCTTACTTAGGCCAAAAGCAGCATATCCAACTTAAAAAAACAGCAGAAAACAGTAAAATAGTAATTTAAAAACATTGAACCTACTGTTTCAAAAATACAATAAAAAACAAGTAGGAAATCAAGAGTATTTATTATTATAAAAATATTCTTACAGTAAAATATTAATTATTTTCAATTTCTCTATCTTCAACATTTTCGGCCTCATTTTTTTTGTTAAAATCATACATATTTTTGTTAAATTTTTTCATGTGCTTTTCATTTGAATCAAATAAATAACATTCCTTGATTTCTGATTTTGTATGCAATGTGCCTTTTATGGTTGTCGTAGACATTTTATTTCTTAATTTAGTTTTTAAAATATTCACAGCAGAGAAAAGCCTCTCTACGGCAGCGCTGCTATGGGGCAAACATAAAAGTTTTTTTACCATCCCACATAATATTGGGAATCTCTGTGAACCATCACCATTCTTCATTTCAGAAACGTGTTTCCAAAATTGACGAATTTCGGGGATTTCGTTGTCAAATGGCAAGTTTACATGCTTTAACATTCGCCATTCTCTATCAAGTTCAGTCACATTATTTGGGCAAATATTCGGGAAAAAGTAAAACATATCAGCAATCGAAGGAGTATTCTTTTTAAGCTCGGGGTCAATAATTGCTCCAGGGTTTAGCATCTTCAAACATTTCAATGCTTGGCGTTCTCTGTCTTTAAAAGGAAACCTCATTTTGACTTGTGCTGCTGCCTCTATATAAAATTCTTTACACTTTACATAAAAATTGTTTAGATTTTCTTCACTCATCTCTCCCCTATCACGTTTTAATCTGATTAAATTCGGTACCATCCCTCCGACGTATATTTCATGTAACGGTAAATGTTTTTCTGTATCTTTAAAATCAAGACGCAATATTTTTGCTTCTTTCATATCTGCATAACTTCCCACAGTTCCCACTCCACGTCTTTCTGTTTCGTTGAGGTCTAAATATTCATTTTTAACGAAGCACTCCAACAGTATTGTGTAGGCTATGAATATCTTTTCGTAAAGTAAATATAATTTTGGTGTTTCTGATTGCATTTCTTTGTTTAGTTCTGTAAATATCGGCAAAGCAAACTTTAAAAATTCTAGATAAAGTTCTGTCGTCGGTTCTAGGGCCTTGCTGAGAATCGCTTGAGCAGAAAGTAAGCGATCAACATGAACAGCGGCTTGAAAATATAATTTTATAGATGGCAACTGTTCCAGAATCCTATTTACCACCTCAATGAGTGAAAGCCATCTCGTTTGGCTAGGATGAAGCAGTTTGTGTGGCTTGACGTTTGCAAAAGCTTGAAATGTTTTATAATCGCCAATACGTTTTGGTGAATTTTGTATATGATTAAATACTTCTCTACAGAAGTCTTCTACACCTCTTGGCAATTTTTCGCATGCATATGAAGCACACAGGCTGAAAGAATGACATATACACTTTATTGTAAAAAGATGGGGTATCTCATTTTTCAAAAGTGTGACCAAGGAATGATTGCCTCCGAACATAACGTTGGCTCCATCAGATGCATATCCCAGCATGTTGGATTTATAAGGTATGTCATTTTCGGTAAAAAACTCCGTAATTTTACGATGTAACGTTGTTGCTGAACCATCTTCGATGGGTATCATTGTGAGAAATCGGTCTTCAACTTGAAAGTCTACGTTTACTATTCGTACAATAAGTGCCAAATGTTTGATAGTGGATTTGTCAGTGCTTTCGTCAACAAGTAACGAAAAGTTATTGCACTTAAGTTTCTCTACCAGATTTTCTTCTGCAGTTTCTCCAGTTACATTTACAATAATAGCTCTAGCTTTTGTTCTACTCATCGATAGTTCCTCTGCAATTTTCGAATCTGGACACACAGCACTTATCAATTTTGTCAAATGAGATGCGATATTGAACGATAAATTGTGCTCAGCAATAAAACAAGCCATCTTGATTTCGCCTTTTTTGGCTGCTTGTTTTGGATCCTGTGATTTTGAAGTAGAAGCCAACATAGATGTCAATTTTGGTTGCTTTACAAACTTTTTACAATTATTGACGTGTTTAGTAGATGTTTTATGTCTCAGTAGTTCATGAATCCCACATTTTCTGTCACAGTTACAAGCGGAACAGAAAAAGTAATTATTACCTTTGGTACTCTTCTTTAACCAGCCTTTGAATCTCTCGTCATTTAACCACGAATCAATGAACTTCTGTTCGTATTTAAAAGCTTTCTTCCTAGGAGGAGTTTTTTCAGAATCGGACCCACTACACTCACTACTCATTGTCGTATTTTTCTCACAATTCTTATAAAAATAACAAAAGAAAACCTTTATTCGCCAGCAAAATGTAATGACAAATGAAATAAAAAACAATAAACAGCTATCCTTTTTACACTTATTAAACTATCAATTAACTATCCTGTTTTACTATGAGTAAAAAGCATTGTCTATGAGCATGGGGAATACCCAAGATCGTAGTTTCATAATGTATGGAAATCCCCTAAGTAAAAGCCCGCGACACGTGCCAAAATCATCTTTATTACTTTGACTTAAAGACTATTTTCGTTTGTAACTTTTTTCTTGGGATCCAAAAGATACAGTAAAACAGTAGAAATTTGTATTAAAACAGAAAACAGGGATGCCACTGCAAAAACAGTAAATCTCCTGTTAAAACAGTAGGGTTGGCAACACTGCTGGTGTCCAAAGTTAAAGGAGCATCAAAATCAAGATTCCTGTACCCAATACATATTGGTGTACAAGATGAGAGAAAGAGATGCTTACTGATATCTGTTCTTTATATGTAGCCTAAAACTTTATAATTTTATTACTAAAATCGAATATTACTTAACACTTTGACTGCTACGGTTTGAAAATAATTCCATCCCCAGTTTGCCCTAAGATGCAGGGCGCGTGTGCCCATACCAGCGTAGCTACAAACTTAAAACCATACAGATGTACGGCAACGTATGGTTGCCGCGTGCCACCATTCTACATCGCCACTGCGGGGGAAGAAGATATGTTTTTAATCATTACGCAAAGTTTATCTTATTGTGTATTATTATTATTATATTAAAAGTCAATTTACTTTTTTCAGATTTTTCGTTTTCGCTTCTATGCGCACTGCCCACATTATATTGCTACAATGTGTTACTCAGAACATGCCTTGTGTCTAATCCTAAGACATTCACTGTGGGAGAGGCGATGATAGTATCCCAAGGAATAGCTCTGTTTTCTATCACAATGGCAATCAAAGTGTTCCGTGATATTGGAGAACAAGATGAAGAGGTGGAATTTGTAAACACTATTATTAATGTAAGTTTTTTGGTAATTAAATAAATTTAGTTGATTAACAAACACTTATAGCACGGCAAAGATCTATTTTTTCCACTCATGGCCTGCACTCAGCATTGGGCGGACGAAAACCTGTGGTTCATTTTTGTATGTATGTGGGAACTTTAAATAATTTAGAAGGCATATAATCACTACTAAGTTACACAATACGAAAAATGCTTCCATCTTCATTCGAAGAATTCTAGGCGAGCAAAGTTCTCTCGAGTCTGCTTGAACAATCCAGCGTTTGTATGTTTAACAATAACTTTAGTATCTTTAGTAAGAGTCACGTAATACTTAATAGTACTAAAGTACAGAAGAAACACTATTGGATAGGAAATTTGCTAAATTAAACCCAGTTACAGGCACCCTAAGGCCAACTTAGTTTGCAAACCACGCATAAGATTTTAGATTCATAGCCTAGCGTGTGCCGAACGAGCCAAAGTACCTTTTGGCTGCGAAGAGACGTCCATATCCCTTTATCTCTAGCGTATTTTTTTTTTCAATAATTTTAATCTTGTGAGACGGGCAGCTTAACTTCATGCCTAAACCACAGCTTAAACTGCGGAGTGTACCTCACCAGTAAGAACTTTATAAAATTTTGTAGCTGTATCCAATAGAATTTATAAATTCGAACAAGAGCCAAATCGGGCAATTATTTGCCGAGATATTGTTCGCGTGTTCACAGATCAGCGCGAAATACGATAAAGAATGTTTTGAATTAAAATGTTTTTGAAATATTTATTTTCTTGTCATATTCTGTGGTCTGTTTTCAGACAGTGTTGACAACAGTTGGCCTGATCGTTGCAGCATTGCAATTGCTGGCTGACGACCAGAGAAATCTGCAGAACCTCACCACAATTTTGATCGCTGGGGCACTATTTGTTTTGCTGATATTGCACTCCGTATTAGGAGTTGGATTTTTGCCCAAGATATGCCACTATGTCTTTTTTACAAATAATAGAGTAAGTATTTTTTATCATACTGAAATTGACTCCTTGTACAGCTGGAAATGAAAGTTTGGAGCAAAGAAAGAACTTACATGAGTTTTTCTTTCCACGCAGAATATGTTCGCTAATTTCGTCGCGCCGACCGCCTTGTTTTTAGCTCAGCGGTTAAGGATACCGACCGCTAGAAAGAGTGTTACGGGTTCGAATCCCACTCGGTGACTTACTTTTGTTTTTTTTTATGTTTAAGTTTTTATATAATTTTTTATTTTGCATTGTTTTTAGACAAGTTTAAAAAAATTTAGTTAATGTTTGAGATGTAACCGAGCAAAGCTCGGTCGCCCAGGTACTTAAGTATTAAGGACTGAACTTGCACCAAAAATATTGCCGGTGTTAAAAATGTAACCCTGTATATTTCAGGCGCAAATATTCATGTTTTGGTTGACTCTGACGGTGATTTCTGTCCTGGTCCTCATGGCGCGCACGCTGATGGCGGTCAAAGCGTCCACGGTGTCACGCAAGTCCTTCCACGTGCTCGCCTCCCTCGTCTTCATGTCCGGGATAGTTCTGGACGTCAATCTCATCGTGTTGGCTTCGGGGATCGGCCTTGGTGTTGTGATTTTGATTGAAGTAAGTTTTTACCCTTTAACCGCGAGCGTCGGATAAACATATGCGACAAACATTGTCGGGCCCATTCCGCGAAGGTCGGATATTTGAGACAAAAATAATGCTCGTATGGCACATAACTTACGTACCATATATCCGTTTTTGGTTGTAGATAGGTATTTTAGATTTACCATGTCTCGCGCTTGGGGCACGCACGACAACTGATATAAAGTCTCGCGGTGAAAGGGAAATCCATTGATTGTGTACGATCCGGGATCGCACACTACTGCTATGATGATAAAATGATTGATAAACTGATAGGTTTTAGTACCGAGAGGATTAATTGATACACCGACTTGATTGCTAGAATATTGTTAATGGTACTGATGTAAATTACAATAAGACGGCGGCCCATCGGCACGATGTCAGCAGTTTTTGCCACTAGGTCAGTTAACCAGTGGACTTTACAGAACAAAATGTTTTTTTATTTGCCCAAAATATGTAAGTTGTACGCTTATAATGATGATGGAAAGGCAAACGAAGTAACTTACAGAAAAAGGATGCACGTACAACTCTTGAAGTCACTCTTATTATTGTAAGTCTCGCGCGTACGAAAGAGATAGTGAGGTGTTCCCGCCACGCATTCCTACAAATTTTCTTGCTGTTTAAAAAAAAAATTGTGGTATTATTTGTTTTATACAATATATTAATCGTCTCTCCCATGCTGGTCTGGGAGAAATAAAAAAAAAAACTTAGAATGTACCAGCTGCTTCTCTTCCCACGCAGATCGTAAAAGCCGATCGAGGGAATGGGCAAATATGCAAATCATGTTAACAGGCGATGCGGCTAGCAACCCATCACTGTATTGATTGCTTTTCCATCTTCTCGCCCACCATGACGCTAAAAGTGGCTTTTGGGTCTTGCGGCCCTGGGCTCTGCATAGAACCGCAAGACCCAAAATGCTCTGTCTGCCCCATTAGGGATAAAGACGTGATAGTATGTATGTATGTATGTATTAATCAAATACACACAGTGAAATAGGCTTTGCCTATGTACTATTGTTTGTAGAGCTCAGTGGCACGGTGGTAGTACACACCCTTAGCGCTTTCGCGGTTTCGCAAGTTAAGTGTCACTGATGGGCGTGTCCGTACTTGGATGGGTGACCAAAATAAACTGCCTAAAGATACATACATACATACATACTATCACGTCTTTATCCCTAATGGGGCAGACAGAGCATTTTGGGTTTTGCGGTTCTATGCAGAGCCCAGGGCCGCAAGACCCAAAAGCCACTTTTAGCGTCATGGTGGGCGAGAAGATGGAAAAGCAATCAATACAGTGATGGGTTGCTAGCCGCATCGCCTGTTAACATGATTTGCATTTTTGCCCATTCCCTCGATCGGCTTTTACGATCTGCGTGGGAAGAGAAGCAGCTGGTACATTCTAAGTTTTTTTTTTATTTCTCCCAGACCGGCATGGGAGATGCCGGAGAGTGCCTAAAGATGCAGCTAGAAAAATCGTATTAGCCACTTAAGATACATGAAAAAAAAAGAAGTAATGTGTACTAAGATGCTCAAGTCGTGATTTTTCTTTGCAGGCGCTCCGAAAAGCAAAAATACCACCAATATCACCTGCACTGCAATCGGTTTTCGACGTTTACAGTGACGAGAAGGTAAACTACAAGGGTCATAAATAAATAGAACTAGTTATAGGCTAGGCATAAAGGTTCTCGAATGGTGCCCACGTACTTGCAAGAGAAGTGTAGGACACCCATAAGGTGGTCAGACAACCTGACCAAGGGCGTAAGAAAGCGCCAGATGCAGCCCGCTCTAGATCGGTCATTTTGGATCCTTGTGCGGCTGAATAGATGCATGAATATCCAGAGGAGCTCGGTAGCCCGGCGGGAGTGCGCATTACTAGCGCTTGCGCAAGTAAAGCGACACCGGGCGTGGTCCGCACTTGGATGGGTGACTACGTTTGAAGCTTTCTGGTTTAGACACAGATGTATTTATTAATACTTCTAGCACAAACCTTCGTGTTTTGCTATAGCTATAGAAATAGAAATAGTAAAACCCAACCCTCTTATTCATAAAAAAATACAATCGTTTGTTTTATCTTGTTCTTTCAATGTCAAATATTAAAAAGAGGTAAAGGGACAAAACATCTTTTAACTAAAATAGGCTAAGCAAACAGTTGTTAATTTTTATGAATATGAGGGTAAGTGTTTGTTAAACTTCTTTTATAAAAAAAGGATAAAATATTTCACCAATGTTGGTCACATTTTTACACAAAAAGTGTAACACTAGTGTTGGTCACATTACACACACGACAAACAAACAATGCGCAGGACGTGGGCGCGTTCGCGATGAGCCCGCTGTACCTGTCGCGGTACACACACAAACAAACAATGCGCAGGACGTGGGCGCGTTCGCGATGAGCCCGCTGTACTTGTCGCGGTACACACACAAACAAACAATGCGCAGGACGTGGGCGCGTTCGCGATGAGCCCGCTGTACCTGTCGCGGTACACACACAAACAAACAATGCGCAGGACGTGGGCGCGTTCGCGATGAGCCCGCTGTACTTGTCGCGGTACACACACAAACAAACAATGCGCAGGACGTGGGCGCGTTCGCGATGAGCCCGCTGTACCTGTCGCGGTACACACACAAACAAACAATGCGCAGGACGTGGGCGCGTTCGCGATGAGCCCGCTGTACCTGTCGCGGTACACACACAAACAAACAATGCGCAGGACGTGGGCGCGTTCGCGATGAGCCCGCTGTACTTGTCGCGGTACACACACAAACAAACAATGCGCAGGACGTGGGCGTGTTTGCGATAAGCCCGCTGTACTTGTCGCGGTACACACAAACAAACAATGCGCAGGACGTGGGCGCGTTTGCGATGAGCCCGCTGTACCTGTCGCGGTACACACACAAACAAACAATGCGCAGGACGTGGGCGCGTTCGCGATGAGCCCGCTGTACCTGTCGCGGTACACACACAAACAAACAATGCGCAGGACGTGGGCGCGTTCGCGATGAGCCCGCTGTACCTGTTCGTGGGGCTGGCGTGCCCGCTGGCGCTGGTGCCGGCGCACGCGGGCGCGGCGCTGGAGCGGCTCGCGGGCGTGCTCAGCGTCGGCGTCGGCGACACCGCCGCCTCCTGGCTCGGCGCCAACTACGGCTTCTACAAGTGGAAATGTGAGCGCGTACCCTTGCTTTTGTACCCCTAGCTTATTTTCAAGCAATACCACAGAATTAATATAACGTCTCGTCTGCTCACAGACCGGAATCCGGTCGACATGTATTGTTGTTTTGCACTGACAACGGGTTATGTATTACATACAGAACGGAATCTCCTAAGGTCCCGCGCAATATGCGTCCCCATTCCCCGTCCCCGCACCTCGCCCTCGTTCTTGCCTTGAAGAGGATGTTGGTTGACGGACTAACACATACAAATTGACGAGAGCACGGATGTTTAGTTTCGTTTGTAGTAGTAGTAGGCATAAATGATACTTCGCTTCTATGAAGTGCCATACATGTAGCAATACGACACATATCTGTAGGTTTTTTTTTTCAAAACAAAAAGCTTACTTTACCTCCAAACTACACAAACGATTTTTATAAAATTTCTCAGAAGTTATACCCTTTCAAACAAAAAAATAATTCTTCAAGTCGGTCCAGGCGTTTTCGAATAATCGGTGAACGTACATAAAAAAATAAGGGTACTAAGGTCAATACACATCAAGCAGATAATGCTCGAGAACTTTTAAAGTGGAAAATCAATATCGACCTAATTCCATTCTGACAAAGCTGAAAATAGTATGCAACGTTCATATTGTCTAAATAGAATAAGCTTGATATTTTTGTCGCCTGATGTGATTTGACACTAAGAAAGTATAACATAAACCTAAGAACCAACTTATTTATGTTTCAGCTGACAGCAACAGAACTCTGGAAGGCACAGCCTTTAACATTCTCTCTCAGATAGTGACTCTCTACGCTTTACAACTATTCCGTAAGTATTATTTGCCCATGCACTCCTTAGTGACATATTGAAAAGCTTGAATATTTAAAATATTTAAATAGGATGAAAATTTTGAAAAGCTTGAATATTTTTTTGGTGTTAGAAATAACATTCGTCTTTTTTTGTCGTCGCTATTTCTTTTGCTTCGACCATCTGACAGAAAGAAATGGCGACGACATGCTGTTCAGTCCATTTTATGTGATTGATGAATATTTTTTACATTGACTTGGCTGAACAGAAAAATTGATATTTTTTATTGTAAAGAGGAATGTTATTTCTAACAGCAGTCAAATATTCAAGCGGTATCAAACTTTTCATCCCTTCCCCATTGTTGTTTAGGAAGCTAAAGTTAACATTTAATTTTATCTGTTTTACATTGCTCGGTGGGACATGAACGGCTAAATAAAATATAAATTTTATTTCGAGAGTTACTAAATTTACTAAAGATCTCTTCTTTGTTTTGGAATTAAAATGATTTTCAAAACCGGGCAGCACTTTCATTGATATTTGATACACAGCATGTTCCTCGTTTTACGATGGAACTCAGTAATATAACGACGTAGCTCCATAGAGTTTGAGCTTATTTAATTTGTCTTAAATGATGTTCACAAACTCACATTTTTTTTAAAAGACCTATCTAATGATACCCCACACGATGAGTTGGTCAAGAAAAAAAGAATTGACTCCAACTTGTACGAGACCCATACTAAAAAAAAAAATTTCAAGATTTAACTTTACCACTTTATTGTTATGATTAATATACATACCCACACCAAATTATAGCTCTAGTACTTATAGCCGCTGAGTAAAACCGCGGACAGACGGACGGACAGACACACAAACAGACAGACGTGGCAAAACTATAAGGTTTTCTTGTTCACTACGGAACCCTACCAATTTTTTTTAATAACCTTATTTTTATACATATTTTCTACTAACAGAGTTACTCGACGCTAAAAACGCGCTGATCCGAGCTGGCGTGGCAGCCATTGCGACCGGATTGGTGGAGGCCTTCACCGACCAGGTGGACAACCTCATCTTGCCGCTGGTGTCGCTGCTGGCCTTCCAGACCACGTACATGTTGTGTTGACATTCCTTCACTAGTCGCAGGAAGATGATACATATTGTTTTATACTTGAACTCTCGCACATTGTTTTACCTAATTTAAATATTTCGTGTCATCCATACTTCTTAACGACAATCTAAAATAGACTCTTGGTTTATTTCCGTTCTAGGTTTCAAGCATTTATTTCTCATGAATAAACATTGTTCATTGGAATGAGAATAAATGTAAACACAAATTTACAGAATTTTTTATTAGTATAAATAGGAATTTATTAATATATAAGATCTAACAAAATATCTAACAAATCATATGTCGATATATTAAAAATAATTTTTGGCTTTCTATACACACTCAGATTAGCATTTATTCAACTTGTTTGGAAGACCAAAAATTACTTTCATATTTCGCTGTTTCTTGGAGGAAGCTGTTCAGTATCATGGACTGAATTCACCCTTAAAATAGTTTTAGTATATTTTGTTAGATTTTATATGTGACACATTAAAAGATATTTTTAACTGTTCTCAATGAGAATAGACATAATTTTCATGTTTTCAAATATTTTATATTAAGATATTTTAAAAGGCAAATTATTTATAACAAGGGGATGTAGTTAATATTAATATAGAATGAATTGCAACTAAAGTAGTTTTTTGAATTGTTTAGATAAATAACTGGAGGTTTGAATCCATACTGCCATGACATAAGGTTCATTTTAACTTTGATGAAAGATTTACTTTATAACTACAATCTGTAAAAAATAATGGACCTTAAACATTCAAAATCTCTCTCTTGTTTATTTTAATATTTTAATTGATATTATGGTCTTGCATCGGGGTAGGAAAATATTGTTTTTATTTATTTAGTTTCAGCACTTTACATCAGTGCAGATAAATTACTTTACATATTTATTGGGCCCTAGAAATATGAATGTTTATATCTTGTTGAGACAATAATGTTTGTATCATGGTTAAACATCATACAGGTATGATTTTAAGTCTCAACAACTGATAAATAAATATTTATTAGATGTATGGCAAAGGCAAAATTAAATTTAATTAGGTACTAATCGAATGCATATATTTTTATACTTTTTTCTATAAACATTCCATGAAAAACCAAAGAAAATAATTATAACTGATGTACTGTTTAAGAAATAATTTATTGTTCCTATTATAATAAATCGAACTTTGAGTATACACTGGCTTTTGATTCAGAATTGAGATGTTCATTGAGAATGACATTAAAAATTTCATTTGTTCATACAGTAACACCATTAATACTAAGGTTAGGTTGATTCACTTCACTGTTTATTGTCAAAGTAACATTATTTACACTATCACTAGCATTGTCCTCTAAAATTTCTTCTTTAACTTCAAGTTTGATCACTTTGGTCTTATCATCATCCTCACTAACACCATTGCCCACACTTATTTCTGCACTATTTCTCTTACTTTTTATCAAACTCCTTTTCTTCTTCACTCCTTTACACTTTGCTTTGTAAGTCTTTTCTAAAGCTATCACATCTCTCTTATCTATAGTCCAATCAATGATTCTATTTTCAGCACACTTTGTCAGATCTTCAGATTCATCATAAGTTGGTATATCAATACTTAAAATGTTCATTACTCTTTCTAATACTTCGTCTACATAATAGTGGATTATTAAGTCAGCTTTATTATCCTGTAAGAAAATATTTGTATCAGTTTGTTAACTAATGTTCAACATGAAGTATTTACTGTCAAATGATATTTGGTTTCACCATTTTCACTTACATGTTTGGTTGGCTGCAAATTGCATATGACTAGTTTTCCACCATATTTAGCAGTCTCTAGAGGTAGATTTCCACTTGGAATGATTTGTAGTGTGGTTCCGAGACATATACTCAGGTCTGCAATGCTGAAAACATTTTTTTTAACTAGATATGCCTACTAAAAATACAGTTTTCATACAATAATATACAATATCCTTTTTTATTAAGTACAAATATTTTAAGGGGTGATTCAGTCCATCATTTTGAACAACTTTTCCCAATAAATGTATATCGAAATACGAAAAATATTTTTTCGGTTTTCATACAAATCGAAGTATTCACGTGATATCATTACTATGAAAAATGAAAATTTTCTTTTCGTATTTCGATATACATTTATTGGGAAAAGTTGTTCCATATGATGGACTGAATCACCCCTTAAAATATTTGTACTTAATAAAAAAGGACAATGTATATATTTTTTAATAACCTATACTGTGCCACTATTGGGCAAAGGCCTCCCCTCTTGTATGCCACTGATCTCAATTATGTATGATGGACTTCTAGGTCTTCCAAGACTCAGAACTAAATAAATAAAAAAAAAAAACAGTTTTCAGCTGGAAAACCCACCTATCATACTGCAAGTATTTAATAGCTATATCACACAAAAACCTCTTCAAATAACTCACCTGGAATGCCACTCTGCCATGAGCAGATCACTCTCTGGCAGGCTGTGCTCCCAGTCTAACACCCCGTCGTATAATCTGCCGCGGCATGGGCGCGCCCCTATGTGTTCAGCCGCACAGGGGACTCCACTGCATTTCTTGCCAACTGTCTCCACTGGCCTGTTGCGGACAAATTGTCTGTGAAATAAAATGGAAAAAAATTTTAGGAGCGGCTACCAATCTAAGTAGATTCATTATCTCTACATCAATTATTATTGCACAACTGTCTGAATTTATCCCATCACATCAGTGTCGCCCTTTTTTCCCTATGTCTGTCAGAGGAGTTGATGACAGTCAAAGTTATAGGTCAGGCTAGGAAGGGATCAAGGTGAGCCACAACAACATAACTTCTTAAGTAATAAACACAAAGTGATAATAAATACATAATACCTTTTACATAAATTGCATTCATCAACAAACATATTCCCGTGAAGTTCAGCCAAGTACTTCCTGGACAAGCCAGACTTCAAGTGCAGCCCGTCAATATTCTGACTGACAATGTAGTGCACCATCTTGCATTCCACCAACTTCTTCAGTATCATGTGAGTCTTGGTTGGCTTGGCATCCGCAAATGACACATTTATGTTTGGCTTTTTCCCTTCTCTCTCCAGGGTCCAGACACCATTGGGTCCCCTTAAAATAATAATTATTGTTTCTATTAAATGTCGAAATTCCACACCGAATTAAATTAACAAGTATTGCGGAGATGTGTTACACAATAAGCATGACAAATGAAAAATGTTTGGTCTATTGGTTAGATAGGACAAAGATACAGCGCATAGTGCTTAGTAGTGATGTTGCAAGCTCCCACTCTTGAACTTAGATGCTCCGTACTTTTGTAAATTTTTACTTTTTTGGTAAACTGAAAAATACAGGTTCATTATTTTTGAATAATTTGAAAGACAGACTAATTACATTCATGCTTTTCGGACCCCTATTGTCTTTTGTTTATAAAATGGTGTCTCCCACTATAAATTTAATAAAAAAATACATCTATTTGACTAAATACTGATCCACTGCACAATTTGCACTATACTTAGTTTACAGAATTAGCTGATAATTAAGGTATAAGGAAAAGAACCTCCTATCCTATCCTACTATTATTATAAATGCAAAAGTGAGTTTGTATATTTGTTTGTTACTCTTAACGCTTCAACTACTGAACTGATTTGGAAGAAATTTGGTATGAATATAGTTTGAGACTCTGGGAAGGACATAGGGTACTTGTTATCCCCAAATTTCCACTGGGAGCGAAGCCCGTGGGTACGGCTAGTATAATATATACCTGAAATCTGGAATTCCGGCTGAAGTACTGATCCCCGCTCCTGTGTGCACCACCACATGCTTGCTCTGACTGATCAGCTGGGCGAGAATCTCGCATTTTTTATTGAATTTATCGATGGGATCAAATTTCTAAAATTAAATACCAGTGAATTATTAGCTGCTCTAGTTATTGTGTGTACTATATATTAATAATAGACTAATTACAGATAGATATTCACTCAAAAAAGTAGCTTACCTCAGGAATACCGAGGACGCCCTTATGTTCATAGGGCGACAGACCTTCGGCATAATTGCAAGACATGACTGTCGTGAATTCGAGACAAAGGTCTCGATCCAACAATATGTTATTTTCTTATTACAAAGAAAAGAGCCATAGTTCACAATCAGATATATTTTAGTTAAGTTTTGGGATAACTTTTGAATCCAATTTTACCTGCGTGATGCCAATAAGATGCGAGCGAGCGACTCGAGTGGACTCGAGTCGAGTCGCGACATTGACATTGACATTGACATCTAGCTCAATGTTGCTATAAACAAAAAATTTAAATGAAGTGTATCTAGCAAATTTAAGATCAGAAGTACTAATTTGAAACGCGGAGTCACCTGAACGAATGGTTTTTCTTTGTAGCTATTCAGGAATGCAGCCAGTGTTCTTGGCACCATGCCACATGATTTTTTTTTTTTTTTGATCAAAATATATACTATATTAACTAAATAAATACAACCTAAAATTAAAACTAACTAAAACTAATTAAAAATAATTTATATTAAATTATATAAAAAATTGAGGCCAAATCGCTGCCGTCACAGGGCAAAGTACCCAAGAGACTGGCGGCATTTCCGCGTTGGATAGCAATACTTAAACGCTGTCCGAAATGCGCGCCCGCCCTTGGGTCCCCGGAGACATCGATCAGGCGTGCGGAAATTTCCTTAAAAATTTGACGAGCTTCCGCACTCCAGGGCCCTAAGGACTCCACAGCAAAAGGCACAAATATATACGGCTCTCCCAGTGCCGCATATTTGCGCCTCTTGATGGCTTCTGCTGTCGTCGCTGCCGCGCCCGCCTTTCGGGCTGTCGCCCGTACATGGGATGCAGCTACAGTGTCTACGCATGTGGCATCCCACACAAGTAGAGATGGGCATCTACCCGGGTATTTACCCACGCTTGGGTATTTACCCGATATGCACCGGGTATATACCCGTATCTACCCGTTTGGGTGGGTAGATTGGAATATTTATTTAAAAATTTGTGTGAGTCCACTATTTATGAGTAGAAATGTACAAAAAGGTTATATAATGTATAAAACAATGAATATCTCTAAAAGAAAAAAATATCAAAGATAAAAATCACTGATGCTTTCCATATTAAATATACAGATGCCATCTTATTTGTTATCTGATTACTTATTTTAACATATAATTAGGTCTACTTACGTTTGCCAGCAAAAAATGTAAACATAGACCTGTCAATTTGTATGTTTCCATACAACGGGTAGATACGGGTAAATACCCGGCATACTATTTTGTGGGAAATGTTATGACAAGTTGATGGGGGATCGAAGAATTCGTCTAAACGAATATCTTTTGTTCCGAGACCAACCCCGAAATCAGTAGTTTTGGCTCTTAAATTAGCAGTCAAAGATACCTAATCTCTATACATGTATGAGGGTGCTCGTATATTGATATCGCATTTGATGTCTGATTGCACATTTTAACATCTAGTTAGGTCTAAAAATATTTGCCAGCAAAAAATATAAAGTTAGACCTGTCAATTTGTATGTTCCCATACAACGGGTAGATACGGGTAAATACCCGGCATACTATTTTGTGGGAAATGTTATGACAAGTTGATGGGGGATCGAAGAACTCGTCTCAACGAATATCTTTTGTTCCGAGACCAACCCCGAAATCAGTAGTTTTGGCTCTTAAATTAGCAGTCAAAGATACCTAATCTCTATACATGTATGAGGGTGCTCGTATATTGACATCGCATTTGATGTCTGATTGCACATTTTAACATCTAGTTAGGTCTAAAAATATTTGCCAGCAAAAAATATAAAGTTAGACCTGTCAATTTGTATGTTCCCATACAACGGGTAGATACGGGTACATACCCGGCATACTATTTTGTGGTAAATGTTATGACAAGTTGATGGGGGATCGAAGAACTCGTCTAAACGAATATCTTTTGTTCCGAGACCAACCCCGAACTCAGTAGTTTAGGCTCTTGAATTAGCAGTCAAAGATACTTAATCTCTATACATGTATAAGGGTGCTCGTATATTGACATCGCATTTAATGTCTGATTGCTCATTTTCACATCTTATTAGGTCTTCTTACGTTTGCCAGCAAAAAGTGTAATCTTAGACCTGTTAATTTGTATGTTTCCATACAACGGGTAGATACGGGTAAATACCCGGCATACTATTTTGTGGGAAATGTTATGACAAGTTGATGGGGGATCGAAGAACTCATCTATACGAATATCTTTTGTTCCGAGACCAACCCCGAAATCAGTAGTTTTGGCTCTTGGATAAGCAGTCCAAGATACCTACTCTCTATACATGTATGAGGGTGCTCGTATATTGACATCGCATTTGATGTCTGATTGCTCATTTTAACATCTTATTAGGTCTTCTTACGTTTGCCAGCAAAAAGTGTAATCTTAGACCTGTTAATTTGTATGTTTCCATACAACGGGTAGATACGGGTAAATACCCGGCATACTATTTTGTGGAAAATGTTATGACAAGTTGATGGGGGATCGAAGAACTCGTCTAAACGAATATCTTTTGTTCCGAGACCAACCCCGAAATCAGTAGTTTTGGCTCTTAAATTAGCAGTCAAAGATACCTAATCTCTATACATGTATGAGGGTGCTCGTATATTGACATCGCATTTGATGTCTGATTGCACATTTTAACATCTAGTTAGGTCTTAAAATATTTGCTAGCAAAAAATATAAAGTTAGACCTGTCAATTTGTATGTTCCCATACAACGGGTAGATACGGGTAAATACCCGGCATACTATTTTGTGGGAAATGTTATGACAAGTTGATGGGGGATCGAAGAACTCGTCTAAACGAATATCTTTTGTTCCGAGACCAACCCCGAAATCAGTAGTTTAGGTTCTTGAATTAGCAGTCAAAGATACCTAATCTCTATACATGTATGAGGGTGCTCGTATATTGACATCGCATTTGATGTCTGATTGCTCATTTTCACATCTTATTAGATCTTCTTACGTTTGCCAGCAAAAAGTGTAATCTTAGACCTGTCAATTTGTATGTTTCCATACAACGGGTAGATACGGGTAAATACCCGGCATACTATTTTGTGGGAAATGTTATGACAAGTTGATGGGGGATCGAAGCTCTCGTCTATACGAATATCTTTTGTTCCGAGACCAACCCCGAAATCCTTAGTTTTGGCTCTTATATTAGCAGTCAAAGATACCTAATCTCTATACATGTATGAGGGTGCTCGTATATTGACATCGCATTTGATGTCTGATTGCACATTTTAACATCTAGTTAGGTCTAAAAATATTTGCCAGCAAAAAATATAAAGTTAGACCTGTCAATTTGTATGTTCCCATACAACGGGTAGATACGGGTAAATACCCGGCATACTATTTTGTGGGAAATGTTATGACAAGTTGATGGGGGATCGAAGAACTCGTCTCAACGAATATCTTTTGTTCCGAGACCAACCCCGAACTCAGTAGTTTAGGCTCTTGAATTAGCAGTCAAAGATACCTAATCTCTATACATGTATGAGGGTGCTCGTATATTGACATCGCATTTGATGTCTGATTGCTCATTTTCACATCTTATTAGGTCTTCTTACGTTTGCCAGCAAATAATGTAAATTTTGAACTGTTAATTTGTATGTTTTCATACAACGGGTAGATACGGGTAAATACCCGGCATACTATTTTGTGGGAAATGTTATGACAAGTTGATGGGGTATTCAAGAACTCGTCTATACGAATATCTTTTGTTACGAGACCAACCCTGAAATCAGTAGTTTTGGCTCTCGGATGAGCAGTCAAAGATACCTACTCTCTATACATGTATGAGGGTGCCCATCTATTGACATTGCATTTTATATCTCCTTACTCATTTAACCACTTTTAAGTATGTCTTTGCGCACCTCCCAACAAAAAAATGATAATAAATCAAAAAAGCCTATTATCAAAGTATGATTAGTATCGTGGTTTCATATACTTTAATGTCAGATTTGACGTCTACCTGCATTTTAAGCATATTACAGCGCTTGCACACACTTTCCGACACGAATTGCGAAGTAATTACTTATAAAATTCAATCTACCCACCAAATGGGTAGATACGGGTATATACCGGGTATTTACCCAATCTACCGGGTATATTCCCAAATGGGTAGATTGGGTATTTACCCGCCGCCCATCTCTACACACAAGCGACCGCCCGTTCTTCCAAGGGATGAGCGTCATGCCGTCGGGCCTCTTGCCATCGTCTCGCGCGATACCATTCGGTTCGAGTATTGCTGGCACACCGGCACTGGCAAGAGCACGACGGATGACGTCATTCAAGGCGGCGTGACGTGAAACTCGCCCTGCGCTGCGACGACAAGCCAAACCGTGGTGGCCCAGGGGATCGACATCTCCACCGCAGCGACAGCGATGTGGCTCATTCGTTCTAGCTCCCAATCGAAGACTGACCGCTAAACTAAAAGTGGTTCTCTCCAAGAGGGTGCCTACACTCGCTGACGGTATGGCATTTAACCAATACCCCGACTCCGGCTCGCAACTTGCTAAGAGACGAGACCTCTCTACCTCACTATTCGTGTTGTCTAATAATTGTTTCCGAATAATCAAGCAGAGAGGCTCATCCAATTGCCGCTGCGAAGCCGGATTCGAGGGTAGAGCATGGCCCGGGCCGGTTGCACCGATCCAAGCATCCCTGGCCACGGCTAAGCCGGCTACCCCTACGTCGCTCAGCGACGGGCCTAGAATTTTTCCAACGAGGTTAGCCGTGCTATAGACCGAGGACAGGAAGGCTGGAAGTGCTACACTTGAAATTTTTCTGATCCCAAGACCACCGTGAGTCCGTGACGAATTGGTAAAGATGCTTGTATCCAACTTGTGTCGTCAAGATGGCAATTCAAAATATTTGTTAAGGTTTCTCTAACTTTTTCATCAAGTACAAACAACAGATGGTTATGGGTCCAAAGCGGGGTACAACGGAGCGTGTAGGTGGTCTTGGGTATAAAAAGACAGAATTTTATGATCGAATATGCCATGTGGGGATTGATGTCAGCTAGACGGCTGGAGGACTCTTCAAAAGATAATATTTTTTCTTCTACAAATTTTGTAAAGCAAATTTAGATTTTTAATTTAGTTTTTTAACTTAGATTTTAATTTAGATTTTAAATTAGTTTTTATATTTAGTTCAGTAAATATTTATTTAAATAAAGATAAATTTACTGTTTTCGAAAGTACAAAAGAAGAAAAAATACAAACTAAAATTAAAACTAACTAAAATTAATTAAAAAATAACTTAAATTAAATTATATTGAGGTAGAAATAGGTCTCAGAAAAGGGTTTTGGCCCGGGTAAAAAAAAGCGTTTCAAAAATGGCAATCCCAATCAAATGTCAAATTGACAACAGAAACCAAAAACAAAACGCAGAATTTTTGTGTTGGCGTTTGCTCGGTTTCGTGATTTGTTTTGATTTTGATTAGTATTTAGCAATTTAATACCTATTTAAATAATTATCCTAGTAACCTTTAAAAGCAAAATAAAGCAAACATGAATCGTAGAAGACCCCATGAAGAAGACGATGGATATGGTAAGTTAAATAATGTCTTTTGAGGTTATGATTTGTAAGACCTACTTATTTCTGTTAAATTTCATATTTATTTCGTTTATTTATAGAGCGTTTACATAGAAAGAGGCGCCGTGTATCGGAGAATCAAGAAATAGAAGATAGATTGGAGTCGCTAATATTGCGTGTAGGCGAGAAAAGCAGTTCTAGTTTGGAAAGTAATTTGGAAGGGTTGGCCAGCGTTCTAGAGGCTGACCTAAGCACTTTTCGTGTGAAGATTCTGCGTATTCTCACAGAATGTGCTATACGGATGCCCGAAAAATGTACTATATACGCAACTCTGGTTGGTTTGCTGAACGCTAAGAACTATAATTTTGGAGGAGAATTCGTTGATTACATTGTAAAAACTTTCAAAGAAAATTTGAAGACAGGCAAGTGGAATGCTGCCAGATACTGTCTAAGATTTATATCTGACTTGGTGAATTGCCATGTATTGGCTGCATCATCTCTCTTGACTCTCTTGGAAACTTTAGTTGATTGTGCCAATGAAGATAGTGTTCCTCAAGTGAGAAGAGATTGGTTTGTTTTTGCTGTGCTGTCGGCGCTGCCATGGGTAGGGCGAGAACTGTATGAGAAGAAAGAATCTCAGCTGGAGCACTTACTGGTCACAATTGAGGTGTTTTTGAATAAGAGAAGTAAGAAACACTGGCCGGCTTTGAAGGTGTGGTCAGCAGACCTGCCACATTTACAAGAAGAGTACTTGGATTGTCTGTGGGCGCAGATCAAGAAGCTGAGGCAAGACAACTGGTCAGAGAAGCACATCCCTAGACCTTACCTTGCTTTTGACTCCATCTTGTGTGAGGCACTGCAACATACACTGCCCACTATACAGGTAATTGCTTAATTCAATGTGTTCAAAACCAAATCATGTAAAAATAGTAGGTATGTGTAAAAGTTTGAGTACCTAGTAAAACATGAAAACCAGTGCTTGTTAGTTAAAAGATCTAGAGAGATTAAAGAAATGGATTAAATGGAGTTATCAACACTTACTCCATCGACACTAACAAATTCTTAAAGTACAAAGATTTGGCTTTAAAATAATAGCCAATAAGTTTGTTTGTATCTTATCATCATGGCATGTAATAACTTAATCTTGCTACACCCAAACTGGGTACAAGTTGATTGCACAATACATTGTTAACTTATGCTTACATGTATGAAACTAAATGACTTATGACTTATGACTTACTTCATAGCAAAAATCTAGGGCTACTCAACCTTTTTGAATTGGTCTATACTCATTTTGGTAATCAAATTATATTCTTACTAGGCTCCAACACAAACTATATATAAGGTCTAACAAAAAATACTGAAACTATTTTGGGTGAATTCAGTCCGTGATACTGAACAACTTTCCGCTAGAATTATGTATCAAAATATAAATAGTAATTTTTGGCCTTTTAAACAAGTTGACCGATCAGCTGATCCGCGTTTGTATGGAAAGCCAAAAACTATTTTTATATTTCGACATACATATGTTCCTTGGGAAAAGTTGTTCACTACCAAGGACTAAATTCACCCTTAAAATAGTTCCAGTATATTTTGTTAGACCTTTATTTAAAGAAATTTTTCATTTAAAATTCACTTGGTTCATAATACCTACTTGATACCAATTTAAACTCTCCTTCCAGCCTCCACCTCATAATGATGGGGACACATACCCCATGCCTCGTGTAATCTTCAGAATGTTCGACTACACCGACTGCCCAGATGGCCCTGTCTTACCTGGTGCGCACTCCATCGAGAGATTTCTCATCGAGGAGCACCTCCACAACATCATTGAAGCATACCACTTGGAACGTAAAGAGTGTGCGGCACAATTACTCTGTTTCCCATATAAGGCAAAGATACCACTGGAATATTGTATTGTAGAAGTGATATTCGCAGAGTTGTTCAACCTGCCTCGCCCGCGCTACTTGGAGATCTGTTACGGGTCGATCTTGATTGAGCTATGCAAGCTCCAGCCGTCGACAATGCCACAAGTACTAGCACAAGCTACAGAGATTCTATTCTTGAGGATTGACACTATGAATGTGGCTTGTTTTGACAGGTAGGCACATAATAATTTTATGGTTACATTTTCTCCATAGTTATTGTTTGTTGTTTTTCGTGTGTGTAAGTGGCCAACACCGGTGTCAGATTTTTCAGGCTGCCTAAAGGCATCTGACATAGCTTGACGACTGTGATACAATGATGACAGCCGGGAACAACGGCTTATACATACGTGCCTTCCGAAGCACGGAGTTCGAGAAATTTTTATGTTGCTTGTAGTCACCCATCCAAGTGCGGGCAACGCCCGGTGACGCTTTACTTGCGGTAGCGCTAGCAATGCGCACTTCCGCCGGGCTACCGAGCTCCTCATCCATAGTTATTGTGACATAAGTACATAATAATCAATTAGATGCAACCTCCTATTGCCACATGGATGCAATTTTTTAGCATAGGGCAGTCGGGACGCGAGCTGTAAAGCGGGACTATTAAGTTGGTAGACCTAAAATAATGTTACCAGAAATTATTTTATAATCAATGTTATGAATTAAGTGGTGCCATAGTAAATAATACTAATAGACTTACTACTACTTCATTTTTTGGCATTTACCTTTACATACATATGAATATCACACTAATATAAAGGTGAAAGTTTTTGAGTGTGTGTGTATGTTTGTATATCTTCACGCGCAAATGGCTAGACCAATTTTGATAAAATTTGGTATGCAGGAAGCTGAAACCCTGGATTACCACATAGGCTACTTTAGGCGCGGGTAACATCGCAGAGCGCAGCTAGTTTTAGTTAATTAAACAGGTACCTATTCGATTGAAATGTCAATCAAAATAAATATTAGCTCTAAGTTCTGTTTTGTGCCATTTAGCTGGCAATAGCATATCATATATATAGCATATCAACAAAAATCTCTGTCCCACAACTTTGTGACTTTTCACATGATTATAAAAAGAAAACAATAGTTAAAAATTTACTTGGGCACCTAACTGTATGTTTGTTGTACTGTATGCTTCCATTGGCAGGTAAAGGGTGAGCCCCTAACCATAGAATTTTAAAGAGAATAGTTTAATAAGTGTTTTTTTTACAGATTTGTGAACTGGTTCTCATACCACCTGAGCAACTTCCAGTACCGCTGGTCCTGGGAGGACTGGGAGGGCTGCACCCAGCTCGACGCCGACCACCCGAAGCCCAGGTTCATCAGAGAAGTCCTAGGAAAATGTCTCAGGTGTGTAAGAAATACTAGCTAAATCGGTGCATATTCATATGTATGTTAATACCTTTATTATTTGTGATTTTAAAGCTGAGGCACATAGAGTTTTACAACTTAAGAGCGTCCTCATAAATTACAACTTGTTAAAAATGAATATTAGGGCTTATCTGCTTTTCAACTTCTAAATTTATGAGCCAAGCTCTTGTCGGTTACTTTGTATGGAAATAGACGCACAAAATGAATTTTGGCAGATATTATGAAATTATTTTGCATTGCCTTCTTCACTGTTTTCATAAATTTGATAAAATTAGAGTTTCATCTGAGAAATCGTTATTTACGTCCCTTTATTTCTATTGTAGGTTATCTTACCATCAGAGGATCAAGGACATGGCTCCAGAGTCTTTTTCATCATTCGTGCCGTTGAAGCCTGAGCCCGTCTACAAGTACTCCATGGAAGGCGCAGGTGAGTGAAACAACACGCTAAGTAATTAATTGTATTAGTTGTATAAAAATACATTATTTCATCTTACTCTAAACTTATCTAGAATGTTGAAATATTTACATTTCGGTAACGTATCTTAGCATGTACAGAATTTGTGCAATACAAGTTTATAGCTTTGCTACTATTAATTAAAAAAATAAATGCCTTCTAATTGTTATCGTTCGTCATCCAGTCACTAAATCAAATAAATTCGGAAAATATCCCACTGAGACAAATGTTTTGTAACCATAACCATCCTGGAGTCCTCTGAAACTAGCTAAGAATTGAGATCTTCTAGCAAAATTAGTATTTAAAGCTGCATTGAATTACGGAGTAAGTAAGAGATAAAAATTCAGTCTATTCCATGGCCATTAATTCTAGAAAACTATGCGATCGGTCGTGATAATCCTCGTAATTGTCGTCGTCCGCCTCTCTGGGAGTTTCATCTTCGCTTTCGTTGTCAAATGGCGAGAAATCAACAGGAGATTCGTCTTCTTCCTCATATTGTTCAACGTCTTGGTCAGTGTCATTATGATCATTCTTATTCAGCTCGTCTAGATAATCTTCAAAATCCTGGGCGACCTGTGCGAAGCTTTCGTGTTTTTCGCTGCCTTCTTCGTCTAGCTCGCTTGCAGGTTCTTTAGATTTCTCTGATGAGTCCTCATTATTTGTTTCTCCAAACAATTCTTTGAAAATGTTAAGCTCAGTCGTAGTTGTAACTGTTGTCGAAAGTTCATTTTTAGGCGTAGTAGTTTCAATAACATCGTTTCCGTTCATAAGATTTTCGTGTTTCTTCCTTTTCTTACATTTAGTCTTATTTTTTGGAACAGAATGTATGGTGGTTGTAACTGTTTCTTCTGTTATGGAATCCTCTGCGTCGCTAATTATATTAGTTATTTCGTTTGGTGTCGTTGATGAAAGACCAAATATGTACTCCTTTTCATCCGAGGCATCTCCTTCGCTTGCATTTTCCCGTTTATTTTCCTGTTTCACGTCAAAATCGTCCTCCTGTGCGTTATCTTCATCACCAATTTCTTCGAATGGCGTTTGCGTCGTTGTCATACCTTTGGATGGATCCATGCTAATTTTTTTATCTGTATGATCTTCATCTTTATGGTCTATATCAATAGTTCTCTGCGTAGATGTTGCATGTCCTTGGAAATTAGAGCCTTTTCTTCTTGGAGGAAATTTACCTGATGCAGGGACTACAGTTTTATTTTTCTCTTTTTCTGTGTTTATTACACTCCATTTGTCATGATTGACAGATGTACCTTTTTGCATAAGAGTCGATTGCCTAAAACGGTTCTTATTTTTAGGTTGTGTTGTTCTAATTGTGGTGTATGTCGCTGTAGTGGTGACTGGCTTTGCTGTAGTCGTCGGTGTGGCAGTAGTTGCCCTCGTCGTAGTAGTAGATGTAGTCGTACTTGTTGAGGTACTTGTTGTACTTATGGTTTCGGTTGTAGAAACTGTTTTATTTTTAGGCTCCCATGTTCTATTTGGTTTTGTAGCAGACGAGCTTGCTTGTGGAGTTAAATCCGCGGCCGGTGACTTAACTTGAGATGTCACTGGAGATTTTGTGGTCGTTGTAATACGTTTGTGTTTTTTTACCTTTTCTGGTTTGGTAAATTTAGGTGGTGGTCGTGTACGTCTAATAGGTTTGTCTGTGGTCGTCGTGCTCGGTGCTGTACTAGTTGTTGTGATTTCTACTGTTTTCTTTTTCTTTTTTTGACTAGATTCTGTTACTGTTTCGGATGATAATTCTGTAGATGATGGAGTAGACATAGTGTGTTTAGTTTCCTCAGTGTCTACAGTCTCCATACTCTCTGTTGTACTTTTAACATTGACTTTTAAAGGTTTAATGGGAGCTGTAACTGGAAAAGCACTTACAATGTTAGCCCATTCTGGACTTTCATCATCTAATTCGTTATTATAAACTGTTATAATGTCAGGAGCAGATGTAGTGACCGGTTTAGATTTAATGTTACCATGCTTTTTTGGTGGTCGTTTGTTAGAAAGCTGGGGTTTTCGGAATTGCTTGTCACCTTTTTTATTATTTCCTGAGGTATCTTCTGAGATATCCATAATGATTGGCCTAAAAGCTGTGTCTAACGTTGGATGGGAATCTGGGTCAGAAAACTGCATATCTAACAGCTGTGGACTGGGTCGAAAATCTGTAGGCCTGTGTTTGTATTTCATGGTAGTATGTACAATCTTTAAAGGTGGCATGGGCTTGAAAGGTTTCTTATCCATAGTAACGAAAACACCAGGTGGTGTGTTGTACACTGGTGGTCTTATATGATCAGGGATGTAACTGACCTTAGAAGGCGCTGGTTTATGTTTACTATAAGTTTTGTGTACTGTAGTATCAGCTTCGATTTCTTTCGTAGAACTGTCGGTATAATTATGCGAATAACTCAAATCCTGAGTGAAATTTTTTGTTGTTGTGGGCATGATAGTTTCAGGAAGTGGTGTTGGGAGAACGGCGGGTCTCGTCGTCTTGAAAACAGTGCCAGGCAGTATGTATCTTTGATCTATCGGTGGAGAGATGAACGAATTTTCTCCCTGATCCGGGTAGTGGGGTTGAAGAGGAGCCAAAGGTGGTGGAGCAAGAGGGCCACGGACGTATTTATAAGTTGGGCCTTTGTAGGGATATGGCAATAGTTTCTTCTGCTGATATTGTTCGCTGGAGGAACCAAGGTGGAGTCCTTTTGAGTGTTGTAGTTGTTGATGGTACTGCGGCATATTTGGCAGCCTAATCTTCGGAGGCTCGGGTGGTGAGTCTTCATCGGAAAATAAAGAGAGAAAGATTCTATCGAGAGTTTGATGGTAACGACGTGATTGCGTGCTGGCTTGAGGCACCAAGTTTTTGTGGAACCAGACTGCTCTTTGAGGTCGAACAGAAGTAGGTTGCACAGGTTCGTAATTGTATGGTTTCGGTTGTGGTCTCCCTAATACTGTATCCGGTAAATTTTCACGGACAGTAAATGTTCTGACGGGATTTTCGTATGGTTTCTTCTGTTTTTTCGGTGCTTGTGACATAACCGAAAATGTGAGTTCATAATGATACTTTCCTGGAGATACTTCTTCATCTCTTTGTCGGACGCGTTTGACTGACCAGACAGCTTTAACACCTTTCATACACGATTCATCATTACATTTTCCATTCGTCCTGTCGTCTTCCGTGAATCTGAAACCATTCTTATCTTCCAGTAAACGGCCTTTCGCCATTATGGTAACGTCACCAAAAGCATTGTGCTCTGTTTCACTTATCCTATCGAATGGTGCTGTTTTTATTTTATCCCATAGATCATGGTCGTCTACTTCTTTGGAGTTATAATGATCTGGTTTGCTGTCTGGTGATACGACGGAGCCTTTCGCTATGAGTTGGTCTATTTTATCTCTAACTAGTGTGAGGTAGACGCTATGGCGGAGCGCATCTTCCCAGTAGTGGGCCGGGACGGCGGCGACCGAGGGCGGCGACACCGTGTTGACGGCTTCGTGCAGAGTGCCCACTCGCGGCGCCCGAAACTCATAGTTCCACTCGTCCAGAGGGATGGGCATCGGCTTGAAGTCGTTGACGGCTCCGGCCTGCCTTCCGCCTTTTCCTACCTGCAATTGAATAATGAATAGTAAATAAACAGTAAAGCACGCATGTCACACACGAGTTAATCGCATATTAATTGGTATTCGAAATGCTCATTTGCTGAAAATATGTGGACGTTGGTTGCGTTTGAAAGTAAAATGACGGATCGCTCGCGCGGGAAAGTGCGGACGAATGCTAGCGTGCGGCGCTCGCGTGCCGCGCCGCCGAGCCAACCCCCGATAGTTTCCAATCGTTTCTTTATGGACATCTCATCTGCTGTGAATCATCTATTAGATTCTATTAATATCCTTCGACCAAAAATATATTATTTAATCGCAACATACATATATTTTCGTACATAGATATGACAAAAATACAATAAACAGGTTAAAATATTAAGTCCCAAATGAACACAACGGCTGTGTGTTCATGTCTTAAATTCTACATATATTGGACCTTATATTAACTCAAATCCCTTGAAATCGTAGCTGAATAAATAAAAATATAAACAATTTGATTTTATCCTATGTCAGCTTTTAAGAACCGAGACAAGAAACAAGGACCCACAAATGAGGTCCGTGGAAATACTGCATATGGTTAAGGTTTCTTGTTTTGTTTACTTTTGAATACTAATTTGAATCGAAAACATCATCGAGGAGAACATTGTAGCTGAAAAGTCTCAAAAGTGCAGATCGCAATGATGATTGTCGACCTCCGTTGAAAATGGCACTTTAAGAAAAAGAAGGAGCAACTCTACAAATGCTACAAGCATATCGCATCGGAGGTCAAAAATTCTTGATCTCAGCGCATATTGCAATATCCTGTAGCACGTCGATGCACAATGGTCTATCTAATCTAATCTTATTCCGTAAAACATTAATTGGGTGCAAAATAGCGCATAAAGCCGTTATGAAATTCTCCCACAAGTTGTATGGCTCTCGTTATAGGTGAAGGTTGATTCGTATTCCAATTTAAAAGCAATTAAACATGGAATTGCTGTAATAAACATGTTATAGAGCTATGAAGCTTTACAATTAAGCTCCGAGACCTCGATATGTCACGTTAAAAGTTTACTATGTTTGGTTACCTCAGGGATATGTATATTTGTCTTCGTGACTCATGGATAAAGTTGTGTAAATTGCTAACAGTTTTAAGGTACTCGATGGCCCCTCGGGCGTACTATGTGTGTATCCCATATGGATTGGTGACCACAATTGGTATAAAATATTTAGAACTGCGAGTTAAACTTTCAGCCGCTGTCAATTAGATGGCAGTAGTAACGCTTCGACAGATAAGCTTGTTACATAATATATTAATCTGTATGTCAGTTGCCTTTAGATAGGTTGATAATTTTTCAAAACTAAAAACTGATTTTACGCCCAAGCTAAATAACTAATTTAGATAACATTTCTATGGGACCACCTAACAAGAATGCCCTTTCAAACAAAAAAGAATTTTCCAAATCGTTCTAGGCGTCTTCGAATAACCGGTAAACATACATAAAAAAAGATCGCGACGAATTAATAACCTTTTTTTTTTGGAAGTCGGTTAGAAATTTACGGCAAATAGTACCGTACAAATTAATTTTAACTTATATTTATTTGTTCATTAAGTGTATTTTATTGGATTAATTTTACATTTACGGATGCTTTTAGCTATTTCTGCATTTGGATTTCTATATTATACTATGCGTTTTGTGAAATATTTCGCACTTTTCAAAGCGATAATTCCATTGATTTTTATCGCTATTGGCCTGGTGCTGATCTAGACCCAAATGCGCAAGAACCGTGGCATCTCATTCAATATTTACTACATTTTATATGCCCAAATGTACGGCCGATAGCTACTTCAAGGGTACATTCACTTAATAGTTTGAACAATATTAAAGTATCCGTGAAATAACATTACATAATGTTCTAAAACGTAATTATAGATATGTAGCATCTAATGATGTGACGTCCGGGAATTTTGGAAACTTCAAGAATACTCCCTTAAACATTTCCGGCAATATTTCTAAAAATGCAAGTTAAGATAAATATTCACGGAAATATTGGGAATATTCCCGTAATCTCCAGGGGCACAAAAAAATCACTAGTAGCATCTTAATTGTTGAACACAGACATTCACAGAATAAAGATATTACAACGATATTTTATTTACATAAAAAAAATTGACACAGTTTAACGACTGATTATAAATTTTATTTAGAAATTTTAATCACCTTGATATTACAAATTAAATAGAATTTCACATATGTAGTAAAAAAAATCCAACAAGGCTCAAAATAGACCCAGAAGTCTAAATATTGGTTTCAAAATATTAAGGCGTTTGGACAGAAGTAGCTAAAGATCGAAATAGCTGAAAACAACAAGAGGAGGGCCTTTGCCCAACTTATGGGATCTCAACGGCTTAAAAATTAATAGATAAAGAAATAACGCGCTTTTAGGCATATTTTACCTGTCTTTCATCTAATTCGTACAATAGTTCATAGACTGTATTTCCTCAAAAGAATGAATAGACAGTAAGAGCACAACTTTTTTCCTACACTGTACGTTTTCTATGGCTTTCGTATAGATTTCCTAAAGATATTTTCTATTCGTATAAAGACGGGCTAAGATGATGTTTATAGCAGCATTTTGCAACAATGCATACACATATCGTACAGGTGACCTAATTCCATTGATGATTAAATTATTGTTTGTTTTGATAGATTACGTTTCTTGAGACACGGGTGTAGATGCAATACGATTAGATACAATATGAAATAAAGTCTGATCTACTTCGTGGGAATCGTGAACAATGGCTGCCAAGGTCATTGTCTAGCTTATTATGCAGTTTCGTTTGATTTAGTTAATTTGATTAATATTTGACGTAAACTTGAATAGGCACGCACACATACACAATTTATAGTGTTACCTTGTAGCTGGATCATTCTGAGTTCGCTCGAAATATTGCAGCAAGGGTGTAACATTATTTATATTTTTCTTGTACGACCTCCTAACAGTTAATGAACATTATTTATTTTGTTTAGACGAAAAAAATATATATGTATACCTAAAAAAATATCTAGTTCAGTTCAGTTCAGTTCTGTGCTCACCCAGCCAGCTTTCGCAGCAAGAGCGTTGGAGCTAGGTCCACTTTAGAAAGAACTTGACTGCACTTACAGCTACGGGCCGATATGGGTACTTATCGGTCCTGTTCTACTAGCGCAGCCAAGTCAGACCTCGTTGAACCAGTACCAGACTCGAGAAACCAGGTGAACACGTATATAGGATATTATGGAGCGTGTGGGGGGTTGCAGTCTGGGGGATGGGAAAGACAGGGGAAGTTAGAGTCTACCGTATACCAGCAACAAGTAAACATATAGGAATAGTATACTATACTTGGTGTGTAATAAATAAAAAGGATGGGATACATGACTGCGAATTTTTTGCTGCCGATGATCTTCACTTCCTGATGCATATTTCGAAGAGCGAGGTTGGCTGCATCTTGCTTCACGCAGTGGTAGTCGCGGAAATAGCATTGTATGTTGTGTTCTGTGTAAGTATACTCCTGATTTAAGTTCCATATTCTTCTGACGTTTTCCTCTAAAGTCTTCTTTTATCGGCCTGGTCGCTCGATGTCTTTTTTTCCTTTAATGTAGGTCCTCGCGAAGATTGGTCCCTGCGTCCCTGGCATTACTTTTTATTTCTTCTATTTTATGGAACAATATATTTATCTACGTATTTATTTGTGGTAATTAATATTTTCTTTTATCTTGGGGTCCGTAGGCAGGTTTCCTAGAATTGTCCTATGCGTAAGCGTCGTCTCTCCGTCCAATGATCTTCTCGCCCTGTAAGTGACCCACATGCGGCGCAGATGGCGAGGGTCAGGCGTGAAACAATAGCGGCCGGCTACCTGCTCTGGCGTTGACGCTGGATTGCATCATCTTTAGCGACGTTGTAATTTAAAATATTTGGAGTGCTACGGAGCTTTTTATTGAGATTCCAAGTCAACTATGTAAGTAGTTGTAGCATTACCATGGAATATTCTTTGTCAAATATAAAATTATACGCACCTGCATCCCAAATCTAGTCAAAATATGATACGCATGCGTTCTTTAATCACACCACGTCATGTTTTTTTTTAACCCCTGACGCAAAAAGAGAGGTGTTGTAAGTTTGACGTAACTGTGTGTCTGTTCGCCTAGCCGCAGCATCGCAGCTCCCAAATTAAAGGACCGATTATGATGCGGTTTTCTTGGTTTAAAAGCTGACGTGATTAAAATGTTCCTAGATGTCGGGTTAATTAAAAACTTTTAGGTAGGTATGTTATACGGAGTGAAGAAGGTGAGTCTCTCTCACTAGGACTTTTTTCCCGAGATTCACTAAATTAATAACGCACTTTACTCCGTAGTAATCACTAAACTTCGTCTGTACTCCCACAACACACCACACACTCACTCCGCGTTGATGAAACAAATGAAATATATGTCTGCTATTATCAAAAGCAATTTACCGTTCTTTGCAGTGCGAGGACGTGGAGCCTAATCATAAAGATTTGTACCTATTCCAATTCAACGAAACTGCCTAGAAGTACATGTATCAAATTCAAAATTGTACCGACATGCATCTTAAATCTAACAAAATACCTCGAGCATGCATATTTTCTGGTATTATATATTCCACCTAATTTCAGTCAAGTCCTTTTGTGTTAATGTTCAGGGAATTAGATGATATTATTTGGAAACCTCTCACCCGGATTTTCAGCAACTTTCTTAATTAATAATGCACACTTAGTAGTCACAAAATATCAATGCACTTTCACAGCACAACACACACTCACTGGTTACCTGCTAAATAATTACGTTATACTAATGACTAACAAAAAAAAAAAAGAAACAGGGATAGTCAGTATAAGGACAAGCGGACACGTGTTCTCCAAACGGCCGTCGGCGATAGAATCCTATATGTATACCTAAAAAAATATCTATGTAATTAAAATAAAATTAAGTATTTATTAGAAATTTTACAAATTTGACACAATATGTCATAGTAAAAAAATGTTAAACTTAAACTACTATTAAATGTAGAAATATTTTGCTATAGAGTTTCTTTTTTTATAGTCACGGTCCCCAGAAATGGGAAATAATAACCCGTTATGATGTTTTACCAAAAAATATTTTCAATTAAAAAAATATTTAATATCCACTTTTATTTCATTTTAGTAATCAATGAATGTAAAAAAATATTAACTTATTTTTTTTATTAACGTTGGTCTTATAAAATCCTAATAAATTGCCAAATTATACTCGTCTAGCAAAAAACACACTCATCTCGCGTTTCTCCAAGCCGCGAATTTTCATCGGAAAATCGGAACGTGAAAACTACTCACTTCAAGCGCTAAGAAAACGCATAGCAACGCAGATCGCATCTCGTGGCACTCACTGCACGGCACGCTATTGTAATTGTAATATATGAATTTTCACTGCAAGTCGGTCGTTTTGTAGACGCGTGCGCCGCGTTCGCGCCAAGCTTCGCGGACTGCCTCCTGGTGTTTTTCTTCGCTACACCACCCCACTAGGCGGCGGAAAACTGCGTTTCTGGTATACACTGCAGAAGAAAATTGTATGCTTTTAGCGCTTTTTGACCGCTCCAAAAAGGAGGAGGTTATCCATTCGGCGCGTTTTTTTATTTTATTTTTGTTATCATGGACCGGTTTGTAAAATTCTTTGTTTGAAAGGGAAGGAAATACTTGTCAGGTGAGCCCATAGATTTATCTAAATCGGTTGTGAAGTTTGGGGGTGAAGTCGATTTATAATTTAGATTTTTTTTTTGTTAATGTTGTAAGAACGAATACCTTATTAGGTGTTGAACTACTTACATGTCTACTACTACGTTATGTGCTTAATGTATAGTAATATTAGTAATTTTCAAGTATTAAAAAAACACAAAAAGTCGTCCCTATACAACGTGGAAAGAACATACCCGTAATTAATCAAAGCACGGCTATACTAGATCAGTATCCTTATCCTTACTTATACAAAAGTGAGTTTGTACATTTGTTTGTTTGTTACCACTTCACGCTTCAACCACTGAACGTATTGAGATAAAATTTGATATGGATGTAGTTTGATACCCAGGGAAGGGCCTAGTTTTGATCCCGAAATTCCTACGGGGAGCGAAGCCCACGGGTACAGCTAGGAGCATATTAAAATTAAAATAACAGTAAGTAAACCGAAAAAAAAAAACTTCATTTTCATACAATTTTTCCGGGCGGCTGCATAGTTAAGTATGGAAATGCCATTTTTAGGGTTCCGTAGCCAAATGGCAAAAACGGAACCCTTATAGATTCGTCATGTCTGTCTGTCTGTCTGTCCGTCCGTATGTCACAGCCACTTTTTTCAGAAACTATAAGACCTATACTGTTGAAACTTGGTAAGTAGATGTATTATGTGAATCGCATTAAGGTTTTGACACAAAAATAGAAAAAAACAATAAATATTGGGGGTTCCCCATACTTAGAACTGAAACTAAAAAAAATATTTCTTATCAAACCCATACGTATGTGGTATTTATGGATAGGTCTTTAAAAATGATATTGAGGTTTCTGATATCATTTTCTTCTAAACCGAATACTTTGCGCGAGAGACACTTCCAAAGTGGAAAAAAGTGTGTCCCCCCCACGTAACTTCTAAAGTAAAAGAATGATAAAACTAAAAAAAAATATGATGTTCATTACCATGAAAACTACCAGCGAAAATTGGTTTGAACGAGATCTAGTTAGTAGTTTTTTTTAATACGTCATAAATCATAAACGGCAATTTTACCTTTCATTCAATCAAATCAAATATAAAAATTTAAAAAAATCATTCTACAAGACTTTTATATTATGTTACTTGCTGCTACGGAACCCTTCATGGGCGAGTCTGACTCGCACTTGGCCGCTTTTTTTGTTTTACTGTTATTTTCATTTTATTATACTATAGTGATTTAGCATAGCCCATGGTTCGATTTATTTCGGGTATGTCCCTTCCACGTTGTATAATAACGGTATAAGAGCGTTTACAGACTCAGCCACCGAGGCAGCGTTTTCACCCGCCGTATGTGTAAACGCTCCAAGGATAATTTTTTCTGGTAAAAATTAAATGTCTACTGCTTATGTATGACAACTACATAAATAAGTATGCATAATGTATAATTTGCATCCGTGACTGTGTTGTGTATGGACATTGCATGATTTAAACTGAACCCGTCAAATGCGAGTCCGACTCACGCACGAAGGGTACTAATATTATAAATGCGAAAGTGAGTTCGTATATTTGTTTGTTACCTCATCACGCTTAAACTACTGAACCGATTTGGATGAAATTTGGTATGGATATAGTTTGAGACTCAGGAAAGGACATAGGGTACTCTTTATCCCGAAATTTCCACGAGGAGCGAAGCTCGCGGGTACAGCTAGTATTATATAAAAAGTCATGTTTATTGTATCCCCAATCCCCATACAATAAACATGTTATAATCCCTAAAATATTCGTTTTATTCTGTTTTTATTTTAGTATTTGTTGTTATAACGATAACAGAAATTCTTCATCTTTGAAAATTTCATTTTTAGGGTTCCGTAGCCAAATGGCAAAAACGGAACCCTTATAGATTCGTCATGTCTGTCTGTCTGTCCGTCCGTATGTCACAGCCACTTTTTTCAGAAACTATAAGACCTATACTGTTGAAACTTTGTAAGTAGATGTATTATGTAAACCGCAATAAGGTTTTGATACAAAAATAGAAAAAAAACAATAAATTTTGGGGGTTCCCCATACTTAGAACTGAAACTCAAAAATTTATTTTTCATCAAACCCATACGTGTGGGGTATCTATGGATAGGTCTTCAAAAATGATATTGAGGTTTCTAATATCATTTTTTTCTAAACCGAATACTTTGCGCGGGAGACACTTCCAAAGTGGAAAAAAGTGTGTCCCCCCCCCCCCATAACTTCTAAAATAAGGGAATTATAAAACTAAAAAAAATACATGATGTTCATTACCTACCATAAAAACTACCAGCGAAAATTGGTTTGAACGATATCTAGTAAGTAGTTTTTTTTTAATACGTCATAAATTATAAACGACAATTTACCTTTCATTCAACTCAAATATCAAAATATTAAAAAAAAAATACTACAAGACTTTTATATTATGTTCTTTGCTACTACGGAACCCTTCATGGGCGAGTCTGACTCGCACTTGGCCGCTTTTTTTAGCTATCACGGTTCATGAGACAGCCTGGTGACAGACGGACAGACAGACAGACGGACGGACAGCGGAGTCTTAGTAATAGGATCCTGTTTTTCCCCTTTGGGTACGGAACCTTGCAGAAGTTGCCAAGCGATGATATTAATTATCCAGTTTAGCCCACCCAAATCGTAATTTCCTCAAGTGTGACGAACATTTCTGAATTTTAAGATTTATATCATTTTTGTTATATCCTGTTTGCTGTATAAATGTCGCAGTTGGATTGTATAATCCGCTGTTGTTCAAAAAACTCTAGCTGTTTCGCATTACAGCTCGGTTTTGTAATACAGCTGAAAATCGTTCAGCTAGATTGTCCAATGTGTTACGTTTAACAAACTAGCTAACGTAAGATTGTGGATCGATTAGTTCAGAATTCTGCCACTTTTGGCTTGTGAAATGTCGTGTCATAACAACAAATATGGCCTCTCATAAAGTAAATTCTTCGCCGCATTCCGGGACTAAGATGTTTTCATCAAGAGACATCGGGGGCATTGTTTGTGATTTCGGACTGCAATAGATTGAAAAGAATAAAGCAGACCTATAGCTTGGTTCCCATATTGTTATTTCGGCGCCCGCCTTCCGGCACGATGGAATATTTACGTGGATTTCGGTTTACATAATTTCAATATCCAATTGCATCGAGCTTATTATCATTCTTCATTGGTGTTTTATGAAAAAATAATAAAGAACAACTATTGTCTCCTCATATATTATTTTGTTTGGTAACACAGTTTTATTTAATAATGGTAACCCTATATGTCATCTCAACGCTAGCTGTTTTGTAAAACGTAATTACGTAACACATTGACAAACCTCCCCCTGCGGGAAACAGGCGTGATATTATGTATGTATGTATGTATTGACAATCGAGCTAAACTATTTTCAGCTGTTTTACAAAACTGAGCTGTAATGCCAAACAGCTAGAGTTTTTGAATAACAACGGATTATACAATTGAACTGCGACATAAATACCATCAGTAATTGAATGATGATAATGAAATAGGGTCTGGAAAAGGTGAGAAAATGACGTCTAACTTGAATTGAAATAATGTGCTAGCCATCATGTGGACTCCCCAGGTCATCATCATCATCATCATTTCAGCCGCATAACGTCCACTGCTGGACATAGGCCTCTCCCAAAGATTTCCAAAATGACCGATCAAGAGCGGCCTGCATCCAGCGCTTTCCAGCGACCCTGGTCAGGTCATCTGACCACCTTGTAGGTGGGTGCCCTACGCTTCGCTTGCCAGTACGCGGTCGCCATTCAAGAACCTTTTTGCCCCATCGGCCATCGGTTCGTCGCGCTATGTGTCCCGCCCACTGCCACTTCAATGAGCTAATCCGCTTGGCTATGTCAGTGACTTTTGTTCTCCTACGGATTTTCTCATTTCTGATTCGATCACGTAGGGAAACACCGAGCATAACCCTCTCCATAGCGCGTTGAGCGACCTTGAGCTTTCTTATGAGACCCATAGTAAGGGACCACGTTTCAGAGCCATAAGTCATCACTGGTAACACACATTGGTTGTAGACCTTAGTCTTGAGGCACAGAGGTATTTTGGACCTCAGGTACAGGTTTATAAATTGGTGGGCCCTTACTACCTGTGTTATATGTCAAAAAATCTATGAATAAATAGTTTACAAGCGTTACTTTATTTTGCAATTTATCTTGTATGTATGCATGTATGAATGTTTGTTTAGGTCAAATCTTGCAACTCAATTTTCAACCAGTTATCCTCAAATCCTCAAATTTTGCATTCTTGTGTTCGTCGACATGACAATACAATATTATGGAGTCAATGAGCTGTTCAGATGATGTAGCCGGGAGATATTCGACGAAACTCAGTTATAAAACACCATAAACTCATTGAGTAGGACTCGTTTGATTTGTTTTAACGAGCACTTTATGGTATACTAGGCCTGATCTGATCACGGAGACAGAAGGTGGTCAATGGATCTCAGTAATAAAACGACGCAACTCCATCGAGTTAGGGCTTATTTCATTTGTCTTAATAAGTACTTTGCCCTCACAATAAAACTTGTACAAAAAATGATTTAAAAAATATATATTTTTTTATCTAAACATATGTGTTTTGTAGTAGATTGCCATCCATTCTGATTCCTCCCCTAAAACCACAGCACAGATCTGGGATAGCGCATTTAATACATAAAATCAACGTTTTCAACATATCTTTACGCTTTCCTCCTACTCGTTTTAAGAAAAAACTCATGAAAATGCCTAGGTTTTTTATGAGCCAGCCACCAATTGGGCAGGAAACCAGTTAGAGTCTAATTGGTTTCGTGAGACTAGAGGTCAAAGCGATACAAGGTAGTTCTACTAACAATCAGGGATCAAGTATTAAAATGTTAACACTGAATCAGATTTTCGTCATAATTGGGCAGATTGTACTTTTAAAATATTAGTTTTACAATAGCGTCGCTTGGTAATTGTCGAGTATGGGCATAATTTGCAGCAGTGTCGGCAACACCGGAGCGGTTGCACAGCGCCGGTATGCTAAACGAGTCCATATCTCGATGCCATCTTAATGATACCGGTGTGAAAGGGTGATATCTTTTATATCTGCAAATATTGTCGGCTGAAGATTTAAAAATTAATTTGAAAAATACAGTAAATATCTTGTTATTCACTGTTTAACTATATTATTTACACAATGATTGAAATCTTTACCGGGATAATGGCTTTACAAAAAAAACTAACCTGTAATAGCTCCATTTGTTTTCGAAATTTGCCTGACTTAAATATAGTTGTAAACGCGAGCGGGAGCCTTTCATTTATAATATGAATTTATTGTAATAAAACAATTGAAAAAAGGAATTGCGTTAATGCTTGTAAGAATCAATCGCCGACCATGCGGATCGGTTCCCAATCCGTAGGTTGTGATGTGATTGAATGCTGTCTGTAGGCGATGATTTAGTGCTGCGGTGAACATATATCATGGAAAAAATCGAAACATAATAAACGTTAGATACCATTTATTCCACAGGTACTGCGACAATGTTTAATATGTTTTCGATTAGATAATGTTTAGTTTCTTAAAATGCAAGAAATAAAAAATCACTTTTAGTGGTCTATAATATATTCTGTGGTAATTTGACAAATTAATTTAAAAAAAGCAGATTTTTACCATGTTTTATGGGCATAGGCGTGGCGAAAGGAAAAATATCTTTGGTCAATCGGTTAGATTATTAAAAAATATTGTACACGTATTTTTTCATTTCTCTGAGAAACCAAAAATGACAAAGATACAGCGCATATAAATTTCGCGGGACGTCACGGCTGGGTACGATTTTTACTTAAGTGTGACGTCGCAAGCCCCTCTCCGGAACTTTGACGCTCCGTATCTTTGTGAATTTTTACTTTTTTGGTAATCTGTTTGAAAAATACGGGTCCAATATTTGGATAATCTAAAAAACAGACTAATTATAATCGTACTTTTCGGACCCTGTCGTCATTTATAGCGACTGATTTAATCTAGACAAAAAAAAAAGAATCTTAATATAACTGTTTTGTTTATGCTTAAATATTAAATTTCCGCTTTCTACTATGTTTTTTTTAAAAATATAAACGTATATTTCTTAGTGACAGTTTATTGTGTTGCTAACTTAGTTCTGAAAAACGCTGCAAACCATGCGACGGACGAGTGAAATTGTCGTCGCGTGCGCACTTTCCATCTCGCGGACATTTCGCCGTTTTTTCTTTAGTAAAACTAAGGATAACTTAGTTTTTAGTCAGATATTGTAGAAGGTAAATTTGTTATTGCTTTTTACATACGAGTACTTTGGGTGTTAGTATGCCTCTCGTTGAGTTTATTTTTTAATCCTTTAAGTTGTATATGAGTAAACATCCATAAATTGTAAAAGTTAGAGCTTATTTTTATATTTGTTTATTTAAATGGCCACAATGGTACAAAAGGTGGAATAATATGCCAATACATTCTCCACCAGTCTAACGTTTAGAAAAAACAGAAAATAATTATTCATCTGCGATCGGCCCTTAAAAATGCGCAACTACATAGTCTACATACACTATATGTAGGGATGCAACGATACGGCTATTACGATACCAATACAAATGATGAATACATCGTAATGGCCAAATACGATAACGAATTACGATACGAATGCATTACGATATTTGTTTAATACCATTTTGATGAATTTATTAAGCTTTGTTGTATGTTATAATTGTAAGCACAGAGTAATAATATACTACGTACAATTGTAAGACAAAGAAAAAATATAAAATAAAGTTATGCATTTTTAATCAATATATTTATTAATTTTATCAATTTTCATCATTAACTTATATTTTAAATTGTTACTTTTTGTTACATTTACATATTATTAATTAATTTTAATTGTAGTCGTAATTTATAACTGGCAATATTCAGAAAACACAACATATTTAAGTTTTTTCCCTTAAGTCGGTTTCTCTCATCACTGTGTATCAGTCTTGCCTGCCTGCTTAAAACTGTCAATGCCAATAGTGACGGATGCGAAGCGTTCAGAAATTGACGCGTTATGCGTTTCGTTTCACATGAAAAAGTAAAAATTTAAAAATTTTGAAGTAAATGTATCGTAAAAATATCGTATCGTAATATTTACGATAACGAATAATCGTAAAGGTTTACGATAATCGCCGATATACGATTATCGTATCGGTATCGTTGCATCCCTAACTATATGTATAATACCTACATAATATAATTGTATGATGATATACGGTTAATTACAACAATACTTGCGTTGGACCAAGTAAGCTTGATTTTTGTGATTTGCTCTTATCTAATTCGCCATAACTTAATTCTGTGCCATAACTAAGCGCAATAAAAAAATGGTTTGCGCCTTATGTGAAATAATTCGTTGTCGTTGTTTATTTATTTCTTTATCAATGAAAAGTATATTACCATTGGACGTCCGATTCTTCCCCAACAAGGTTATCTTTAACTTTGCCTCGACAGTAGTGCATTTATTATAGACTCTAATACTAAAACAAATAGAACTTATTATAGCATGTGGTAAAACTGGTCGCATTGCTTTGTAATCAATATTCGCTAATAAATCTGTAATTTTGCGAATACATGACATTATAAGTGTGCGTAAGAACATGTTATGCATGATCAGGAGCTATCAATTTATCCGCTTTCCTAGTTTTGTGCGTTGCCTCTTTTTATTGATTTATTGATAGACTTACAATTTTGATATAGACTTATCAATATTTTTATAGACAGATTTTTATTAAGAATGAATATTAAGGTATAATTAGAAACAGTGAGTGGATTGTTACAGACGGATCCTGGATAAAAAGTGAAGCCAGTTTGGGATCTCTTGTCTCGGTGGCCCGGCTAGGCGGGGTAGATAAGCGTGCGCGTGTGCGCATGTGCAACTAGGATGTTGTTTGATGATGTTGTTTTAAAGATAAATTGTATGTGTTGTAGTATGTCGCGCGCTAGATGTGTATAGTTAACACAATATCTTCGTTTGAATTCATTTCGTTTTATATAAAGGGACACTGAAACAATCTGGACAATCAAATGTTAAGGGTCCTCCGACCCTAGACCAAAATACAACTTTCCATACAAACGTAGTCTACGTTTTATTTCAAAACGACATGTCCGATTTGGGCAAAATTTTGTAATTTCAAAGATATTGCAATTATCTAGGTTTATAACTAGTTTCCGACTGTAAAAATATGAACTTGAAATAGAATATAGTGTTTCATATCATTTTTGACCATTAGTATGGGAAACTTCTAAATCGTTATATTTTCTTTCCAGTTCATAATTTTACTGTAGGAAACCAGTTATAACCCTAGATAATTGCAATTTCTTTACAATTACCAATTTTTACCGGAATCTGACATGTGGTTTCAAAATTAAACGTAGACTACGTGTTTGTATGGAGAATTCTAGGGTCGGGGGACTCTTAAGTAATCACCAAATTACTGATTAAAAAATATTTAGTATTTATATGAAAGTTTCTTTCATTTCCGGCAAAAAAATCAGTACGATGTAGTATTCGTTGGGATAGTCATGTATTTTATTAACATCTCTATTACGACTGTAAGATACATACATGTCCCGCCTGATAAATTACTACAAATTTCATTTTACTTCTAAGCCCATATATGTAAGGTTTTTGCAGAAGCACTTCGTTATTAATCAAAGGTAATTGTATCGTTGCGTGTGCTAATGTGATTTTCGTAATATTAACACTTCCCGGTGTCATTGCGCGAGTTGAATAACCCGACGTAATCACGGCACGATAAATAAACACGAACCGTCTTATTATAAAACGCAGACTAATTTTAGGGCACGGTTTAAACCATTACTTATTCGATCGAATTAAGTTGACAGTGACGAAAGAAAAGGTCAACGAAGGACAACATATTTCGTAGGGTCTTTTTGTTTTGGGCGGATAATGATTAAAACCAAGTACTTACTAAAGTTAAGAGGGCCCTTCCCGGTCCGTATATCGTCAATGCGAGCATGGTTGGAAATGCTTGTTGTTTCATCCAGCGCAATGATAGAAAAAAAAGCAAAGTGAAAAGAGAGAGATAGCTCCTGAGCGCTCAGTTTGCATTCTATTGTACGAAATTAGTATTATTATTAACTATTCATTTAACGAATATTAACTTTTGATAGATACGTGTTTTTTAGAAAGCCGAAAAATACGAGTGTGTAAAATGAATGTTTTTCAAACAAATATTTTCTTTACTTTTACAATTCATGAGTAACGTACGAGTAGTATGATCGGCCGAAGTTCAGGTAAAATTTGTACAAAAAAGCAGATTTTTCGAGGCTTATACCGAATTTGTTTTTCGTTTACGAGCGTTTGTATGAAAAGTAAGGCGGGTTGGGCGCTCTTAAATCGAGTTTTGTATTAAGACAGGACATCTTTTACAATATTTATAGTATTTTGAGACCCAGGGAAGGATATAGAATAGTTCTTATTCCGAAATGCTCACGGGAAGCAAAGATTCGCTCTCCGTGGGGATTTCGAGATCCATAACAAATTTCATTTAAATGTGTTTAGTGGTTGAAGTGTGAAGAGGTAACAAATATACAAACTCACTTTCACATTTATAATATTATTTAGGATAAGGATAGGATACGTCTGTTTTCTTTACGTCTAATTATTGGGTTACAAAGGTATTGAAAGTATTTTTTTATATCCCAAATCTTTCCAAACAATTGTTTAGTTAAAAATCCTCCTTTGCCGTTTGCATGGATATTCGGAGTACACTCTGCGAGTATACCGTCCGTGAATAATATTATAAAGCTGCGTAAGGTTTACGTAGTAACTTATTAGTAATCTGTGGTAAGGTGTCGAGTAGGATTAGAGTAAATGTAGACTTGTCCTTAGGTATAGAAAGAAACAATTTAAGTAATAAGTATTTATATTTATTTGACGACAGTGGCATACGACCAACTTTTTATTTTCTTTTAAATATTTTCAAACCGACGAAGCATAGAGAAGTTTCTAAATTTAATACTCGGCCACGGAGAAAACGCTGCAGATCGTGAGAGTACCTTTAGATCTAGTAAACGTATGGAAAATTGAGGATCGTCTAAACTATTATGTCCTTTACTTTTTTACTTTCAAAGCCTCACCCTTTCAACAACCTTGTTTTGACATCAATAAATAAAATCAACGTTGGAATGCTCTTATTTTTATTCGCTGCATGCCAGTGTCGGACTGGCCATAGAGCCGAAGTGGTATTTTCTCGCCGGGCCCCAATTTGCGCAGGCCTTATCAAGCCTACCTAAGCTGAAATTCTAACCGATCTGATTAATTGTGGTATGGTACGTACCTTTGAGCATCTTGAATGCTTTTTCGCTTAAATGAGGAGCCCTAACACCCGGGTCTATGTGCCAGTTAGTGTCCCGACTTCCTGCTGAACATACCGCACTGTACGCTGTAGAAGTACCACAAATAGAAATAAGCGGCCAAGTGCGAGTCGGACTCGCCCATGAAGGGTTCCGTAGTAGCAAATAACAATATAAAAGTCTTGTAGTACTTATGTTTTTTTAATTTTTATATTTGAGTTGATTGAATGAAAGGTAAATTGCCGTTTACGATTTATGACGTATTAAAAAAAAAACTGCTTACTAGATCTCGTTCAAACCAATTTTCGCTGGTAGTTTTCATGGTAATGAACAACATATATTTTATTTAGTTTTATCATTCTCTTATTTTAGAAGTTACGGGGGGGGGGACACACTTTTTTCCACTTTGGAAGTGTCTCTCGCGCAAAGTATTCGGTTTAGAAAAAAATGCTATTAGAAACCTCAATATCATTTTTGAAGACCTATCCATAGATACCCCACACGTATGGGTTTGATGAAAAATAAATTTTTGAGTTTCAGTTCTAAGTATGGGGAACCCCCAAAATTTACTGTTTTTTTTCTATTTTTGTGTCAAAACCTTAATGCGGTTCACATAATACATCTACTTACCAAGTTTCAACAGTATAGGTCTTATAGTTTCGGAAAAAAGTGGCTGTGACATACGGACGGACAGACAGACAGACAGACATGACGAATCTATAAGGGTTCCGTTTTTGCCATTTGGCTACGGAACCCTAAAAATACCCGACCACGACCCTGCAGTCTCAGTTCGAACCCGTTGCATGTTCCTTACGGGTCAAATAAAATAACTGGAAAAATAACTAATCGCAGTTATGTTTTCAAATGTGGGAACTCCAATATCCCAGTACCATTGGACTGTATCAGTTCATTGGGTTTCGCAGCCGGTTTCCCATGAGGCGGGAGGCGCGCGCGCAGTTATGTTATCGCGATCACCATCTTTGCGCAAGCGAGGTATTGTTCTGTAAGAGTGGCGCCACTATCGCCGCCGATCTACACTAATTGCAGACATTGCCGGTCGAACGTGGAAAATAATCGACTGTTAGCTGTTACCAAATTCTCTTCAGATAATACTATCTATATGTCTATAATATGTCATAATGCCCTCGAAATTTATTTAATAATTAATAATTATAACAATAACAATAATAATTATTAACATAATTATTTATCTTCCTTGTCACTAGATGGCGCTATAAGTAATAGTTAAAACAAGAATAAAATGACTATTATTGAAATAAAGTTGTACTCTTATTAATTAAATATGACTTATATCATTATATGAACTGCAATAAATATTTTTAGCCCGGGAGTGTTGAATACATCACTTCCGTTCGTAGCCAAATGGCAAAAACGGAACCCTTATAGATTCGTCATGTCTGTCTGTCTGCCTGTCTGTCTGTCCGTCCGTATGTCACAGCCACTTTGTTCCGAAACTATAAGAACTAGACTGTTTAAACTTGGTAAGTAAATGTATTCTGTGAACTGCATTAAGATTTTTACACAAAAATAGAAAAAAAACATAAATTATGGTCTCCATACTTAAAACAGAAATTCAAATATTTATTTTTCATCAAACCCATACGTGTGGGGTATCTATGGATAGGTCTTCAAAAATGATATTGAGGTTTCTAATATAATTTTTTTCTAAACTGAATAGTTTGCGCGGGAGACACTTCCAAAGTGGAAAAATGTGGGTCAACCCTGTAAGTCTCGATTTTAAGTAATCGTAAGGTATTAAGATAGGAATTGCTAGAAATGAAAGGGACGACTTGCCTGCTATGGGATTTCAATCTCGCACTTCGGCCCATTGCCTCGATTTGCGCGAAAAGAATACTTTGTTCGTTCAACCTTCTTTACCCAAAGGTTGGCTGTGTACTTATGATTATTGTCAAACTTAGTTGGTGCGATAAATATTTTTATCTTCTTTGTTCCACAGCGTCTCTCCCCGGCACCGAGGCCGCCCACCAACTCGTAGTATGCGTCCGCAACAAATGCACGCCAGAGGAGGCTCTCAACGTGCTGCGGGAGCTGCCCAACCCGCTGCGGGAGGGCGAGCAGCCCGCGGCGGCGCAGGCGGCGCCCCACAACCCGCTCAAGATAGACGTCTTTGTCCAGACACTGCTGAACCTTGGCAGCAAGAGCATTTCGCATAGCTTTGCCGCCATTTCCAAGTTCCATTACGTGTTTAAGGTTGGTCTTGTAATTTAACTGTTTATTGAGTACTTCTTTAGAGTAGAATTGGTTTTGTAAAAAATTAAATATTTTATTATAACAATATTTTATAAGTAGATTATCGTTCAAAAAAAGCTAACTGATTTTTCGCAGGCAACCTTATACCACTGTGTTCATAATAAAATAATCTTTATTTTCATTTAATAATAATTCAATAATAAGACCGGTGCCAAATGCTAGATCTATCAATTTACCTGTTTATACCTGGCAACCCGAAAGTTGTGACCGGAAAAGAATAGGCAACCTAACGTTTGCATATTCTATGGGCTTCACACTTTCGATTGGTATAGAATTTGTCTATAATAATCAAACCGGTGAAATAAAAATAAAAAAATATTATTAATTAATCATATCCTGGACTGAATTTTGTAAGGCAACCCATATGCAATATATTTATTGACATTTTAAATTAAACTTAAAATACGTTTCATCATATTATATAAACGTCTCGGTGAAGGTTTTATATCGGGATCTTAGATCAGTAGCGAGAGAGCGATGAAACGCTATCTACAACTTGGCTGGTGCTATTTCATGCCATCGCTCTCTCTCGCCCTTGCTAATGACGGTTCTGAGGGATAGAAAAGGATAGCAGCATGCGAAAGTGCTGTTCCATGCTAACAGATATGTAGCCCAACCCTAAAAGATGTATTGGTCTCCAGATCCTAGCAGAATCAGAGGAGGCTCAAATTTGCATCCTCCGCAACGTGTGGGAGCTGTGGCAGCGCCACCCGCAGATGGTGTGCGTGCTCGTGGATAAGATGCTGAAGACGCAGATCGTGGAGTGCAGCGCCGTCGCCACGTGGCTCTTCTCCAAGGAGATGGCGCCCTTCTTTACGCACGCGTACCTGTGGGAGGTGCTGCACCTCACCATTGATAAGATGAACAAGCATGTCTCGAAACTGAGTAAGTTGGGATTTTTTTCATCCTAACCTAGAACATGTAAGGTTTTAGCGGATATGTCAGTTCTTTTTGGCAAACAAGATGCTGCAGCGCAGTCGAGTTGAGGGAAAATACATTTTCAAGGTGTCTATAAGCATTTTAGATTCATCCACCATCTAGGAATGTAGTATAGACTGTCGGCTTAACCTGCCTTTTTAAGCTGCGTAGGCGATGAAGATAAACACCTGATTCTGGTAGGGTCGCCATGTGGCAAGGGGTAGGCGCATCGAATAAGACACAAGACTGCACCGGATGACGCTCTCTCTTATTCTGTCTTATCATTCCAATCATGTCATTTCTTCGAGCGCAAACGGCTGCACCAATTTTGATAAAATTTAGTAGGCAGGAAGCTGACATCCTAGGTTAACACATAGGCTGCTTTAGGCGCGGCTAACACCGCAGGGCGCAGCAAGTATTATTTGAGTACTTAATCTAACTTATGCTAAGTCCCGCTTCACAGGCGAGTTCGTTCGACAAGACTTGAGTGTTTACCGTTCGTGTCCTAAAAACTTACAAAATCACTAAGCCCTTTAAATCTGTACATAAGCGCCATCATAACACGACACTTATAAAATGATTTCGATTTCAGGTGGAGAGCTCCAACAAGCCAGGGAGGCGTTAGCGCGAGCGGATTCCAGCAGTTCAGATTCAGAGGACGAAGGCGGCAGCAAGAAAAAGAAAGATCAGGACAAGCCCACCGAAGAGGTAAGATATAGTTTTATTATTTGTGGGTGGGTTCTGTGGGTTAATTTAGCCTTTTTAACAAAGTAGGTTACGGGAATGTAAAGTGGAATGACTTGAAGAAAATAATGGTACGGCTCTGTGACTGTTTGCTTTTGTATGTTGGTCGTCAAAGGTTAGGTCATGTGTGAATATTTTAAATGCGAAAATTTGAATGGATGTGCGGATGTTTGGATACTTGTTCCGTTTTCACAGCAGAATGGTTGAACAGATAGAACAGATGGATTGGCATTTGGCATGTAGATAGCTTATTACCTATATCAACACAGGAAAATCTATATATCAATAAAATGCGAGGTTCCCATAGAGTTATCATAATTTACCATGCCGGCAACGCCGCGATCATTAGCTATTTTCTTTTCAGGCCGTCGAGCGAATGGAAGAGCGTCTGGAGGCGGCGCACATGGACCAGAAGCGGCTGTTCCTGATCGTGTTCCAGCGGTTCATCATGATCCTGTCGGAGCACCTCGTGCGCTCCGACACGGACGCTCGCGACCCCGACACACACTGGTACCGCAGCACCGTGGGCCGCCTGCGGCAGGTGTTCCTCGTGGTCAGTACACATATATACACCCCGCGACCCCGACACACACTGGTACCGCAGCACCGTGGGCCGCCTGCGGCAGGTGTTCCTCGTGGTCAGTACACATATATACACCCCGCGACCCCGACACACACTGGTACCGCAGCACCGTGGGCCGCCTGCGGCAGGTGTTCCTCGTGGTCAGTACACATATATACACCCCGCGACCCCGACACACACTGGTACCGCAGCACCGTGGGCCGCCTGCGGCAGGTGTTCCTCGTGGTCAGTACACATATATACACCCCGCGACCCCGACACACACTGGTACCGCAGCACCGTGGGCCGCCTGCGGCAGGTGTTCCTCGTGGTCAGTACACATATATACACCCCGCGACCCCGACACACACTGGTACCGCAGCACCGTGGGCCGCCTGCGGCAGGTGTTCCTCGTGGTCAGTACACATATATACACCCCGCGACCCCGACACACACTGGTACCGCAGCACCGTGGGCCGCCTGCGGCAGGTGTTCCTCGTGGTCAGTACACATATATACACCCCGCGACCCCGACACACACTGGTACCGCAGCACCGTGGGCCGCCTGCGGCAGGTGTTCCTCGTGGTCAGTACACATATATACACCCCGCGACCCCGACACACACTGGTACCGCAGCACCGTGGGCCGCCTGCGGCAGGTGTTCCTCGTGGTCAGTACACATATATACACCCCGCGACCCCGACACACACTGGTACCGCAGCACCGTGGGCCGCCTGCGGCAGGTGTTCCTCGTGGTCAGTACACATATATACACCCCGCGACCCCGACACACACTGGTACCGCAGCACCGTGGGCCGCCTGCGGCAGGTGTTCCTCGTGGTCAGTACACATATATACACCCCGCGACCCCGACACACACTGGTACCGCAGCACCGTGGGCCGCCTGCGGCAGGTGTTCCTCGTGGTCAGTACACATATATACACCCCGCGACCCCGACACACACTGGTACCGCAGCACCGTGGGCCGCCTGCGGCAGGTGTTCCTCGTGGTCAGTACACATATATACACCCCGCGACCCCGACACACACTGGTACCGCAGCACCGTGGGCCGCCTGCGGCAGGTGTTCCTCGTGGTCAGTACACATATATACACCCCGCGACCCCGACACACACTGGTACCGCAGCACCGTGGGCCGCCTGCGGCAGGTGTTCCTCGTGGTCAGTACACATATATACACCCCGCGACCCCGACACACACTGGTACCGCAGCACCGTGGGCCGCCTGCGGCAGGTGTTCCTCGTGGTCAGTATACAACACTCGATGGTTCTCTACACATTTGTACAGCAATCGATCTTTCCGTTTCCACATTTATGCAACAATCGGTCGTTCTCTGCACATTTGTATAACTATCGATCTTTCCTTTTTCACATCTATACAACAATCTATCTTTCTCTTTGCATATTTGTACAACAATCGATCTTTCCCTTTCCACATTTATACAACAATCGATCGTTCTCTGCACATTTGTATAACTATCGATCTTTCCTTTTTCACATCTATACAACAATCTATCTTTCTATTTGCACATTTGTACAACAATCGATCTTTCCCTTTTCACATTTGTACAACAATCGATCTTTTCCTTTCCACATTTTTACACAATCGATCATTCTCTACACATTTGTACAACAATCGATCTTTTCCTTTCCACATTTATGCAACAATCGATCGTTCTCTGCACATATTTGTATAACTATCGATCTTTCCTTTTTTACATCTATACAACAATCTTTTTTTCTCTTGCACATTTGTACAACAATCGATCTTTCCCTTTCCACATTTGTACAACAATCGATCTTTTCCTTTCCACATTTATACAACAATCGATCGTTCTCTACACATTTGTACAACAATCGATCTTTCCCTTTCCACTTTTGTACAACAATCGATCTTTTCCTTTCCACATTTATACAACAATCGATCGTTCTCTACACATTTGTACAACAATCGATCTTTCCCTTTCCACATTTGTACAACAATCGATCTTTTCCTTTCCACATTTATACAACAATCGATCGTTCTCTACACATTTGTACAACAATCGATCTTTCCCTTTCCACATTTATGCAACAATCGATCGTTCTCTGCACATTTGTATAACTATCGATCTTTCCTTTTTCACATCTATACAATAATCGATATTTTCCTTTCCACATTTATACAACAATCGATCGTTCTCTGCACATTTGTACAACTATCGATCTTTCTATTTTCCTTTTTTCTGTACTCCAATGACATATAAGCTTGTAATAAAAAAAAGAAATATTTGCTCATTTTATAACCAACTGATTGAGCAAGGGCCTTAATATTGACCAAACTACACAACCGATTTTGATAAAATTTCTATGGGACCATCTCGGATTTCAAACAAAAAAGATTTTTTCAAATCGGTCCAAGGGTCTTCGAATAATCGGTGAACATACTTAAAATTACTAGATCGGTCATTTTGGAAATCTTCGGGAGAGGCCTATGTCCAGCAGTGGACGTTATGCGGCTGACATGATGATGATACATAAAAAAAAACCGGGCAAGTGCGAATCGGATTGGCGCACTAAGGGTTCCGTACCATTATCTATAAAAAATCGCGATTGTTGTAAGGGAGCCCCCCTTAAATATTAATTTTATTTTGTTTTTAGTGTTTGCTGTTATAACGGCAACAGAAATACATAATTTGTGAAAATGTCAACTTTAGCTATCGCGGTTCTTGAGGTACAGCCTGGTGACAGACAGGACAGACATCGAAGTCTTAGTAATAGGGTTCCGTTTTTATCCTTAGGGTACGGAACCCTAAAAAAAGATCGCGACGGATTGATAACCTTCTCCTTTTTTGAAGGTTAAAAACAACGTTAATTTTGCAGCATCACGAGCAAGTGCAGAAGTACAGCAGCACGCTGGAGACGCTGCTGTTCACGCAGGACCTGGACCCGCACATCCTGGACGTGTTCCACCAGTTCGTGGCGCTCACCGCGTAGGCGGCTATGGCGGCGAGTCGTGGAGCAAAGACTGCTTGTTGGTACAGCTGAGGTTTAGTAAGGGTTTTGGTTTGAGTGACGTAATTATATTTGTTCCATCGAAAGTGCACATTTTCAGGAGTTACATAACTGAGTTCTCTTACTTTAGACATTTTCATACAAACGTAGTCTAACTTTTATCACAGAATTAATAATAGTATTACATACAGAACGGAAACTCGCACCGTCCCCCGCAATCTGGTGTCCCCGCAACCCTTCCCCCGTTATTGTGAGGTGTAAGTGGCAGTAAAACAGGGTTATTGGTAGTCGCACGTTGACATGACGCGAGTCACTTAGGATTATTAAATTATAATGGTGAGAAACTGCGCACATTATCATTGTTTATCCACGGAAAACAATAAATAACGAAAATTTTATAGATTTCCGAGTGATAAAAACAGGTAAGCAAAGCAACAAATTCTGTGGTGGCGACCCTGATTGTTTAACTCACACATTTGACGTGTGCACGGACGGATTGTTTCGCTTGTAGTAGTACTAGGTATATATGCTGCTCCGTTTGTATGAAGTGCCATACCTGTGCTTTTATTTGAAATTACATGTCAGATCATCAACCCATCACTGTATTGATTGCTTTTCCATCTTCTCGCCCACCATGACGCTAAAAGTGGCTTTTGGGTCTTGTGGCCCTGGGCTCTGCATAGAACCGCAAGACCCAAAATGTTCTGTCTGCCCCATTAGGGATAAAGACGTGATAGTATGTATGTATGTATGTTACATGTCAGATTTCGGTAAAATTTTGGCATAAATTGATTAACTTGAAAGAAAATAAAAGGGTGTAGAAGTTTCCCATACTGATGTTCTTCAAGTCCATATTTTGACTGTAAAAACCAGCAATATGCCTACTGTACTTGCACATATATGTGCAATTTATTTGAAATCTGATACGTCCTTTTGAAATAAAAGCTTAGACTACGTTTGTATGGAAAAGTCTGATTCTGTCTAGGGTAAGTTAACTCTTAATAACTGAAAATAGGGACAGTTATTTCTGAGTACTATACAAACGCGCTAAATAAAATGTATGTGGGAGATCGGATTTTTTCCTCTAACCTCCATACTCAGAGTGATAACAAAGGCGGCGATAGAATGGTAGGCAAGTCATTATGGACGATGATTATATTCCGGGGGAGGAAGCATGTAATGTGTCGTCAGCATATTGATTTCGAAAACAATTAGATCCAGATGTCCGAAAATGAAATACTTAATAATAGATATGAAAGAGGATATAATTTACGGTACTGAACGATTTCTATTCTGGAATTTTAATTTAAAATCGAAATATGTAATATCGAGCGTTTATCAGATCCTAGTATTTCTTACAAAGTAAGTATGAACTAAGTTTTTTTTGAACACAAATTATAGCCAAGAATGTATTTTAACACGCGATTATCTAAAAATATAATGTAAGCGACTAGTGAATATCTCGCATTTGCTTTTGTAAATAAACGATTGTGAACTTAATTTGTAGTATTCATTCAAATTCTACCTATCTAGTGTTGTGTAAAAAAAATACGTCGTTCTATAACGGACCTGAATGTCATCTCTTACAAAGAGGAAGATGTAACATATATTCTTACCAAATTGGGGTTCGGTATTTGGAAAAAAACGCCAAAGTTTATAAATATAAGGGATTTTATTTGCTACGGAACCAAAGTTGACACGCGAAGACACGTCTTCCTGATGTCTCAGGTCTAAGTCGCGTTTAGCCGAGGTCCAAGTATCACGCCAAGGTTGTCGCACTAAGGTAGGGTTCTTTCGCTTGGGTTCGCTTCGAAGTGATCGCTTTGACAGCTTCATAGAGTGTAATAGCTCGTATCGTATCGAACTGGCCTGATGCGCACTTGATCTCCTTTTTATATCCATCTATATGGAAATACTACCCTATTTTCGAATATTCTCCATACTTACCGAATGTGTTTTGATGACGAGAAACGTCGGCGCCGGTATCATGCGTGTGTGAGTGCATCGAAATCAAAAGCCGACCCAACAACTCGATACTTTCGCTTGCATCATTCTGACGTATTTCTATACAGTTCTGTTCGCGAACATATGCATCTACTTCACAAGTTGTAATAAGGAAAGCTAAGAAATAAAAGTAAATAATAAAAAATACATGGTAGACTAGACTTCAGCCTTTATTGTTAAATGCTGTTAAGATCCCAATAACAATTCGAACACATCTGTTAGCACTAGCCAGTCTATCAAAATAAACATTCACGTAGGAAAATACAATTTTTCTCCACACTTCTCATTTTCCTTCAGACATATCAATTTTGATGGTATAAATAGTAATTATGCAATAGGCTATTTTACTGTGTATGTTTTTGGTTAATATTTTATATAAAACTAGCAGTCCATCCCGGCTTCGCCCGTGGTACATACATAGCCTATGTCACTCAGGGATAACATACCTATCCAACAGTGAAAGAATTTTTAAAATCGATCCAGTAGTTTCGGAGCCTATTCAATACAATCAAACAAACAAATCTTTCCCCTTTATAATATTAGTGTAGACAAAAAATAAAACTGAAACAATTTTTTTTTAAAACAAAAAAATATTTAATTAATCAAGTAGTAATAACCATTTCAAATATAGAGTGGGAGCGTGGTAGAAACATCTCACTATCTCTTCACGAGCAAGTGAAGGATTCTAACGACTGAATCACGCCCGTAGGGAGTGATTCTAGTGTTAGAATCCTAAGCGACGTAAGTGATTCATGGCCCTCGATATAAATCAGTTTCATTCAATACTTTTAAATTAAATTCAATACATTATACCATGACAACGAGAAAGATTTAAGCGAAAATAGACATTTACTGAAGAAAATGAAAGGTAGGGAAAACAATTACTAAAATTAAGAGTTATTGTTCTGAATTCAAGCACCGAAATAGTGATTAAAGCTTCTGCTTTTTATTTACTGTTTTCAGTGAATAAAATATACTTTTTAGAGGGGTATGGTATAAAAATATAATTTACACCGAACTTTAGTTGGCGATAGAAATGCATTAATATAAGGAATAGTCTCTATACTTTAAAACTATCGCGTTGCATCATGGTATTAACGCGTAACATACCGCCGATAAAAAATAGGGGTGTTATAACTTGGACTTGTTTGTGTGCCTGTGTATCTGCCTGTACGAAGGCTGATTTTGATGCGGTTTTTTTGTTTAAAATCTGATTTGATCGAAATTGTTCTTAGCCTAGATATATGATGGAAATCGGTCCAGCGTTTCAAAAGACAAATATTTGCCAGGTAAATTAAAAATTTGGGATATTTTGAATTTGCCTGGCAACCAATAGCCGTAATAAAAATTCTAGCTAAAGCAAAAAACCGTAAAATAAAGGTCTCAGCTTCAATAAATAAAAAAGGTACGTTCCGCATTAATTCCCGTGCAATTCAGTAGTACAGTCTCGGGTTACTGAATGTATCTGAGCAGTTCCTGTACGTCTTGCTTGGAGCCGAGGTAGCAGGGCGCGCGCTGGTGGATGGCGCTGGGGCGGAGGTCGAGGATGGGCCCGCGGCCGTCGGTCGCCAGCCCGCCCGCCTCCGACACGATGAACGACATCGGGTTGCACTCATACAGCAGGCGGAGCTGCGGCACAGTGGAGGAGGACAATTTATTGTATCTTATATTTAAAAAAAAAGACAATAATAATTATGACAAAGTCCTGTGAAAACGAGTTTCTCAGCAGTGGTTGTTGCGAAGCGCTGGTATCGGTAAATTTTCTATATAAAATACCTAAATAAAATTTTGATATACAGTACACGTAATGTAAATTATACTTATTGACGTGTAAAAGTGCCTGTAAAAGTCTATTGCTGAATAAACATTTGAATCTTTGAGGATTTGACCAGTTATGACATGAGAAAAGATTTTTCTCTTTTGTGGGATAGACAGTCATTTTCTCTTCTAACATAAGAAAAGATTCTTCTATTTTGTGGGATAGACAGTTTTCTCTTCTAGTTTTTTCTAGCGACTACTGTTTATCGTGAAGCTTTTCCACGCACATTAGCCAAAAGTGGCCGTTTTACGCAAATGTGCGTAGAAAAGCTTCATGTTTTCACGTTAAACTATAAACAGTAGTGTGTACCTAGTGTTTAGGGTTTTCCATACAGTGTGGCAAAGTGGTGTCCACGGTTCACAGGATTTTTCTTTATCCTCTTACCTTCCCATTGGGCGCGGACTTGGTGGCGGGGTACATGAAGATGCCGCCGTACTTGATGGTGCGGTGCACGTCCGCCACCATGGAGCCCACGTAGCGCGCGCCGTACGCCTTGCCGGCCGCCGGGTGCTTCTTCTCGTTGATGTACTTCTTCAGACCGTCGGACCATTCCGCTGCGTAGCCTGCAGAACAAGTTTCTTTGCTACTTGACTACATCTAGTGATAGGTGGCGGAACTACGTAATATATTGATATCGCAGCGCCATCTATTATTTGTCAGGTAAATTACTAGTGATAAGTAGCGGAACTACATAACTCTAATATATTGACATCGTAGGACCAACCTATAGAACAAGTTTATTTGCTATAACCAAATAAAAATAACACCCCGACGACATCTAGTGATAAGTGGCGGAACTACATAGTATATTGATATCGTAGCGCCATATATTATTTGTCATGTAAATTACAAACCCCGAATTCGAAGCGTTATCACGCACAATAACTATTAAACGACTGAACCAATTTTGATCAAACATGGCTAAGAACTACTGCAAGGGAAGTTGCTTTCACGTAAAAACCGCATCGAAATTGGTTCATCCGTTCGAGCGCTACAATGCTATAGACAGACACTAGCGTCAAACTTACAACACACCTCTTTTTTTGTCGGGGGTAAAAATGAAAGTAACTTTATACTGAGGGCTAAACAAAATATAGGTACTGAAACAATCTGAGAGGAGAATTCAGTCAATGATACTGAACAACTTTCCCCAAGGAATACAAATCGAATTATGAAAAATAAGTTCTGGCATCTCATTTAAGGTGAGTGATATTGCACGCCTCATAAGCGAAGCGTTGAGGTGGGTACTACTGTCACTTCGCGCAAAACATCTGATTTTTCAAACTTAAAATGTCTTTATGTATCATACATTGCACTTGTAAGATAATATATACACACACATATTAAGAAAAAAAAACACTATTTTTAACACTCATGATATTTTTGATGTCATTTTTGTTATTTAAACTAGTTAAAAACAGTTTAAAAAAGTTCTGTCTTGGACGTCCGTGTGTCTGTATGTGCGGAGGCTTTTCTTGTTAACACGATAACGACCGAAATACTTTACTAATCGAGGCTTTTTTTTTCTCTTACGCTTGAGTATGCTCAGGAATAGAAGCCTTTCATTTTTCAGGGTCTGATTCGATTTGGTTTAATTGTTAATAAAAAAACAAAAAAAAAAACGACTGTTCTTCATAGTTTTAGTACTTATATCTATATAATCTTTATTTTTCTATATGCGTACGAATAAAATAAATTTTTATGGACCCTTTGAGGCGTGCTCTTTTGGATTTTCCAAACTTATTTTTCATATTTTGATGTGTTCCCAGTATCATGCAATTTCAGTATATTTTGTGAGACGTTATATAAATATTTAAAAAAGGGTAATTGACACTCATTTTTGATTATCATCGTGATTATTAATTTCGTCAAGTTTGTAGGCTCATTTTTTTACAAAGTTTTGTACTCACTACTTACAGCTTATCATCTATGAATAGTTATATCAAATCGTATCTTATCAAGGCGTGATTTTGTGTAAGTATACAATAATATTTTTATTGCCGCTATTTCCTCGTCATATGTTGTGAACCTCACTGTTGCTGATTTTCGTTACTAAATTATATTATCATTGCTGCTGATCACTAAACTACATTACCAGCTATTTCAATAGACAGGGGGGGGGGGGGGGTTACTCCAAAAGCGGTACGCAAGACGAACGCTAGTGCGTATTTGTGTTTCAGTGTCAAACAACATTAAGCCCTAATGTATGATGATAAAGTTTAATTTGGTTTGACAGAGAAATAGCACGTACAGTGTCGTACGACTAACGTATTATTTTATGGAGTAACCCCCCAGCTATATTCAAATTTCATTGTAACAAATCAAACAACTTTTCGACTCTGTGTGGAAATCAGATTTTTAAAAATGCCTAAAGATAATAAAAGCATTACTTACCCTCATTAATGGAGTAAATGTTTCCCTTTTCCGGGATCTTCATGTTAGGGTCGGTGAGGATGAACTCCCCCAGCGACGGGTCGTACAGGAACCCGTTGACGCCCTTGCCCTTTCCGATGGCGATCACCAGCATGGTGGCCGACCCGTACAGCGCGTACCCGGCTGCGACCAGCTCGTTGCCCGGCCGGAGGGCATCCGATTCTGTCGGCTCGCCCCCGTCTTGTTTCCTGGAAATATTTTAATGTCTATGAACCGGGGTACGAGTTTTTTTTTGGTGTGCATAATGTGTTTTACTTCACTTCTTTCAGTTATCTGATTTATTACTTTCTTACTTCGTTCCCATATCTGATTTACTGATCTTTAATTTTTATAAAGAATTAGGTAACTTATAGTTAATTAAATAGGAATTACAGTAATATCTATCAAGCGTTTGGTTTCCGGCAGAGTAGAATAGCACCACTCCAAGTCCTCCCGTGGATGTCGTAGAAGGCGACTTAGAAAATACAAGCTCAACAAAGCTTAAACATCAATAGGATCTCTCCAATCCGCCTAGCCCTGTGGTCTGACTAGCGTGGAGAGTGAAGGCAGGGGATTTGTCCTGGCATTGGCTGCTCTGGCCAAGTATGACTCTAGCAGTACAGAGAGGGTAGCTCTTCTGCAGTGGATACTAAAAGATCTGATGTTTGTATATATCTATGTTATTATATTGGGAGTGCCTCCGCTGCCGGCGCTGGTTGCCGAATTGGCTGCCGGCGCTGGTATGACACGTAAAACAACAACAAAGATTTACAACATAGCGACAATTTTTTTTATCCTTGCATCTGTATCTGTGTTACTTTCGTCCTTAACTTGAGGCGCTCGCTCGCTCGTGTTTTGGTTACAGGAAACCTAACGAACCTAACCTACACTTCCCGGCAAATTTTAGGTGCTGGCGCCGGCAGTCGGTGTTTTAAATCTCGGCTGCCGGCAGTATAACCGCCGGTTCCCAATAGTGATATTTTTAGGAGGCAGTGGAGACACTCTATTATATTACGTACTTGTAAATGGCGAAGATAGATCCTACAGAGACAAGACAGTCGATGTTTGAAGAGCCGTCGAGCGGGTCGAAGCAAACCACATATTTGCCGCGCCTCTCAGTTTCTACCTGAAAATGTAATAGAATTAATGAATATAACTCTATTTAAGAAAAGTACTGTAACAACTTTGTCTGTAACTAGGCACGTATAATAACTATGTACCTACGTACTTAGTTACATTTGTGGACCAAATTTTTTTTATAAAGAAATGTTTTATGTATTGGACTTTAGTTTTGGCTTGCACTGTGGCAAAGATAATAATACCTTTATTACAATGACTAACGTAAACTGTGGTTAGTACTTAGGTATAATTAATTTGTGAGTGGTGCCGGTCCCCCGTTTGCTCTTTATTTCTCAAACAAACAAATCAAACATTATCTAATAATGATAACAATGCTCCTATTGACCCGTCGACATTAGATAATCAAAGTATTTTAAAGTAAACATAGGTACATAAACAGATAGCTATACAGAATCAATATTATAAGTAAGTATATGTATAATAAAGATAGCTATAATCATGCATGGCTCATCTGACGAAAAGTTGTTAAGTTGTTACATTCAACCATTGTTATTTGCCACATAATCTTTTGGTTTAGCCTTCACTTCAGCATTCGCGGGAACCTGTTTTAAATAACATTTCTTTCTACTTATTTTATTTGTGCTGTCCGATGAGGAAGAAGAATGTATTACACGCAAAAGGCTCTTGTGCAAACAACCTATCGCATCACGAAAACGTGTGAATGATTTACATAGAGTACTGTAATATAATAGAAATGAATCACTGTAACCGTGGTGTTAAACAGTGAAAAGGAACGATAATTTTTAGGGTTCCGTAGCCAAATGGCAAAAACGGATTCCTTATAGATTCGTCATGTCTGTCTGTCTCTCTATCCGTCCGTATGTCGCAGCCACTTTTTTCCGAAACTATAAAAACTATACTGTTGAAACTTGGTAAGTAGATGTATTCTGTGAACCGCATTAACTTTTTCACACAAAAATAGAAAGTAAAAAACATAATTTTAGGGGGTTTCTCATACTTAAAACTGAAATCAAAGCATGACGAATGGAAAATTATTTTTGGTCCATGTCGCAAGACTCGCAAGCCCCCACTCCGGAACTTTGACGCTCCGTATCATTATGAATTTATACTTTTTTGGGAAACTGAAAAATACGGGTCCATTATTTTTAGAGAATCTAAAAGACGGATCAATTACAATCATACTTTTCGGACCCTGTCATCACCTCTATTGTGTCTTGTCTTGACCAAGCCCTAGATAACCCTTTAAAGTATTTCAAATGAGGGCAGGAGCAGGGCAGGAGCAATGAGGAGCAGGACCCCGGAAAATTCAGGTAGCCCCTTTTGCCACGGCACAAACTCTCGAGAGTCGAGACATAAGCTCAGCTAGCTTTGCATTTGTGTGAGTACACACAGATAAAGTTGGTGAGAATTCGGCTTGAGGCAGGGCACGGCACGGTTTAGACTGGTTTTTGAAATTAACCCTGAGTCGCGGCACGACCCTCGCGCGTCATTTCCTTGCCGTGGACTTGGCGCCTTTACCTTCTATTCCTTTCCTACCTTTGGTACCGCATAAACATGTTATAAATGTTATAATAACGTGACCTTGAGATATTTTTATATACAATAACTAGATACCTCAAAAAGTTCCTGCATTATTATTATTTATTTTTATTTTATTGTGAAATGTAACTTTCTAAAGTTTATTATTGTATTGGCTGTGATGTAGAGAGTAGAGCAGCATAGCCCCTTCACTTGGCACATTTTCCCTTCTCCTTTTCTAGTCTTCGTAATTTTTTTTACTGTCAGAATACTTATTACAATTTATGTCTCTACTAGAACTTACTTGTATAACAGAGGAGTTCTCCTCAGACACGAGCAGACAGGTGGTGAAGGAAGACTTGAGCATGTTGATGAACAAGTCGTTGGACAACACGTCCAACTTCTTGACTTGCTCGCCCTGCACATTGGTGTCGCCTGAGATTCCGTGTCTGAAAACAATATTCTTATACCTTTAAACGAGCAATTCTTGTATATTTATATATTTATACATTTCTGTGATCTCGAAAACGGCTCTAACGATTTCGCTGAAAATTGGTATATGGGTCTTTTTGGGGGTAAACAATCGATCTAGATTAGTCCTATATCTGGGAAAACGCGTGTTTTCGAGTTTTCATTCGTTTTTCTTTTCACGCAGAATATGGTTGCTAATTTCGTCGCGCCGGCCGCCATCCGTTTAGCTCAGCGGTTAAGGATGCTGACCGCTAGAAAGAGTGTTACAGGTTCAAATCCCACTCGGTGACTTACTTTTGTTTTTTTTATGTTAAATTTTATTTATAATTTCTTATTTTGTATTGTTTTTAGACAAGTTTAAAAAATGCAGTTAATGTTTGAAATGTAACCGACCGATCTAAGCTCGGTCACCCAGGTACTTTTATTTTATTTTAAAAATCAGTCAGTCCCTGTTTCGCACCTTCCTCTGGTATAACTGTCTATTAATGAAAACCGTTTTACAATTAGTTGTGTTGTATAAGATATAAGCGTACATTTTTACATAGGTATAAATTATAACTACGGCGGAAGCATTTCGTTTGTTTTATTAAATGCATTCAATTGATTAATATTATGTAGTTTAAAAAAAAATATTTTTTTTTTTCTTTTCAAGTACTGAAGCATAACGCAAACCTATTGGTAAGGTCATAATATGAACATTTCTGTGTTCATTTATGTTGTTAGTGTACATAATCAAATAGGAAAATTCATGAAATGCAACGACAGGACGGTAATGAAATGTTAATAAATTAACGTTCGTTGGCTCTTGGTCTATTTATAGGTTAATTTTTTTACATTTCTTTTTCAGATTTGTTGTAAACGAATTGCCTATGTTAAGAAATACGAAGTTTATTTTGTGGTTTAGGTACATCGTGTATGATGGTTTTTTTCTTTCATAACAAAGTTTTATGCTAGCTACTTTACGAAATATAATCATGCATACTTTGACGTAAATAAAGTAATGTTTTGGTAAAGTTCAAAGTTCAACAACTCTAGTGATAAAAAGAATAGCGACTATTCGTGACGTAAACATTGGCATTATTTGTGAAAATACACACAGTTTAGCGATACCGGCTTTTCTCACTGCCGACTGGATGGCCTTGACCGCTGTTTGTATGGAGTTGAGGAGTTGCGTCAGGTCTCCCGTGGCAGTGGGGGCTGTCCGCTGCTGCGCCAGGACCCATCGGGTGAGGGTCATGGCGTTCACGTCGAACGCCGGGCCTTGTTGTGTCATGGCGAGTGGTGTGGATGACGAGCGGTTTCCTCAGGCGACGCCACGCGACTGGCGCTGTTGGCCGCTTTGAAGGTTAACGCGAGTATCGCGAGTTATTCATGTGTGTGTGTGCGGCTTGGAGATAGTAGTCTTGTACGCGTACTGAAAAACCTGAATAAAGTAAGTAGAAATTGGTGCTGACTTGTTGACGGTTTGAGGGAAACTGTGCATCAATAACACAGCATGAATGAGAGTAAGCTGTAAGACACGTAAGTACTTATAGGAACATAACAGACTGTAATAGGCAAATTTACATACATTTTCTATTTTATCCAAATACAAAGCGATAATGGTGCCAAAATATAACAATAGCTCTTGGACTATTTGCTTATCATCCTATCCTACGAACTTTTTTTCCACTTATATGCAGGTATTTTATTAGATAGGTTTTATCTGATTCTGAACCAACTACCTACCCTCTAATTTCATGGAAGCAACCTAATCAATCCATTTCATTTCTTCAATAGATTGGAAATATGGTGGCGTAGTGGTCACCATGCCAGTCCGCCCCCTAGAGGCCCCGGGTTCGATTCTCGGTCAGGGCTAGTTGGAAAATGGCCTTTTTCAAATTGTCCTGGCTCTTGGATTTTTATCTATAGGTATATTTTTCCACTTTGGAAGTGTCTGCCGCGAAAACTACCTATTTAGTTTAGAAAAAAATTAAAGTAGAAACCTCAATATCATTTTTGGAGACTTATCCCATAGATACCCCACATGTATGGACTTGATGAACCATCAAAATTTTTTTTTTTCTATTTTTGTGTGAAAATCTTAATGCGGTTCACAGAATACATCTTTTACCAGTGTCAACAGTATAGTTCTTATAGTCCTTTGGTTTGAAAAAAAGTGGCTGTGTCATACGGACGGACAGACAGACATGACGAATGTCTAAGGGTTCCGTTTTTGCCATTTGGCTACGGAACCCTAAAAAGTATAAAGCCCGACTACTGAGCTACTAGCAAAAGCTAACAATGTAGTTTTATATATTTTTGAAATGCGCTTTTTAAGCCCTTTAATTTTTTCCCTTTAATGATCCCAGGTAGCAAACTGACGTCAGCGACGTATAAGCGACGTCACTTATAGGTCATAATAGGGTCGGTCATTTATTCGTCGAGAGCAGACGTTAAAGTGACGTCAGTTTAGGGTCAGCGTTGATCAGGACGTCGTATTTACGTCAAATTAAAGGCAAGTATCTGGACGTACCATATACGTCGCCAAGAGGACGTTTTGCTGACGTCTATTTAGGGTCAGTTTTTGGACGTACCATATTCGCCACAAAGTGTACGTCTTACTGACGTATATTTAGGGTCAATATCAGGACGTACCATACACGACGCCACGAGGACGTTTTACTGAAGTAAATTTAGGGTCAGTATATGGACGTAAGTACCTACCATATTCGTCCCAACGTGGACGTTTTTTTGTTCAAGACTTTTAAGGTAAAAGAAACATGTACTCAGTGATACAATTAAGTGAAAAAAACAGCGGAACCGAATCGGTGGTAGACGCCAAGGCATTGTGAAGTTGGCCACCTGTTAAGTTTAAGTAAAAGTACGGTTTAAATCATTTTTCCATGTCCTTAAGTCTATGGTCTTAAAAAACATACAAACAGCGCAGCTCAGGCTTTAGTGCCAGTTTTGCCAGCACGTTATTTCACTCAATAGCCAGGGCGGTTCTCTTTTTTAACAAACTACCCACCCAAACTACCTAAGGGGAGCATATTGCCATGCTAACGATATCAGCTGTAAGTGTGTTCTTACAATCTATATAATACCCGCTGTCCTATTCGTGTAGTCTTTGTTAATTAATTTTAATTTTTCTAAATTAGGCAGTTTTAGACTTCGTCCATTCCGTAAAAAATTAAGACGTAAAAAGCATTAAGTAATAGTTCTAATCATAACCATAAAACCTTTTATTTTGAGTAATATTGTATGCAAGTGTTAGTTTCTTAGAAAATCCCTAGATGGCGCTGTTCAAAATTAAAACTGGTTATGGTTTTTTTTATGTACATTCTTATTACTTGGTGCATATTTCCAATTAATCGAGTTCAGCAGTAGTGTGTGGTTTAATTTCCATATCGGTGTGCGATGGTAGCGACACCCAAGACACACTGTACATATCATGAGCTCCCGTAGGTCCTACTCCTGACTTGTATATCTTAGTAACGTCTGTGTATAACGTCAGTGGCTGCCGTAATATGTACGGCCCAGTAACGTCCCTATGAATTCAGTATATGACGTCACTCAAACGTCAGTGGCTGCCCTAATATGTACGGCCCAGTAACGTCCCTATATGACGTCTCTCTAACGTCTGTAAACTGACGTCTCTCTAACGTCTATAAACTGACGTCTTGAGGCTGTGACAAATTGACGTCATCTGTTGGGACCCCCCGACGTCAAGACATGACGTCTCTTACGTCGAGCAGTACCGTAAACGGACGACATAATGACGTATAAATGCTACCTGGGATTCCATATGTTTTATTTTTTTATTTATTTTGGCTTATAGATGGCGCCACATTATTATTTCTCTGTCACTAGATGGCGTTTTAAAGTAATAATTAAAACGTTTAAATCTCATATTCCTAATATTTAAACAAAGTAGTAGCACAGAATTAATAATAGTATTACATACAGAACACAGAACGGACGGATACTCGCACTGTCCCCCGCAATCTGGCGTCCCTGCAACCCCTCCCGCGCTTTTGGACCTTATAAGCGCCTGTAAAACAGGGTTGTTGCTAGTCGCACGTTGACGTTACGCGAGTTACTTAGGATTATTGAATCATAATGGTGAGAAACTGCACATATTATCATTGTTTATCCACTGAAAACAATAAAGAACGGAAATTTTATAGATTTCCGAGTGATGAAAACAAATAAGCAAAGCAACAAATTCTGAAGTGGTGACCCTGATTGTTTAACTCACACATTTGATCTGTGCACAGATATATTGTTTCGTTTGTAGTAGTACTAGTTATATTTATTACTCCGTTTCCATGAAGTGCCATACCTGTGGTAATAGTCTAATTAATTAAATATGACCTATATAAAGTGCAATAAATATTTTGGAAGCACATTCAATACTTCACATTGTCACGTTTTTGCTAGCCGTGTGTGCTGCCATCTATGTGTGCCTACTTACGTAGGTACCCTCCAATAGTTTCTATGGCGTTAGTAATTATATTATTACCTTTTATATTACATTTGCCTTTGCAAGCAGCGCGCAGCCAAGACGCCTCCAACGATACCTCATTTGTTAAACAACGTGAAAGGGTCAAGAGTCATACTTTGTGGTCCCACGGAAGACCAGTGCTGTTGTTTGCCTTTATTGGCGACCAGCAGCTTATGCTGAGTGGACATCACTTTCAGTGATGAAATGGTTTTAATAGTTTTAGTTAATGTTTAAGTTCGTATATTTTTCAGTGTTTAGTTATAAAATGTTGTGATGTATAATTTATCGCTGAATAAAGATTTTTCTATTCTATTCTTTTCTATTCTATTCTATTCTATTCTATTCTATTCTATTCTATTCTATTCTATTCTATTCTATTCTATTCTATTCTATTCTATTCTATTCTATTCTATTCTATTCTATTCTATTCTATTCTATTCTATTCTATTCTATTCTATTCTATTCTATTCTATTCTATTCTATTCTATTCTATTCTATTCTATTCTATTCTATTCTATTCTATTCTATACTGGTAATAAGCAAACCACGGGCTATAATAGATCATTATATTTAATAATAATAAAATAACAGTAAAAAAAAAAGGACGGCAGCTTACTTTTGTATAGAAATGCCGATTTTTTTAAACTTGTTGTTTTTTATTTTAATTTTACGAGGTCTACTTTAGCCCGTGATTCGGTTTATTACGGTAGTTAGAAGTTTGCTCTGTCTGACAGTGGAGAAATTGAAAAGCCATCATCTCATGTTTATGGTCACGTCATGCATGAGTGAGAGGCATACCGAACATCTAGAGAGGATCCATTTGGTAGTGGGGGGCAGAGGAACAGGAAGACCGAAAAGGACGTGGAAATAAGCTAAGGATAGCTATATGAAGAACGAGGGGCTAGTGCAAATATGGTGTAAACAGTTGACATACAGAGCCGACCCCAAATAGGGAAGTGGCGAGGAGAATGATTATGAATTATATATCATATCATAGAAGACTTTAACGAACTAAACCGTTAGAACTAGTGTAGGAAGTGTAGTGAAAATTAATAAAATATAGTGCAGTCATAGTGCAATAACTAAAGACACACGAACAGAGTGTCTTCCCCTTAATAGAAACAGTAAGAAAGAAAAGTGCCGATGGACACATTCTTATACTTTTGCATATAAAACTAGGTCAATGTAAAATTACCCATAAGGCTACGATAAATAGGCTAGACTGTTATAATATTGCCCTCCCCCCGCGGGCTCACCTTGGAGGTTCGTAAGGACTTTTAGATGTTTATGTCCTACCTACCTAACTAGTCCTAGAGTCTGTACGGAAAGAGAACCGTCGTAGGATTTGAGGGCGCAGTTGTGTTTAATATCCGTATTTGTTATGTTGACAACACTGTTGTGTCATTATAGTGCGACTATAAAGTTCTTGATATTATGAAACTATGACGGCTATTGGATGCTAATGGATAAATCATATTTTTATATATTATTTACATTACATGTAATGGCTGTAAATGAAAATATATTTTTATATGTTTTCAGATGCTATCTTCATCGTTAGCCTTTAGGTTAGGTAGGCATAAAAATAAATTTAAAACAATAATATATTTATTAATTTATTGATCAGAACCATAATCAAAGTCTTATCCTAAATATTCAATGCCGGACATGTTTGAACTATCATCGGATAGACTATAGAGATCCAAAGAATTTTCTTCTTCTGAACTTGATTTGCTCGAATCTGTTACAGTTATTTATAATAAATTCTTGCACCACACGCCGTTATTTGAGGAAACTTCTTTTTTATTTTAGATACTGTATCTTTACTCAAACCTGAAAAAAATAGGGCAAGTTTATCTAAACGCATAATAAATTAAAAGTATCAACACTCTTTATACCTGCTATCAAAAACTTTGATTGAAACAAAATAAACATGTATTCTTATATATTAATGCGAATTCTTTTTAATTTATACATAATATAAAATGTCGGTGTCTGGGGGTAACCTAGGAAATCTAAAACATTTAAAATAACTTTCTACATACCGCACATCGCCGCCACACGTTCCATGACTTTGTTTAAGTCGATAATTGTGTTTGGCCGCTTTTTCTTTTTGGCAAAACCTATAATAATATTAAATATTATTTCCCTTGTAGGACTGGGTAAAGGATTTCCCCTTTTTGAAATGATTTAAAATAAAAATCACGTTAAAACAACACGGTAAACAAAGATGACGTAAAGTTTGTCATTTGACAGATGGGTGTTGGGTTGTCATATAAAAAAGATTTTGTTAAAGTCTGATTTTTAATTCCGTAGAATTCTGACAGCTGTCATTTTTTGACATATCAGAGATCATAAACCTTTTAGGCCAGGCACATTTTTTATTAAATTCCGGATTTAAATAAGAGTGTGAACATCTGAGTCTACACATTTTATTTGTTAGTGAATGTCACCATTTAATTAAGTGGGGTGCTCCAAATCAAAAGGGGATTTACAGCGAGTGATATTTTCATCACGAACAGTTGAATAACCGATATAAAATACGAACAACTGTGAAAACTATTTGATTAAACAAACATACAGATAGACAGACAAACAAAGGAAAAAAATAGTTCTATTTTTTATAGAGACTTCTTTTAAATAACTCCAATTAGCCTTCCACCACGGTAAATTTATGGGTGAATGGCTTATACGTCCTTTCCAGGTTCTTAAACTATCTCCATATCAAATTTAATCTAAATCAGTTAAGAAAAAAGGTTTTTTCAACAAGAAAAAAGTTATCAGAAACATAACTTACATAACAAATATAACAATCAATGTGACAGTCGCGACGTGACAGCTGATGGCCGTATAATTTATTTTTTAATTTTAGTGCTTGATGGATTACGAAAAAAAATATTTAATAAGCTTTTGGCTAAAAAGGTTGATGATACATGAATAAGTAGGGAGTGATGCCAGGGAAAGAAATATAACCTGCTGACTTAAAATTACTTATAAATATAACTTTAATAATTCGGTATTAAAAAATGTTATAAAATTTTATATATACCAGGAAGTTTAAAGTTTATCATTATCTTGGTAAAACATTAAAATTAATCAAGAATTTAATTTTTTATCGCCCTTATACGCGTTCTCTTTTTAGTTGGAGAACTTTTTTAGCAGCAACACTTATGAAATGTCAGAATTCTACGGAATAAAAAATTAGACTTTAGTTTGATTTTACGCCACGACGGTTCTCTTTCCGCACAGACTCTAACAAAGTTGCCAAGTCAAAATTTCTCCTTTCGACTTTTCCACATGCCCCTTTTGAGCACTCATTGACCGAACTATAATAGTAACTATGAGGTACGTTAAGAAAGTGAAAAAAAAAACATATAATATAAGATACAAGGGAAGAAATGTACATATAAACATACTAAGCAGTGAAAAACATACATAACCCTCCTTGTGGCTTTGCCGTAGTTAGGTCTTTAGGTAACATCATAAAATGAAGGTAAATAATTTACTTTGGTTGCCCAAGCCTTATGTTTTTGCTATATCTGAATGTCAAACTGTCGACAGTTGACATTGACAGTGACAGATTGACTAGAAGCCCGAAAGTGACGCAAAGCGGCCATTTGTAAATATAAATAAAATAATTTCACGATGGCTCCAAAACTAAAATTTGCCGAAGGTATTTACTAATTCTACTATTTTTAGTGTTAAAGTATCATTCACTGACGTGTGTTATATTATTCAATATACATTTATGTGTAATTACGTTAAACTTCATTGTTTCAGGCGAAAAAGTGTTATGTTTTCACGGCCCCTTGATTTACGAGGCAAAATGCCTAAAAAGTTCAGTAACAAAAGATAAACATATTAGATACCTGATCCACTACGCGGGATGGAATAAGAAGCAAGTATATCCAATGCATTTATTTTAAAATTGAACCGGTTTTTTTAAATGCTCAATAACCCCCAAGTCCCCCAACATATATGTATCCTCTAGTTACAAGTCCCTTGTCTAGTGTATTGTATGCCGTTTTAAATAAATCCTGAATGTATTAATTGCCTATGTTTAGCTTGTTAAAAATCAAGACTTTTACTGCCTAAAATCTAATGTTTTATTATGTTTTATATTGGCCAACCAAATACTATGATTTGTCAAACTGCCTCATTGGTTATGCCAACATAAAAACATTGGTTACCTATTATATTTATTACAGTGAAATTAACCAGAACATGTTTACATTGTTTCCAGTTGGGATGAGTGGGTCCCCGAGAGCCGAGTGCTGAAATACAATGAAGCTAATGTACAGAGACAGAAAGAGGTGCAGAGGGCGCACTCTGCACAGCCTGCCAAAACTAAGAAAAGTAAGGTGTCTCCTTCAATAAATACTTTTTACCAGTGTGATTACATTCCCCAAAACACATGAACAAACTATGTCCAATATAATATTAACTGAATGAAATACAACCTAAAAGGGTTTTATAAAAACCATATAAGTGTGAGTAAAACTTGCTCACTGAGGATTCCATATATTACCACATATTTAAATTAATATTCAATTAATGTTTAATTAAATACCATTGACTTCTCTTAGGTTTTACTGTAGTCTATTGGAAAAGAAAGACCTATACTATTTTTTAGAGATAAGGTTCTGTGCGTGGAAAATTTATCGCTATTCTTTTAAATAACTTCAAAACTTTAGCCGTCTTACCACAACAAAGATAAACATATTATGTTGAGCAAAAATTATACAAAAATAATACACACTTTTTGTAAACAAGTGATAAATGGACAAGTGTGTATATCATTTTTGCTTATCAGATTTTTTTGTTATTGTTGTGTTTTCTGTGGTTAGTAAGACAGTTTATTTTAATTGTAACTATAAATAAAATAAAAACATATATTATCCTGCTGTACATACTAAAACTAACTAAACTTAAATACTATAAAATAAATAAAAATGTCCTCCAAATCGCTCCCCTGCTGAAAAGTGTCCAAAAGGCTGGCAGCATTGCTACGTTGGGTGGCTATGCTTATTATTTGCCAAATAATTCATTATGAAAAAAAATCTATTCGAGGTTTGTTTAAGCCCTTGTTTTTTTTATTGATTTCATATTATGTCATATGATATAGTTTGCAGAACTTTTTATTTTTATTTTCTTCCATATGTATAATTAACAATGTAGCGAGAAAGGTTTAGGCTCTAATTTTTGATATACATATTCTGTTTGTTTATTTTTTCCCCTCCTGTTCCAGCTCCCGCTAAAGGCCGCAAGTCTGAAGCGGCCGCCAGCGCGACCCCAGCTCGGGAAGAGTCCAGGGCGTCCACACCGGCAGGTAAACTATCTCATTATTTAAACAGAGAATGTGTATTAGACTTTTTTATGCCTTTTTTAGCATCAAAAAAGGAAAAAAATATTGCTTGTATAAAAACCCTCCTTTCACCCCTTACCCCTGAATAGATTACATGACAAATATTATAAATTTTTAATGTAATCTATTCGGAATAGTGAACGGAGTCAACGTCTTATCCGACCCAATTGTAACCTCACCTGCACGTGTCGTAAGACTGCAGCATCTGTAGCTGCGGCACCTCCTGCTACATAACAGACGAGGCGAGGCTAGCGTCAGAGTCATGGCGGAATAACCATAAATCTTGCCAAATATTGGTTGGTAGAGGCTGTAGCGGCCTATTGGTCCAAATAACTTATGGAATGTCTAGCGCAGAAGGCAATGGGAAACCACATCTTCTATTTTCCCATGAGAATTATGGATATCTGTTAATGGAGAAGTAAGAACATACAACCCAATCCATAATCACAATCACTCTGTCAAGAGTGTAGGACTAAGAAGAAAAAAGTCTATTCTTAAGTTTTTCATATCTTTGGAACAGGGTGCTTTTATTGCAGTTTTAATTTTTGTTGCAAATTTTTCTTACTCCAATTTCTCATATCCAATATAATCCAAAATATTTTTTTCCCATAGTGTAAAGAAGATAAAATAAACTAATAACGAGTCTATGGTGTTATTTTTTTCAATGGCAAGTCTTTCACATTTGACATTCTTTTTGACATGCCACGATTTTGTCAAATCTTGACCATCTGGATTTTTCTGTCAGGAAAAGTTGTTCCAGTTATATTTATCACTGAAACTTGGTACATTGTTGGGTAAATCATGAAGGTATTGAAACACGGCCGCCTGCCGTTTGCAGGAAAGGAGGTGGACGGAGCGCCGGCGCCCGCCAAGGCGGCCAAGGCGCACAGCAAGGACGCGCCCGCCGACTCGGGCTCCGACCAGCCCAAGTGAGTGCTTCGGACAAAATATATTATAAGATATGTTATGTAATATTTTTATATTTAATTAATTTATTAATATTTTTGCGCCGCAACAATTTATCTGTTTATCCCTATGGTTGACTGGGAGAGAAGGCTTTAAGCGTTAAGTCCGCCAATTGTAAACAATTTTAATTGTGGATCAATGAAGTTAAAAAAAATAATTAAACAAACAGATGCGACCCTCTTACTATATACAGATACATTACAGATACATTTTCACGTCTTTGTCCCTTACGGGGTAGACAGAGCCCAGAGCCGTAGGATCCAAAGGCCACGCTTAGCGTGATAATGGGCGTTAAGATGGAAAACCTCTTACTATATCTTCAATTTTATTCTAAACTATCATCATCATCATCAGGTCATTTTGCTCCACTGCAGGAGCTACCCTCTCTGTACTACCAGATCCGTTGGCCTAAGCAGCCATAGGAAACTATATCTAAAAATAAATAAATAAAAACAAATCACACAGATTGAGCTAGCCCCAAAGTAAGTTCGAGACTTGTGATGATACTATTTTTTACTAACTGCGCCCCGCGGTGTTACCCGCGCCTAAAGTTGCTTATGTGTCAATCCAGGGTGTCAGCTTCCTGCATACCAAATTTTACTAAAATTGGTCCAGCCGTTTATAATATTAGTGTGATAACAAATACATATATAGAATTTATATTATCATGAAAATGTAAATTTGGAAAGACTTCATTAAAATCTTTCTGAATATACATTTTCATGTTAATAATATTTTGAGTGGAAGAGAAAATTTAAGATTAGCTAGAGGGCCGGCCCAAGTATCTGTTGGCCCACTGTGTATTCCGTACAACACAATTTATCTATTTGTATCTGATAACGAAAGAGATCATTTTTAATTAGCTCTAAGTCGATAGCAGAAAATCACAGGTAAATTAGAAAATAAGTTGTGTCCACTTAATCAAACTCAAAAAGGTTAATTCATCCAAGGTAGATTTGTCTAGATCAGTCATTCTGGAAATCTTTCTATGTCCAGCAGTGGCTGTCATGCAAGTGAAATGAAATGATGAGTTTGATCCAATAAAGAGTAGTTTATGTTTAACATATTATCAGTTTATAACTTGCATAATTTATAAACTTTTTTTTACTATATACAATCTTTGAAATGGCTAATGACAAGCATTGGGATAGGCTAAAACTGTGTAAATACAATGAATTTTAGTTTTTAAAATTTTTTATGTTCTCTTGCAGAATTAATTTGAGATTATGTTCATTTCCAGGAAAAAGCGCGGCCGCCTCGACTTATCCATAGAATCTGAAGAGCAGTATCTGGCGAAAGTGGAAGTGAAGATCAAGATCCCCGAGGAGCTGAAGGTGTGGTTAGTGGACGACTGGGACGTCATCACGCGGCAGCAGAAGCTGGCCATCCTGCCCGCCAAGCTCACCGTCAGCCAGATCGTAGACAACTACCTGGCCTTCAAGAAGTCCAGCAAGTCGCACAACCAGGCCAAAGAGTCCGTCCTAGTCGACATCACCGAAGGAATCAAAGAATATTTCAATGCCACTTTAGGATCACAGCTCCTGTACAAGTTCGAGAGACCGCAGTACAGTGAAATATTGCAGGAATACCCTGACACACCTATGGCCCAAATATATGGATCAATTCATTTGTTAAGGCTTTTCTCCAAAATGGGCCCCATGCTGGCGTACACCGCGCTAGACGAGAAATCTCTGCAGCACGTGCTGACACACATACAAGACTTCCTGAAGTACATGGTGACCAACCGGTCGACGCTGTTTAACTTGCAGGACTACGGGAACGCGACGCCCGAGTATCACAGGAAAGTGCAGTAGTTTAGGCTTTAGTATAAGTTGTTGATTGATGAGCTGAGTAAAGTATGACTGTCATTTTACGATTTTGTTTTATTTTCATGTTAGATATGTGCTCATTTCCTCGTGGGAATCGATACCACTTTAGCCTTGCTTCAAAAAGCTTATCATGCCTTTAATTCTGGATGTAGGTGGGGGACGTAAAGCTTTACGTGCCCCACCTGCGACCGGAAACATTGCTATGTTATATGCGTTTAGACCATATTGGTTGAGATAGTAGGTTTTGATACCTTGGGTTATTATATTGAGATTTTCGTAAGGATCTCTATAAAGATATAGCTTATGTTACTCGCTGATAACAGCTTTCTACAGGTGAAAGAATTTTGAACGAATCAGTCGTTTTTTAGATAATCCATTACAAGCATACAATCAAATCTGTTCTATAATAATATTAGTATAGATAGTAGTTGGTAGTAAAATTGTTAGATCCGTTTGTAGTGATCCTAGCAGCTTGATCATTCACTCGTTAGGAACAGTGGAGGGGGAGAAGAGGATCATGCTTAGGATGGAACACTGGGAAGAAGACATCTACTGGGTCAATAGAACCGTGAGAAACTCAAGATTTAAAAAGATCTTTACAAAAAGATGTACAGTGGATGTTATAGACCCAAACAGGATTATCTATAAAACCATTTGCGCACTAGCGATATTGCGCAAATGGTTTTATAGATCACAATCCTGTTTGGGTCGCTGAGTTTGCGCAGTAAGTACCTACTCAGCTAGCTTTAATAATATGCTAGCCTACCTAGCTGTTATAATGCATTTATATGACAAGTAACCAGTGCTCAAGATTTTACACCTTTTAACGTCATAATACATGTATTTTTCCATAAAAGGTATACTTGCCTACCTAATATAAGTAACCACGATATTACAACGCCAGCTTAAAGGTCATAATTACACTAATATTATAAAAGCGAAAGTTCCTGAGTGTGTGTACGTTTGTTACTTTTTCACGCGCAAACAGCTAGACCAGTTTTGGTAAAATTAGGTATGAAGGAAGCTGACAACCCCGATAAACACATAGGCTTCTTTATCTGCGGGTAACACCGTGGGACGCAGCTAGTGGTATGTTATGTTTTTTTCCATAAAAGTAGTTTTTGTCAGGGTCAGAACATACCCGAGCAATGACCATAGTTAGCCGAGCGGGTCTTGCGCGTGCCTGTGGGCTGTGAGTCACCGTGTCTCGGTCACCGAGCGGCGGGCCGGCCCTCTGACATTTAATTATTCACAGTCCGGCCCTGCGGCCACCTGACTAAAATATGTAGCGAAAAACGTAAACAAGTATTGCACCTTGAGTAATTTTGGAATCTGGGTACGGGCTAAAAAAGTATGAGCAAAGATTCAACTATGAGATAAACTATCTAGGTGTTACCCGCTCATTTCAGTAGAATGCAGTACCTGTAGTACTTACTCGTTCAAAATGCTTGTTCTAGTTGAGATGAAAAGCTCAAACTCAACACTTTTTTACATAGGCACTTCGTTATAAGGCTAATATTAAAGAAGTCGCAAGAATAGGCATTACGTTACGTATAATGTACTAGTAGGGTACCACCTATTTACAGTTATACGTTTTTGATTGGTTCAGGATATTGATTATGTACACTCCATAAGAAAAGTGAAATAGAGAAAAACAGTTCCCATGTTTTTTTGGAATTCCGCATTGCAGTAAATTATACCAGCATTAAAATTTAAAGTAAATCATCATCGTTTCAGCCGCATATCTTCTACTGCTGGACATAGGCCTCACCCAAAGATTTCCAAAATAAATAATACCTATAAATTTTCCACATAGTGAAAAATAAAACTCAAGGAAGTTTCAAGAAAAAGTAAGAACAAGTCGATTGTTTATTATATTTGGTGTACATAACATATCGGACTGTAACTGTTGGTCTCTTACAAGGTTCAATAAAAAAAATTGAATTCAAAAATAACATCTGCTGGCTAGAAACTGTGACAAGGTTCGCGGGCATATGGCGCCGGTAACATTGAGTGTTACCTAAGTTATAGCGGGAAAGAATACCGCGTGATGACAGGTAATCATTACTGAGTGAGGAGATCAGACCTTGTAGGAAATAAAGACTGAGCGGACTGATCAAAAAAATATGTTATAGATATGTATCGACTTGATTGCTCTCGAGAGTCGTTTATTATGAACATGTATGAACCGAATAACTTATGCAACTCAATCCTGAAGGCTACAGGTGCTAAAAATTGCGTAATAAATGAGAATAGCCCATTTCTAGGTAAGGCCCATTCCTATGGTTCACTCTATCTCTTCATTAGCTTTTATGATTTATAAATGGTAAAGCTGCATGCAAAATCTTATTTCAGGGACCTTTTTCCTAATGTATAGTTTTTCAAAACTAAAAACCGAGTTCACCCCCAAACTACACAACCGATGTTGATAAAATATATATATGCGCTGACAAGAATTTCCCAAATCGGTGATTATTTTGGAAATCTTTGGGTGAGGCCTATGTCCAGCAGTGGACGTTATGCGGATGAAATAATGATGATACATAAAAAAAGATCGCGACGAATTGATAACCTCCTCTTTGGAAGTCGGTTAAAACTTAAGTTCTGTTGACCAACATTTTGAAGGATCTAAACTGCAAAGTTCCAGGCTTAGCTTAGATCATCGTTACCTCGTGGTAAACTAGCTTTAGAACCCTTTAATCGCGAACGTCGGATTTATTCCACTAACATTTTTAAGCCCAATCCGCGAACGTCGGATATTTCCGACAAAAAAATGAACGTTTTGCACATAACTAATCCATATCCGTTTTTGGTTATAGGTATTTATTTTAGATTTACCGTGCCTCGCGCTGGGGGTACGACATATGATATAAAGTCTCGCGGTGAAAGGGTTAATATTGCGTTCGCTGCGCGCTGTCTTATATTTATTACAATGTTGTGGACTTGTGAAAACGTAATCAGGGTCCACTGGAGCCTTATAAGGGCGGAATTCGCGATCGCGTCGAGGTCGCCGTCTGGCGCGCGGTGCTTGCTGCGTTGCGTTACGAGTACCGACCTATTCTCGAGGTCTCTGGAAAAATTGATACTGCGTGCGAAAGGTAAACGGGTAAGGTGGAAGGGACTGTTTTTGTGTGCGATTGTTGAACTTCTAGTTTTGATGACTAATACGCTATTAATAACCTATAGGTACCTAATTTAATCTGTACAAGTGTCTGGAATCAAGATGATTGTTTTTCGTGTGTAAGTGGCCGAGATAGTAACCGTCTTATTATGAAACCAAATCAAGTTGACATTGTCAGATAAAGTTTGGTCGGATAATGATTAAAACCTACTAACACTGTTAGTCTGCGTTTTATAATAAGGAGATTATAGCCGATTCCTTAGATCGGCTTGTACGGTTTATGAAAAGAGGAGCAGCTGGGACTTTTATGTTTTTTTCTCTTACACCAACATAGAATAAATGTCTTGGATGTTAGCATCAACATCATCGTCATAGTTCAGAGACCCATTGCTGGGCACAAGCCTCCTATCTCCTCTTTATCGTACCAAACAAGCTCTTCGAAGCAATCCTAATTAAGTTTATTTGCCAGGCAAATAAAAAACCCCCGACTTTCAAGCGTTAAACCCCACTTACTTTTAAACGGCTTAACAGATTTTCATCAAACATAGCTAAGAACTGCCACAAGGGAACGTGCTATCACGCGAAAAATCCACATCTAAATCGGTCCATCCGTTCTGCTTCAGGTGTTCCATTTTCCAAAATCAATTATGCCCTATGTGTTGCCCAGGCCAGCTATATAACAAAAACAGTTTAATTCTTATCCGTCCAGTATTTCCGGAGATTGGCGTGTACAAACGGATATCTCCATCACCCCAATATATTTTTTTTTGGAAATATATCAATGTACAATATTTTTACTGTCTGTAGGTATTTCAACGTAGCCGTGCATACCGCGGTATGACGACACTCCGTCTATTTCAGGCCTCGCTGAAATAGACGCGCCACGTGTGGCTCGTGAGATGGGAAATGTTGGATGCCTCATTTTAAAATTACATATACATGCAAAGTTCTTTATTGCACCAAAATAATATATAAATATACAACGAGGAAGGGACATACCCGTAATAAATAGAACCACAGGCTATAATACTAGATCACTGTAGTATAATGATAATAAAATAACAGTCAAGTACTAAAAAACAAAATCGCCATTCCCATACAAAGTGCCCGGGCGGCTACATGCTTTCGTATCCCTTCGTCGTTTATATCCCTTCCACGTTGTATACTAACATATCACACACATTGAGCCAGCCCCAAAGTAAATTTTTAAACTTGTGTTATGGAATGCTAACAATACTTAATTTCACTATAAAATATTTTTACATAAACACCCAATACCCAGGTGAATTTGAAAAAGGCAGTTTTCTAACTGGCTCTGACGGGAATCGAACCCAAACACATTTTTTGTGTAATTGTCGCCTGGAAGAGCCAATTTTAGACACTTTGTATTGCGGTACAATAAAGTTTTAATAAATAATATTTAGCACATAGAGCGAAGAATCGATGGCCGATGGGGCAGTAAGGTTCTTGAATGGCGGCCACGTACTGGCAAGCGAAGCGTAGGACACCCACCTGCTAGATGGTCAGACGACCTGCGCAATGTTACAGTTACAGGAAGGCGCTGGATGCAGGCCGCTTCCGATCGGTCGTTTTGGAAATCCTTGGCGGAGGCCTATGTCCAGCAGTGGACTTCCTGTGGCTGATATGATGATGACGATGATGAGATAAATATTTCGTTGCCATTAATGCCCTTACTCCATGTCCATGTGTCATGTAATGGCCATTCCAAGTCCCCTCGTGGATGTCGTAGAAGGCGACTTAGGAAATACAAGCTAAACAAAGTTTATAAACATCAGTGAGACCTCTCCAACCCGTCTGGCCAGCGTGAAGATTGTAGGCCAAAGTCGTCTAGGCTTTGTCAAGTATGTCTCTGGTAGTACAGAGAGGGTCGTGCTTTGGTGTATTGCAGACTAAAATACCTGATGGTGATGATCAATGTCTTTACTAGAAGACGAAAAGATTTTGGTCAAGTGTTTCATGAACCGTAATATCTACCTTATCAAATGCAATTTGGATCCCTAATCATGGATGCTGGAAGGCCTATTTCAATTTATAGGGTTAAACAAAATAGGAGTAGGTAAAGGTATATTATGCAGACTGCTCAGATAAATAAAATATAGGTAAATAACAGTGTTTATCATGTCCACGCGACTTAATATACTTAAGTACCTATATGCCTATCAGTCACCCTATGCTAGGTTTTGACTAGACATATCACGTTCATTGCGTATTTATTGAAAAGGCACGTCTGGTCATACATTTCCTTACTACTCGATATTGTTATCACCGCGTCCCTGGTACTCAGCTGCTCAAATACGGCTCAAATGTTGCATATTAATTAACGAGGCTCTAGGTCTTATTGCGAGTTTCCTTGCAATTTAAAATGCAAATTTCCAAAAAGTTTTTTTTAATTTTTGTAGGACAATGCGTAGAGTATGCATCTTCAATAGCCTTTAAAAGACATCAACGTACCTTGTTCTTATTTAAAGAAAAAATGCAGTTTGGATTTTCTTTTAAAACTTTTAAGAATAAGGATGCAGTATTCTTATTTTAACAAGAATATCTTTGATTTAACTGTAAAAGGTGAGAGAAGACAGGTACCCGTAGTAAAACAGAGTATACTATTCGCCAGTACTGGTTACGAATTAGAAATTATATTTTGTATGAGTAAACAAAATATACAAACAGTGCAACATTGTTCATTCTCAGCTCATTAGATCATTTTATTTAGAGGTATTTATTTAACTTCATTACACGTAAATGGCGGACTTAAGCCAGCCAGGGCCTTTTCTACCAGTCAACCAACGATTTAGTAACCAACTTCTTAAATGCAAAAAAAGTTTAAATTGGTCAAGTGCGTGTTTTAACCGCTTGTTTTGGTTTTGTTTCTATTATAACATGTGTTTTGAGCAGCGGCCATGAGTGAATTTTCATACTTACTTTTCTGGCCTAGGCCGGTAAAGTATAATGCATGACCCAAGAATAACAGACTTTATGTCTTCTTTTTACTACAATAATGCCTACAGCACCGAGCATGTTTGAGATTTTTTTAATTTAATTTGAAATAAAAAAAAAAAGCGTTTGACGAATCAGATATTTTTGGCTTGACCAGTTGAAACAAAAATAAGGCTTGGCAAACCGAAACAAAATCGAGACTTGACTAATTATTAGATACTACGATCTCCGTGGCTTAGTGGTCACCATGCTAGTCCGCCACCCAGAGGTCCCGGGTTCGATTCCCGATCAGGGCAAGTTGGAAAATGGCCTTTTTCAAATTGTCCTGGGTCTTGGATGTTTATCTATATATGTATTTGTTATAAAATATAGTATCGTTGAGTTAGTATCCCATAGCACAGGTCTCGAACTTGCTTTGGGGCTAACTCAATCAGTGTAATTTGTCCCTATATATTTATTTATTCATTTTATTTACTTTTACACAACTTGATAAATAAGAAACAAAACAATCGGTTCAAACACGCAATTTAAACTTTTGTTGCATTAACGAGTTGCTTGCTACCTAAATCCAAACAATGGGTGATGCCGGAAAAGTAGATAATCTTTTAGGGTAAGTTCAACAGAAACTAAGTAACTAAAAAAGACAAAAAGAAAGGAGTAAAATTATAATTCAAGTAAGTATCATCATCATCATCATTTTAGCCGCATAACATCTACTGCTGGACATAGGCTTCACCCTACGTAAGTAACAAGTAAATATCGTGGATAAACCTACGCAAAAATATCCGACTGTATAATATTATCCTACTGAATTATACTATATACTATACTATCCTACTAATATTATAAACGCGAAAGTTTGTAAGTATGGATAGATGGATGTTTGTTACTCTTTCACGTAAAAACTACTGAATGGATTTTAATGAAACTTTACAATAATATAGCTTATACATCAGAATAACACATAAAAATATTGTGTGATAATCCTGCGCAGACGAAGTCGCGGGCACCAGCTAGTTGTTTAGAATTGAGTAGCGTCACAGAATACATAATAGTACAAGTAGCGTAACACTAGCTTACAAGTGAATGATCTAAATCAAAGTAAGGAGTTATTTTCGAAACAAGTTGCTGTGGCTCGCCCATACGAGCACCATCTGGGTCAGATGTTTACTTAACTACGGTGAGTCACATAGTACTCATGACAGAACTTATTTCGAAATCGTCCGCACTCATGTTTTCAGTTAATTATGACTATTGTTTATTACTTGGAAGGAAATTGGCGGCTTTGCGTAAATTATTGACGTCTACTAAGTCAAGGCTATTTCTGGCTGGTCGTGACGAAAATGAGAGCTATTCTCAGAACTTACACTTATTCAGTTAATCCCGTAAATTAAAACTTAGTTTATTAATTATCTTCCCAATCTGACACAGTTACAATGAGGTGACCTAAAATATCAGAACTGAAACTGTTTACAAACTGTTTCGAGATTGGCCAAAAATGCTTCTGTTCATCTGTCACTCACTTTTTGTCTGTCTGTATGTTCTCGTCTACGTGTCGCATTTCGCATGAAATTTTGTAAGAATTAAATTTTAAAAAAATAGCGTGTATGTGGGTGTTGACAAATCATATTTAAAATACGTCTTTTTTGTTACTCTTATTAAGACGTAACTTTTTTGTCTGAACAACTTTTTTATCCGTTTGGGGGTGAGTCGCGAGATCTACAGCTCACAGAGCCTTCTAGTACTTCAAAGTAGGCACACGGCCTACTCATTGGCAAGTTGTTACTAAAGCCTGTGGAAGCCTTATGCATTACCAGTTGTAGTTACCACACCACAAAGGTCCTAGAAAAAGCATGGATGCGAGATGCGGGCTGCTGTAAAATGGCCATTTTGGAATGATTGGTTTGGCTATCTAACAGTTCTTGCTGCTTAGATGAAAGAGGTAGATTGGCGATCTTGGTAATAGATAAGCTGTTAGGGCCCATGGAAGAGAAATAATAGTCACTACTAGAACCGAATAGATCACGGGGTAGGCGGCCTGTCCACAGCATCTTACTGCGATGACTGCTGCAGTGGCCAACTTTTGATCTCTGTGATCGTTAGCAGGACAATGTGGACAGGCCGCTCCTGGCCCGTGATCTAATCTGCTATTTCAGACTTTTCTGTTGGACTATGTCTAGCAAGGGACTCTCATGTGGTTGAAACGAACGGTGATGATAGCTGATTGTAATGTATGACATATCATTGAATACAAAGTTTAGAGATTAGTGCAAGTGAATTCTGATCCTGATGCAGGTACTAATGAGAAAAACTCTAGACCAATGTCGCGGTCTATCACATATGTGATGGGGATATCCGTTGTTCAGGGACGTGATGACCTGGGTAGGGTTACGTGTATATATTACTGCGATTCTGTTATATGTTGAACGAATTTACCAATAAATTTTGTATTCAGCAACCCTACAGATTCGTGTAACACCTTAATGAAAATGGTCAGTTCAACAGTCTTCTCATCGCTTTCGTTATGCAATTTATTTTTAAATCGATGATTTCTACGATGCATTGCGCAAGGCCGTTCCAAAGGCCTGAGGTCCTCATCCTAGAATTCGGATTTCGAAGGCTTTCCCCATGAACTGGTGCGCCATATTCTCGGAGCGGGGTGCGACTGCGCCCGCGGCCGCATCTCCTTTCGCGGCACGGCGGTAAGGCGACACCGAGGGAACTCGCGCGGCGCTCGCCAGTCGCACCACAGCACGCGTCGACTCGACATGTAAGTAGCAGCTCTCTGTCAGTGCCTCATAGTGTACCAGTGATAAAAATATTGTGATTAAAAAAAATAAAAATCGTGCATTGATCTTTCGCCTTACGGCCTTCTCGGTAAGTAGGTGCAGTGTAATCTTATGGTGGATTAAACTCGAAAAATCGGTAATTAGGATTTCAGTACCTCGACATTAATTGGAGAACCTTGATTGTCAGTTAAATTATGGAAATGTCTCGTACTTTTGAGTTTACCTAAAGTGATCAAAATGTAAAACTAGGTCAATAATTTGCGAAGAAAATATTTTTAACAATTCGTTAAGATTGCTGTAATATTTTGTCTGTTCATTGTATTTAATAACAAATGATTGATCATTTATCGATCGGCCTTCAGTAAATTCTTCCTAGGAGAGTTGCCAGTGATTTGTATTTGTGTCCCATTTCTATTTTTGAATATCGCGGTGCTCGGTTTCGTTTTCGGTTGGCCAATAGGAGCGATCTATGCCGAAGTTTTCCCGCGCTTTTGGCAGGCTGCCAACCCGTGACCAATGGCGTTAGAGCGCGGGAAGCGGAGGCGGTCTACGCGCATGCGCCCGTTAAGAGCCGCTGTCAAAGTTTACTTTTTTCAGGACTGGATATTTTTAGACGAAACATAAATTACAGGCCAGCTGGTGTTTCATGTTACTGCTCTAAAATTAGGTATTTCTGGAGCAAAGAAGGGAGATACAAGTTGTTCTATAACGCTGGGCGAAATCAGATAGTATCTAATAATTTATTAAGTTATTTAAAAAAAATAATGTTTAAAAAAGACGCGTGTCTTAACTTAAGACACCTGTAGATTTTGGCCCTTACAAAATCATTGTTTTAATTGTAGCTGTACATAATTATAATTGATATTTACTTTGTAAACTTTGGGTAACTAGCTGTTAATTTAGAATTGCTAATTGGAGTCACAGTTTGTTAACTCTGCAGTTAATACCGTTAAACTAACTTCAATTTGTTGCACAGTGATGCGACCTAATTATATTAATATGAGCCATGTACTCGTTGGCATGTATACTCGCTACTCTTGCATAGGATATCATGACATCGTCCTTGGAGATGTGCCAGAACCCTGCGTCTGACGTCACGCATCCTAACTTGAAAAACAATGGGTAAATAATAAATTAATATCCTCACGTTTTAACAATACAATCAGCTCACGCACAATGCGCACTTATCGCCGATGAAGTTGGGTGACTTTCATTATCTTGGGATGATATATAAATATAGACACTTATATAAATTTTTCCGGTATGAAATCAACTAGGAATTGGTTTGAACATTGAATTATGATGTTGATCAAATACGTCATACTGTTTTCCTGCACAGGAATCATCGCTTTACATTTTAAAAACTTAGAAGCAATTGCACTCACATTAATTACCTGTATTAAGTAGGTGGGGCTTAATGCATAATTTATTCATCTTCTTCGTTATTAGATTTTATTAAAGAATGCTGTTTAATATAATCTTAACTTTATTACTTTCTGTCGATTCATATCATTGGTTATATCTTTTAATGGCTCCATTAAGCTGCAATAAATGTAGTTGTGTTTATTTTGATTTAATACTTATTTTCTTTAGAACTCGGAAAAAAATAATAAAATAAATAAAATAAGTTTCGGTAAGATCCAGTTTTTTGATAGTCATCTTTGGTCGCTTTAGTTTAGTCTTCGAACATAAATTTTAGTGGTCTTGTGAATACCAAAAAGTTTTAAAGGATCGAAAAAAATATTAAGCATAGACGAGAAATTTTGAAAATGATAGATATAGATAGATGCACATCACACATTCTTCATTTTACAATAAAAAATACAAACTGCAATTTAGGTGTATTACATTGAAGAATGACAAAAATATAAGTCCAAGTTGGGTATAATTCAATAAAAAGCTCGTTTTTTTTTAACGCGAGCTCAGTAAAGGATATTGATGTGTCAGCCTGGCCGCTTTCTTCGAGGACGCGGACGCTGCAAATTCCTGATGCATCGCGGGATGGCGAGCGATGACCGCGACCTGTTGACTCACGCAGGAATGCCTTTATTTTGAATCATTCGGATCGCGGGCTCACCTCACTCGCTGAGCTAAAGAGTTATGTACACAAACCCGGCGGTCTCATCTCATCTCAATATGCCTTTATTGCGAAACAATGACGATGAATCGATATCACGGTAAAACCGAGTTTGTTAAGATTTCACGAATCGTATTTATTTTTGCGTCACATTTTTTCAACATGAATCAAAATATACACCGGTTCCAAAACACATAATGCGGTAGGAAGACCTGCCTAAATAGAATCTTAAAGGAGCCTCAAAATTCGGGACAGAGCGAATACTTTTGTGTCGCCAAAAAATAAGTACCTAGATCAAAACTCAAGTTTTAAAAATTCATCAGTGCATCTATCCCATATCTGTTGTCTATTTGGTATTCCAACCAGCGTTTCCTAGGCTCTCTCCTAAATAATCGAATTCCTTGTCAGGTCAGTCGTGTAGCCTTTATAACGTTAGCCATCGCTTGAAAGTCCCATAGCTATGCTATGGCGGTAATGCGAATGCAAATCGCTGCTGGGTCAGTGGACCGCATGATCTATGGAATTTAAATCGCCCTTCGTCACAGAAAATTTAATGTATGGTTTCCTTCAACGTACAAAAGAAACATCGACCTTGTAACTCGTAAAAATGGGAAAGGCCTTGCTTTATTGTTGTTAAAGTACTAAGAGGCTTACTAAGTTAAAGCAGAATCAATATTGTATAGAAAGTAAAAGCGTGCATATACCATAACAAAAACGTAAGCATGCATTTTAGAATTTAAAACATTAAGTAAGCATGAAAGAAACATTTCGCTGTTTATAAAAGCTTCAATGTGCAAAGTAAAATTAAAACTTTTATGAGATAATGAATAAATAAAAATATGAAAGATGGTAGCTTTTTATTCAAATGTAAATTTCACTTATAGAAAAACTAGCAGTCCATCCCGGCTTCGCCCGTGGTACATACATAGCCTATGTCACTCAGGGATAAAATACCTATCCAGCAGTGAAAGAATTTTTAAAATCGATCCAGTAGATTCGGAGCCTATTCAATACAATCAAACAAACAAACAAATCTTTCCTCTTTATAATATTAGTGTAGATAAAAAGGTAACCTGTATCTCCTGCTAATCATTGCTTTATTATCCGAGGAAAAAACACTAGCATTATTGTCTCTTATATAAAAATGAACAAGTCAACTGCTAAATTGCAAAGAGAACAATCGTATCCAGAGGTTAATACACCTAAGTTATAGTTCGCACTGCATTCAATCATCTACTGTTCTTAAACTACCATGAAGCATTTCCGTTCCGCCGATTGACGAGGAAAATGCTAGTTTAGTTGCCTTAAGGTTTTTAACCTCGAGCTGACGATTAGAAAAAGTTAATCGGCGGTCAGCTCTTCGTGTAATTGCCGGGCACTTGTGTGCGCGACTGTCCTATGAATTATGGTTATGACCTCATAACTATAATTCACAAGACAGTCGCGTTCACAAAAAGTGTCTAATTTCACTTGCTTTTATCTAGCGAATTACCTAATCCGCTAGATAACAGCAAGTGAAATAAGGCAGTGCAGTTTGTACCGCTTCTGCACTAGCGCGGATGCGACAGTAAACTTAGCGTGAGCAACCACTTGACGTCAACAATTGCAATAAAACAAAGTGAAGATTATTAAGAAATATTATAAAATAAAATAATAAATGATATTAATTGAATTGAATAAACGTCAAAACAAGCAGTTACGTTTCATTTTATTAATTGTAATTCAAAATTAATTTTTTACCCAGTCATCTACCCAAATTGTATGATAAATTGACATAGATAAATTTATTACTCTTTACAGCATTAATAATGCTTATTATTAATTAGCTATATATATATATATATACAATGACCTTTTTTATTAAGTACAAATATTTTAAGGGGTGATTCAGACCACCATTTTGAACAACTTTTCCCAATAAATGTATATCGAAATACGAAAAAATAATTTTCATTTTCCATACTAATAATATCACGTGACTACTTCGATTTCTATGAAAACCTAATTTTTTTTTTTGCATTTCGATATACATTTATTGGGAAAAGTTGTTCAAAATGATGGTCTGAATCACCCCTTAAAATATTTGCACTTAATAAAAAAGGACATTGTATATATATATGCAGTCTGCGGAAACGTAAATAAGTTCGGAAATAAAAATAAAAATAAAAAATTCAGACATTTTAAAAATATGCAATTTCAGCGTTCTTTACATAATAGTTACTATGCCGGTTCTAGGTACAAAAAGAATATTTATTTTAATGTGGGAAATCCCATTAACGTACGTAAATTACTGGTAATTTTAATTAAATATCAATGTTTTTTACCGTAAAAATAATGCACGTTAATCAATGGGCTCGGATCTCGTAAATCCTGGCGGAAGATCAATGCACCTTTATTTTTATTCACTCATTAAATTTTTTTTATATTAAAATAATAAACCACTTATCATCTTAATATATTGTACAAAGTCGTGTTAGTTACACTATTTATAACTCAGGAACCAATTTAGATTAAATTTGGTATGGACATAGTTGCAGATCTGGGTAAGGACATAGGATAGTTTTTATCCCGAATTCCAGCGGAGCCCGCGGACACAACTAGTATTATTATGTGCAATTAATAAAAAAATAATTTCTTTTGATTTCTATTATGGTACTCACTCTTTTGCAAATCATAGAAATATGTAAGTTCAGCGCAGATATTAAGATAAACACAATATCTAACAATTGATTTGAAATACTTTTAAAACAATACTCAAGACATGTTTCAAGATAGTTTACAAACGAGATCTCGTAAACAGATCGATGTTGTGACGGTCTAACGTCAACATTCACGCATTCGCTGCCACTTTATTTTTTTACAATAGTAATGACATTCAGTGGCCTTCTATTAATAATCACGTCTTTTTCTCTTGCGAGGCACGCAGGGTCCATTAAACACAAAGGCTATGATCGGTTCGACAGCCGCATCGATCGACTTTTGACAAGAATTCTCAGATTTTCGCCCATCATTTCAATGAGCTTTTACGATTTGCGCGGCAGAAGAAGCAGTTACTTACTAGGTACTTCTTTATCTAAGCGCATTCCGGGTTGCATCTTAGTTGCGCTGCTTCCCGCTTTTTCTTCTCCAAAAAAAGCATGTCAATTGTCATACAATAATGCCTACCTTGCGAAGTGGAGAAGAAATAGCCGCCCAAATCACGGCAACTGCGTGACGGATTTGGGATGGTTCATTTTCGAACTTAATTTTTAATTTTGAGATTTTATCTAGAGCTTTTGTCAAACAACGCATTACGCAAACATACATATATACATTCACTCGTTCGTTCAATTATTTGGCTATATATAGTAGTATAGTCTGTCTGCCGTAAGTCGGTAGATGATTCACTGGTCAAACAAATGTCGGAAAACGGTGTACAACCCTCTATGGGAATTGTAGATTATACATCCGACGTTTTTCATATCCCTCAAACCAGGATGTATGTTTACAGTAGTTTCGTTTCCAGCTTTTCACACGGGGAGTAGACAAACACAGCCGCCGCCATGGACGCGATCAAGAAGAAGATGCAGGCGATGAAGCTGGAGAAGGACAACGCGCTGGACCGCGCCGCCATGTGCGAGCAGCAGGCCAAGGACGCCAACCTTCGCGCCGAGAAGGTTAGTCTGTTGCTAGTGGTCCGCCGCGAGTTAGGCAGTTTCCTGGGTTAAAATAGATTATTTGGTACTGTTAATAGAATGAATGACCGTGGGGTTTCAGGAAAAGTAGAATAAGACTACTTCAAGTCTTTTCGTGGATGTCGTAGAAGGCGACTTAGGGCATACAAGCTAAACAAAGCTTATAAACATCAATGAGTCCTCTCCAACCCGTCTGGCTAGCGTGGAGAGTGTAGGCCAAATCCTCTGGCTGCTCTGGCCAAGTATGGTTTTAGTAGTACAGAAGGGGTCGTGTTCCTGCAATGGAGACAAAAAGATCTGATGATGAATAGAATAATGTCACAAAATAATGTCACTTGTCATTGATCATATCCATTTTCAACGTGATTTTAGATTTATTACTGCGGAAAAACTGATTTAAGAGCGCTATTCGACTCCAAGAAACCATGACGTCATTAGTCTTTATTTCATACAAAACCCCACAGAAAATGATAAATTTTCCTAAACAAAGGATCAAAAAAAAATACAAAAAGAATAAAAGGCACGTTGATGTCTTTTGTTCTAAAAATTTTGCTTCTCAATTTTCCTTTTTAATTTTGTAAAAGTTAACATGTATTATTTATTTACATACCTTATTTCGATATTATAACTCTTCTTTGCTTCCTAATCCTTAAGAATACAATACCTTAAAGCTACATATTGGAAATTAATTAATAGTGCATATTGGAAAGTTTGTTATAACTCATATTTTCGATTTCCTACAAATGCATTTATTGAAATCTTAGTGCAATATGATTATGAATATAACCTTGAACATGAGCCTGCCGATGCCAGGGCCGGACTGTACCCGTGGCGATGAAGTAATTACTAGACAATACGCGATCGCTGTGGTCAGTATAATGAGGTTGAGTGACTCAAGACAAAGGGTTAGTTAGGTCGTTCTGGGCCTAACCGTATATGAACTAATAATATGTTGATTGTACTGTATTGAGATATTTTACTGTACAAGGTTGTTAAATATATTATTATAGGGATGTTTAAAGCCGAAAATATTTAAAGTATTGCTCAATTGATGTGGGTCAAAAGTTGACAGTAAATAAACATCGTTAAATGTTTATAGAGAGAGGCAAAATTTCAAATCTAAAAAGGCTTGTAAAATAAAGGTTAGTAAAAATATTGATTTTCATTTGGATACAATTTTTTTACCCTAGAAATCGACTTTTTAGCCAGCTTAAAAACAAATTAAAAATACAATTTGAGTAGTTATTGAGTTAAAATGTTTATTGCACCAAACATAATGTTATAGAGTAATAGATACATAAAACAAATGTCAAAAGACAACAATTCAAATCAGAAACATTTTCACTAAACGTTTAAAAAAAAACCATTACCATGGGATTTTTATTAAATACCGGCTTATGTCTTCATAGTTTCTTGGAATCAAATAGCGCTCTTAATATCAGTTTTTCTGCACTAATTAATCTAACTAAAATCACATTGAAATGGATATGATCAATGACAAGTGAAAATTTTTGTGACGTTTTATTTTCATAACAGCACCAAATAATTTATTTTTGACCCTGGAAAGTACCCAATTGCATACAACAAGCAAAAATTATATGTTTAAATTCAAAATCTTATTAAGGCCCCACGCCGACGACAGATAAATCCGATAGTCGGAGAAATCACACATATTGAGCTTCCAAAGTAAGTTATATCAAATACATATATAGATAAACATACAAGACCCAAGTCAATCTGAAAAAGATAATTTTCCATCACCTGACCGGGGATCGAACCCGGGCCCTCCAATGTGACTGTCTGTTAAGATGGCCACTACGCCACAGAGGTCTAAGTTAACAGTACGTTTAATGTTGTGGTAGGCCGAAGAGGAGGCCAGACAGCTGCAGAAGAAGATCCAGACCATCGAGAACGACCTCGACCAGACACAGGAGGGGCTCATGCAGGTCAACGCCAAGCTCGAGGAGAAGGAGAAGGCCCTGCAGAACGTAAGTCCAGCGTTTATTTTATTATTACTGCAGAAAATATCAGAAAGGCATACGGATGGGTTTCATGCAGTATACTTCACTGTTGAACAGACTGCGGCGATAATTGTATCTTAAAGATGAAGGCAGACCGGTAGGACCCCCATCGGTAACCACGGGATGATGATTCAATCGGTGCTCTTAAATTAAAATGTAATTTAATCCCAGTTAGCCCAGTTAATTGTATACAAACAGGCTCTCAGATTTTATTTGGTCTGAGCATAGGCTATAATACTACTAATAAAAACTATGGGGTGACATCTGACATAAATAATTTATTATTTATATTATTACTAGCTGTTGTCGTGGGCTTTGCTCCCGTGGGAATTTCTAGATAAAAACTATCCTATGTCCTTCCCTGGGGTCAAACTGTATCCATATTAAATTTCATCTACATAGGTTTAGTGGTTAAAGCATGAAGTGGTAACAAACAAACAAGTATACAAACTCACTTTCGCATTTATAACATTACACAGAGCAATAAGTAGGATTTTGAACCCCCAACAAAAAGAGGGGTGTTATAAGTTTGAATGTCTGTCTGTCTGTCTTTGGCATGTGTGTGATATAACAAGCCCATCATGTGTAGAAAGGGAATATCGGCAGAAGTTGCAATATTACGGTAAATGTTGATTGACGTAGACGTAAAAAAAATTTAAAATTGTAAAGCTACTTCAACCTTCACAACCGATATTGATAAAAATTATATATGACTATTTGACATGTATGCCCTTTTAAACAAAAAAAGAATTTTCCAAATCGGTCCAGGCATCTTTGCATATATTATTTGTTACTTATAGTATATTTCGTAGTAAAAAGACAGCTCATGGATGAGCTCTACAGCTGTGTCAATAAACAGTGATATCCATATTTAACTGAAAACGTGACCCATTACATAAATTACGTACGTGTGATGATGTGAATTAATGTAGCTAATATTCTAAACAATTCAGTGAAAAAATAAATCTATCTAATCTTATATTATAAATGCTATAGTATGTATGGCTGTTTGTTCCGTTTTCATTGTGTGAAAACGGCTGAAGGGGTTGGAAGGTAATTTGGCATGTAGATAATCTATTACTTGCATTAACATATATGTTACTTTTTGTCCCGAAAAAATGTGAGGTTCCCGTGTGATAATTAACAAATACTATTCAACCACGTGGGTAACAGCTAGTAAAACATGCTTATGAATACGTAAAAGACGCAATAACTTCACGCTACGTAGAAAACAAATACTCTTTAAATTAAACTATCGGTTAAACGTCATCTGGGAAACATAATTCTATAAATAGTGTTTCTGGATGACGTAGGGAACCCGTTGCATTGACTTTATGACTTATGAATTTTATGTCATAATTTATTTTTCTCTGAATTTCTCGACATGTTTATGTCTCCGACCAAATTGTTTATGTTAGTGGGATAGGTTGTGAATTGCGACATATTCTCGTCTCTGTGTCAATTCTGTAAAATGCACTGAGCCAAAACCCTGACCCATTGGCTTAAATGCTGTTTGCAATGATATCACGGGGCAAGTACGTATCGATTACGTCTCAATTTATTTTTAAATCAATTGTGCCCGGAGATTTGCTTTCTTCAAGTCTGTTGTCTTGACGTCCCAGAAATTGTGACGTCATGGAACAATTGCATCGCTTCATTGAGATATCCCCGCGTGCGGTTGTTCCGTAGTTCGCCGGAATCCTGCGCTGTGGGGGGCTGCGTTCCGCGGCGCGCTATTTTCGGATCCCGCCACCTAATATGGGCCCGGTGCCCGGTGTTTCGGTAAAAATAGACACGAAGCATGCGCCCCGGACGACGCTGGGCACGCGTCGATACATGTGGAAATTGAAAGATATTTAGTCATTAAATAACACTTTGTCTATTAGGGAAATATTTTTGTAAGTTACTTTTACAATCAGTGAAGTGAACAATGATAGATAAAATTCATGAATTGGAAGAAAGAGATATGTAAATAAATAATTTATCGAAAATCCTTCTTTCTTTCGAGCTGATTGTATAATTTACTAAAATAATCCTGACCAGTCTCTGGCCACGGCGACTCTGATCATTTGTCTCATCGAAAATCCTGTTAGTTTTGGAAATAATGAGCATCTATAAAACTTTTATACACCTCCAAGTCTTTGAAATTTCCCGCGTTAGTGCTGTGCAGCTGATGCGTTATAGTGTCGGTAAAACAGACCAATGAAAAGAAAAGATGGCGGACAAATGTTCGATGCCAGCGCCCCCAAGCAGAAGTTAGAAACGTTCGTCAGTCAACATGGCGGGCCCCGCTGCGCGGCCGGACGGCCCGCGCCTCACCTAGTGATGTCTGCGTCCGCGCCCCACGCCCACGGGCGCACCCCCGTGCGGCGCAGGGGGCACCAACACCACCCGCGGCTGCGGGGCGACCGCGTGCCCGCCCCCAGCACGACACAAAACACTGATCCGTCCAAACAAGTGACCTTAGACAATAAAACAGACGATGTTGTGCCTTGTGTCAATAGTGTTAGTGAATCTCGAGTGACAAGGACGAATAGTGACGATGCACTTTCGAATCGAAACATAGTCGAGGACTTTGCGAATATTGACGATGAAATCGAATTTGACGATATTAGAAATACGAGGACCGAATCTCGAGACAGCTCGGACGAGGATTTCTCGTTCAAAGAAGAACGGTCGGCGGGAGACGGGGCCGAAACGGTCCCCGTTGCCTCTGACATTTCTGATGACGATCCTGAAACCGCAGAATTAGCTAAGTTAAGATGTACAAGCGAGTGCACAGAGGTTCTGGCCGAAAGAGAAAATCGGCGGAGGAGGAGATGTGCGGACTATCCTGGCCTCGCGTTTGGAAGTTCCATATTTTCGTCGGACACGATGATGAAATTTTCTATCATCAAAAATGAACTGCAGAATATCAAGAACACAGCTTTGAAAAGGGTAACGTCCTACATTATTTAAGTCATTGTGTGTTGTTGTGTCATGTGTGTGTGTGGCACATTGGTAGGCGTAGGCCAAATGCGCACTGAACTATTTTTAATCACGTATATACGGGCGGGAAAACGTTTTGATGCTGATCTGCGGAGTGAGGCATCGGGCAGACCGCGCGCGTGGCGATCAGCTGAGCCATTGACATTTAGTTTGACATGTTTACTTGCTCGACTGCACTCGATTTCGCTAGATGTCGTTACTATCAATGATTCCTATAGAAAACCCTTGGAAATTTTATATTAAAATTTAATTTCAAAATATAAAACATTAAAAATACTAATAAATAGAAACCGTATAACACACGTATGAAGAATGTTATTACTGATTATCTCAAGTATTCTTAGATTATAGATAGTTGATAAGATGAACTGAAGATGACATGAATAGAGGATCGAGGTCGTGATGTTATCAAAGAGGCAGATGTGGGCCGTGACGTACACTTACTAAATAATGAAGTTTACTCAATTAAATTTCCAGACGCCCACATACTGGCACTCGTGACTATGTACGAACCACTTTCTAAATTATTCATGAAGAATGATAGTGATGCGATGCGCACCTGAAAACGATAGTTTAATTATCTATTGTTCTTCCACTTTTATTGTAGACAATTGGTGGTTGAGACTCTTGAGACTTACCGACTGAATTTAACAGCCAATTATACAATAACTTCCTATTAATATATTAGTGTCTGGGAATACTAAAACATCTTGGTAGATAAATCAAACAAGATTACGAATTTCATTTTTACGGGAATCTTTGATATTATAATTTGGATGTCTCGAATGTGTCACTATGCATTCAATTATATCACAAATGAAACCAAGTTGATTTTACCTAATTATTTATTGAGTTTTAATTTTTTTTGCCATTCAATTAAAGTTATATTATAAAGTGATAACCGTCAATCGTTTTTAGGTGGAATTAGCTTACTCGATAAATAAGTAGTTGGTATCAATTGGATAATTACACGCAGGAAAGTGTATTTGTATAATTTTCCATGTTAATGAACTAAATATTCGTTAAAATGTTTTAACGACTATTTTATTTCACTTTTGACTTTTATGATATTTGTTCCTGACTTATTAAAATGTCAATCAGTCTTAATCCATGGTTTAAAACTATCCTGTTTAAACAACTATGATAGATAGTAATCAAAAGTTAGGGAAACACTTAACTGATTTTCTTTTCCTGCTATATATTTCGTTTGACTAACAAAATAACTAGAGCCAACAGTTGCTTGGTGTTGGCTCCTAATCCTAATTGAATGGGTGTATCCGTGAATGCAAGCTACTTTAGTGAGTCTATTGTTATCCAATTGCTCTGTCACATCTTCGAAAGTGTTTCTTCAATTTGTCGAAACAGGTTCTTTACAATTTCGTGATAGACCTCTTCCAGTCTGTCTTTAAAGAGTCAATCGAAGTAATTTATTTATCTTTGATAATCACTTGGATCATTTACTTATACTTAAGTTTATTGATTCGACATTTAGAATTAGACATATTTGTGTAATACTGTAACACCAACTGGTTGATACCTTTACATATTTGTTACGTATGTATTGTGTTGCAACTACTTATTGTACGTGCCATTCAAGTTATTGTAGTATTGAGCATGTTTTTGAACCACAATTTGGGCCCAATTCATTTTTCACATTTTGATTTATGGTATGTGACCATAATAGTAAAGCGCATTTATGATGGACAGCTGACCAACTCAAATTCTATAGAGTTCCACATTGTCTATTCAAGTGATATGCGTAATATTGCAAAAGTCTATTGCTTTTTGAAAATACCAAACTATATGAAGATACAAATCATAATTTGATATTGGCTGTACTTCATATAAATAGTCAAAAGTCTTTGGATGATTTTAAATCATTAGAATGTTATTCTTTAGCTTATGAAGCTGGACGTTGCTGAAGGTCAAAAAATGATAATTCTCATTTATACACGTAGGTATGTGTTGAAATTTATTATGACTCAACTAAATACCTACGTGGGATTTAGTCAGTTGTCAGTCAGTCAGTGCATTTATATGTACTAGGTAGTAAAAATTGTGCCAAAGTGTAATATAATAATAAATATATAGTTGGTATTTATATACTTAAAATTACATAATGTTCTACACTAACCTTAATGGCTAATTAGAATATTGTTTTTCAATAAAGCGTATTGATTCGTCAGCGTTCTATATTTTCTGTCTAGTAGGTATACGTACTCCTAATCAGAACACCTACTTCAACCATTGACTTAGATTTATTTTTTCAAAATAGGTATCCTTTTAATAGTAATTAATGTCTTAATCCGGAAAGTAGATAATATTCAGTTTAATCAGTATCTACTGCATTGTTAAGTAAAATAACTTCTAATTTTCAATAATATCTTTGTAAAATGTCTGTTTTACCAATTCAGATTCATTTACCTTGCTCGGCTACTTGTTCACATAACGGAATTTTAAACAGTCGCATACTTTCCAAATGACGTCATCCAAATTTCGGCTGTGCCCGGCTACCGGAATGCTTGCTCCTGCTATCACAGCGATATTCAACATGACTTTACAATTTCTGTTTAGTCACCAATGATACCAGTAGATGGCGCTCAGTAACTCATGTAATCGTTCAAAAAGTTTTATCGCCCAATTTTAATTAAATATGATAAACTCTATGCATTTATGAAGTATTTATGTAGAAAATTGAAATGATTACTTCTTATTATTACATTTTTCTACTTCTGTTCATTTAGGCAGTGCGTTTTTCAAATTTCTTTACTTTGCTAGTGAAATGCATCCATGCATCAAAAATATGTGTACTTCCGTAATTATTATTGTGTAAAATTGTTGAACCGTTTCACCTATCCCACATTTTTGGGCTTTAGGCCCGTGACCCTCAGGAAACTGTTGTCGCTGTGCATTAACAGGTGGAGCTACTTGCCACACGGTCGATTGTGCCGTGCTGTAAAGTGTCGTTCAGTCATTCGCCCAACTCGCTGTCAAAGTCATTTCGAGAATGTGCAATTGTGTCGAATAATTATTTAATTTTAATCAATTAATCGATATAGTTATTACTCATTGTGTCCATAGTTAGAAATTACCAAAAGTGAACGTCATTAGTTAAGTGACGATAAAGTTGTAGCGTCTAGGTTGGCGGCGGCCATTTTATTCGCCGGCTGTGTTCATTCGTGCCGAGCCCATCTCTGCGATACGGAGCAATAACGAGCGAGCAGTCAGTTGGCATTTTCGCGAGTACAGCGGAGGTGTCTTTAGTTTTTAGCTTTTAGGCTGTCGATTAAAACATAAAAGTGCATAAAAATGACGACAAACATGCAGCAAGGAACGATTCTAGACGTATTGAAGAAGAAAATGCGTCAAACAAAAGAGGAAATGGAGAAATATAAAGATGAATGTGAGGAGTACCACAAACGATTACAAGTGGAAATAATGCGGAGAGAAGAAGTAAGCAATACCTGTGTTATAAGTTCTGTGTAATCTGTGAAATTATGGTGTCAGTGTGGGATAAATGTGTTGGATTCAATTTGGTTAAAATATGGGAGTTATCAGTAGTCTTGTACTATCTACCTATAGTGAGTAATGTCCGGTCATACTTAGGTGTGCAAGCAACGTACGCATATTCGCCTCTCTTTCAGATTCATCTCGACTTTATCATTTAGAAAGAGAGAGCGAATAATTATTCTTTTCATAGAGTACTTCTTTCGATAGATGAAATTTAGTGTTGTTCCAAAAAATCTAGCACCGTCGTGGATTCGATTAATTTCGGCGAAGGAGATTATTGGAAAAGTAACTTTACATAATTTTATCGGTAGTTGGTAGCGTGCCGGTTTCTGTTACACGTAACAGGTTTGGTTGCGTTGGAGGTCGTATACCGGTCTATTGTAGCACATGTAGAGCAAGCCGACTAAAGTTGTGGAGGCTTAGCACCCTTTGAGGCATTCCTGTTGCTCGGACGTCCTCGAAGGACCGCTGGCGCCGTGAAGGCGTGTCCGTGCTCCTCGCCGTTATCGCCACATGACGTAACACAATACGGCAGCGAGCTAGTACCGATCGTAAACGCCGGGTCAGCCTTATACTTTATACTCAACCATATTATTTTACTAAAATTTTAAATAACTTGAAAAGTTATAGATCACATCACTCATGAAACATAGCGCAAATGAGCACCTTGTTTTCCTATAAAAAATACCATGCGTCTTATCGGCTTACGTGGAAAGATAAGAAGTAAATGGAATGAAGTTCAAGATAGTACTGAGTTACCTGTACTTCTTTATGACACATAATTTAATATCATCAACTAACAGTCCACATGAATCATATGAAGAGAACTTGGTTTGTGTCTCAAAATAAGTAACATTTTGAGATATGTTGTGGGCGTGTACAAACATTGAATCAGACATGAACATGACGGTCTCGAAACAGTCATTTTAGTCTTAATACGGTACATATTTGGAAATGACAGCTCCATGTACAGAAAGATAATATAAAGACTAATAAGAACAAGGAATAGTAATTGTAAATTTCTTTTAAAAATTAACGATATCATCTAAACCTGTTTGGTGAAGTCAACATAATTGTACAATTTTACAGATAAGCGTTTTTTGTATCTACTCGCAATGAGAAACCAATTAGGCAATTAACTTACGAGTGACCAAAAATAGCTACGTAAAATTGTCGTACCAAACAATAAAATTAATGGTTTCTTTAAAATTAAGTACATAAAGAATTTCAAAATTACAAACACGAATATCTCTATAAAATCGAGTAGGTACCAATCAAGTTTCTCTTGGATTGCACTGGGCATGGCATTAAAGTCCCTTTACGTGACCGTGTTGCATTCCAATTTATTGGTGTGGCTATTGTACGGGACTCTTTCAATAGATACAATGGCTCCTGCCCTAACCGATCCCACAATTTTTTCATTCATAGTTTCGAACTTCCATGAAATACCCCAAATTATGCAATGGAGTGTAACTGTTTGCCGGTTATTCTAGCAATGAAATGTAATGCTGTGGAAACGTTTGATTTTTATTTTTGTAAACTTAGTCATCGAAATGCAGGTCTTTGACCTTTGTTTATAAGAGGCTTACCAGACTACATATCGCCTCGCGCGTCCATTTAAATTATGTACCTACGAGTTCAAAGTGATTATTACTTAAGTCTTTCATTTTCAAACGTATTTCATAGTTTCTAGTTACTATAAAAATATTATTTATGGTGATGAGGCTACATTCTAGAAATGCTAAGTGACTTTTCAATTATTACTTTATCAAACAGTGAATAATGTATAATTTGTCAGTAACGTGGATCGCTTTTTTTGTGAGATACAAAAAGTTACACGTTTTGCCTTTCTTAATTGCCGTTAATGTCGAACAAGGAATGTGCGATTACGATACAATTGCAAATCACCGAGTCCCGTCATGACTATTATTAGCATCCACGCATTAATGACGACACAGGATAAATAAAAGGAGGAGAACTGGGACTCGTTTGCGCTTCCTCGCGACAAGGACGTGTGATGTCATCAACATGTGCAGCGGTGAATATAAATAAAGTAGCGCGAAATGCTCGCGCCGCCGTTTATTCACCGCACGTATATTGTTTCAACGTTAAACAATGTCTCTTCGTGTCAAACGTAATGTGAATTACTATATTCTATTTAGGACTTCGAAATTTATCGATAAAATGACGGTAACATGTCGCATCACTATTTTAGATTATTTTCACCCTATTTTGGAAATGGAAGTTTTTATGCGCACTGCCCTATAACGAACGCAAAAATAATTTTGTATTTAAGGCTAAGACAGAACAGAATTATTTCAAATAAATTGTTTAATTGTAAATGTGATGATAATTAACATTTTGCCAATTGTAAGGCATTAGATAGAAGTTCAAATTATTTTATGAATAACCTTTGAAAGTATCTAGGTAGACTTCTCTAGCTTTTAAACATGTTTCTGCTAAACAAGTTTTAAAAATAGATGTCCTAACTTGATTACGATCTACAATTATTCATAAAATAATTTGAAGGTCTATCTTTTACCTAACAATTGCGAAATGTTAATTATCACCACATTTCACGTTTTTTACAATTTTAACAATATCGTGATTTAAACTAAAACAATCTAGGAATAAATCAGGAGAATGCAAGAAAGGAAAAAGTATATGTACCTTTATTACTTATAGTTTTTATTAGATTGCATTATTAGTTTTATGCTTTCAATAGTCTACGGGTACGTAGAGGAAGCATCAATGAATTCTTAAGTCACCTGCTATATGTATACACTAGCTGCGCCCCGCGGTGTTATCCGCGACCAAAGTAGCCTATGTGTCAATCCAGGGTGTCAACTTTCTGCGTACCAAATTTTATCAATATTGGTCCAGCCGTTTCGCGTGACAGAGTAACAAACATCCTTACTTACAACATACTTACAAACTTTTATATTTATAATATTAGTAGGAACTAGGAAGTAGGATAGGTGAATGTTAAACAGGTTTATTCTAACTGCCTTCGTGGGGTAGTGGTTAGAGCGTTCGGCTCATACCCGAAGGTCGCGGGTTCGATTCCCGACGGGGGCAACGACTTTGTGTTGTTGTCCTAGTTTTGTTAGGACATTGTAGGCTAACCACCTGATTGTCCGATAAGTAAGATGATCCGTGCTTCGGAGGGCACGTTAAGCCGTCGGTCGCGGTCACTGTCTTCGACTTTGGTCGTTACCTAAAACCATATCAGAGGCCTTTAAGGCGGATTAAAAACTCTGACACTAGTGTAATAAGTGGAATAAGTTGCTAAGTGTACCTTTGGTTTGTGCAGGCTGAGTCCGAAGTGGCTGCCCTCAACCGACGCATCCAACTGCTGGAGGAGGATCTTGAGAGGTCCGAGGAGCGTCTGGCCACCGCCACAGCCAAGCTGGCAGAGGCCAGCCAGGCCGCCGACGAGTCGGAACGGTGAGTCCTGCCCAGTTACATTTCGGCTAGATTATACTTCTTATCCGTTAGTTTCCAACAAGTCAAATTACATACTTTATTCGAAAAGTCAAAACAAACAATGTCTATTGGATTTGTAAGAAATAGCACGTCGTGACGTCATACTATCTCGGAGTAAAAAAGCGCTCCTATTATCAGTTTTTCTGCACTAATAAATCAAAATCACGTTAAAAATGGATATGATATGATCATTGTCAAATGACATTTTTTGTGCCTTTTTTTTCTCTTATCAATACAGAATTACGACTTACGTCCATATCGATGAATGAAGATTATCCTACCAACTTTTTAAAGAAAGAGAAAATCGGCCGTTTTGTCATTTGAGGAATTTTATAGCGACAGCGTTTGAGCGATAATTATTATTTGGTTTTTTTTTTTAAGAAAATGAAATGAAGTGTGGTAAAATGCCAAAAGGCATTCCGGTGAATTTGTAGCAACAAAAAGTCAAATAAATGTAACTTTTTGTTTGCTAATTAACCTCTACAATTTATAACGAATACTGTGTGATTCAGTTATCTATACCTGATTTATAAACCCAGTTCAAATACATTTGTCGCTAGCTCTCCTTAAGCAGTAACGTTTCAAGTAATTATTTAAATAGAAATTTAACTAAACGCTACATATTTTTTTTAACAAGCAGAAAATCAGTTAACGACATTAAAAAAATTTACATTACGTCTTGAAATAAAAAAACGGCATTGAAAAACATACGTTTTAGGTACGTTAGTATTATTTACTTGAATATAGAATATTTTTAGTCAAAATGCAATAGTCATGACGATCACAGATATGTCGTCACAGTTTGTTTGTTTTGCCACTCTCGTGATAACTGAGATGCAAGTGTGACTCGAGTATCTTCCGTGTCGCTGAGAATTTCAATCTTATCTATCAGTCTATCACACATCGTAGTATAATGATAAAAAATACTGTGTTAAATAGTTTCACTACCTGCGTTTTTACTCCTTGAGTGCGTTTATATGACATGAAATGAAAAATATAATTAACTACATAACATACCTTGGTAATTGTACATCGAAACAAAATATATGAACGTTTAGGTAATATTAGGTACTTACAGGCTTACGTTTTTAGAAGCCATATGTGTCCAAGATTTAACTCCAATAAAAAATATTACGTTTTATAAACAAAAAAATCTACATCGTCATTGAACATGGATTAAAAATATGGCTTCTAAAAATCTGGGCTAATATTGGATTACTTTGGTTTTAATATTAAGTACAAGCGTAAACTTGAATTACGTGTGTGCATGAGTGTTATTGATTTCTATTTGCCCATAACCACCATATTTTTTGATACCTACCTCTTTTGCCTAGAACGTTAAGAGATGGCTTAATGTTTAATTTAAACTGAGTAATCTTCTAAGTTAACTATAAAGTAGTCTCATTCATCACTACCATAGAGTTAGGAACTCCACGACGTTCCATGTAACAATATCGATGTTATAACATGCATGTGTTTGGCGCACTAACTAGAATACGCAAGGCGCTGGAGAACCGGACGAACATGGAGGACGACCGCGTGGCGATCCTGGAGGCGCAGCTATCGCAGGCCAAGCTCATCGCGGAGGAGTCAGACAAGAAATACGAGGAGGTGAACGCTTATCTGTGTTTTACGAGTATACTACATGATGCGAGTTCCCACTGTGCTCTTTAATATTCTCATTTTTGGGTATGTATTTCATCGCTATATGTGTGTTCCATTTTATAGTGTCCGCACATTTCACTTACTTAGTTATTGGCTTCATTCTAAATATGGAATGATAACAGTTCATAATTATCAGTATTGACAAAGAGACGAACGTATTTGTCCTTAAATTTTTTTCTTGTACATACTTTAGCATGGCCAGGGTGACATTTTAGGGATATCAAATGTCATGCTGTCCGAATGAATTTTCTTGTTATTCGTTTTGATAATCATCAGAACCACAAAATGGTATTGACAGATGATACTCAGGTATTACGATTACAGTGTGAACTCACAGATATTGTGCGTAAATAGAACCGCTTCGACGTGCGACGATCGTAACTATCATTGTTATATTTTGGTTACATTGTTCAATTTGTTTTGGTCAGGTTGCCGGGTCGGTGCGATCATTACGTGCGTCGAAAAAGTTTTAATTTATGCAACAGTCGTTTGTAACCCGGAAACTTGATTATCCAGTCCTTTTTTGTTAGGATTTTTTTCTATGATCACGTACATTATTCGATATGACATTTTGACTGGGTGATTATGTTTCCAACCAACTTTATTGGGGACATTGCATAGTTATTTGTTAACAAATTTTGAGTGTTAATGCGGTAATGATATTCAGAAACTTGTTTCGATTTAACGATACCTACGTATACCAAGACATTAAACTTTCCTTATGCAATAAAATGTTACATGTTATGCAATGTTCGTAATAGAACCTTAATTCGATCCTTACGTTTAAATGCAAATTAAAGTGTCTCTGATGCTTAAATTTGCTTTTAAACAGAGATTAGATATAGTGAACGGAATGAGTATCGCGCACTTGTTTGAGATATAAGTAATATCACGTCGCGATAATTGTTCAGCCATTTTCTCCACAGCACCAGTTTACCGCAGCGGGGCGTCTACGGCTTTATGTGTTTCTTGCAACTCTAGTGTGTTGTCTATTGCATGATTCTAACTTTTGGGTCACCCTTGATAAACTAGTCTTTAGGTAGGGCCGTTCATATCACTTCCATTCTGTATAACCGTTCTGTTGTGGCGTCCAGTGCCCGCAAGGTCCTCGAGAACAGGTCGTTGGCCGATGAGGAGCGCATGGACGCCCTGGAGAACCAGCTGAAGGAGGCCAGGTTCCTCGCCGAGGAAGCCGACAAGAAATACGATGAGGTCTTTATAAGGAGATTCGATGTCGTTTGGTTTGGCTTGCCGTGTTCCATACGATTGTAATCTTTATAACATAATTGAATCCTCTAATCAGTTTTCTATTGTACATTTGTGTTGTGTGTATCGCGCCTGTTATCTTTGCCGATGTCCCTACTGCAAGGCTGTTTGATAATTGCAGTATTTATTTAATTTCCTACTGACATAATTTACAAACATAACTATAAAAGTGTAGCAGAATTCCAATCCGATACGAATCCAACTGTGCCCTTACTATCATACTAATCGAGTTGAGTTTATGTTACCAGAGAAACTAACGACCCCTAGCAACTTAACCAGTTTGAGCTTAGACGAGTCATAAGAATGTTTTCGAGTGATTTTCTTTAGAGTTATCGCCGTGTATCTTAATGAGCCCAGTCATCAGCTATCCGTATTTGACATCGCACACAAAACATGTGCCGTTGCCAGATGGCAGCGCGTATAAATGTCCTAATTCCCCTGACATATGACCCTGCCTGGTGAAGGCAGCCGTAAAAGTCACTGCCCAACAAGGAGCCGTATCGCGCCTGATCTTGGCTCGTTCGCCATATAAGGGCGCGCAAGTCTCCTTCGTCGCATATGTTCTTACATAAGCATTACTTCCATAAACGCGGCGCAGCTCGAATTGCTCAAGGCTCGCCACTTCATTACGTTGTTGATTTTCCTTTGACATTTACTGTGAATTGCGGTTAACGAGTGTGGTATGTTCAGGTTGCTCGTAAGCTGGCCATGGTTGAGGCTGACCTGGAGCGCGCCGAGGAGCGTGCCGAGTCCGGCGAATCGTAGGTTCCATTCTATATTCCAGGACCGCAGCCGCCCTCAAAACTGCCCCTGTCGCGCCGAAATAAAACCTGTGTTCGTTCGTACCGGTTGCGTGAAAGCTCAATCTTTTATTCCGGCGCGCCAGGCGATTATGAGCGGTACGCGGCGGTCCTACGGCCTGTTTTACAAGTTTTCGCCACCGTTCTGCATGGTTGTTCATTTGCATTCTTAACATCGCTGCACCGTAACCCGATTTACCTACATTGGTATTTCTAACATTGGCGCTCACTGTTATTTTTTATTGCATGTCAGGTTCTAGGTCGTCTGCGGGGTGGAAGCTGAATCGGCGATAACATTTATATTACTTTTATTATTTTTTGCATCTGCCATAACATTAATTTAGTCGGTGTTAACGGCCCGATCTGTCGGAACGGTAACACCACTTAATTTTAAGGATGGCTAGGTCGATGTCGCTCCCTGACCGCTAGCGGAGGAAGCGACATCGACTGGCTGTCGGACTAAAACAAGGGTTGCCCCATTTCATGGATATTTCTTACGCAAATGTAACTATCACGTCCATGTGTCGACTAAACTTCCGTCTTCAATGTGTGTTCCTCTAAACGTGGCTGTAGGTTAGGTCGTCAGGAAATATGTGTGGTATAGGGCAATTTTCGTTTTCAGATATGCACCGCATTACACCAGAATTACTGGCCGTATGCGTGCCGCACATATGCAAGCGCACACATCACATAACGATTACGATAATGCACTAGATAGCACTTAGACTTTTTAATATTTTGAAGATTAAAATTTTAGAACTACTTAAATGTTTTGGGTCAACCCTCGTTTATAATTTAATTAATGTGAGTACTGACGCCGCTCTCGACTCCCGCTTGTGTGATCCCGTCAGTTTTTGTGTTTTGATTCCTTGGCTTTTGCTTCCTTTTTTATTTTAACAGGAATACGCCTGGACGAGTCAACGGATTCAGTTTGTAACTGTATCTCGTTGTGTATGAATAAAAAACTTCAAATGATTGTTGTTGATAAACGTTTATTTTGAGAAGTAGCAAAAGCAAAATTTTGTCCTGCATTCCCTTGATCCTTTCACGCCCGCACCTCCCAGTACTAGGCAAACAGAAGCGTCCAGGCGTTGTTTTGTAAAGCGAGCACTGCACCTCGGTAGTGGAGAGCGGCGGCAGCGTAGCGTAGTGTGTGTTGTGTGTGTGCGTGTGGGCGTGTACTAACGCTCGGCCGGCGGTAGGTGGCGCGCAAGCTCGTGCTGATGGAGCAGGACCTCGAGCGGGCCGAGGAGCGCGCCGAGCAAAGCGACTGGTGAGTGGGCGCCCTAACTATTCCACCAGCGTTTCTTCGCCGACTCATATTGGAGCTGCTCAACTGGCATCAAGAGGAGACTTGATTGGCCAGGCGTAATTCGCAGCAATTACACTTCTATGTAATTTATAACTCTATATACGTTGAAGACTTCAAATAGTCAAACATGTAGAACATACTCAGTACAAATTATATCAATACAATTTAGGGTCACAAGTTCAATTGGAATTTACAGTAAAAGATGACGAGGTTAAGAAACGCTGTGCTAACCATGTTCCGTTTTGAGTAGTAGTTTTACTCTTCACGTTTTATAAGAGTGGGACAGAACTACTCGTAGACTCGAAACAAAGGCGCTGTACATGTCTACTGGACCGGAATACCAATTGATTACATGTTAAAATACAGAAGTCTTTGTTTCCTGGCAAAAAGTTAGCATCCCGATTAATACGAGAATTTATCGTCACATGAAAAGACTCAAACAGGAAAAAAAAAGCATTAAAATATTACTCAAGCATGCATTCATACTTATCTAAAAGAAAAAGAATCAATCTTTAATGAAAAATTTCAAATCTTATCTTGAGTCATTTTCATGTAGGTAGATAAATAATATCGTCATTGTGACAAAAATACTCAGTAAATCACCTAGTCAATGGCGAAATTGCTATGTTTGAGTTTCTTACATTACTTTTGTCACAAGGAACGAAATGCATGCTGTTGAGCGTTGCACAACAACTTCTAATGGAATAGGTAATAGAATTTATGCAAATGCAAATTTTTACTTTGACTCTGTTGTAGCAACCATCAACAAGAATATTCTAATGACATCCTTTAATAACCTTAACAAGCACGCCGCTTCATACTCGTTTAATATTGCACCATAGTCGTTATTTAGTGTGTCAATTGAAATATTTAAGTTATTAGAAATTGATTATAAGCTAAGAGAAAATGTTTGATACTACCATTGAGTAAAAGAGAGCAATAGATTTGATGATGGTAATAAAATAATAGAGTAACTAAATTTTCTTAAATAAAAGTATAAAAATTGATCAGTAAATACATATATGTATCTTCAATTACATAGATATCTTTAATGAACAGTGAGGATTGATTGTTCCCTTTTTATCATTTTCCAGCAAAATCGTCGAGCTTGAGGAGGAGCTGCGTGTGGTTGGTAACAACCTGAAGTCCCTGGAAGTCTCTGAGGAGAAGGTACGTTTCTTCCTTATCATACTAACAGAACTATTCTCAGCTACACCAAGACAATTTAGAGATTATTCAAAGTTATAACTCCCATTAGGAAGTAATTGTACCAAATTTCAGTGATATAAGTATCCCAGTGAATGATGCACCAACCAATCTTGTTAGATCATATCCCCAAATTGTTGCAACCTTGACCAAAACGGTTGAGGTTAAACACAAAAATGCTAGGAAGGCATTGTTCCTAATGTATAATGACGTAGTCCATGATGTTTTTAACGTGATCCAATTATAAAGAGAAGTAAACATGTGTGTACCGTTCCATGCAGGCCAACCAACGTGAGGAGGAGTACAAAAATCAGATCAAAACCCTCACCACCCGCCTAAAGGAGGTGTGAATGAGCGAGGCTCAACGCGAGTGTTTTTGTACGCTTGCCTAACTCTGATGCACACACCCTCTAGTGTAGTATCTGTGTCCGACTTACCATAAACATCTATTTCATTTTAATTCTAAGATATATCAGATGTTCTATATAAATCAACGTTATGGTAAGGAGGTCACAGAACGTAGTGCGTCTTCTTGCCGTGTTTCGTTTTCCTCCACAATTTACTCGCCCTTTCCTTATTTGGCTGCTGATGCTGTTAATGTTTTTCCCTAACGTTAATGTCAGCGTAACTTAGCTCTTACTTTAGCCGTTACGAGCATCTCACAGCGTTGCCTCTGTAAATTTTCGTGGCGCTGTAAGATGCTGCATGGATTTTCCGTTTTCGCTGTTTTGTGTTTTTTCGTTAACAAATAATAATCGCAGGCGACGCAAAGAGAAGAGACATACGAAGGCCAGGTCAAACTGCTCGACGCACAACTCAAAGAGGTAAAACAGACGGCAGAAGCGGAAGGAATTCGTAGATAGAGTTGGTTACGGTTGTAGACGCGTCATGCTCATCGCCATTCTATGTTTGGGTTAGACCGCGGTCTATTAGCTCTATGTGCATCTTAACTTCACTGTAGGCAGTACTGCTCGTGGTGTAGGTCCGTGTAGGCGAGTGGCTGTCAGCGGTTGGTGCTTCATCTATGTATCTATACAAAGACTATCTTCTCTCTCTTATCTGTGTATTAATTGTTTCCGTGTAATATGTATGTAATGTACCTTTCCACTGTGTTGTGATTGTACGCTATTTAAATTGAACGTTTATTTCGAGCGCCTTGTGTTGTTCATGTTAAACTGCTGAATCAATTACATTATTTTATACAAATTTTCCTGTCCCTTCCGTAATTATTAAATATCATACTGTTATGCAAAACTACGTAAACACCTATATATTCTCATGAATAGAATCACGTTTTTTATTCATTAACTATATATTTCTTATTTATATAGTCTTTATGTAAAACTAAACTATCAAGTGACTAATATACCAAATCTATATTATCGTTCATTCAATAAATTCAAGTTTTCCAATTTCAAATTTGCAATTGATTTCTATTTGTTTTTTATTACTCCGTAAATAAAATACTGTCCGCATTTGAACCAGAAGTTCCGCAAGGTTCTATTTTTGGACCTTTCTTTTCCATCATCTCTTCTCTCTCCGTTAAAAATATGTCAATTTAAAATAGCGTACTCATAACACGGGCCGGCATGTCGGTGCTTGCCATCTAATCATCCTATGTGGATAGGCGATGGCGTCCCGCGAACACGTCGAGGATAAGATCCACAGTCTGTCGCAGAAACTGACGCAAGTAAGTTGTGCTCACAACCTGCGTTCTGGTCGCTAAATACATTTTACAAATTGTACTGACACAAATATGGGAAGTACCAATAAAGTATACATTTTACGATTTGTACTGACACGAAAATGGGAAGTATCAAAGATATTATAGCCCAGGTACTAAAGTAACTCTATTGGAAATGATAATAATATTTCGTTACTTGTAATCTTAGATATTTTAAATCCCATACTATTATGTGATATAGATGAAATGTTATATAATGAAGTATAATCTGAATTAAAATATATATAAATGAAGTATACATTGATGACATACTTAAATTTCATCTAAGATTTTAATGAATATCATTGACTTAATGTTCGTTCCTACATAATATTGTTTCTACTCGTGACTAGTCAGCGACCAGAGCGCCGTCCATATGTTTATGTTCACGCTCATTCTGTAGAAGTAATACAATGGGTAATGGTATATTATTAGTTGTAGATACAGGGCCACTATCAGCTTTGGTGAAGGTAAATTGCATGCTAGTGACGCTTTTGTTGTCTAACTTGTTTTTTATGTCTATTAATTTAGTTATCTATACCAAGTTTTTGGTTTTTCAATTATACTCACTTAATATATGTTTTTTTTTAAATCTGAAGTTTTGATGATCTAACGATGCATGTCTATTTCTTATGCAGTCTATTTTCTGAATGAAAAAAAAAATGTTAACGAAAGACAGTATTTCTAGTTTTTTGTTTATTAAAGATATGTATTTGTTGAATTTAAATAATTGACTTTAAAACATAAAAAATACTTACAAAAGTAAAAAGATCATGTCTTCATTATATTTTAAGTTAATTCAAATCAATGATTGCTTAAAGTTATAGATATAATTGTTATATTTTAAATAATAAAAAAGAGAAACAGAAAATAGGCTGTATCCCAAAGAGCTGATTTTAATATCAATCTTCAAAAATTCCAGGCTGAAGCGCGCGCCGAGTTCGCGGAGCGTTCCGTGCAGAAACTCCAGAAGGAGGTCGACAGGCTTGAAGGTAATATTATTGCGATCTTCTATCTACTTCATATAAAGAAATATAAAAGAAAAAGTTTAAGTTTATTTACAAATATAAAGTAAAAAATATGATACCGCAAACGCAGGAGAAGATGTCGTCTTTTGACTAGAAACTAAAGATTGAAATTGATTTTATTGCTAGTTTTCAAGGTTCTCCAGATTCTAGCACAGTACAGCAGATGGTTAAGTCTGATCTCTGAAGTCAAGTTAATAACACGTTTGACAATAACCTAGCTTCGACATTCTCACTCACAGTCATCTAGATGGCTTTTAAATCAGTGCTGTACAATCGAAAAGCTTGTTTTTCTGTCATTTTCGCTATAATACAAGCTTAATTTATAATTTCATAGTAACAGTTTTAGTTTTTTTCTCTTTTATTTGCTGGAGTGCAGAATTAACAGTTCTTACAATGAAATCTTTATATTTTTCAATTTATAATTAGAACATTAATTCTGCGCTTGAGTTCTCTATATCGTTACTTTGTGAGCATGTATACGTGTCCTATACTAGATGCTCGAACCTTCATGTTGATTTTGTTTTCCGTGATTTTAGCATGGTTTTTATTGATGTTGTTTTGCCTGTTTTATGGTTCAGACGTTCATCTTACCTGAGACTGAGATGCGTAAATACACTAATGGCAGGCACTAATTGCTCATGTAATTTAGATAATGAAAGGAAAAGTTTAATTAAATAAACTTCAATAATATTAAACTCATTTCTATAAAGTTACTTTTATGTAATTAATTTGAATTTTTGTTTATGGATTGTATATGAAAATTGTGCCTGCTGCTCATCTCAAGTTCAAACTTTTTTAATATTTTTAAAAACATTATGAAAAAAAAGAGTGTGTAATATGAACGTTTGCGCCAGTAACGTTGTTGTGTGTGCGACTGACCGTGGCCACGTCCGCCTTGCAGACGACCTGGTGGCCGAGCGCGAAAAGAGCAAAATCCTGCAGGAGGAGATGGAGGCCACTCTCCACGACATCCAGAACATGTGAACACACCACGCGCCCCGCCCGCCCCTCTCCCTTACACCAATCGTCGACCTCTATTTAGTTTCGTGGCAAAACAATCGGAGTCCAACGCCGGAAAAAATATATTTAATTTATTTAGCGAATGCTGCCGTTTTAGCATTCGTCGATATTATTCTCCGTTGACGCGGCAAGCGAGAGGGGAGGGCGACTAGATGTTACTAGTTATAGAGTAATTGCCAGCCGCTTTTTTATAATGTAACGTCGACTTCGGTTCGCTACGTCATCACTGCCATGTGCAATTTTGTTTGGTACACAATCTACTAATACCGTATAAATTTTGTATATCATGTTTAGTCATTGTTACGAGCGTGTCTGTTCGTGTAACTCTTGCGATGAATGCAGCTGAACTGAGCTTCGATCATTTAGATGTAAGACAAACGTGGACATTCCAACCGGGACCAAATGTTGCACTGTACTCAGCATCCACTGCACCAATCCTAACACAAGTTGCACTACAACTTGTACAGAGAGACGAGAACAAACTTTCACAATTTTCCATTTTGTAGCTGTCTTTATGTTCACTTCATGAAACTAGTGCATATTTATTTATATAGGCATTGCAATTAGCACCGTTTGCAATTAATTATGAACTTCTTTTATTTACTTAATATTAGAAAAGAGATTAGATATTTTTTATTTAATGAGTGATGGTAACACGTAAAATATTGATATAAGTATACTTTGCTATGAAGTATTGAATATTCTATTTTGTTTCGAGTATGATTTTTCTTGTGTCATAAATTAGAGTTTGTTGTTATTTATTTAAATTAATCGAAGAATAAATGACGACTGTTCCGCTGCTGTAAATGAATACTTGAGAAGCTAGGGCTCGCTGCTCGCTGTACGAGTGCGAGCGGCGAGCGACTCCCGCGCAAGCTGGCAATACGTGCGCGCACCACACTATTGTAAACGCGAAGAGTTCGATTAATTGAGAGAAATCCGTCTTTTTAATGTTATCGATTAATGAATTGATAGATAAGATCGTGAAAATAAATTAATGGTTTTACTTAAGAGTATTCTAACACAAGTGTTTATAAATATATATTATTATTTTTATTTGGTTGTGTTTTTTTACTAATCCGCGTGATCCTCTCATTGTCCTCTCCGTCTGACTAACCCTATAAATATCGATTCTATCAGCTATCAAAAGTCATGATATAAATAAAACCATTCATTTTCATCAAATAATATACCCATGACATCATGCTCGCCTCGAAATCGTATACTTATATCGGAGATATAAAGTAATTCATCATAAGCAAAGGGAGAAGTTGAAAAATCTGGTGAATCGAGAGCGAGAAGGGGACGCATTGTACATTACCACCGCTCGCAGCACCGGCCCGGCATGAAGGTCCTCCCCCGTAGCTAGCGCCCGGCATGGAGCGAGCGTGTTAACGCATGCCCCCCGCGAGCTGGCGCTCTCTCACCGCCGCTGTCTGCTCAGATGATCTCATCAACGAGACCGAGAAGTTCAACGACATCGGGGACGGCATCGACGACTCGTTTGTGGAACTCATCCCGGGCGTCGACCCCAACGAGCGTCAGGCCGCGGTCATCCGCAAAGAGCGCGAGCGCATCGCCGAGGAGCAGCGCAAGGAGCGCGAGCGGCTCGAGGAAGAGGCTCGCAAGGAGTACGAGCGCCTGCACCCAAAGGAGCCCACGCCACCGCCCGCGCCCGAAGCAGTACCCGTCGAGCCAGAGGCGCCCGTTGAAGTCGTTCCTGCTGGGCCTCCTGCTCTTACTGAGGGTGAAGTGCCGGCGCTCGATGACTCGATGGAGATGCTCCTCCCGCAGACGGCGCACGTCCTCCAGGATATGGTGCTGCTTCCGCCGGGCTCCCCGCAGGTGGCAGCTCCACCAGCTGGCGCAGCTGCACCCCCGGCCGCTGCTGCACCTGTGGCCGCTCCCGCCGAGGGTGCTGCTGCTGCTCCTCCGGCAGAAGGAGCCCCGGCCGCTCCTCCTGCAGAAGGCGCCGCCGCCGCCGCCCCGGCAGCCGCTCCCGCTGAGGGGGCTCCCGCCGCCCCGGCCGACGCGGCGGCGCCGGCTGCAGTCCCCGATCCCGCGGCAGAAGTGGCTCCGGCCCCGGCTGCCGAAGCTGCTCCTGCCGCAGCTCCCGCTGACGCTCCTGCTGAAGCTCCCGCTGACGCTCCCGCTGAAGCTCCCGCTGACGCTCCCGCTTCCGCCCCTGCTCCCGAAGCCGCTCCTGCCGAAGCAGCACCACCGTCGTAAAATATCGATAATATAAACGGGCGTCAACAGTAATTTTCAAGCGTAACGGAATCGAGATTTTTCTGCGAATAGGCAAAGACGAGAGAACCTCTGATTGGGGAAAGTAAAGTATTTTTATTGAGATTTATTTTTTATGTTGTAAAATAAACAAGCACAATGTATAGCTGATGGAATAGTTTTTCAATTGAACGTCGTGAAACGTAGAGTAGTCCCGAACCTGTGGGCGTAGGTGCATGTGTGTGTCACTAACGCGGTCGAGTGGCGGCGACTGAGCGTGCCGGTGTCCGCAGACGACCTGATCGCCGGCAAGGAGATGTTCCACGAGATCGGCGGCGAGCTGGACTGCGCCTTCCGCGACCTGGGGCTGCACGCCGCGCCCGCGCCCGCCGCGCGCGCCTGCGAGCGCTGCACGTGCTGCCACTGAACTGCTCACCCTCGCTTTTCATGTGCATTTAATCCGACAGTAAACACTTTCGAACATATTCTGGAAATATCCTTCAATTTCAAAGACTTTTCTCCTAACTGATAAAGTTGCATGTAGTGTCGACAAACCTAAAACAAGCTTACAGTAACAGAGACGCGCATGGCTTCGGAATAACTGGACAACATGTAAGCATTTTCATTATTAATTTACTACAAAATATTCTACTAGCGCTAAGACACGGGGGTTCCAGTGTTGAAATTAAATTGTCTCGAATCTTGTCAAATCAAACCATGAATTTGTAATAAAAGGGGAGTGTTGAACCGCCTGGCGTGGCTCGCGCCAGTCAGCTCGTGTGTAAGCGCTATCATTACGCTAAACTAATTTTGCTTCGAAACTTGACTTGAAGGAGTTGTTTATAAGATCAATTAGAAATATTTAGACTTAGTACTTAGTGCAGGAAAGATAATTACATGTCACTTTTTACTAGAGTAGAGAAAAAAATTAACATGGAAACAGGAGAGGCCAAAAAACCGTTCAGACCCAGCCAGATTTTGTCTAAAAAATAACTGGCTGCAATATTTTTCTTTCGCGTTCTGTCAAGGTAATAGTCGAAACCGAAACTGAGTCTAACCTTTTACCCTCTAACTTCATGGTCTAAACGATGAATTAAAGTTACGAAAAAGGGTAAGTAAGTATATACGATTGTCACGCGTTTTAGAAAAAATCATAATCACGGATAAAACTATTATACTTTTAGTATGTACCTAAAGCTCGGTGATTTGTCAATATATATTTTTTAAATTCTTATCCTGATATATGTAAATTAAAAACTTCAAGTCATGATGTGGCAAATAAAATCAATCTAACACCATATCAAGGCACTTGAGAGACACCTTGAATAAAGATAATGGCCAGAAAATATTTAACGATCTCCTGTTTTCATGTGTTCCATTAATTGCCAAACAAACTGTAACTTGTGAACAATGTGCAGATGAACTTGTGGCTGAGAAGGAGAAGTACAAGGACATCGGAGACGACCTCGACACCGCCTTCGTGGAGCTCATCCTCAAGGAATAAGCGTCCCTGCTTGTGGCGTCACCGGCCGGGGTCACCAGAGGTCACCTCGGGGAGGCTGGGGTCATTCCAACGTCACGCGGCTGCGACCGCCCGCGATTCAATCACTATCTGTACAGACGTATTTTTATTTTATACTCCTGATTTAAAGTATTAAATCCATAGTTTTATGGCGGTATTTATTTTCGAGTAATATAATAAATAATTTATTACTTATTTATAAATTGTTATTTATTTTCTCTTTCCTAATAAATAATAACGACTAATTTGATCTCTATGTAAACACTTATAGGAGAAGTTTTTCAGAACTAAAAACAGAGTTCTCCCGCAAACTACACAAGTAACCGATTTTGATTAAATTCCCATGGGACTGCCTGACAAATAGCCTTTCAAACAAAATTTAATTCTACAAATCATTGCAGGTGTCTTCGAATAATCGGTGAACATAATAGGTTGGAGAAAAAGTCTTACGCATTTTAACTTCTTGCTTTAATCTTATCAGTTGTTCGCAGTAGAGTTCTGAATCGATGGTCCTGCCTGGTGGTAACAGCTCATAATGAATAATGCCCTTCCAATCCCACCACACACACAGCAGCACCTTGTTGCGAGTTAACCCGGGTTTCGCCACAGTCTGTGAACCCTGAACGGCCTCTGACCATGACCTTTTTCGCACGTTCTTGTCGTACGTGATCCACTTTTCATCACCAGTTATCAATTCCTTCAAAAATGGTTCGGTCTCATTACGTCGTAATAAAGAATCACAAATGAGTACACTGTTCATTAGGTTTCTTTCAGAGAGCTCGTGAGGTACCCAAATATCGAGCTTATTGTGTACCCATTTTTTTTCAAATGCGCCATAACTGTTTTGTGGTCAATTCCCAGTTCTTCAGCTACGTCGTAACTACTGACATGCCGATCTTGCTCCACTTTTTCAAAAATAGCATCCATTTTATCCGTAACAGGGCGACCAGTGCGACGTGCATCTTTGACATCAAAATTTCCGGATTATAAACGCTTAAACCAAATTTGTGCTACTCTCACAGACACTGCACTAGGTCTATAAACATCGCAATTTTTTTTTGCGGCTTGCATTGCATTTTTGCCTTTTCGGTAGTAAAATTTTAAAATGTATGTAATTTCTTCATTAGATTCACTCATCTTGACGGTAAGAAAAACAAATGAAAATCACGCATTTTCCTTATTTGAATTTGGAATTATCTTCTTTAAAATTTAAACTTTTAAATGATACCAAAACCAGCCAGGTACAAATAGTATAGCCAAAGTGGTTTTATTACAAGTTCATACATACTATACGCGAAAAGACTTTTTCCCCAACCTAATATATAAAAAAAGATCGCAACTAATTGATAATCTCCTCCTTTTTGGAAGTTGGTGAATAATGCTGGATTTAAGTATTTCATGAAGGAAATGCCTTATTTTGTGAAACTCAGCGATGTAGGTAGTTTTCAGCTCGAAGGACCAAAACTTGCAATTAGTAGTTACAGGTAGCGGCACGAAACTCTAGCATTGATCATTATTGCGCAGAAGTCAAAAATTAATACTGTACCTACCCGTGTGCAGTATCCCGTGCCCTGACATTTCACTCAGGGCTAAACTTATGTGCCGCTACATGTGCTAGTTTTAAAACATAAATAAAATACTTTTTGCTATATGCAAGAAAAAAAATTATAAACGCAAACCAAGTGGAATGTAATTTGTCTCAAAGTTAACTTAATTTTTTATTTTTCTTATTTGAATTCTAAAATGTCAGCTTTTCGTAGATATACGGTTACTACACTTACTACCTTAAACCATATTACTACAGATGGTCTACGGATGTCGCGACAGTTAATAACAAATAGAAAAAGTATCAATAAATTTCACGTAGAACCCTTAGGGTTACTTCATACTAGCACAGAGTATCTTGGAAAAAACATACATATATGTGCAATGTGCATTACGTTACTTTAAGTTTCAAATTGACGCTTTGATGTGCTTTGACTCGGCGCTAGTATAAATTGACCCTTAAAGACAAAAATTTAACAATAATCGGACAACAATAAAGAATTGGTTGAAAGGTATATTGTTATCCGTACCTAGATGTGGATTAGATTAGCTCACTTACGAGTACGTACCTTACCTAGACCATTTTTAAATATTCTTCATTTTAGCGTATAGACTAGCTAACTTACTATTCTTACCTATAAAAGTTGATATTAGTACCACAGAATGAATAAAAGTATTACATACAAAACGGAATCTCCTAGAGTCCCGCGCAATTTGCAACCCCGTTCCCCGTCACCGCACCGCCCGCTCAACACCTTAATACCTTTATGTAATACTTACATTAATTCTGTTTTAGTAACTAAGTAAATATGATTTGCAAATTAGCTTTCGTGCACTTGGCTTGAAGTAAGTATTTCACTGTTTTCATTGTTATCACTGCATTGCACTGCTTAAAACTCGAAAGAAAGGCATTTGTGGAGCAGCTGTGCCGAAATAGGTACTTTAAATTAAACAAATATATACTCGTATATCGCCTAGAAATATACTGAAACTATTTTAAGTGTCAAATTCAGTCAATGATACTGAACAACTTTCTCCAAGAAACATTACATCAAAAAATCATGGACAGAATCCACCCTTAAAACAGTTTTGGTATAGTTTGTTAGGCCGTGTATATATTTTTATTGATTTACCTAAGTAAGTTGGTACAACAAATACATTTATGAAGTTTTGTAGCGTCGAATCTATTCTATACGAAATCCTAAATATCTGCGAACAAATGCCTCATTTCTCGACGAGTTGCTCACACTCAATTCCCTCGTACATAAAACACACCTACACAAATACAAAAAGACACCACATATACAAAAAAAAAAACATATTATTTGATTTGGATAAAACCGTCCAGTTGCGAATCTGTCCACCTGCTACGGAGCGAAGTGGGACCTATTGATTTCTGATTGAATTCAAACTGATATGATTCGTAGCATTTTTTTAGCGGATTCGTAACACTGTTATACGACAATGATACCTGGTTCGATTCCCGTGAGATTGTGAGATTTTTTCTTTGGGTGACATTTAGGGTTCCGTTCACAAAGGGCAAAAACGGGACCCTATTACTAAGACTCCACTCTCAGTCTATCTGTCTGTCAACAGGCTGTATTTGATGAACTATGATAGCTAGACGGTTGAAATTGTCACAGATGATGTATTTCTGTTACTGCAATGAATACTATAAATGGAATAAATAAATATTTAAGTGGGGCTCCCACACAACAAACGTTATTTTTTATAGTTTTGTACCTAATAAAGTTTAGTAAATAAGAACTTGAATAAGTACTATCCATATATCCCAGAGTTTTATATTTCATCGAATAAATATTCATGAAGCCATTAATGGTTGTGGCTAATGGTGGCAAGACCAGCAATATTTTACGTGCTAAGTAAATGTCATCAGAGGCAAATAATACCTACTCACTAACTTATTAATGTGCATTGCATACCAAGTTGGCATGTTACTAATCATACTAACTATTATAACAGACGAGGTGGTAGAAGAGCGCAGTAAGTACAAGGCGATAGCAGAAGAAGTCGACCAGACTTTTGCGGACCTGTCTGGGTACTAACGGAGGCCATTTTGAAAAGTCCGCCATTTTGTAAAAAGGCGGGAGAGGCGGCAGGAGTTGGAGAGGGTGTTCGTTGCTTATGGACCATGTTTTGCGAAGCACTGGCGAAGATTACAACGTTGTAAAACTGATTTAAAACTATTTTGTATTTTATGAACAGAACGATAAACGCTTGCATTTTAAGTACTTGACTCCTTAAATGTCAAGGTAGCCCAGTCTAGACAATATTTTGATAGACCGGGACAAGTTGAGATTTTATTAAGTATTCACTTAAAATGCGTTGAAATATATTTGTTCGTTCAGCAATATATTAGTGTTCATTTTTTGATCAATGTGATTTTTTTAAAATCACTGTCTAGCTTAAGCAGTGGCGTATTTACACTTGCCGCCAGTAGGCTATTCATATTTTGCCGTCCCTAAGTTGCGTTTAGTGAAATATCATAAGAAAGGCACTCTTTTACACCTACATGATAACCTCGATACGTAAAAGGGGGAGGGGGTTCAACTGGCCTAAAATTTGCCGCCCCCAAAAGTGTGCAGCCCTTGGTTTAGCCTACTAAGCCTATTGGTAAAGCCGCCACTGAGCGTCAGACATTCTTTATGCAAAGTGCCTGTCGATATCAGTTTTTAATATGCTTAATTCTTCTCAAGTTTTGTACGAAAGCCATATTTATAAAGCCGTAATTATCCCTCGAAATTTTTTTATAATAGAAATGTCTTTATTTGCAAAAGCTACGCGCAAGGTTTGTTACCAAGAAATTTGAAAGTGCAAAATACATTGTGTCCATTGAAATGTTATTTGTAGTGAAGAAATATCCTTGTTGAGGCTCTAAAATATCGAAATTGTAATTTTTGAAACTTGTACAAAATAAAACTTATTTAGATAACGTATTTGGCATAAACGGGATGCAGCTGATCATACCATAAAGTGCCATAATGTTTTGTGCCAGGCATCTTTACACATAGGGACCTACACAGAAACAGTAGCTAGGTATCTGTACTAACGATCCACATACAAGAATACTCAAAAAAAAAATTATATGTACTCTGCTGAACTACTCTGCTATTCCAGCCAGGTTTGTTTAACCTCTACTTAAACGTAACATTTTATGTAATCAGTACTTACACCTATAAAATAGTACGAATAGCTTTCTTAGAAAGTAAGAGAGTTGCGCTTCAGAGTATTGAATTTTATAGGCGGTGAACCTATTTATAATTTTGTCCAGAGTCGAACTGTATAGTAAACTCGTGTATAGTTGCCAAAGAAATTCATAAACTTTCAGTTGACGTAAATTGTAGAAACGTCACAATACCTATGGGCATAAATACGATACGAAAACGCTAACAATGATGCATGTACCGAAATAAACGTCAATATCATGGAATAATTTTTAGTATGACAGTTGCATCCACAACATTTGATGATATACATAGACACTATTAAATTTTGTCGTATATATTTAAAAAATGGCTCAATTGCTGTAAATAATACCTAGAATTGCAAACGCCTCTAAATAAATTCTGCTTAAAGAGAAACTAGAATAAAAACAACTTGATAGTTAATTCATCTAAGTACCTACTGGAACTATCAGACATATTTTGCGAAGGCAAAAATGAATGTATTTTGAAAAAACCAAAATAAAGGATTTCGTTCATTTTGATCTATTTCAAAATTACTACCTGTCTTCTTGCATTAAAAAATTCGTACGCCAGTAAATAAACTGCTTGACATTTAAAATGAGTGAGTAAGTATTTATTCATGTTTAAAACATAAGTATTCATGTTTACAACATAAGTATAAAATCAGAAATCAGAAATCAGAAATCAGAATTTTTATTTGCCAGAATACATTATTAAATAGGTGTTCAGTACAATTATAGTCACTGTATTCAGCCTGCAAGCAGACGTGCAAAATATACATAGTAAGTCAATTATTAATAAACTAGAAATCAACTAAATCATACAATTAAACATGAGTCTACTTATAAACTAAATATTCATTTACGCTATAAAAACATTTATCTAAAAGCCATTTCGTCAATTTATTTTTAAATGAAGTCCCATTTAATTCTTTAATTTCGTCAGGCAGTTTATTATATATTACAATACTTATGTTATAAGAATTTCTTTTGTACACCTTTTTATGACTAGTAGGTTTATACAGCAACTTCATGTATTTTTGCCTAGTCTGTCTTAAATTATATTCTCCTCTCGTTTTATAATAAATTGGATGAGACTTTACAAACATACATATCTCTCTGATGTACATGCATGGCAACGGTAAAATATTACATTTTTTAAACAATGGTTTACATGTATCAATAAAACCTGCATTATTAATGGCACGAATGCATCTTTTCTGAATTTTAAAGACTTTGTCTATATCAACCGAATTACCCCACAGCAGTAGTCCATAGCTTAGAATCGAAGATACGTAACCGTGGTAGGCTGATAGGGCAGCTTCCGTTGATACAGTCTGACGTAACCTGCGTAGTGCATATGTATATCGTTCCAATTTTTTACAAACTACATTAATATGTTCCTTCCAGTCAAGATATTTATCTACATGAATTCCTAAAAATTTAAAATTATCAACTTCTTCAATTGTACAGTTCTCATAGCAAACATTTAGTGGTTCTTGTTTCGAGTTATAACATGAGAATTGCATGGCTTTCGTTTTACTTAAATTAATTTTCAATTTATTTTTCCGTAACCACTCTATTACCTCCAAAAGGGCTTTGTTTACAGTTTTCCCAATTTCATTTTTATTTTTCTCTTGTATAACAAGAGTAGTGTCATCTGCAAATAAAATACATTTATGCGGAGTGGCATTTGGAAGATTGTTAACATATAATAGAAACAATAGTGGACCCAAAATGCTTCCTTGGGGCACTCCTGTATTTTTTGATCGAAAGTCTGATCTAAATTTTTCTTTTGTCATACTTTGTTTGTTTGACTTAAGTTTGGTAATTTCTGTACACTGTGTCCTATTTCTTAAGTAGCTTTCTAGCCAATCATGAGCCTTTCCTCTAATGCCATATAATTCTAATGTATCTAAAAGTATATCATGGTCAACAAAGTCAAAAGCACTGCTCATATCCAAAAATAATGAACTTACTGGAATTCCCTTATTTAAACTTTCAGTAACAATTTTGATAAGGTCAAAACAAGCTAGTTTAGTTGAGCTTCCTTTGCGAAAACCAAATTGGCCAGGCTCTAGTATTTTGAATTGTGTTAAAAAGCTATTCAACCTTTTTAACATAGCCCTCTCAAATATTTTCGAGAAAATAGACCCTAAAGAAACTGGCCGAAAGCTCACTGGATCCATTTTGTCCCCTTTTTTATACAAAGGTTTAACTAAAGATTGCTTTAGCTTTTCTGGAAAAACTCCTTCTGTAAAAGACATATTGATGATATGTGTTAGTGGTTTACATATCTCCGCAGCACAATATTTAATAACTTTTGTAACTATACCATCAATACCGCTACTTTTACTGTTTTTGAGTGACATTATAATCTCACATGTTTCTTCCTCTGTAATTGGAGTGAGAAATATTGTGTTTTTATTTTTAGATCCATTTTTTAGCCTTTTCATGTCCTTACCTAAATTAAGTATGTCAGTATGATCTATAAAATGATTATTAAATATATTGCAAATGTCATTGGGATCGGTAAACGTCACATTATTTAATTTAATTTGGGTAATGTCATTGTTATGAGGGTCTTGGCCTATAGTTGATGAAATAGTGTTCCATATAGCTTTACCTTTATTCTTGCTATTATTTATGTACTTATTATTATTTATTTTTTGAGATTTTAAAACGCAAGTTTTAAATATTTTATTATATTCCTTAAATTTAACCTTGTGCATTGTTTTATTTACCTTTGATTGTCTGTAGTTTAAATACAAAGTTCTTTTATATTTACTTGATATTTTTAACCCTTTTGTAAGCCATTTTGATTTAGTTGGACGATTATTCATTTTTACTTTGATTACGGGAAAGCACAAATCATACAGCAAGCACACTGTGTCATAAAAATATTCAAAGGCTTCTGTTGCACTTTGGGCATCTAAAACTTCCTTAAACGATAGAGCAGAAAGACTTTCTTTAAATTTTTTCATGTTATCATTGCTTAAGTCTCTTCTATATTCAAACCAAGAAATATAACCTCGCTTTCTGTTACAATTAAATGTAATAGATTGAGCTGTTTCATGATCAGAGAGACAAAAAATATGCTTTTTGGCCACTATTTGCTTAATGTTACTTGCTATCTGATCTAAACATGCTTTGCCTCTTGTTGGAAATCTTATATGTATTTGTAAATTATAGCTAGTTAAGATACTGTTTAGTTCCTCTATATATATGTCTTCCTTTAAGATATCCAAATTCCAGTCACCACAAATAACAATTTTTTTTCTTTTAAATTTATCTGAAAGGTAGTAAAGAAATTTATCAAGTTTATACAAAAATAATTGCTTACAAATTTTTTTATCATCTGATGTTCTATAGATGTTACACACTACCAAATTTAGACCTACTATTTCAACACCACAAACTTCAAAGAAATGTTTTGCCATAAGTTGACTTGGTATAGGTACAGGCTTTGCATCCCATACTTTTCTAACTAATATCACAGTGCCCCCTCTTTTTTTATCCCGGCAATATGATGATACTGTTCTAAAGTCCTTTAATTTTATATTTACTTCTGTTCCATCTTTTACAAAAGTTTCACTAAAACATAAAATATCTACATCTTCACCACTTTGCAGTATTTCATCTAATGCTAAATCAATTCGATCAAGTTTATTAATGAGCCCTGCTATATTTTGGTGCAAAATTGACAACTTTCCAAGGTTATCTGCAGCCATTGTTATATTGTCATTTTCGGAATCATGAACGAAAAAAATCACTATCACTTGGTTGATACAATTTTGCTATATTCTTTATATAATCATTTTCATATCTTAAAAAATCTATTTCTACGTTTAATTTAAAAGTCATATAATTTAATTGTGTCGTCCTTAAATTTGCACCAGAATATTTAATGTCAACAAGTTTACAATTATCATATTGATTGACTAAAAGTTTTAGTTGAGAGTTCAAGATGTCAACATCTAAAAACTTATTTTTATAGATATTTAGTAATAATATTTTACAATGTTTAAATTTGAATAACACATTACATATGTTACTTAACAATGCAAATGGATCTTTATCGTTGCTGCCTATTGACAATATAATTAAATCATCATCACATATATTATTTGATAAAGTATGAAGACTATTTAAGACGACGAACACTCTGCACTGCCAAAACTTTAAGTATGCCGCCTTTTGTATTTTTTACTCTAAAATGTTTTGAAGCAAATAAACTTTATCTTATGAAGTTCTGTAACGATTTGTGTTTCTAAGGCACTATTACCATAGGTTTTGTACTTGTTTAGCCTAGTTTTTATACAGTCCGATTGTAATTTATACTTATCCATATATTATAAAGTCATTTTTGACCGCATACCTTTGCTTTATAAGCAGACTTAGTCTGATTATAATCAGACTTTGAGCATCAACCTTCTTTGAAGACGAAGAGCTAAAAACATTCAAACTGGCCACTATTTTTATTCCCGTTTTCCATTTATGACCCACAATGTAGCTAAGCATAGCGTTTGGGTTTGCGACTCTTGGCTTTCTCTACACAGTAAAGGATAAAGCTGGGAGTCTTTGTGATAAATCGGTCAAAAATGATTTTGTTTTACATTTTGAAGCCATTTTATTATAGACGCGCCATGCTTTTCCTCTGTGTGGACTCAACGTGTTAGACCTGTAAGAACGACTGCTTTATTTCTAGAATAGCTTCCTCTAATGAAGTGTACTTTCAGCGCTTTAAGTGACTGTTCATTCTAAAATAAAATATTTGTATTAACAAGTTTTTTATTTATAACTACCTACGTATATATATATCGAACTGACGTAATGAACGTCAAAATTAGGTAATCCTTTCACCGTAAATGTCGTTATCTGACACTGAATTTTCTTACTGAATTACAAAAAGACCTTGGATTCTCTAAGACAATCCCGAAGTGGGCACGAATTTTTTTGTCGACATTCGCGGTTAATGGGTTAATAAATAAGTGGACTTGTAAATGTTAATATAGTAAAGAGAAAAAAAAACAAAAAGCAATTAGTTTAACATGATGTGACCTTACGTAGCGTTTTTATCAGAAGTTGTAATTTGTGGATAAAATCTGACAAAAGCATGCTAGATTAAGTAGTAAAATTGTTCTTCATTTTATTGGTACTTTGCAATGTTTTGCATAAACCAACCAGAAAGTTAATCTTTTAACTCTTATAGAATAACTCTACAAAACAAAACAAATGGACAATCTGTAAAACGATTTGAGAGACGCTTAAATTAACGTAGATATAACGTAAATGTCCCTGTGCACTACCAGCAAGAGTTCAATAATATTTCTTACAAAAGGTCTTAATACAGATACTTTATCACGTCTTCATCCCAAACGGGATAGATAAAGCCTGGGGCCCTTTAGCTTGATAATGAGCGCGAAGGTTGCTAGTCGCATTCGCGGGGACCATATTACCCTCAGGCTTAAATTTAAACGGTGTGGTGGTGGTCAATTGATAAGGTGATATACGCAAGAGAGAGAACTTCAATACTGTTAATTTATGACCTACTTGTACATATTACTGTTTAACTATGATGGTACAACTCGTATGAAAGTTTAAACGAATGTTGTGGGTAGTGGGAGTCCTTGTCACGAAAATATAAACCAGACATCTGCTGTGCTCTCGTATTTTGCATGGTTTTATCGACTGACTCCAATGACAGCCCAATGTTACTCAATGGTCTGAATGTAGACCTAATTTTAGCAGGATCGGGTTGTAGCCAACCGGATGAGCTGCGGGAAGAATTCCTTAAATCTGCAATGTTTATGAATCACGGCGCGGGAGTGAGACAGCGCCGCGCTGATTTAGCCGGCATTGACACCGGGAGCATCGATCTATCGATTCAAGAGATATGCTGCTATCATCCTGGGAGCACCCGGATCAAGAGGTCGATTGAGCCGCGTGTGGGAGCGTGACGGGTGGTGGTCGCGGCGTCCGTTGCGATTGCGATGGCGGATCGGAATCCTGGATTTTTGGCACCGAAAATAGTCGCGCGGGCGCGCGGTGGGACCGCGAGGGCGGCCGCGGCGCAGTGCGTGTCGCTCCGCCGTGTGAACAGCTCGCTCGTGAGGTGAGTGTTGTCCGGTGAAGCTGCGCCAGCCTTCTGAGCTAAACACGGAGAGCTGCGTGCTCCGCCCCGCGCGCCCCGCCCCAGCAGTTTGGATACTCGACAGGACCTCCAGGACATCGCCAACTCACAGTGCTTGAGACGGTGATAAGTGACTTTAGTGACGTAAAGTGTGGAGTATCCAAGCTTCTGGAAGGTGGTGTTCAAGCTTTATTTGGTGATGTGTTCTTTTCAAAGTTTTGAATAATTTCGGTTGTTTTTTGGGATTGTTTCGTGATAGTCTTTGCAATGATATGATGTATTGATGGAAATAGTTGTTGATAAAATGTTGCCTATCTGATCTGTATTGAAGTGTCGCGTTCGGTGTGCGTTTCCCGCCTAAGTGACTCGGATTTCAGCGCGCGCGCGGCCTCGCTGAAAATAGCGGGCGCTCCGCCCGCCGGCGCCGCCCACGCCGCGCGCGCTCTCCTATTGCGGCAAGCGCGAGTGTCTTCAGTATTTATTTAGCGAGATGAGGAAACTCGTCTCACTTTTATTTAGACGCGGACTTGCCCCATATATCATGTAATTAGGACACCGGATACCAATATTCTTATGAGCATTTATTTCTTATTTTAGATGCAGTTAAAGATTTTTTTGTTTGATGTTTTAAGAACAGCAGATAATAAATTTATGCATATATAGGAATTTACTGCAGATTGGATTTTCATATTTTCATAATATGTTTCCACTATACGAGTTTTTATTAAAAATACACTGTAATTGAAGACATGAAATCTGTAGAAAAATGGAGCCTTTATTGTAAAGAAACGTTTAAAGAGATTATTCAAGAATAAGTGGAACAGTTTTCTAAAATAGTAACTATGAAACAATAACTAGACTTCTCGTTAGTAGGCATGCCAGCGCAGACTGTAGACGCAGATCAGGAATGTTGTCAGTTGGCAGCGCTTCAAAGGGGCGCTGGTGGCTATCAGCGAAATATTCGGGGCAGTGACGTCACAGTCACAGCACTTACAGCTTTACCGCTTTACAAACACAAGTTACACCTGCATAGTACATAAAATTGACACGTTTGTTGGCTTCTTTTTCACCTGCCTTAAAAATATATTTGTTGAAAATCTAAATAAAAAGTATTCAACCAAAATGTGAAATACGGTTCGGACTGACGAGTCAATAAAAATACCGAAAATGAGAGTAAAAAGCCGTGTGAGGCCTTCGTTAGGAGATACGTTATTGAAAAAGTTATCAGCATCAAATTACACATTGAAATATAATGTCAAGGTCTTTGAAAGAGAAGAAATATGATGATGAGTTAATTACATACATTTTTCGTCTTAGAATTACTTGCTATATTAGGTAATAAACGAGTTCATAGAGTTTAGTTAACGTTTTTTATAAGTTTACTCATAATATTAAAGTTTAGGTATTTAGTAACTAGGTGGTATTTTAGTCACTGGAATCTCAAAAGAAGTATTTTTAAAGACTATATTTTGTTTTTGTGAATTCTTACAGAATTAAAACTTCTTAGTTTCCTAACTCCTGTTATTTTTTTATTTAACCGCTGAATATTTTAAATAAATACATGCGGAGACGTACTGGGTATCTATAGATGTATAAAAAAACTAATCAACAGTACAGAAAACATCATTTACAATAGTAAAATATAGGTACTATAAATCACATAAATAATGTTACTGACACCAAACAGTAGGTTGCTTTTTAAAGTTAACTTTTTAATTTTTCCGTGTATGTCCTGGCATAAAATATGTGTGAAACTTTTTCTTTTTCACCCGAACAACAGCTGTTGGCACGTTTATTTCTAAGCTGCCAGTCCGGGAATAGGCCCGACGTCATGCGGTATTTTCGCATCGCCAACCGACTGTTTTCACTTTATTCTAGTTTTATGGTTCATGTAAACTGAGTCGGCTTTGTTTTACTATATCTAGGTACATAAGTATATGTTTAGTTTAATGTTTTAACATGTAAACTGAAATTCTAGGTTTTATGAAGTTATAATGAAACTGTTAATATACCTACTTTTGCTGCTATAAAGCTCAGAGAAAATATTATTTTGGCATAGTGATACATTGTGGGAGGTAATTTAATGTTAAGGCTAAGCCATTTCATTGTCAGATAGTAGTCACCAAGCTATTCCTTTAGGCAGTTCGAAAACATGACAAATACGAACAGTTAAAAGAAGTGAAAATTAACCTTTAGTATGAATTAATATAGCTTTTACCTTGCTACAATAGTCGACTTTTTTATTATTTTTAAAGTTAACTAATTATCAAATAATAAAAGTTCCTTAGATACGATATCATATCACCTCATATATAGCTCATATGTAGTGATATAGATATCACCTCAGTATATAATATAATTCAGATATATCCTCAGTATTCAATTAGCTACAAAAGTAAGTTTAAGCAAAATACAATGTTTATCTAAAACTCATTGCATTTATATACCTCTACGAATATACTTACTTGTATCAAAGCAAATCTAGTAAGAAGCATGCATAAGAAAAAAAATATGATTAGTAAGTGCTAGTTTGAATTATTTTGACCATTTTCAGTATACATCTGAAGTAGAATGATAAGTATATGATTCAGCGAATAGGTAAAAAACCCAGCTCCATGATTTTTTTAAATATATTTTTTTCGCTTTTTGGCACCTCAATCAAAACTTGTTTTTGGTAGTTAGAGTTAAAAGTTAGTCATATGAGATAAACTTTGAACAGATGCTTAAGCAATATGCAATAAACTTATAAGACAGTAAGTATTGTCTACCAGTATTGTATTAAATATTATAAATTATTGGTTACTTAGTTTACACAAATAATTTGCAGTTTGCAGAAAGCATAATTAAAAAAAAGATCTACATAAGTATATCAAGAAAAATACTTTAAATACGAGTTAATAATGACCTCGATAGCTCTTACGAAAACTATCTCGTTATTTCTGGCGATGTAACCGTAACGCGCCCATTCGCTTCGTAAACAAACGCCCACCGCTGCGCATCTTCTCATTACTTTTGCAATATTTGCTGTACATTACTAACATTTATATACAACGTGAAAGAGCATGTGGAATAAATTTAACTACGGCTTAACTAGATCACTATAAATATGAAATACCAGTAAAAAAAACAAAAGCAATTCGTTATTTTTATATAAAAGTATGTCGGGCAATTTGTGCGAGGATTTGGACTTTTTTTCGTTTTTTGAGTGTTATTTTAATTTCATGCTTCATCTGGTATAGCCGTGGATCAAATTATTACGCATATGTAAATTACGTGTTGTATAAACAAGTAGGTAATAATGATTATATTTTACTACGTTCTATCATGTAGATATCTGATATTAAATTGATTTTTATATTTTGATATTATTTATACGTAGGAGTTCTAACCCAATTACATAATAAGTGTTTAAGTATCTCGTTAAAATTCATGAATTGTAAATTCGGGGAGCTTTTGCCGCGGGCACATGTAAGGGTTATAATAAGTACATCAATTCTGTTCCGTATTATGAAACTATTCTTGACATGATGGATTTTATAGTGACAGTCCTTGATATTGAATAACTTAACAAAGAAATACCGAACTGTGAGTTTTAGGTCTCTCATACAACTTGGCCATAATTTTAACCTGTAGGTAGAATAACGAGAATTGTGTAAAAACATATTTTTTTTACGAAAAGTTTCTATAATCCCTATTTTTGATAAACATATTTTGTTTTTATACCTTTTATCATCAGGTCTTTCTAGTCCCCACTGCAGAAGCACAACCCTCTCTAAACTACTAGAGCTATATTTGGTCCTGGTCGCTGGCCAGACGGATTGGATAAGTCTCATGATGTTAAAAGCTTTGTTTAGCGTATTTCCTAAGTTGCCTTCTACGAAATCAACATTTTACCTATTAAATATGTTTCTTTTCCATACAGTACAGATACTACATATCTACTGTATGAAAACGAAACATAACTGTGGGTTTGTTGGTTTTTCGTTATACTAAGCTAACATCTGACGACCTGACCAAGGTCGCTGGAAGGCGCTGAATGCAGGCCGCTCTAGATCGGTCATTTTGGAAATCTTTGGGAAAGGCCTATGTCCAGCAGTGGACGTTATGCGGCTGAAATGATGAAGCTAACATCGCGAATGGAGTCGCCGATCCAGTGCGCGGCATAATTACAGTCATAATCGAGGGCAGTTATTATGCAGGGGCCTGCTGGCGCGCCGCCACGACCGAAATATCGGATCTGTTGGGTTTCAGCACCACGGGCCGATTAGCTGTCGGTAGGCCTCGAAGTTCAAGGAATCGATTGTGAATAATGAATAATTTCTAAACTTAAAACCGACTTCACCTACACAATCGATTTTGATAAAAAATATTATGGGACAACCTCAAAAGTGCACTCTTTCGAATAAAAAAAATATATTTGGAAATTCGGACCACAATTGACGGAGAAATCGGTGAACATACATCAAAAATATATATATATATATGCAGTCGAACATAAAACCTGCTCCTTTTTTGACGTCGGTCAAAAGGAAAGAGCTTGACTTCACTAGTTTCCAACAACTCAAATTAGATACTTTTTTAAACGTCAAAACAAGCATTTGCTATGGGATTTGTATGAAATATAGACTAATAACGTCATAGTTTTATGGAGACAAATAGCGTTCATAATAATAATTGTTCTGCAATAATAAATCTAAAATCACATTGAAAATGCATATGATCAAAAAAAGTGAAATTATTTTTTGACATTTTATTTTTTTAACAGTACGAAATAATTTATTTTTGGAAAAGGAAAGAACCCAGCCTCGAAGGCTCTCGACTGAAAGAGAGTGCTTGAGCCTTTGCTGAAAATAGAAATAGAAAACAAAATATACATAAAAAAAAAACACTAATACCAGCACGGCTAACAATGTATCTATTTTTGGAATATGTTCATCAAGACCTTTCATTTGATACCGCACTAGAATAAGATATAAAAAAAAATTTTTTTGGACATCACTTTTTTTGTATGTAACATTTGTTATAATTTTTTTGCATACAAATGCATATGTCATCCGGACAATAATGACGAATCGATTGACATATCATTTGTGAAAATTGGACAAGCCATTTGGATACTACGGTGAAACAGACACATATACATAGTCTGCTAAAATCACTATACTTTCTCTTAACTTTGTCGTAGTCGGATAAAATTAACAGTGAGCTGCTAGTCAAGTCAAAAAAACCTAAGTGACATGGTCATAACTCCGCGTGATTTTATTTATACTTGTCCGCACAAATATTTATCTAAATGTAGATTTATCTATTATTATAAAAGATTACTTAGAAAGAAATTGCAAGAGAATTACGAGAAGTACAAATAGAACGAATACAAATAAATGAAATGATTGAAGAAATAAATACACATACAATATACATTTGCGTAACAAAACAGAAGTAAGGCAAAATCTTATTTTATCGAGTTGTATTCTTCTAAAAAATTCAATACAGCACCTTATTTCGTTTCAAAACGATGTAAAATCACAGTACCCTATACAATTCCTTCGCATTTCAAAGGAGACTAAAATAAATTGCGTAGGTATTGTGAGATCTTTTAATTTAATACACAAACTGAGAGTACTTTCTCCTCTTGTGAACGATGCGTGTATTTATATCTAAGCGGAGAGAGATTTATGACATATTAAACGAGCAGCTAAATATAGAGTTATGAGATTGCCTCCCGCTTTCTATGGGCACTGAATTAAATGTGTCGCAGTTGTTAGTAACTTGTAGGTGTAAGGAAGTACAAACTCAAGTGACAAATTAACTACTCTAACTATTTAGTCGGGAACGTTAGAGCGGTAGATGCTCGGCTAAGTTGGAAAACATTTAATTTGATTCATCGCTTGCTCGTTAGTAGTTAGAGCAGTTAATTGTTAGCAGATAAGTGGAAACGATAATTTTTCAGATTTAAAAATCGAATTCTTCGATACAATTTCTATGTGCCAACTTGACAAGTATGCCTTTTTAAAAAGAATTTTCTAATTGGCCCAGGCGTCTTCGAGTAATTAGGGAACATATAGAAAAAACTCATATAGGTACATTCAAATTGATAACCTCTTCCTTTTCTGAAGTCGTTTAAATAGAAACAATGCCAAAAAAAATTGTTCTTCCGCGGGTATCGCACATGCAAAATTTAATATAACTCATTTTATTAACCCAGGTTGTAATCATTTCGATGCACAAGAATTCAGTATCACGGGATATCCGAAAGACAAGAAACTTTGCAATGAACTAATCTCATAGATAGATAAGCGAATTTCTTATTTGTCCCGCGTGTTCATAAAAAAAAATAAACTTTGCTAAAACTCCAGTTTTATTATAAAACCCAGACTAACTTTGTTACTAGGTTTAAACCATTATCCGACCAAATCAAGTTGACATTTTCAGATGAGACACTGACATATTACCAGATGTCAACTTGATTTGGTCGAACAATGATTTAAACCTAGTAACAAAGTTAGTCTGCGTTTTATAATAAGACGGAAGTTTAAAAATGTTATATCTTGTTCTTACTATGACAGATGTTGAAAAGAGAGTAAGGGACGAAAATATGTTTTAAGGCAAAATGGCAGCAGAAGTGGCGCCTCATTTGAAATAAATTGTTTAAAAAGTAAATATGGTGATAATTAAAAATTTGTAGAAACACCTTAAAATTATTTTTTGCGTTAGTCCATTTACTTTTAAAACGGGTTTTCGCCAAAAGTGGCCGCTTTTGGCGATACGAATACTCGTTTTACACTAGACGAATTATCAATAATACATACAAAGGTTATTCAAAAATAATTTAACCTGTCATCTGTGAGCAGACCGGAATCCGGTCGACATGCATTGTTTTACTATTGTGTCTGATGTTTTGCACAGACAACAGGTTAAAGGTCTTTCTACAAATTGTTATAAGTAAAATTATTAATAATCACCATATTTACTTCACTTCTCGTACCATTAGCCTTGCCTTAACTAAAATAGGTTTAGAAAACGGTTATTTGTTGTTGTATAAATACGAGGGTAAGTGTAAGTCTTATGCGGAAGTCACTACTGTCTTCAAAACGTCACTGTCTCGTTAAGTTTCTTACGTGAGATTAGCCCTGTTGATTGTACAAAATGTATTAACAATTTGGATAATAATTCACAGGCCGTTACTGGCGTATTTTTGACCGGACCGTAAAGACACAAAGCCGCCACCATGGACGCGATCAAGAAGAAGATGCAGGCGATGAAGCTGGAGAAGGACAATGCCATGGACAAGGCAGACACCTGCGAACAGCAGGCCAGAGATGCCAACCTCCGCGCCGAGAAGGTACGCTTTTTTTTCTTATGATGGTTTTGATTTGGGAAGGTCTCAGAATGGATTTTTGTTAAAAGTATTTTTGTACTTTGGAACAATAAAATAAAAAATCTAGGAATCGGAAAGTGTTGTCAGTTGGATAGGCTTTAAAACACAACAGACGAAACTTGCGTTTATTTAGCCGGAATATTTTGTTGTAAAAGCCTGACATTATTTCTTCTGCTAAACATACATTTGGTCAATATGGAAACAAAAAGTCTAAAGCCGGACACATGGTAACTAGTAGCTAGTATCTAAGTAAGCACTTATGCTCATTATTATATTGACTCATTTATATTTATAAAACCGAGTTTTAGATTAAACCTATTTCGACTCGTAGTCGTATTTACTACAAGATCATAGTCGCATTTACTACGAGCTCGTAGCTGCACTTGCTACAGATTGTAGCCACACTTGCTACGATATCGCAGCATTTCCACATGAAGACGCCCGAGCATTAAATTTAAACTGGATGTTTTATATGACATAAAAGTAGCTTACAAAATCTTTTCACTTCCTCACTGTTGGAAGAATTTCCTTTCAAAATAAGTAGCTCCTGTTCTATGTTTAAGTAGGTACTTTTAAATTTTTTATTTGTCTATCAAATGTACATTAATAAATTAAATTGTCATTACCATCCCAGGTGAATGAGGAAGTCCGCGAACTCCAGAAGAAGCTGACGCAGGTGGAAGAGGACCTCATCCGCAACAAGAACATGCTCGAGCAGGCCAACAAAGACCTGGAGGAGAAAGAGAAGCTGTTGGCCTCCACGGAGGCGGAGGTCGCCGCCCTCAACAGGAAGGTGCAGCAGATTGAGGAGGACCTCGAGAAGTCCGAGGAGAGGTCCGGCACAGCCCAGCAGAAGCTGCTTGAAGCCCAGCAGTCTGCTGATGAGAACAATCGGTAAGTTATCATGTTTTTTTCTTGTTTGATTTTTATATCAATCAAAAAGTTGAGTTTTTGTTTAGATCTCGATTCACAAATATATCGTCACTATTTGGGATTTAAGACATTTTAATTTCTTGCGTAGGTACATAAACTTTTCGAAGTTTATAATGCACGTATGTACGACGAAATATTCTCAAATACGTAACAAAATAATTTGCAAATCTAACAACCATAATATTCTTAAATTTTACTTACACTCCTTCCAACAAGATAAAGATAACCATCATTAAACTTCGTTTAATTAAGTACCATGCGTACACGCTCATAAGAAATATTTTCCATTTCCAGTATGTGCAAAGTATTGGAGAACAGGGCGCAGCAAGACGAGGAGCGTATGGACCAGCTCACCAACCAGCTGAAGGAAGCCCGTCTGCTGGCTGAGGACGCTGACGGAAAGTCCGACGAGGTACCAAATAGTCTTTATATGGTTTACTCTGTATACGAGTCATCATCATCATTACCATGTCTTTCTGTCTCCACTGCACGAGCACGAACTTCTCTGTACTACCAGTGCAGCTAGAGGACTTGGCCTACACTCTCCTCGCTGGCCAGACGGCTTAGAGAGATCTCATTGATGTTTCATTTCAGCCGTATAACGTCCACGGCTGGACATAGGCCTGTGTGTATGTGTGTGTGTAGTGATCAATTTAAAGCGACCTGCATTCAGCGCCTTCCAACAATCTTAGTCAGGTCGTCAGACCACTTTGTGGGTGGGTGTCCTACGCTTCGCTTGCCAGTACGTGGTCGCTATTCAAAAACCTTTTTGCCCTATCCGCCATCGGTTCGTCGCGCTTTGTGTCATATTAAAACATTTGACTTGTATTGTCGGACTCTCATTTATGACATAAATTAAGAGGTCACAGACTTTCATAGTTTAAGCATGTGATGAGAAGAGAGGAGGTTCGTGTAGCGAGAAAGATGATAAACATGACTGTGAGTGCGTATAGGTAAATAGACTAAAGGAAGATAGAAAAAACTAAAGGAAAGATGGTAAGAATGCATACGAAATGATACGAAACTCCTGGGAGTAGATGAAGGAATCGCAATAGAGGAAACTGGAAAGAAAAGGCATTTTTCGCCGACACCATATAAATAAATGGGAACTTGTTAGGAAGAAGTGTCGGAATTTATAATTATTTTTCTTTTATTACAAATTGCTGGGAAAATCTTTGTATTTTAATTCTTTTCGTTGTTTACTGAGTATACGCATAAACAGAAAGTTTTAATTAATTCTAACTTAAGAGTGCGTAACTTTGGATTCCATAAATACACTCGTATATTTAAACTGACTCCTACGATGTTCTTCCTACACACAAAAAGTAAACTCAAATCTCGAAATTTTCATTAGTCATTTCAATTCAAGCAAAATAATAACACAGTTCAGTCAAAGAGAAAAAATAAATAAATATATGGGGACAAATCAATAGGTTATGGGATAATAACTCAACGATACTATTGTAATAAATAATATATGTATATAGGTCGAGAAACATAGGAAAATAAAAAAAAGGCTACCATTTTTCACAGCTTGATTTTATCATTGTCCGATGTTATATACAAATAAAAGGCTGAAGTGATGATGAAGAATTTCGATTGTAGTATGCATTTACGGCATGGATCTTCTTTTTTACCAGACTTCCAAAAAAAAGGGGGAACGTTATCAATTCGACGATTATTCGAAGATGCCTGGACCGATTAACAAAATTCTTTTTTTATCTTTAAAAAGGTATACTTGCGTGGTGGTTCTATAGAAATTTTATTAAAATCGGTTGTGTAGTTTGGGGCGAAGTCGGATTATGGTTTTGAGAAATATATAGTATTCTACTTCTTTTCTGTTTCTTTTGTGAACTTTCAGTAGAGTGCTAAACGTTTATAATGTCCAGGTATCACGCAAGCTGGCCTTCGTTGAAGACGAGCTCGAGGTAGCTGAGGACCGTGTCAAGTCTGGAGACGCCAAGATCTCAGAACTTGAGGAAGAATTAAAGGTAAAAATTACTTCAGAATATTATAAATAGTATAAGAATTGGTAAAACTCTGCCGCTCAATTTACAACATCTTTTTTATTGTAATGAATATCTACTTAAAAAATTGATTGAACTCGGTATACCTTTATATCAATGAACATCAAGATAATGAATATATATTCTTGAAAGTGTATAGTAATTTAACTTTTCCAAGACCAGGTAATGGACCAAAATCAAAAGTATCTAATATGACTTATATCAATGGTTGTCTTCGCCCACAGGTCGTAGGTAACTCCTTAAAATCCCTGGAAGTATCAGAAGAGAAGGCGAACCAGCGCGTAGAGGAATTCAAAAAGCAGCTGAAGACCCTCACCAGCAAGCTGAAGGAGGCCGAGGCCCGCGCCGAGTACGCAGAGAAGACCGTCAAGAAACTGCAGAAGGAGGTTGACAGGCTCGAAGGTACGTTGCGAGTGTTGTGTCGTTATGTTGTGGTGAAAGGAATCTTTCTCTCATCTATTAAAAGATATACAAATCGAAAATTTGGCTGGTAGTTCAAAAGTCACCCAATTTTGAACTACCAGCCAAATTTTCGGAGTAAGTTTAGCGTATGATATCTAATGGCATTTTGTAAAAAAAAAAATCGATAAAAAGTTTCATCCTTCCGCATGAAATTCGTTGGAAGCGCTGATTTATTTTCGATTTTCCTTATTTAACGGAAAGTCGTATAAAAATTAGGCTCGTAGTTAAGTCACCTGTACATTTCAAAGAAGCTTATTTCATTTTGTTTCGGGATAAATAAGAGTTGAGAGGTTGATGAAGATCAGCCCTTTGACTTCAAAATTATAGAAACAGTGTGGTGTGTCAGTCTACGCCAATACTTCTTTCAACGCTGCGTCCATTGAGTATTATACAAAAGAAAAAAAAATGTGTTAAATGTTAGGTGTTTTGGTTATATGAAACATTCACAGATAAAGTTTAAGCACATACTTGATATTACATTTAAAATACAGATGAAGAGAAACTAATAAGAGTAAATCATTAAAAACATCTAATTTTGATTTGGAATTTTAAATCGGCACTGTAATTTAACCATCAAAAATAATATGTGACGAAATGTCACAAATTCTAACATGCAAAGAGAATTACTATGACTTCTCCAGCTAAGCTTTTTACTATCTAATGTCTATTTTACCCCTTTCGAAGGCAGTTTATTTTAGAATCATCGATTTTAAACTTTATAAACGAGTTTGAAATGGATATTTTTCTGCCTTCAAAAGGATTTCCTGCTAATGCTTATCTTCTATTATCAAATGACCCGTTTTCAGACGCGTTGTTCAACGAGAAGGAGAAATACAAGGCCATATGCGATGACCTGGACGGCACATTCGCCGAGCTGACAGGATACTAACCGACCCTAGCAGCACTTAGATTAAGACAAAACCGTCCAAAATACTCATACCAAGTCCAATTTAGATCGACAATTAGCGAACTCTGGCCCCGAAATTCAGCCCCCGTATTGCTAAATTTGATTACAGAATTAGCAATCATTATTTATTTTAGTTTCTTAAAACTTCTAGGTTTATTAACAACCCTAATCTGGTTTAGGGGATTGTCGCGGGTAGAGTTGGTAGCAGACGTTCTAACTCACGTAGTAGCTGACAATCCTTTAAATCCTCTAGTTTAAGCCCTGCTTTCTTTGTTGTGATTAACCTGTCTTTGCTTTGCTGCTATCGCCGAGGACCAATGCTTCGAAGGTACTCTATGTTTAATATTTAATTTTCTTTAAACATTTCTATAAAGCAATCCGCTTGTGCTATAAATTCATACATTAAAATAAATAATGAACCTCATAATAATTTCATTTAATTTTAAGTAAATAAAATACTACTTATAATATTTTACACCGTCGGCAAATAGATGACGCTAGTTAGCTACCATGTTGCATGTTGAACAAAGTATGTATGAGGTATAAAAATATATTGAGCTAAACATATCAGTGCATTGAAAAGCACGTTAAGTCTTTAATTTCGACTGTTATTAGATGGCAGTCGTCGAGTTAGTCAAATGCCTTGATCTTGATGGTGATGCCTGGTAAAATACCTACATAATGATAGTCACTTACGCATAGACAAACAAAATGAACGAAAGTCATAAACTGTATTTATTTCCGTCCAGATGAGCTGGGTATCAACAAGGACCGGTACAAGAGCTTGGCCGACGAGATGGACTCCACCTTCGCTGAGCTGGCTGGCTATTAATCGCCCGCACTCCATAGTCAAACCATCAAACACACAGACATACATTCACACATACATTCAGTACAACACGCACACCAACGCAGTAACACTCTACAGCGACACAAATACGTTCGTACACGTGATGTAATGATATTTATTAATATTTTATGTAAATTTATTTACGATTTTCAATAAAATTAATTTATAACAACTATTTTTGTCTACTTATCCATATTACATTATGATTATTTATAAACAGCTATTCCTACCAAAACATGTGTCTAAAACGTAAGATATAAAGTTTACGCTACTTATACCTCAGTATTCATTCTTACCTCATTTATATTGAAGTCCCCTTATACGTATGTTTGTCTGTTTATATTTATATGTATATCGCAAACATGTAAATATCATAGTACAAAAAGGAGAAACCAAAACAAACTTGTTTAATTTCTTAGATTGGTAAAAAATACCATATTTTTATTCCTTGAATAAATATTAAAAATCGACTGATAATAATCTCGTTTACAATCTCACTGAATATAATTCAATAGATTTGAAAGATCGCTCCCGACAAAATAATCAAGTGATTGAATTTCGTTCAATTGATAAATAGGACGTGACGTGATCGAGGAACTCAAATCCAATCTGTCAGCTGTCAGATGACGTCTTTCCTAAACAAAATGGCGGCGTAAATACCGCGCGTGCGCCAAAAAAGATTCGGTACGCACGCGCGAGTGTTCAAAGCCTAGATTCCAATCGATAGTGCAATACAGTCAACAGCCTGTTGTGCTCCCGTTGCTCCCGGGTAAATCGCCAAATTGGGGATCAGACAGGACTTTTTGGGGTGTCGTTGTGATCAAAAACAGTCAAGGTGTCGGTGTCTAGCAGCGTTCTCCCAGGAGCTATCACCATGAAGATACTGGCACCGCATGACGGGCCTGACATCGCACCCGTCGACTCTTGTAAGTAAAACAAGCTTTTACAAAAATCTATTTTATTATTCTATAAATATTGTAACATAGAAAAAAGAAAAAGGCTATTCCACAAGCAGATATAAAGTCGTTTAATAGATGGGGCAGTTAAGATACGACAGGGGATGAATTGATGCGCAATATCATTAGCTTTTATATAAAATGGGTAGTTACATTAACGGTATCGTGTCGCCTCTGGGAGATTGCTTTTAGATTCAACGTCCTATTTGTAGCTGATTACAAATAAAACGAGTAACGTAAGCCCTTGTAAGCCCTTACTTTTAAATAAATATTAAATATGTAAATAGGCAACGAGTTTATTATTGTCTTTAGAAATTAAATAAAAAAGTATTTTTTAAATTGCGTAATATTGTTGCAAGTACTTAACTTTTAAGAAGAACATTAATCTAAGCCGAGTATAATACTAGTGACGATAAGTATTTATAGGTATTTAGGCAATAAGTATGCATGAATCATTATTAAACATATGCATACATAGACTACATATTAAGGATCTAGGTATATGAAATTATTAATAAGTTAAAACGTTTATACTTTTCTTAAAAAAAACAGTTATGTAGCGTATCTCATAGGAAGAAAAGAAAACTTCTTTTCTTAAATATCTACCTATATTTCCGGGGACCCGACGTGAAGCTCTATCTACGCACATTTGCGAAAAACGGCGACTTTTAGCTAGTGTGCGAATAAAAGCTTCACTTTCTCATTTTGATCTGTAAACAGTAGTTCATAAAATAGTTTTACGGCTTGGTCAAGACAAAATTTTAAATGATATCTACGTTTCCTTTCAAATAAGTAATTTCTTTCAGCTGAGGGCAAAACTGGTCCCCGGAAAATACAGGTAGCCCCTTAATTAACTTAATGCCATTTTCTCAGGCAGGATGCATAGACATTTACGGATTGGAATGTTGACACTGTCTGAAAGTGGAGGGGTGTTTTGATAAATATCATAGTTACCGAAAAAATATAAATACTCTATGATAGGCTTCAGCCGCTATCTTATCAGCGATAGTAAGCACTCGAGATACGCAGTGAAAGCACCCATCACCAGCCGATTATTGTTCAAATAAATTGCTTTTCAATACCGACGCGAACTGCGCCGTATATCGCTGGAAAAAAAATGGTTTGTGACAACCAATTGCCACTTAACTTTGTGTGATGAATTGAGTCTTTGAAATGATATTTACTTCCATTTGAGAAGTTGTAATGTTGCCAATTGCTTATTTTCTCAGGCTCTTAAATTGGACAGAATCTTTGTAGTCTTACGTGAAAATCACGGGCTAAGGTTTCTTATTATAATTTAAGTCATTAATTAGTTCATTTACTAAAAAACAATAAAAACTACGCTACATCTACTCTTCTATAATCTTATTCAGTTATTAAGTAAGCATCAAATTGCGAATAGAACTGTAAAGACTACTAGTAATTGAAGCACTAAAAATGCGACTTTAATTTTTATGCTTGGTATTTGAGCCAATAGTGAAAGGGAATTGGAAGGTCTGACCACAGACAGTCTATAATCTCGAAGTCAATTCTTCTTTTAAAATTTAAGGAGTTTTCAATGCAGCATATTCCCATTCGTCAGCATGTCTAATAATTCCGTCGCTTGCGGCACTCCGCCCGGATCCGGCGGACATCCGCCGTTTCCGCCGCTCGCCGCACAAATGAGATTACGATTTTAATCCCTTTCCATTTATAATGTAGCTGCGGATTAAATGCGCTTATTTAATTTAGTAAATGTAGCCTGGCCTCGTGTTTTGTGTGTCTACAAATAAACGAGGAATAATATTGTTTGATGAAAGTGGCGTCAGTCATTCCGAGAATTCCTATCCAAAATGTTGACGAAAATAATTGAGTATTTTGATTAAAACAACCAGGTCCAAAAGTCTTTATAGTAGCCCACCCTGCTGTGGACTGCCACTGCTGGAGTTTACATTGACTAACCGTCTGGTATGATATATATCATGGTAGAGAAGAAGTTGGTAGCTACTATGTAAAAGTAACGGAGACTTTGTTGGAGTTTTCATTTTTCAGCAAGTTACTAAAAAAACTTCTCACAATTAACTTCAAAACTTTTAAAGTATTTTATTTCATATAAAATAAGTCGTTTATTTCTATTCTGCAGTTATAAAATTACTTACTTTAAATTGTGTATTTAAATATCTATGCTTTGGAGATAATTTTGTATATGTATTATTGAAACTAAAACGCGTAACTAAATATTTAAGGAAAGAGGTCGTCATAATTTCGGGCACGAGCTGTCCCTAAAGACCTTAGATATTTCGGGATACGTAACGTATGACGTCGCGGAGGCAAAACCACTCGCTGGCAATTTACATCAATCTTCTCGAGAGGCTATATTTAATATTCAAAATATGTAGCACGAGAAAACGAATTTGTTGAAGGAAACTTCGCTTGAAAGGAATACGCTTTACGAAACGCCAAAAAGTAGATAGTAATAAATTATTGATAAAATATTTGTAAATAAAAACAACAAAAAATATCGCCAGAAGTTAGCTCCTGAGCGATAAATAAAAAAATGCGATATATTTGAATCAAGCTTCAATAAATAAATAAATAGAGACAAATTCGGTAAATTGTAAGAAAGCCTTTGGGAATTACTCGGCAAGCGCAAATATGCCGAGGTTGATAAAAGGTTGTCCATTTTTTCTTTTTGACCTACATCTAAAGCGGGGTGTATTGTTCGCTCACATTTATAAGAATCAAGAAAGGTCTGGAAAAGCCGGCATGTCATGAAAACAGTGCATCTCAATGTTTTCTCCGAACATTCGCGACGTCGCAATCTGGAAAAGAAAATATTAAAGAGGTAAAAGCTCTGTACTTCTGTAGCTATAGTATTCGTATCTTTTCAAAACATGTCGACGCAAATGTACGCTGAATTAATAAAATGGAAAACACATCTGCCAGCGCCGTTTAGCATAAAAAGTACGACATGATAATAAAGTTTGTAATGGAAGTCTTTCGGAAAGTCGTGCCAGAATTTCGTGTGCCTATCTGGAAGGTCATCTACAGGTATCCAAGTCGCATACTTATTAGAACTTTTGTTAGGAATACATAATATGCACATTAGTTCTCTTATAATCATCGAGAAAAGACTAGGTCGACTTAACCGTTCCTTTACCGCCAATACCAGACACAATAGTAAGACAATGAACGTGGGGGTCGTTACCGGTTAATAAGTTTTTTGAAAAGATTAAATTTTTTGTAAAAGCTTATATTTTGAGGCCAAAGTATTTTTTAAGAAATGAAATGACCGTAAACTCCTTGGAGTTGCGTCTTTTTATCACTGAGTTCCATCGACCACCTTCCGTCTTCAGAAACTAGGCATAGCTCAACAAGTCCTACTCAATGAGATTATGTTGTTTTATAACTGAGTTCCATCCAATATTTCCCGGCTCCATCATCAGAACAGCTCATTGACTTCTTATCTATGTATTGTCTTGTCATCCGACTTACAATAATTGTATTCAATAGTTGCAAGATATGACCTAAACACACATTCATACATACACACAAGACACATTGCAAGTTAAAAAAGAGCTTATAATTAAAAATGATCTTTATTTTTAAATAGTTCTTCTTTTAAAGTTAACCCTTAACTACCTACCACACATTTTTGTCACACAACCACCTATCATACGTCTGTGGGACCCCAGAATAAAAAAAAAACAATTACTATAAATATTAAGGGTGGGTACAGATTTTAATTAAAATTCAGTTTTGAACATTATTATACTCTTTATTTAAATAAAAGGAACATGAAAATCAGTAATACTTTTTTTAATAACTTCGAATAATTGGCATAATCCACTGTTTTTTGCTTACTTACAAACGCTCTTAGAAAATGGGATCTAAAAAAAATATTTTAAGTAATAGAAAATAATCCTTAAATTTTTTATATCAAATAATCAACAAGGCGCTTTAAAAAAAATTGTAACACTCACTATAATAATAAATTCAACAAAATTGCAGGCTCTAAACTTCGAGCTTTTTACGGCAGTGCATCTTGTTCGTGCATTCGAGGAAAATTGGCGCTTCGCATTCGAAAAATGTATTGCGTTTTGAGTTTTTTTAAATATTCGCAAGTGGAATAGTTTAACGATCCACTAATTGCTCTTCACCAGAGCTCCTGCATGGAACAGCTGCTAGAGGGGTCCCATTACTTTGGAAGATGCGTTTTATACTAACTAATACGTACGTATATCACATTGCAATGTCACATTGCTTTTACGACGTGTCATATGCGGTCTCGTTTTGGCACATATGATATTTGTTCCCAACGCTCAATTACAGCTTTATTAATAACCATTATAATTAAAACAATAAAAATACACAACTAAAAAAATATTACGTAACCTCCTAACAGGGGTCTCTCAGACTCGCGCTGGTATTTATTTTTCCACCTGAGGCAAACGCGCGCACGTCTTACCTCGAGGAGCTGTTGTGTGGTACAGAGGGGTGTAAGGAAAAGGTACAGGATCGAACAAGTCGATACAAAACTCCGGCGCAAAAATATTCACAATTATTATATCAACCGGATCTGTGAGACGTATGGTAGGCGGTTAAGGGTTAAGAGTCAAACTCGCGGCGATGTTTTTGGCAAAAGTTGGAGTTCAGAGTATAAGTTGTTACTACTATATAACTGGAATATATCACACGCATTTAATTATTACTCGTGTGGACTGTTGTCGTCGTACCTGACCAATAAATGATTTTTAATTGATAACATTACCTACTTAAAAAAATCCCATTATATTCCTACTTCTTGTCATGGGATACAAAGGAGTTTGTACGATATGCGTCATGCGTCCTTTTGTAAATACACCCACCCACACCTCCTTTGTCCATCATACAATATGCGTATTAAAGTTCACTTCGTGAGCTCTTTTCGATTTCTCCCAAGAAATACTGTCACTAATATATAATGTTAACCTTTTCAGAGATTCATTATGTCATGATGAATTAATTGATCAATGTAAATAATTAAACTAGGTACAATGAGATTACAAATAAAATAGGTATATGTTTAAACGTGCTGCTTTATGGCAATGATCCTAGTATACTGGTAACGTTTTTTCGCTGAATAGCGATGCTTATGATGACCATAGCTACTGTTGGGTCTTCCTTCGGATTCCTATTGATGATGCGAGTTGATGTCTTTTTTCAAACTACTTATGAGTTGCTGTTGCTGACACCAGTGTTGCCCACTTACACACAGTGTAGCTTGTGCTCACGTAGTGTAGTTGGAAAACAATACTAGCCCTGGAAAGCGCTGGATGCAGGCCGCTCTTGATCGGTCATTTTGGAAATCTTTGTTGAGGTCTATGTCCAGCAGTGGACGTTCTGCGGCTGAAATGATGATGATGATGATTCGCCCTGATGATGGTCGTCTAAACCGATCGAAATTAGTCGGCCTTTTTTGACTACGCTATGGGAGTAAAACGGTGTATACCTAGGTAAATTCACATCACTAAGGTTAATCTAAACTACACTAACATAAAAAGTGAGAGTAAAATGGTCGTCGTGAGCACTGCAATGAATATTTGATGGCATTGGGTGGCGAGTGTGGTCATGACATAAAGCAGGCCGTCGCTAATCAGATTGCGAGGCCCGGCTAAACAAGTTACTTTATTGGGCGCAGGCCGTGCGTGTTCATTTGTTTTGTTTTGCTCAGTTGATATTATACCTACTATTTAAGTATACATCGTGACATGTCTTGTTCCATCTCGGGAAGAGAATACCTTGTTTTATTATACCATGCACTAAACCACCCATTAATTGAAATGCGACCAAATTAGACTTAATAATAATATTAGACTTACCACAGTACACTAATGCTATTATGCAAAAAGCAGCGATACTCAATACATGTAGGACTGTGCGAAAGTTCATGCAGGCTGATGAAATTCCCGATCCAGTAGAAAATGCATAAACTACTAATCTATATTCACCAATTACTTGGCAATAGCCCGTAATTGTTGAAAACATATCCAGCTGTAGCTGAGAACTGCAAATAGTAGACAAAAATAATAATAATAATACGAGCCATCACGTGTCCCACTGCTATTAAAAATTAATACAAATTAGACTTTATTATCATATTTTTACATTGCAATGGGGTCAGGTCGGTTTTGGGTATCGCTTTTGGAGTAATCCTGCTTGATACTTTTTCCTACATAAATTGCACTTTATCATCATCATCTCCTAATATACCATACCATAACTGCCTCCGTGGTGTAGTGGTTAGAACGTTTGGCTCATACCCGTCGCGGGTTCGATTCCCAGCGGGGGCAACGACTTTAGTGCTGTTGTCCTAGTTTGGTTAGGACATTGCAGGCTGATCACCTGATTGTCTGATAAGTAAGTGATCCGTGCTTCGGAGGGCACGTTAAGCCGTCGGTCCCGGTCACTGTCTTTATCATTGGTCGTTACCTAAGACCATGTCAGAGGCCTTTAAGGCGGTTTAAAAACTCTGACACAAGTGTTAGTCACTAACACACACGATAAGAAGAAGATCATCATCAGGTCTTTTTTTGTCTCCACTGCAGGAGCACGACCCTCTCTGTACTACCAGAGCCATACTTGGCCAGACCAGCCAAAGGAATTGGCCTACACTCTCCACGCTTGCCAGACGGCCAATTTACCAATTTTAATAAATTTATATGGCATCACTTCGCAAGTATGCACTTTCAAACAAAAATAGAATTTTCTAAATCGGTCCAGATATCTTCAAAAAATCAGTAAACGTACATAAAGAAAGATCGTGACGAATTGAAAACATTCTCCTTATTTGAAAGTCGGTTTAAAAGGTATGCAATACAACTTGCACCATCTCTGGCAAGTTCGATATAATGTAAGACACACGCTGTCCTTTGTGTCCGACGTTGTATAAGGTGTCGCGAATACTTGTCACCGTAACAAGTCAAATCAGATACTTTTTTACTAAACGTCAAAACAAACAGTATCTATGGGATTTGTATGAAATACAGGCAGATGACGTCATAGTTTTTGGAATCAAGTAGCGCTCTTATTATGTTTTTCTGCAATAATAAATTTGAAATCAATTTTAAAAAGATATGTTCGAAGACAAGTGACATTATATTGCGAAGTTTTATTTTGTTATAAGTACAAAAAAAAATTGCCTTAGGAAAATACCCAATTGGAATATCTCTTTTTAAGTCGCACGTTTTCTCCTTTTGTTGTTTTGTTGTTTACGTCACGTATTATTAGGAAGTTTGCAAGTAATCATGATCCGTGAATTTGCTTCGTGTTATGAAATTGGCTAAAAATAAAACAAATTTAAAGTACTTCTTTAAAATTGTTTTCTTACAATGATAGAATGTTACTTCTATTTTTGTGATGTGATGACTAAGAAAGGTAAAAATATACGCTACATATCATACAAATAAACCATTGGCTAAAAACCGCACAATTCTATTTATTTTCCTATTTGCAACTTATTCTTGTCATTTTTTTTAAAGGTAAGTTTTTAGGCCTCCAAAGAATAGGTTTTACAATACCTATATATGTAAACTAAAAAACTATTTAGATATTTTACAATCGAAGGCGGCGCTAGCACGCATCATACAAAGACCTTTATCAACGACACCATATTACATTTTACCGCAGGTTCACATAAAAGTTATTGTCTATGAAGTATACTACATAAACTGAATATTACACGCGTAAAATATAAAATTTCTTTATGGCCTCCTACATAGCTGCTACGAGAATGGTAGTTACAGCTACAAAGTCTACAGAAACACTCGGCTCTACAAGCTACGAGGTCTACGAGTGCCGTAGCGGCTACGAATATTTAAGGCCCCTTCGTACAGAATTACAGATGGGATCGATGTAAGGTATGCGCCCACCTTATCTGTTACAATGATTTTAATAATGTTGCGTACAAGGGCCATAGTTTATTGGTTATTAGACTAAATAAACTATATACTCGTATATAGGGTAAACAGTACCAAGCGTTGCAAGATCTAAACTGATGGGTAATTTTCCGAAGCTTTATGAAAATATTTCGCAAAGACTAAAAAAAATTGGAATACGAAATTTGAAAACTATTAGAAAGATAAATATTTTTCCGAACTATTTTTTTTTTCAATATCCATCAGTCACACTTTGCTGTTAGATAGAACATCACGGAAGAAATATTTTTATTGTTTAACCGAGGTACGAGTGTATTTCAAGCCTTCTATCTAAGCTGATGTTAATATATGAGCAATCGCACTTGGATTCTTCTTCTTCTTATCGTGTGTGTTAGTGACTAACACTAGTGTCAGAGTTTTTAAACCGCCTTAAAGGCCTCTGACATGGTTTTTTTAGGTAACGAGTAATGACCAATGTCAAAGACAGTGACCGGGACCGACGGCTTAACGTGCCCTCCGAAGCACGGATCATCTTACTTATCAGACAATCAGGTGATCAGCCTGCAATGTCCTAACCAAACTAGGACAACAACACTAAGTCGTTGCCCCCGCTGGGAATCGAACCCGCGACCTCCGGGTATGAGCCAAACGCTCTAACCATTACACCGCGGAGGCAGTTTAACCATTACACCACGGAGGCAGTTAACTTGCATTAAACAAGCACTTAGATTAAACAAGGTATTTAACTGACCTGTGGAATTGCTACAATTAAGTACACCACAAAAGGTGAAGTCACTAATCTTGCCGTGTGGTTTCCAGCAAAGTAGAATAGGGCCACTCCAGGTCCTCCCATAGATGTCATAGAAGGCGACTTAGGGAATACAAGCTAAACAAAGCTTAACATCAATTAGACCTCTACAATTCGTCTGGCCAGCGTGGAAAGTGCCAAATCCTCTGGCTGCTGTTGCCAAGGATGGCTTCAGTAGTACAGAGAGGGTCGTACTCCTGCAGTGGAGACAAAAAGACCTGATGATGATGATGATGATGACTAATCTTTCATTTGTGTCCAGTGGTTATTTTCACGTAAATTTTTATTTATTCATTTGTTACGCACTGCGGTCTTAAAATAGGCTAAGCGTAGGAAGCCAGGCAGATTCAAACTCAGAGATAAGGATTGGCCTACGTAAGTTATTTTGAACAACAGCTTGCCGCAGAGTCATTCAGGTGAAAAACAAGGTCAAGTGTCAACGCGATCTCTTCGATATTTATATTCTTTGTTAAAATATTGTGTACTAGCCGAAGCCTTTTCTAAACCGAATACTTTGCGCGAGAGACACTTCCAAAGTAGAAAAAAGTGTGTCCCCCCCCCCCCCGTAACTTCTAAAATAAGAGAATGATAAAACTAAATAAAATATATGTTGTTCATTACCATGAAAACTACCAGCGAAAATTGGTTTGAACGAGATCTAGTAAGTAGTTTTTTTTAATACGTCATAAATCGTAAACGGCAATTTACCTTTCATTCAATCAACTCAAATATAAAAATTAAAAAAACATACTACAAGACTTTTATATTATGTTATTTGCTACTACGGAACCCTTCATGGGCGAGTCCGACTCGCACTTGGCCGCTTATTTCTATTTCTTTTAGTTTAGCTAGACCATTATAGTTCTGAGTCAGGTGTTCCCAGTTCCCAGGCTTAAAAGTCTATGTAACAAAAACAAAAGTTTCATTTGATTCCGTCCAGTATTTCTGGATATTGTTTGTTGTGATTGTAAACTTGTACAAATAGACAGGCATTTTTTAAATTCTTACTTAATAATATTCTATTATAATTTAAATCTTTATAATTTTTTACTTTTTTATTATATGTATAGATATAGATAAGCTGAATTTCTTTTTAGGCAAATAATTATTGTTTTCATGTATTAGTGCTAAACATGATACTCAAACAACAAAATACATAATATTAATTAAAATATAGGTAGAGGAGGTAACAAACGACTCGACGAAACAAATTTGGTTTGAGTCCAATTACCCTTTTAGCAGACGCCACAAATGAAATTAAAATTGTAATAAAATCTCCTACCTTCCCAGCTGCTGTGAAATTAAGCAAAAACAGAAATTAAATTACAAGCAAATGCTCTGAAACACCCACTCGCATTTTTAACGAACATTCAAACTGAATTTAGAAACAACTAAGTATTTTTCGTAAACGTATTGTATTATGTATGTAATAACAACTAACCAAACCATATTTGTACTGTATTTTTAGATTTTTATTTAAGTACTTTACTTGTATGGAAGCTACCGTAAAATTTTGTCGAAAAAGGCCAGGGAAATATTCAGGAACTTAGCCATTCAGAGCCCTTTTAATTGAGATAGCACATGAGCTGAGTTGCACTTTTTTAAGTTATCTATATCTATTCGACAGTTGAAATCATAAACATTAGTTTTAGAAAAATCTTTAATCATCGATGAGCATTTATTATGTCAAGAAATGATCTCTGTAGGGTCTACAAGCTACGAGCTACGTGTAGCCATGTCTAGGCCGTAGCTGCTACGGATGCGTAGGTAAACTCGCAGCGATAAAATGTTTGATCATGCGTCACACAGATGATAAAACTGCCTGACAAATCTTGAAGACAAAAAATATATAAGTAAATAATCTTAGTCAGTCACTAGCTGAAATGAGCTGGGGATAAGATGTATACGAACGGACGAATGTTGAAGACAAAAATTAAACTGAGTCTCTAGCGCTCTTACAGACGTAGCCCGCCCTGCCCTTACTATTAAGGTATCACATGCGCTAAATCCAGGGGTGATTGAGTAAATAAATAAATATAAAATAAAGCTACATAAAAAATGATAACTTTTTAACCCTTAGCCAGGCCTGGCGATTATTTTATCTTTATATACAGATAATGGTATAAAACTGGGAATTAATAATTTATTCAATTTCACTGAGTACACAGGAAACAAATTCTGCGAAAAATATGACTATAACCTTACTCAAAGTTCAAAACATGAACTTTTTGCGCACAAGAGCCGAGTTCCATCCATCTTGTCCTGGTGATCCTCAAGTTACGCTCCGTAATGCCTCAATTTGCCGGATTTCACTGCGGTGCCCGCTCGGCGTACGAGGGTCTCCAACAAATTTATTGCTTCCAACTGCTTCCCAGATGTCTTATTGGCATGTACGAAATGCTGCGTGAAAAAGGTAAACCAATATATCAGACGCTTTACAAACTTGCCGAGCTCTAAATTATGTAGAAGCGAGATCTATTTTCTACGCTTCTAAAACTGCAACTTTAATTTTCTAGTGAACTTTGGCTTTGTGAAATTTCTTTAAACTATAATTCGATAAACATTTTCGAGCCCATTTTGAAAGCGTCGTATCTTCATCATCATCGTCGGCAGCTCTCAATGACCCACTGCTGGGCATAAGCCTCCTTTTTTCTGCGCCATTGAATCCTATCCCTAGCCTTAGCTATCCAGCTTTTTCTGACAATCCGTTTGATATCACATATTTACACAAGCGTCCTTTATTTCCGACCAAAAACCTCTGCTCGGATTGCACATTACTTAAATGTCACATCCTTACTAGACGAGCTCCAGTTTTGCCCCACTCTAACTTATGTTGAAGTGAGATCTAGTCCAGTCTAGCTTTTAAATCTGAAACAGTTACATAAAAAACAATAACTTACCTACCACCTATTTACTTAGTAACTTAATCTTGGTTACTGCTTTAAATATCTTTGAAAGGTAAGTACCTATATTTCTCTACTCGTAAATCGTAACTATACTTACAGTCTATTTATTTTATTTTTTTGTTACAAATTGATTGAAATCATGTAATATTTAAATATTACGACACAAATTTTACGACCAACCAGGACAGAGCTAAATACAATTATTAGAATAAATTGTAAGACAAACTTGTGTTTGAATAGGAGGACGAACCACTTCAAAAGAAAAAGTAAAAAGTATTAAAACAATTTCGGGAATGAGCAAGTACTTCTACGGTTTCTAACTTAAAACAAGATGGTTGGTTGTTTTCCTGCAAAGAAAGTATTATCTTTTAACATCGCTTCTGGATATATTTCGTAAAACAAAATGGTTTTAATTTTTTCCACTTAAATTATTTTTAGTTACGAAATAGTTTGAAATGTTATTTTACGATTTAAAAAATTATAATTATATAGAATATTAAAATATCTATGCATACAAGCTAAACAAAGCTTATAAATATCAGTGATACCTCTCCAACCCTGCTGGTCAGCTAGGAGAGTGTAGGTCGAGTCCTCTGGCTGCTCTGGCCAAATATGGCTTTGGTAGTACAGAGAAGGTCGTGCTCCTGCAGTGGAGATAAGAAGACCTGCCTAAATGGTGTGAACTACTTTCTTCCTTGAATTAATTGATAATTGTTAGTCAATCGCTGCATACCACGTCATATGGTAAATTTAATAAACACTATGTACTAATTACTTGTTAATGGACTTCGATCGATGTGTTATCACGTGATTATTATGTAGGTTCTCGTGTACACGGTAACTTGTTACAATGTCAATTGTAGTTTTTCATTCGGAACACCATTTGAGAAATACAAATAAAATAAAATTAACTACACCTAGAACAAACTATGACAGTAGAAATATATTATATGAAGGAACAAAAATGTTTAATGACTTACCAAATAATTTAAAAGACTCTTAAATTTTGACTTTTTAAAAACAAGGCTGATTTTTCAGCCTTGTTTTGAAAATAGTCGAAATAGAAAGCAAATATTATAAGTAGATTTATTTTTTGCAAAACGAATGTTTTAATGCATTCAATCAGCTTTTTATTTAATTAGTTTTATACTCATTATAAGTGAATTTGTGTATTCTTTAAGAGTCAATAAATGATCTTTAAACCTAACGTAGCACATTATGTTAGGGCAGGCCCTTGTACCTAAAATAGCTACGTACCAGATCGTGTCTGTGTGTCGTGTGTGTGCCTTGCACCATCTACACAATGGTGTAAATGGTGCAAGGACCTTGGTCGAGTCATTTTTGGAGAATTTTTAAGTCTACATCTTTATCCTAGATCTTTATCTTTATCCTACATCTACATTTTTGACGACCTCCGTGGCGTAGTGGTCACCATGCTAGTCCGCCACCCAGAGGTCCCGGGTTCGATTCCCGGTCACGGCAAGTTGGAAAATGGCCTTTTTCAAATTGTCCTGGGTCTTGGATGTTTATCTATATATGTATTTGTTATAAAATATAGCATCGTTGAGTTAGTATCCCATAACACAAGTCTCGAACTTACTTTGGGGCTGGCTCAATCAGTGTAATATGTCCCTATTTATTTATTTTTATTTATTTATTTATCCCTAATGAGGCAGACAGAGCATTTTTAACCTTGCGGTTCTAAGCAAACAGAGCCCAGTGCCACAAGACTCAAAGACCATTCAAACCATTCGTATTTTCGCCCATTTACTCGATCAGCTTCTACGATCTGCGCGGGAAAAGAGCCGGTACTGTTCTAAGTTTATTTTCTCACGGACCAGCATGCAAGAACTAACAAAACACATATTATATACAGCTTATTTATCAAAAGCATCTCTATAGTTAACCCCAAGTGTCAGTCAGGGTGAAAAGTCATAAATATTTTACAGCCAGGGAGCACTTATAAGACAAAAAGGGTGTTTATGGGTCGACCACGTGAGCGGGGCGGCGATGAGCAGTGGGCGGCGTGGGGCGAAGGCCAAGGGCGCCCTTAACGACGCCCTGAGATTTACTACTGAAGGCTCTCGACACCACGTGCTTATATCTTGATTATTCGTGTTCTAAAGTTTACATCTTGTTACCAAGGCTGTCTGTGTATTTAAATGATACTTTTGTTTTCCTTTATTAGGGAAAATCAAATATTAGTACATGGAATTACCATACAGTTTTCTTAAATATAACTTTAGATAAGTTAGTAGCAATACCGTTAACCAAGGTTTGTGATACTAAAACAGTATTTCTTTCCTTTTACATACATACATACATTTTATCACGCCTGTTTCCCACAGGGGTGGGCAGAGACTATCGACCTCCACTTGCTACGATCCTGACACTCCTCTTTAGCTTTATCTATACTTACACTCTCTTTATATGCCCGCCGGTTATGGGTACTTCTGACCTCTTCTTTTTAAGAACCACTGCAATCTGGTTGCCGTACGTTCGTCGTATTTACTTTCTTATATCTACTCTTATACCTACATAATTATTCAAAGATTAGTCAGGTAAATTGTAACTTTTGCTAGTATAAGTACTGTAGAGGCGGGCTGGCCAGTCGGCGCGGCATGCACAAGTGAAAAAATGCGTTTTGCGTTACATTTACAAGGAAAACATACAATAAAAACGAATTAAATTCGAAGTTCAGTATTTTTAAATACACTGATTGCATAATAAAGGGTAAATTTAAAAGGCTTTTATTCGAAACCACGGCTTCTTTTATCAGTGTATTTCAAGGCTGTCCCTCGCTACAACCTTTATAGCTTTATTGAATGCAATAACAAACGCCGCAAGACTTCTATAAGCTTAAAACTATTCTTAACTATATCTAATCTGTTTGTGTATTTTTTTTCTTTCTATCATAATGATAAATTAGCATATTGAAAGACAGAAAAAACATTTAAAACATCTCTCTATCTACTCAGAGCCTGTGGCGAAAACTTTCAATCTCCTCCCACTTAGTCAACAAATGGATTCCCGAGGGATAATGTAGCTAAATATTAGTCTCCCACGAGTATGTTGGTTTACTAAGTCTATGTAATTTATCCACAATGTGTGCATGGACTAAAGATCATTCACCCCTAAACAAAATAAGAAATTTATTGCGCGTAATATATTAAGGAAAGCATCCTGGGGTCCGGTACTTTATATTACGACCAATTAAGTTCGTATTTGTCAAAAATAATGATGAAACACGGCAGCGGCAAATATGGTATTCGTGATCACCATAAATCACACCGAATAACATGGTAACGTTGGTTGGAGAGCTGTAATAGTTAATACCTAGATCAATTATTTAGTCCGATGCGTAATTATTAAACACAGAGCATATTTAATCCATACCTAGTTATTAAAAATATTCCGAGATACGAGTATATCGTTATTTTTCTTTGACAAAACATCTATTTTATTTTTGAACAGTAACTACATACATTCTTACGCAAAACATTTCATCAAAAATGAATTCTACCGCTATCGGGCTTCAAACTTTGTTTCGCTGTGAAAATGTCTTGAATTTTGATTAGATCGTGTGCCGCTTCCTTCCGCTTGGAATAAGGAACTTTCCCAAGTTTGGGAACATCGAAATTATTCTGTTATCGTGGATTCTAGATTGTTTGTAGACACTCGCAAACAGTCAGAACGTCATTTTATTAAAGTTTATTTAAAAAGCACTGGTCACATACGAGTACATTGTAATCATAATAAAAAGAAACACATTCAAAGAGCGCATTCTATTTTTAAGTATTTTTCACATGACATATTCCCGCTCATTGTAAATGGTTGATTTGTTTTTTGAAGTGAAAACTTCTTTAGCGGCGTTGTGCACTTTTTTTGGAATGGGTAAAAAATCTAAAACTCACGTCAGGACACGTGACCCTGATCGAAAATTCGTAAGACGGCGCAGGGCGCTTGCGCGAATGTTCGTGTGTGTTTATGTTACAGCGTGCTAATAAAATGTCATGTTTGTGTACGATAGCCCAATAAATAAATATTGTATTCTACCACATAAATGAGAGTACTTTTATACTGATAATTAAAGCAATTCGTGCAAAATTATTCCCTAACCATTCCAAAATATCAAAAATGCACAACGTTAATATTCAAGTTTTCACTTCTGCCGGCACTCCCAGAGTGCAACCCGTCGTTTTTTTTTTGCCTCATTTTAAATAATATATCCAAGCATTGTTTTATATAATGATATATACGAAAACAAGTAAAGTGTTCAGCTCTATCTAACCACTTGCTGCTAGTTTTAGGACTAATGCTGGTTCTTACAGATACACTGTAATATGACCTTTACATTTTCACAAAGTAAGTTTGTTTTTTTGGTTAAAACACAAATTTAAGAGAGAAAGTTTTTCTGGGTGCAATACTTATGAAATCAAATTTGTGCTAAAGCAGATCTTTTTTTTTATTAAACGAAGAGTCAAGTATAAGGCAAATCTTTATAACATAAATAAAACGGCGTCAAATGACCCCTCAAATGTCATGCCATAAAAATATACGTTTTAAAAATAGACATAATGTGAGATTGAAATCGCGGGGTGTATTTATCGACCACATGTGGGGAACGTGGACATTGTGATGAGTTGACGGCCACAGCTTAGCACGTGATTCGTGTTGGTGTACACATTGAAAAGAGGACAGATATAGGACGCTTTGTAAAATGAAAGGTACTTTATTCGTGGCGGAACCCTTCCCAGATAAATTATGACTCAAATGATATTAGTACGTAGACAAATCAGAAAACAAAAGCGTAGTTTCTGTGATTCCTTTTTTTATTTAAGTATTATAAATCATTAATTTTGGTGGTATATTATACGTAACTATTTAGGCAGTATAAAACAACATTTGATTTGATACAATAAAATACGAAATCCAGTGCGAAAATTAGACACGATTGCTTCGATTGTATGTACATTGCTGGAATTCTGAGATGTCTCTACATGTTCGATTTCATTACCAAAGATGTGATACGTCAACGTCACGTGATAAATACCTCTACTCTCGTTGTTTCGTAACACGTACGTGGGCGAATCGACAATCGTTGACGACACGTCACGGCAACGAGACGGCCCACGGGAATCCGGCAAACGACGGCAATTCTTGGCAATTTCCACAAATGCTCGATTAATTTCGATCTCTCCATTCCGCGTCTTGTTTAATTGCTGTTTGCTTTCATAGAAGCGATATGGAAGCCATATTAAATTGTTGTTTGCTTTTTGATGTTTGGAATTTTACTTTCGAATTGTTGACTGTTATGTATACAAATGCGCCGCAAGTACCTAATTACATAAAAGCTAGATTCAACGATATGGGTAAAATAAGTTAATGTTTACATATACAAAAGCAGTAAAAAAATGTGTCTGTCCATTGAATATATTCCCAAAAAATATTTGGGTCGATAGAGACATAGTAATGGAGTAAGAATGTAAAAAAATGTCTGTCTGTTTGTACTCGCTAATCTCCGGAAATACTAGACGGATTCAAATGAAACTTTTTTTTTGTATAGCTGTTATTTTGGAAAATGGAACTCCTAATGATAAAAATGATGCCTTAGCAAAAGTTGTTATGCCTAATGAGCATTTTCATAAAGTCTACGTGAACAATGTCGCGGGCATGTGGCTAGTATTTAATATTTTATATTCGTCCCGAGGACCTTCTTAATGGATACTAAGGCCGAAATTTCCATGTTTATAAATTCAAGAAGTATAACAAATTATTTTAGTATAGTACGAGTAGGTCAGCACCTCAACTGCGATTAATTTGTCGTACATTGTTTAATATAATAAATCATACTGACCTGTTGCGCTTTATCGACTTCCGGTCCCGGCTGGTAGGCACCACTACAAATTGCCAGTGACAAGGTTGGCTAAAAATGTGTTTCCATCATATTTTATATAGGTTATTTTATTTAACAACTAGCCGAAGCCCGCGATTTCATTCGCGTAGACTAGGAAAATGCTCATCAGGCAAAACAACTTTTGCTAAGGCCTCATTTATATATTTCTTATAGTCTAGATGGACCATTATGGTTCTGCATTAGGTGTTCCATTTTTAGGGTTCAGTAGTAAACAAGGAACCCTTATAGTTTCGCCATGTCTGTCTGTCTGTCTGTATGTCTGTTTGTCCGTCCACGGTCCTACAGAGAAACTATAAGTACTAGAAAACTGTAATTTGGCATGGATATGTATATTAATTATGGCAAAAAAGTCGTAAAATAAAATATGGAAAAAAAATTTTTTTTTAGGGTAGCTGCCATACAACTAAAGACGTAGTCAATATTTTTTTTCTCGACAAACACATTGTGTAGGGTATCGTTAAATAGGTCTTTCAAAAATATTGTTAGCTTGTGAACACCATTTTTCGATTTAGGGATTCGTTTCTGAAATATTTGGGTTTAAAGTTCAAATTTTTGTTCGAGTCAAGTGTCCCCCCCCCCCTCTATCTGCTAAACGGTTATATATGGCCACGTAAAAAAATCACAATTATAGTATATATAATGTAGTTTGAAGGAAAACTATCAGAGTCAAGTAGGGTATACAAATTAAAAAGTTACAGGCGATCAACTTATAAAATGTACTTGAAAAAATAATTTTTCATACAAATTCAATAGATATTAGTTTTTAGACGTTTTTAGTGGCAAGAACTCAAAGTTGGCATTCGCAACTACGGAACCCTACACTGCGCGTGGCCTGACACGCACTTGGCCAATTATTCAAAATCAATTATACCCTATATGTTGCCCAGGCTTTACAGCTATATAATAGAAAAAAATCATTCGAACCCGTCCACTATTTCCAGAGGTTAGCGTGTACAAACAGACAGACAGACATTTTTTTTAAAATTCTTACTCTATTATATTTTTTTTTCGGAAATATATTTAATGTACGGGCACATTTTTTAAATTGTTTTATTATATGTGTAGATAAATTAAAAGAGATAAAAAATTACAAACCTCACACTTGAGTTAAAAGTTTTAGCTACTCTATTTTAGTAGGTAATTAAATCTATAGCAATATAATAAAATTAATAACTGTACATAGTAGGTCTTTCAAAAGCGACTCTATGAATGCTATAAAAGAAAACCTTTTCAAAGTACGTGTTGTGCAGAGTACAAACCCGCTGTAAATCTTATCCTTTTCTAAAGACTAGCGCAGAGCGTTGCATTGCGCGATTGCGCCCCTGCTAAGTAATTTTTAAGGCTTAGGCAACTTTATATATATAATACAACACGCCAAACCACCCTATTCAGCAAAGTTATATAATGATTTACCTAAGGGTTTTTTGAATTTTTTAAGCATAATAGCATACTCATCTATTTTATTTCAATAGACACTTACCCGCACTGTTCAAATGTCTGCACTCTTTAAATCAGATTATAGATAACGCTACGGATAAGAATTGGCTTTAAAAAACAATTTGATTTTCGAGGAATAGCCTCTTGAAAAAGCTTTCTCAAATCAGATTTTAAAATAAGGTCTTACATAATTAGATATTTGCAAAAATCTCAAAGACCTTCATTTTCAAGCAAGGTCAAGCTTTTAGAGGAAGTGACGTCACGATAAAGATTTTTTTGGGTAAAGTTTTCAATTTCCACTTTCAGTACTGTACTGAAGTGCCGTTTTTGAAACGCGGTCACAGAATTAATAATATTACATACAGAACGGAAACTCGCACCGTACCCCGCAATCTGGCTTCCCCGCAACCCCTTCCCCGTTATTGAGACGTGTAAGAGTCTGTAAAACAGGGTTCTTACTAGTCGCACGTTGACGTTACGCGAGTTACTTAGGATTATTGAATCATAATGGTGAGAAACTGCGCATATTATCATTGTTTATCCACGGAAAACAATAAAGAACAAAATTTTTATAGATGTACGAGTGATAAAAACAGGTAAGCAAAGCAACAAATTCTCTCTCACTTACACACTTGACGTTTTTACGGATGTGTTGTTTCGATTGTAGATGTACTAGGTAAATATATATGCTGCTCCGTTTTTATGAAGTGCCATACTAGTGACGCGGTGTCACCTAAACGAATGATTTTTCCATACGAAAAACCGTTCGTTTAGTAACTTGGTGTTTCAAAAATGGCACCACTTTATTCTATTGTCATTGTCACGACGGTAATTTAAACAGAAGACATTGACGGTTGACAATTGTCTTTAGAGCAGGCATAGAAAAAATGTGAACTTCGATTGCTGTGTGTCACTTCCGGTGTAATGTTTAAAATTACATTAAAATCCTTATAACTCGTAGAAATTTTTTTTATTCAAATTACTTTCCTAAAATTATTATGTATATTTTCGATTACGGCCTTCTTTTATATTTTTTGTCGACAAGCTAATTACTGCTTTTTCCATAGATTTAGAAGATGATTTTTTTCTTTCGAATGCATAAACTTCTCTAAATTCATTTGCATAAAAACGTCCGCACTATTCAAATTGGTAGGATACTCATTAAGCGAATAATTTACGAGGGTATTTTTTATGTGGGGATTATACTATATAGTACTGGGCGACCGTGCTTTGCTCTACATTATCTCAAACATTAACTACATGTTTTAAACTTGTCTAAAAATAATACAAAATAAAAAAAGTATACATAAAAAAACAAAAGTAAGTCACCGAGTAGGATTCGAACCCGTAACACTCCTTCTAGCGGTCCACATCTTAAACTGCTGAACCAAACGGATTGCGGCCGGCGCGACGAAATTAGCGACCATATTCTGCGTGGAAAGAAAAACGCATGAAAACTCGAAAACACGCGTTTTTCCAAAAAGACTAATCTAGATCGATTGTTTACCCCCGTAAACCCCCATATACCAATTTTCAGCGAAATCGTTAAAGCCGTTTACGAGAACACAAAAATTTATATACATATAAATAAATAAATTTACAAGAATTGGTCGTTTAAAGGTATAAGATAAATTATAATTTATTATATAAGTTTTTATATGACTTTCAATCAATAGACAATCCGGGAGCGACGAAAACGATCATAATATGAAACATACATACTATCACGTCTTTATCCCTAATGGGGCAGACAGAGCATTTTGGGTCTTGCGGTTCTATGCAGAGCCCAGGGCCGCAAGACCCAAAAGCCACTTTTAGCGTTATGGTGGGCGAGAAGATGGAAAAGCAATCAATACAGTGATGGGTTGCTAGCCGCATCGCCTGTTAACATGATTTGCATTTTTGCCCATTCCCTCGAACGGCTTTTACGATCTGCGTGGGAAGAGAAGCAGCTGGTACATTCTAAGTTTTTTTTATTTCTCCCAGACCAGCATGGGAGGATAATATGAAAGTGCGTGTAATTTAGTAAATTACAGTAAGTAACTACGAATATTTCGTCTGGTAATGAATAACTTCAAATGATAATTTGAAACCTTCTCGGAATCGCCGAGTCTTTTAGATTTCACTCCCTTTGGAGTTATAAATGGAAAATTTACGATATTGGCGCAAAGAGACTGGAGTGAGGAATTTAATTACTTTCTTGTAGATGTTGAGATGTACCTATTAATTCATTTCAGTAGGTTTACTAGTGCTGAATGAAATAAGTCTTGCTAAAATAAAATTTTATTGAAGAGACAATAAAGAGGCAAACAATCCCGTACTAGACACTCAATGTGACCTTACATCTGAGTTATATATAGAGGTCAAGCTATCGCCTTCACGTAAGTGGTACTCACATCTGTATATCTTAGTCTGACGTGGCACTGCTTTTATGATATAAACAAAAAGTTATACCTACATGACAATTATCAAGTATCTAAAGAAAAAGGAATGGGTTTTGACACTGGCTGTTTTTGTTACTTTTGTCTAGTATGTAGGGTCATATTAAAGCGACAGTACACCCGCGACAGCCCTTAGCGCGCTTACAGACCCGCGACGGTCACTAATAAAATCGACGCGTCGCGGGCATACTGTCGCTAGTCTGTAAGAGCCCTTAGTGAACATGTTAAAGACGAAAAAGAAGAAAAACAAGATAAAGAAGGCAAGATACCAAAGTAAATAATTTAATGTTAATAGTCTATGTTATAAACCCCCTATGTAAAAAGAGGGGTGTTATAAGTTAGACATATCTGGGTGTCTGTGACGTCTAGCTCCTAAACAAGTGGACCGATTATGATGTGGTATTTTTTGTTCGAATGCTGACTTGCAGATCTTAGCTACGGTTATGTCGGGGGATACTTGCCTGTTTTTTAAATTTAATCCTTATAGTTGCGCTCCGCGTTGTACCCGCGGAAAAAGTAGCCTCTATGTGTTAATCCAAGGTGTCATCTTCCTGCATACGAAATTTTATTAAAATTAGTCCTTTCAAACAAATTTTCTATTATAATATAAGTGTGATTTATCTTGACGTTTTTTTACAGCGGGCGAATGGCACAGCGCGACGATCTGGCTAGTGGTGATCGGCTGCGCGGGGTTCGTGCTGGTCGTGATCGCGGCGTTTGCGTGCTGGCTCGCGCGCCGCAGGAACTCGCTCGCGCACAAGCTCGGTGAGTTGGCACACAAGCTTGCTCGCGGAGTTCGTCTGTTGGTTCGCGCGCCGCAAAAAGGCGCACAAACTCAAAGCTTGCGCTACTTTTAAGTTCTATCGAAAAGACTATCATCGTGATATTTTTGTCAGACACGCAGCTACACAGAAGTATTATAAAGTTTGATTACAATAAATAGGTAAATACCAACATTATTGTTTTTGTCTGTTGCGAACTTAATGCAAAAACGAAACGATTCATTTAGAAGTCATGATGATCATCCATCAACGGTTTCAAGTAGCCGTAATTTACTTTTATCAATAAGTATAAATTGCCATAACGAAATGGGCGAAACACAGAATAAGGGAGACAATTGCGAAATGTCGGCACTTAATGTAATGGAATGCCATTAGCGGGTCCGAAGCCGCAGCCGCTCCGACGGGATGAAACGAGCTTGCGGCAACGTGTTCGGGGTTCCGTACGTATTGTTTCTATTTTGGGAGTAACGCAAAACACACTAATGAATGTGACCCTGGAAATACATGTTGACAATGAAGATTCGGTTTACCTCTATATTATGCTGGAAAAAATAGAATGTATGACAAAATAATAGACAAACCCCTTGCCCAGTGGGACCTAACACCAAAAGGTTAGAAAAAATGACAAAATAAGTTAGGTATACTCACCAAAACCGAAAAGTGCACCTATAGAAGAATATAAATAATAAAGTCAGATATAAACAGATAAATTAAAAAAATATAGGTATAAAGTTTAGATTTTTGTTGTGTATATGCATGCACTGACAGTAGAATAGTTTGTCACTCAAAGCAACAAGCAATATTTTGGTAGAAATGACATCAATTATATAAGGGTATATGATTTTAGAATTTCACGGTCACAATGACTGTTATTATTATTACGAGACTCACCGGGATTAATATCGTTTTTGCCTAATATTAATAACATTATATGTGCAAAACCAAGGTCGGGTCATGTCTGGAATGAGATGAAAGAAAGTCGTAACATCTTTAAATCTCGTTTAAAATGGTGTCAGAATAATGCACAGCAAATAAAATTGGACATACTTGCTAAACATCATGATAAACACGATTTCCGTAAGTTTTGGAAGTCCACAAGTAAGCTAAATTATAAGCCGGGTGTCCCTGTGTGCGTCAATGATATCAGTGATCCGAAACAGATAGCCAACATGTTTAAAGAACACTTTTCCGTGAAATCTCCTTTGGGCCCTTCACAGTCGCAGGATGAGAGTGGGGGTCAGTGCACGCGGGAGCTCTGTGCTAGATTTTCAGCCAAAGAGGTCAGGAATGTCATAGGTTCGATGTCACGTGGTAAATCACCTGGTCATGATGGCCTTAGCATCGAGCACCTGAAGTATGCGGGCCCCCACTTGTCTAGAGTCCTAGCAATGTTTTACACGCTTTGTGTCGGGCACTCGTACCTACCTGCTGCAATGATGAAGACTGTGGTGGTGCCGATCGTGAAGTGCAAAACCGGTGACATTGGTGATAAGAGAAATTACAGACCGATTTCGTTGGCAACCATCATGGCCAAGGTACTGGACGGTTTGCTAAATGCTCAGCTAGATAAATATCTAAATATCCATGAAAACCAATTTGGGTTCAAATCTGGACAATCAACAGAGACTGCAATTCTGAGCCTGAAGCAAACCGTTAAGTATTATACTGATCGGAAAACGCCAGTATTTGCTGGTTTCCTTGACCTGTCAACGGCCTTTGACCTGGTTTCGTATGATATTTTGTGGCAAGAATTAAGTAGTACTTCTATGCCAAATGAACTAGTGAACTTGTTTAAGTATTGGTATGAAAACCAGATTAATGTGGTTCGTTGGACAGGCACCTATTCGGATCCATATAGGTTGGAGTGTGGGGTGAGGCAGGGGGGGCTGACTTCGCCCAAGCTCTTCAACCTGTATATCAACGCCCTAGTTGAGAGGCTCAGTAGCACCCATGTAGGCTGTCATATCGACGGAGTTTGTCTAAATAATATAAGCTATGCTGATGACATGGCGCTTCTAAGTGCCTCTCCTTGTGGGCTATCTAGGCTGCTGGCTATTTGTGAGGATTTTGCCACTAAGCGTGGGTTAGTGTATAACGTGTCCAAAAGTGAATGCATGGTCTTTCGGGCCGGCGGTAAGCGTGTGGATAATATACCATCTATTAAGTTAAATAATATACCGTTGAGAAGGGTTGAACAATTTAAATATCTTGGACATATAGTTACCGCTGACCTGAAGGATGATGCTGACATGGAAAGGGAGCGCAGGGCGTTGACTGTTAGGGCAAACATGATCGCACACAGGTTTGCTCGTTGTTCGAGGGATGTCAAAAAAACTCTTTTTAGGGCATTTTGTACGTCCTTCTACACGAGCAGCCTGTGGGTGAGCTATACGCAGAAACAGTACAGCGCCTTGCGAGTCCAATATAATAACGCTTTTAGGAAGCTGATGGGGCTGCCGCGATACTGTAGTGCATCAGGGATGTTTGCCGGGTTTCGCATCGATTGTTTCTACACAATAATGCGTAAACGGTGCACATCCTTGTTGCGCAGGGTTCGTGCCAGCCCTAGCAGCATCCTGAAGGTATTTGCGGACAGATTTGACTGTGAGTACATGAACCATGCAGCGATGGTTCATGTACTCACTGTAGGTTAAATCTATAATTATTAATAATTTTAATATGTATTGTTAATAATTTTATGTATAATTGTAATTAATTTATGATCCAATGATGGTCGAAATAAATGATTTATTATTATTATTATTATTATTATATAAAGGTGTTGTCGTTATGTCATATTGTTATTACGAGATGAACTACAGCTAGGTCACTAACCCATGCTCACTAGACTCCCGATCGGAACATGTGTTACGTAGGTAACAATTACACGCATATAGTACTGTAATATAACTGAAAATTACACGTAATAACAGTTATTCCGGCATCGGCTGTAACTATGTGATGACATATTAGCTCACGCGTACTATGATAGCATTGCACGGCGACAATGATTTATGATGCCATTTGCGATATTACGGTAATATTAGATGACGGATATTCATCTTTCAGGTTTTAACTAATGTTACGATAGATTGTTAGACACGAAATAGACTAAAGATTATTTTAATTTTTGTGATAAATAAGATTGGGCTATGTATGTACACCAAATTAGACAGTATACATCACAAGAACAGGACTCGTACGAGTTATTCTTCTTAGTACTTCTTTTCAGAATATATCAATTGACAATATCTTAGTCTGCACAAGCATTTTAAGCTATCCTTAGGTACGTACTTAGGTACGTTACTTTGTCGGGCAAATGCCGTCCTTATGTTTTTCACGTTTCCCATTCGTCCTTGTTTATGATCTTTACATTATAAGATAGATAAACTAATCAAATGCGTGCTTGTGCTGGTTCGAATGTTCGGTGGCCGGCGTCAGCTCCTTACGCAAAACGGGACCGGCAAATTCGGGCCTGTGTGTTGAAATGATTTTTTTTTTGTGCAGGAGGCAAGCGCGGTCCTGACAAGGCTCTGGTGTTCCAACCTCCGCGCCGCGCCACCGCCGTGCGCTCCCCGGGCTCCGCTACGCACTACCTCCGCAAGTCTCCGTCGCCGACCGCCCCCGCGCCGCCCTCTGCCGCCTCCCCGCCGCAGCCGAATCCACCACCACAGAACCCGGTGAGGAAATGAATTAGTGAATATCAGACAAGTTTAAGGTCTTCGAAACTCAAGCACGTTGAGGTTCCAGCTGTTATTAATATGTGGCAGTTGTTAGGCTATGTCAGATATATATGTCAGCTAGTTATGTTTAAAATTTAAACCAATATTGGCTCCTCTGGTGGCTTCCGTACCCGAAGGGTAAAAACAGGACTTTATTACTAAGACTCCGCAGTCCGTCTGTCCGTCTGTCTATTCGTCTGTTGGTCACCAGACTGTATCTCATGAACCGTGATGGTCAAAGATGATGTTGCTGTTATAACAACAAGTACCTATACTAAAAACATTATAAATTTAGACATTTAAGTATAATTTAGATATTACAGACGTGATTTTTTATCGATAATGGTACTGGACCCTTCGTTCGCGAGTCCGACTCGCACTTAGTCGGTTATTTCGTCTTCATAGCTCACTACTGAATCAAAGGTCTCTCCCAATAAAATGAGGATTTTCAAATAAGTTAGGCAGGCTTGATGATTTGCCACTAAAAAACACTAAAAACAACAACCTAATTATAAAATAATACTGTTTTATCCCTCGGGCAGGCATCTGGCAACACCAGCCCGCACTCGCCGACGGCGCCCTCGGAGCCGGCGCCGCTGTCCAAGGAGCTCGCCGACGCCAACGCCACCGAGAAGACCAAGCCAGTGGAGCCCGAGACCAACGATGGGAAGCTGGGCGACCTGCACTTCAAGCTCAGGTAAATTTATACCCTTTTTTTGTTACTGCTCTCCTGTTTGGTAAATTATTTTTCCTTTTTTAAAGATTTGTAACCTTTACAATGTGTAAAATGACGAATGGTTTTGGTTCGCTCTGATTTTTTTTGGATAATTCGGAAAAATATGATGAGTCTGTGTAAAATAGAAACAAAATGTTGATATGTAGGTATAAGAGAAGTTCAATTTATTCTATATATTTTTCATAAATATATATTGTATTTAATTAAAAGATATTTTAACAAGAAAAAACGTCCGTCTCAAAAAAAAAAAACGTCTCAGCAATCAAGTTCTAGGAACATTTTATAAGCACATGTGGAACCTAGTCATGTGTGAAACTGGCCTCTGGCAGCTAAACATTTCAAAATTCTCAGTAAAAATAGAACTAGGTACCTAAACAGAGACATCCTGTCTCTGTAAACAGAGACATCCTGTCTCTGTTTAGGTACCTAGTCTACCTAGGTCATTTTCACAAAGATACATATTCGGCATGCTGATTGAAGCCGCAGGAAGACCAATTCCTAGGTGTTCTGATGTAAAGTATTAGGTTATACAAAAAAGAAACCATTCCTCGACTCGAAATAGATTAAAGATTATAGACGTAAATCAATGTGTCTTGAGTGGGAGTGAAAAATAGGCAAGGTGTTAATGTGTGACGTAGATACACGCAGCATTATATGGAAGTGGGCGTAATAAATGACACATTAGAGTAAGTAGAGTAACTAATCCCTCCATCGGCGTCATACGACATTTGTTTGCGGATTAACTGGATCACCTCGGGACGGTCGGCTTGAGGCCTAAGGTTAATCTGAAGTACTACCTAAACCAACCAAATTACGTGACTCCGCCTAAACGTGTATTGCGTCTCGGGAGTAAGTCCTTGAAACGTGTGCTAAAGGTACGCTTCGCGTTTCTAAAGTGTTTTAGCTTTATAATAGTTTTAATAAGTACATAAGTATATACCTAATTTATATAACTGTCACCTGCAACAACGGTTTTTTATCGTCCTACCCCCTTATTCATGAAAAACTATAAATGTTTGATAAACCTAGTTTATTTTTGGTTTGTTTTTTGCAACAGCATTCGCTACTCCGTAATAGTTGAGTCATTTGCTTAGACAAGAAAATGAATCATCTTGTTGAGTCAGATATATAAGAAAAACAATTATCCATTTCAAAGGGTTGAAGGTAACATACCATGTAAATTTCCTTGAAATAATCAATAACCATTTAAGTTTCACAAGACACGCTTGCATCATTCTCTTCTTACGTCACTGTTTCTAATTACATATACCTCAGGAAAAATTATGTGTGCTGTGTACTGCCATACTTTTTCAGGGTTCCGTACCCAAAGGGTAAAAACGGGACCCTATTACTAAGACTTCGCTGTCTGTCCATCTGTCCGTCTGTCTGTCACCAGGCTGTATCTCAAGAACCGCGATAGCTAGACAGTTGAAATTTTCAAAAACTATGTCTTTCTGTTGCCGCTATAACAACAAATACTAGAAACAAAATAAAATAAATATTTATGGGGGGCTCCCATGCAACAAACGCGATTTTTTTATAGATAATGGTACGGAACCCTTAGTGCGCGAATGTGAATCCGCACTTGGCCGGTTATTTAAACTCAGTATACGCAAAATATAACTTAACACAACCTGCTTGTTCGAAGTCGGTAAAAGTAATTCACTGTCAAATAGCAGAGAAAAATGTATTACAGGTAAATGTTATAACGTTTTATATCTAGATACTTACTATAGGTAACTATGTGTGTATGTTTACTGTGAGTTTACCTCGTACGATGGTCGTCGCCTGAAATTGACATCGGCTCGGAAAACCCTGAAAATCAATACGGCCTTTGTACTTCAGCCACAATTACTTGCCGGCAGTACAATCGCTTTGTTTTGGTTAACTGACAACGAACTAGAGCGTATACAATGAAGGTAACGCGTTGTTATGACATGCTTTATACTACGACAAACAAAATAATGTAATTTAGAGAGAAGTCCATTTTCATTTTATTCGATGCAGATATATTCGTGATTCATATCTGTGAGGTAAAAACTTTTCTTCGAACTTTTTAATATAGTTTTCGGTGTAGGAAAACATCGGGAGAAAACCTGGTCAGTATGAAAAGATGAAGTGAGGGCTATGACAAAACCAATTTGTTATGAGTAAAATTGACTCAGAAAGAAACACGTCTACAGGAGATAAATTAAATAGTAACTTCTGCTTCTACTAAATTTGATAGCCAGCTCTTATCAGAGTCATTGTATGGAAAAAGACGCACACAATGACGAAAATAGTAACTACCCACTGGGTTTCTTTAACAAAAAATATTTTGTAGTGAAAGTTACATTATTTGAAAATATTGTACATGTATTTTTTCTCTTCTTTTTATGATTTTTACTTAACGGTGACGTCTCAAGCTCCCACTCCGGAACTTTAATGCTCTGTATCTTTGCGAATTTTTACTTTTATGATATGATATTTTCTTTTTGGATAATTGAAAGGCAAACGTATTTACAATCATATTTGTCTGACCCAGTCGTCACCCCTATTACGTCAAGAAGACTACTTTATACGCGCAACCTCATGTAAAATTCAAGCAATACTCTCAGCAGTTCAATAGCCTGCCCTTCTGAAACACTTGACGTTTTATCTTTGCTGGGTCACCCCGTGGGTGGAGGGCTTTAGGTACTTTGTCCAGACATTACTGAAAGCATCTGTTGTGAAGTCCCCGGAGACGACCTTTAAATGTGACCTACAATAATAGACGGTGACTGTATGAAAGAAAGAAAAATACTTAATTTGGCGATTTACAGGAGTTACATAACACATACAAATTGAAACTAGTTTTACACCAAAATGGCACCACTCAGCGTATGGCAATGATGTTATATCATGTCGCTGGTCTTCCGTAACGCCAAGAGATAAGAGAGAAAGCACTTTCTGATGTCCATTGACAAAGGTCAAGTAGAAACCATGTGATGTATTCTATTGACGGTAATATTAATACAGTTTTAAGTAATGCTGCCAAATTAAATACATACATACATACATACATACTATCACGTCTTTATCCCTAATGGGGCAGACAGAGCATTTTGGGTCTTGCGGCTCTATGCAGAGCCTAGGGCCGCAAGACTCAAAAGCCACTTTTAGCGTCATGGTGGGCGAGAAGATGGAAAAGCAATCAATTAAGTGACGGGTTGCTAGCCGCATCGCCTGTTAAAATGATTCGCATTTTTGCCCATTCCCTCGATCGGCTTTTACGATCTGCGCGGGAAGAGAAGCAGCTGGTACATTCTAAGTTTTTTCGTTTCTCCCAGACCAGCATGGGAGATTAAATACATATATACTAAAAAAATGAATAAACAAATAAAGTATAAACAAAGAACCACAGATTACTAATAAATAAGTTACTACTACAGGCCCGTACACCGCACTGGTACACCGGCTCGCGACACATGACTGTGTGTGTGTGTGACTCTATGCGTGAGGAACCCGTTAACTAATTCTAATAATGTCTGTGTCTCACGTTAATTTTAATCAAAAAAAATTTGTATTTGTAAATATTTCTCAAAACCCCCAAAGTGAACACACCCGACCGAAATGCCTCAATTCGGTCGCGGTGTATCTACAAACCGCAACAATGAGAATTACTGTGTAGCAAAGAACATTCTGGCGCATCGATTTCGGCCATTGATGGGCGAATAAGGTCAGAGCGCGGGTCAATCGGCCGACCCAAACAAATAGCCGGTTAATAAGGGATGCGTACACAGAATTAACGTCGCATAATTACGTCGCAAATTTCGTACAACATGTGCCATTTGTTGTGAATTTAACACTTTAAACGCCATCATTGCGGACATTATAGATTTATGATTGTTTGGGGGTCACCGGTGATCCCCATTTTTTAACGCTTAGTGCAATAACAGGCTGTGCTAATTGATGAGCTTTTCAATTAAATTATGTTATATAACTGGCTAATAAAGTTTTACCATTACGTCGGTAAGTACCTATTTCGAAAATGTTTAATCTGAAGAACAAGACGCGCATCGTAACGCGCTTCATAAATTGCTCGAACCGTCGCCGTCGTTGGCCGGCCGTTTTTATCAATGGTTCAATTATTATGAAGCACTTGAAATGTTTCTATTCGACAATGCATGATTGATTTTTTATAAAAAGAACTTAACTACGTTACGTAGGTACAAAGTCTGTAAAGTTTTGAGTGTCCACGATTTTTAACTTACATTTGAAAAAGGCATACAGATAAAAACGTTGGTGAACAGGCATATTAGAATTAATAGAAAACAGGCACTTTTACACTACGAAATACTGTATTTATGTCTCTTTTTTTATTTATCAACATTAATGATATACGAATTGGCCGTTAATCGAATCCCAAGACAGACTTTTAACTAACAAGATATTATACTCTTATAAGCCTTTATAAGCGAGCTTTAAACTGAGTCTCATACGTTTTTAATAAGCTCTCGTCTCAAGGTCGTAAAGACACCCTTTTTACGGCGGCGTTGGGCGGCAGTAAAAGGGTATCAGACAGCTCTCCCGTTATCAATAAAACGGTAATATGGACGTAAATAGTGAACGAATTGCCTCCACTCGACGGGAGGAGGCGTCATACGTGCAAAGTAAACATGGAAATTTTTACTAGTACAACGAAACCAATAATTTTATTTATAAGGGCTCAGATAGACCCAGCAATGTTTGGCTACCAAAGAGGCAGAGAAAATTCAGAGGAAAATGAGAATGTGGATAATTGGAGTGACAATAATTAAAACGAATATGAAGTACAAAGGTAGCCCTAATATAAAAGTTTCATGTGCTGTCCCGAACCCACGTAAAATGGGATAAGGTGAGAAGAAAGAAGAAGACAGACCCAGCAACAGCGTGCCCAGCGATACGGGGCGGCAAACACTAGGAAGAGAATCTTTAAAAAAATCATGTTCGTTATCTTAATATTCCTAAGGAGGACAAACATGTGACGACACGGTCAAAAAGTATTATTGTAATTAGTCTATCTTTCAGGTTGTAAAAAAAATGAACCCATAGTTTTTAGTCTACATACATACATACATACTATAACGACTTTATCCCTAATGGGGCAGACAGAGCATTTTGGGTCTTGCGGTTCTATGCAGAGCCCAGGGCCGCAAGACCCAAAAGCCACTTTTAGCGTCATGGTGGGCGAGAAGATGGAAAAGCAATCAATACAGTGATGGGTTGCTAGCCGCATCGCCTGTTAACATGATTTGCATTTTTGCCCATTCCCTCGATCGGCTTTTACGATCTGCGTGGGAAGAGAAGCAGCTGGTACATTCTAAGTTTTTTTTTATTTCTCCCAGACCAGCATGGGATTAGTCTACCTATCAAAAAAAGTAGAAAAATTTAAATGATCTGAATCGTCATTTTTTCTCAGAGAAAAGAAAAAATACGTGTACAATATTTTTTAATAATCTAATCTTTCCAGTCGTCATGCCTCAAGGGGCAGACTAAAAATTGTATGTACCCCTACTAACTTAAAGTAGATTGTGCTCTAAGGAGTAAAGGTAATACTTTTATTGCGAGGGCGATTCTTTGAATCCAGAGCGAAACGAAGAATACCACAGTTGAATCACGAGCATAGCGAATGATTCTACAATGGAATACTGAGTGAAGCGCGGGATTCATGTATATCGCCCGAAGTAAAAGTTTTACCGTACCCGAGTAGCACACTCTACTTTTCATCTCCATCTATGAGAAAAACTAGCCAATACAAAACAATAAGTATAAACAAACGTAGAACACCTAGGTAGGTATTCTACGTTTGTTTACGACAACAAATAAAGGTTTTATTATTTGTTGTCGTTTTCATTCCAGCAATACTAAGAAATAACTTTTTGAAGGGCACCAACTTCTGATATAATTTTCAGTCATAACTTTGTTTGAGTTGTCCTGAAGGATATCTTTTTATTTTGATAAGTACACTTGATATTCACTTACGAAAAGTATTCAAATTAACAGAAATAATTGTGTCAGTACAATATAACGTAAAACTTCTGTAATTACTTTGAATCAAAGACAAAAATTTGTAATACTTATTTCTTTTTTCGAAGCGAAGGACATTCATGTCGACCATGTCGTTTCATTCATCAAATCAAATCAAAGATATGCATTCCACATTTAAAACTTACGACGCCTATCCGTAATTTATTCTTTTAAAACTAAATTGTTCTTTATTTTGCTGAACCGGTAACATTATTTTTAATTTTCTAGATTATATTCGTGTTCAGTTTTCACGCCAACATTATATTTATTTCTTTATAGATTATATTCGTGTTCAATTTTCAAATTATTTTTTATTCCTAGAGATTTTCTTTTTTACTTTTCCGTGTCGAGAGAAACAACGGTAACTTTAGCTCCAAATGTTTTGGGATGAAAACACAGTTTTTCGAGTAGATGAGAAAAAAAATACTTATTATCTTCGCCTTCGGCTTGGATGGATTCTTTATTTAACCGTCCTTAGTGTATAACTATTTTATTTATTTTGGAAACACGACATAGGCTACATATATATACTTCTATCGAGCTGATATATATCTTAATCTTACGCCACCAGTTTGAAAATAAACATCATCAATTCATCATATCAGCAACAGGAGAAGTCCACTGCTGGACATACCTATACCTCTTCCTAGAATTTACTGAAGAAATATACCTATATATAAAACTCATGTATGATGATGCAAGAAAGAAGATATTTTTGACAAGTAAATTATTTCTTTCTTTCCTTTTTCTTTGCAGAACGACTGCGAAGTATTAGTATTTATTATGAGCGGACAGATTTTACAATATTTTATTCTAGAACTTTCTGAAGCTCGTTCATTATCAAGGGAAATACAATACCTGAGCAAACAAACCACCTTTGTTTGCACAGACATCGACAGCGGCCTCTAGAATTACATGGGGCGGCAAATGGACAAATTTGTAATCGTACCCATTGTTTGTGTTACTTATTGATTCGCTGATTATTGTTTTTCTGCTTTTCCGATTCTCATTTTCCATCTTTATCTTTCTGAAACGGCCCGTTCCGGCTTTGTATTGGTGTATTGCTATACATGTGATGTGTACCTTCCCGGAGAAGGTAAAAAAATACACCAGGGGGAAGTGACATCATTTAATTTTTATAACATTGCTGCAAAAAATGTTATAGCTTACAGAGATTCCTTATGTATTGATGTTTGTATTCATGTTTAGAGGAATAAATCATTTTTATTTATTGCTTTGTCCGATTCTTGGCTTTGTCGGTCATAAAATATACTTAAGTACCTATGTGAATATTGAGACTTGTGTGCACATCTTATTCAGTAGTGTAGTGTCCCAATGTTTTAGGCTCTTGTACAAAGCTTATTTATTGCATTTTATTTGGGGAGGTTTAACTGCTACGTGTTATCCTGCCTGTACTGTAAAGAAAGCCGATGATGATGATGATGACTGCTACCTGTTTATCTTTGCCTTCCTACGTGCTTCGGACATCAAGTTTAGCCGTTGGCCTCATTTATTATCACTTTATCAAACTCAAGTTTTTTTTCATCTTAGCGCGTTCCTGTGCTGCTTCGGAGCCCTGTGCGCTTTACAGCTTTATCTTCTCCTAATGTAACATAAATGTCAAAGGTCACCCAGGAATACCAATGACTATGCGAAATCGAGAAGAAATATCCAGAATTTAAACGATTTTTAAAGTTTTACGAGGTTTTCTTTTGGGTGTGAATTAAACTCAAGTATTCGCCACATATATGACTATATAATTTTGTAGAAATATAATAGAACATAAAACACCATAGTAATACAATTAAGTACATTGTTCATAGCAGTAGCAGCATGTATTATAACCTACATAGCCCATTTCCCAGCGGGCGGCCTGTCGCCCCAGATAGAATCACATCCAGTTTAGGCCCAGACGTACTTGTGTCCTTCGAAAATCGCGGACTAACAGCGGGGCGTCTTATAAAGGATACTTTAGCTTCGTTTATTCAACTAAGTATGTTATATAAAACTACGATACAACATGGCAAACTCTCGCCACTGCTGCACTGATAGAAGTTTGTGCAAAATAAGATAAACCTTTCATCTTCCTTTGCCCTACTATGGAACACTACGCTTATAAATAAAAACTAAATGAACCAATTAGTACTTATTCTATTCATACTTTAAGTCCTTCGTCGCAGATTAGACTATTATTTTCTTACATCACATTTATAAAAGTCTTTATATATCAAGTACGACTTTTCTATCTAATTTTGGAGTATGAAACTCCGCAATTTGCGAGATTGAAAGTATACGATGACGCCGTACGTCAGTTTCAAAGTACGTAACGAAGTATGAAATTCCGCAGTAAGCAGAAAGTATGCGATTATGATGTACGTCAGACTTTTACGATATATGTATATGCGTTTTTTCAATCCACAATGATACTACCCTTCAGTATCTTTGTGGATAGGGATTCTTGCTCTAACTAAAATGAGAGATAGTTCAAATTAACACATTGTTGGACACACTACGTCTATAGACGAACATCAATTGTTATTTCTATTGTGTCTGGCTGAGTAACCAGTAATGTGGTAAAAAAAAATGATTTGATGAAGATCCTCCTATTTGTCCACAGATACGAGAACGAGAAGAATGCTCTGGTGGTGTCGGTGGTGTCCTGCCAGAACCTGCCAGGCCGCGAGCCGGCCGGGCCCGACCCGTACGTCAAGCTGCAGCTACTGCCGGATAAACAGCATAAAGTCAAGACCAGGTCAGACCCCTACCGATTTTAAATATTTTTCAAAATGAAAAACAGACTTCACCCGCAAACTTCACAAACGATTTTGATAAAATTTCTATGGGGCCACCTCGCAAATATACCCTTTTAGACAGAAAGAAAAGAGTTTTCCGAATCGGTCTAGGCGTCTTCGAATAATCGTGGGACATACATAAAATTAGCTTTTTCGGCATTACCTTTAAGTTGACTGGTAGAAAAAGCCCTGGGCTTTAAGTCCGCCTGTTACAATTTTGGTAATAAAGTTAAATAAATAAAATAAAAAAAGAGATCGCGACAAATTTAAAACTTCCTCTTTTTTTGGAAGTCGGTTAAAAATAACGTTGATATCACATCCTTTATTTAGCCAAATACAATTCCTGTATTTTTTTTAAAAGTATCTGTTGCTTTTCAATCAATAATAATAAGTAGCACTATATTTTAAACCCAATATCCCCATGCAAGTCTTGAACGACCTTATCCTTAACAATCCGTAAACATCTTTATTTTTAAGTAACTTTAATTTTTTGTATGTGGCGGTGGTAACAAAAAAACAATTTATCTTCATATACGTCCCATGATCTATCCTTGAGAGTTATAATATTATGTTAAAGTTAGCTATAAAATAAAACTTATTACAACTTAACATTAAAAGTATGTTAAGTTGTAACTTTTGTGTACATTAAGGAGTCAAATAAATTTCATTTCATTTCATTTCATTTTATAGCTAACTTAGGTATTTTAGTTTTTTCTTTAAACTGTGTAATAAAACTAACAGGTGTGGTTTTATTTCCAGGGTGGTCCGCAAGACCCGCTGCCCGGTGTACGACGAGGACTTCACGTTCTACGGGCTGGCGCCGCACCAGCTCACCGGCATCACGCTGCACTTCGTCGTGCTCAGCTTTGACAGGTAACATTTCTGTTTTTAGGGAATGTAAAATTATTACCTAAAAACCTCCTAAAGCACAGAATTAATATAAGTAAAACATCCAGAACGGAATCTCCCAAAAACTAGCGCAATGTGCGTTCTTGTTTCCTGTCCTCGCATCTCTCTCTCGTTCTCGTTTTGCGGAGGGTATTGAACGAGAACGGAACAAGGCGAGAACGGGGAAAAGGTCCGAGGTGAGGGGGACCCTAGGAGTTGCCGTTCTGTATGTATTACTTATTCTATGGTCTAATACTCATTAATTCTGTGCTTTTTTTGTTTTAATTTTATTTTCAAACAGATTTTGTTATTTAAAACTCCTTTTCAAACACGTGCTGACGTTACAATACAGTAAGTACTTATTGCTGGTTTATTGCACCAAAAGACATTTTCAATTTTGCAATACTTACAAAATAAGGACAACATATAAAAAGGTACAAGAGGCGGCTTAATCACCTAAGCAATGTCTTACAGGCAACCAAACAGTTCCATTTTCACATGACCGAATTCCTGATCTTGCAGATACTCTCGCGACGAGATAATAGGCGAGGTGGTGGCTCCGCTGTCGAGTCTTCAGCTGCAGAGCGGTGAGGCCATGGCGCTCTGCCGGGAGGTCCAGCCCCGCAGCCTCAAGGTACACCTTCAGACCTTCAGTAGCTTCCAGTATAAACACATCACTTATTTGACTAGCTTCTCAATCTTGTGGGCAGCGCGGTTGACGTCGGATTCTAAACGCCCAGTTAGACTGAGCAAGTTTCTTGTCTATTACCATTTTATTAAAGCAATAAATGATTTGTATGGTTAAAGTTTAGTTTAGACCGTGCAAGTTATCTATTGCTTTATTTTAATTGTATGCGACAGGCAAGAAATTTGCAGTGTTAAGCCTTAAGATAGACTCATAGGTACACTTAATTGATATAACTTGCTTTCGACACAAGGATGAATGCGATTACGAAATGTATGTTCACATGGCGAAATCCTTTAAGTATGTAGGTACCTTCGCCCATGACGCACTCGTAGTCTCAATAAAGATTAGAGACCAAGGAAAAACACTACTATTTATTTTTTATTACAGCTAAACACATAAGTACCAATTTGAATGCAACATCTCTAGTCACTACAATGCTACACAATCTGCCATAACTAAGTTTTAAGTTAATTCTTAGCCGTTAAAAACTGGGGAACCACTGATCCAATTGTCATACGGTTTTCATTCTTCCGTAGGTCATTTCTCTGGGCAGGTTTTGATTTCGATTGGGTAAGTAGTTCCCGAGTTATAACGGTGTACTGTCATGTATTTGTCACAATAATTCACTTAATACAAATTCTATACATACACTCCATTAGTCGTCTCGTGAAGTAGCGTTTGATAAATTGTAGTAAAGTAAATACATTCCCTAATCTTAAACACCTGAACAAAGCACGCAATTGTATGAAATGTAAGTATATAATTATATTATATGTATATAGGATACATTAGCATTTATTATTTCCTTTTTGTAATTAGTTTGTTAATTATTACTAGGTGTAAAATATCATCACATTTGTATTTATATCTTAGGAAACCATAGTATTCTGATGTTGTAAAAAAAAACTACGTGAGCTTTTAGATGTTTACAAGATATATAAATAGAATATAAACACAAATGTTCATAACAATAGTATGCTTCCTTAATTCTTCTTTTAAGTTAAAGTACATAAATATACATGAACAGTTGGACTTGCTTACTGTACAAATTATACACTTAAGGGTCGCCACATTATTATATTGTACTTTTATGTGTACTACACAAAAACTACCTAAATATATAAAGTTGAGTCTGTTTGAGCGATAGCACTAAATAAACAAAAACTAAAATGGAAAGTCCCGTTGCAAAACTATTGTTTCTTTTGACTACGGTTTGGTACCTAATACTCATCTACAACATGCGCTTAGGTTTAACCCCTTGTATGCCGGAATATCAGACACAATAGTTAAACAATGCATTCTCGCGTATAATCTACGCAACGGCATACGAGAGGTTAACCCTATCACCGCGAGCACGAAGGGTAAACCCTTTCGCCGCGACCCTAAGTACAGTTTCAAGGTTCAGTTTTTAATAGACAATATGTGGTATGACACAGATGCGCAGCGTGGGGCGCGGGGAGGTGCTGGTGTCGCTGTGCTGGCAGCCGGCCGCCGCGCGGCTCACCGTGGTGCTGCTCAAGGCGCGCAACCTGCCCAAGATGGACGTCACCGGCCTCGCAGACCCGTAAGATACCTTTTTATCCTATTGAGGAGCTTGATGGCCCGGCTTCCGAAAGTATAGCGACCCCGGGCGTGTTCCGCACTTAAATCCAAACTGTTAAGCGGGAACTCATCGATTGGGATCCTCCCTAACTTTCGATGGTATTTGTGACATCTCTATTGTGTAACTAGTATGCTTTAGGCCTCCTTGGCGCGCAGTAGTTCTACAAGTAATCTGTACTTAAATAAATATATTTTTTTATAAAAAAAAACAAACAATCTTGTTATTAGATGGGTGACCACAAGTGGCTAAAAACTTTCCTCGAGCTCCTCCCTGCTTCGATAGTCACATGTAAGCCGTTAACCGGTTAGTCCCGGCTGTCATCATTTTAAGGCGTCGTCAAGCTATGTCTGATATCTTTAGGCAGCCTGAATCAAAATCTGGCACTAGTATTGGCCACTTACACACACGAAAACAACCTTATTACAGGGATGCTAAAATGTTTAAAAATTCCAGAAGGTTTTCAATTTTCAGCCAGTCCTATGAGAGGTTTACGTTAGGCATCCGGCTGATTTACTTTTATTTCTACGCAGAAGTGCCATTTTTAAATCACGGAGTCACCAATCGAACAGTTCTTTTCATACAAAAAACCCTTAGTTTATTGACTCCAGGGCATCACAAGTTTTCATCAACTGAAGATGCAAAAGCTGCAAAGTACCACCAAAGCACACCAAGCGCGTCTTAAAAACCTGTAATACTCTTGTGCCACTTTAGTTTTCAGAGGATTTTTAAATGAGTATTGATAGATTTGAGATACTTGGATAGCATTTTAATGGTTATCTGAAACCCTTCATACTAAATATAGTATGTTAGAGATTGATGAGTTTAGATAAAGCAAAATAGGTTTGTCAGGATCGTAGCAAGTAAAGGTCAATAGACTCAGCCTACCCTTGTGGGAAACAGGCGTGATATTATGTATGTATGTATTTATACTATGACTAGACCGAGGTTCATTAAATTACAAATAGTCGCATGTCATATTTCAGCTACGTGAAGATGTACCTGCTGTACAATGGACAGCGCATCGCGAAGAAGAAGACGCATGTGAAGAAGCGCACCCTGAACCCGGTGTTCAACGAGTCGTTCGTGTTCGAGGTGCCGGCCGCGCCCAACGCCACTCTAGACCACGTCTCTCTAGAGCTGCTGGTGCTCGACTGGGACCGCGTCACCAAAAACGAGGTAACTCTAACTTGAAAATTACTTTATTGACGAAAGATAAATGAATATATAGGGACTGATTGAACTAGTACTACAATAAGTTCGTGACTTATGTTATGGGATATTAACTTTCGCAAGTTAAACGATATTGGGTGTGTTCTGCACTTGGATGGGTAGCACAAGTGGCATTAAAATTTCTTGAGCTCCTCCGTGCTTTGGAAGGCACTTATAAGCCGTTGGTCCCGGCTGTCGTTATTGTATGGCAGTAGTTAAGCTATGTCAGATGCCTTATTTTATTTAAAAGGTACGCTCAAAGTGATTACGTACCTTTTATAATTTATTAATTCTAGTTTAGTCAGATTATTTCTAGTAGTAAAAATTATTGATTCTAGTTAAAGTTAATAAAAAAGAATCAATATCGTTTTGTAAAGTTAAAAGTTATTTGTTGTTCTTATTAATTAACATGCCTTTAGGCAGCTTCATATATCTGACACCAGTGTTGGCCACTCATACACACGAAAAATAAAAAACATGTGTCAACATCCACGCCAGTCATTCAGTGAGCACCTTGTACTTCAGGTGATCGGTCGGCTGGAGCTGGGCGCGGAGGGCGCGGGCAGCGCGCGGCACCACTGGCGCGAGGTGCAGGCCGCGCCGCGCCGCCAGATCGCCGACTGGCACAAGCTCAAGGAGTAACGAGACAGCGGCCCAGGGCAGCTCGCCCCGCCCCGCCCCGCACACACCTTGACCTTCTGAGACGAGTAGAGTTGACCACCGCTTCAAGTTTAACCCTCATAAGAATTAAAAAACGTTTGCTAAACCAAGATACACGCCCTGACCTTCCGAGACGAGTTGTACGCTTCTAGTTTAACCCTCATAAAAATTAAAAAAAACTTTTGCAACCAATGGTAATATTGCTAACGTAAGAGATACCCAACGCCATACAAAATATTGTGAGAGGCAAGTAGGCAAAACTGGGCTTGCGGGTACATAGAGATGGCAGCATCCACGACTAGCAAATACAAAGGAAGTTGAATATGTTTTAAAATATATATTGCATTTCATATAAGTTATATTTAATTAATAAGAGTACCTACTACTTTATTTAAATATTTAAATAATAGGAGTAAAAGATTTTCATGTTTCGTTTCGTTTGCCATCTAGAGACAAGGAAGAGAAATAATTATGGTTATATGGCGATGGGTATTTAAATAGCTAAACCTATTTAAGTTAAAATGTTTTGTCTTTTACTGTCAAATATTCAAATGAGAGAAAGGGATAAAACGTGTTTTAACTAAAATAGTTTTAGCAAGCGGTTGTTAAATTTATGAATATGAGGTAAAAGAAAAATTTGTTTGACAAGGCTTTTTCATGCATCAAACTCAACTGGAAAAAATTATGACTGACTGCCGAAATCAGACCCTGTTTGTCTGATTTCGGTTCTGTCAGTCATTTCGATAACTCAGTTCTTTAGATTATTGACTACGATTTGTCTTTGCGTGTGTGTTTGCCCTGCATCTAATAGAGCCCTTCTAACAGACGAAAGACAGTATCCCCGCGACACCTGTCGACTACGGTTGGCGACCGGTGTCGCGTGGCCGTCGGTGACATCAGCGACAGCGACAGTTCGTGATAGCAGGGACAGTATACTGTCGCGCGTCTGTTAGATTAGAGCCCTGACGTAAACGAAAGAATTGTCTTGATATAAAGTTTGTTGAGATTAAAAAAACAAATGATTCTAACACCTAATACTCAAATTGAAACTTATTATTGCTTGAAGCAATATCGAAATTAAGGAAATCCTTGGGGGAGGCCTATGTCCAGCAGAGGGCTTCCTGTGGCTGATATAATGATGATTGCTTGAAGCGGTAATTAAACAAGTTGGTAAAAAATTTAATGTCTTTACCTATTATTGATCCTAATGCGACTATATATTTTTTCAAATCAAGTTTTACCCTTATTTTACCTAGTAATTCCTCGCGCTTTTTAGCCTTAAAATATTCATTCCAAAATAGTAAAGTCGTTTTTTTGATGTTTATTTTATATCGCCATGCAAATACCTGCTCCCCACCTGTACATAAGTAGTATAGTAGTAAATAAAAACACAATATTTACATCTTAGTCTTCTAAGCATCACGAGACCTCACTCATTTCGGCGCCATTCCACAAGGGACCGACTCGAAGTCCAGTAACGAAAGATTTGATTTAGATTTAATTTGTAAAAAATAATACTTCGTATTAGATAGATAAATTATTTGTATACTAACACGTAACCACGCGCCAAAATATTGAGTATGAAATCATGAGGCTCGGAGTCATGTATATTTTCTTGATGTAATTCTTCGCCTATTTTGTAACGCACAGAGTGTATTCCTGAACCCAGAAGGTGTTACCTCCACGGGCGAGAGAATCGCGAGGGATTGAATACATCTCCTCGCAATGATGTTGCCCTGTGGAGACTATGAAGACACATTCATAGAGTCAGAAAAGAATTATGTGGCAAGAGGGAATGGGAAACATCGCCGCGATAAACTTACTCGTGGAGGCAACGCCTTCATACCCATTAAGATAATTATTTTAATATTAATGTCTAGTCGATGTAAACACTAAAATCTCGTGTTATCTGTAGATTAATGTTTGAGAGCTGAGGCTATGACCTTTCTCAGTATTTTCTAATTATTCTACATATCTGTGTATGTGTAACACATTGGATTTAAAACACAAAATGTTAAAGTAGAAACGACTAACCAAGTATTTGGGAAAATAATTTATGGGTCTTAAATTGGGTGTGTTCTTTAACAAAGCTATATACTGATAGGTATGGTGAATCGCATTTGAATGTTACACCAAATCATTGTGAGGGCTAATAGTGATGTTCAATGAATCAGATACCTAATTAAAAAAAAACTAAAACGTAATCATTCATGTAATGAAAAGTAAGAATAACAATATACTTATATGTATAATAAAATGTAAATCGTACAATGAACAAATACTTACCGTAAACTTGTGAGGCCTCGTAGCGGGTGCTACGGCGTAGGTGTCGTAGCATTACAGCCTCTACGCGCGTTGAAAACGCCATCTTTTTTTTTATTATCTTGTCAATTAACATGTCAAAGGACTATTTCAAATTTTAACGTGTTGACCATTACGATCTCCGTGGCGTAATGGTCAACACGCTAGACCGCCAATCCGGAGGTCCTGGGTTCGATCCCCAGCCAGGGCAAGTTCAAATTGTCCTGGGTCTTGGATGTTTTCTATATATGTATTTGTTATAAAATATAGTATCGTTGAGTTAGTATCCCATAACACAAGTCTCGAACTTACTTTGGGGCTAGCTCAATCTGTGTAATTTGTCCCTATATATTTATTTATTTATTACTAAGTTTATAACTTACGGGTATACTATAAGTACTAATTGTCTCTGATTACAAGTATTTATTATGTTATTTCGAGTAGAAACAAAATATTGTTCCATAAAGATATAGTTTGCTACGAGGTCCTAAGTTAACGGGATATATTATTACATACTTACCTAGAATAAGGTAGACAAATATAAAACTATAAAAGACAGTTCTACGATTCGTATTAACTACTTTTTTCTAATTCAATATTGTTTATGCTTTAATGGCTTTTCGGTAAGGTCGAATTGTAAAAAAAACAGGGCATTTTATTCTATTTTGTTTGCAAATATTTGCATTTAATTTTCTCTTGTGAGGAGCTTGAAATGTGACGCCCAGCTCGGGGGAGTTTTCTCATTTGTCGGCAGAGGTGGAGGAAGAGTAACGCGTAAGAATAATGATCATTTATAGCATGAACAACGTTGAATCACTCGAATACTCATTATTACTGTTAGCTCGTAATTGTATAGTATTAGGATAGAGAAATAAATCTATTTTATACTAAAATAGGTAGTGTTACCTTGACATAAGAATTGTTTTGGATGTAAGTTCGCATTCGCCAAATGTATAGTCAGCCGCTGAATGTACGTACGCACTCTTATTAATGTTTTTCCCAATAGAGTTGACGTTTATACGTGTAAGATACGCGATTTTCTCATTAAATTTTACGTTCTTACAGTTTAAATTCCAGTTATATAGAAAGCAGTCTGTTTAGTGGTTGATTAAACTTTTGGTGTGTCTGCGACCTAAGGTTGGCTTTCCATTAAAGCTGTATTAACAGATATGCTTCCAGCTAGGAATTTAAATTCTAATATTTCCTGCATGGATTTTAACCTCGCTTAAAGCATATCTTTCTAGAGCTTTAATGTAAGGTCAGTTAAGCTCATGTGAAGAAGCTTTGGGCTTGTAGTCACCCTGTACCTTCCTAGGATGGTATTTGTCACGATAGAGGAGGCTTAACGATGATCTCATTCTAGTATAGACTGACCTTTTTGTTTATTCCAATGAAGTATAGTTATTTTATCTTCCGAACATTGCCTTTTTTGTTATGTAGATGTAGAAAAATCTGTTTATTTTGTAACAGCAGTAAAATTTTGTACAGTCATTTTATTCGATTGAATCAGTTTGTGTACGAATTATTAAGGTGTTTGATATTTACCAACTCATTATATTTATATTGGTTTAATAAATAAAATTATGGTTTTATAAATAAAATTCTGTTAATTTTTACACCTTTTATTTTTATTTTCTGAAATGCCTTGTTTAAATTTCGTTTATTTGATCACTTTCTAATATAATATGCTCGAAGTTCAACATTTGTGATTGTATTACATAATTATAGAATCACCGATCATGTAGTGAACAATTGTATCAAAATAATTTAACTCCATACTTTAACATTCCAGTGTACGTAACTGTAAATAATCATCGCTTCTCATCGTAATTCTTATTGTTAATGTTAAGGAATATTCTAGAAGTGTCATGAATGTCTTCGTTTGTTTTCAACTCAAATGTTTTTATATTTCATCGATGTACTTGAGTGTTGTAGGACGACTCTAAGCCACTTATTATTAGCTATCGAAACCGGTCGTTTCTGATGTCAATGGAGACGTTTGTCTTTTCTAAGGAAAGCTAGTAGAGAGACATAAAAAAAAACGTTGTGTGAGCGATAGAGTAACTGAACACAAAACAGAAAAAAAAATCTGTCAGTATGTAGTTTCACGCTCTTCGAAACTACTGGACGAATATTTACGCGGTTATCAATGAAAGATTAAGCTCAACTCAGAGCAACATATAGTCATTCTTTCATTGAAATAAGTATGATGTCAGGAAAAAAGGTGTGGTCGTTTTTTTTGCTGGCACCAGCAGCAGTAGAATTTAAAAAAAAAACATTCATCATCGACATAGTATGGTGAAGCTTTAAAAGCCTGACCTTATTAATTTTTAATAGGTACAGTTCATTATATATTCGGTATATGATGATGAGATCTTGTATTACTTAGTTTCCTATTTAGAATTACGTTCTCGAATAAGTCATGACTTCTCATAAAAAATGCTAGTAATATTATGTATTACTTACTATATGTTTAAAACTATACGTATATCATAAAATGATGTATTAATGTGCGTCTCCATTGAACATCGGGAATGATCCAACACCGCACTCGTAGGTCGACGTCACCTTCACAATCAGATTGTATACTAAGGGAATTTTAGTGAATAAATTATTGACTGGTGCTTTCACATAAAATTGTTCGTTTCATTTTTACCTCCCTCTTGGCAACTGTGAATAAAAATCATGTGTTTTAGGTACCAATTTATATTTTGGTCCACAAACTATACAAATTATCACACCCATTTTCAACAATAGATAAGCAATTCATTTTCATATAGATCTATGCTATGCACGACATTTTTTGCTTTGATATGATACAGCATGGGAGATTTGAGGATTTCGTCAAATAGGAGACCTAACCTACCTAAGTATTTAGTTATTCGTTGGAGACTGGAATAAATACACTAACGTCGATTAGGCACATTGTTTAAACATCAAAGTACAAATTTAAAAAGGGATTCAGTCCATCATTTTGAATCACTTTTCTTAGTAAATATATACTGAAATACGAAAAACTACTATTTTATTTTCCATAGTATACTAAAAGTATCTGAATGTAAAAATTTAAAATTGAGACTAGTAAAAGGTGTTGAAATTAAAAACGGCGTATCTTATCAATTGTATATTTGATATCAAATCTTATTACATATATACCACAGCTTAACAGATATTAAAATATACATACAGCGGGCATGGGCGTCCGGCTACCAAGTAGCTGGCGTTTACGCCCCCCTCCTCCTCCCCCCATCTACTCGCAAAATGTCATGTTCTAGTGCTTTGGTGCTGGTGTAACAGGCTTCAAACATTGGCTACATAATGTTATACATACAAGTCGGCCTTGCGCTATACAATTTTATAGCTATATTGTAGCACAAGGTAGACTGAAATAAAAAGCATCAATCTAAACGCTATAGTCACAAATGTGTGTCAAAATAGCATTTAACATTCTTATTTTTCTTCTGATTTAGGTTTGCTTCAATTTAAAGATCATCATATGACGATGTATTGGTTTTAAATCTGGGGTCGGTTGTGTTAGATTTTAAAGAGATTCTTTGTATAATTACAATGCCAGTTTTTGATGCTTCTCCTACTAGTAGAAATGTAAGAATGCTAATTATTTACGAAAATGTTCCTTTTAGTTGAAATGTTTGGCGTAAGCCAAAATTAGGAGACAGTACTTATGGCACAGAATTAATATATATATATAACATACAGAACGGAGACTCCTAGGGCCCCTGCAGCCGCCCGTTGAACAACCTTGATATGGCGAGAACGGGGGAGAGGTGCGGGGACGGGGAATAGAGACGGGGAGGATATTGCATGGGACCTTAGGAGATTCCATTCTGTATGTAATACTTAGTATTATATCTGTGCTTATGGTAAAAAACTATTTCCTTTATGCTGTTAGCATTACTTAACTTTTAACTACTTAATCCAAGCCTGTTACATCTCTTGCAATAATAACAATAACCTGTTCATATCGTGCTACAGTTACATCGACTGACATACATAGACCAACATACAGTACACAGTTATATTGTCTTTTAATACAAATCTATGTGGACGTCTTTGATTTCGTCTAGCAAGGGAAATAGGCTGTACAGTACATATCAGGTGGTATTTACAATATAAGGAGTAACCGCTAAAGCTAGTATAATTATTTTTTTGAAATATTAACCCTTAACTGAGATTTTTAGAAATAAGCTTTAATCGATTAGGAAAGAAATTTGGTCTTAAGTAAAATGTAAAGTTTGACTAAAAAGCTTACTCAGGTATTTAATAAAAATCGATGGTGAACAGGTTGCCTCAAACATATACACTACAGTACAATCATGCATATATCTGGCCAAAAACGTACTTAACCCTTTCAACACGAACGTTGGATTCTTCCGACAAACATTGTAGTACGCCTTTCGTGAGCGTCGAATATTATAATGACAAAAAACCATTGCTCGTATTGCATTTATTAAATCTTTATTGACCATAACGAGACTAAAGGCGGACTTAATGCTAATGCATTCTCTACCAGTCAGCCTTTAGAAAAAACAGAAATAAATTTATTAGCGATAGGCGCTTAAAGATACACTTTCCGCAGAAACTACAATATAACTTTAGTGTCCACATCCCTTTTTAGTTGTAGGTGAAAGGGTTAAGGAATTAAGTAGTGATAATTTTCAGATATATTTTTGTTAATTTAAACCACACAGTTACTCCTCATCAGAAACTCGCCTTTCCACAATCATGCAAGTTTATAAACGCCCAAAAAGTACATATAACACTAAACAATGATATTAGGCAAGATATACTTAGTGTGCGCAGTGAAGACTTAAGTCTTGCTACGAGTAAGAAAGCGCGCACTTGCGATTTTTAACCGCTAGACAGTTCAATCGTTGTGGTATGTATCTTCACGACATTGCTTTTATTTGTCGTGCTAGTCCAAAACCGAGAGCTCCTTGGGTATGACGTCATGCAAATGGCCGGTCACAGCCAAATATAACTGTTTTAATGGTGCCATTTCTTCGCGCACGGTCCTTTTACGGCTTTTTTGGTTGTGAGACCAGAAGGAAAGCTGGCAGGCAGTCCCTGGGTTCGGCAAAAACAGGCTGGGAAAGCAGCTAAGAGCGAACTTAGGCCTTGCCTCCACGGGCGAGTTCATCGCGAAGTTGTGCCACATTAGACTAAAGATCAAGATATACAGATCTGTACAGGCCACCTAATACTATTCTGAGTCCATGATGACTTATACAAACTAGGACCTACACCAATGCAATTGAAATAACTGCAATGGAAACGGAACTTAACCGTTATTATAAAACGCAGTTGAAATTTTTAGATGAGACAGTGGCATATTATTTTATGTCAACTTGATTTGGTCGAACAATGAAAACGAAAACAAACCTAGTAACAAAGTGAGTGTGTTATTAATAAGACGGTTAGAGCCTATCTTAGGCTTCCTGGAGACTTACGGCTGTGGACATAATCCAATTGTTAATTTTATTGCGCTGGCTAAGTGTCCCGGAATGTGTTAAAAATATTTTTTATGTATTGGATCATGTAAACTCTCCGCGACAGTGGTGGTTAGTTTCGTGGTTCTAACAAACTTCCGACGGTTAAAAATATCAAGTGCGCGCTGGCTCTCAATAGTAGGTATCTACTTGTAAACATAGGTAACTAACTAACCGACGTTATTGCTAACAGACAGATATGAATTTCGCTCAGATATGTCAACTGTTAATATTAAGAGCTTGGTCCGAAATTGTATATACGAATTCGGTGCGACTTATTTTTAGTTTATTTGTATTTTTATTATAGCTATTAATTATTTTAAAATTTTACTCACAATCACCAATAGAATAGGTACACTTAGCTACTTTAAAAAACATTTGAGACCCTCGACAATCCTCCATTAAATATTAATTTAGAACGAAAACACATCAAAACACAAGTAAACTAAGAATTATCGCACGAATAGTTAAAATAATCACAAACATTTTTGATAATTGTCGTAGATTTAAGACCACATACCCAAATGCATTTTAAGTCATGGCATCATGGGTCTTAAGTACCTATTTTTATTTTTGACATCTCTAAATGCATTGGTGTATTTGACCTTTTTCAATAGAAGATTTATGTAATGAAAAATTATGACTATTATTATTCTTATCCTAACTTAGCTTTTGTGTCGAAAATTGTTAATGAGTTAAAATATACATGGGATTATTGGTAACTGCTTCGGAATACCTACATATTTGGTAAGTCTGACTGGTCGACACCTAACACTATAATACAAACACTTCCATCCGAGGCTGATATTTTATAGATACATAAGGAATCCCCTAAGCTAGGCCCTACTAAATTCGATTAATTGATCGCTCATTTTCATAACACGATTTTTTTAGAAAAAGAGCTATGATATAGTAGTCGATAAAAACGCAGCGTTTTTAAAAACGCGCTTAAAGAACTGTAGAGCCGTGTAGAAGATACCGTGACTGACCTCTTACAGACATGCTTTTAAGAATAAGCATCCCTTCAAACACATTATAATCTCATATAAATGCATAATTGTCGAATATTCTCCCGCCTCCCAGTCAGAAAAGCCTCATCACATTCGACGCCAGTGACAATAAAACCAGTTTTAATGCCCGGTCATTGGCAGCGAAAGTGTTCAATTAATAAAATACACGTACAAACATTACAATCATATTTACAGCTACTAAATGCGTAATCTTATTTCCGATGTCATAATGTAATATAAAACATACAAGTCGCAGGCAAGACGTTTGTATCGACATAGTCTGAAGTGAGTACATCCGAGTATATGTTGTATATTTATAAAATACTGGCAATTAATTAGGGCAAGTTGCGAACATTGTATCTATACAAAATGTGAAGCAATTGTGCTGTGATGAAATTAAAAAAAGATTTTTGAAGTGAAAACTTGTGCACTTTTTTTGGAATGGGTAAAAAATGTTAAACTCGCGTCAGGACACGTGACCTGATCGAAAATTCGTAAGACGGATGGAGAGTAGACAGCTGGCGCGGCGTAGGAGAGGGAGTATCCCCCTCTCTTTCTACGGCGCGGCGAAAATGTATGCCTGCGCCTGCTGTTTCGTTTAGGCGGCGCAGGGCGCTTGCGCGAATGTTCGTGTGTGTTTATGTTACAGCGTGCTACGCGCATCCATGGATGGTGACAGCTGATAGCTCGACCGTCTGTGTAGTGGCCATACTGCTGTGTTTTCACTTCTGCCGGCACTCCCAGAGTGCAACCCATCGTTTTTTTTTTTTTATTAATATTGCGTTTCACGTTATTACTGTCATTTATCTTAGGAATTGGAAAAGGTATTATTTTCAATAAACATATTGAATTATTTAATTCAACGTGTTGACGTAATATAAGTACTTATTGTTAATAAGACCAAGCATGTTTTTTACATAATGCAGCGAGAGAGATCTAAACATGTTTTCACGTAATTTTGACAAAAAATTTACATCGACATTTTAACATTAAATACACCTAAATCCAAATAAATATTAACAAGTAACCCTTCCTTTCATAACATCGGCTATATTTATTACTCATAAAATAAAATAGTAAAATTATTAAAAAAACTTAATAACATAAAATAATTTACAAGGTTTCGCTGAGTATTATTCCTCATTAGTCTTTTGTTTGTTTCGGAACATTCACATATAGTATATAGTAAGCAGAGTTGTTACTCTCCGCTTTAAAAACTATTTTCACAATGAGGAATCATAGAAATATCAACAGTAGTTTTTTACCTCTGAAATATAACTTAAGATAAATCTTTCAGAGGTAAAAAACTAAAACGGAGAGTCATAAATTCAATATTCAGAGAATAGAAAGCTTCAAATCGGGTGACCTAGATTTTACTTAATACTTCTTTAGGCCTATAGATGAATTGGATGAGATATTATCCGAAATTGACCTTTACTGCGTTGTCAATAAGTTATAAAGTGCAGTAACATGCATACAACGCATCTTAACCACAAAGAAGGCAGTAATTTCGCTATTTATTTAAAGCCATTTACCACGAGAGAGCTGTTATTATCGCGATATAAATAACATACCAATTATTAAAAAATGCGTGACATTATAAAATCATGACAATGTAATAAGACAACAAAATATGACAGTATATGTAGTACCTCATAATGCTTATGGTGCTACGTTACCACTTTCTAATTTTATATGAAAATTTAGCAGTAAAATTGGTCTGCAGGACCTCTAAGTCGGTCAACACTACAGATGAACCAGTCGAGTTACATATATACGACAGCTGAGACGCTCCCCGTCGATGTTCGCTACTTGAACAGTGCAAACTCGAACCAGCGTGCGAAGTGTGAGTCGATAACAAATGGTAAACTTGAAAATTTACACGTGAAAGAGACGAAACTCACACTCGACTCAGTGCGTGTGAAGCAAGAAATCTTCGTCTAAGAAGAAAATCTCCATTTGTGGAGATAACGTTGTGATCCTCGAAGACCAGAGAAAGAGCGTTCTTTGCACTAATCTGGTAATAAACCTCTAAATTGAGATGGTTCACTCAGCTTTGGTGGCGGTGGACGGGCCGGGCGCGCGCGAGTGTCAGGATTATAGCAGGCCGCGGTCGAGCTCCCTCCGCAGCATGCGCGCCAGCGCGAGCACGTCGTCGCGCGGCGCGGCCGCGAACAGCGCGTCCAGCAGCTCGCCGCGCGCCGCCAGCGCGAACACGCCGGCGAGCCGCGACACCGACTTGTCCGACAGGTGCCGCTCCACCACCGACCTAGCACCAACAATTACGTTTCTGATGTACCTGCTTTTAAAGAAACTCTAGAATATTCGCAAAAATACCGTGTCGTATGGTTTCCGGCAGAGTAGAACAGGACCGCTCCACGTCTTCCCGTGGATGTCTTTGAAGGTGACTTATAGAAAATACAAACTAAATAAAGCTTATAAACATTAATGAGACCTCTCTAACCCGTCGAGACAGCGTGAAGAGTTTAGCCCAAATACTCTGGCTGCTCTGACCAAGAATGGCTTTGGTAGTACAAAGAGGGTCATGCTCCTACTATGAAAACTAAAAAGACCCGATGATGATGATTATGATGACAAAGATCCGAATATAAATAAATTATTTTTGATTTTGCCACAAATGGATATTAATATTGGCTATATTAAATTACATTAATTATTCAATATAATAGGCAAGTTAGCTTAGTAGAATATTTAAATTTAAAAGATAGTTACTTGAGCGACTGATGCGACTCGCGCAGGGCGTCCTGAAGGAACCCGCGATCATAGGAGAATTCTACCTCGCAGAATGACACCACAGCCATTAGCACCGTCTGCAAATGTTGCAAATCAGTATGTTAGCATTTATGAACGAGGGCGTGATGGTGCATAGTGAACCTGGTAATTGATAAAAGATAATAGAGAGAGAAACGTTGTTCCCCCACTATGGTCAATGGTTAATCACAAATTCATTTAGTCCAGAGGAGGGTGATCAAGCAGGCAGCGGTCCTATAAAATTATAGCCAAATTAAACGTCATGTCAGTGGTCAGTGGTCAGTGGTCACCCAAGGATGCCAAAAACCTTGCGAAGTTGCCAAAAACCTTGCGAAGTTTGTTAAAAGATTTTTTTTCCATTTTTTTACAGGATTGTGTAATCCTCTTAAATGTGTGGCACTCACGTGGAACTTGGCCCGGAAGGCGGCGAGCGCGCGGTCGTCGGCCGCCGACAGCTGGCCGTGCCGCCGCAGCACGCCCAGCTTCACCGCCGCCTTGATCACGTGCTTCACCAGCTTCTCCGCTTCGCGCTTATCCACGCGCTCTCTCAGCACTGTCAGGAACTGCGGAGACACGACACGCGGCTTGAGTACAAAGTTTTCAAAATTTTGGAAAAATCTCTGTCTGAAGTGCTGATAAAACTTAAAAGTGTGAACAAGTAGAAAAGATGCGCATTGAAATCTAACCATAGAGGAATTAACACTGCTTCTTTGCAAAAAAAAAATAACACGTTAATAAGAAAATAAATACGGATGCGATGAAAGAAGACATGTCCCAGATCAATTGCTACTCGAGCCGCAGGCGAATATAACAAACAATATGTGATCTGCCTTCATCATCATTGCCCGATTTCTATACAATTTAATAAAAAATAAATAAATATATACGAACAAATACAATGTCCTTTTTTATTAAGTACAAATATTTTAAGGGGTGATTCAGTCCACAATTTTGAACAACTTTTCCCAGTAAATTTTTATCGAAATACGAAAAAATAATTTTCATTTTCCATATTAATGATATCACGTGACTACTTCGATTTCTATGAAAACCTAAATTTTTTTTTTCCTATTTCGATATACATTTATTGGGAAAAGTTGTTCAAAATGATGGTCTGATTCACCCCTTAAAATATTTGTACTTAATAAAAAAGGACATTGTATACGAACACAGCTAGCCCCGAAGTAAATTCGAGACTTGTGTTAATGGATACTAAACTCAACGATACTTACTATATTTTATAACTAATACATACATAGCTTAACATCCGAAATAAAGCCAAAGCTGTTGTCATTGACCTTTAATTAGATGCATATTCTTTCATCGATATCACATGATGCTTGAATCAGCCCAGTATCAATTGTTCCAATTCAAAGGGCACTCGTAAATTATTGATTACGTAACGAATGCATGACAATCGAACATCGAACAAAGAATCAAAAAAGGATTTCGATTTCAGCATAAAGTGGAGATTAATTTATTCATATATCTCATATACATATAAAAATCTTGTGTCACAGTGTTTGTCACCATACTCCTCTAAAACGGCTCGACCGATTTTGATGAAATTTTATACGTATATTTGTTAGGCCTGAGAATAGGTTTTATCTATTTTGTACCCCTTTGTAATAAGGACCCACCCCAAAAAAAACTTTTGTATTTTTTGGACAACATTTTTTACTTTAATTTTTTTATGATTCTGCTTTATAAAGGGAATGGAAACGGGAACGGAAACTGAAACTGAAATGGGCGGAACAAAGTTCGCCGGGTCAACAAATTTTTTAATGAATCTTACAAGAGAAACAAATATGAAATGCCGACTTGTGATATTCGGGTCCAGTCTTCAACACGAGTAGTCGCCTTCTATACTTAGTGAATGCTCTTACCTGATCCAATAACTTGGCAGCATGTTCGTCGAGTATGAGCGCGCGCGCGCTAGCCGCGCCACCGACTCGGGAAAGGAATTTCTTCTGCGCGCGCAGAGAAATGTCGCGGGCGCACCATGCGCCTCCCTCCATCGCTGGAAATCAAGAAATAGTTTTATGAAACCACTGTTTTAAGATTCGATATATAAATAAAGTGGTCATAGATGCAAAAAATAATTAAATTTATTTAGAAAATTTTCAAATTTAAGAAAAAGAAAATCGTATAGACCTTCTTCTTCTTTTCGTGTCGTTGGCTCAAACAATCAATTTTTTTCCCTCCAGAAAGATGCCACTTTTACACAGTTGTCCGAGGCCTCATAAAGGTCACGTTTAGTGCAGCTGGTGGGCCACGATGGGCAAGAAAGAAGGTGTGACGTAGTCTGGTCGCTATGCCCACACTGACACTGTGTTGCGGATTCATCTATGTAACGCCATCGGGCCAAGTTAAGCCTGCATCGGCCTACCTCAGTTCGAAGGCGGTTTAGGCTCTTCCATATAGACCATGGGAGATCATGACCCGGGGGCAGTTCTTCTGAAGGTGGTATAAAATTAGAGGGAGGCGGGTATCGGTTGCGCCAGATTTCGAGTCGAGAGGATTTTAGGTCGCCTTCATCAAACGTATAGACCTAATCTTTCATTATGTAAACAATCATTGAGATCGAGTGGAAAAACAATTTCTCTTTTTGTATAGGACAAGCGCGCGCGACTTCCACAGCCACTATTGCAGTCCCTACAGATACTGAAAATTGTGTAGCACTGAGTTCCCAATTACACTTATATTATAAAGGCAAAAGTTTGTGAGTGTTTGTGTTTGTTTGATACTTCTTCGCGCGCAAACGGTTGGACCAATTTTGATCAAATTTAGTATGCAGGAAGCTTACACCTTGAATTAACACAGGCTACTTTTTCCGCGTTATTGTTGTCAATAAACTAACAAACATTTGACGACGTTTAAGACGTAATCTTGCCTAGCATAAATAAATCTGACGCAATATTCACCGTGAAGTACGTACATGAACAAGGAAGGAAAATAATTAACCGAAGCCTTTTGTAAAAAAATTACATGCAATAAAGGAACTCAATTCTTTTTACGCAATGAGTCTGATACCTATTGCCAAAATTGCGTAGGATCTACTCGTAGCTCCAATATCAATTACACAGAGAGATAATGACAAAAAATATGAATTTATAGTAAATAAGTAAAGAAATTTGAGGAGAACACAGTTTAATTTGAATTAAGCTAATTTTACCTAAAGCGTCCCTTTATTGTTAACCCGACTGGATATTCCTAAAACGTCATGAACTTGGACACCAATGAATTCTTAAAGCATCATCAGTAAACATGTTAATTATTGCATAATGCAAACTCTCTTGATCGCATTATCCAATAGTTAACACGTGAGGAAACAGTTCCGCTCGGAGCGATGCAATACCATGGTGTTATTGGAGCATCCCGTTCCGACTGATTACGTGCAATATCTCTAGTTACGTCGCTGATCTCCGAGAAATACGAGTAAACGCTTTTGTTTACTAGATAGTGTGCCGCCAATAATGCGGAAAATATAAAATCTTTTTACATACATATTATCACGCGGACGCCTGTTTTCTACAGGGGTGGGCATAGGCTATGGACTATGGACCCCCACTTGGTAGTCTCCTGACAGACTCTTTCGCTTTATCTACACCCATCACTCAAATCAAATACTAAAAAATATAATAAAAAAACAAATATTTTATTATATATTTGATTTATTATAATCAAATATCAAATCTTTGTTTGTTTCAATCGTCATTATTGTAAGACACGGCAAGACTCTATTTATTACAATATATGGCCTTTTTTTTTAACTGACTTCAAAAAAGGAGTTTATTTTTTTGTATATATGTTATGCGATATCTTCGTCAACCGTGGACCGATTTTGATGATTCTTTTTTTTACTTGAAAGCCTTTACTCCCAAGTTGGTCCCATATTAATTTGGTAAAGACATGATGAAGAACTTTGGAGATACGGAAGAAACTCCTAAAATAAACTGAAGTCGGTTGTTTTTTTTGTGTTAAAAATGTAATTTTTAGTTTATACAGACAATAATATTAATAAAAGAGCAAAAGGAATTATACAAGTACTATCAAACAAAGATTTCATATGTATTGCATGCAATGCAATGGCCAATTTACAAGTAACGCCCAGGCCTAAGCCCACTCGTTGCCCACTCATCCATCATTTCAATTGCCAATGTTTACGAGCTGATGCAGTATGTTTCAATTCGCACAATGGACAATTGCAGCTCCATTGAATCTGTTTGAACTGGGACAATGTGTTGGCGGCAGTTGGAACAATCGTATGTATGTATAAGTGTTTGTCACTCGGTTGTTTGGACTAGCGGCTGAGCGGCGGCACCGGCGGTTGACACCAAATATACACACTGCTCGGTTTTTGCATGACGACGTTTATTCATACGATAGGCTGTACCAATGAATACTGCCACATTTATATATTTACAACAAAATTGTACTAGAAATTGAATGTACAGCGCGAGGGCCACTTTCTTCGTATGAAACCCTGGCTGTTTCCTACCCCTGGTTAGTGACATCTGGCCAGGCATCCATTTGTAAAATGTTGATATATTGTAGTAAATTTTGAGATTCTCGAGAAGGTAGATTTATATCGGTACTTATACCATGGAATACACGAACATCTGAACGTCCTGCATACTCTAATCAACTAAGCAAGTTTCCTGTTCAGTCTAACACCACAATTTCTTAAGGTATTCTATCAAGCATATACTTACAGCCATGTCAGCTATCTCTGGTTTCAACAATTTCTTGATAAACTAGTTAATCAGTTGAAGCAAAACCCTATTAGTAAATCTACGAATAATTCTTAGTCTTGATTTTCTGCAAATCCTGGCAATTCGCGATCCGGCATCCGAAACCACAGCTCGGCGGATCTGACATCGATCCATCAAACGATGCGAGATGAAATATTCAGATCCATATAAATCTATGAGGCATGCCGACGCGACGACAGTTAGCTAAGCATAATGACGCTTACATCTTACATGCTTAGGGTTGCCATCTACCTTTATTGGCTTAAGCCGGACATGTTTTTCTTTTTCGGGTTGCGTTCGGCTTGTCCGGCTTTTGTTAGGCTTTTTATTTTCACAGCTTTCGTACACGAAACTTTGATCTAGCCTTATCACTGTACAGGGTTTTTCTCAAAGCGCATGAGCTTTTTTTCAGATCTCTCCACAACTATCGTACACAAAACTTTGATTTCATATCCCCCATTCAGCAAAGTGTCCGGCTTTTTTATTTAAACAGATGGCAACCCTATACACGCTGACATCCATCATTTTGCACGTTTGTAGTTTTGTTCACGTCGCGAGAGGGGGCGGATTCACGATAGAATACGGTATCGTACGGTACCAGATATAATATCACGATTATAATCTGTCATGGCTCGCCTAAAGGGATTTATTACTGGCTTAAATCCCTTTTACAAACGACCAGGTGTTTCCGCTGAGTATAGGTGCAGTTAGTAGTTTTAAGTCTTCGTAGTTCCACCATAGAACTAATGAAACCTTCTTGTCGTTCTATTTTTTCTTTGGAGTTGGTTGACCCCATAGACGTAGAATTTTTTTTACTGCGTGACCCCATAGGCATGTTCAGCCAGTAAGAGTTGTGTGTATTTATAGCGTACTACAGGACTTGATTGGTAATTTAGTAATTTCCAAACTTTGCAAGGGACAGTATAAAATTAATAGCCAAAATTTTTAGAACTGAAATCATAGTAAAATACTGTCTACCGCAGAGTGCATTAATCTTCAGATATATGAGTATTACCTAAGGCTAAGAAAAAGCTGAAGCGGCACCTTAATTTGAAATAAATTGGTCCTAATTGTCAAAATGGTGCTAATTTACATTTAGCAAATTGTTGGGCCTAAGATAGACAATTAACCACATTAACGTTTAAACAATTAACTTCAAATGTACCACTCCACCCTGCGCCACTTCTGCCCTGTCTAAGACTTAGGTAAAATAATAATGCTTTTTCAAGGATATGATTGAAAATGTGACTATCTAGTCTGATTTTCTCCTTCAAGCCATATGCACAGATGCTTTTCGGCAGCTTGAAAAATCTGACACCAGTGTTGACTTACATTAGAAGACACGAAAAACATTAGTTTAACTTCATACCACCATGCACTGGATTTATTTTTCAATAGGAGTAATCATGAAAGTATGTTGTAAATATGCCACCTGATAAAGATAAAGCGCGACAAGTAACAGTTCCTCAGAAACATGTTACCGAATTAATGAGAAAAAAAATGACAGGGGCTTCAGCGAATCTCATAAGCCGACTAACTTTGAATGGATAATGAGAAATAGGCCTTTTTATAAGGGGATAAAAAAGAACTTTCAGATAACAGGTAAATTTCCATATAAAATTAGATTTACGACGAAAATATCCAATTTAGAAGATTTCGTGGAGTAAACTTGGCATTTACTTAAGAAACTTAAGTCTCTTACAAAAAACTACATGAAAAACTGGGTATTTTTTTTTTTGATGTTTGTTTTTGCTTGAAGCGAATGGTGATTGGTGGTCTTTTGTGTATGTGATCTGTGAATATGATGCCCAGTATACTTCGCTCTATAGACCGCCAATTTTTGCCCATCAATGGGATAAAGCCAAAATTTCAAATTTCTTTCGTTCAAAAGAACTTTATAGCCCTATTCTTCCAACTTGAATAGCATAATATTTAGTATGGTATGATACAAACCACCTATACGTAAGCTCACTGTCTGGAAACGATCTTAGGGACAGCAATATCATATATATAATATGCAGTTACAACAACGTCTGAAAAGGTAGACAATCTTTGCATTCAGTTTAGGCTTGTTTTGTTAGATACGAAGTTTCAAAATAACTCGTATATGAGGATCGATACAACATGTTAATTTTAGTTTTGCCTATTATATCGTAATACGTAACTAAATAATATACATATTTGATTGGTGCATTTTTAACCCCCGACAAAAAAGACGGGCGTCATTTTGGCATGAAAGCTCTCAAATTTTCAAATAAACTTGTATCCAGGTGAATAAACTCGAGAGATCAGTCATTAAATTTCCAAGAAAACGTCAAATAACAAGGAAACCTTTGTTACCTTAATAAATAATTACTCCGTTGTCTTTGCCTGCGAAATATTTAAAGGCGATTCTCGCATCTCTTGTTTTACGATGCTGTCCGTCACGCAAATGTTTCCCGGAGTTATTTTATTTATTATACATACATACTTACTCTGAATGATTATTGCCTATGGTTTTTGGTAGGCAAATAACTAAAATATAGAGAATCTATTACATTTTATACAACGTGGAAGTAATAAATCGAATAAAGATTTTATCTATCTATCTATCTTACAATTACTCCGGGTAAAAACTAGGTATTATTAACTTATAGATATAAATAAGAAACAAATAATCATAGTCATATACCAATTTTACATACTTACCTAAGTGATGGACATGATATCCACGGGAAGAGAAGCTGATATCTACATTTTAAGTATTTTCTTTCCTTCCAGACCAGCATGGAAGATTCGTCGTAGCATTAAATTTATACGACCTACTTTTACGTTGGCATATTATCATAATTGATTTCGTTTTTCTCAAAGTAAAATCAAGCAATTTCCAAACCTTGAAGGGAGTCGGCGCCTACACCACCCTGCCTGTATTTAATAAGATAATATCAAATGCTTCTATATCCAGTAGGTCAAACTAAGTTTGGGGAACTAAATTGCTATAGAGACATAGACAAATGTCTTTGGTATTGCGATTCTATCAGCAGGCGCTCACGTGCCGCCGTCGTTTGTTCAGGTAACCGGGACTTTATTGATACTTCATGGGCCAAGGACTAATGTTCCGGGCCGGGAAAGGGCCCTTGACGAGCTACCAATATTCAAGTTTGTTTACTCACTTCCATTGGGCAAGGGGTAATAAGAGGCTCTTAAAGTTTGGCTCCGATATTGGGCCTTTTCACACTGAAACGATAACGATAACTACACGATATTGTAAGCTGGGATATCAGACGGCATCGGCCGATGTAACAAACAGCAACAGCTATCCGGGTTTACGCTATAAAACTATACAACTGATTGGAGTGCATATTATTTATGAAACAGTATACCTGGAAGGAGATTGCGTGATGAAATCGGTCTGATATATGTCACGACAAACGACACACTGTGAAAACGTTCCGTAGAAAATGTATGAAATTGAAACTGCCTGTCCCACGATACCGTGTCGCTGTTGTTATCGTATAATGTAAAAACGCTCATTCTCTTTTTAAAATACAGAGAAGAAACCAAAGAAGTTGACTGTGGAGCCATCATTTATAAGTAGATAACGAAAAAATAAACGATACATCAAAAATGCACTATTAACACTCGGCTACAAAAGAAAGCTCTCTACCTCTATATACCGGTTTTATTCTTTATGTCTATTTTAATTTGTAATAAGTTCAAATAAGAAAAGGAATTACAGAGTATCCAACCGGATTTAAATACAGTAATACATAATTAAATAAATCACATTTCATCGTCTTTTATTCCCTTTTATACCCATTCTTACTTACTTACTTTTTTTCAGCAAGTCGCCGCTTGGACACATTTGGCGCAGTCGTAAATTCTCAAAGACTCTTGTGTACGCACCACGGCTAAATCGGCGAAGGCCAAAAGTTTATCATACTTGGAAAAAATGCGTTCTTTTTAGTAAATAATTACTACGGAACCCTAAAAAGGAACTTTACTAAAATTAATTTACGTAAAGAGCAATGCCTACATTCGTTTTTGTTTATTCTGCGTATTAGATACAATTTACAATGAGAAAGTCGCAACTATGGCGGCAAGGTAAAAATAACACAAAAGACTTCATACTTGTTCTATTCTATTTCCAGTAAAAAGCTTAAAAAGCAAACAAAAAGAAAGCTTACGTAAATTAGTGGTAGTTTGTAGTGCGTATTGTTACATTCGGCAAGTCACCGGTGGGCACATTTGGCGCAGTCGTAAATTCTGAAAGACCCTTTGTCCACGGCTGTACCGGCGAAGGTCAAAGAACAGTTCAGGGGTAAATAAAGACTTGTTGAGTATCGATTGCAAAATGGCGATTAGGGTGCGAACAGTAGCTGATTACGGCCACTCTCAATTTATGGTTTTACCGCAGCAATATTAGAAAAATATTGGTTATTTATTATTACGGTCAAGGTGGCCTTGAACAGAAGATTAAATATTTATGTATTGATTCATAAAAAAACACCTAAAAATGGGTTTACGAAAGCAAAATAAAAAAACTTTGAAATTGTTTGTATCCGAGAAATCGATTTTTAATCAATACTCAGCAATATAGCTGTAAGTTTTGGAACGAAGTTCCTTTTCGGATTTTTCCGTCATTTCGTCACTTTTCACAACATGAAGTGAAAGGTCATTTCACAAGTTTGAGTATGTCGTCGATAGCTCAGTTGGGAGAGCATAAGGCTGAGATAGTCGACAGCACACGCCAATAGTCTTAGACTCGGACAGGCGATATTCGGCTGCGTTTTCCTTTACTCCTCACAGCGCCCTCAAAGATTCCCGTGAATACAAAAGCAGCGTATAATAAGATACTACGACAGTAACTTCGCTCCAAACGAGTGTTCTACAACACTCGCGCATTTATTAACTTCAAACAGATCGTTTTCGGATAAACTATCAGGTTGAACCAACTTGAAAATTAACCTAAATCACCTTACGCATTCTTATGCAATTCAAGGCAAGACGACGACAAATTATTTTTATCAATTATTCATTTTAAACTTAGACAATAGCTAGTTGAATGACGAAAACAACTTCATACCAGACATGAGTAAGTCCATACAGTTACCTATAAAGTTTCGTCTATCGAAACGCCGCATACATGCATTATGATTATGACATGACTCATCCACAATTTTCAGTCCCGTCTAAGGCTCGGCCGGAACCAGATAAGGGGGCATTACCATATTACCATATCGCGTGCCGCGCGGGCCTTGATGGCTGGGGGTAGTACGCAATGTCAAGTTGAGAGCCCAATGCCAATGCGAACAGAACAGGGACCGAGGTTCGAGGTCTTGGGAAAAAGTAATGGCTTCCGGAAGAAAATGCGTCAATACTTTCCTTCTTCAAGGTTTTGTTAGCTTCACTGGTATGTTTGTTACGGAATCTTCGATCGTGATTTTCAAGCTTTGCACATTTATCATGGCAAGATGAAATAACAATAGTTTAACGTACACATTGGTGTGTTTTATTTATTTTAAGAACTATAATTTATTTTTAAATATTTTTTGCCAGTTACGGAACCAAGAAAACACACCCAGTGTAAGGTCTGATTCTTATCCCGCATACAAAGGGATCAAGAGAAAAAATAAAACCTAAGAGGATTGTCCTAAGTAGGGCTAGCAATAAGGCATGTAAGTATGCAATAGCGATATGTTATCACCTTTCCCGCCAGAGGCATTACCATCTTATGCTTATCTATCTTAGGGTTCTGAGATCCTAGGATCTGTCCTAATATTGAGTCAAACAGTGTCATCATAAAACGAGGACTAACTTGGTGACTGGGTTTAAACTATTATACACCCATAAGTTGACAGTGACGTAAGAGAAGGTGACATATTGGTGAATAATGGTTTAAACCAAGTACTAAAGTTAGTCCGTGTTTTATAAAAATACGTAATTTATTTTTCTAGTACTGTTTCTAATAACGTTTCCTCTTCGCAAACAACAACACGAAGCATAATAAAATGTTTTGCAATAACAAACCTTCGCCGGCAATCGGATTACAAACGTATACACAAAAATATTATTATACCAGAAATAAGGAAAAGGTTTTGATTAAAATAAAAAATATAACATCAACAGGGCTAGGTTGTAGGAGGCGAGGTGGGGGTAAGAGGGGGGTGCTAATAAAACACGAACAACCCTAACAACGCCGACACATAAACCACAAATTGGAATTGACACACGCAGAAGTTATGAACGTGCTTAACACCTGTACGTTTCATTGGCAGGCTTTATGGCTATTCAGGCAGGCTAGTACCTATTGTACGCGAATGTGGTTAGGGTTAGTGCTAGACAAAAGAAAATATGCTGCGATTTTGACCCTAGATTCATACATTTATACTATAACGCCTTTTACCAACAGGGGTACGCAATGACTATAGACGATTATTAGGAGATATTATAAATATCCTATGATACTAAAGATATATTTGAATTGAATTGGATTTCCACTTGCTTCGATCCTGACGGACCTAGATCATCTAGTGGGAAGCGGAACTACATGTTCCAATTGATTGTAGCACCATCTTTTATTTGCTAGGCAAATTAAAAAACCACGACTTTCAAGTTGCAAGCAACCCCCAATAACTTAAACGGTTGAACCGATTTTCAAATGACCAATCAAATATAGCTAAGACCCACCGCAAGGGAACTTGTTTTCACATAAAAAAACCGCATCGAAATCGGTCCATCCGTTCGAAAGCTACGATGCCAAAGACAGGCATATATTATAGCGTCAAACTTATAAGTCTTATAACACTCTTTTCTTTCGGGGGTTAAAAACCAGAACCATAATGTTTTAGTTAAATCTTCGGTCGCCTGTATTATTATTTTGTTTTTTCTTTTCATTTTATACCAAAAAAAAAATCATTTATATCAAACGTACGTTAATATATTTTTTTAATAAATTTTCTGAAGGAACTTCAAAAGATTTCCTAAAGGAACTTGCCAGAAAATAATAAGCATTTATGACTACCTTATAGTTTATGCTCTATTCTTAGTTGTGAATTATTGGCATTATAATTTACAACCGGAACCCGACCCAGCTCCCGCTGGAATTCTCGGGAATGGCGTAAAAACCTGTAAATCTTATCGCAGCTCGGCTTAGAATTCCTCTTTTAAAAGCAATTATTTAAATCGACGCTTTGGACGATTTATGCGGGTCGTGGGAAAAGGAACTGATTCAACATAAAACGATTTTCTATAGACAAAACTATCACGTCTATCATTTTCAAACTAAAACCGACTTCACCCGAAACTTCATAACCGATATTGATAAAATTTAAAAATTAAAAAGATAAATTAATAAGCGAACTCTTTGGAGTTGCGTCGTTTTATTATTGAGTTCCTTTAACCATCTTCATAAAATGGTGGTCAAGACAAATCAAATGAATCCTACCTAATAAGATTGTTGTTTTAAAACTGAGTTCGCTCTAATACTTCTCGGCTCCATCATCAGAATAGCTCATAGCTATATGCTCACATTGTATTATCATCCTACTTATACTAGTATGTAAAATTTCAGCTCAATCAATCGGTTGAGGATAACTAGTTGAAAATTGAGTTGAAAGATTTGACCTAAACAAACGTACAAGATATGATATATAGCAAGTTATTTAAAAGGTTGTTAAAATCAAGTTACTATAAACAGACTATTTGATAGGACTCTCAATCTTTAAGTGTGCGAAAACTGTAAACTTGTACTGAACCCTAAGACACGGCTTAAGATCTTCTCAAGGTCTGCTTTAATCTGATTGGCAAGAAAATATTTTTTTACAAGTCAGATTCGGAGATGATTTGGAGAATGGAAGATAATTTTATTTATACGGAATACATTTTAGTTCATTTTTTCATTCTATTATGCGATATTAAAATCAGTTACAGGATTAATACGATAGGTGTTAAACAGGCTTATCTAAGAAACAGTATGTGCTAGCACTGGTTCCAGCCATGTTTACTATATACTACATATTTATAACACACCTACCCGAGAAACACTTTTAGTATAAAATACTTCGTGACGTCACATCCAAGCGAAGGTGTATAATGTGGCCATTACGAACGGCCTTCGCGGTCGCGCAGGAAATTGTACCCCGGGGCCATCGTTAACCCCTAACAACCGGGGTGCTAACGACCCTACCTAATGAGGATGTTAGATTTTTTACTTAATTTATAAAGTTATACTTTTGAGTACTGTCTGCGTATTTGAATATTTTATAAGTTGTTATACTTTGAAAAATTATGTCACAAAAAAGGAGTCCTATAGATATGACTATTAAAATCTACTGGTATAAACAATATAAGCTTGTTTTTTTTGTATTATTTTTTTCTGATATTAGTGCATTCTTATCTAATAAATACGTTTCCGCAACATTTCAATAAATCATTAAAATTCAGATCAGAATTAACTGGTACATTATAAACAAGACAGGACCTGTTCAGGACACAACAAAAAAGGTTCAGAGTCAAAACGGTTATAATATACGTTTTAAAATAAAGTCGTACAATAAAGAATAATTTTCAAGTCAAATTAGACCACTTTTAACCAACCTTGAGCAGATATCTTTTGAATGAGGCATAATATAAAATAAAAATCTATAATATTTTATCCAATGGTAACAATATTACTCTTACAACGGTTTAACTCAGACATGTTTAACTGCATATTAAATAAAAATAGTAAATGCTTGAAAGACCCATTCATTGTAACCGCTTTCAATGAAATATTTCTTACAATTTAACAAGAGGCAACACATTTCCGAGATTAGGCACTGGAAGTTTAAGTCTGTATACTGCTACTTGCGTCAAGTCCGTACATAAACGTGAAATATGATCATTGTTTTATCAGTTATCTCACGATTTATGATAGTATTACAGCTAATGAGGCCTTTGCCCGTCTTTCAATAAAGGTAATTTCCTTTGCAACAAAATATAAAGCATTAAGACATCGAGGTGAGGTTAAGTGAGTTTAACGATTCCTAGAGCGTCTCAATACTATTTTAATTTACACAAATATAAGTAACTGCTGTTTACTTATAAAATGATTATTTCAACCGCATAATATTGACTTTTAAAATGTTATGTATTTACCCAGTAAATAACGACTAAAACATTACTTCTTTATTTTGAAAATAAATCAATAAGTACAAGGCATGAAAAATCTCTTCCCGCCCGCCGTCTGTCCCTCTGTATGTACATACATAGGACAGACGGCGGGAAGCAACTTCGTATGTACTTACGCTTTAGATCTTTTATTTTAACTACGAAATGGATGTTAATGAAGTTTTTATCAAAAGTGATGAAAGAGGAAGGTTTATATTTAAATACACATGATGCGAAGCCGGAGCCAGTTACTTAAAATTTTTACATATAAAGGGATAAATTACAATTATGACTACAAACTTTTCAAGTAGCTATGATATTTCAGCACATAAAAACTCGCACCAAAACAAAATACACGAATCATGGAGCGCCGTCTCTCATACTCAGAGCCGGGCCCTTGTCCAATTAAACCCAGAGATATATCTTGGGTAATATGACAATCGTTTGAGGTCGTCGACCGGCTCCTAGGAACCAATTAAGAACAATCCTTTGTTAAATGGATACGACAGAAAACTGTAAAGGGATGACTTAATTGGTTCGAAGGACCAGATGTCGGAAATATTGATACGGCGGCGAAAGAAGATAGGATCGACATAAATTGTGAAGTATAGAGCTGGCGACGAAATCGCAAACGTTCGGAATAAGGCCACAGGTATGGCACTTCATAGAAGCGGAGTATCATTTATGCCTACTACTACTACTACTACAAACGAAACTATATATCCGTGCACACGGCAATGTGTTCGCCCCTCAACAACCTCGGCAAGGTGAGAACGGGGCCAAGCATAATGCGCGTCATCGTAGAAGATTCCATATTGTATGTAATACTTATAATAATTCGGTGGTAAAACACAAAAAGTTTGCAAAATCCAAAAGAGCACGCCTCAAAGGGTCCATAATTTTTTTTTTAATTCTTACGCATATAGAAAAATAAAGATATATATAGATATACTAAAACTATGAAGAACAGTCGATTTTTTTTTTGTTTATTAATAACAATTAAACCACATCGAATCAGGCCCTGAAAAATGAAAGGGTTCTATTCCTAAGCATACTCAAGCGTAAGAGAGAAAAAAAGACTCGATTAGTAAAGTATTTCGGTCGTTATCGTGTTAACAAGAAAAGCCTCCGCACATACTGACACACGGACGTCCAAGACAGAATTTTTTAAACTGTTTTTTAACTAGTTTAAATAACAAAAATGACATCAAAAATATCATGAGTGTTAAAAATAGTGTTTTTTTCTTAATATGTGTGTGTATATATTATCTTACAAGTGCAATGTTTACATTTTAAGTTTGAAAAATCAGATGTTTTGCGCGAAGTGACAGTAGTACCCACCTCAACGCTTCGCTTATGAGGCGTGCAATACTAAAATGTTGGTTGAGTGGTGACGGCAGAATAGAATACGATTTGTCACCGCCCTTCTCTACGACGGTAGAGCTAACTATGAACGGGCAGAGGCGAATTCTGTGTAAAGATTGATATTATCTAATGCGATCACTAATCCGCTTACTCGACATGGGCAAATCCTTCCTTTTTTATAAGAGGACTGCAGTGAACTGATAAGTAAAGAACTAAAATGTCGGCTGTTCTAATAAATTCTTTTTCACAAAAAGATCACTTTTAGCTTGATGTTGCCCACATGCCGAAGGTGGATGAAGAAATCAAAATAGTGATGGGTTGCTACTTGCTACTCGCATCGCCTATTAACATGATTCGAATTTTCGCCTATTCCCTTGACCGAAGTTCTTATGATCTGCGCGGGAAGAGAAGCAGCTGGTACATTCTAAGTTTTTTCTTTTGTACCAGCGTGGAAGACCAAATCAGGCTATAAGTGTCCTTTGAGTCTTGCAGCACTAGACTCTATCTGTTAGAGCCGCAAAACCCAAAATGCTCTATCTGTCCCATTAGGGAAAAAGACATGATGTATGTATTTGAGTATGTTAGATTCAAAGATTTATTGATTCAAAGATTAAATAAAAGGTATCAAATATGAAAGATACGGACTCTAAAGGTTACCTGAAAATTAAATCCATATCTATGTTAGGTAAATTGAAACGACCTGCTGAAGTATCGATAAATTTTAATTAAAGTGAGGTAGGCAAAAGTGTTACTCTGAAGGATCAATTACATTGATTTCGCGTAGGCTTTTACCTTAAATTATGCTGTATGGTTGAAAAGAAAGAAAGTAGGAGATGGGCGAAAAGTCTTTCGAATAAATAAATTAACTAAATAAATAATAAATTAATTAAATAATTAACTGCCTCCGTGGTGTAATGGTTGGAGCGTTTGGCTCATACCCGGAGGTCGCGGGTTCGATTCCCAGCGGGGGCAACGACTTTGTGTTGTTGTCCTAGTTTGGTTAGGACATTGCAGGCTGATCACCTGATTGTCTGATAAGTAAGATGATCCGTGCTTCGGAGGGCACGTTAAGCCGTCGGTCCCGGTCACTGTCTTTGACATTGGTCGTTACCTAAAACCACGTCAGAGGCCTTTAAGGCGGTTTAAAAACTCTGACACTAGTGTTAGTCACTAACACACACGATAAGAAGAAGAAGAATAAATAAATACGTGATAGTGTGATAACGCCTTAACCTAGATTAATTTAGTTTTTTTTTTTTTTACTGACATGTCATTTTCCGACACATATTTGTAATTGTAATTAAAAAAATTGCATATATTATAACTGTTTGTTGTCTTTCGTGTGTGTAAGTAGCCAACACTGGTGTCAGATTTTTCAAGCTGCCTAAAAGCAACTGACGAAGCTTAACGACTGCCATTCAATGATGACAGCCGGGACCAACGGCTTAAACTGCCTTCCGAAGCTAGGAGGAGGTCAAGAAAGTATGCCACTTGCGGTCACCCATCCAAGTGTGAACCACGCCCGGTACCGCTTTACTTATACTATGATTTGAACTGTTTACCAATTAAATTGAAAGAATATATAATGCTGAACAAGTTTTTTGTTCCGAGATATATGCAATTTCTTTAAAACTAGAATTTTTGTCAAAATGTGACGTGTCGTGTTAAAACAAAAGCTAGATGACGTTTATAAAGAAAAGAAAGGTAATCTCCACGGCCTCCTTTTTTGAATGATTTACCGTAACATCCGCGACAGCCAGTTGCCTATTTATTATTTTATACAGCCTTCGTCCTTTGATCGTTAAAAAGAAAATCCGACTTGAAGGATCACTTTTCGCAGTAAAACTTGAACGCAATTTTGTACAGTTTAATATCTAATAAAAAGATAAAATGTAAGAAGAGGTGGACAGTGTTTTTATTTGTTTGTTCTTGCAATTCAAAATATTATCCTTGTTTGTTTTATCACTTCTTTTTTTTTAGAATAGAATAATTTGTTTGCATGATTTTTGTTACTAGCCTGCATGCAAGCATGCAAATATTAACAATATGTAAGTCAATTTAATTAAACCTACATTATATAATTTTTAAATTACAATAATATTTAACACTTTCAATTTAAAAAAAACATTGTATATATTTTTCATGAAGAACGAATACAATAATCGACAATGTTTTATTATTAATTCTACGAGATATCATCAATCATTACACGTCCACCATATAGCAAAGCAAAAAATACTCTAGGTTAGACAACATAAAAAAATAGGGCAAAAGATATATTTTTTAAACTAAAAACCGACTTCACCCCCGACCCATTTAACCGATTTTGAAAAAAAATCTATGGGACCTTTTGACAAGTATGCCTTATAAAACAAAAAAAAAAGAATTTTCCAAGTCGGTCCAGTCTTCTTCGAATAATCCGTGAAGATACATAAATAATTTGCCAAGTGCGTATCGGGCCACGCGCAGTGTAGGGTTCCGTAGTTGTAAATGCCAACTTTGAGTTCATACCACTAAAAAGTCTAAGTATCTATTGAATTTGTATGAAATTTTCCTTTTTGAGTACATTTTATAAGTTGATCGCCTATAACTTTTTAATTTGTTAACCCTACTTAGCTCTGATAGTTTTCCTATGAACTACATTATGTATACTATAGCTGTGATTTTTTTCACGTGTCCATATATAACCGTTTAGCAGATAGATGGAGGGGACACGTGACTTTAACAAAAAATTTCACTTTAAACCTAAATATTTCAGACACGGGTCCCTATATCGTAAAATGGTGTTCCCAAGCTCACAATATTTTTGAAAGACCAATTCAACGATAAACCACACAATGTATTGTAGAGAAAAAAAAATATTGACTTCCTCAGTACATGAATGGCAGCTACCCTAAAAAAAAATTTGTTTCCATATTTTATTCTTTGATTTTATTTTACGATCCATGCCATGCATACTTTCCATGCCAAATTACAGCTTTCTAGTACTTATAGTTTCTGATTAGGACCGTGGACGGACAGACAGACAGACAGACAGACAGACAGACATGGCGAAACTATAAGGGTTCCTTGTTTACTACGGAACCCTAAAAAAGAACGCGACGAATTCATAACCTTCTTCTTTTTTGGAAGTCGGTTAAAAATAATTTTTAGCGTAATAGCTCAATAGATGTTAGTGCTGTTGTGTACAGAAACTAGTCCAAATTAACCCATATCTGGGCTATTCGGTTTATTACTGCGGTGCACGTTCCAAAGCCCGACTTTGACACGTCGGATTCGAACAAGTGCGCCGTGACGAAGTAATACTTAACCCGTTGCCTTCGTTAGATTGATTGACACCAACTAATCTGATGGTGTTACGTTGTGCTGAGCACAATTTGATCGACATATTATGAGTTGGTATTATAGTGTATTTTACGTAAGTTGAGCTTTTATTGTCAATGAATGAATGAATGTCACAATTAATCTCTATAATCTAAAAAGAGAAAATATTCCAACATTTCCAATTCCCATATTTTTATACCGGTGTCAGTTGAGACATTAGGCCCATGGGGCCCTTAAGCCAAAATATTTATAAAGGACTTGTCTGCACGTCTGGTCGAGGCAACAGGAGACCTTAGAGCTGGCAGCTTTCTTGCCCAAAGAATTAGCCTTGCTATTCAGTGAGGCAACGCTGCCAGTGTCGTAAGTACTTTGCCTCGATCAGATGCATTTGAGGAGATTATTCATATTTAGTTTCTTTTATTTTATTTTGTTTAAATTTTTTAATTTAGATTTAATTTATTTAAGTATTTTAATTTCATTTTTAATGTTTGTTTCTATAGTTTAATTTTAATCTGCATAATTTAAAACACCAAATGCAAGTTTATTGTTTGTTTCCTTAAATTAAATCATGACCATTCTAGTCAAAGTCAAAGGGTCGAAGTAAATGCTTAATCAGATTTGAGTCAACGTCATAAATCAAACATACGAGTAAATTACAACATTGCTTACCGAACCCTGATAAGGCGGTTTCTTTGAAAGCGGTGACTCATCATCGGGCCTTTATGTCGTAATTCGACCTATTTAACGTCTCCATGTTCCACTAAACTGCCCAAAGTGTCTCCACACACGCATCCTAACCAGTAACCACAGGACACGTACCAAAAGTACATGCCACAAAAAATACATAGACAGAAGGTCCGCTTCTTGCGCACAAAATAATGCTGAGTGCATTCTTCAAGATTTGCTAATAATTGTCGATGTGTTGTTTATATTCGATACGTGTAAACAGTAGACTTCAACGACACATCTCTTGCCTGTCTGCATCTACGAAGCTGTATTTCTCCCCTAACTTTATTGTGTCTCTAGTTTACCATATTTACTTGACACAGCCGGCCTCGCGTGTCACACGCCAGCGTATCGATCGCGTACACCCTGATAAAGTACGCTTTAAAATAGCCCAAGATAAAGAAATAGTCCCTAGGCACCGAGCCGGCTATAATGTATCTTCCTTACCTGAGAGAAATTTAAACAATCCTACTAATATTATGAATGTGAAAGTGAGTTTTTTTGTTTGTTCGTTCGTTACCACTTCACTTTGATATGGATAAAGTTTGATAGCCAGGGAAGGACATAGGATAGTTTTTATCCCGAAATTCCCACGGGGAGCGAAGCCCACGGGAACAGTTAGTATATAATACAGATACAAAATATTTTGAGGCTCACGAAACAAAATTTACTCGTGTAATAATTATTTAAATATTACTGGGTACTGACTGACTGAATACGCTAGGTTACGTTACAAAAGAAATCAATATCTATTATTACTCGTACGTACTAAACTTTATTTGCTAGCAAACTAAAAATACCTCCGATCGTCAAGAATACCATCTAATGATGAGTAGTGGAACTACCGAAGTCGTATCGGTAGTTCTGCTTCTCACCATTAGATGGCTAACTGGACATTTGACTTTCAAGTGTTAATCCCCAATAACTTTTTAACGGCCTAACCGATTTTCATTAAAAATAGCTAAGAACCACCGCAAAATATTTTTCTTTACGTAAAAAAAACGCATCGAAATAGGTCCATCCGTTCGAGCGGTAAGATGGCACAGAAAGACAGACACACAGACAGACCGACAGACGTTAGCGTCAAACTATAACACCCCTCTTTTTGTCAGCGGTTAAAAAGTATTTCAATAGCGTTAAAATAATTTTCAAGATTATTTTCTCATTTTATTACCGCAGACGATTTGAAATTTACATAAGATACTTCTGCAAATTGTACACGTCTACAATACGAAGCTAGAATCTAATATTAAACTAAAATATGATCATCATACTCGTAAAATAAAGGGTTTGAAATATTACAATAAGAAGCAGTGCCTTCTCGTAACCGGACTATATCTCCACCCATCCCATAAGTACTAGACACGGCCATCAAAGGTGACCCTCGCATTTGTCAAGAATAAAAAAGGGATCACATGATTTGATATAAGCGATATTTCTTTCCGATTTTTTGTTTCTTCGTGCGACATGTCCGTTTGAAGCCGGTTTCTTTTTTTCTTTCGTCATCGACATGCGTGTCTGTTCTTGCAGTATTATAGGAATTGATATTAAAGTTCGAAGAATAAGATTTATAAAGAGATAGAATTTTCTGCTCTATCCTTATCCTTACTAATATTATAAATGCGAAAGTGAGTTTATGTATTTGTTTGTTTGTTACCACTTCATGCTTCAACCACTGAACCTATATTTAGATGATATTTGATATGGATATAGTTTGATACCCAAGGAAGGACATAGGACAGTTTTTATCCCGAAATTCCACGACCAGCGAAGCCCACAGGCACAGCTAGTAATTCTGTAAAATTTTCTGCATAAAAAAGCATAATAAGAAACTCATAAAAGCTGGAAAGTGCATCAAAGCCGATTGTTTGTCAAAGGAGTTTTCCAGGCATGTCTGCAGGTACTGCAGTGAGCGGTAGTCGTAAAGGTCGTGTTTGCTGGGGCGACTCCAATGTTTACACTTTTACCGCTTGTACACTCTGTTGCGCAACAATAGTAGACTTAGACAACTTATAGACGAGCTCTCTATCAGAAACCACTGTGTTATACTTACGCCTACTAATAAATAATAACTGAGGTACGCGAGGCCAGTCAATGTTAAGAAAGAAAAATGAAATGTTAAGAATAAAAGAAAGAAGGGTGTACGACTGTACGTGTCTGTGTGTGTTTTTAATATGTTTGAACTTTTTGTTAAATATCCGTGCGAAGCCAATAAAAATTTTACAACAACTTATTCAATTCACAATTTAAATTACCTACTTTTACTATGCAGTCTCTGTGTTACTAGGGCAAACTAAGCATACTTTGAATTTGCCATATTTTGTTTTTGTACTTGGTTTCAGTCGTTTTGCTTAACAGCTTGAGCAATTTGAAAAGTCGCAAGAGTTTCATTAATTACAAACACAATTCTGGTTAAGGTTTACCTCCGTTTTTAAAAATGTATTTAATTCGAAAATTAAAAATTTCTTAGACTTTTTGTTTCTGATTTATCATAAATGTATTAAAACTGAAAACTAAAACTTTCTCAAACTTTTTGTTTCCTGTCTATTAGTATTCTATATCTGTGTCCGCCGCCCAGCAGTCTACTCGGTTACGCACGAAGATTACCGACTCCCCGTGGACGTATTACAATACCATACTTTATGTAATGGGAGTAATCACGTCATTATGGCGGTAATAGGCTGTAAGCTATGTTTATTAGTTAGAGTACTCAAAGTTCCCAATGAACTCTTATTTAGTTTGAGACTACTTGCAACTTAGACGAGTTGCTATTTAAACGAGTTCCGAGTTGTGTTTTAGACGAGTTTCCATATAGACTATTTGCATTTAAGACCATTCGAGACTAACTTAGTCTGAGTTTTCTGGATAAAAATTATAAAGAAATATTTACCGAGAATTCTTTTAAAGTTAGTAAAAGTAATTTCAGCTACGAGTAAATTAATTTACAATGTTGTCTCCCACCGAAAAATTATGACTACCGAAACAAGCGTTTACAGTGCTACAGGAATGTCGACAAGAAACGCCAAAAGAAACTCATTTGCACTATTTAGTAGAAGGGTTTTGTCTGTTTACAAATATAATGCCTAATACAAAGTTACTACGATATAACATGTGAAGCTTGCGAACGATTGCTACAAAGTATTCATCTTCATAATCAATTCACATAACATTTGTTATAAGTACACATGCACAATTGATTATGATACAAAGGTGTTATTATTTTACAAATACCGACTAAGTAGTCGTAGAAACGAAGACAAACTGACCACCCAGTCTTTTCTACCTTTCGTAATATTCTCATTGGATCATGTGTTCTTTATAAGCCAAGTGGCTTTCTTGATCTGATAACACGGATTCCCTTCGACCTAGTTGGAAAACAAATAATTCAATAAAGTCCAATCCAAACCAATGAAATAAGATCCCTATTGGGTATGAATACTTAGAAATACGAGTTTATATCAATCGGACTTGGCAAATTTAACCGCAGCCCAAAGTTGGTACACCTTATACAGAAGAACAGATGCGACACCTCTGCCTTTCCTCAAGCAATTCATATAATCAAGTCTAGTCTGATACAGCCATCTGACCTCACGCTGCCTGAAATTGCGTCCAGTTCATAACATTGCTATTATTGTAACGATGAATGTAAATTTTATCGTTACTTTACTGACGATGTTCGAGTATATTACATCTGAGACACAGAACTACATCTATGTCTGTAATCTTAGAAGACATTTCACTCAGTATGAGTGCCCGGACTATGGTTTACGTTAAGGCACGTTACGTAGTAACTTATTAGTAATCTGTAATTAAGGTATCAGAAACATTTTCATAGAAATGCTCCCTTATTCGTGTATTCTCGTCTGCTTATAACTTGTAACTAGTTTTACGGTTCTATACAGGTAAGTAACGGAACAAGCATGAAAATGAACAAAAACTAAAGGTAAGGGTACCTCTCCAACCCGTCAGCGAGGAGAGTGAAGGCCAAGTACGGCTCTGGTAGTACAGAGAGGGTCGTGCTCCTGCAGTGGAGACATGATGATGATGATGAAAGGTAAGTGAATCCAACTACAAGATCTACCTACATAGAGCCATAGCAAAAAAAATAAAAAGATTATTAATCATCATTTATACTTCGGGTAGGTAATCTCTATAGTTTGTGACACTAAGCCAATAGAGACGGATGGGACAACTTCCCGCCGTTAATCCTAAATTCGATTTCTTTCGCAAATCTGATAACTTATCTGAAACCATTAGATCTTGGATTCAATTTTTGGGCGATACTTTCTCAGTGCGGTTGGAGGATTTGCGGCTTATAAACTTGGGTTTCTATGATACAAGAAAAGGTTAGGATAAAATATTACGCCCTTGGATATGTAACATTTTTTTTTCTATACATCATGCACAGAACCATAAGAATAATAACATAAATTATGTAAGTGAACTTATTTTATAGGGAAACCTAATTGTAGAAAACAAATGCATAAATTACTTTACAAAAGATACAGTAAAGGTTGAAGCAGCACAGCTCCTTACCTGTGTCGGTTACATTGTTATGTAACCGAGAACCCTCTAAGATTCTCTTACTAAGTAGAGAAGTTGTAGACAACAGTATCACCTTTCAAAGATGGACTGTTTGCAGCTACAAGCTGTTAATTCAAAGTAAAAAGGCCAAAGATATCAGATCAATACACAGTATTCAACTATTTAAACAAAAATTGTATAACTGGCTAGAGAAGTGTTTTTATCGTGGTTTTTATAGTGTCAAAGAGTTTTTACCTGCATATTCACATTTATAATCACAATTGACTAAGAATTTGAAATTGACAATAAATAAAATATTAATTTGCATGTAGATATGATGAATTATGATTTAAGTAATAATTAAATACGATTTTTTTTCTAATTTACATATTAATGTCTGTTGCATGTCAGTGATGACAAAATGTGTGAGACTATACATATTACTTTTGTACCATCCAAATTTTACCGCATTTTAAGCAATAAACTTTCATTTTATTTCATAAAGCAAAATCCGCATATACCATTAGATAGAAGATATACAAACGCCGACTCAGAGGACGGCGCTCATTACGCGCGGCATAACAAGGAACTTGACATTTGCTAACAACGCGACCGACACCGCCTCATATTGTGCGGTTTGTTTGATGGAAGCTTGGATTTCCATCCGATAAAAGAATAAGCGCTCTGAAGAAAGCATACACTTGGATTTCCAGCCGATAAAAGGATCAGCTCTTTCAAGAACGCATATAAATACACATGGCTTCGCTTCCCGAATGGATGATGTAAACTGTTAATCTGTGTGTAATTTAAGTAAATAAACAAGAATCTTCTTTCTTGCGCAATATTACGCATTGCAACTATCATTTTAAAAAACCCTGCTTAGTGTAAGGTCTATATTAGTATATATAATTTTCATTTGGTAGGGGGGGCTTTGCCCGCTCTTCTCTTTTGCGCCATATAACTACCATCTTAATAACCCCTTGTACTACTGGAGCTAGGGGCTATGCCCCGAAATTCTTTACTGTTTCATACGTTGCCACTATCCTCTTAAAAAAGAAGACCTTGCATTTAGATAGTTTCCTTTTGGCGGGATCTTTGCGCCTTAAAGCTTCATCTAACATATTTATTGTTCTTATGCCCGGATAAAAAACTACCTTTAGAACATATTTGGGACAGAGGAGTGTTGTCTAAACAGTCTCATAATATTATTATATTTATTTATAGCTCGGGTGAACGATCCTCGTCGCCGGATTTCTGGCTCAATCTATATTAACGTGGTGAACTCGTGAACTGTTTGTTGTTCTCAGGCTTATCTCCGAAATTATTGCTGTCTAATAGAACAAGTTTTAGACACTTTTAGTTGCTAGATGCTGGCATGCATTCGGGCTCTTGTTGATCTTTAGTTTACTCGTTTATAGAAGAGCCAAATAACAAATATTCATTTAATTATAATTGAAATTATGATCGCAATGATGAAAAAAATTGTGTCGTGGTACATTCGGTTGGAACGAAGTTGAAGCCCCTGAAAAGTCCCTCGAGTAATTCCAGCCCCTAAAAAAGTTCGTGTCGGAAAATCTTACACTTTTTCGCCTAGTCTCCAGCCGTAATGTCCGTACCGTCAGAAAAGGAACTTCGTCCCAAATATACTAGTATGTGACAGGTAAATCAAAAAGCCACGTGGTTTCCAGCAGAGTAAAATAGGGCCACTCCAAGTCCTTGCGTGGATGTCGTAGAAGGCGCCTTGGGAATTACAAGCTAAACAAAGCTTAAAAACATCAATGAGACCTCTCCAACCCGTCTGGCCAGCGTGGAAAGTGTAGGATAAATCCTCTAGCTGCTCGGGCCAAGTATGGCTCTGACAGTACAGAGAGGTTCGTGCTCCTGCAGTTAAGACCAAATCACCTGATAATGATGATGATAATAGGTAAATACCTTACTAATTAAGTGAAGAGACACGTACCTACAGAGTATACTCATACGTATATTGCTTGCTTACAGATGTATTATTCTGTTTACAGACAGATCTAAACAGAGTTTTTCGGACCAAACACAAATATAAAATTTCAAGCAAATCCTTCATCATAATAAGGCTTTTGTTTCCTCGCGAATACCCTTCATTACCGTCCCTGTATGCAAGGAAATCTAATAAGGCCGGTCCTCGCCGCCAAGGCTGTGATAACCGGAACATGGCTATTTCCTTGACATCCGCTTATAGGTGACCCGCTCTCGCTGCTCACACATTCTCATTATGCTAGGTAATTTTGCTGTAATTTACATAGGTACTGAATTTGCCTTTGAAGTTTGTTACCCGCACTGTGTCACGAATTTTTACCACGGAATTAAAATAGTAGACCAAAATCACTAATCGGCAGTCAAATAATTTAAATACACCGCTCTGACTTCTTTCTCTCTTAATTGCCTATGAACTTCGAATTTTCTATTGATTGCCAGTATCAAGATATCATTGAGAAGAACCAAAGATTTATATTGTACAAACAAGAACTAATTATATTATCTATATTATTTAAGAGCTATGCTCTTGTCAAAAAAACTATTATAGAAGAATTCAACTGCGGATTTGTGATTTGCAACGCGGCAATGCAATTGAGTAAAAATTAACTTGTGCAATTAACAAACACTGAAACGACTAAGCCTGTACTTATCAATTAAAAAAAGTTAAATTTGCTTTTATATATACTTTCTATCAATATAAATTAACTGATTTAGATAATTAGACTACTCCAACCACAAATTCTTTACATGATTATATTTCGAAGTTCCAGTAACGCAGTCCATCTGTGTACGTATGTATATTACTTGTAAATCAATGTTTAAAAAATTATCTATTTCCACTGACTAAACCCTTTGCAAGTATGCGTGTTGCAAGCAAGCCAGACGTGCCAGCTCACTAAATATTGGTCTCATTCCTGCATTGCATGTTTATGTGCACTCTAAACATTTGTTTCAAACTGAATATTAACTTCGTCGGTGTGCTATAAAGAAGGGGAAATAGAACAAATACTGCTACACGTAAAATTTTGTTTGCAATTCTATGAAAAATGCAATATACGTTATGGAATATCAATATAAGTAAAAGTTTTTTCTTTAAACAATATAAATATTGGAACGAAGTTCCTTTTCCGGCAGTACGGACTTGGCTGATGATGGCTAGGTGAAAAAAGTGTAAGATTTTTTCATCACGACCTTTTTTAGGGGCTGGAATTTTTTGGAGAGTTTTTTTAGGGGCCTCAATTTTCGACACAACCGAGTTTTCGACGACACTCCGTTTTTTTAGGGTTCCGTAGCCAAATGGCAAAAACGGAACCCTTATAGATTCGTCATGTCTGTCTGTCTGTCTGTCCGTCCGTATGTCACAGCCACTTTTTTCCGAAACTATAAGACCTATACTGTTGAAACTTGGTAAGTAGATGTATTATGTGAACCGCATTAAGGTTTTGACACAAAAATAGAAAAAAAACAGTAAATTTTGGGGGTTCCCCATACTTAGAACTGAAACTCAAAAATTTATTTTTCATCAAACCCATACGTGTGGGGTATCTATGGATAGGTCTTCAAAAATGATATTGAGGTTTCTAATAGCATTTTTTTCTAAACCGAATACTTTGCGCGAGAGACACTTCCAAAGTGGAAAAAAGTGTGTCCCCCCCCCCGTAACTTCTAAAATAAGAGAATGATAAAACTAAATAAAATATATGTTGTTCATTACCATGAAAACTACCAGCGAAAATTGGTTTGAACGAGATCTAGAAAGTAGTTTTTTTTTAATACGTCATAAATCGTAAACAGCAATTTACCTTTCATTCAATCAACTCAAATATAAAAATTAAAAAACCATACTACAAGACTTTTATATTACGTTATTTGCTACTACGGAACCCTTCATGGGCGAGTCCGACTCGCACTTGGCCGCTTATTTATAATAATATACAGGTAATAAAATAAAAATATCTTACAACACATGATGTATCTTCCTTTTGTTCAATAAAAACTGGTGCTACCGGACTCACGCAATATTCACGGTAAACTAAATACAATTAAATATACTTACGTAAGACTTGTTATTTTATTTAGTAAGTTTCGTTTCTTTTGTAATTTATATCACACGCCAGCTTGAAGAAATTGTGTTTTCTTACAAAATTCATAAATATGTACATACATGGACAAAGTGAAGGGACATACCCCTAATAAATCTAAACACGGGTTATACTAGACCACTGTAGTATAATGAAATTAAAATAACAGTCAAAAACTAAAAAAAAAACATCCATATTCGGCATTTCCATTCAAAGTGTGCAGCTGCCCCGGGGAATTTTTATGGGAATATCGCATATTTTTTTGTTTGTTTTGACTGTTATTTTATTATCATTATACTATAGTGATCTAGTATAGCCTGTGGATTGATTAATTACGCGCTGTATAGGTTTAAGTACACAGATATTTTTAATGTCTTGTTATCATCATCTCTTTGTGTTACGTAACTTTCAAACCAATGGTAATAGGATACTTCTTCAATGGTTTTAACCTTGAACCTATTAAGAGAAGCTCTGTTTTGATAAGAAGTATATGTAGGTACAAGTACTTACAGATTTCGTTTTGCTTTGTTGTTGATCATAATTCTTGTACCTACGAGCATATCGAGAAATAAACAATGTTTATAGAAAAATATAACAAGCCATATAAAGGAAAAGTATCCAATTCTGTCCGTTATACATATTTATGACGCCGTAATACCATGTCAGAGCACGACGTAAGAAAAAAGCGTCTTAGGCATAATCCTCACGAAACGATGTGGACACAAAACATTACTAGGCTCTCCTGTGTACCTTCACCAAGATAGGTGTATCTCATACCGAACTTTCTTTCTTTAAAAGTTATTATAATAACACAAGTTCTCAGTTGGAATTTCGAAATATCAACTAATAGATACCAGAAAGAAAAAGCATTTTAGAAATCTAAAAATCAGCAAAAACAATTAGGGATTTGTTCAGACGATAAAAATTTATAAATGTCATTAATGAAATAATTTAGAAGAAATAATGTTAGTAATTTAATGTACGAGTAGGTACCTAGGTTTCTATACTATACTACTATAAGCTAAATTAAGAAATTCTGCATGTAATACGATTAGGTAAAGACTAAGCTAAGATTAGGGTTTAAGGAAAAATGAAAATAATACAATGATGGTCAAATACAGTGGTATTTGACCATCATTGTATTATTTTCATTTTTAGAATTTGAAATCCTGATTCCGGATTTCGATTTCTGATTTCTGGTCTCTGACCTCCGATTTCCAATTCCAAATTTCTAATTTCCAATATCGGAGTTTTGATATTCGGTTTCCGACTAGCGATTTCTCATTTTTCAAATCAATCTAAACTTATGTACAAGATCCAATTTCAGATCAGCCCGACTTCTGTATTTTATTTTAATAACAAGACGGAAATTCAAATTCGGTAAAACTCATACCGACAGGTTGAATTCTCACGTCAATAAAATTTAATTAAGCTTAATTTAGATGAGCGTTCACAAATTGAGTATTGAAATTACTCCGTGCAGTAGGTACTGGTAGGTACTAATTAATATGCGCGACCGCACGTCGAACATAAATTAACGCCAACCCTCGCAGAATGCTGCAAAATGTATGATTTGTCTCATTTTGCGACTTGCATCAAAATTATTGACACTCACGACGCTATCCAGACAACTAAGGGATCGTATCAATGTATCAGTGCTACGTGACCATTTTTTAACAATTTTTTTACCCCTCTAGCACTCTTTGGTGACTAACCGTACTATATGCCATGATGTGTTATTAGTACGTTTTAAATAGAGCCAAGTTAATCCTCCATTCAAAGCAGAACAAAGTGAATAAAAAAACGACGGGTTGCACTCTGGGAGTGCCGGCAGAAGTGAAAACTTGAATATTAACGTTGTGCATTTTTGATATACGAAATAGCAGGCGCAGGCATACATTTTCGCCGCGCCGTAGATAGAGAGGGGGATACTCCCTCTCCTACGCCGCGCCAGCTGTCTACTCTCCATCCGTCTTACGAATTTTCGATCAGGTCACGTGTCCTGACGCGAGCGTGTCCTGACGCGAGTTTAACATTTTTTACCCATTTTTTTTTTCATTTTAGAAGTTTTCACTTCAAAAATCTGAACACAAATACATCCTTATCCTTATCCTTAGAAAAGGGCCCTTTCTAATATACATCGTGGAAGGGACATACCCGTAACAAATCGAACCAGGGCTATACTAGATCACTGTAGTATAATAAAATAAAAATAACAGTCAAAAAAAATATAAAATTTCGGCGGACAATTGGCATTTAAACGTAGATTTTTTTGTTGTTGTTTTTTGACTGTTATTTCATTATCATTATACTATAGTGATAGCTAGTCCCTTCCACGTTGTATAAATGCAAAAGTAACTTGGTCTGTCTATTACCTCTTCTGCCTCTTGACCCTTCAAATACTGGACCGATTTAGATGAAATGTAGTATGGATATAGTTTAAGACCCGGGGAAGGACATAGGATAGTTTTCATCCTGAAATTCTCACCAAGAGCGGGCTTGCGGGCTCAGCTAGTATTATATAAAATAGAGAAACATTTTTTGCAAGGTCATATATGTCTTGAATAATAATTGAAATATGTACGTACGCCAAACGAGACAAATTGACAAGCGATCTCGTTTCCTTCGCAGCACGTGTTAGTGTTACGTCGTCCTGTTCCCCTTGCACGTGTGACGTGTGACAACTCTATTCAGACAGAAGCCGGCTTTATTACCTATATTCGTGTACTAGATGAGGTGGCGCGGGAAAACTGTTAGATATATAAATAAATATATATGGACAAATTACACTGATTGAGCTAGTCCCAAAGAAAGTTCGATACCATAGACCATACGTGATGGGACTATAGAGTACTGTAATATAACTCCAACCTTAAGAATATAACTGAAATAGAGCCACTTCGCGTAATTTTTCTCCCAACAATTTTTGCTGCAAATATAGCGTCATTTAAAACATAAAACAAAAAATATAAAATATAACTTTTACTTGCAATTTAGCAAATTCGAACCTTAGATCTGTTGATTTTATCGGATCGCGATAACTATTTCGGCACCACGCTCGGTACTTACCAGGTGCGCGAAATTATTGGTTCTATTTAACACTATGTGTGTATATTGATTTTTGTTTGATTATATTTTTATGTACCATATTTTTATATATATTTATTTTGTAAGTAGTATACAGTAGTTTATCTTATGTAGTAATTATTAGTAAGTATTTATCTGAATTCCTTTTGCTATCCCATTATTTTACACCCACATAAATTTCTCTAACAACCCAAAGGTTGACTGTTAGATAATGCTTTTAGCATTAAGTCCGCCTATTGTGCCATACAAATTGTATTTTGTACAATAAAGGTTAAATAAATAAATAAATAAATATATATAAAACATTTTTTTAAATAAACCTGTAATTGTTGCAAACAGTCTTAATTAGCTACACAAATGTAATGACTAAGTATTATTCATGAATTGGAAATTTTCATTCATGATATATGGCCAGTAAATGACTAAGAAAGGAATTCAGGTCGAGCACAGATGCCTACGAGTAAAACCACAATCATAACAACAAACATCACGCCAAGCGCCACACGGCGGCCACACCTCTATATTGTTGCTCCTCTAATCGCTATTTTTTTTAAAAATACTTCATTTTATACATAGTAGTAAAGCCTAAGCTATTCTTTCTAATTAACCAACTAGATCATGGATCATGAGATACCATGCAATGACGTATAGTCATTAGTATTATTTAATAAAAATAACTAGAAAATAAATCAGTGATGCGTTACTATCATCGGGGGTCTAAAATCAAATTCACTTCAATATATAATTTTTTGAGGACGAAGATAAAAACCTTTTGTCAATGTTTGTAGTTTCATCATAATCGTTGGCAACCTTATATCCCACTATTAGGAATATCACAATACATGCCAACTGTTTGTTTTTCGTATGTGTAAGTGGCCAACACTGGTGTCAAATTTTTCAGGCTGTCTAAAGACATCTGACATAGCTTAACGACTGCCATACTATGATAATAGACGGGACTAACGGCTTATACGTGCCTTCCGAAGCACGGAGAAACTTAATAAAGTAGTATGTTACTTGTGGTCACCCATCCAAGTGCAGACCACACCCGATGTCGCTTTACTTGCGAAAGCGCTAGCAATGCGCACTCCTGCCGGACACACAGAGCTCCTCACATGCCAACTGCGCCTTACGAAACTAATTTCGTATCATTGCTCCTCAGACCCAATTTATTTGGTCTGAGCATTGTGCCTATAACATTTCGCGCTAGAAAAAATTCTTTGTTAGTGCGTATATTTCTAAGAACGGACCAACTACTGCGAACCGAAATTGTTCAACAATTCCAGCTAAACCGGGAATCGATTATCCTCGCCCAAACAGAGTCACCTGTCTAACTGATCGATCTCGTACTCGACAAGAACTTCACAACTGGTGTCATTGGCCTTCGCACCCGATTGCTCCCATTTGCTTTGATATTGCGATATGCGAATGTACTCAGGTTGAGAGCCTGTCAGGGTTGATGCAAAGCATTAGCGAAATAAGCAAATAAAAATCTACATTGATCACAATTACAATTTGAAGTCTTGAAGTTTGTGATGGACTTTTGCCGTAATCCTCAACATTTTGTAAAACACAAAAAGGAAAGACTGTTAACTTATGGACTACTTAGCTGTGACCATTTTGTAGTATTTTTAATGAAGTACAAAGTCGAAGGAGGCTATTGCATAAGAAAATTGGGAAATTAGATGTAATGATAATATTTGCATGCGACACGTACTTTTACGAGTAACAAAATTCACAAGAATCTAGATATCAATTGGTTTAAAATCAAATATTCTTAGATTCGACATCGTGTAAACATCACAGATTAATATAAATATTACGAAGAAAATAAAAAAAGAATTTAGAAACTATAAAATGGCGAGGTTAAATGCAAAGATGTAAATAATTTAGAAACTTTGTATGTTTACCTACTTTCACAAAATATATACAAACATAAGAATGAAGTAAGCTTGTAACTCTACGAAGGAGAATCGGGAAGTCAACGCCACAAAACGAGATTGTAATGAGCCGCGGATGATTTTTGAATCATAAGTTTTTTAAAACTATAAACCGACTTCACCCCCAAACTACAAAACAGATTTTGATAAAAGTTCTATGGAACCACCTTGGAAGTGCACCCTTTGGAATAAAAAAAGAATTTTGAAAATCGGTACTGACGACAGAAGTGAAAACTTAAGTAAGTGTAAAAAGACGGATACAGTCTAAAATAGAACCTTGTCCTTTTTTTAAGTTAAATAAATTAGCCCTGCAATAGACGGCGCGGCGGCCTTGGCTCTTCCGCAAGGAACTCGGTTACCTTGGCGACCACCGCGCTATATTCCTTTACGGGAGGCTTCGCTCGATAACACACCATATTTCCAACATATTATGTTACGGAGCTGCGCAGGTTGAGATTAAAGTAAATGACACTATAAAATATACGTGCAATTTGAGAGAGACTGGTGTTACGAGGAGACTTTTTAAGAAGATCTTTCCGCGACTGATAGCCTCTTGCCTCATAGCAAAAGCAGGGGGATAGAGAACAAGAAAACAAAAAATAATATTAACATAATAAAGTATATTCGGAAAGATTTAAATTCTTTCTAAATATTCATTTTCATGTTAACATTATTTTGGTAGGTAGGGCCGGCCCAAATATTTCGTTTGCTGACTGTATCTAAGTACGGCATACGCAATTACATTTTCACGACTGACAACACAAAGTAAGCTTTATGTGTTGTACTGTACTAAAGCCGCGGTACGAGTAATATCGGATGTCTCATGTTATACAAATTGTTACAAAGTGTTGACGACATGCTGGTACATGGTATTTTTTCAAAGTGGATTTTTATCTCGGTGACATATCCTTGTATCCAATTATAAGAGTAGTTTCATAATCATAATAAATCACATTAAGGGTCCCCCGACCCTAGACCAAAATACAACTTTCCATACAAACGTAGTCTACGTTTTATTTCAAAACGACATGTCCGATTTGGGCAAAATTTTGTAATTTCAAAGATATTGAAATTATCTAGGTTTATATTTAGTTTCCTACAGTAAAAATATGAACTTGAAATAGAATATAGTGTTTTATATCATTTTTGACCATTAGTATGGGAAACTTCTAAATCGTTATATTTTCTTTCCCGTTCATAATTTTACTATAGGAAACCCAATATAACCCTAGATAATTGCAATTTCTTTACAATTACCAATTTTTACCGGAATCTGACATGTGGTTTCAAAATTAAACGTGTACTACGTTTGTATGGAGAAGTCTAGGGTCGCCGGACTCTTAATATTATAAAGGCTAAAGTTAGTGTGTGTGTGTGTGTTTGTTACTTCTTCACGCGCAAACGGCTGGACCAATTATAATAAAATTTGGTATGCAGGAAGCTGAAACCCTGGATTAACACACCGTTCCTTTACCCCAATACCAGACACAATAATAAAACAATGAACGAATTTATTAATGTCATGCGAGTCTTGACCGGTTTACACAATACTTTTTCCGCGGGTAACACCGCGAGGCGCAGCTAGTAAAAAATAATGTTGTGCGCTGATAAACTTTTAAGTGTGTTATTCGGAGGCGAAAATTGGCCATCGTTAGCGTTTGCCAAACCGTTTAGTGTCGTTGCCAAGTTGCCAACACGGTGCTAAAGTAACACTGCTATGATACTTGTAACCTACTTACATGCGAGTATTATGTTCTTTTAATATTAGGTAGGTAGTTATAGTAGATATTTGCCGTGAGGTATCCGGCAGAGTAGAATAAGACTTGGAGTGCCAAGTCTTTTCCGTGGATGTCGTAGAAGGCGACTTAGGAATTACAAGCTAAACCGAGCTTTTAAACGTCAATGAGGCCTCTCGAACCCGCCTCGCCAGCGTGGAGAGTATAGGCCGAAACCTCTGGCTGCTCTGGCCAAGTATGGCTCTGGTAGTACAGAGAGGGTCGTGCTCCTGCAGTGAAGACAAAAAAGACCTGATGATGATGATTATTAGGAATGTCGAGAGCGCTTTGAATGTATTAGAAGATCAATCATCAACTTGTCGTAGATCACTCCTATAAAAGCCAATGCCTCAGTCAAGCTACTATTCTGTTTTCATGATCTCTCAATCATTCAGAAGGTCTGCGTCTACAATATTCTCAGTCTGTTGTTAAAATAACAAACAAGTGTTTTTTATCGGTAGCACGAATAGACGATAATGATCGACATACTTTTTGAATTGACTCAATTAACGTGTCACATTTTACCTTAACTTTGCATCTAGATTAATTCTTCCATCTTTCACGAGATAATACGACGCCTTTCCATGTCACCGGCCTGTTGTGTGATACATGATCTCCTGAACTAGGCATTAGATCAGCATCAGGTCGGCGGTGGCAAGCAAGCGGAAAATTGCGGAAAATTGAATACGCGACCCACCCGCCCCTCTCAAGACAAGACTAAATAGAGCCCGTGTTTTATCCGACAAAATCTCATCTATTTTCCTAATAATATAAGACAAGTTATGCTCTTATTAGGTAAGCTTTTTGTTCAAAAAGACTTTGATACTTCAATATAATTTCCGTAGAGAGGCTGTGAAAGGTCGTAAAACAAAACAAAATCATGAAACAAAAGTTAAATAAAAAAGAAATAAACTTACAAGTGGATACCATGGAGAAAACTCAAAGGAACTCGGGGACTAAACAAATCTTGCTGTAAATTCAGCTCCTGTAAAGAGAAAAAAATAAAACTGAAATAAAATAAAAATAAAGTAAAAAGAAACAAAATTAAAAGAGATAAGTTCCATAATAGGAACATAACAAATTAATATTAATAATTCAAAACGATGATTAAAAAACGATATTTACATAAAAAAGAGTAGGTTAAAAAGAATAATTAAATTTTTAACAAAAAAAAACAAGAGTTTCTTCCATATCTCTTAAGTTCTTCATCATGTCTTTACTAAATTTATATGGGACCAACTTGGGAGTAAGGGCTTTCAAATAAAAAAAGAATCATCGAAATCGGTGCACGGTTGACGAAGATATCGCGTCACATACATAAAAAAAAACCATACAATCGAATTGATAACCTCCTCCTTTTTTTAAGTCGGTTAAAAGGACAAATCCTTTTATCGTAGTTGACTAACTTAAATTTAGCCATGTCAGCCATGTGTTTGTACCATATACATTGTGTAAAAAATTCAATCTTTTTTTATGAAGAATTGAATCTCAACCTCGTAAATAAATGAAGAATACGAAGTCCTGAAAATAAAACAGTGCGTCGACCTTTTTTACACCACTTCAACACATTGTAACCGCAAGTGGGGAGCTAGAACGATGCGGTTATCCGTTTTCCTCGTTCTATATATAAAATCCTTTTATCTGGCGAGCGACGCCGTACCCAAGCGGATACTGTGGCCATTGTGGATAAAAAGAAAAAAGAAAATGCGCCCTGCGGCTCCAGCCAGATGTGACACCGCATGCACCCGATCTGAAGTGCCATTTTTGAAACGCGGAATCATCTAAACGAATGGTTTTTCCATACAAAAAATCGTTCGTTTAGTGACTCCGCGTTTGAAAAATCGCACCTCTGCTCACTTTAAAATACCCATTTTTCCTGCATTCGTTTGATGCAGTGCCAGTTGGTGTAAACGATAGGTATTTATACATGCCCTTTGTGTTCAAACTATTTATGGAATGGAATCGTAGCTACGAATCAATGCTGCCCTACTACTGTTATTAAGTACTCATTTATTTATAGTTTTCTATTTTAAATGTCAAACGTACGTGGTATTTTCCTCCGAAATAAATAGGTAAAAGTTTAAATGATATTTGATAAATGTCCGGTAATTACAGAAGACGTTTGGATATTATACGGTAATTTCTTAGACCAAACATTTACTACTGGCAATATATTGTTTAGTAATAAAAATCTGAAAAATTATTCAAAATTCCAATATCCGACAAAATTTTGTAAGAATATACATATAAAAGATGTTTACCTCAGGAAAAATCAATATAATAACGTCTAACAAAATATACTGAAACTCCTTAAGGGTAGGTTCAGTTCATAATACTAAATAACTAGAACCAAGTATATTTTATATCGAAATATTAAAAAAATATTTTTGCTTTCCATAAAACTCGGATCAGCTGACCGTCGATCACCTTGTATTTTATGAGGCCAGAAATTATTTTTCATATTTCGATATAAATATATGTTCATAGGGGAAAGTTGTTTAGTATCACAGACTGATTTCAGCCATAAATTAGTTTCAGTATATTTTTTTAGACCTTGTATTCTTCTATCCTATACTCACTATACTAACACATATTTTTAATTATTTTTAAACCGAACCCACTCCAACGTTTGTTAACATTGCAAACACGATAAGAGTCATACATACACATACAAACACACCCACAACCAGCCAGGACCCAGCTACAATACCTCAGCCCTGACTCATCGATGACCTAACCGATGTTTACCTAACGCCGCAAATATTAGTAAACTTACAACTAATTGTAGCTATTCGTTGTGAAAACTAAGATTACGAGTATAGGGTGATAAACGCTCAAATGTAAACAGCTGGCATGAATGGTTTTATTTTTACACGAGTTGTGTATGTTATCGGATTACTTCCCTTGTGGAAGATCAACAGAGGGTTGGATTATGAATTTCTAGCTTTATTATTTTCGAAAAGAACTCAGTTATCCTATCCTACTTCCTACTAATAATATTATAAATGCGAAAGTGAGTTTGTATATTTCTTTGATTGTTTGTTACCTCTTCACGCTTAAACTACTGAACCGATTTGAATAAAATTTGGTATGGATATAGTTTAAGACTCGGGAAAGGACATAGGGTACTCTTTATCCCAATTACCACGGGGAGCGAGGCCAGCGGGTACAGCTAGTATTTAATAAAGACTTACTGAGCTTTGCACACCAATTTTTAACCGATTTTCAAATAAGAAGGAATTCGGCGCTATCTTTATTTAGGTTTGTTCACCGACGATTTAAAGACGCCTGGGCCGATTTGGGAAATTCTTTTTTTTTGAGAAAGTATATCTACTTATACGTGTACGTATAGTTTAGGGGTGAAGTCAGTTTTAAGTTTTTAAAAAATTACATAATACTCTTGTTGAAAAAGGTTTATTTATTTTTTGTTTACGTCAAAAACAGTAAGTCATTTATTTCCTTTCTTGAGTATTTCTATGACTTTTGAGTTCAATGACAATGCTCATAATTTATTTAATGTAACAATATTACTTTAAACAGCAATTACAGTCTTACAAAATTTTGCGAGTCATAACATGATCATTACCAGTTGGCACAAACAAATAACGAACTAAGTACACAGCAACTCTAATTAACTTTTATTTGTCTTCAACAGCACCGAATGAAGCTAATTTAAATGTTTATCGAAAGCGCTGCCAACCAAGTTAGTACGTAAATAACCGGCCAAGTGCGAATCGGATTCGCGCATTAAGGTTTCCGTACCATTATCTACAAAAAAATCACGTTTGTTGTATGGGAGCCCTCCTTCAATATTTATTTTATTTTGTTTATGGTATTTGTTGTTGCGGCCACAGAAATACATAATTTGTGAAAAATTTAACTGTCTAGGTAATCGCGGTTCTTGAGATACAGTCTGGTGATAGACAGACGGACAAACGGACGGACAGACAGCGAAGTCTAAGTAATAGGGTCCCGTTTTTACCCTTTGGGTACGGAACCCTAAAAACTTGTAATTATTGGCGTGGATAACATGACGGTGAGTCATACGATGGTAAAAAAGTAAAAAATGCTTTGTAACACGACACTGTACCTACAGTTTTGTTTATTCATCGACTTCGACTCGATTATAATGCTTTGACTTAATGTTTGACTTTGCACGAACGTTATTCGCAAGACTCATTTGTGTTTCTTCGTATTCAAAGTGTGAGAAAAAACTTTTGTGTGACATCAAATAAAAAATCAACAATATTTTAGATCAATAGAAGATCAGAATTTCAAAGTGATTGAATCTGAATAATATTAGAATATATTATAACATAAAGGCGCGTTGATATCTTTTGAACGAAATTGCAAAATCCTACAGAAAAATTAATTTATTAAAAACTAGCTGAAGCCCGCGACTTCGTTCGCGTGCACTTTATGTCTCTGGAAAATGCTCATCAGGCTAAACAACTTTTACTAAGGCGACATTTTTATATCTCTTATAGTTTAGCTGGACCATTATGGTTCTGCATCAGGCGTTTCATTTCCCAAAATCATTTATACCCTATATGTTGCCCAGGCTTAATAGCTATATAACAAACAAAGTTGCATTCGAATCCGTCCAATATTTCCGGAGATTAGCGTGTACAAACAGACAAACAGACATACAGACAAACAGACAGACTTTTTTTACAGGAAATATATTTAATGCACAGACACACTTTTTTTACTGTTTTATTATATGTATAGATATAGAATAGATATAGATGTATAGATATAGACCATAGTACGCCATAGTACCTTGTAAAAATATGACTGCAAAATATCAACTTAAATATGGATAACAATTTAAACGGACTGAGGTACTCTATCATAGCATACAACGTAAATAAATAGTGACAAAAACACACTAAAGTTTTCAGCGAATAACCAATCCGGCATTACAGCCATTGTATGTTTGTCCTTCAGTATCGGTCTCGGAAACCAGAACGGCAGAGCAAATTGAATATTCTCTCACATCCGGCGCCGTGTTGAAAAATACGTCGAAAACGATCCGGCTCCCTTTGTCGGCCACTTATCGCATATTGGAAATATTTTGTGAAAATATTTTTCACAGCATCTACGATAAAACACCAAACCTTTTCCGTGTCATTGTTATATTCTATAGCTAAATTCTATAGATTTAGAATCCGAACATACTCATAACATTTTTTTTAAACTAAAAACCGACTTCACACCTATACTACACTACCGATTTTGATAAAATTTCTATGGGAGCACTTCGCAAGTATACACTTTTAAACAATAACAGAATTTTCCAAATCGGTCCAGGCGTCTTCGGGTAATCGGTGAACATTCATAAAAAAAAGATCCGAGATGAGATGAATTGTTAACCTTGTCCTTTTTTTGAAAGTCGGTTAATAAAAATACACGACACGTAGAATCTATTGCACTTAGAATTCACTTCAATATTGACGAATATTGACAAAATTTTTCTTTTGTCCATGTACTTAGGTATGTTGCCTAAATCATTGATTTCAACCGCATAACGTCCACAGCTGGACATAGGCTCTCCCAATTGGTGAATGATAAATAAATAAATATAAATACATATAGGGACAAATTACACTGATTGAGCTGGTCCCAAAGTAAGTACGAGACTTGTGTTATGGGATACTAACTCGACGATACTATATTTTATAACAAATACATGTATAGACAAACATTCAAGACCCAGGACAATTTAAAAAATGCCCTTTTCCAACTTACCCTGACCAAGGACGATCCCCGGTACCTCTGGGTGGCGGACTAGCATGGTGACCACTACGCCACGGAGGTCGCCAATGATGATGAATGATGATGATACCCAAATGATTTGTCATATTTAACAATAAATTTAGGAGCAGCACAGCAGTGTCATCACAGAATATCTCACGTGCCATGTAGCACAATTATGACAATCATATTTTTTATAACCGTGTAAATAACTCAACTATTTTAACAATAATTATTAGTACTTAGGTAATGATCATTCCAGTAAGTTCTGCCTATGGTATTTCCGTACAGTATTACTCTTTGTAGAAATAATTTCCGTGTGAATCAATCTATTCACACATTTCCAAGCATGTGCGATCAAAGGAAACATCGTATACGTGTTATGCATTATGCAATGTTGGCATTCTCCCTACAGGCTTCCCTTTTTTCTTGTTCTAATGTGTTTCACCATATTTGCGTTCGACATGGTAAGTGATTAGACTGTACCTATTTATTTAATGGCCGATCGCTTGATGGGATATCCATACAGATCATTAATTTTAATCCCTTTTTAACCGATTTTCAAAAAAGAAGCAGGTTATCAATTCGTCGCGATATCTTTTTATGTATGTTAACCTATTATTCAAAGACACCAGGACCGATTTGGAAAATTCTTTTTTGTTTGAAAGGGTAAACCTACTTGCGAGGTGTTTCCATAGACATTTTATCAAAATCGGTTATTTAGTTTAGGAGTGAAGTCGGTTTTAACCTGTCTCTAAAGCTTTAGAGACAGGTGTGTCTTCAAATGCCTGACCGCTTTACTGACATGCATACCTAGGGCGAAAAGTCCTACATTAAGGCCTTAAACTTTGGTCAAAGCCATAGTAATTTCCCAAAAATATTTCTTCAGTATAAACAAAGTCTGTAGGACAAACAACATAGATAGGCGAAGTTCTCAAATTAATTTTAAGGCAAGGACACAAGTTGGGAGCGGCTACATCCGCGGCCAAACTTCAGCTAACCAACCACACAAGTTAGATGGTTTTTGCCCTCTTACAATGCATTAGGGAACAGTTGCTAAGACTTGTTCCCTACTTTCGCAGGTCTTTAGCTACCGAGTACGTCGTTGGAGATTATTAGCTTCTTTCGAGCGGCACATCAAAAAATGTTAACGCGGAAGCTCCTATTTAAAACATGAACGAAATTCTTTTGTAAAGAACACAAAGTACTGGTTTCAGTGACAGAATACAAAAAAAAAAACAATCTGCAGCACGCATAAAGATTGGTTTTAATTATTGAAATAGCTTCACGTAACTGAATATCGATTGAAATGTATAGATTTTTACTGTTATTTGGCTAATAATCTTCATTTCTTTTAAAAGTTTCTTTTATATCTCTAAAGTTCCACATCATACTTCACCAAATGAATATAGGATTGACTTGATACTAAAGGCTTTCAAATAAAATAAGAATTATCGAAATCGGTTTACAAGAGGCGAAGATATTGCGTAACATACATACAAAAAAACAGACCCGAAATATTAACCTCTTCTTTTTAAATTGATTAAAAAGACAGAGTATTTTTGTAGGGGTTTTCATTCATATGCAATAGCTCAGTTGTTAAGAGCATGGTCGTATCAAGATCAAGGTCGCTGATTCAATTCCCGCTCACGTAGTATTTTTTTACCATTTCTCATTTGAGCCGTCTCAATAGATCTAAACCTTTTGAACTAGAGTGGTTTTAAATATGTGTGTAGGTGTGGATATTATAGTGCAGTGATGTGCCAGCAGATACACAAAAACAAAGTGCCTTTCTCTTAATAGAGACAGTAAGAAAAGAGTCAATGGACACATTAGACAATAACGTATAAAACTAGGTCTATGTTAAATTACTTATCAGTCTGAGTTTAGGCCAGATTGTAATATTATTGGCGTACTTATATATTTATTTATTTAAGTAGGTACGGAAAGAAAAAAAATATTATTTCATTATTTCCTTTGAGAACAGATTAAGTGTCTGATCCATAGAGAATAGATTTTTTTGGACTGATCTAAACATACTGATATATATACACTGTGGTTTTAAGTAAGTAATAACTGTTTCCACGAAATCCAAACCGACTTCCATGTCATAACATCCATCATGCCGACTAGATACGCAAGATTTATACTCCGCGAAGCCATTATTGGAGTTTGTACCATAACACGTTCTATTCCAAATATTTCACGTTTTCCCAAGAACAACATAACTATGTAATAAAATGGATTCCAATTCAATACACGAAATGTCTCCCAGAGAAAAGTAAATATTATAAAATAATCTCTCGACTTTCGAGAGACGAGTAAAACCGTGAGAGCAGCTAGACAATAGCAAGTTGCGACTGACTTGAGCAACTTATCTGATGTATAAGTTAGCATAAAGTTATATTGTTCGTATAACTTTAGTTTCGATGACGTAACTGTGTGTGAAAAAGGTAGCACATACATGATAATGTTTATTTATAATTATTTGTGAAACTATTCAGTATTTTATAATGAACTAACGGCCTGACTAGACTACGTGCGGATTTGTATAAAAGAGATAGTTATAGTATACTATTTTAGTTTTATAGTAATACCTTCCCGAACGAATGCTCGTACATATTTTAGTAGTTTCCATGATGGACCTGAATTGACATATAGATTATAAGCGCACTCCAATTTATGGGACTAATTATGGATTGTACCAGGCACCCCTAAACAGTACTTTAAGATAATTCTAATTAGGCCCTAATTAAGAAATATGTAAGTACATTACGTTTGGTAAAACATAAAATAAATCTAATTAGTTACGGCAAACCAAAAAAAACGTGTAAGTAGATTTTTCGTACTTTTGACAAATCCAAAAGCAATCCTTTTTCATCATGGCTTTTCTAAATGTAATAAAAACACAAATAAACTGACTTATAACCGGGTGCTAGATATAATCTAAACTGATTAAGACTCGTCACCTAATACGGATGTTGACATAGAGTTACTCAACGCCAAAAAGAAATGAATGTTATGACTTTGACTAATACTTGGACGTGACGTGACCGGCGGAAACTGGATCACTTCCGACTACAAATATAACGGGACCAGAAACACGCTTTTGGGGTGTCAAAGCTAATAAATAGACAACACTCAACGTGCCACGCAATAAGCTTCGTGGGTTTAATGGACCAAACACACTCAAAATTGCAGTCATATACCATGTTGTGACCCTTCTGGCCAGCGTGGAGAGTAAAATTCTCACAAAAAATGCTGTCGTGCTCGTGCAGTGAAGACAGGAAGACCTGACTATGATGACCCTGTCGTGAAAGCACGTTGTATTAAATGTAAATCGCTTCAAATGACTCTGTTTACATAGTTTCTATCGAAGATTACTTTGTAATTGGTAAGTTCGTTCGTGGAACTGTGGTCTGCCAGGAAATGAAGTTTATTAATCGTAGGTAATAGTAAATAAAAATGTTGTACAAATGGGTGTTTACTTTTCAGATATACTATATGAAACGATTTATTACGTATATCCTGTCTCTACAAAAGTAATTTGGTACAAATAAAAGAAAATTGGTATTTTGCTGGATTCAAATTATTAAACTAATAAGGAAATATATAAAAGCTCTGGCAAATCTCGTCTGAAAAATATTGTACGTCATCATTTCTTTCAGAACACGAGTCTGATCAATAAAAGGTCAAATACCCAATTACAGAACGCAAATACCAAGCTCCTACGTAAAAAGTTCGCTTGTTATCTTTTCTTTTAAGTTATTTGCTCGGCGAAGCAACGATCTTAATTAGATTCGGTGCTAATACGGCTTAACGAGTTAGTAACAAAACTACTATACAAAGAAGTAAAGAAAAATAAATTGTTAGGGCGACACTCGAAAATCCCTGAAGAAAACCTATCTCGGAACCACGGAACTTAATTAAAAGTAGCAACAGGAGTGAGGAGGGGTCACCCATAGCCATTGTTTTGGAAGTATGTCACGGACGACTTGCAGCGCGGAACAAACTACGTTATAACCAGGATGGTAATTCAATCTGAAGTACGACAAAGGCCGTTGTGGTGACAATACGAGTATCGGGTTGCCAGGTTTATGTAAAGTGACAGAGCCGATCTGCGGAAGCGGATACTACGTATTGTGTGGACAATTTTAAGACCCGATATTTCGATAACAACGGTCTTATGTAACACACTTATGTTGACTTTAGCAACCACCAGCTATGACTTAAAGATATCTCATTAGGCGTAACTCCGCCGTTCGGAGGATCCAGGTTCGAGCCCCAACCAGGGTTGGAAAATGGTCTTTTTCAAATTTTCCTGGGTCGTACTTGTTTATCTATAAATATATTTATCATAAACTATATTGTTAGGTTAGTATTGTTAGGTTAGCATCCCATAACACAAGCGTAAGCTTACTTTGAGGCTAGCTCAATCTGTAAGAATCACCATCCAGTCTGTACCAGGATACCCACCCACAAGGTGGTCTGACGACCTGACCAAGATCGCTGGAAGGCGCTGGATGCAAGCCGCTCTAGATCGGTCATTTTGTAAATCCTTAGAAGAGGCCTATGTCCAGTAGTGGACGTTATGTGATTGAAATTATGATGATGACCTACCTAGTCTATATCCGTCTTATTATAAAAGCAGACTAACTTTGTAACTAGGTTTAAACCATTATCCGACCAAATCAAGTTGACATTTTCAGATGAGACAATGGCATATTACTAGATGTCAACTTGATTTCGTCGGATAATGGTTTAAACCTAGTTACAAAGTTAGGCTGCGTTTTATAATAAGACGGTATGTATCTAGTGGTACATAAGTTTAATCTATTGTCTAAATGCGTCGAAAGGTTTTAGGTAAAGGATTTAGGTTAATGATAAACGACAAATTAAACATTGACCCTCGTTAGAACACGATTAAACCATGTTAAACTAATTGATAGGGAATCGCAGTTCGAATTATAATAATTAGGAATATGATGCAGTCGGTTTCCAACAAATTGTTGTGATCGAGTCTGCTTCTATGATAATTGTGTTGAAATATTGAAATAATATTATAAGCACAAGTTACATGTTGACTTACTTATTTCACATCATGTCTTAAGATCTTTGTTATGTTAGACCGGTTCCGGTTGTTTCCGGCTTTTTCAACTTTTAAAGCTTTTTTTTCTTAAAACTTTTTCTTTTTTTTAAGTTTATCACGATTGCATTTAAGTGTATGTGTCATATTTGTAGTAGTCATCATATCTGCAATTTATACAAACTATTTTGCTTTTAGTTGGCAAACTCAGAAAGTTTATTAATGAATAATGATGCATACTTATTCATGTACCTACCACAAGAACACCCAAATTTTTTTTTTTTTATCAGACTTTTTCTTTTATCTTTTTATATAATAATAAGCAATCATCATATGTAATTTGATTATTTAATTGGTCATGCGTATTTCCAATTTCATTGTTAAAATAAGGTTAATCTCAAAACAGATTATGATTGCATCGTAAAGAGAACAAATATATATTATTAGTATTGTTTGTTATTAAATAAAAAAATATCTTACTGTCATACTATCTATACTAACAAAGACAGTACTACATAAGACCAAGTGACGTCGACGTACCGAGAAGCGTGTCGCGGACATAAATGTTGCCTCTAACTTATTGGTAAGTATGGCCACTGTACCACCAATGGCCATCAAACAGCCCGATTATAAATGACTTACATGACAAATACGGCGCATTGCGTGGGTAATTTCGTGGAATCGCCTTCAGAATAACCAATTAAGAGAACCGGCGCGGGCGCAGCGCAGCGCACCAAAAACTAAAGACCGTTATAATTACTGTTACAAAAATCTTGTTCATAGCGAATGTGAATTTAAAACAGATTGTCATCGACTGTTATTAACTGTGATGATAATTCGGTAAAATAATATGTATCTGAATTTGTATTGCATTTGTTTAAATATTCGAGATGCACATAGGAAACGCATTTATTGCGTTTACCTTGTGAGAACTCACTGAACTTTAAGAATTGTTTATAGATATATTTACAGACAGTGATGATAATTCGGTAAAATAATATGTATCTGAATTTGTATTGCATTTGGTTGAATATTCGAGATGCACATAGGAAACGCATTTATTGCGTTTACCTTGTGAGAACTCACTGAACTTTAAGAATTGTTTATAGATATATTTACAGAAATTACACAGAATTTTTACACACCTACTTGATATATACGCATATTATTCCCTAAATAACACAAGTGGTATATCATTTTTCGAAATTTTAACGCAATGCATTCATTTGCACGGCACAAAATTTCGTGACATCCGTCATGTCATGTTGTTCACCTACAATTAAATGAGCTGACAGCAAATTACTTGCTTACGTGCTTGCAATGCACAACTAAACATGCCATTCAACAACACTTCTAATGCTTAGTTCTACAATTATAATGAGCTAGTAAAACTATTGCCATCCTACTGCGTTAGAATTTATCATGAAAACTCAGTTTGGTTTGTTTTTTGTGTGTGCATGTGGCCAACACTGGTATCAGATTTTTCAGGCTGCCTAATGGCATCTGACATAGTTTGACAACTGCCGTACAATGATGACAGCCGGGACCAACGGCTTATACGTGCCTTCCGGAGCACGGAGGAGCTCAAGAAATGTTTATGCTACTTGTGGTCACCCATCCAAATGCGGACCACGCCCAATGAAGCTTTACTTGCAAAAGCACTAGTAATGCGCACTCCCGCTGGGCCACCGAGCTCCTCATTATCTATCTAAAACTCGTTATAGATAGATAAAACATAGTTTTTCATATTGTAGCTATTGAGTTGTATTACATAACATGACCAAAGATAATATAATAACTCACCTCGGGGAAAAAAAAGATGTTTCACGCCTGCTATTCATGCGTAAAAACTTGCTAAAAGCCACTTCTGGTCAGAAGAAGACGCAAAATAGTATATAGGTACTTAGTGCGAGAGCAAAAATAAACGTCTCAGATCACTGCATGCATGCTTGATACATATTTTGTAGAGCAGGATACGTTTTGGCTAATTCCTGTGATAATAGACTTTCTTTCTTTAACCACCCTCGATGTATAATTTCTGTTCATTAAAAGTATGATGCTATGTCAAGAATTGCGGCCGGACAGTGCACTTTACTTCAAAGCTAATTTTCTTTGATAAATATTTATGCGGAAAATGACGTTATTAGAATAAATAACCACAAAGGTTCCCGTCTATAAATAGCTCTGTAGCTCATGAAACAGAAAAACAGCATGATTCAGTCACCAGTGGCTAATTTGCGCAATGAGGACAATTAAACGATTCAACAAAACAGCCGTGCCCAAACAAACAAACTTAATTAAAATTTATTTATATAGTCATCATCGGGTCTTTTAGTCTCCACTGCAGGAGCACGACCCTCTCTGTACCAGACCAGCAAATTTGTACGAAAATACCCCCAGTACTACACAAATAAGCGGCCAAGTGCGAGTCGGACTCGCCCATGAAGGGTTCCGTAGTAGCAAATAACATAATATAAAAGTCTTGTAGTATGTTTTTTTAAATTTTTATATTTGAGTTGATTGAATGAAAGGTACATTGCCGTTTATGCTTTATGACGTATTAAAAAAAAAATACTTACTAGATATCGTTCAAACCAATTTTCGCTGGTAGTTTTCATGGTAATGAACAACATATATTTTATTTAGTTTTATCATTCTCTTATTTTAGAAGTTACGGGGGGGGGGACACACTTTTTTCCACTTTGGAAGTGTCTCTCGCGCAAAGTATTCGGTTTAGAAAAAAATGATATTAGAAACCTCAATATCATTTTTGAAGACCTATCTATAGATACCCTACACGTATGGGTTTGATGAAAAATAAATTTTTGAGTTTCAGTTCTAAGTATGGGGAACCCCCAAAATTTACTATTTTTTTTCTATTTTTGTGTCAAAACCTTAATGCGGTTCACATAATACATCTACTTACCAAGTTTCAACAGTATAGGTCTTATAGTTTCGGAAAAAAGTGGCTGTGACATACGGACGGACAGACAGACAGACATGACGAATCTATAAGGGTTCCGTTTTTGCCATTTGGCTACGGAACCCTAAAAAAGACGACTTACCGCGACGCTATCCTACAAGGAAAAAGAATATGTTAGCTAGGCCAAATTCTACTCGTAATTTAGAAATGTTTAACTCCGGACCGCTTGCAATATCAATAAAAGTCTATAACACCCTTCCAGATCTGCTGAGAGCAGAGAAGAAAGATGATCATTTTTTAAAATAGATTAAAAGCACTGCTTTTATATGAATTGAATTGGATTGAATTGTACTACTTGAGCCATACTTGGCCAGGGCAGCCAGCTAGTTTATGGGTGAATAAAGTCCGTCCATTATACTGAACAACTATAAAAATATTTTTTGTCTTTCCATACAAACTCAGAACAGCTAATCGATCCACTTGTATGGGGGGCCAGAAAATATTTTTCATATTTCAATATATCTTCCTTGGGAAAAGTTGTTCAAAATCATGTTAGACGTTATATACCTACCTGCGATTTGATCTTTCAACCTTTAATTTTATATTTCACTTCGATACATTCAGACAATATTTACCTCTAATCCTCAAAATTAATTAGGTATGTTCTATTTTAGAAAAGGAACAGGATAAATACAAATATTTATTTATAGATACTTGTATACAAATATATTTTTAGAATATGTATTTTCATAAACAATAATACACAGCTTCCGTGCATGGGGATCTTAATATTAAAACCGAACAAAAAAGGTATCGAAGAATTATTCATTTTCATTTAATTATTCGAAATTTCATCTACTGATAAATAACGCAGAAATATTTTCAAATTAAATTGGATATGCCAAAAATAACACGTCTAGACATAATGCTTGACTCGACCAAACAGACTTTGAAAGCGCGTAAGTAGATTTTGTTAGTAGAAAAAATATTCGCTTAAGAAATTCGAAAGCAGTACCTACATCCATACAGAATCAACCATAAGTGATCCTTTATTGAAGTCGGTTAGAGCAAAAATTAGTAACCTTTCACCAAATGTATCACGCATGTGATTTCTCATTAGTTAATTTAAATATGTTTACGAAATTTCTCTTAATCATCATTCCAATATCACAAAAACTGGATAAACACGTAAGATTACTCGAAGTGCCTAAATGAATGGTCGTTCTATACAAAAACCGATCTATTAGTGACTTCACGTTAGAAAAATGGCACCCACGTATTTGCTGCAAAAATTGAAGTACATAGGTGTTTTTTTGTTTGTCTGTCAGCACTCACGACAGTATCCCTTATAATGTGGGTATTGAAAAAGTGTGTCCTTTCTACAAAGAGAAATTGATTTTTTTCCCAATGACAATGGCTCAGATTACTGATAATAGCGTCCCGGTTACATAATAGATTCACCGCCACATTTTTATTCTTCCAACCGCACCTTAATTAGAAAGAAGAGTTTTAAATGGATTTAAAGAAAACGAGTAGGAGTATTAGTAGTAAGAAGACTACAGAAATGGTGGTTGAAGTGAGTAGTGATAATGTACGTGTGATAGCTTGACTCGAGGATCGATTCTCATATATTGATCTCGTACGATATTTGTAAAAAAACCTTCGTTTCAATTTGCAATCTGTCTCGTTTGGCCTTGACTAGTCCATGCAAAATATCAACAATATAGAATTTCTGTTAATCTCTATATAAGATGGATAAAAATAAAAGGCGCCAAAACAACGCCCTTCATTAGTGGAAATGACGCCCTTATATGCGCCACTCGTAACGTCCAAGAATGCAAGGATGTGTTAGTGCAAATACGCAGCCACCGACCTTGCCACCCATCCATAGTTCGCATACCTCGCTCGGGAATCCAGAGCAATCTCACATCTTGCTATCTATTTTGTTTGTTTTTGGTGTGTAAGTGACGAACACTGGAGACGGGAAATTTCAAGCTACCCAAAGGTATCCCATACAGCTTGGCGACTGCCATCGAATGATGCCTCTCGAAGCACGCGGCGAGTTTTGCGATATTTTATGGTTTCTTTTGGCGTAATCTTCCTAGCAGTGGTCGTTTCGAAACGCTAGTAGTTTTCATTTTAAAATAACCGACCAAGTGCAAATCGGATTCGCGCACTAAGGGTTCCGTACCATTTATCTATAAAAATATCGCGTTTGTTGTATGGGAGCCACACTTAAATACTGATTTTATTTTGTTTTTAGTATTTGATGTTATAGCGGCAACAGAAATACATCATTTGTGAAAATTTCAACTGTATAGCTATCGCGGTTCTTGAGATACAGCATAGTGACAGACGGACGGACAGATGGACAGACGGACGGACAGACAGCGAAGTCCAAGTAATAGGGACCTGCTTTTACCCTTTAGGTACGGAACCCTAAAAAACGACCTTTAATAAGAGATAAATTTATCCTACATTGAATAAAATATTTTTACTTTCACTTGTGGTCATCTATCCAATTGCCCATGACAGGGGGTGGTCAACAAACGACAGCGTCTGTAAAACGTACTGCCAGCGGGTTACTGAGCTCCATCCAATAATAGTTCGCATACCTCGCAACACAAGAATCCAGAGCAATCTCTACGAGTACCCAGCACTCTGCAAATTGAAGCGACCTTTTCCACTGTACAGTACATATTTATTCAGCGAAATGTTACCGCTCCATGATGTGCCATGCGAGGCGTGTTGTGTGCAGGGATAGCACAGATTTTTACTTTTGAAAAAGACAATAGGGTGTACCCTTTCACACTGCTTTCTTTACCCTCGTTGGGTTCGCCGTGTTGCTTTAGGTTCATTTTTGCATCCCCCCCGATGTGGTTCTCATCTTGTCGCGATGGGGGGGCTCAGTACCTGCGGTTGCCTCGGCCGCAGGGAAGCTAAGAGGAACCCATTGCCCGGGTTGAGGCTTAGGCCACCCCGGGCCCGGCGGAGGCCATTCCTGGAGGGAATGGCCTGGCTGTGGGGGAAGGGGGGTGACGATGACCCCCCTACCATCACAGCCGTGGTAGGGGTCGCGGGGGAAGAGGAGTGTCGGTGTGTCGTTGCCGCTCGCCCTATCTTCCGCGACCAAGCGCGGCCGTGGCGCTTGGCACGGCATCGGTGGGGCCGCAGGGGAAGAGGAGTGTCGGTGTTACGTTGCCGCTCTCCCTATCCCCTGCGGCCGGCTGTGTGGGCCCCGGTCGCCGTCAGGTGGACTGGGGCAGGGCCTGCTATCGCAGGCCCCAAATTATGAGGGCTGGTTGGACGGTGGAAACGGGATTCCATCGACCAACGGACAGCCCTCCGGAGTGGAAGGCAGGCGCGTGTGCATGTCAGCGCGCCTGTCCTTGGGCCAAGAGGCCAAGGCGGCGGTTACTCCGGCCCCTCTGATTCAGCAGAGGGTGCCGTGAGGCCGTTGGCGAGCCGGGGCCGCTTAAGGAGCGGCCGGCCGCGCCGGGGCTGTGGAGCATGGAGAAGCACACGGTCCCGGCCGATAGCGGCTGAGAGGTGACACCGCGGAGTTTTTAGTGGTAACACCACATAACCTTACCGGTGTCCCGTAACCGGTAAGGTATCCGAAGGGATTTTCTCCGCGTCAAAAAAAAAAAAGGTTTCTTTTTTGCATAAAAAAGGGACGGAACAGACTCGCAGGCAAATGGATGCAATTCAATTTACGCAAGCCAGTAAAAAAATAATAAAAATATAAGGATTTTTTATTTCTTCAAACGGAAGTTGTTTATTGTGATGTAACAATAAAGGTAGAATTATATCTTTAAACTATTGACTTATGTATCAAAAGTACGATGACTACATGGGGTCTATATGTATACGCCTCCGTATAACTAATAATAATTTATTTTTCTAATAAATTAAAAAAAATCGAGCCTTACCACAAATTGGTGTATGCAAATCTATAATTCGTGATCTTGTACTAATTTATTACATCAACTAGTGTGTGATTTGTCCCATTTAAATTAGGAAAGTTCATTTAAAGGACGTAATTAAGAAACATGAATAAATCATAATATTTACTCATATTAACCAAATATGAATAAAGTTGTTCCGTTATTATTCAGGTTTTTGCGTCTATGTTATCATGAGAATGTTATAGAAAGTGACAGATTCATCATTTGCATAATGGAGAATAGCAGTAAACAAAATGAAGTCGTATCAAAACTGCGCATTTCTCTACGTTATACTATGTTTTCCGTATTTTATATAGGTCGCACACTGTATTTAATTATATTTAAAATGATATACCGAGCGAAACATCAATAACGGCAAAACATAACATGTGAAATTTGTAAATATTACAAAAGTGCTAAATATCGAAGCAATATTACAATTTGTGGCATATAAATATAGAGCCAAATCTTTTTAGATAATTACGATGCTACGAAAAAATGTGTCTATTTTACTCGAAGCCTTAGCTGCTTTATTTCGCTGTAATGTTTTGAGAGAAGCTATCCACTACTGAATTTACTTTCACAGAGCCGTCATTAAATATAGCAATGAAGGACCCACATTATCAGGGTCTGATGGTCATTACTTCAGATGAATTCTAATTTAAGGTCCGATCCAGGGTCCCAAAATCCGGGCTCGGGTAAGGCAAACACTCAGCCGAAAGATTTAGGCGCTCTCCGAAATAAATTGGTCACCCTACTGGAGTAGATTCGTTATTTCGGAGAAAATCTGATTTTTGTTAGTGGACATGTCAACTACAGTTTTTGTTGAAAGGTTTTATTTTATTTTCTTTGAGAAAATTTGATTTATTGAATAATATAATATACGAGTAGACTACCTTCAGTCGTTCTATACATTCTTCCCGCACAGATCGTGAACGTCTATTGAGGGAATGAATGTTAACAACCTACTTGGCAAAAAAACGCGTTTTGATTTCCTTTTTACTTAGTATATTTCATTTAACTTTATTGTTCTGAAGGAATATACTTTTCACAAATGTTTTCTCCTAGGGATAAACAGAAACAAATATGCGGCGCAAAACAAACAACATATTGACATTATAAAATACTTCTATTTAACTTATACTAATATTTAAATAGCTATAAAAAGAACTAAATGATGATGACTTTGTGAAGAAAGGCAGTTTAAAATGTGAGTTTAAACTTTTCTTTTAAAAAAGAATTTGGTAAAAATTTCTCTGATGTCAACGATTAAAGCATTCCAGAGCCGTTGCGCGTTGGGCTTGAAGACAGAAAGAGTTGGACAAAAAAATTGCCCGGAAAAGGAGGATAAAGACGCATTTTTCCATCATTACGCCCCACCATTACGCTAAAAGGGGCATTTGAGCCTTACAGCCGATATCAATTCGTATAATGTAATTTCGCTACTCATCACTAGTGGGGGTTTTTAATTTGCCTAGCATAATAAACTTGTTCCTATTTACTTTACAATGCGGATTTTAACCTCAAAAGAATTTCAACGATAAAATGTCACGTGACACTGATTCTGATCAGCCAAGTCTGCGACAAACACGAAGAACAGGTTTTGCGGAAAGTGCGCTATAAATATAATATGGCGTTCCAGATGGAAATGACGTACCTTGAAACTTTGAAGTAACGGAAACCGTCAGAGAGCTTTACGACTGCTTGGTCTAATGTTTTACTGATGGCGTAGTACCTACAGTGTTTTTAAGTCTTTATCTGTAAAGACTACATGATCCAAAGGGCACGTTTTGCGTGATTATAACGTTAAGGTGAAAAAGAGGATCAAAATACCTTTTCCTTTTAACCGACATCCAAAAAAGGGGAGGTTATCAATTCGTCGCGATACTCGCGATCTATTTTTACGTAGGTATCACCGATTATTCAAAGACGCCTGGACCGAATTGGACAATTCTTTTTTGTTTGAAAGAGTATACTTGCGAGGTGGTCCTATAGAAATTTTATGAAAATCGAAATCGGTTTTAGTTTTTTTCTCTCGATCATTCCCTCGATCGGCTGTTACAATCTGCGCGGTAAGTGAAGCAGCAGTTAGATTTATTTTTCCTTTCTTCATGATCAGCATGGAAGAAAACAAAAATTTAAAAGTAATAGGATTTAGATTTACAGGCTTTGTAAATTAAGATATAGGTTGATTCAGATATGTAATTTAGACAGGCCGATGCTTGCGGGACCGAGGATTTGACCAGCGCTCTGGGCGGTACCTGGCTCAAAGGATATCCATAGCCATTCAAAGAGAAAACGCAGCAAGCGTAATGGGTACTTTTGAGCCGGGTACCATTCGGTAATGGATTTTTGTTCAATTTGTATTTGTTGTATTTTTTGAATTTTCTTCTTTTCTTAGGTTTAAAATAAATATTAATTTGTATAAGTGTATTTCTTTGAATAAATGTATTGAAGATTTAAACAGTGTTTGTTATGTGGCCGACCTAAACCGACTTTAATCGTTAACGGAAATTGCTAGCGCGAATGAGTCATTTGCACAGTCATTTGTCAAAAGCCTGCAAATGATTAATCATTCAACGCGAAATTTCTGGACCCGACAAATCAAAGAAAGATCTGAACTTATTTACTTCAGGTGTATATACGGATACTGAATCGTTAAATCCGCCATTGTGGATCAATAAGATTTTTATAAATAAATTATGAACAACAGATTTTTTGCTCTTTTAGTACTTGAAGAAGGCATTCAACAAGCGTGATTTTTTATAGATAATGTTACGGAACCGTTTGTGCGCGAGTCCGACTCGCACTTGGCCAGTTATTATATTATGAATAAATAAATAATGAAGAGATTGATGAGTTTAGATGAAGCAAAAGAGGTTTGTCAGGATCGTAGCAAGTGAAGGTCCATAGTCTCTGCCTACCCCTGCGGGAAATACGCGTGATATTATGTATGTATGTGTAACTAATAATATCTTTTACTCTAACACAACAAAACTACCTATTCAATTTCAAATGCTTTAATCCGTACACCCCGATCCTTGTTCGGAGATCTCAACATGAAGTTATAACACAAATGTCTTGGCCTCGTCTTGGCATCCCCCCGCAGGAAGGCAGGTGTGTCGCCAGCTGTTCAGTAACGGTCATGTGTACCCTCGCTATACGCATCAGAACCCAAAAGCATCCTTACTCCTTAGGATATACAGATCTAATTGGAGTAAACACCATTCGTATCCTGTCAATACTCATCAGAAACCAAAAGCATCCTTATCTTTGTAAGAATACAGATCATATTAGATTGGAGTATGTCACGTCTGGCGAGTTACTGATAATGATAATATAATTTCTCGGCTGTGTTAATTTCTAGTCTGTCTAACTATGTCTTGCTAAATATTAACCTTTTGAAGCCTTCACCGGCTTTCTTTTTTATTTACAATGAATAATACTTCGAAGGTTTTCCTCTGTTTTAGGTGGGTAAAAAGTTTTGTAGTGGAAGATATCGTTCCAGAAGTGTTCATGAAACTACTTAGGCCTTTAGAAAGCAAGAAAAAAACTCATTTTGTGTATCTTCTTTTTATTTTAAAATTAATTTATTTTTCTTTAAGGCCCAGCCTAGGCTCTTGTCGGTCCATGTATCACTGTCGTCCACAAGTTTTAACCGCTCAGTATGATTTAAAGAAAAACACTTTATTTATCTTATTTCTTCTATCTTTCACTAAACCATCCTAAGTAGCCAATAGTGGCCCAACTTTATTTTTCCTACACTCTGTAATTAGTTTAATTAGTAAGATTTCATAATCATTATCTAATTGCCTATGAATGATCATTAACTAATAATTGATCTATAAGCAAAACAATAAATTTTTGCATTAAATGTTATCTTTTACTTTTATATAGATGACTAGTTAATGGTATAGCATTGTGTTGAAGTGAGGGCTGCATCGGTTATCAAACTAACGTCAATATAGTATGCGGTCTTTGTATGAAAATATGTAATTATAAATAATCCATTGTCACGCGCGATGTACTTAATTCGTAATGAATGAATAATTAATAATAATTATGCTGCATTACGCATTAATAATAACAGTATGTGCATTGCATACCTTACGACATAATGTTCAACATACTTTACGATTGGAATCTTACTCGTAACGATCGATATTTTCTTCTTTTTTCTTATTTCACTAATCGGTTGTAGCTTCTACACCACAAATCATAAACCTTGAAAGGTATACCACATCAGCTCTCTATCTAAATAAATACACCAATCGTACATATAGTTTACATGTATGTTACATCATTCAAGACTCATGACGATGTTTCCATGCTTATTTTTCTTCACAATCGATGAAAAGCACCGCCTTATCAAATATTTACGAATTAAGTTACCATCGATTTCAGTTCTATTTCTAGGTTTTCTACGTTTCAAACTTTATTTCTTGGTGTAATTAATAAAATATGGACGGCCCTGGCAGAGCTTGAGGTCCAGCTTCAAGGTCGCGTCCTTCAACTTGCCTCCATGCGTGACAACGAATCGACCGACTTTCTTTCGATTAAGGGATCCGTTTCCGAAATATTTGTTTTTTTTTGTGCAAATTTTTGTTAGAGTCAAGTGTCCCCCACTTTATCTGCCAAACGGTTGTATAAATTGTATATAGACGAAGTTTAAAGGAAAACTAAAAATGCCAAGTAGGGTTTATAAATTAAAAATTATAGGCGACCAACTTATAAAATGTACTCGAAAAAGGAAACCTTCATACATACAAAACCCTACATTGCGCGTGGCCCAACTCGCACTTGGCCGGTTATTAATTAGTAACTACTCGTCTTTGGAGTTATCACGAAGTTTTTACTTCTGGTTCATTTAGAATAACTCAGATGGCAGATCCGGAAGCAAGCACTAAGATCCCATTTCTTCGGGATCTGCCTTCCTCATTCTATTATATTTATATATCCTACTAATATTATAAACGCGAAAGTTTGTAAATATGGATGTTTGTTACTCTTTCACATAAAAACTATAATAAATGGATTTTATAATAATAATATAGCTTATACATCAGAGTAACACATAGGCTACAATTTATATAGATATTGTGTGATCCTGCGCAGACAAAGTCGCGGGCACCAGCTAGTTTAAATATATTTTATAAGTACATAAGCAGGATTTTGTGCCAGGTCTCTTTCGAAATGAGGTTAGGTCCTCTTTGCTCTCCTCTTTCCCTCTTTGGATACCCTCTCCTCACCCTCTCTTCATGGATTTTCCTGACAGCGTTTTTTGTTCGGCAACTGTAGGCGGAAATCTATGTATATCCATTATAAGACTAACAGTTTTTAATTACCCGACTTCTAATAAAGGAAGAGGTATTTTTTATGTATGTCACCGATTATTCGAAGACGCCTGGGCCGATTAAGAAAATTATTTCTAACAAATGTTTGAAAGGGTATACTTGCGAGGCAGTCCCATATAAATTTTATCGAAACCGGTTGTGTAGTGAGGGAGGTCGGTTTTTAGTTTTAAAAAATTATTTAGCATATAAAAATGTGACGACATAGAAAGGACTACCTTTGACTGTGCTTGGAGTGGACATTAGGTAGAGTCATAGTCATGACTCTACCTAATGTCCACTAAATAAAATAAATAAATGACAATGGAATTATGATAGATAATTCATGTTATTTATTATGAGACTTACCGCAATTGCTTTGTTTTGAGCTAGATATTTTAATAACCTTACTGCTGCGTCATGGTCACTAGTAGAACTCTAGCTCTACTATATAGTGAGATTTTTGTCTAGATAGATCAAAGGACGAACTATCAACAATACTTGCACCTTAACGCACTACGATAATAATAAGTAGGTACCTATTACATAATTTCTCATCAATGCATTCGATTGAGAAATCCCATACCTTATCTGAGACCGATATAATAATAAATTCGTGGTAAAGTTATGAAAACAGGCGTATCGCTGTCGAGCACCGCGCTCCGTTGAGAAGTAACAGATGCCGTGTTTATGAGATCAGATGCAATTCATGCAATTAACATTAATTGAACGACCCGTGCCTTCTGAGACAGATGCAACTCTTCACTCGCTGTTCTGTTTATTCTTTTTTTTTACTTATTTTCTTTGTTTTCGTTTTAATGTATCAGAAGTGGAACGCACCAAATATCGCACCTTGGCGGAGACACCGCCGTGCGTGTCTATGTCTAGAGTCTAGTGTAGACTAAACTAAAAGTAATTAGGTTGCAACAAATGCCCAGTGCCGTATGTTTAGAGTTTCTGACGTAGAATCGGACAACTATATCACTTTCTGTGGATGTAGTACATTTAAAAGATGGTTGACTTAGGCAGCAAGCCGTTTACTTAAAAAAACTTTCGCAAAAATGAATTCTCAAGGTAGTTTCTACTCTTTTTCACTACGTATGGTTATTGGTATCTTTGGGTAACTATTACTGACAAAAATATTGACATCATCATCATCAGGTCTTTTTAGTTTCCAGTGCAGGAGCACGGCCCTCTCTGTACTACCAGAGCCATAGTCGGCCAGAGCAGCCAGAGGATTGGGCCTACTCTCTCTACGCTTGCCAAACGGATTGGAGAGGCCTCATTGATGTTTATAAGCATTGTTTAACTTGTGAATGCTAAGTCGCCTTCTAAGACGTCCACGGGAAGACTTGGACTGGTCCTATTCTACTCTGCTGGCGATACCACACGGCAACAAACAAATATTGACATTCTTACATTAACAATTGTTTTTGTAGAAGACAAAAACCGGAAAGCTTATCTCAGGCTCCGAAGCAGTACGAGTGCAGCTAAGAATGTAACCACGCGCTAAGATAATAAGAATATCAAGAACAAAATCAGACTATGATATGGTACCTATACGATCAGGCTATTGAAGGTGGTCCTCAACGATGCTAAAGCAGTGTGAATGTTGTCTGACCCTTGGGATCCCTTTATCCCCACGGTCAGACGACATTCACACATCGTGAAGGGTCATGAACCCCACTAATATTACTAGTAGTTCGCCACGAACTTAGACCTCGCGATTATTATTTCAGAATGATGTACCTGATTTGGATGAATTATCGGTGCAGGTTTACCGATATGCGGATTCATGGTTGTGACCAAATTTCCAAAATAGTTACCAATCACAGCCCTTTCTTCAAATGACTTTCGATCTAGCTCTGAAATGTCAGGAGCTCCTTCCAACCATACAATCCCATGGATATGAGGTCTACCGTGATGCTGAAATTTAGTTCTGTACCAGTAGTCTTTAACCGAAAAATGACCCATCATTTTTCAAATGACAAAGTCAGCTCGTTGTTGGAAAAACCAGAAAATAAATGCTTATTTGTATTACCATGGCTCTATGCCGCTGCTCATTGGTTTCTTACTCTCTTCGTAAAGCTACTTCGCGGGCTTTGGTTGCTGATGATCTTTTGTTAGTTCGTAGCATAATTACTAGAACACTTTTTTGAAGTGAAAACTTCTTTAGCGGCGTTGTGCACTTTTTTGGAATGGGTAAAAAATTTAAACTAGCGTCAGGACACGTGACCTGATCGAAAATTCGTAAGACGGCGCAGAGGGCTTGCGCGAATGTTCGTGTGTGTTTATGTTACAGCGTGCTAATAAAATGTCATGTTTGTGTACGATAGCCCAATAAATAAATATTGTATTCTACCACATAAATGAGAGTACTTTTATAATTAAAGCAATTGATAATTAAAGCAATTCGTGCAAAATATTCCCTAACCATTCCAAAATATCAAAAATGCACAACGTTAATATTCAAGTTTTCACTTCTGCCGGCACTCCCAGAGTGAAACCCGTCGTTTTTTTTTAATCGGTTAAATATGATAAAATTTATAGAAATACATATCAATTGAAACTCAAAATAATAACCATAATAGTTATTCAGAGAAATTATTTCGTGGACCCCAGAGGAGATATGTATTTTTAAGAAAGTTGTTCAGTAACCCGGACTGAATTCACCCTTAAATAGTTTCAGTATATTTTGTAAGAAGATTTGTATTGTATATCCGTCACGGCTTAGTCAGCTAGACTTCGCGAGTCACCCTAAACCCGTTTAAGTATAACGTATAAAAATTTGTTCGGACAAAAAAGTTGTTCCAATAAAAAAATATCGTTTTTATAATGGCAACAAAAAAGTCTAATGACATTTTTGAAAATATTTTGAAATGGCGGATATGTGACCGTTTTAAAGTTTGAAACCCCCATATTTTCGCCATTTTGAAAAATTTCTAAAAACTGGCTCGACAAAAAAATTCTATTTAGTTGCTGAACCTACTTACAAAATTTCAAGAGAATCGGTTAAGAAATGCGACCTGTAGGCGAGAACAGACAGACAGACAGACGGACTAAAGAATTTTTGGCTAATCTCGAAACTGAGACGCTTCGCTCGCTCGGTCAATAAATGCGAAAGTTTGTACCTAGGTATATTTGTTTGTTTGTTACCTCTTCACGCTTCAACCACTGAACCAAGATGAAATTTGATATGGATATAGTTTGATACCCAGGGAAGGACAGGATAGTTTTTATCCCGAAATTCCCATGGGGAGCGAAGCCCACGGGCACAGCTAGTATTTTTATAAAAACATATTACCTATGTCGTGTAGACTCAGACATTTTTTGAATTTTATTGGCCATTTTCAAACAAGTTGGAAAATGGCCTTTTTCAAATTGTCCTGTATCATGGATGTTTGTCTGTTTATGTATTTTAAAATATCGTATCCGATAACACAAGTCTAACTTATTCTGGGGCTAGCTCAATCAGTGTGATTTGTCCCTACTTATATATTTATATTTATTTATTTTTTAAACATGTATATTGGATGTTATAATAAATGGTTAAATACAGTTGATACCGAGCAGTTCTTTTATATTTGACACCCAGCAACAGCACTAGGAAGGGTACCCATTCTCATTTGATGTAAGTATATTCTAATATTTTTTTATTTTTACATATCTGCCATTTGCAGTTGCAGGGTTCCGCTCGACTTGGCGGCGGTGGACGTGGGGAGAGACACTGCAGTGTCATCGCCAAGTCGAGAACTGCATAGTTAACTAAATGTATGAAATACGCATAATATTATATAGTTTTGTGTACATATTTATGTACTTAATAACAAACACCCATCTATATCTAGGTAGGTGCTTATATGTATATTTTATTTTGATGTTTAGTGTGTCTTTATGATTTTTTACGTTGTATTTCTAAGGTACTTACCTAATAAATGTTTAAAAATAAAATTATGAAAGTGCCTACTTGCTCTACTTAATTATTTTGTAGGGTGAGATTTATTTATTATTTTCTATTTACTCAACATATATAATAACTTTTTAAAAAAAATAATAACCGACTTCAAATCGAAATGCACTAAAAAGCAAAAAATAATAATTATTTATATCAGATGACCCTGAAGTTCTGGGTAAAAAATCTCTATAATACTCATTATTTATTTGGAGTCGGTGCCAATCTTCCTGCCTCAGAGTCCAGTTCATGTACGAGTAATACCACGTCGTAGCTCCGTAGCTCCCAAATCGATGAACCGAATTTGATTTTTTCTTGTTACAAAAGTAATTCAATCGAGAGTGTTCTTTGCTATAGAGCTCTTTTTTGAGTTGTTGAGACTTAGGCAATTTTTAATTAATAATTACTAATGTAATATTATTTGCAGATAAAATGCGTTTTTCACATTATTTCGATTCCCGTGGCGTATTCTAAAGTACTTCAAGAATGATTTCAATGTTAAATAGGTACTTAGATTGGCACCGACTCCAAATAAATAATGAGTATTATAGAGATTTTTTACCCAGAACTTCAGGGTCATCTGATATAAATAATTATTATTTTTTGCTTTTTAGTGCATTTCGATTTGAAGTCGGTTATTATTTTTTTTAAAAAGTTATTATTTTACATCTTTTAGCAGGCAGAGAACTAAGCTCATTGCATTTATTTATTGTATGCTGAATGTTTTTTTCTGGAAATAATAAATAAATAGTTATCAAACTAGCCCGAATGGCCCGATCGGATCGCTCGACAAATTTCAACCTTATTATATTAACATTTAAGCAGAGTTCATTAAAGCGGACTGGGTCATTGACCTTGGTCTGCGAGGTTACCAAAAATCACTTAAGCCGGTATGTTGAATGCAATTTGCCTGTCGTGCGCACACCGTTGAAACTGCAACACGTTATGCTACTGTTCTCTAAGTACCTAGTATCTGTTTCGGTTTAAACTTTCAATGCGTACCTTCTTAACCTACGTTACTTAAAATTTAATATGAATAGCAAGGAAAATGCGTGTGGCTAAATATTTTAGAACTTTATAAAGACAAACATATTCTTTAATAAGTTATTAAAATCTTCTGGTTTTAAAAATAACATTATATTCATTGTGATTTTTTTGTAGCCTTCTTTCGTCCAATATCTTCTTTTATTTCTCATAATAGACATTGTAGCAAAATAAAAGATGTCCGTAGATCCAGCGGGACCCTGTAACTGATGTAATTAAGACCTATTTAGTCTAATTAGTACCCATTTCTACCTATCAGTTTGAATATGTTTAAATTTCTACCTAAACATATTCAAACTGATAGGTAGAAATGGGTACTAATTAGACTAAATAGGTCTTTTAAATTAAGGAATTTCGGTCTCCAGGTCCAAGACCTTTTCTCAGATCTTAAAAAAATTTTACATGGGACCAACCTTGCAAAGCATTCTTTAAAAGGACACATATATTTTTTAAATCTGTTCGTATTTGACGAAGTTATGAGGTAACATACACAAATATTTGAGCTACAGTTGTCTTTTTTGAGGTATTTCGGTCTCCAGGTCCAAGACCTTTTCTCCAATCTTAAAAAAAATTACATGGGACCAACCTTGCAAAGCATTCTTTAAAAGGACACATATATTTTTTAAATCTGTTCGTATTTGACGAAGTTATGAGGTAACATACACAAATATTTGAGCTACTTTGTCTTTTTTGAGGTATTTCGGTCTCCAGCTCCAAGACCTTTTCTCCGATCTTAAAAAAAATTATATGGGACCAACCTTGCAATGCATTCTTTAAAACGAAACATATTTTTTTTAAATCGGTTCATATTTGACGGAGTTATGAGGTAACATACATAAAACATATATACACGTCGAATTGATAACCTCCTCCTTTTTTTGAAGTCGGTTGAAAATTTAACAAAATACTTACAACTGGACACGTGGCATTCATTCAGGACACACTGGTAGATAATCCAGGACTCCAGTTCGATCATCGTAGAAGCCGTCATTTTCACACAAAAATATTTTTATTCACACAAGTCAATAAATAAAAAATCAAGCGTTTTATCTTCCTAAACACTAGCAAAATTCACAGATTCTCTACAAATAATTCGTCGATGTAAAAAGCCATTGATTTTCAGTCAGGAAATCATTAATTTTGAATACGATAATATTACGCGGAAAATACAAAAAGAGTGCGTTGTTTTGATATCACCCACACACATTCACGAGCTAAATGATTTGATTGGGTCTTGCAAGGCATATTGGCTGGCCCGCCCGTCAAATCCGGAAGTGTAGTGAAATGTTGCCATGTAGACAATTATTTTCCCCGATTCTGTTCATTATTTATTTTTAATATCATTAGCAGTAAAGTAACTCTTGTTCAGAGTTTATCGAGTAAAGAAAAGTTGTTTGATATGTTTTTGTGTGTTTAAGTGGCCAAAATAGGTGTCAGATTTTTCAAACTGCCTAAAGGCATCTGACATAGCTTGACGACTGCAATACAATGATGACAGCCTGGACAAACAGCTTATACGTGCCTTGCGAAGCACGGAGGAGCTTGAGATATTTTTTATGTCACATGTTATAAAAAAAATTGGTTGCCTGTAAAGTCGGTATACGGGCGAAAGTTTTACGTGACAACGACTTTTTATGTCTGTCTCTCTCGCTCTTAGGCGGGCTAACCATGCCCGAGTGGAAGGGACGCGTGCCTCTCACTCGCTCTCATTGTGAGCGCATAACGTGAGCGGAGCGTAACGCAGTTTCTTGAAGTGTCACCCGGCAAACCAATTTATAAGACGTTGTCACGTCAAAATTAAGGAGAGGAGATCGAAGTACTTATTTAGACTGTATAAAGAAATTGGTTTATTTTCCTTGGTGCGTGCCATGCCAACTCATTACGTTATGTTACATAAAAGTAACAATTATAATTTTTTCGTTGTTATCCATGATCTAATTGCAAAATCAAACCTAAGAGAATTCAAGACCAAACAAATCTCCATGATTTAATCGAGCCAAACGTTCCTTTGAACACCTACGAGCCTGCGGTAGCCAACGCCAAAGAAGGCTCGTTGGCGTTCGTTGGCGCAGTGAGTACCTACCAGCATTACTAAAGTGCTCTGAAAACATAACACTCTTTTTGGTCTGTAATGTAAGAAATAGGATATCAAATCATTTCCTCTTATTTAGGTAAAAAGTTCCACAATGGCAAGAAATTAAGACCACCATAGACAACAAATATAGTGCTTAATGCAATAAAAATATATATCGATATCGATATCCAGAGGGAAACATTGATATACAGCGTGCTTAGTATGGTTTTGTAAGTTTTGTAACTCAAAGATCTGGAGTGCTATTAATTATTGAGGGACTCCCTGAAACACAAAACGTGTAGTTTTTCAACTCACCGCTCGCGTAAAATACAAATTGATCGTATTTTTGAAACCTACGTGTCAGCGGAAAACAATATTGTTTTACGCAGAAAAGATAATTTGTTTATAAAAGCAACGTGAAATGGAACGCATTTCCCATGATTGGTTTCGATGACATATCTACGCTAAAAATGTCAAAATTACGAGTGGTCAAGACCACTCGTTGCAAAACCTTCACACGACCGATTCAAGAATGCGCCCGTTTGGAACGCTTGCGCAAACCATTCGTAATGTGACAAGTGATTTGAAAAACTCGTCTCCTGAAGTGCTATTTTTGTAACGCGGAGTCACCTAAACGAATGGATTTTCCATAAAAAAAAATCGTTCGTTTACTGACTCCGCGTTTAAATAGCACCTCTGTCATTTTCTCCCTCTGTAAAAATATACATGAACGGTATTTACAACAGTGTTTTTAATGTCTGCTAAGAATTATATTAATTTAAAATTTAAGCACGCGTTTTGTGAAATAATTGCGTTAGATAAAGGAATTACATAAGTACTTAATAATTCCTATGAAAGAATGCTGCTACTGAAAGTATCAAAAAATATTAAAATAAAATGTTATTGTTATCAAAATAAATGTGAGTGAGACTAAAAGACTGTGGTAGTGAAGAATTTTTGAAACGCGAATTTACTAAACGAACGGTTTTTTTAATGGAAAAACATTTGTTTAGGTGACACCTCGTTTCAAAAATGGCACTTCTGATGATGATTACAGGCTGTATCTACCCGTTGTATGGGAACATACAAATTGACAGGTCTAAGTGTGTATTTTTTGCTGGCAAATGTTTGTAGACCTACTTAATTAGATGTTAAAATGAGCAATCAGACATCAAATGCGATGTCAATATACGAGCACCCTCATACATAAATAGAGAGTAGGTATCTTTGACTGCTCATATAAAAGCCAAAACTACTGATTTCGGGGTTGGTCTCGGAACAAAAGATATTCGTATCGAAGAGTTCTTCGATCCCCCATCAACTTATTATAACATTTCCCGCAAAATATTATGCCGGGTATTTACCTGTATCTACCCGTTGTAAGGGAACATACAAATTAACAGGTCTAAGTTTATATTTTTTACTGGAAAATGTTTGTAGACCTAATTAGATGTTAAAATGAGCAATCAGACATCAAATGCGATGTCAATATACGAGCACCCTCATACATATATAGAGAGTACGTATCTTTGATTGCTCATACAAGAGCCAAAACTACTGATTTTGGGGTTGGTCGCGAAACAAAAGACATTCGTATCAACGAGTTCTTTGATCCCCCTCCCCCATCAACTTATTATAACATTTCCCACAAAATAGTATGCCGGGTATTTACCTGTATTTACAAGTAGTGACTAGTAATATTTCACAGTATCGATGTCGATTAAATCGAATGACATTTCACATCTCTAACAGAACTGTCAATGTCATTTTACGTCATCGTCTGTTGTCTATTGACAGTCAGCGTTGCCAGAACGTACCAAAAGGTACGGTTTTCCGTACTTTTTATCACACAACCGTACTTCAACCGTACCTCAGTGTAGACCGTACTTTTTTCGTACTTTTTTATATTAGGTAGGGAGCGTCCATTAATTACGTGAGTGTTCAGGGGGTGGGGCAGGGTGGTCAAGCGAAATCTCATCAAATCTCGACCAATATGACGTAATTTAATTCGTTCAAAAAATTATGTAATGATGTGAAAAAATCTGATCAAATTAATCATTATTTTTATAAATATATTAAAACCCATGAGTAGGTTTGAAGTTAAGTTACTCAGTAACTCGATCGATATATCGAAAACGTAGTTCCTGATTTCTTATTTGTTGATAAATTGAGACGCGCAGTTCAAGGAATAGTATTTATAATGTTATATCTGAATGGCGCGCCGCCACCCGCTAAGCAGCACAAGTAAGAGCCGAGTAATAGCTACGCACGGACTGAAGTGCCATTTATGAAACGCGGAGTTACCTAAACGAATGGTTTTATCATACAAGAAACCGTTCGTTTAGTGACTCCGCGTTTGAAAAATCGCTCAACTGGTTCCAGCTTGCTTTTCGCACAAAGGCTCAGCTAATGTTTTCACTTATCTCGAAAATTCCTTAAAAACGCCTCAGGTAATTAATGGAACCCCTTATTGATTTATTTTTCACTTCAAACTACAAATGGCAAAAAACAAAAAAACATCGATTTCTCTCAATATTTCGAATAATGCATTTAAAAAAGAGATTTTTCTTCCTACAAAATAAGACTTGGCTTGTTTGGCTGTATGTTTGGAGTGTATTCCTTGCTTTCCTTTGAAGCAGCAAAAAAAAAAACAACGTACCATGAAGTTAAAAACCGTACCTTTTCAGAAAGCCTACCGTCCTTTTTTGGGAAATCATACTGGCAACACTGTTGACAGTATTTTTCGCAACTGCTTCAGCTTCGCACAGTAGAAAGTGGTCTATTTGTAAATATTGCAAAGTTGTAAATAACATCAGTGTTTATGTTTTTCGAAGACAGTTCTGTGATTTTAAAAGGTAGTGCAAGTTTTTTATGGATATAAATCGGTATTAGTGAATATCAGGACAGCAATAAGGTGAATATTCTTTTTACGTATATATTTTTATGAACACCTGTGATCGCATGTTCACGTAAATTGTCAATTTGCTCCAAGGCCGTATCTTTTTCAGGTTTGTATCACTTGGATACTTGCTTTACACCACGAATATGTAATATTTCTTTTATTTTAGGATGTCTGCGTTAGGTATATTTATATTCAACCTTGAGAAAAACGTAGCAGTGTCATCGCCTAAAATTCATTGTAGGTACCTATTTATTATATTCAACCAAAATTCAAATCACAAGAAATAATATTTACCTAATACTTATATATAATAATAGTATGAACCTATACATTGGTATTTTACAGAAGATATTCATATCTTTTTTAAATCGTATCCATGTATCTACATAGTGCTTAAAACATTAAATATATCAATGGACAAAAACACATGATTTATGTTAAAAACAAGACTTATAGAAGAAACCTTTTTTTATGTCTAATGTTTAAAATAAAAGTTTATTTATTTATTTAACTTTACTAAAATACTTACTAGTAAAAGTTACACCCTTTGTATGATCCTTTGATCACAGACAGCCTATTTGCATTACAAATATATATATTTATAATGCAAATATACATTATATATCATTTTCATTTTAGCTTTTAAGAAAAGTATTGGATTACATTTTCTTGCATTTAGAGTTTTCTTCATTCTAGTGTGCTTCTCAGCTCAAAGAAATTGATCAATAATACTGGGATATACTTACATAGGGAGGTGTACAAATAATGTATTGACATAGAAATTGTGACTCTCGAGTCTCGTAACCTTTAGGCACCTAGCTCACTATAGCCACGATCACCACCAGTCATGGTGTTAGCCCACAACCTTGGTTGAGAAGCTACGGTCGGGCTGCGGCCAAGTGTGCCACAATACAGCTAGACGTAGGTTGCCAGCAATGACCAGTCATACAAACCTGGTGTGTGGCCTGTGGTTGTTATGGCCAAGTCTACTTTGTTCATATGGTTTCTTTAGTTCTGGTCATTGCAGCCACTGCTTATGGTTGTGGCTATCTAGTGAGAGAGATGCCTTAACTCTGTCTGCCCCATAGCATACAACATGATCTTGATTGGTGTCGATGGTTTATTTGTTTAAGTTTATATTCTTTCAGCCCAATATTGAGCTGCTCTCTACTACTGGAATCGTCAGTAGAACATGATTGTAGTTGTACATTTGTATTTAGTCTTAATCCGGTTTTCACATGATACTTGTGGACAAAGCCCTCCGCAGAGTAACATGATATCTTACATGCATGCAATGTGGTTTCACATTCAAGTGCAAAACACCTTTGTTGTATCATTTCTCAATTTAATTTTTACTAGCTTTTGTTTAGCTTTATCTGCATTTTTAAAGGGTACTTGACAACCACAAAATATGCAATAGTACTAAAGTATAGAATGATGACTTGTGGAGAGAAAATTTGCTAAATTAAACCCAGTTACAGTGTAGGAAAGTCTCATTTAGTTTGTACTCCATACTTAAGACTTCGACTATCTAACCTAGTGTGCGCTGAACAAGCCAAAGTGTACCTTACTTCTGCAAAGCTATGGTCCATATCCCTTTTTCTTAAATTTATAATAAAAACCAAAATTTTTAATCTTTGTAAAAATTCTAAATACTAACTATGGTTTGTAACAGAGCGAATTATTTAATATTTGACATTTGTTTATCTTACAAATTGATTTCCTATTTGTTGCGTCACTATCTCCGACATACTTTACTCGCATTTTGTAGTATTTACCTATGATAAGCTGATAAGAAGTAATCAGTCAAGTATGCATCATGTCAAGTATTGCTTTCGTTAGTCAACAAAACATTTGATGCATGGAAAGTGCAATTATTTTAACTGACTTCCAAAAAAGGAGGAGGCTATCAATTCGTCGCGTTTTTTTTTTATGTGTGTTCACCGATTATTCAAAGACGCCTGGACCGATTTGGAAAATCTTTTTTTGTTTGAAAGGGTATAATTATACTTCTCTTCTTCTTATCGTGTCTGTTAGTGATTTACACTAGTGTCAGAGTTTTTAAACCGCCTTAAAGGCCTCTGGTTTTAGGTAACAACCAATGTCAAACACAGTGACCGGGACCGACGTCTTAACCTGCCCTCCGAAGCACGGGTCATCTTACTTATCAGACAGTCAGGTGATCAGCCTACAATGCCCTAACCAAACTAGGACAACAACACAAAGTCGTTGCCCCTGCCAGGAATCGAACCCGCGACATCCGGGTATGAACCGAACGCTCTAACCACTACACCACGGAGGCAGTTATACTTCTTATACTTCTGAGGTGGTCCCATATAAATGTTATCAAATCAGTCTTGTGGTAAGAAGGTGGAGTCGGTTTTCAGTTTTGAATAATTATTATTAAACAATGTTTATTCACAGATATTATTAGATATACATATTAGTGAGATAGTGAGGATTGAAACGAGATGGGGGAGACATTTGTAAAACAAAAAAATGCCAATTTAAAAAATATATATTTTAAATCCCCTTTTTCAACTGTGTTGAAAACGAACTTTTGATTTAGTCCTTATTTCCTGATAGACCTTACTCTAAGCTATTAGATAAAATACCTCTTTCGAGAATGTAATTAAATATGTATTTTTTTTAATAACAGAACAACATAAGTCACTGTATTATTTGATTGCAAACATCCTGGATCTAGTCGATTTATATGTTTGTGAGCCACGACACGGGCTAAAATGACAGAGACAGACACAGATACTCTCGTTGATCAAATCTGATCGTAAAAAAATATATTTAACAAAATCTTATATCCGTTCACAAACTTCGTTCAATTTAGGTCAGTGTGTTACCAGTTTCATTACCCTAAGATTAGAATAAGCGCAAATTCAATTCGGGTTGTGCGAGCGCGGCCTGAATAACTTGACCATTTACTGTTGACATACATACATACATAATATCACGCCTGTTTCCCACAGGGGTAGGCAGAGACTATGGACCTGCACTTGACTTGACAAAGCTCTTTTGCGTCGTCTAAACTCATCAATCTCTTTTGCAACATACCCTTCGGTTAATTGAATTCTGGTTGTGCGAGTGGGCCCTGAATAATTGGACGTATTACTGTTGATTTTTAGAATGTCTGCAATTTGGTCGCAGAATGTTACTGACTGTACTTTACTGTATAGTTTATGGGTTACACTTCAAAGCTTGATTAAGTAGAGATTTAGCAGAGCGGTTGTTGTGTTTAGTAGGTAAAATACGACCATTTTCTGTGACTAATGGCTGAATACTCAAAGTCATGAAATACTGGTATACATCAAACAACCTGCGCTTGAGAGCTCAAACTACTGTACCAGTCTAAATAATTTATTTATTAAATCTTTATTGACCAGAATGGTACAAACAAAAGGTGGACTTAATGCTAATGCATTCTCTACCAGTCAGCCTTTAGGAAAAATTAAATAAATTAGTTAATAATATTGCATTAGACAGGGACCAGCGTGAGCTTTTTAAGTTTTCCGCTGGAAGCCTTCGGACATGCCTACCCAATACCCATTGCCTTATAAACATAATTATTTATCTTCTTTGTCACTAGATGGCGCTATAGGTAATATCTAAAACATTAAAATTTTAATACTGTTATTTAAATAAAGTAGAACTTACTCTTATTAATTAATTAGGACTTATATTTATATGAAATGCAATAAATATTATTAAAGCATACAACATTTTTTTTGTCACTTTTTTGGGAGTTGTGTGTGCTGCCATCTCTGTGTGCCTATCCGCAACTACCAGTTTTGCCTAATTACGGGCCCTCCAATAGTTTCTATGGCGTTGGGTATCTGTTTCGTTAGTAATTATATTATCTTGGTTATGGCATAGTACATACACGTAAGTCCCATAAAGGTAGATAGCCAGAGGAGAATCAATACGAGAACCAAAGACCACTCTTAGCAAGATAACATACACCTATTGTAACAAGTTTATTTGTTAGGAAAATTAAAAATCCCAACACTATTCAGTGATGAGTAGCGGAACTACATATTCCAACCGACGTGAAGTGGAATTGATATCCTTAGCGGCATCTATTATTTGCTCCCAATAACTTTAAATGCTGAACCGAGTTTCATCAAACATAGCTATAAACCAACGCAAAGGACCTTGCTTTCGCGTAAAAAATCGGTCGGTCCGTTCCAGAGCCACCATGCCTTAACGTGCAAAATTTCATTACAGACAGACAGACAATGGGACAGGTGAAACTAAATTAAAGCTTGTAAAAACGATTTTTGGCGCCATCTAATCAGGTTCACTATCTTAGTTGTTGACCTATAATTTTAATCTGCATTTTAGATAGAATTCCAGTTCATTCAACTTTTTTTGTCTGCATGGACATAAAGTATCATGTTTTAGTCACTTGACGTCGCGTGTTGCCCGTGTTACGTTTCTAACTACCAACCAAGAAAAACAGGTGCGGGGCGCCGACTTTCCCTCAGTGTCACGATAGACCAATCAAAATAGCACAACCTGGACATAAATAATAAACTCGTTGTTTTCAATATTTTATCGGATATCAATATTGAGTATCAAATATTAATTAGATATATTATGTAATTTATCCGCGGTCGCAACCGTATTATATAAAAATCGTGAGATTTTGTACACTACTCAACTTTTCCCTAAAAGCATAATAGGTAACCAAAGACCTTGTTAGTTTAACTTTTAGGTGCATTCAAATGCGATCACTTAATAGCAAAATTAAACTGACCCCATTTTTGTTTATACATTTTTTTTCACAGTTTTCACCTGATCTCGATATCTAGTTAAGCCAAAATGATAACCATAATGTTTATATCTTTATAAGCTATATTGTGTCTTTTTAGACATTAAAGACCAAAATTAAACATCATTTTTTAATGTTTTAAAATTAATGTTTTTCTCAGTAGCCAGAAATAGTAACTGTGTTATTTTTGTTTAATTATAGCTTTTTGTATACTATAATCACATTTTCATCAAAATTAAACACATTAACGTCTTACTTAAAACAAAAAATATTTGATTGAAAATACGCGAGAGCATGTCGTGAAGCGGGATGCTTGCGGTGATTGCGGTGTGGTGCGGGGAGAGAGAGCGAGGCACCAGCCGGGTGAGCGCGCGGCTGCGAACGAGTTTATACGTGTTTTCAACCGATCGCGCCGTGTGCTTACAAAACATATAACTCGTAAATATGGAATTTTGCTAATTGTAGGATTGTTTTGATTGTGCTTCGAACTTTAACCCATTCGCAACCGCCAATACCAGACACAATAGAAAGACGATGAACGTGGGCATTTTAATGCCGTCCGGGTCTTTACGGGTTAACGTGGTGACACAATGAACAATTTAAAACTCTAAAAACAATACAAGTCTGGTAACACTCTTGTTGTCACGGCAAACCCGTACAACATGACAGCCCCTGGACTAATACCGTTCCAAAAATGGGCCCCTGCTGAAATATTCCATTTCCCATGACATTGCATATTAATGGGATGTAACATGAGAAAAAATTAAATACATAAATATATAACGAAGTTTTTATGCTGTCGTACTAAAATGTAGTTGGGTATTTACAGAGTGCAAGTTGCGCCGTGCAACTTAAGTTTCATTATGTTATGCGCTTACATAGTGTCGCGAACGAGATAAATGTAGAATATTCACGAGCAAGAACTCTGCTGGCGAGATAGCTTCGGAATGTTCGCGAGCGGAATGGTATAAAAAAGACGTCAGGATAATGCAAGCGAAACTAGGCCTTATATTCTTATAGCATAAAGGCTAGAGTTCTTTGAATGGTCGTCGGCTTAGTCGCACTCACACACACATACCGGCGTCTCGATGTTTCCCGTCAATCGAAATACATTCGTCAAGATATGAGAATATTCGAGAACAATGTAGACCGCTGTATCGGCGCTTATAAAAAGGCGATCGAGTGCACGTCCCGCCAGTTCAGTATGAGCTACGAAAGCGATAACTTCGAAGCGAACCGAAGCGAAGGAAACCTACCTCAGTGCGACAAGTGGAAGTACCTGCGACTAATTTAGCGAGATACCTGGACCTCAGATGCTACGCGACTTGGACTTGGACATCAGGAAGACCATCTTCACGTGTCAACCTTTGGGTTCCGTAGTGAATAAAAACCCTCATACGAACTTTGGCGTTTTTCTCCAAATCTCGAACCCAGTTTCGTAACAATAGCATTTTACACAATTTCTACCCACCGTTTACACGATGCGACGCCCAAGTTACGTCTCAACGCAATTCGCACTGCACACGTGCTCGCAAGTGCCCGCACAGAGGCCGTGTAGTGTTAGAGAGCAGGACTAAAATGTTTGACATAGATAGACTTATTTTTAACATAGACCTTGTCTATCAGACTTCTATGGGAAATGGCAGCATTTCACTTCTCTACATCAGCTGTCTGAAAGAAATTATCGCTATTAGCTATAAGACCACCCACGCCCATTGGACATTTTAATGTCTTTTTCTGTGTGCTATGTACATTTTAAATAATATAATTTTTTTGTATTTAATAAAGTATTATTACTATTTATTATGTCGTATTATAATAAGCGCTATGGAAGTTAAACTCAGTTGCTTTTTAATGCATAAATATAATCAGTAAAAACCAAAACGAAAACCACACTTTAATTTTTATGTGTATAAGATACTATTTTCAAACCACTACACGACACTAGTCACTAAGTATCGACTGGCCAGCTTGTTCAGTATGACTTCATCACATGGCCAATTAATTCCTAGCGTGGACAGCGTGGTTCATCTAGGTATCATGTAATGAGGTTCAATGAGTTTTTTAGTTAAAAAAAGTAGAATTACAGTCACATAAAAATTAATTATTTCAGTAAAATAATTATTGGGTTTAGACCAAAAATGACGAGAGCGATTGGACACATTTAAGGCTAGGTATTCCCGCAGAGGCCGTGCTTTAGAGTTTTTGGAAACCATTTGAGGCATAGACAAAAGTGTTTTTTTCATCCATCTGTTCAAAAAACGATGGTTTCATCCCAAAACATTTGGAGCTAAAGTTACTGCTAGTTCTCTCGGGATTAAAAAGTGAAAAAGTAAATCTTACAGGATTAAAACACAATTTGAAAATTGAACACGATGTTATCTATGTAAAATCAACTAAAAACAAAAGAATTAAGTTTTAATACATTAAATAACTAGAACAGACTTCGTATTTTTTTAAATTTGGAATACATATCATCGTGAATGTAGGTAAAAATGTTTATGGTCTTTGCTTCGAAAAAGGAAAAAAGAATAATTAGCGCAATTTTTGTCTTCGATTCAAAGTAATTACAGATGTTTTAGGTTATATTGTGTTAAAATTAATTATTTTGTGTAAATTTAAATCCTTTTTCGTAAGTTTAAGCCGATAGTGCAAATTAAATTTATTGTTATTATAAAAATCTTAAAATATGTAGGTCCACGCAAACAAAGTTACGAGTTTATGCGTGAACACACATTTTTTTTAGAAGTTTGTTCTTAAAAATTATTTCTTAGTATTTATTGAATGAAAACGACACTAAATAAAGGTTAGTTCTTGTCGGAGCTTTGATTAGGTATTGTAGTTGTTCTACTTTCTCCATATTCTGTTTTGTATCTTTTTGCTAGTTTTTCTTATGGATGGCGATGTAATGTGTGCTACTTGCGTACGGTAATATTTTTGTCTCGGGCGTTATACATGAATCCCTCGCTTCACTCAAGATTCCATCGTAGAATCACTCGCTACGCTCGTGATTCAAGTGAGGAATCCTTCGTTTTGCTCTAAATTCAAAGTAGCGCACTCGACTTAAAAGTATAACCTTTACGCCTTGTTGCACAATCTACTATTAAACTCTTAAAAAAAGGTATGTATAAGTTAAGTATCCAGGCTCGTCAAATTCGCATTCAGTTACAAGATCCTATAAACTTCATTCGGTTGGAAAAAATCCCAAAGTAACCCTTTTTGGTGAAATTTTTTCAAAACTACGAGTAAAATACTGATATTTTACATAAAAAAATTGTACTTAATTAAAGCCACTTAATATTTACAGATAAATTCGCTAAGTTTGACTTGATATAATTATTTTCTTAATATTTATATGAAATTCTCGAGCGCGACGACTTGAACTCGGCAGGTCCGATTAGACGCGTGCTAGCGCTTACTAACATTGGACCAATAAAACAACTAAAGATCGCTACATGTTTTTACAAGCTTTTATTTAACTTGCAATGTATGTATAAATGTAAGTATGTTTGTTCGGGTGGAATCTTCGAACTTAATTTTCAACCAGTTATCCTCAACCAATTTAGCTGAAATTTTGTATACTTTTGTAAGTCGGATGATAATACAATATTATGATGTCAATGGGCTGTTCTGATGATGGAACCGGGAGATATTCAACGGAACTCAGTTATAACCTCATCGAGTAGGTCTCGTTTGATTTGTCTTGACGAGTACTTTTGGAAGACGATGCTTATCTAGGATCTGATTACGCAGACGGATGGTGGTCAATAGAACTCAGTTATAAAACAACTTAACACAATCGAGTTTGGGCTAATTTCTAACCTTTAGGTACGAAACAATAAAAATTCTCTTTAGCTCATGTCACTTTGAAATGTAAGGATTCTAACGAAACGCCATTCCACAGGTATGGCACTTAATAGATACGAAGTAACAAATATACCTAGTACTACTACAAACGAAATAATATATCTGTGCATACGTCAAATGTGTGAGTTAAACAATCAGGGTCGCCACCACAGAATTTGTTGCTTTGCTTACCTGTTTTCATCACTCGGAAATCTATAAAATTTTCGTTCTTTGTTGTTTTTTGTGGATAAGCAATAATAATATGTGCAGTTTCTCACCAATATTATTTCAATTACCCTAAATGACTCGGGGAACGTCAACGTGCGACTAGCAACAACCCTATTTTACAGGCGCTTACAAGGTCCAAAAACGTGCGAGTTTCCGTTCTGTATGTATAACTATTATCTGCTCTGTGGCCATACATTCAAATCCGTGGCGACATTAAGGAATAAAGAAAATCAAATACATTCAACATACATACATGCATATACAGGGTGGAATTGAATTCGTTGGCAATATTTTAAGTATCTACTATACCCATGATACAAAGTAATTTAAGACTAATAAAACTTCAATCAAAAGTCGTCATTTTCATATTCAAGAAAACCTCTAAACATGCGTCAGACTCTTTGATACATACCTCTACTGCAATTATTAAAAAAAAAACTAATACGAAAAATAAATTAATTATAATAGTATCAATTTCGTTGCGTCTTGGTACCCTAACATTCGTTCCTACTTCAAACGTACCTATTGTCCTCAAGCTTTCGCGTGACACGACCCGTCCCCATTCGACTTCAAACCTTATTCACGTAAATTAAGGTCTACTTTTGTATGCCGGTCGGTCGCGCCGTTTGGCTGTATCCGTCCAAGGTCTTTGACCTTGCGGCACGTAGGTATCAGTACGCGCGCACGACTCGAAATGTTTTGATACTTTATTCATTTTTCTTACTTTTTGATACTTTTTAACTACTGCATTAATTGCAGTATTGTTACCATACAAAATATCCTTTAGGTGAGTATGATGATAAGTTAAATCAATGCTAATGATTTCAATTGCACCCTATAGACTATATATTCGTAATCTCCTTCTTTGCAAGTCGTGTGAAAAATACTGGGATCTAGGTGAGACCCATGTTTTTTAGGTTCAGTGTTGTATCATAGATAGTAAATAACAAAACAACATAATACTCATAAGTTTATATTCAAGAAAAATAATAAAAACCGACTTTAAGGTGTTTACTCCTAATAAATTTTGAACGGCTGAACCAATTTCTAATAAATATAGCTAAGAACTATGACGAAAAGTCAGTTTTCAAACAAAAAAAATAAATCTTCGTTCAGGCCTTACGATGCCATTAACAGACACCTAGATACACAGACATACCGACACGTCAACCTTATAACACTCCTCTTTTTGTCGGGGGTTGAAAATAAACAAGGACACGAAAATATAACGACTTTGCAGGGTTATTTGTTTCTATTAATTGTTTATTAATAAATCGCTACTGTCAAATTATGTTAATAGGCGATGCGGCTAGCAACCCATCACTATTGATTTATTTTTTTGATCACGCTAAGCCTTTGGATCTTACGGCCCTGGACTCTGTCTACCCCGTCAGCATTAATATAAGATAATGTAGCTGTATCGAACACTACTTTAAACAAAGTTTAATCGAAATAAAACTATTCTACTGCTTATTTCTATACTGTGTCGCTGGTGGGGTCACATGTGAGCTCACCGACGCAGCGTCCACGCGATGCAAATTGCGGCCGGGGCAGCATTAAATACCTACACTTGTAGGAATACCCGGCTTTAACGATTGTTTCGTGAACTTTCATGCGAAAACCCATCAATTAATTGAATGGGTCAGAATCAGAAGACCCGGATCGACTACTCACAACAGTTCAGTATTGGTTTAGACCTTAAAGATTAAAGGAACAACACATCTCTAATAACCAACAATACTATCGATAGTTTGTGTACTATTGATAGTAATTCCTGTTTTAGGGCAACAATATGGATTACCAACAAAACTATCGATAGTATCGATCCTGATGACGAATAAACTAACTATAGTATTGCGTTTCATAAACTATCCATAGTATCGATTATTTATTTATTAGAAAAGCTTTACTATCGATAGTTTGTTCGTCGTCAGAATCAATACTATCGATAATATTGGTTTTATTCAAAATACAGATAGTCTATCGATAGACTAGCCATAGTGTATTATCGAGAGGCAACACTGGTCATCGCAGTGTTGTGCGTCGCGATCGCGACTCGGTAGGTACGGGAATATGGCTCTTCGTAGTCGAGTTTCATGCGGAACGGTAACAACGCGTAGGTACGTACCGGTAAAATTACCTTTAAATTTTAACAATACCTATAACGTTACTATTACTACATAAACGATACCCGATTTTAACATAATGAAAATTCTGTTACTGGTACTTAAAATGTGAATTTGGTACCAGTAACAAACCCTGGGGATAAGTCCGCAGTTATACGTTTACTTTTCTGATTTGTGTCTGTGTTCTTTATTATGTACCATAAAAAGCTTTATAAACAAACCAATAAAAGCTCAACAATGTAGTTATTATCGATCTAATAAACACAATATTTCAATAAATCTCCACCCTAGCCGATCCATGGTTAGTAAAAGTTCCCACGTGCTTATAAAAGTTTGACAATCATTGACTACAAATAAATGCATAAGACGACGCGACGAAACTACTGTACACGAGAATCACTCGCGACTCGCTACAGCACGGTCGGGAGTTGAGGCACAAACCAATGACGACCTTATTGTGCAAGAAATAACGTTCATATTAAAACGTAAGTAAGAAAAAAATAGAAAAAAAATATAATCATAGATATTTTTTGTTTGATTTGTTCCTTATAGTATCAAAAATATGTTGACGGCATAAGTTAAACACTTTCAAAATAGTTATGTATTTTGGCTTTACAAAAAATACAAAAATTTGTAAATGTAGAAATGCATAAAATGAATTTGTTTAATTTTTAATAATTTATCAACACACATAATATAATATTTAGAATAAATTGTTGAAAGACAGTAATCTATAATTTCTGGTGAGATAAGCCTGAAAATTTGTAATATACCGAACTTTCTTTATTAACGATAGTGCTAATTGATTAATTTGTTTAATTTAGATTTATTAACTAGAATGCACACGTTATAATATGGTAGAGGTAGTTTTCCAAAGTTATTAATTATGCTGTACTTATGAAATCAAAATTTGTTCAATTTTCAGTTTTTTGGTTTTTTTACACTGACGCAGAGCCCTGAATTGTTAAATTCGTTTTATTTTAACTATAACTAACATTACTTTATATCATACAAAAAGAAACTTACGGTTATAGCATTATGTCCAGGTTACGCTATTTTTACTGGTCTACGACGAGAATACAAACGATTGATCGCCAATAGCACAAACTAATGACACTACAGAAGTAATTATATAAAACTTTATTAATACTTATAACATAAACTATACTTACTTACATAAAAAAACAGGTAATATAAATACAATTTAAACAATCAATTCAAATAAAACAAAATTAAAGTAATTATATTGTATGTCAATGTATTTACGACATACATTATTATTATGTACAGATCAATGTCAATGAAAACTTGAGTTTCTTTAGCCGAGTTTATCTAAGTGAAAATCGTGCTCTTACCGATTATGAAATGAAATAAGACTTCACCTAATTATAATGAAGATGAAGAGTTTAATTCGGTATTTTAATCAATTATTTTTTAATATTTATATCAATAAGTAACATAATCCGAAACCGAAAACAAAATGTTTTTTTATCTGCCCAAAAATAAGTAAGTTATAATATAACTTCATGGTTATAAGCTTCTAAAATCTGATGGAAGGGGAAATTGTCAAGTAACAGAAAAAGGAGTGCTCTTGATTGGCGTCAGAAAAAGGTAGTCAGGTGTCACCGCCACGCCCCACTCTTATATTATATTTGAAATGCTAATAAGTACTTCATTCATTAAATAATTTTCTTGCTGTTTTCAAAAAATATTTGTATTCAGTGGTATTTTTCGCTTTATATTAAATATTAACCAAAAACATAAACAGTAAATTGCCTTTTGTAGTTTCTCTGCATTATATTACTGTCCGTCAAATCAATAATTATGTCATTATTCATTCTCGTTTAAATGCTGGCTGACTCTACTCAACTAATGATACAATTTATATGTGTGCCCCTCAACATTTATTAATCTTGGAAGTTTTCATACTTCGGCTGCTAACTCTACCAATAATTCACAGGTGTTGTGGTTCTCTGTTTGAGAATAAATCCATATAAGTGTAGTAGACAATTAATATGAATCATTCATATGACACTTCAATCCTGTGACATCGTGAAATGTCTTCGTGATGTGTCTTCTGGACTTTTACTAATTTTTAAAGCCTATAGTTTCAATTTTTAACGGCGACACGTGCGAAACTATCGCAGTCTTTGTTCTATTGTAACTTACTTGCAAGCATGTGATGTGCGTGACTAACTGATAACTAGATATCAATATCTCAAACACTTATTTTAATCTCAATTATTGCTTTTAAAATGTCTCATTGGGATATCCGTTGGTATGAGGAAATCTAGATTGAAGCCAATGATTCGTTGAGTTTTTCGTTGTGTCGTGTTTTCGTTCACTTGTGCAAAATTGATTTTCATTTCTGAAACTCATGATCAGTTGGTAATTGCACTGTTTTAGTTTAGAAAAAGTATATTCACTTAAAATCAATTTTGTCGACTTTTTTCAACTCCAGAGAACATTGTACATACATACTATTACGTCTTTATCCCTAATGGGACAGACAGAGCATTTGGGGTCTTGCAGCTCTAAGTTTAGCATGTGGTGGGCGAGAAGGTAGAAAAAGAATAGTGTCGGGTTGTTGATGAAATTGCCGTCAATCAACCAGACTCATTTACATCTCGACTGCAAGGTTATAAAGTAACTTTTTCGATAAGGTACCTACTTGTTTATATTATTATTATTTTACTCAACGTACTGCTATTTAACAGCATAAAACCGTTTGCACCGGAGAACGTGAACAGTTAACAAAACACAATGACAGTCGTAATTACAGGGAAAGATATTAACAGCTTAATTAATTAGCGGCAAACGCTTTTTAAGCCATAGTTGGGAAGTAGGAAGGCTGTCAGAAAAAAAAAACATGTCATGCCTGATATTTTATCACGATGTACATTAGTAGTGGTTATCCACGTGTAACATTGTATGATATAAGTACCCACACAAGGAAAAGTAAATAAGAAAATCTTTATTATGAAGGGCACCATGTACTTACATCGCCACAAACCACTTAGCACTTGACTGAAATTATACATACTGACAGGTCAAACTTTTTGTTTATGATGGCTTTGTCAAATTGTTGGTCCGAGTTGTCGTAATTCTTATTATTTACATACTGGACGCTTTAAAGTCGTAATAATAAAGAAACAAGCAATGCATATTTTTGTCACGCTACATTCTAGATTTGCATATTCTTACATCCAAATAGACGCTAGTATAGCTATATTCTTACATCGAAATAGACTAGATTTTGACATTCTAAACTATTTGTGAGTGGATGACGTGACCACAACACAACGATATACCTAATACGAGTATTTCAGCTCACTGTCAAATAACTAATTGAGTTTCGAGATTGGCCAAAAGTGCTTTTGGCCGGCTATCCGTCAGTTTGTCTGTCTGTCCGGCTGTTCTCGCCTGCAGGTCGCATTTCTCAACCGATTCTAGTGAAATTTTGTGAGGTTATTAAAAATGATATACATTCTTTTTGCTGATTCAATTTTTCGAACGTTTTCAAAACGGCAGAAATCTGGATCTTAAAAACTTTAAAAAATTTAGCCATTTCGAAAAATTTTCATTGTCATAATTTTAAGACGCAACTTTTTTGTCTGATCAACTCGCGAGGTCTACAGCTCACAGAGCCACTATAGTAAGAAGTACAATATTCATTCAGTTAATACAGAAAAAAAAATCATATTATATCTGAAGTCTAAATATCTTGCCGGTATGAAAAACAAATAGAAAACTGAACTAGATTACCAAAGTACATCAACCTTCTAATACGAGTATTTACCTTGAAATTGGGACTACTCTTATCAAGTGTTTTTATCTCAAAGTTACATTAAAAAAACACTGTCAAACTGTCATTATTTACCTGTTTAGTGACTCACTATTTCAGCCATAACATCGTCTAAGATTTTTTACGCGTAGATAAGTACTATCTATCTTATTCACTTTTATCGTCAGGTAGTCGTCTCCTTAGTTTCCATTAGACATATTAAGGAGCAAGCCGTTAATATAATGCTACATCAGCAAAAGTGTGTTCGATGCGCATTTTTACGTAATTTAAAGCAGTTCACAACTAACCGGCCATCAAGAGCGTCGCGCGTACTCACTTCATACCCCATCAGTATTCATATCTGTTAAATTAAGGTTACCAGAATATACTTCAGTTTCCGTTAATAGTGACTTTTATTCATCATATCAGTCTATACCGGGCCTCCCGTTACAATATGATATGATAAAAGCATATATTTCTGTTCTTATATTTAAAAGCTGGCTCATGTCGGTGGAGTGCTTTCCACGTCTCTCTTTCTTCCTCTAAATTCTTAACCTCCTATATATGTTTTCATGTTTAATTTTTCTTTTATTTGATCGATTATTGTTTTAAAGAACGCATCGTGACATAGTAGTCTTCTATTTGTGGAGACTAGAGTCAGAGTCGTAATTAATTCCTTACATTCTATGCGTATATTTGGTCGCAATCATGCCAGACTTTTAATTTCAATGGCCTCTTTGTATTATGTCATCATGAATATGTAAACTACGTAACATATTGTGAATTATTCATATTTTCAAGGTTACACCAATAACGCTAAGCTCTGTTTGACAATGTTATTTTTCATCTTATATTTTACGATGTTTACTTCAGATTTTAATACATATGGATGGGTTATTCCTTCTAATAAAATAATGATTGAACTTCACTTAAGTTCGTTTAATCATAGATACTATTTGTTTTGCACAGCTTTTCGGTAAAGTTGAATTAAATAGATTTAATTATGGCATTACAGGTAAATAGAAAGACTTCGATCGTAATTGCTTCTTTGCACAGAATCTTGTATGACTAACTTATCGGCCTTCAGTTTACAGACGAACGACCTTATTACAAATAGTTTTTTCATGAGGAAGACAAGTAGTTTATTAGTAATATTGTGCAAGTAGACACGTTTTTTACAAGTATTATATTATAACTTGGAGCCATGTGCGGCATCATAATAACAGTTTCTTTCAAGGTTTTTTCTTATTATAATTTTATAGCGAGCCTTTACTTCTCCCATTTAAGGATTGAACTGTTCTGTTGTCAATGAATTTACTATGGTATTCGTAGCATTTTACACAATAAGTTATCATGTGGTATTAGTTAGATGATAACACAACTAAAGTAGTGCATATAGAGTACGCTATTAAATTTTAGTCCATATGAGAAAATTTCTAAAAATATATTTTTGTGATAACTTAGGCTTAAAACAGATAGAAAATGTTAGTTTTAGTTCATAGAATACCAATATTTGTTTTTCAAATTCAATTCTGTTTGTAATCTGATTTTAAAACACAAAATAGTAGGGCCGCCAATGTTATTACGTCATACGCCTCAGTGAATTAAAAATTGTCACCTGTCAAAATGCATACATTAACGCTTTTGTTTACATACATATCTGACGTCATTCATGAGACGTCCACTAATTCAACGTTTTCGGCAAAATACACGCGAAATTTAAAAATGTAACTTCCGTTTTCGTAGGAGTTATGAAAAATAGTTACAAAAACGGAATAAGGGGTAAAATTTAATTGCATTGTTATGGCACTTATCGATGAAATGAAAATTTTGTGTATTTTTTAGCACTATGGAATCTTATTGAGACACTTTTAATATTAGTAGGGTATTACTATTACACCCAAATACGGGTGTAATAGCAATACCCTATTCATAAAATAGTCCATCCATAACTTGAACACAACAAGTTCGTGTTCAAGTTTTTAAAACAGTCGGTGTAGACTATGGATGTCCATTTATTTTTATTTACTTCCCGCGGCACCATGTTAGGAAATCTCTGAGGATTTATGTAGTTGTATATGGTGTCGCATAATAGTGTGAGTGGGACTTGGCTCTATCGGGCGGTGTGTTGCGACCATGTTGCGACTGTTGTGAGATCAACACGAGACGTGGATGGTAGCATTGGCAACGGTGAGTCACGCCGACTAGAGACTGTCTGGCACTGTTTCCTTATCTATCTGTGTCCGTGAATGATTTAAGTCGAGTTACTACTATTTACTAAGTAATTGAAAGTGTCCTCGCTGGGAAAACATTGAATCAGTAACGTACATGTCTTTTTATCTCCACTGCAGGAGTACTACCCTCTCTGTACTACCAAAGCCATACTTAGCCAGAGCAGCCAGAGGACTAGGGCTCTCTCTTCGCTGGCCAGACGGGTTGGAAAGGTCAATAATCATTGATGTTTATAAGCTTTGTTCACCTTGTATTTCCTAAGTCGCCTTCTACGAAATTCACGGGAGGACTTGAAGTGGCCCTATCCTACTCTACGCCGGAAACCACGCAGCATGATAGAGTAACTGACGTACAGGATAAATGAAATATGTGAGCAAAAATCCTTAATGCAAAAAGTAAAATACATTTATTACTAACCGACCTTAGTGGTAGCAAAGGTTTCATAGTAAACCCAAACAAAACATACATTAGCACGTCCCACACTATTTCAAACGTTGAAATTAGACAATGAAAGTCATTAGCCGAAGGGAACTGTTATTTCCTCACCTCACTAAAACCCCTCTCAGTGTTGGTCCACATCTGTCAGCACGGAATAGGATTACAGAACTTTTCTATGCTATCCTTTTCTATCGGTCAGAACCGACATTTGCTAGAGCGAGAAAGAGCGACGGAACGCTTCAGCACGGCGGTGAAAAGAATAGCACTACCGAAAAGTGCGCTGTTCCGTTATTCGGTGCTGACTGACAGATATCGCCCAACCCTTGAACACCCGTGAGTGCAAAAAGTGCCCATTCGTTAGTCCGTCCATAACAAACTCCGTATCACTCGACGAAAATAAACAGCGCCCACATCACTGTCGATGTATGAGAAATCACACGTCATGCATCGATTCGTGTGTATGTGTGAATAAAATTAGATTAGAATTCGGTCACACCTGTGATTGTGTGAATTCTTTTTGCATATTGTTTTGGAACGTATTATTTAGGTATGTCATGTTTCGTTTGGAAATAAACACATTTTTGATTGTGAATTGAGTGAATATGATTACACATCATATTGCTGTCTCTCTTCATCATATAGGTACCTATATCAGGTATTCGTGTTATACCTACCTGCTTTGTTATTTCATTCTTAGTACCTGGGCGAACGAGCTTTGCTCGGTTACATCTCAAACATTAACTAATTTTTTCTTAAACTTGTCTAAAAACAATGCAAAATAAAAAACTTATATATAAACTTAAGCATAAAATATAAAAAAAGTAAGTCACCGAGTGGGATTCGAACCCGTAACACTTTTTCTAGCGGTCGGTATCCTTAACAACTGAGCTAAAATCAAGGCGGTCGGCGCGACGAAATTAGCGACCATATTCTGCGTGGAAAGAAAAACGCATGAAAACTCGAAAACACGCGTTTTCCCAAACATAAAACTAATCTAGATCGATTACTTACCCCAGAAAACCCCCATATACAAATTTTCAGCGAAATCGTTAGAGCCGTTTTCGAGATCACAGAAATTTATAAATATATATATGTATATACATACAAGAATTGCTCGTTTAAAGGTATAAGATATTATCTTAAGAATAAAAAATAAAGTGATTAGTAGGTATCATAACAGTAACTAATATTAGTTGGTATAATTTGTAAATATTGTAAATCATCAATATAGGCTGAATACATTTGTGGGTTTATGTCACTATTTTAGCTGTCTTGATAATTAAATTACTATGGTCCACAATCGCTATTGCATCTTTCTCCACAAAGAGGCAGTCAGAGCTCTTTGGGTCTTACGATCCATGTTAAGGTAATATAAAATTAAAAAATATATATAATGAGAATTTATATAGGTTTTACATACCCACATATCTTAGGTACATAAGTCCTAGTAAACACAATTTAATATCATACTGGTGCGGAGTCGAATCCGAAGTGCGGCATTATTCTAAAGATAGAGTCTGAATTAATAATATCATCACGATCTAAATATTATGTTCGTTTGATCATACATATTCTATTTTGAAGCGAGCGTGGGCGAGCTTGCGACTCATCATTGCTAACTTAGACATTTCTGTCTTCCCCTGTAAGGATGTCTATTTATTGAAAATAGTACGTTCATCATCATCATCAGGTCTTTTTGTCTCCACTGCAGGAGCACGACCCTCTCTGTACTACCCGAGCCAAACTTGGCCAGAAAAAGTACGTTAAATTTATAAATTTCCATCTCCTATACTGGTCTGAAAGAAAACAAAAAACTTAGTATGTACTCCACAGATCGTAAAAGCCGATCAAGGGAATGGGTGAAATTTGAATCATGGTAACAGGCGATGCGGCTAGCAAGACATCACTATTTTAATTCCTTTTCCATCTTAATGCCCACCATCATGTTAAGCGTGGCCTTTGGGTCTTACGGCCATCTGCTCTGTCTGCCCGTCAGGGATATAGACGTGAAAATATATCTGTAATCTGTATAAATTAAGAAAGTTTAAAAAATGCGTATGGGCTCACATTTAGTGTTTTATGTCAATATTCTAAGCCGAACAAAAAAGCTTTTAAAAGTTTTTTCGTAGGCGTTCTATCTGTAACATTTTTGCCTATGACCGCTAGTCCGCTACTATACAGTTTTCTTAAATATCTCTCTTCTCGCGAGTCTCGCGACTATAAAGAAAATTATCATTGTAATCCTTGTCTAAAGCAAGTGTTTTGTAGGCGTGCTCAAATTACGTAATAATAATGTGGGCGTCATAGTAAGAGATTATTTTGCATAATGGAAGGTCATTGAAGACACAAAAGCTTTCAAATGGTGCATTTTATTTTAATTAGACAGTCATTATACTCACTATTTACACAAAGTTAATTTATTGGCAACACATTCCAATACTGAAGCTACTAATTCCAAAGGCCATGAAAATGCATTGTCACGTGACTTTATTTTCGCAGTTGGCATGCCTGATTGGCTAAGCTGACTGGTGATTCAGCTCCTGCAATAACTTTTTAATTTATTTTTTTCTTTTTATTTACAGATTAGTCTGAAATGGTGATGGAAGCTGACCCCATTGCTGGGAAGCATACAGATGGTAAATTTATTTTCTTATTAATAATATTCTTTTGTTTTTTAGGCAATATTAAATTATAGTAAACGCGTAAACTTTCGAGTAACAAACTATTTCTTATCTTTTTATTTTTTTCTAATGATCACGAGTAAAATATTATGTTCATGCTATTCTGCAACAAATTCTATTTTCATTAGTATTCGTATTTACACACATGGTGATATACTTAGCTTTTCTTTATCTTATTTCTATTTCAATTTCTGTGCCATATTTCACTTACCCTAGATATCGATCTATCCAAGCGATCAAACGATTGACAACCGTTATAACTGGGTAACTGACATTTGCCGATGTGTGTGACTGTGCGTCCCACATGGCATAGCCTGATTAGATCAGCTGTAAACTTTACTTCCTTTGAAGACGTCAAATTGACATGCTGTTCGGCGTACACTTTAATTTTTATAGCTGTACCTCTACCTTTACAAAAACAGTTGATTGAAAGAGATTAGAGATAGGTATAATTTTTCTGTATTATCTCTTGTAATATTTTTTTGACGTGACAACGTCTTAAATTAGGTTGCGGCTGGGAGTCACTTATGAAAAAGTGTAACGCTCGGTAACGTTACGATGAGTCACCGAACGAGAGAGAGGCCCGCCGAATGCCTTGCGTCTCTCTCCCACTCAACTATGTTATCTACGTTGTCACGTAAAATCTTCGCCCGTAAAACCGACTTTACAGGCAACCATTTTTTTAGTGCAAGAAAAAGTATGAAGATATTTGTTGTATTATATTTATTCTTAAAATAATATGTTTGAATACCTAGTCTTTTCCAATAAACAAGCAATGAAACGATTGACAACCGATAAAAATGGGTAACTGACATACTCTTAAAACTGGTGTGTGTCCCACTTGCCTGGCCTGATTTACAGTGCCTGTAAAATAAACTCTCGTATTAACCCAATTCATTTTAGTTGAAGACTTAAGATTGACATTGAACCTATTCTGATGGTGTAGAGGCTCTATATCCATTTATAATATAGATCAGCTACTAAAGTACTTTAATAATTTGAATATTCTAGTCCCATTTTCACGCAGTGCCATTATATTAGTCGGCTTTTTAGATAATGAGGAGTATTTTTTAAACTTTCACGCACGTAATTAAGATGTACACATGATCCAAGGCAACTCAGATTTCTGAAAGAATTTTTATAAAATATGAATTGAGTCTTACTTAAAAAAAACACAATCTTTAGTTTTATCTCCTTTTGAATAATTTTCAAGCTCAATTTTCAATTTTCCGAGGATTTTTTGACTTTTGTCAACATATTTAATTGTTATTAAAGAAAGTCTTGCCGTTTTCTCAGAGCAAGAAGTGCATCAGACTGCCTTGTGCTAGTTTTTGGAGGTCAACGGCTTGCAGATTGCATATGGCACTAATTGAAACAACCATAAATAAGTTTGCTCGAAACTCATCTCTGTTTTACTGACCTAGTAATTGAAATGTAATTATACTAACGGAAGCATTGCAAAAAGATACTGCCGTAATCTTCCGCGTTTGTCTAAATTCTGCAATATTTTTAGTATCTGAACTGTGAATCTTACTAATTTATTAATATTTTGAAGCCCAGTTCTGGCTAATCTGTAATCTGTGGAACCCTAAAAACGAAAAAGCGTCGCAGTCGATGATTGGCGAAACTAAAAATAATCTCCAAAATTACCCAGCACTAAAATAACATCCTTTGTATTTCGTCAGCCATAATATGATGTCAATCCCAATCGTCATGGTTTCTGCGCGGGAGTGCGCGCAAACCAAACGGTTCACCGAGTCGTTGCCCCAATTTCCAGACGTATGATACGTTCTATAAATATCAAACACACGTTTTCTTTCGATACGACAGGTGTTTATAATGTGCAGTGACGTTAACTGGTATAAATGTCTGGTCATAGAGTTGCCAAATCGAAATGTCATTAACTGACTACTGAGCCCTTGTTGGACTAAAGATAGTTGTACCGGTACCTATATTATATTTGACGTACTTAACATCATCATCATGTCTTTTTGTCTCCACTGCAGGAGCACGACCCTCTCTCATACCAGAGCCGTACTAGCTAGAGCAGCCAGAGGACTTGGCCTACACTCTCCTCGCTGCCCAGAAGGGTCGGAGAGGTCTCATTGATGTCCATAAGCTTTGTTGTTCTTATTCGTTCGCCGTTCGCCTTCTATGACATCCACGGGAGGAATTTGAGTGGCCCTTTTCTACTTGCCGGAAACCACACGGCAAACCATACCTAACGTTTCTTCAGTATTCTAAAGACGTACCTAAATAAAGTTACGCGGATGACACGGCGCAGGTGAGCCCGAGTCAATTCCTACACCTTTATGGCTCAAAGTAAAATAATTAGGTTATTGTATATATGTATTTAGGTTATAGATAAAAAACTTATGTTCTTATCTGTTTGATTTTGCAAAATGAAACTACTACTAGGCTTTAATTGTTCTTGGGCAAATCCTTCCGATTAGATTCGCTGATTTCCCTACTTCCTGAAACGAGCGTCTGTATTATAATGTAGACGCTGATTACTGTGTTAGTAATTACGCTAGCTTGAAACTTATACGCGTGTTCGAGTAGGTGTGGTTGCATCATTAAAAAAAACACGCATTTTGATTTGGAATATTATTTCGTTATTTTATAAAACATATTTGTTAAAATAATAGACAATTCCTTCATGTCCTTGATACTTTATCTTTATATTTACAAATAAAAGGGACACACATTAAAAAGACTTTCCTCAAATAAAAAAAGACATTTCAACGTCCACCGATTTCCTGCGCATTCATCTATCTGTGGTTTTAGGTGTACTGTGGGTTTCCTTGTCTGTAATCTGTATGACTCTGATCCGCGATTCTTCTTCTTATCGCGTCAATGGCAATTTATTGTTCTCTAATGTATTGGCCTAGAATTTCCCCACATCTATACACCTTTAATTGTAATTGGTCTCCATTCTCTCCATGATCGTCTCTGGAGCAAGATGCGTTCAGTGGACGTGGGGCATGACAGCAGATGTTCCATGGACTTCATGCATCCACAGGCGCATAGTGTGGGCTGTGTAGGCCATTAATTGTTGTCTATTTAGTTTTTCGTTCATTTGACCACAGCGCATCCCATTGCTTAGTCTCTGGGCCGATTGACGATTTCCGATTTATATACCTACTTGTGAAAATACGAGTATTCTTTACAATTATTTTTTAAATTTGGAAAAGTATTGTGTGCTACATTGTTTTCTACGATGCATAGATGACTTGTATTAGTATTAACGTGTATTAATCTGACACTGGTCCAGGAATAGCCCAAAGCGTGTGATCTAATAAGCTAGCTGCCAAACTGCCGCCGTCTAGAATTTTCCGCCTTTTCGCCCGGCTTGTTACATGACACTAGGAAGTCGTATATTTCCTAATTTATCTACCACATCAAAGGAAATTTTGATGTTGCGATATTAAACTTCTACTGAAATGAGGATTCGTATTAAATGTAGTTTTATTAGCGTATATCTCTTCTTTCTCTTTAGTTTTTATTCTTAAGGTCTTTTCCACTCAACTTCATAAACTAACATTTAATAATTTTATAAAGTTATTACTGATATTAAAGAACATCTAAGATCGCCTAAAAACATTCTTTAATCTAAGGGTTTTAATTGTAATAACATAATAAATCTACCTCAATGGTTGTATACTATCTCAGTAGTGTTTTGTTTCGTCTTTTATGATATTTGATAACTATTTTATATGAGTAATATTTATTACTATCAGAATAATAGGATTAAACTTTACTGTTCCAAAGTATAAATATACTTTTAACACATGGCCGACTTACTGCTACGAGCATTTTCTCCCAGTCAACCAAATCACTGACATGTAGTAGTAGTGTTTCTGCCAAAGGTTTTCGCTTTTGTACATAAAACAGGACGCTGTTTAGCCCCGCCAGTATACTATAAAATGTAAATACTGCTAGAATGGTAATTATTTACATGTCTCTGGAGCCAGTTGATTGATGGCCAGTGGCGTTTTACCTTAAAAACAAATTTCAAAAACGAAATAAAGGTGTCCTTCCCAGCCCATGTTATTAAATAAGCATTTAATTTAATGGTATATGGTGTCGTTTATTAAAAACAGCGCTAATTACTTTATAAACGAAACAACGTCAAAGCAAAAGTACTTTGCATTGCACCTACGACGAGTAGGTATTATAAAAGCTTTGTGAAACTTAAACACGTATTTATCCTTTCGACGTGTTTTACAAAAGAAATCTTATTTATTGTTTAGTCTCGAGAACTATTGATATTTTAAACATTTACATCGATACCTCCCTGTGGTTATTCATGAAAAAAAAACTCACTTTATGTGTAGGTGAAATCTCTTTACATTTCAGACTCTTTAAGATTCAGACGAATCTGTTTGTTAACAACAAATTCCACGTCACCAAAATGTACGTGTCCTTCCCAATCCCAGCCCAATGTCGAAACACTGGTGTGCACAATGAATCCAGATTACTCCGTATCGCATCGCGTGCCATTGTCAATCGCACCCACCGCTTTGCTTCACCGCACCCATTGTTCGCTTTCTGTATTTGTGTTGTTAATCCGTGTCCGTGGTCAAACTTCAAATTGCATAAGACAAATTAAACAGGGAAATCATTAAGAAATTAGTTGTTATATGAGCTTTGGGTCTTTAAAAAGAATTGCAAATTTGGTTTTGAATGAACAAGTCAGACAGTTCAAAGGTTTTTTAGGTTACTCATGTGGGAATAAGAACATCCCCATACTACGTGACGGATCTATGGGTCCTAGGTTTAGGTCTTCATTTGTAGTCAACATCCTCTGTAGAAATCTCGGTTTTTCGAGCTATATTCAAATTATAGCACACAGCGTTCAGCATTTTGAAAAGTTACAGGCACTTTTTCATTTAATGAAGATTTTTCCTCATAAATTGGGGGGAGGGGGGTAAAGTGCAAAAAAATGTGTCACGTAGTATGGGTGAGATCCTTTACCTTTTTCCTGATCCAGTTCGTCTACCATTTTTTGAACTTCATCATTTTGTAAAAACAGACATACTATCTTACAAACATAGTTCTCCTTATTTAGATGTAAATAAGTACAGAATTTAATTTGATAAATACTATTCATGAAATTTAGATTTGTAATAATATTTTTAAGTATGCTTAGTTTAATAATCAATTGACACCTACCCATTGTATTTGCAATACTCTTTGAGTTGCTATGATTAGACCATCAATATACCTAAGACCTGTATGTATTATGACTCATAGTTAGCAAATAAATGTTTGAATCTTTATCATTATTTTTCCAACCATCTCAGATAAATGGTTCTAGTTTTTCTGTTACTCTTTCATTTTGATATCATTATGTATGTCACATCACAATCCATTGTAAAGATGAATCGTGGTCAAGACATTATGTGTTTCTTCACTATTGTTTGTTTCATTGTTACTTAGATCTGTGTCCTATTTAAATATGATTAGTATTCTACAATAAACTGATAGGAGACAGAAAGGTCATTAAACAACAATATAATATCATGTCAATATCTCTATTATCATATTGTGCAAACTTTAGATCTGTGTGATACCGTTTTTTAGGGTTCCGTAGCCAAATGGCAAAAACGGAACCCTTATAGATTCGTCATGTCTGTCTGTCTGTCCGTCCGTATGTCACAGCCACTTTTTTCCGAAACTATAAGACCTATACTGTTGAAACTTGGTAAGTAGATGTATTATGTGAACCGCATTAAGGTTTTGACACAAAAATAGAAGAAAAACAATAAATTTTGGGGGTTCCCCATACTTAGAACTGAAACTCAAAAAAATATTTTTCATCAAACCCATACGTGTGGGGTATCTATGGATAGGTCTTCAGAAATGATATTGAGGTTTCTAATATCATTTTATTCTAAACCGAATACTTTGCGCGAGAGACACTTCCAAAGTGGAAAAAAGTGTGTGTCCCCCCCCGTAACTTCTAAAATAAGAGAATGATAAAACTAAAAAAAATATATGATATTCATTACCATGAAAACTACCAGCGAAAATTGGTTTGAAAAAGATCTAGTAAGAAGTTTTTTTTTTAATATGTCATAAACTGCAATTTACCTTTCATTCAATCAACTCAAACATAAAAATTTTAAAAAAAATACTACTACGGAACCCTTCATGGGCGAGTCCGACTCGCACTTGGCCGCTTATTTTTATATCGCATCGGCTCGTAGTCCTGTCTTGTCAGCCAATGTAAAAAGATAACTGAGCAATATACTTCACTTATGTTTTAGATGTTCTGCACCTAATTATACCTAATCTTTATTACTTTGCTATGCTGTATTATGTATCATTTAAAATTCACTACTAAATCGGTCATCATGTAAATCTTTTAGGATAAACCATAATTTCCAAATGGTTAAAATACACAGTTCGTTCTTTTTTACATAATTTCTCGCTGTTCAGAGCCTTTATCACCTGATCCTGGTGGGCAAGTATCCCAAGCTGCGCTTTTCGATACCACAATATCTATCTATATCTATACATATAATAAAACAGTAAAAAAAGTGTGTCTGTACATTAAATATATTTCCAAAAAAAATATTGGGGGCGATGGAGACGTAGTAATAGGGTAAGAATTTAAAAAAAAATGTCTGTCTGTTTGTCTGTTTGTACACGCTAATCTCCGGAAATACTGGACGGATTCGAATGAAACTTTTTTTGTTATATAGCTGTTAAGCCTGGGCAACATATAGGGTATAAATGATTTTGGAAAATGGAACGCCTGATGCAGAACCATAATGGTCAATCTAAACTATAAGAGATTAAAAATGCCGCCTTAGTAAAAGTTGTTCAGCCTGATGAGCATTTTCCAGAGACATAAAGTCCACGCGAACGAAGTCGCGGGCTTCGGCTAGTATATTATAATACTGAAGTCGATACAAAGTTAGAAATAAAATTTCCAATAGCATTAATTCCTTATCCTTCAGTTAGCTAAAAACATCTGAAATCAAGGAAACAACTATATCAGAGCTGAAGCGATGGCTGTATTTCAAATTCTAGCTGAGCCCTCCCGCTAATCTAAATCTAAGACCCTTATATCTCCCGAATTATAAATTCAAATTGAATTCACTAAGCTCTTCTATTTCCCGTTCTGTGAGCTCACGTATACCAATACACAGTCAGTAATGAAGACATGAGACGTAATATCTCCGAGGTCATGCCAGATTATTCGTGCGTGACATTCTTCAGTAAAGGAGCTGGGCGGAACCGGTAGCAGCCAACAATACAAGTAGTGAAATAACCGTATTTGGTGCTGGTTCCTAGATATTGGATTCGAGATGCAATCCACACTACAATTGATATAAATTTGTTGGTATATATGTGTAATCCTTATGCAATGGACTGCTATGTTAAATATTTTTATGTTTAACCAAAGTCCAAAGCTTTAGATTAGGTACTTACAAATACAAATTACCAACTGCCAAAACAGACAAAAAATAAATGGAATAAATTTGTTGAGTTGTATGCCAATGCCCTGTGTTGTCTACAAATTTCCGCTGACGAATTGCATTTTTGATAAACGCGTCCATTATCAAATAGGTAACCGGCCAAGTGCGAGTCTGACTCGCGCACGAAGCCTCCGTTCCGTACCACTATCTATATAAAATCACTTTTGTTGTATGGGAGCCCCACAAAAATATTTATTTAATTCTGTTTTTGGTATTTGTTGTTTTGTTGTTATAGCGGCAACAGAAAACAACATCAGTGAAAATTTCAACTGTAGCTATCACAGTTCATGAGATACAGCCTTGTAAGAGACAGACGGACAAACGGATAGCGGAGTCTTAGTAATAGGGGTCCCGTTTTTACCCTTTGGGTACGGAACCCTAAAAATGGCTTTTAGTCGTTACAAAGTCTCACGCGTTGCCTATTTGTTACTTGTAGTTCAACGCTCTTCCCTTGCCCTAGAGTATCGATCACCCTACCAGCCGAGGTCTGCAGTCACGGTCATTGGCCAGAACGGGGTAATAAAAGAAATATGTTATGGCTATTTCATACATTAGCTGAAAATTTTTAGGGGTTTATTTTTTCTTAAAATCTACGGTCTAGCTTTTGGTTTTGAATTTGCGACTTTATTTATCTTTATTATCTTCTTATATTTAAGAGCTGGGCTCTTGTCGGTGGAGTGCTTTCCATGATTTATATTGGAATGAAATGGGTGGGATCTAATCTTATACCTTTAAACGAGCAATTCTTGTATATTTATATATTTATAAATTTCTGTGATCTCGAAAACGGCTCTTAACGATTTCGCGGAAAATTGGTATATGGGGGTTTTTGGGGGTAAACAATCGATCTAGATTAGTCTTATGTTTGGGAAAACGCGTGGTTCCGAGTTTTTATTCGTTTTTCTTTCCACGCAGAATATGGTCGCTAATTTCGTCGCGCCGGCCGCCATCCGCTTAGCTCAGCGGTTAAGGATGCTGACCGCTAGAAAGAGTGTTACGGGTTCGAATCCCACTCGGTGACTTACTTTTTTTTATGTTCAAGTGTATATATAATTTTTTATTATGTACTGTTTTTAGACAAGTTTAAAAAAATGTAGTTAATGCTTGAGATGTAACCGACCGAGCAAAGCTCGGTCACCCAGGTACTACAGTTATAAACGTTTAGTCTTAGTTTCATAGTAGGTACACCTAAATGATTTTGTAGTAAAAATCTAGAAAGATCCAAGTCTACAAATAATTCCAACGATTTTGTTGAGTTAAGACGACCTGTAACTAGAATTTAAAGCCGTGGTTGCTACAGAATTAATTGCTTACATCAACATGAAGTCGCAATTTTAATGGCCATTTTTGGTCATTACTGTGTAGAGGGAAACGCACAGGTCTTTGAACCTTAATTTATGTTATGTGCCACAGTTTGTAATGGGAAAACCGTGCAGTTACACATTACGAATGTGAATACCCTTTCTGAGGTAAGAAAGGGTATTAGTAAGCTTACCTCTACGTGCAGTATGGTCGGTTGTGAGGTGATTTATTCACAAAGAAAGGAATAGGGTTTTTTAATTAATTATTTTTATTACCTATTCATATTTCAGTAACAATCCGAAACCGAAAACAAAATGTGCTCTAGGTACGTTGGTTAAGTACATTGTCATGTGTACATTTGACCAACACTTCTCATCCAATAAATGTACATACATATAATAGATGAGAAGTGTTGGTCAAACAATGTACTTAACCAACGTACCTGGAGCACATTTTGTACCATAGTTATGTAAATGGATACCATCTGCATCAAAAGAATATAATTGCTGCAGAAACAATCACATCGGTGGCAGAAACCATTAGGTACGAACAAGAAGCCTATGGAAGCAAAAGATTATTAAAATACATTTTAACAAAAAGTTCATTTTCTGAAGGCAAATTAAAAAAAAACCCCGAAGTCTAATTAAAAAGAAACACCCATCTAGTGACAACACAAGTTGTAAAAATGTAATGTTTACAATATCACTCACCAATTGGTCATCTTTTGTTTTGTATAGATATTGCTAAATTCTTTTCCAAAAGTATGTATTCCATCACATTTTATTGATATACACATATTATTTGTCAGGTAAATTACAAAATTTCAAGCGTTATCTTATCACCCAATAAACTTTAACCTACTAAACCGATTTTCATCGTACGAAGCTAAGAACCAACGCAAGGGAAGTTGCTTTCACCAAAAAAAATTGTCTACCGTTCGAGGGCTTCGATACCACAGAGAGACAGACAGACGCTAGCGTCAAACTTAACAGTTACCCTCTTATTGTCGGGGGTTTAAACAACTTATGAGTAGATGACGCTGATGTTTGCTAATCCTCAAACGTAATACAAAAATATGAAACATTCCCGTTAATTCTTATCTCAACTGCAAAGAACGCTTATGTTACACAATGCCCATTTACCCGTATCACCATAGCAAATTTTCAAAACCCAATACGTTGCAACGGAACGATAAGTATTTCTTAATCGTAGTCGCAGTCTGAACTAAATTAAACAAACATGATACAGGTCAAGGCATGTCAAGGTGACAATAGAGCCGATTACAATGAAGTCTCGTCCTGCGGTGTCTACCACTACTTGTATATTCTAAATCTTTGGTGTCTACAAAAGATCTAACTCGGAATATCCTTACCAATCCTACTAATCCTATCCTACTTCCTACTATCCTACTTCCTACTAATATTATAAATGCGAAAGTGAGTTTGTATATTTGTTTGTTTGTTTGTTACCTCTTCACGCTTAAACTACTGAACCGATTAGGATGAAATTTGGTATGGATAAACTTTGAGGCTCGGGGAAGGACATAGGGTATAATTTATCCCGAAATTCCCACGGGGAGCGAAGCCCGCGGGTACAGCTAGTATTATAAATGCGAAAGTGAGTTTGTAAATTTTGTTTGTTTGTTACCACTTCACGCTTGAACCACTGAACCTATTTAGATGAATTTTGATATGGATATAGTTTGATACCCAGGGAAGGACATAGGAAAGTTTTTATCCCGAAATTCCCACGAGGAGCAAAGCCCACGGGGACAGCTAGTGAGGAAATAATTCGGATTCAGTTTGTCTGCGAACGGTTTGAAACTATATTTGATGTGATCAAAGAATTAGAGAAAGGGGTTACATGATTTTTTGTTGGTCCAATACTGCCCCCATTTAAAATAAATCATTTGAAGGGATACGAAGATATCATTTAAAAAAAATCTTGACAAAGCCCTAGAAGAAGAGTTTCACATTCTCACTTTAACAGTAGTTCATAAAATAGTTTGCACGGTTATCTAGGGCTTGGTCAAGACAAAATTTCAAATGATATGTCCGTTTCCTTTAAAATAATTTATTTCAAATGGGGAAAGCACTGGACCCCGAATGCAATTAGTCAATATATTTGAGTTGCCAGTTACTTACTATGCGCCAAAATTAATAATTTTGATTAGATAGAGGTACCTTTCATTTTTCTAATTCATCTTATTCATCAGTCTTTCAAGAGTTGGATGGCAGCAGAATGCTCAAAATAGGGACGTGTGTAAAAAGCAGGGTGCAGCAGTGGGACACAACAACAGGCTAGGAACCTTTAATTTGGGTTTAATTTCTTATTTTTCATGCAGTACCTCTTAGAATAATAATTTATATTTTGAGTTTATGTTGTGCTTGCACAAATAGAAAAATCGTTTTTATAGCGTGAACTCAAAGTCGGCATTCGCAATACTGAACCCTACACTGTGAGTGGCCCGATACACACTTGGCCGGTTATTTTAAAGTAGTAGAGATAGTATTTTTCTCTTTATCGCGTTTATTTGTTTATAACATCGGCTGGAGAAGCAAGTGCCTTTGATTTCAAGAATGTTTAATCGAATAGCCACATCAAAAGTAATCATATTTTATAAATAAATGTCTTCACTCTTCACGTTTGCGGCTACACGTTGGAACAGTCTGTTATAATACGATACGCTATTTAGAGCCAGACTGTCAAATCATTACTCATGAAAACAAACAAAAGACAGACATTTCGGTGCGAGTTTTAAAAATAAAGTTTGAAAATAGTGCGTGATTCAGAACGTCAAAATATGTACCGCTGTGCATCGGACGGAAACATCCAGGTTTTTTTTGGGACGATGTTCCTTTTTGAACGGTACGGACTTGGCGAATGGGGGCTAAGCGAAAAAAGTTCAAGATTTTTAGGGAATTTTTGGGGTTTTTAGGGGCTTCAATTTTTGTAACTTCCTTCCAACCGAGTTCGTTCTACGACGACACTCTGTTTTTTATTTGCTCGTCATTTAGATTGAACATCACTTTACGAGATTCTAATACATTTTAAGAAAAGAAAATATCTGCTGACATCACGCTTTTTACGCGTTTTACATATTTATTTATTTTATAAACAGCTGTCTTTCCAGGTTTTAGCGTCATGCGACATGCTTGTCTTGCATATCATCTAAAGGTACATAAATATTGGCTTTAGGTTTATGACATGACTTTCAGCATGTGTGATATATCTGAGATCAAATACACTCAAGCTGCAAGCAAATTTACCGCAATTTTTATTTTCGATATGATGCCATTCTCGACAGTTGTCTTGTCTACACTCTACACTTATTTGATTACTAGCCGAAGCCCACGACTTCGTTCGCATTAACTTTGTAACTCCGGAAAATGCTCATCAGGCTGAAAAACTTTTGCTATTGCTTTTTATATTTCTTATAGTTTAGCTGGACCATTAAGGGTCCCCCGACCCTAGACCAAAATACAACTTTCCATACAAACGTAGTCTACGTTTTATTTCAAAACGACATGTCCGATTTGGGCAAAATTTTGTAATTTCAAAGATATTGCAATTATCTAGGTTTATATTTAGTTTCCGACACTAAAAATATGAACTTGAAATAGAATATAGTGTTTTATATCATTTTTGACCATTAGTATGGCAAACTTCTAAATCGTTATATTTTCTTTCCAGTTCATAATTTTACCATAGGAAACCAGTTATAACCCTAGATAATTGCAATTTCTTTACAATTACCAATTTTTACCGGAATCTGACATGTGGTTTCAAAATAAAACGTGTACTACGTTTGTATGGAGAAGTCTAGGGTCGCCGGACTCTTAAGTTGCTGCATCAGATGTTCCATTTTCCAAAATTTCTACCCTATATGTTCCCCAGGCTTAACAGTAATATAATAAAAAAGTTTTATTTGAATCCGTCCCGTATTTCAGAAAATTTGCGTGACAAACAGACAAACTGACAGACACATTTTTTTACTGTTTTATTATACGTTTAGATTAATTCTCCAACTATCGGTATACTGTTAATCCCCAAGATCCATCAAAATTTCTTACTTTCAATAAATTCTAAGTTCCGTTCGTCTTTTCCAGATCGACATAGTGCGACCCTAAGGCCCCGCGCGGGCGGTGACGTCATCACTCCAGAGCGATCTGTCAGCAGTTTGGACTTAGCCATGCAGTACTCCGCCCCCTCAAACTTGGTGCTCACGCCGGCACCTGAATGTAAGTCCATACCAGCTTACTGACTAGACTCATCATCATCATCTGGTCTTTTAGTCTCCACTGCAGGAGCACGACCCTCTCTCTACTACCAAAGCCATACTTGGCTAGAGAAGCCAGAGGATTTGGCCTACACTCTCCACGCTGGCCAGACGGGTTGGAGGCCTCATTGATGTTTATAAGGTTTGTTTAGCTTGTGTTTCCTAAGTCGCCTTCTACGACATTCACGGGAAGACTTGGAGTGGCCCTATTGTACTCTGCCTATATTTTACCACACGGCAACTGACAACAACGGAACTGACTAAACTAGCTGAACGGAATAGCTGAGTAAGCGAACGAATGATACCCATCAGGTCATTGGTAGATAGAGTTGTGGGTAAAGTAACCAAGACAAGTCAGACCATTTTATTTTAAGGCGAAATTATGATTTCTATGCAGACTATTTTAAAAGGTGTTTTTTTAGTTCAAGAAAATCGAAAGATAGAGCCTATTTGTCGATTCTCCATTAAATGGGGGCCATTAAGTAGTAGTCTGGTAAGATATTTAAAATAATTCAAAATATTACTGAACCCCAGGCACTTCGTATAGTACGAGAACTACAATAAAGCGCGGATACAAGCATATGCGCTTCTAGTGTTAAGTTCGCCTATTGTTCTGTACAATTTGTATTTGATGATAAAGATTAAATAAAAAATTAATAAAAAAAGTTCAAACAAATTATACATTTTCGCCCATGTAATTTAGCACTTACGTTAATGATAAAACACGTACAGACGGAATGATAAGTGGAACTGGAAACAAACGTCAATCTAATCACGCTATTGGTCAATGTACCCGAATTTGCGCAACAACGTCCAATTCTACTTTCAACTTTAATGAATTACAATTAGAGTTGATAATCCAATGATTCTTCGGTTAAACAATGAAACTTATTCAGCGTTTGACCTGTCACCTGCTGTCGCCCAAGGACAAACATTAACCCCCAGAAAGCATTAGTTTCACTTTTATTCAATAGATTCCACAATTTGCTACGAGTGTTATGTCTATGGCGTTTAGACACGAACGCGTCATGGTTTTTTTGAGGTCATTTTCATAGCTTTGTCTTGTACCTTGTACCTATTGTAGATTTTTTGTACTTCACATCTCATTAACATAAAAATATGTATGTTGGCTCGTGTTTTGCGTAGAGACCGACCGCCTACCTGACGTCAACCCTCTTTGGGAATGTATTTGTGCAAAAAGTTTTCCAACCGGGCGCCGCCTGACGTCCGAGTTGGCGGGTTGGATGCAGTTGTAGCACGAGATGTTTGTCCTTTAGTTGTCTTTTACGATATCCATAGGAAGACGTGGAGTAGTCCTATACTAGCCGGAAAGCCTATTCATTGAAAAAAATGACAAGCTTTTCTTGTGAGGCCAAAGTACTCATCAAGACAAATGAAATAAGCTCAAACTCGATGGAGTTGCCTTTTTTATTACGGAGTTCCATCGACCACCTTCCGTGATTAGACCTTAGGCATAGTCTACCATAAAGTGTTCGTCAAGACAAACCAAACGAGTCCTACTCAATTTATGTAGTTTTATAACTGAGTTCTGTCGAATATTTCCCGGCTCCATCATTAGAAAACTCATTGAATTCATGATATTGTATTTATTGTCGTCCGACTTACACTACACCTGTATGCGAAATTTCAGCTTACTCAGTCGAGGATAACTGTCTGAAAAATAAATTGCAAGATTTGACCTAAACAAACATTCATACATACATACATACAAGATACATTGCAATTTAAATAAAAACTTAGTACCTGGGTGACCTTAGCTCGGTCAGTTTCATCTCAAACATTAACTACATTTTTTAAACTTGTCTAAAAACAGTACAAAATAAAAAATAATATATAAACTTGAACATAAAAAAAACAAAAGTAAGTCACCGAGTGGGATTCGAACCCGTAACACTTTTTCTAGCGGTCAGCATCCTTAACCGCTGAGCTAAGCGGATGGCGGCCGGGGCGACAAAATTAGCGACCATATTCTGCGTGGAAAGAAAAACGAATGAAAACTCGAAAACGCGCGTTTTCCCAAACGTAAGACTAATCTAGATCGATTTTTTACCCCCATATACAAATTTTCTGCGAAATCGTTAGAGCCGTTTTCGAGATCACAGAAATTTATAAATAAATATATATACATACAAGAATTGCTCGTTTAAAGGTATAAGATAAAAATATTTGACATTTTGCCCCCAGGTCGCAAGCTCTCTCGCGGTATCTCCCGCGCCACAGACAACGAGGGTCTAGTATGGGCTCTCCGAAGCAACACAGAACCAGATCTCAACACGCTCAGTTCAGACCACATCCTGCTGTTGCCGGACATATCTGTGTATCCTCCAGATTTCAGGTACTTTTGCTTGGATTTATATTAAGGCGTAGTTGTAGTTCTTCCAGATTTCAGGTGCTTTTGCTTTGGCGCAGTCAGTAGGACCTCAAATTAACACAAACTTGCAAAGACTGATCCCAAGCGACAGCAAAGAATTTGATCGATGATATACACAAGTGGTGATGAACTGAACATGCTTGGTGAGAGGAGTAACAACGATCCCTTCATTTTGTACATATACATACTTCTTAATTTTTACGTGTTACTTTTGAACATTTTGGCGCAGTTAAAATAGAAATCGGCAGCTTGATGCTGTCAATTTTTATAACGGGATCAAGGAAAATATAAGTATCGGTCGTTTATAAAAAGCAAATGAAAATACACATGTATTCCAGACTCCAACGTCCCGTCTGTTGACATCGCGTCCGTTTTATTTACAAGCTAAAAATAAAATATGTGTAATTTAGTAGCGTGTAAACACGTATAAGACATAGCGTCACAGTACTCGCAGTCCTTGTCCTTGTTTATCTCAATTTTGTATCTTTTTTTTTCCCGACGCAAATATGTTTTATGTGGCCGGCCCTTTACCTATATCTTGAATTTTCTGTCAAACTCAAAAGTTATATTATCATGAAAATGTTTATTTAGAAAGGCTTCATTAATATATTATTTTCATGCTAAAGCACAAGTACAATTCTACTCATTCTACTCATTGATGTTCATGGGAGTATTTTTTTTTAAATAAGGTAAAGGTGTATATAACCGGCCCATGTATCTAGTTGGCCCGCTGTACCTTATCTCACTGCTGGTCAAAGATCAATCCCATTTCCTTCCTCTCAATATGTTTCTATACCTTGCGTTCGCTGACCACTCACGTTGAAAAGAAAAAAAACTCGCGGTCAATTAAAGAAAAAAAACAAAAGTCAACAAGCGAATCGGCAAGCCGTATATTCGACCTAAATAAAAGCGTTGCGGTTAGAAAATCATAACAAGACGTGTTATCAGTATCACCATGTCCTATTTCTTAGTTACTTAATTAAGTCTCCATCTATCGATTTGGTATCCACCAACTCAAATAGTGGGAAACTAAAATAGATACTAGTGATACATGATTCATTCGTCAATGATTCAGTGTTATCACGGAATTCTCTTATCTACGAGTATAATTGCAGACCTGAAGCCACTCTTGTTTTATTGTACGTCAATAACACTTTATTGTGAGATAGACGTCATTAACAGGTAAATACTGTGTAAATAAGATATTCGACACGCTTAAATCTAACTAACAAAAAATCTTTTGTATTTATTTGATAAAAAATACGCGAAACAAAAAGTTTGTAACTAATTGAAGAGAAGAGAGCTTGGTGAGACAAAACAAGGCAAATTCGAGTTGCTTTCGGTGTATCAGCAGTTGTCGTTTCGAAATGCTAATATATTGTAACTTGATTTGGAAAATGACTTTCAATAAGGATCAGTTCAGACCCAGACGAGGAGAGACGCGACATGGCGCGCACTTTTGAAGAAATGTAGAACTTGTTTACTAGTTAAAAATATAGTAACGTGAAGTTTAGTGGAAGCCTGCAGCACGGCGTTGTACGTAACACTGAATTTTATAGGTGTCTGAATATACCCTTCATCATAAAGACACAAAAATTCACTGCTGATTATAGGCCTCTCTTGTATACACTCCTTAATCCTTCAACTACCGGAATTGCAGACACAATAGATTTTCTATTGTGTAGCGGCTGCCGGCTGCCGCTCGGTGGCTGAAGGGTTAAATAATTTTAATATAACGCTCATTAACGCATTGCTTTTGTCTTTAATTTGCATCAAGAATCCTCCTTCATTTGATAGCATACTGTCTGTTTTTACGCATACATATGAGGGTTTGATTTTAAGAAAAAGGCAAAATTAAGACTAAAAAGTTACCTACCAAAACAAAACTACAAAACTCTCATTATTTAGTCAGCTCCATTGGCTAGAAGCCAGAGTGTTAGCCCACAGTCCGCACGCAAAGCGACCGACTGTGAACCCGCTAGTTACCTCAAACTAACTACGGTATAGAAGTGTCTCCGTAGAAAGACGAATTTCAAATATGTATAGACGTCGAGATTACGCTCGATTCGTAGTCGCGCTCCTTTCATGATCGTAGTGTTTCGAAGCATATAAAATTCATTCTGAGATTACCCTACATCTTTCTTACATATTTGGTCAGATAAAATAAAATAAATAAAAACTTTAATCATCATCATTTCAGCCCTTTTTCCGACCAGAGCTAAGTCCCCAATAAACAAATAAAGACAAACATTTTTTTTTTTTTTAATTTGCCTTTTAATCTTTGCTTGCTAGTCCAACGAGTGATAATACAAATAGTCTCCTTAAAACTTTTAAAAGTATTCTGCATTGTAGGTTAATTTCTACCCAGAACCTCGGTTTAGGGCATATCCAGTGATTGGCGTTTGCAATGGCAAAGGCTGGAAGTATTCCAATTTGTCTGATAAAAGTAAAAAAATACGAAAATGCGACGTGAAACAGTGGCTTCGTTTCTACACTCTCAGTACTTTGTAGCACTACACCCACTGTTTTTGTTTACCCTCAATTGCACCTTTATGTGTTCTCCACACGAAACCCGTTCACCCTTTGTTTGTGCCTGCTGAATTGTTTATGCGACGGATTCATGAGAGACTAGGGAATTCTTTCCGAAGCCATATTTTGGACATTGTTTACGGGTTTTATTGCTTTGGCGTCCCCCCGGGGCTGAAACAAGAATAAGTCGGTAAAATATTATAATAATGGAGAATCTAATTTTATGGTGCTGTTAAAAAATTCTTTTTTAAATATTTTAATTATATAGTTTTTTTATTTTGGGTAGATACCAACAAAACTCGAATAGAAAATTAACATATCTCCAGATTAGAGCTGGATTTCAATACTATGGATTGCAAAAAAAAAAAAACGATCACAATACATCCGAATGCATGTAAATCGGACTTGGATATCGGACCCGACCAAATGTGGTATCTGAAGATACAAGAAAGTAAGGAAAGTATGTAAATCTTTGTTTCCAGAACATTCATCGAAAAGGATCTGCTAGAGACAGCTACGCTGGTCACCCTCGAATCGGCAAACATCCTCAACTGGTGGCGCCACGGCCGAGTGCCCGGAGCACCCCGGCTACTGCCGTTGGCCACGTCTGGCGACGGCAACTGTCTTCCACACGCAGCTTCACTGGCAGCCTATGGGTTCCACGACAGATTGCTGGCGTTGAGAACAAAAGTACAAGCGCTTTTGTCTGGTGAAGGAGGAGATGTGTTAACAAGTAAGATCCTGTTTAATCTTGCTAGAATTAGAATAGTTCCGGTGACTTCTGGTCCGTCAATGTCATTACATCTAAAACTTCGCCTATAAAATTATTTGTACTGGAAAGTTTGGACTGAGACAGGCAAGGTGCACTCCGCAGTTTATGTATAAAGCAAAGCGTCTCCTCTAAACATGGCTTATTCATAGGCAAAGTTTAAAATTCTTGAATATTTTACGCTAAAGATAAAGGGATATGGACCGTCGCTTCGCAGACCTAAGGTACATTTTTTCTTGTTTGGCGCACACTAGGCTAATAAATCAAAATTTACACGCGCGGCGTGCAACCTAAATGGGACTTTAGTACGCTGTAACTGGGTGTAATTTTGCAAATATCTTATGCAAGAGTGACTGTACTTTAGTACTATTACGTATTCTATGATTGAACTATTGAAGTATATTTACTTCCTAGTTGCGCCCTACGGTGTTACCCGCGCCTAAAGAAGCCTATGTGTTAATCCAAGGTGTCAACTTCCTGCATACCAAATTTTATCAAAATTGGTCCAGCCGTTTGCGCATGAAGAAGTTGCAAACAAACATAAACACACTAACAAACTTTCTCGCAATAAAATATTAGTGTGATTCTTTTGTCATAACATATCACTTTCGTTCTTACAGATGCAATAAAACGGCGCTGGCGCTGGTCAGAGAGCTTCTCCCTCCGAAGCGCGGGCCTAACTCCCTCCGAGGAGGAATGGGAACAGGAATGGAAAGACGCTGTGGCCGCTGCTTCAGCAGAGCCGAGGCCGAGACACCAGCCCACCGCAGCACCACATTATGCGGGACTAGAGCAGCTGCATGTGTTCGCGCTGGCGCATGTCATGAGGCGACCGGTTATCGTGTTTGCTGATCGAGCGCTCAGGGTAATAAACTTGTACCCTACTCCTCCATAGACATATGTACTCCTTCGTACCCTCAAGTTGTTTAATCTTTAATTGTATTGCTGTCAAATGCCCATAAAATAATAGTTTTGTTATTAAATTTATTCTCTACGGCTTATATCAGTTCACTACTGGACAGGCTTAAGGGATTTATTTATTATCACAGAATCAACTGCACTAAGCTATACTTACATAGGATGTTAAATAAGTCGTTTCATCTGGTTAAATAAATTTATATTTATTCTCCCATTAAAGGGAGGGTTTGCCCAAAATCATCACGCTGGACTTAGTGGGTTAGTGAAAGTCTTTGAACCGAGGGCGCTGCTGCCCGTTCTCTATTACGTATACATACGTCGTAAATCGCTTTTTACGATACCCGAAGGAGACGACAAAGGTCGTGACAAAACGTATTTTACCGTCACTATATGGGAATTTACACAAAAAAGTTGCGAAAATGATTTTCGATCGAGACCGCGTAGTTACACCCGTTAAAAACTGTCACGTGACCCCGGATGAACTCCGGCCGGTCGACGGCGCCGTTATTAATTCGTCTCATGATTTTACTTCCTGTTTTAGTCAACTTTGTTTGTTTTGACTAGCTTATTAGGTGTTACTAACGATCAAAAATGACCGTGTATATGTTTGCAGGACTTCCGCGGCGACCCGATCGCGCCAATCCCGTTCGGCGGCATCTACCTGCCGCTGGAGCTGCCGCCGCCGCAGTGCAGCCGCGCGCCCATCCTGCTGGCGTACGACGCGGGCCACTTCTCCGCGCTGGTGCCGTGCGAGCCGCTGCCCAGCGACGGCGCCAGGGTGCCGCTGGAGGAGCACTGCGGGAACCTCATGCCCATCAGGTGAATAGGCACGAGTGGAACAATGTTGTGGGATAATACAGTGTCATTTGCACCATCAATGGTACTAGTAGGATAAATCAGTGTCATTTGTACCATCAAAGGTACTAGTAGGAAAAATCAGTGTCATTTGTTGTTAGGAGCCTCCCTTAAATATTTATTTTGTTTTTAGTATTTGATGTTATGGCGGCAACAGAAATAGGTAGTTTGTGAAATACAACTGTCTAGCTATCGCGGTTCTTGAGATATAGCTTGGTGACAGACAGCGAAGTCTTTGTAATAGGGTCCCGTTTTTACCCTTTGGGTACGGAGCCCTAAAAAGTATCTGATTTGAGTTGTTGGAAACTAGCGTATTGGTGGACATAACGTTAAGATAATGAACTAACACATTTGTACCAACTTTCTAGATTCAACGTAGACCCCGGCGAAGACTTCCGCTGGGACGTGGAGCCGGACCAGAGGACCATCAACAACCTGCTCCCAGACGAGTTGCTGCGCTCCACCATGCTGGACGCGTACCTCGACCTGGAGAGGGTGGAGTGTCTCTCGCAGAGTCAACCACCGGAGGAACTGAGGCGGTCTTTAGACGCCTTGTCGACCAAGAGTTCCAAGCAGTTGAACTCTGTGGCCAAACAGTTCGGGAGTATTGGCAGGTAAAAATATTCTACATACAACGTGGAAGGGACATACCCGTAATAAATCGAACCAAGGGCTATACTTGATCACTATAGTATAATGACAATTCAGTAAAAATTGGCCAAGTGCGTGTCGGGCCACGCGCAGTGTACGGTTCCGTAGTTCCGAATACCAACTTTGAGTTTATGCCACTAAAAACGTTTAAAAACTAATTATCTATTGAATTTGTATGAAATTTCTTTTTCCGAGCACATTTTATAAGTTGATCGCCTATAACTTTTTAATTTGTATACCCTACTTAGCTCTGATAGTTTTCCTTTAAACTACATTATATATACTATAGCTGTGAATTTTTTCACGTGGCCATATATAACCGTTTAGCAGATAGAGGGGGGGGGACACTTGCCTCCAACAAAAATTTTCACTTTAAACCCAAATATTTCAGAAACGGATCCCTAAATCCAAAAATGGGTCTAACAAGCTCACAATGTTTTTGAAAGACCTATTCAACGACACCCCACACAATGTGTTTGTCGAGAAAAAAAATATTGACTACCTCTTTACTTGTATGGCAGCTAACCTAAAAAAAAATATTTTTCCAGATTTTATTTTACGACTTTTTCGCCATGACTAATATACATATCCATGCCAAATTACAGCTTTCTAGTACTTGTAGTTTCTGAGTAGGACCGCGGACAGACAGACAGACAGACAGACATGGCGAAACTATAAGGGTTCCTTGTTTACTACGGAACCCTAAAAAAGAAACAGTAAAAAATGAGAAAAAAATATATATTTTCATACGAAAGTATAAGCCAGCCGACCGGACAATTTGTATGGGAATTTCGTTTTTTTTGTCTGTTATTTTATTATCATTATACTATGGTAATCTAGTATAGCCCGTGGTTCAATTTATCACGTCACGTACTTTTTAGGGGCTTCAATTTTTATAACTTCGTTTTAAACGTGTGTTCCACGGCACTCAGTTTTTTATCTATTTATTATTATTATTAATACAAAAATATTCTACATATTAGTCATTCCGAAAAAAAATTAAGTACCGTACATAAAGTGGTCACTTAATGGCAAAAACACTTGACCAAATTAAGACTTATACCGTTTGCCTTGACATCAAAAAAACCTAATGAATACTTTGTCCAAAGGCCATTAGGCGGTTTTTATAAAGTTACATCATTTAAAGTTCAAAAAATATGTTCCTATACTAGGTCTAACAAAATATACTAAAACTATTTAAAAGGTGAACTGAACAACTTTCCCAAAGGAGCTCATATCAAGATATGAAAAATAATTTTCAGCCTTCCATACAAGTTGACCGACCAGCTGATCCGAGTTTGTATGGAAAGGCAAAAATATTTTTAATTTTTCGAAACTTCTTCTCTATCAATAACCCTTTAAATAGTTTTAGTATATTTTGTTAGACCTTAAATACTACAAAAACTGGTGATGGTGGTGTGGTTGACCGGGAGAGAATGCCATATGGCATTAGGTCCGCCACTTGTACGTTTTTTTACTGTGCAATAAAATTTAAACAAATAAATAAATAAAAACTGTTTCTGCTCTGAGGACCAAATACTATACCTGCAATACGTAACAGTTCTGTTTTCGTCTTTTCAAGGTCAATGAGCAGTAAAATAAAAAAGAATTTCGGGTCAATGGCCAAGTTGACGAGCAAGAGCAGTGGCAGTCAGAGCAACCCCGAAGAGGGGCTCATGAGGAGGCAGTCCACGTGCGAGGTGCTGTGCTGCAGGGTGCTGGCGGCCAGGGCGCCCGTGCAAGAGGAGATGGTCAAGAACTACCTTAATGAGGCTTGGATTGGGTAAGCTTTTGTAATAAAGTACTCCATGTACACCTAGTTATGAGACTTGAAAGGATGGCGGCACATAATGTTTTTTTTACCTGTGTTATGGGGAGCACCATATGTTTTTATTTTTTTCAATTCATTTATTCAGATATTCCAGGCATTATTTTATTTGTTAATAATAAAAACATTAAAATCATTTCATCATTGCCTTACGCTCTATGCTTTAAATAGTTATAATTTACAAATTACATTTTAGTTAGCACTAATTCCTTAGAAATAAAAATCTACGGTATTACATTTTTTACGTAGAAAATACTAGGTTGGATGGACTATGTTTCCTTTGCAGTAAAAAACGCAGGAAAACAGTTTTTTTTAGTAAACCGTAGTTTTTTTTAGTAAAACGTAGTTTTTTTTTAGTAAAACGTAGTGATTATACACTCTTTGCAGTAAACATTAATTGCTTTCGGTAAATATATGAATAATTGGTATTTCTTTATTTATTTCTTCACATTTATTGAGTAAATCACTAAACATACTTCGGCGGGAATGGGATTGCCGCACTCGCAATTATTATCAAGGCAACTGCTCGTCAGGCAATGCCTTACTGCCCGGCCTTTGCAGTAATGCTTGTCTAACTATTGCTGTGCAGGTACACGGCAGAAAAGAGCCGCAAGGAGTCCCCGCAGCCGTCGCAGCCGCGCTACGGCACGGGCCGCTCGCAGTTCTACGCGGAGGCCGACCGCGCCGCGCACGAGGTGGCCCGCGGCCTCAGCTCCAAGCCCTTCCGCCCCGCCGCCGACCGCACGCTCTACCTCTCCAAGTCCACGTTCTACGACGACCGCCCCCCCTCGCCCAAGCCGTGCCGCGCCCCCCTCTGCATGTACTACGGCAGCCCCGCCAATAACGACTACTGTTCGAGGTGCGCGAGATTGCAGTGAGTGCTTCCAGATTTACCGAGTTGTGTATCGAGTTGGCCGATGTTCTTTTATGTTACAGAAATATGATTTGTAGTTCTCTTTTTAGTGTCGTATTTACATCTGTGGTATAAAATTAACTCTATTTTGCGTATTTACTTGAAAATATGCCTAGGGCGTATTTTCGAGATTTGAAGTCCCGGGCCTAATATTAGTTTTGCCGCCCCATCGTAATTATTTTTCTAATCGTTTTAGAAACGAATAATTTTTAATAAGGGATAAAGAGACAAAAGTTTTAGATTTCCCGATTCATTCATTTGCTAAAATGTGGTTTAACATTGGCCAACTTGCTGAAAGTTTTGTTACACTCGTACATAATATATTCATTAATGTTAAGGCTATATGTGACATTGCGTTGTGTAAGAAATGTGTTTTTAGAGTTTCCGTATAGTATATTTAATGATCTGATATTATTGTTGATTTTTTAAACTTTTATTTAACCTGAGATTGTCATAATATAGTGTATGAAATAGTTTCTGCCTCTTTATGAAAATAATTTGGCTAAAAATAATTAAAAATGGATACTTTATAAAGCTCTTATCTTCAAACATTACAAATCGACATTAAGTGAGAAACATATGAGCTACTTCTTATTTTCTTTAATAAAAATGATGTACATATAAGTATATTAAATTATAAGTAAAGATAAGTATATTAACTTGACGCGCGTATTCTTTCTCTGTAATGTTTCGATTTGGTAATATGACAACTAATATATGGTTCATAATTTAAAGTGTTTCCTTATCATATTCACACACATTAATACAATATGACTGTCCCTAATTTTGAACTTAATTCAATATCATGTAATTAATGATCACATATTTTTAAACTTTGCGAGAAGACCAGAGGTTTGGATTGTCTAACAGCTTTTTGGTATTTTCGTCCTTGTTTTCCTTAATAGAAATGATAAGGTTGGCTATATGAAATGAGCGTTAGACAGTCCTAATTAATAGTATTTTGCGTATCAAACGACTGTTATCATACCAAGTGCCAAAAGTGGCTTCTATTTAACTTCTATTTAAGTGTTTGAGAGAAAAGCGTGGCAAGAATGAATTTGACTAATGTGTTCAAAATTGAGTGCCAGGAACTATGGGGTAAAATTGGACAATACAAGGCAAGCTTTGTCAATATTTCTTTAATAAATATACAAAAGTGTCTTTAAAGTCATAACTACAGAATTTTGCGAACCGAATGGGCTATCATTATTTTAACGAAAAATATTTATTTTATACTTTAAAAGTAGCTGTGTTGAAGTTGAAGGTACTTAAAATGTTTATAAATACAATATATACTATTTTGGAAGTATAATGGTGTAGTATAATGATAGATGTTGAATATACATATTGCGTGTTCATAATTATAATAATATCAAAAATATTTTCCTGTGATTTGTCACGGCCTTGTCCATATTATATTTACCAATTTCGGTAATTCGAATATGTCATCAGAGTATGTATATGTGCTTTATATAATGAAAAAAGGTATGGAGTTATAGGATAGATTCGTAAAAATTCCCGACACATAACACTTAAAATATTACCCTATTTTTGTACTACAATAATATCTATTTTTTCATAAAATCATCAGTCTACCTCATGTAACAACTGACTTAACCATCTATCCTTTTAGATTGAAAATTATAACTAAAGTTATGTACTTCATCATATTTTAAGACTTAATATCGTATTTAGAATATTTAATGAAAAGTCTATTTAAATTATGATCACTATTATCTGAACTCAGGTTAATTCTAAAATGCACTAACTTTGAAAAGATATTACTAGTGATATTGTACGTTCTTCATGACATATTAATCCGCTGTATTGTTGTACGAGTAAGGTGAATGTTTGAGCTTGGAGAGTAGCCTCCGTCCTTATTTTGCTCGTTAAAATGTATAACATAATATTTTTGTTCTTCTAGTCCAATAATTTAGTATAGAGTATCGAGTGATGCAGCGTAAGTATTAAGTTTGTATAAGTCATTTCATTATATGTATGTATCCATATTTAAAACACTATTTCCCCCACCAAGTTTTTATGTTTAAAGTCTATCGATTATGTTTACACGAGATTATCTGGTGTGGCTGGTTTTTTCATACAAAAAAAGAAATAAAAATTGTTCGTTTAGTTACTCTGTGTTTAAAAAATTGGTTCTAAGATCTAGAGGACGCAACGGATTCGAATACTTTTATATTTATAATCCGGCTTTTAAAAAAAAAAAACAGATGCAAAGTATTGTAAATCAGTACAGTCCGCTCCACTAATCTGTCATTTAGGGCAGTCGATTACGACTGCCCTCCGAAATGAAAGACGCTGTACACTTTAATCATGTTTTACAAACATAATAAACCAAAATGCCGCTAACTCGTGTAAACTAGTTTTTGTTATCATGTTGAAATTCTACTAGTGTTACCAATGAGCTTACAAAGTATATTAATTCACTCATAGCCTTAATAGATCTGTGAAATAAGTGCTAAGTCGAAAGTCATGACAAATGTGGTCTAACAATGTGAACTCAAATGAATGTTAAAAAATCCAGTATGTACTTAGACAAGTTGGAACCCTGTATAAAAGAAATAGAATTCCGCTAATAGTGGGCATTTCATGTACTTGCTAAACAGATAGGGCCTTTACTCCAGAAGCTTCACGAAAGTCCGCATTTCAGTTATTGAGCTGGAAGTCTCATTTGGTTTGACATTAAAGGACGATACTGTCGAACGACTGTCGTGTGATTTTATGGAGTAATGGTCCTTTTGAGAAGTTTCCGTAACAAGTTGGACCTTATATTGATGTTTTCAATCAATCTCATAGAAACTTATTGTATACATGTATGTGTATAAGTATGTTTATATGTATAGAAATTCAGAAAATAGATAATGACAGTTAACGAAGAATATTATATTTTTTCATGTGTAACAAACAGATAGAAACAGCATATCATGTTTTGTAGAATATATATGATCATAAACAATGCGTGTATTTTATTTTACAAGTACATTCCCAAATATATCCCATACCTGGCGTGTGATGACCTCTACCCCACTACCATGAACTACAACCATCAACGAACCGACAACATAGGTTACAAGAAACATAATAAAGATTGCTTGGCTTGTCAACTAAAGAATATAAAAGTGTTGTAGGTTCCTTTAATCGAAAATATATATAATTTTAAGAAAATAATTTGAATAAAAAATTCTACATGTAATCAGGATTTTTTTTATGTTCTTGTTTGTAAACATTACACCGGAAGTGACGACACACAGCAATCGAAGTTTACATTTTTAACTGTCATGGCATTAGTCGGTCACGATATTTTATCTGGGTTTATTCAGTGTTATTTTCATATTTTGCCACCCCTAAAATTTGCTGCCCTAGGCTCCAGCCTACTCAACCTGCTGGTAAATCCGCCATTGATGTATAGGTACCGAAGATATTTTATACAACACAAGTAAACGGGTAGGTACAAAGAAATTGAACTAGATATTCCTTAAGGCGGGACTCAGGATAGGTAGGTAAGTAGGTTTGTTCCCGTTGAGTCACACCAAGATTAGTAACACTGCTACTCACTGTAAGGTACGCAGAATAGTAATGGAGTGGGTGACAGTGACATCTATGCACTGACCTCCGCGTACTTGTATATATGGAGGTCAGTGCATCTATGGGACTATGGCTATTCCACTGCAAAATTATATAGGTACTTCCGGGACTACGTAGTTTTCTACTGACGACGCGCGCAGGCGCAGCGCTGCGAGGCGAGCATCAGCTAAAAATCCTCTCCTATAAATCAGCGCTCAACAAAAGGATTTTCCATGAAGGGACCGAATTTTTTTTTTTTTGGTTGCTGGCAGATGATTAAAACCTTTTCTTCTGCGATATGATTTTATTAGATTTTGGATTGGCATGGCATGGCATCGGAAGCGACGCGTCATTTCAAAACAAGCTTAATATCAAGTGATATAAGATGCATAACCGCTTGAACGCGGAGAGCCGGCCGGCGGCCTGCCGCGCACTCTCGCGGAAAAGATGCCCTCGGGCGGTTATGCATCTTATATCACTTAACATAAAGCTTGTTTTGAAATGACGCGTCGCTTCCGATGCCATGCCATGCCAATCCAATGTAGCGTGGCCCTTAGGTACGAGGGGCATTCAATAAGTACCTAGCCTCATCGCCAGAGGGCGCTGTAGTTTCAAAAGAGTTTTACCACAGTGTAGCACATTCTTTTTTAATTCTTTTTTCAAATTTTCATTCCAATCCCTTCATTTGTTTTAATTTGACAACTTAAGGAAGCGAACGTGTCGATCGGTTTTACAAAAATGGAAAAAGAGCAATATCGTTCGGTAATTCGATTTCTATTTTTGGAAGGGAAAACGCGCATCGAAATCAAAGAGCGCTTGGATGCTGTGTACGGTGACTCTTCTCCATCGATGGCCACCATCAAGAATTGGTTCAACGAGTTTGCACGTGGCCTTACGTCGGTTTTTGATGAACCACGTCCAGGTGCACCGAAAACAGCTGCTACGGAGGAAAACATTAAAAAAATCCATGATCTCGTATTGGCAGATCGCCGATTGAAGGTTCGGGAGCTAGCTGAGACTGTAGGCATTTCAGAAGGAACAGTGCATCATATTCTTCACGAGGAACTCGGCATGAGAAAGCTGTCGGCGCGATGGGTGCCGCGTTTACTCACACCGGAAAACAAGCGCAACCGTGAGACCACATCGGAGACGTGTTTGGCTCTGTTTAAGCGGAATCCAGCGGAGTTTTTGCGTCGTTTTGTGACCGTCGATGAAACTTGGATCCACTGGTACACACCAGAGACCAAGGAGCAATCAAAACAATGGATCCAGACCGGGGAACGTGCTCCAAAGAAGGCGAAAACTGTAAAATCTGCCGGAAAAGTTATGGCCACCGTTTTCTGGGATTCACAAGGTGTGATCTACATCGATTACCTCGAGAAGGGTAAAACAATTACAGGGCTTTACTATGCCGATTTATTGGGCCGATTCGACGCCGAATTAAAGAAAAAACGACCCCATCTGGCGAAGAAAAAAGTGCTGTTTCACCACGACAACGCACCGGTTCACACGTCTGCCGTTGCCATGGCCAAATTGGTCGAATTACGCTACGAATTGCTGCCCCATCCACCGTATTCTCCAGATTTGGCCCCTTGTGACTTCTTTCTGTTTCCTAATCTGAAAAAATCACTCGCCGGGAATAGATATGGATCAAATGAGGAGGTCATCGCCGCCACGGAGGCCTATTTTGCAGAGTTTGACAAAAACTATTTTTCGGACGGGTTAAAAAAGTTGGAGCATCGCTGGGCTAAGTGTATCGAACTAAAAGGAGACTATGTTGAAAAATAAATTGCCACTTTTCCAAAATTTTCGTTTACTTTTTGTAGGCTAAGTATTTATTGAACGACCCTCGTACATACATACAACTAGTAGTGAGGACAATATCATTTTAGTAGATGCGGATTTATATATTATCGACGAAGTAGGTAATGAAATTCCGAATATTATTGCTGATCCTGGTATTACTTCACGGCTGTCAACTAGTTTTAGCAACAGGTGTATCCTTTAACAGATCTACATTTTTTAGTTTTCCTCAAAACTTTGTTACACGTATTCTAGCGAGGATACACACGAAGTCTAATTCTTCTTATTACACATAGAGTTAGGATAGTTATACCTAAATACAGACATGACATGATGACTCTTCTTTAACAGTGGGTAATTCTTGTTTTCATTTTGCTGGACTCCAAGCCAAATGCATCCGTTCAGAAATGTTCATATTTTTGTTTTAAGAGAGAGATCTTGGAAAACGATGTTTGTTTGTTTATTTATTATCATATTGTTGTAAATTTGGTAAATCATTATTTATTTTGGAAAGTTATGTACCATATTTCATAAACATAGTACTAGTAGATAAACAGTTATGCTGAATACTAAACATCAAATGCTCGCTTTTTGGTATTTTTTTAAAACGCTTTAGTAGTTCTAGTTAATGAAATTTCTAAACGCAAACGTCAAAACGCGTGTGTTTCAATTAAGATGCTCTTTGTGAAATAAATAAATTTAATCATGTTGACCTAGAAATCTTCACATAAATTATGTCGGGGGGTCTCATTGATAAAGTTTACATAGGTCTGGACAATGCGCCAGCCGCATTCGACATAAAAGGACGAATACTTGGCCCAGTAAGTTTCTAGTTGTTCGTCACTGTTTATTTCCTATTTGTACATATAAAATTACGTCAATATGTTTTATTTCAGAATGGCACTAACTTAGAATACATTCGGTCTGAGACTGGAGTGGTGGCTATGCTGAAGAGTGACAAATTTGAGCCTTTACATTTGGCGTTGCATCATACTAGACCCGAGCCTTTGGCGGGTGCGCGTTCGCTAGCGCAGAACCTGATAGAAACCATACGTGCAGAATTGGCGCAATGGAGCGCTGCACAAGCCGGTGGACCTCCGCCGGCGTTGAATGTGCCTCCTCCAACTTTGACGACGACATCAGCAGCATCCGCGCCGCTCCCTGTCCCTCCACCTGTCGCCACAGTGCCAATCTCGACGCCGCAATCCACTATGACGACCCCACAGTCTGTTATCCCTCCGGTAGTGAGTGTAGCTCCAGCCAACACTCCGCTCATGACGGTCCGTCAACCAACAGTCTTACAACTCCTACCTCAACAACAATATGTGTTAAATCAAGAAAATGGTCAGCTAATACCTATAGTACAACCTGGGGTGCAGGTTTCAAATACAAACTTCACATCCTTGCCACTCGGTCAGTCGCTAGGTATCCAGCAACCAAATTTTGGTACACAGATAGTTGACATATCTAGTATGCAGCCAGTGAATGTTACTCAGTTACGGTTGAGTGGTGTACCGTCTTCCATGTCAATGATATTGCCTAATGGCTTCACGTTTCCGCAAGCTAGCTTGGGATCTGCCGATACCACAACTGTGAGCTCAGCAACTGCTACTCCTGTCGTATGCGCTGCACAAAGTACCAACGCCTCACAGAAGATCCTGTACAGTACAGACAAAGGAGATAAAGAAATAAAGTACATCCAAGGAGGTGATACCGTGCAGTGGACAGTGCCTGGCTCACAGACCATGCTGATACCGTACCAACAACTACAAGATTTGACTTCAAATCAGTCCGGATTTTCTAATCTACAACATCAACAGTTTGTTTCTGTAAGTATATAATCTCACCTCATAAAATTGGCTTAATTTTTAGTTATTATATTTTACAACCAACACACTTTCTACACTACAAACTGGTGGTTCTGTATGTGCCTTTGAGAGCAGTGCACACTGTCACTGGAAGCAAATTCATTGTGGCAATAAATATCAAGTGATGTTTTAATTTTGCCTTTGCCCAGGCAGTGGAAATATGTGAACTGGAAATGAAAAATGAGTACATTCTTGTTTCCTTAATTATGGCTTTATTGTTATCAAAATGACAATTTTGCCAAAAATTACTCAAGCTCCTCCATACTTCAGAAGGCTCATAAGGCATCAAGCTATCCACTGGCTAGGCCACTTACACACAAAAAAGCATTAAGGTTATAAATGTTTAAATGAGGTAAAAAGTTAATTGACTGACAACTAGCTGTGCCCAGTGGTGTTGCCTGTGGAAAAAGTACCCTGTGTTAATCCAGGATGTCAGCTTCTTGCATACCAAATATTATCAAAATTAATCCAGCCGTTTGCACGTGAAGAAGTAACAAACTTTCTTCTTTATAATATTAGTGTGATTGACTGTTACCGATGAGCATAGAGCAACCTAAAACAAACACACATGTTGAGTTAGTAAGTAATGAGTACATTAAATGAAAAATTGAATTACTTTTTATCTGTCACTTTGTAGATAGCACCAGCGGGTGGACTGTCCCAAACCTCTCTACCTCTGTCAGCAGCCCAGTTTCAACAGTTACAAGCTTCAGGCACTATCATGCAGCTAAACCAAAAGGTAACTGTCCTTCAACCATGTAAATCACAGACACAATTGAATTTAATTGTTCTCTCGCCGGATCCGGTCGAAAAGTGATTGAAAGATTTTGAAACCATCGAATATCTATAGATAGGACAAATTTTAATCACAAACTGTGCTAACCATCAAATATGGTTGTAAGTACGTAAAAATAACTATACACATGAAAAGCCTGTATGACTGACTGCAGAGTAGCAGAGAGAGTTTACTTATGCTGCTACATTTTAACAATGCAGTAATGACGCAGCGCCTGTATGACCTCAATGCCAATTTGTCGACCTCTGGCCTAGTGGTCACCATGCCAGGCTGCCACTCTGGAGGTCCCGGGTTCCATTCCTGGTCAAGATGGAAAATGATCTTTTTCAGATTCACCTGGGTCTTGGAAGTTTATCTACATACATGCATTTGTCATAAAATATAGTATTGTTGAGTTAGTACCCCATAACACAAGTCTCGAACTTGTCCGTATATACATTTTTATTTATTCAATGTCCGTGTGGACACATTCTTAGTGTCCAAGAATACGTACTTGAGATGACTGCATGGCCGCCCCAGTGAGAGAGCCAATGAAAAATCTTTATTGGAGTAACAAAATTTCTAGATTGAAAGTTTTATTACGATCTTTTCTTTCAGAGTCAAAACATCCCAGTGGTTCATATAAAATTGATTAGTATTTGAGGTGCAAGAAGATAGTTTCAAAAGTAGGAAGTTTATAGTGCCTTTCTTTGACAACATACCTTGCAAAATTATTTATTACATTGATGATTGATGGAAGCTTATATAAAATCAGAAATTTTAATGCGAAATAATGTTATGTGTTCTATAGTTAAAAGAGAAGGCTAATGTGTTTTGAAATTCCCCAGCCCATAGTGAGCAGTGGGTCTTTGATAAATATAATATCAACGGGACAAGCATCTTCACCACAAATTATATCTGTGAGCATTCCTAGAACTATGTTGATCGCACTAATTGTCGCACATTTAGTTCATTGTTTTGCTTTTTAACATTTCAGAATTTTCTTTGGTTGTGGTCTTATTTTGCCAAGTCTTTTTCCCATCATTCTGTGTATTTTTTTACCCTAATCAACTAATGTTTAAGACATGCCATCCTAAACATTATTTTGTTAATTTTCAGCGGTTTTTTAAAACTTCTGCTTGCCTCTTATTTGGAACATTTACTTTGCTAGGTACTACACTAAGTCCACGAAACCTTTCGATGTTGTCTGTCCAGCAAAGACTTTTCATAAATATTTTTCTAATTTATGTTATCATTATTTTTAAACTTAAGTGCATCACTAACACATACTAAGATTGATTGATATATATTTTGACCCAAAACAGATTAGATCTGGACAAACTGATTTGATCACTAAACAACACTTTGTCTTCATTCTGCCTCAAACAATTCATGGAAAAGTCTTTGCAATTTAAATTTGTACCTCAAATGAGAAAACTGTCTTACATTTTATTCACTAATTTCAGAGCTCTTCGACACCTACAAAAAATGTGAATCATGACCAAAGGGGTCAGAAGAGATTATCTGACGGGACTCCAAATCAATTGCAACTCAGACCAATCGCCCCGGCAGGGTAAGTTTCGATATATCTGGGCTTTAGATATAAGTAAACTAGTTACTTTATTACAGCTCTAATAATATGAACGGGAAACGAATTCACTATTTAGAAAAAAGTTTGCATAAATGAGTTTAAATTATAATTGTTTATGGGCAATTGGCGTTAGATCGAAGAGGTCTTATTTCTGCAAACTTTCGATGATTTCAAGTTTTTAAGTTGAAGACAGGGATGTTGTAATGATGAAGAAAAGAAACACAGAAATATAGGAATCAAGGCTTGTGGATTTTGAAGAAAAGACAGTTTTCGAAGATAATAATCGTCTCTACAAATAATTTTTTTAATTACAATTACTATTAGTTACTTTTCATAATCCAATATTTCACAACCATTGCGTGAGAAACAAAATAAGAACTAATTTCACTAAAATGCAAAAAAGGAGGTCAATTGCATGACTTGTCAAGCACTGGCCAGTAACAAATTAGTAGAAACAATGGTTATGAAATGTTGCAAAAGTTTTAGCCTAATTTGAAGCCTACAAAGTTGGCAGATAGAGTCGACTATTGCATGGCAAGTTCGTCGGGTGTTATTGAAACCGTGTGATGTGCAGGTCGCATGTTAGCCAGGACAAGGCGGCGAGAGAGGGCCGCTCGTGGAACTCATCAGGTATACTGCAGCGGTGCGAGCGACTTGTTTGCTGAATATGGGGCTTTGCTATTTGCATAGTTTTTGCATTGTATTCTAAAAGTTACCCATTCAACTTTTTTGACGAGATCTTGAAAATTGAAAACATCCTTAAAAAATTTCAGCAATATTTGATCAGAGTGTCTTACTTTTAATATTGACTGTTTACTAAAGACCTAATCGAATTTAAGGAGTAACTTCGAAAAGATAAATATGATTTTAAATTCATTGTCAGGCATGTTAACATTCATTTTATTGACAAGTATGTAAAAAAGCCACATAATCAGTCAACCAAGATACTGTCCAGATAAAGCAATGATAACTGGACTAATAGGAATATAATGTTTTATATTCTATACTTTTATTATAACACTACAGCTGAATTAACAGCTACCCCAAAAATATATTCCCTTGTTAGACATCGTCTAATTCCACTTCCAGCACGCAAAATAGGTGTGTGCACGCAAAGTAGGTCTTTGTCGTGGAACACGACAAAAAAGATGTTGCTTTCTCTGGACAGTCTCTATAACTGAAGCCTTGCTTCCACTTTATTTAAAAACGGTTCTCAACAACTAGATCCAACTAAAGAATGAGCATTCAGCGTAGACTAACATTTGTAGAATCGTAACCAGTGCATACCTAATAGAAAACATCGTGTCGCGCATTTTCATTAAATATAAAGAAGTTGGATACGACCATCTTTATGAGGGTTTTCCAAAAAACGTTGGAAGACAGAAATCTGGATAAAAAAAATTGTATAGAAGATGAGCTATCATCAATTAGTAACAATTTATTGCACTTGATTGCATCAGAGATATTTATCTCGGTTCGGATGGATGAGAAATTTCTGTACTGAATTATATTTATATTCCACATTTCGGGAAGCTCTCATTTGATATCAAGTATGTATGTATATGTTCTTTATTGTACAGATTAACCAGCTCTGCCACAGATTACTAATATGCGTAAAAATTGAGCGTAACAGCATATTTCAATAGAAAAGTAATAGACTAATACCCATCGTTTTAAGAACTTATCTAACACAACACTGTATTGCATGTTATTTTCTTTACAGCTCTATAACTCATAATGGTGCGGATGCGGATAAGAACTTTTTGGACGCTTGTTTTTACAGAGTCCTAATGTTTATTGTTCTGCAGGGATGGTTGCAGCAAACCCCGAGACGGATTCGTCAAAAAAAATTGTTCCTCTCTTCAGTACCGCATGAAGGCATATTTATTTTTATTTTTTAAGCTAGCAGTACCTTATGCTATTGGCGTTTATGAAATTTTACCACAAAACCTAGTTACATTATAAATGAGGCGTAACTAAAGACACTTGACGGTGTAAAATAAGCGTGCTACGTGGTTTGCGTACTGCTTTACACAACTTTTTTCAGCTTGAATAGATTTTTAATTTTAATTTATTTGCGTACTAAAAATTTTGCGTAAGTAATGCTGTATGTATATTCTTAGGGCGCGTAGAAGCATACTTATCAAGTATTTAAAAAATAATAACTTATTTGCATTGGCTTTGCGTTTACAAACATAATTAATTGACAGATCGACTTTAGCGTGCAAACATAATTGAGTTTTGCATTTAGCGATTTGTTAGAAGAGTGTAAGACAATGTACATGATTGCACTCATTATTCCGGCTTTTCGCACGATCCTCGGCATTCGGGAGCCATGTATTTTTTTTAATTTGTAGCCTACTTGGGGAGTGAAGGCGGAGGAGAAAGTGTATAAGGATGCAATCTCATCATTAATTCTGCTTAAGCGTAACAGCTGAAGCTGGTATCTACTTTCATGATTGTGTGGCGACCTATACGCTTATATACAAGAACTACTGAAATAATAATAACAACTTGAAAACAGTTCCCAAGAAGCGTACGAGATGGCGCTGACACATTCTACATCTCGATATCAGAGTTGTTTAGAACGTGGAAGGGACATACCCGAAATAAATCAAACCACGGGCTATATTAGATCATTATAGTATGATGATATTAAAATAACGGCCGAAATACAAGAAAAATTCGTCGTTCCCATACAAAATGCCCGGGCGGCTGCACACTTTAGTATGAAAGTGCTGATTTTTTTTTTTGCTATTATTCTAATTTTATTATACTACTAGCAGTCCATTCCGGCTTCGCCCGTGGTACATACATAGCCTATGTCACTCAGGGATAACATACCTATCCAACAGTGAAAGAATTTTTAAAATCGATCCAGTAGTTTCGGAGCCTATTCAATACAATCAAACAAACAAATCTTTCCTCTTTATAATATTAGTGTAGATAGTGATCTAGTATAGCCCGTGGTTTTATTACCGGTATGCCCCTTCCACGTTGCATATAGGTACAAACTGAAACAATACACCTATTTGAGAAATTAAATTATATCGATGCGTAAAGAAAGTTAGAAGCTAGTAGCGACATTTATTCAGTTCTTAAATTGTACAGCAAAGGAGACAACAATGAAGGAAACAACTCACTTTAGAGGAATATTGAGGCACCATCGAGGATTCGGACTGCTAACTTCGTTTCGCTTTGTCTTTAGGAGGATCCAAATCAACAAGCGAGCCTTCAGATCACCAAAAAAGCTAGCATGGCCGTTTAACCATCTGTCTAGAGTGTAAAATCGACAAAAACAGGTAGCTGTGTTGACTCCACACCATTACGAGAAGTGGCAGAAAGAAAACGGATTACTTCAGTGTTTCAGTTCATGCCAAACTGCACCAACGCTCAAAGCTACGCACTAGCGCTTGGAAGCTAATATTAAGGCCACCGGTCTAGATCTGTGGCCTTTTTATTACAAGCTTTTATTTAGTTTCACCTGTCCCGTTGTCTGTCGGTTTGTAAACAAATTTTGCGAGTTTTTAGACCACTTTCCGGTTTCCGATTTTGCACCTATACGTATATCGCATGACATTGCAATATTATGATGACATGGAGCTGATCTGATGATGGAGCTAGAAAGTGGTCATGGCATCTTTGTGATAAGACAACCTAGCCCCATCGAGTTTGGCTCGATTTATTCGTCTTAGGAGCACTTTAACCTTTTTAGGTCAATATTATAGAAAAGGTTTTTTTAAATAGTTTCTTCTTTTTAGGCAACCTGAATGATCGTCTTCGACTCTTCCTGATATCTGAGTATGCTGCACTGCACATTTAATAACATTTTTTTCAGAAAACCAGACACCGTACGATTCGATTGCATGTTTCATTAATAATTTAATACTAACTTTAGGTTCCTGCGGAAAGAGAGACGTCGTTTAAGTGTCAGTGAAACAGTATTTTTAATGTTTGATCACTAATTTTTCCTTTCTTCTAGTTTAGTTCAACTTTGCCCTTCCCGACCATCATCATCGTTTTGCATGTTTTTCAGAACACATACAACTGATCCTGATAAAGGCAAATAATGACCATACGCGAGATCTTTATATACATGTTTATATATGTCGCAGCTATCTGATTAAATTAGCCGGCTTTACAGCGCGCCTTGCGAAAATGATGATTTTTTATTTCAGATGCAGTACCAAGGGTGTCAATAATAATAGTTATTTACAGAGCTGTGCTGTGATGTGCCAAATGGGGAAGCAGAAAGAACCCACCAATAGAATCACTTAATTTTCTACATTAAACCTCGCATTGTCTAGGCAACGTTTGACGTGCAACCTTCGAAACTTTAGTAATCATAATTGATCAGCGATTTTATCAAACATATTCATTAGATGTGCAACATGCGCTTTAAATGTAGTCATAACAATACTCATTAATTACACAGCTACAGCATGTGAATATTAACAACAACCAAAGAATTATATACAGTCTAGAATGCCTACGAAGTGGCAAAGCCATTCCCGAAAAATATACTTTTCTACTTTATCGCTCTAGCAGTTTGTTGGAAAGGGATGCCTTTACTTAAGGTGCATTAAGGAAATATAAACTTTAAGTACGTGGCATTAAGTTTAATTCTCAATGGTGTTTTGCAATTTTTACTCGGAGTCATTCTATATTGTAATATAATGTCTTTGACATGACAGCAACTGCGTAGTCCTAACACAGCACGTCGCGTACACCATATTGGAACTGTAAGAATGTTTGGTGATATCTCCATTTATATTGCAGCTAGAGAAAATACCGTAGTCAGCGTGGGGAAGATCAATCCGGCTCACGGGACCATTATCCACGTGTCCTCCGGCCAACAGACGAAGTAAGTTGGTCTAATCATCGGTTAAACTCGTTAACAATTCCTTTTAAAGTTTCAAAAACTTAATACTCGCAAACAATTTGATTCTGTTCAAACTATTAATATTGCTCTCCTTAAAGATCATAACAGACATTATAATTGCTAAAAACGGCTCGGATAAAGTGTTAAGCGTTGGCCAATATCCGATATGACGCATCACGCAGCGGCATACAGCAACCACTGCTGTATTTTAGATAACATTTTTAACCTTCGATGCAAAAAGACATGTGTTATGAGTTTGATATAACTTTGTCACTCTGTGTCTGTCTGTGGCATCGGAGCTCCAAAACGAATGGACTGATTTCAATACGGTTTTTAAAAAATCGAAAGCCTTGTCTATCAAGTTGGTTCTTAGCTATGTTTAATCAAAATCGGTTCAGAAGCTCGAAAGATATTGGGGTAAACTCTTGAATGTCGGGGTATCTTAATTTGCCTGGCAAATTGTTTACGCCTGATTATGCTTCCTCAGTATTATATTTTGCTGTCTACTCAATGCTTTTTTTATTTCAGTGTTTCGGCCTCTGGACTAACGCAAGATGGCACCGGGATGTACATCCGTCAGATAGACCGCAACGCGATTCAAATCCAGTCCACCAAAGACGGGCAGAAGCAAGACATCACCACGAACAAGGTGCAGGGCGCCGCTCAGAACGTACAAATGATCACCGTACCCCAAGGCATGACCGTGCTCCAAAACCCACTTAACATCAGCCAGATGCCCACCGTCATCGGACAACCAAACAGCCAAGTATACATGATACCAGCGAACCATCCGAATTTAGTTCAAGGCGCGTTACCGCAAGGCTTGATCGGGCAGCAAGTGTTGCAACCGGGCCAGAACGTGACAGTCATGCAGCCGAACCAACTAGGGATGCCGGGAGGGGTCCAGTACAACGTCCCGTTGATGCCCGTGAACATGCCGGCGAATTCGCAGTACATGCCGACGGGGATTAACCTGAATACTCAGTTGTCAGCTCAGCAGTTGAATGCGGCGTTGGCGGGGCAACAGCTGACGAACCCGAACCTTTCTGGGACGATTCCTATCGTCCAAGCGCCTCCGCCGTCGTCCCCGATGCCTAATCCGGCGCAAACCTTGCCGGGTTCGCAACCCGTGCACCAAATAGTGCAAAACTCGTTCGTGACGCCCACCTCGCAGTACACGGGCATGCCCCCGCAGTACATGATGCAGCCGAACTCTGGCGCCATGTCGGTACCGGCTAACAATAACGTCCAGTACAGTCTTCCCGCTAACCAGAGCAACCCTAACCCGAACAATGGCAACGGACAGTCCAACACGAGCACCGAGGGTGAAGCCAACAATGGGGCCACCAATCAAGCTAACTACATAACGTCTTCGCAAGAAAATTACATACCCGGCACGACGCCCGTACAGAATCCCCCGCAGCAGAACTTCGCGGCAGATGGCGCCACTGCGCAAACTCCAGGGTTCACTCCTTCCAATCAGACAAGTCAGCCAAATTACCCAGCAAATGGGAATAACCAGACTACATACAATGTGAGTCAACCGCCCACCAGCCAGCCTGCACCTACTTACAACCCTAACCCTGCAAATGGATCAAACCCTCAAGCTAACAATCAGAACTACGGGAACACTCCGGCTCCGAATGCCCAGAACACTTCGCAGGGTAACTTTTCTCCTTCGACCACACCGGCGCCCAATCAGAACTACCCCGCGACGAATCTCCCCAACATGCCCAATGTGGGATACCCGCCCAATCAGAACCCTCAAAACCCGTACCCAAACGCTACGGGACAAAACTTGGCAGCTTACGCGAATAACCAGTACCAGTATACCAGTAGACCATGGTTCCGACCCAGATATGGGTCACCGCAGGGCTCTCCGTACAGTTCCGGGGCTGGACCCCCCAACGGACCCCCTATGCCCCCAATGGGGAACTATAACTACTGGCAGGACAGTTGAAACATAGACAATATTGATATGGACGCGATCCAGTGACATGAACTTAGTGATTTATCAAAGTGTAGTTTTGACTATATATTAGGTTAAGCTAGAAAAGAGACTGCTTTAATAAAAATACATTTATAAAATGTAATGAAAATATACGATGCAATTCTTCTACATCTCAGCATTTTATTTCGTAGCACTGACCTCCATATATAAATGTGTATATATGGAGGTGGCCAGTGTTTCGTAGTATAAAATAAATATAATAATAATAAATATATGGGGACAAATTACACTGATTGAGTTAGCCCCAAAGTAAGTTCGAGACTTGTGTTATGGGATACTAACTCAACGATACTATATTTTATAACAAATACATATATAAACATCCAAGACCCAGGACAATTTGAAAAAGGCCATTTTCCAACTTGCCCTGACCGGGAATCGAACCCGGGACCTCTGGGTGGCGGACTAGCATGGTGACCACTACGGAAAACAAGTTTATTTGCTGAGCAATTTAAAAAAACCTATCAACAATGCCATCTAGTAATGAGTAGAGGAACTACCGATACGACTTGATATCTGCAGCGCCATCTATTTTGCTAGGGAAAGCAAGTTCACTGACTTTCACATAGAGCACAGAGTAATAATATAGCATAGAGTTAGGATAGTGGTACCTAAAGGGACTTTCAAGCGTTAACCCACAATAACTACACGGCTGAACCGATTCTCATTAAACACAATTAAGAACCAGCGCAAAAGTACTTGGTTTCACTTAAAACACGACTACTCTGTCCAAAGAGGAAAAATTAATAAATTTCCCTCATTCCAAAGAGATTATAAATACCCTCATTCTTCCATTGTGTCTATCAAATGTGACACTAATACAAGTGAAGTCATAAAAATAAACAAGAAATTCGATTTCAACAACAGAAAATGAATGCCGAAAATCGGTACCCAGTGAACGCGTCCCTGTTCATGCTGGGGGAGATAAAGAGGCGGCAGGAGACCGTCACCCGCGGGTACCAGCTGCTAAAGCGGAAGGCTGAGGCGCTGCGGTTCCGCGGAAGGCAGGCCGCCGCCGAAATGGTCACCACGCAGGTTCTTATCTACGCAAAATTGGCTAATAATCCTAATATTATAAACGCGACAGTTAGTAAGTATGGATGGATGGATGGATGTTTGTTACTCTTTCACGTAAAAACTACTAAATGGATTTTAATGAAACTTTACAATAATGTAGCTTATACATCAGAATAACACATAGGCTACAATTTATAAAGATATTGTGTGATAATCCTGCGCAGACGAGGTCGCAGGCACCACCTAATTACATATATTTCTCATCTTAAGATCTTTTTAAGTCTTTACTGCAGGTGCACGATAGCACGACCCTTTCTGTACTACCAGAGCTATACTTGGCCAAAGCAGCCAGAAGGATTTGGGCTCCACTTTCCACGCTGGTCAGACGGGTTGGAGAAGTCTCAGTGATGTTTATAAACTTTGTCCCTTTCACCGCGAGACTTTATATCAGTTGTCGTGCCCCCAGCGCGAGACATGGTAAATATAACATACCTATCTACAACCAAAAACGGATATGGATACGTAAGTTATGTGCCATACGAGCATTTTTTTTTTGTCGTAAATATGCGACCTTCGCGGAATGGGCCCGACAATGTTTGTCACATATATGCGACGCTCGCGGTTAAAGGGTTAAATTGTACTTATTTCAAATGTCGCCTTGTACGACATCTACGGACTTTCCTATTCTACCCTGCCGGAAACCACACGGCGATTTATTTATTTAGGGTGCTGGGCTACATTTGGCAGCACGGGCGGGTCTATATGTTATGCGGCTGAAATGATGTTGATACTTGTACTGTCGTCAGGTGCTCATAGGCCATGCGCTTAAGGAGGCCTTCATGACTTTAGCGGCCGTGAAGTTTACTAATGGCGACTCGAATGCGTTGGTGCTCGAGAATGTTGGACAAGTAGGTTTTTTGCAACGTCTGTATAGTAATAGAAAGTGTGTTTCTAACCGACTTCCAAAAGGATGAGGTTATCAATTAGTCGCGATCTTTTTTTTATGTAAGTTATGTTCACCGACGATTCAAAGACGCCTGAACCGATTTGTAAAATTTTTTTTTAAAGGGTTATAGGTGGTAACATATAATTTTAAACAAAATCGGTTGATAGTTTGGGAAGATGTCGGATTTTTAGTTTTGAAAAATTATAATAATTTTATGAAAGGTAGAAGAGGCAGTAAATGAAAAGCATTATACAACAAACTTTTATCAGTAGTATTAGTTGATAAATTCAAGGCTTCTTATCTCATTATAAATTGTGGCCAGCTAATTATTCAAAAACTAAACAATTTTGTTTTTACAATTTAAAAGAAATATTAACTGCCATGAAAGGTTTATTAATAATATTATAGGCAAAACTGCGCGTCAAGCGCGTGCCAGAGAACATATCAGGGGTTGCAACCGTCTCCTTGCAAGCCGTGGAGGACTCCAGCATCAGTGACGTGTCCCGCTACGCGGGCCTGGCGTCCGGGGGCCACCGCACGGCGGAGGCGAAGCGGGCCTTCAGAGACGTCATCAGGATCCTTGTCAAGTTCGCGTCTTTGAGGAACACGTGTATGCTACTTGATGAATCCGTTAGGGTTACGCTAAGGTAAGCTTTATTTTTATACTTTTGTTTTCGTGTGTGACCTGGTTCTTCAGTTGCAAGGCATCCTGGTTTCTCAAGCTGCAAGACATCTTCCTATACATACTAACTACCTTAACAAATGCTATTTGTCTGATTATTAGCCGGGACCAACAGCTTATTTTGTTTTTGAGATATACCTAATTATTATATCCCTGTAGACATCATCTACGTATGGATCTCGTCCCGGGGTGGTTTTGCATTCAAAAGCTCTTTGCTAAGCCAATGATCTGAGATTTTTATTTCCATGTAAAGAAACCTCGCATCTTCACGACATCCCAGCTAAGTTGGGTTAGCCTAAAATGCATGAGTCAGTTGCTATCTAAGTTTGATAGTAGAAGTACCTACCTATTACCTCTACAAAATCAACGTCAATTTCATAAAACTCGAATCCAAGAACTCTGTTTGCAGAAAACTGAATGGAATAGAAAAGGTTATTTTGCCGAAGTTGAAAAACACCGAGAGTTACATCATAGTGGAAATGGACGAAAGAGTTAGTTCCTTTTAATATTTCTACTAAAAATAAGTGTTAGGTGATTAATTATAAGAGTAATTAGTAAAACTATTTATTGGTGCAGACCTAAAAAAGTTGTTCTTAAAATCTTACTACGCGGAAGGGGTTGCAAACGCAATGTTGGATGAAAAAGAAAAAGAAAATCCAGTTATAATATAACCTTGTTACTACGTTAAAAACTTCCTGTCACTCTTATAGCTTTTTCATTTATTTATTATTTTGTAGGAGAGAGAAGAGTTCCACCGGCTGAAGATGGTGAAGGCAAAGAAAATCCGGACTCAACACTCTATCAAAATGCGGCGACCGGTGGTGAGGGACACTGGGGAGTCAGGGGATTCCACAGGTTCGTGAGAGAGAAAGTGAGAAGATGAAGCTTTTCTACGCACATTAGCTAAAAGTGGCCGTTTTTCGCAAATGTGCGTAGAAAAGCTTTACTTTCTCACTTTAAATCATAAACAGTAGTTCATAAAATAGTTAAAAGGGTTATCTAGGGTTTGGTCAAGATAAAATTTCAAATTATATCACTGTTTCCTTTCAAATGATTTATTTAAAATGGGGGCCACTGGACCACGGAAAATTCAGGTATGGCCTTAATCTTAGTGCTTTCTCGCTTTTTCTTCTTTAAATAAGTAGGTAGGTGTGTCACCCAAGGATGCCTAAGACCATTATGAAATCGGCCCTTGAAACGATCAGTCTTCCCTGTCCTTGTAGGGTTTTGGGTTCCTGGTAAAACTCTGCATATACGAGTAAGCAGCAGTAAGAGTAGACAGCGGTAGGTAGGTAGAATGTAAAAGGAATACCTTTTATCTAGCTACCTACCTACCTTTTTTTTTTTTTTTTTTATACGGAGGAAAGATCCCTGTTACGGATACCCATCAGCCTGCGGGGGAGGCTGTCGGGTTATGTGGGACTCCACGCCAGAGTGACGTGCCTACCCACTAAAAAACCTCCGGAGTTCCACCTTAACCGCCTTTGCCGGGGACACGGGAAAGGAAATACAACAACCGGGAACCCCGGCGCGGCTGGCCGCCGAAGCAGCCCCTCCTCGGGGGCGTCTGAGCGCCCCTCCACTCACCAAGTAGGCGCGTCCGGAACTCACGGACGCGCCGTACCTCCTCGGCCCAGTTGAGAGGCGGCGAACTCCCACGCAGTCCACCGCCTGTGGGCCCATGGGAGCCAGATAAACCGGCTCCCAGCGGCGGAGAAGATGTGAGGCTCCGCCGCTTACCTCTCGCCGCAAACGCGGTGCGGCACCACTCGGCCGCGGAGGATAGGGAGAGCGGCAACGTGGCACCGACACTCCCTGACCTCCGCGACCGATCATCAACCACAGCCACGGCGGTGTGGCCCCGCCTGAAGCGCCGGGAGAGCAATGAAACATTCCCCTCCCGGTAGCCCCACCCTGGGTGGGGGGAGAACTTCCCACTCCCCCGCCGCCCCATTGGGCGCATCCCAGCAGGCTCGAGGCCGAAGCCGAGCCCGCGGGAGCGCCCCTCCCCGGGTGGGGGGAGATCTTCCCACTCCCCCGCCGACCCAATGTGGGCGCTCACTGCTGGCGCAAACCGCAGGAGCGCCCCCTCGCGGGTTCCTCTTGGCTTCCCCGTGGCTAAAGGCTACCTACCTACCTTACCTTAACAAATCGGACATGGGTTTTTTTTTTTTTTTTTTACATACTGTACTCACTATCTTTTTTCAGTGTCATCCGCGCCGTCATCGTCTCGCAAGCCCGAGCTAGGAAACCTTCTCTCGCCAGCCAACACCATCACCACCAGCGCAGAGTCCTCCGGGGACTACCAGCCGGTCTGCTACCCGCATTACTGGGATGACGACGATCTATTGTTCTGAATTCGAAAATGTGCGATCGGACGTGGATCCGACCTATGGTGCTTTACCCGTTTACCCTGTTTACCCCTTACCCTGTTTTGTCTTCAATTAGGTATATTTTCGTATTTATAGTTATTGTCTAGTAGATAATATTTATATTTTAGATACGAATGTGTTATAGGGAGTAGCTTATTAATTTCAAAATAAAAATCTGTAATAATTAACGTCTTAAATTTTATTTTATAGAGACACAGAACATACGAAAAAACTTTAAATTATAAAACCCAGCCGTCATCCAGTCTCTCCCCCATAGGTTTGGTGAAGTCCTGACATCGGCGGAATTTCTCCAGTATTTCACCCTGCAAATTAAAACAAGTTCATACCTCCGATGATGAGGAGGACCTACTTAGATATCAAACTACTACATAATAGATCAAAAGCATCAGACCGCGTGTTCTTAAAAAAACGCACGTTCTTTAAAAAAAAAGGTTTTATTTAACTCCACAAGTTATAACAATTTTATGTAGAACTTAAAAACACAAAAGAACTTGTGGGAACACTGGAAACACCAAACTAATCTGGTCGGTTTTGGTTCACCAGGTCCCCCTCACATATCATCATCATCATCATTTCAGCCGCATAACGTCCACTGCTGGACATAGGCCTCTCCCCTCACATATAATTATAAGAAAGAGTTGCATGCGTAGGGAGTGTTTACTAATACGTTACATATATCACATATGCACAGCATCATCACATAAGGTCTAATAAAATTTAGTGAAACTAAATTTAGAAGAATAAATTTAGTCCGTGATACTGAACAACTTTCCCCAAGGAACATATGTCGAAATATAAAGTACAATTTTTGCCATAAAAACTCGGATCAGCTGCTCGGTCAACTTATAGGGGAGGCCAAAAATTAATTTTCATTTTTCAATACGTGTTTCTTGGGGAAAGTTGTTCAGTATTATGGACTGAATTCGCCCTTGCAATAGTTTCAGTATATTTTGTTAGACCTTATATAATTTCCGTCACTATTCCAGTTCCCGCTGGGGGGTTACTCCAAAAGCGGTACGCAAGACGGACGTTACTGCAAATGCCCGTTTCAGTGTCAAGCAACATCAAGCTCTAACATATGATGATAAAGTCTAATTTCGTTTGATACAGAAATAGGACGTCAGTATCGTACGAGTAACGTATTATTTAATAGAGTAACCTCTCTGTATCTATACCTCTCTTAGTCGACTTACGACACCCGTGAGAGAGGAAATGGATGGTAACAGTTTTGCATGTCAATGTTCAAATGGACGGGAACATTTCTGTTAGATGTCAGTGATGACAAAATGTGTCAGACTACTCCACATTTATTTAGGTTTTTACGGTCGCACTGTGCACACTACGGCAGACAAAGGCGCGTGATAAATTTTTAAGAAAGGTACTCACAGGACCAGTCTTCTTTATAGTCTCACTGTAGTAAGTGATGGCACTAGAACCCGTTCCATATAATGGATATTTGAGATGCATCTGAAAAGTTCCTAGGTAATTAAGAAGATTTAAGAACGTAGGTAGGTACGCTTACTATTTGAAACGAAGGATTTCATTACATACCTACTTATTTTTTAAATAAAATATACTCTTCTTTATTTACCTATATATGATAAACTTATAATACCGTCTTATTATAAAATGCATACTAACTTTGTTACTAGGTTTAAACCACTATTCGACCAAATCAAGTATATATTTTAAGATGAGACAGTGGCATATTACTAGATGTCAATTTGATTTGGTCGAATAATGGTTTAAACCTAGTAATAAAGTTAGTCTGCCTTTTATAATAAGACAGATAGAAATCGGTTTTAATATTAAAAACAAACAGGAAAGCTTAAGTTTGTGACGACTTCTGTGGCCTAGTGGTTATCATGCCACGCTGTCATACCGGACCTCCCGTGTTCGATTCCCGGTCAGGTCAAAATGGATGGTAGGACTAGGATATGAACCGAACTCTTCCAATCGTTTAACCTTTGGACCGGCTCTTAGACGAAGTTAATATTTTAATAGCTCTTACATTCTTATCAGCAGTGTGCGCCAAATCGCGCGGCGCGAAGTTCTCCTTGACGTAGTTGGCCTTCTGTTCGGTGCAGTAGTCGACGTCGGGCTGCGCGGTGGCAATCTCAGCCATCACCTCGTCTAGCATTTGCTCCCAGAAGAAGTTCGTCAGCATGCGCTTGCGGATGCCTAGTGGAACAAATTCTTTCTCAAACAAATGTCTACATCTTAGGGGGCTGAGGAGCTCAACTCCAGTGCAAATAAAAAGGTTTTTTAGACTCTCAGCACCAGAAGGCTATTTATATTTTGCCGCCCCTAAGCTGCGTTTACTGAAATATAATTACAAAAGCGCCCTTCTACTTCTACCTTCTCGATTGCAATGCACGAAAGTACTGGGTGCAATTGGCCTAAAATTTGCTGTCTCCCAAAATGTGTCGCCCTAGGCTTTAGCCTGCTCAGCCTATTGGTAAATTGGTAAATCCGCCACTGTCCAAGCACTGTATGAAAATAGACATATCAGCTCCAAGCTGCTCGTCTATTAATAAATAAATAGTTTTAATAAGCTGGCTTGGGAAAAAATTATAGAATGTACAAGCTGCTTCTCTTTCCGCGCAGATTGTAAAAGCCGATCTAGGGACTGGGGAGAATCTGCTAGCCTGATTTTTCCACCAAAGCATCTGATATTATGGTATATTATTGCTGCCATTTCCTCTAATGATGACAGTCGAAAAGACCATAACGGTTTACGTGCTTTCCGAAGCTATTTTATGCCACTTTTGATTGAAGTGTCCCTTGTGAGAATAGTGGGGGCCATTTCGAGTCCAGTCTAAAGGCATCTGACGTATCTCATCTATAGGCAATAATATTCAGAATATTCAGAAGGAGCTGAATTGGCCTTACTTCAGTTTTATATGTTGGTAGCATGGTAGCTAATCTAATTTATACATAGGCTTAGGTTATTAGCTACTTAGGCAAATATAATGATATAGAACTGATAAAACAATTACGAGGACCTGTGCCATGTTTTGCCTTCTTGGGGACCTTGTATTCATCTTTCATTTCACTGCCCTGGCCGGGAATCCCGCGCCCATCTTGAAGGATCCACTCTCTGCTAAAGTTTTTCCCCTTGCCGTAAACTGAAGGCTCTACGGGGACTTTGGGATGTAGTTTGATTCGCTCCAGGGGTCGAATCTTCAGAGTCTCTTCTTCTTCATCCCTTGGTTCAGGAATATCAGCTTGTGCTTCCTCATCGATCATGTCGTTGGAATCCATTCTCCGAAAAGTGTAAAGGATAAATCAAGGAGAATACAATACTTTACGCAGGTGGATATATTGAGCTGTTGTAAATAGACAGTTTTGAGTTGATCATCGAATAAATGCTATTGTTGTCAAGGGAACAATTCAATCAAATTTGCATATATTTTTTAGGTACGAGATATTATTATTTATGATAATATATGCTTATAAGTAATTTTTTTTAGTATTTAAGTTTATTTTAGTTAAATGGTTTTGGTTTCAAATTGTGATTGTAAATATTTATTGATGTAAACTGATGCTGAAAACAAAACGCAAACAAAAAAGTAATTAATTTAATGTCAACGGATTGTCAAAAACTGATTGTCACTGTCATCAAAACGTCAAGTCAAACAATTTAATTCAGTCAGAAAAATGGCTGAAGCTTGCCAGGTCGTTCGAAAACAAGATTTGCCCCCGCCAGGGGGCTATAAACCTATTCCATATAAAAGAATCCCAGCAAAGAAATACTTTAGCGGTAAGTTGAAAGTGTTTTACATTTAATTTTAAGTCGCAAATATTATGTAACAGTATAGGTTAGGTTGCAGGTTTTGTTTATAATTTTTAGATGTTATTTTATCATTTCACGATATTTTACATAATTAAGCAAATAAATTGAAAGTTTATACCGCAGTTTAATCGTATTATTCACAAGCTTTTGCAGTTATTATTAGTAATTGTTATTTATTGTCTTGACCCCAACTTTTTATTGATCAAGATCTTGCCCAAGTTTTCTTCCAATTTTATTTATTTTTCAAGTAGTTTACATTTGTAAAAGTTTATAAATTATAATAAAAAGTTGTTACCACAAGAATAATTGTATTACAGGATATGCTATGCTTGCGGGTTACCTGGGTATGACCTTCGGAGGTCTATACCTGTTCTCCTTGAACTGCAAAAAAATCAGGCGGGAGGAAATAGAGATGCGGTCGGCCAAAATGGCTATATACCCGATGCTGCTGGCTGAGCGCGACCGGGAGTACCTGAAGCAACTCCGTAGAAACCGTGACGCTGAAACTGAACTCATGCGTGACGTCCCTGGATGGGAGGTAAACACATTTATGATTATCATGTTTTCCTTTTTCTTGTATGCTTCCAATGACATCCTTACATGTGCTGCTTCAGAGCCTGTCACTACTTTCTAACAAATCAAATCAATCCTTTTTTTTTAAACGTAAAAAAAATATTCTATGGTATTTCTATGAAATATAGGCTATAATATCATCATAGTTTCTTGAAGTCAAATCAGTTTTTCTGCCAAGTGACATTATTTCAGAAGTTTTTTATTCTTTATAGAAACATATAATTTTTTTGAACCAGGCAAGTACCAAATTCGTTTAAATCCAAAGATGTTGGTAATGTCAGTGGTTACCCAAGTATGCCAAAGATTGCTAAGTGAAGACGAAAAATAATGCTCTTCTTTTTTAAATGTTAGTTTCATGCAAGATAAAACTATCAGATTTTCCAAGTGGAGACAAAGTAACTGCCATGCTATCTAGATGCTGTGGTCAAATGGCAAATGTATTCTGCTTGCCTTTTTAAATAAACTTTTGCTGATGTTTATCAGTAATATTACTTGGAAATGTATGTATACTAGTAAAGCATTATTATTATAGCCTTATTTTCCAGAGTAGTGTTCTCGCTATTCTATTATATCAGTTTTCCTCTTTTTCTGTAGGTCTGATTGCCCTTCGGCAAAGGCCTCCTCCAGTAAAGCATACTCAAGCATATTTAACTACTAGCTGCTCCCCGCTCTGTTCCCTGCGGTCACATAATAAATACACGCTGCAATTTACAGCCTGTGATAATCTAGTGTCAGTCAGTCACGCCAAATTTTATCATAATTGGTCAAATTGTTTGAGGGTGAAGAAGTAACAAACATACACACACACTCACAAACTTTTCCCTTCATGATATTAGTGTGACAGTGTGATATTATACTATATTTTAATTAAATATTGGTAAATTGATACCTAATGTTTAGTTACAAATGTATTTGATGTTCTTGCAGGTTGGTACCTGGTATGGAGAGCCAATCTACAAACTGCTTCCCAGAGACCACCTGGTGGAGCCCATCTTCCATGAATACTATGCACACAGTTCCCCACAGGAGTGGTACAAGCGAGTCAATATCAAACTACTGTCTTAAATACTTTGCTGTAACCTGTTTGCACTAAGTTTGGACCTTGCTTGGAAATTCTAAGTATTTGTATTGGGGGTAAGCTGAGGGTTCAGATATGCTTGATAATCGAGACTACTAAGACATCGTCTTTCTCTGTCTAATCAATACCAAGGACAGGAAAAACATGATTGATGATGACTCCGAGGTGCAGACTTATAGTAACTAGGTTATGGATTATAGACAGCAAATTAAGAACATCATTTACATCATTTTAGTACAATTGTGAAGGCGATCTGGACATTCTGCCACCATTTACAGGATGATTGAAGCGTTATTTCTTTTATGCCTATTTATGTAGATAATAAACAAGTTACAGGTACATTTTCTTTCATTTGATAACAAAAACTTTTTTTTTAAAACAAAAACTTTATTTTCTTAATTATGCTTTCAATAACTTTGGTATAAAAATGTAAACAAAAATTTTAACGATTTCCGTTTTGCCTTAAATAAACAGCCACAATATGAATTTCACATACATTTATAACAAAACAAGGATTTCATACCTCAGTAGGTAACAAATATCAGGTGATGATGCTGATTTGATTTTAATTATTTTAAACAGCCCTAAATAAATTCATGTTATTCATAGAAAACCTCATTTTATTGCAACCACTAAGTAACTAATCAAAAAATATAGAGGCACAATTTTGTTTAGGGATTGGTATTATTCTAATTTAGGGCCCAATATTTATTAAAATTTTTGATGAATGCATGAGTTTTACAATGAACAGACAGCGCGACTCAAAAATGCGCTCGTTTATTCATTGCACATAAACGAACTAATATATATCTTGACCACATGTTGACAATCCTATTATAACCACAAAATGTTCATGAAAATTACCTAAAGTGCCATTTTTGCAAAGCGGAGTCACATATATGAATGTTTTTTTATATAAAATACCGTTTGCTTAGTGATTCCGCCTTTAAAAAATTGCACCACTTTTCTTCATAAACGATAAAACTTAATCTATCCCAGAAACCAATCCGCTGAAAAACAAGTGAACCCATCATGTTTTTTCACCCCCTTTTACAATTAGAAATTATAATAAAACTTTATTTGGAGAACAAAGGCAGAGCTTATAAGTCTTATAACCTACTTATATTTTCTCATATCCAATCTTAATACCAAACTGGACTATGTATTGACTATGTAATGAAACCAAAAGCTCCTTATCCATCATTAAATCAAATAACAACCACCGTAAACTTACTTTATAACATTATTTTATTACTTTTAAAGGTCTTTTCATTTATTATTCTCAATAGGTAGTAGCCGAGCCAAAAAAAAACTCCTATAGTATTAGAGTAGGACTCGTTTGATTTGTCTTGAAGAGCACTTTATGAGACGACAGTCAGTGGGAAGTCGCTCTGTGTAAAAGCCAGTACCCATCAAATCACCTAAGAAGCAGACTCCGGACTCTGAAGCCCTAAACTTTGGCTCGGCCATACTCAGTCCTATAATATTATTAAAACTAACGTGAGATGACATAACTAAATATTTTAAACACGGTTTCCTTTATGTAGTGTCGTCGGAAACGGCCGACTAGTTTCGATCGGTTTAGATGATCATTCTCAGGGCGAGTGTTACGAGGAGGCGACCTGACGTTTCGCTGACCTCAACGCATAATCATCATCATTTCATCATCAGGTCTTTTTAGTCTCCACTGCAGGAGCACGAGCACGACCCTCTCTGGACTACTAGAGCCATACATGGCCAGAGCAGCCAGCGGGTTTGGCCTACACTCTCCATAGTCTCCATGCTGGTCAAACAGGTAACTACTACTAACTACAACGCAAATTACGTGAGTAAAACCGTGTTTAAAATATTTAGATACTCAGTCCTGTTTAGTTCACAAACAATACACTATCTTCGCAGCACTTAGTTATTTCGACTTCTTTATAACTATCTTTGGTTTCAATTTCTTCACTCTTAGTTTATACATATGGCTCATGATGAAGTAGAGGCCCGGCATGGTCAAGAACAGCAGGTGTATCCTCATGTAGGTGGGCAGGTGGAAGGCAAAGTTCCACGAATTGGGCAAAGACACTGAAAATCGCTGAGTTTCCTCAAAGTACGGAATGTCTCGCAGTATGATGACCGATTCGCATAAAATTCCGAAGGGGTACAGTGGGATCCACAGCGTGTATCGCAGCCAGGTGAGGAGACCTATTTCTTTCTTGTAAAGCTGCGTTATGTAGTACGGATACCTGTGAAAAAATATTTATTTCGTGAAAGTAAGCACCCATAGACCTAGATTTTTTTTAACCACACTGGCCGAGTGCAACAGATAATACGATAACTGTCATGCTCACAAAAGCAAAAGAGATAGCGAACAATTTGATAATGAGATCAGTTTTCATACAAAACGTATACCAATTAGTTACCTGGTCTGGATATTGTTATACGAAAATTGGATTTTTCAAATTGTACATACTATCACGTCTTTATCCCTAATGGGGCAGACAAAGCATTTTGGGTCTTGCGGTTCTATGCAGAGCCCAGGGCCGCAAGACCCAAAAGCCACTTTTAGCGTCATGGTGGGCGAGAAGATGGAAAAGCAATCAATACAGTGATGGGTTGCTAGCCGCATCGCCTGTTAACATGATTTGCATTTTTGCCCATTCCCTCGATCGGCTTTTACGATCTGCGTGGGAAGAGAAGCAGCTGGTACATTCTAAGTTTTTTTATTTCTCCCAGACCAGCATGGGACTTGTATTCAAATTGTAAACTATTCATTATTACCTTCCCTTGGAAAGATTGTATCGTACTTCATAAAGATATATAAACATTTCTCTAGCTCCTCCGTGCTTCGGAAGGCACGTACCGTTGACCCCGGTCGTCATCATCATCGTTGTATGACAGACGTCAAGCTATGCCAGATGCCTTAAGGCTGCTTGAAAAATCTTTCACCAGTGTTGGCCACTTACACAAACAAAAAAATCGTACTGCTTTACCAATAGTTCATGTAGTAGGTACAAATACAACCCTCACAAAAAATATTTAATTTCTGGTCCCATTTTACAATATGTTTCTTCTTTCTTCTTGAACCTTTAGATCTGTGGATGCTGGCTACCTCTAAGCTAGGTTACACTTATTTTGAGATCAACTGTGCAGCGAGTGATGTATTCCAAAAGCGAATATTAATGCATTTTATTTTTAGGGTTCCGTACCCAAAGGGTACAAACGGGATCCTATTACTAAGACTCCGCTGTCCGTCCGTCCGTCTGTCTGTCACCAGGCGGTATCTCATAAACTGTGACAGTTCAATTTTCACATATAATTTATTTCTGTTGCCGCTGTAGACCATTAATAAGCGGCCAAGTGCGAGTCGGACTCGCCCATGAAGGGTTCCGTAGTAGCAAATAACATAATATAAAAGTCTCGCAGTATGTTTTTTTTTTAATTTTTATATTTGAGTTGATTGAATGAAAGGTAAATTACCGTTTATGATTTATGACGTATTAAAAAAATACTACTTACTAGATATCGTTAAAACCAATTTTCGCTGGTAGTTTTTATGGTAATGAACATCATATATTTTTTTTAGTTTTATGATTCTCTTATTTTAGAAGTTACGGGGGGGGGACACACACTTTTTTCCACTTTGGAAGTGTCTCCCGCGCAAAGTATTCGGTTTAGAAAAAAATGATATTAGAAACCTGAATATCATTTTTGAAGACCTATCCATAGATACCCCACACGTATGGGTTTGATGAAAAATAAATTTTTGAGTTTCAGTTCTAAGTACCCCCAATTTTTTTGTTTTTCTTTTATTTTTGTGTCAAAACCTTAATGCGGTTCACATAATACATCTTCTTACCAAGTTTCAACAGTATAGGTCTTATAGTTTCGGAAAAAAGTGGCTGTGACATACGGACGGACAGACAGACAGACATGACGATCTATAAGGGTCCCGTTTTTGCCATTTGGCTACGGAACCCTAAAAACAGAATAAATATTTAAGTGGGGCTCCCATACAACAAACGTGATTTTTTATAGATAATGGTTCGGAACCCTTCGTGCGCAAGTCTTTTATTTTACTTTACTACCTAAAAATGTACTTAATCAAAACTTTCTTTTTCTGCGATACCCATTGATGCAGAGAAAATAAACTTCCTGAAGAAAATAAAAGTGTTATTTGGTCGATTTTCAAAGTGTTTTTGTGTACCTGACGACTTCGATGCTGCTCCACACGATGAACAAGTAGCACACCACCGGCTTCGTCTGCATCCGCGGCTCGCACTCGATCATCACGAGCAGCACGAACAGCCGGCCGGCGAGCTGGCAGAACGGCACCAGGGGACCGCCCTGTAACATACAAAAAGGTGATAATAATTTGACAATGGAAATTAGAAACGCTGACAACTTGCATTAATCCTATGTACACTTGAAAAGTCTGGTAAGTTAACGAACGTCATGGGTACGACAGTGTGTAATGCAACTGATAATATTTGAGTCTTTATATAATGTTAAATAATTGGCCAATTGCGTGTTGGGCCACGCGCAGTGTAGGGTTCCGTAGTTCATGCCACTAAAAACGTCTAAAAATTAATTTCCTTATGAATTTGTACGAAATTTTTCTTTTCCGAGCATATAACTTGATCGCCTATAACTTTTTAATTTGTAAACCCTTCTAAGCTCTGATAATTTTCGGATCCCTAAATCAAAAAATGGTATTCACAACTCACAATTTTTGAAAGACCTACTCAACGATCCACGACCAGATCGGTTGGTCAAGAAAAAGAAATTGACTCCCACTTGTTTAGGGGCAACCACCCTACTTGACAGTCGAGTAAAAAGAAGTAAGAATACTCACTCTCGTATACCCGAAGAGGGGATGCAGTATTTCGAGGATCTGCATGAGATGCAGGAACTTGACGGCCGGCCCGACGTGCTCGTACGTGTCGGTGACCGAGTCGTACCCCAGCTTGGAGTACCGTATCGCCATCACCGTCAGCACGTATGTGAAGCCGATGGCTTGGAACAGGTTGTAGAACACTAGGTAGACCTTCTTGAACTCTTCTGAAAATTACATATTTTAATCTTTCAACAAGTAAATCTTAATAAATAAAACAGTCGTGTTAGTTACACTATTTATAACTCAAGAACGGCTGTACCGATTTAAATGAAGTTAGGTATGGATATCGTTTAAGACCCGGGGAAGGACATAGGACAGTTTTTATCCCGAAATTATCACGGAGAGCGGAGCCCGCGGGCACAGCTACTTAAATATAACAGAAGCAAAGACAAGCAGCCTCTTTTGGAGGACGTGCCAATGTCAACTTGATTTGTCAACTTGATAATGGTTTAAACCTAGTCTGCGTTTATAATAGGTCAGTTAAGGTTTTATAGGGTTCTTGGAACATTGCACAAGAGAGGCTAGATGCAGCGAAAGAGGTCTAGCATGAAAAACCCACAGTATGAAGGGTGAGAAGAAGTATTATAGAACCAATTTGATTTCCATAGAGCAGTTTTTCAACAATGTTAAGAGATTACCCAACAGATGTCCATAAAAATACAATGAAGATCTTGTATGTATAGTCAGAATGGAAGGTAGCTGCGTCTCCATATTATGGCTCCGGCGCCAGAGTTTAACGCTATCATTTATCGCTTGCTTTAGACTCTAGCTAATAATAACGAGCGGGATGATATAAACTTTATCTGGGTTTATCCAATGTAGCATGTTAAGGGGCCGGGCTCAAGTTTGACCTGAGGGTAAGTTAAATGTTAATATCTAAGACTGAGCGTTACCTTGATTTGGCAGACAACCTGCCCAAGGTTGCAGGAAGGCGCTGTCAGCAGGCCGCTTTTGATCGGTCGTTTTGGAAATCCTTGGGGGAGGCCTATGTCCTGCAGTGGACTTCCTGTGGCTGATATGAAGATGAGCGTTACCTTTCCTATACCCTAGCTCCTCCTTGTGCAGTTTGTCGTACATCCCCGGGTAATCCTTCATGATGTCGCGCCTCTCCTCGTCGCTGTCCTGCAAGTCTTCAGATTTCCACAAGTCGAAATTTATCTGAAAAATATTAATTTATATTGGTTTTTAAGCTATTGACACAACCTAACAAAAAAAGGTTCGTGGAAAGTCTTTATAAGATCTAACATAATATACCGGAACATATTATAAGGGTGAATTCAGTCCATAATAGTGAACAACTTTTCTCAAGGAACATATGTTGAAATATGAAAAATAGTCTTTATCCCTGACGGGGCAGACAGAGCACAGAGCCGTAAGACCCAAAGGCCACGCGTAGCGTGATGGTGGGTTTTAAGAAAAAATAATAAATGAACTGAAAAGATAGAAACATATATTCATAGGCATTTATCAATTTTTAAGATGAATCTAGCGACACGACGAATAATAATTATTATTCGTAGGACACGACACAAAAATTCATCAAACCGTATAGGCTGCCCATACATACACAAGGTAAAAAAATACCTGCGAACCACCCTAAAGATTTGGCTAACGCTATCATAAACGCTTAAAGTGCCACCACATCCAGAAAGTTGACTCCAGATTTTAAGAGAGGTTGTTGCCTCTATGGAGTGCCTTCTGCACATTGAACTGAACATATGTAAAACAGATCTGCTTAATGTCAAAACTACCACAGAAAGTAAAGTTATTTTTTAAAGTATTCTGTAGGACTCAGGGTTCTTATGGAATCTGATTCTTCTAAAATACAATATAACACATCTTACCTAAATGTATGTGTACACTAATAATACAATATGTATAAACTGTTTTAAGGTATAAATAAAGTTTATCTTTACATAATGTTACTGATTAGATATCCATAATTTTAACATACTTAATCGAAATACGACAATGATTAAAAAATATTGTAGGACATCAACCTAATAGGTGGTTGGACGACTTCAGCAAGGTTGCAAAGTAGATGTTGTATCCAGGTCGCTTTCAACCGGTCGTTTTGAAAATCCTTAGGAGAGGCCATGTCCAAGGATTTCCAAAACGGTGGACATCCTGATGCTGATGTACGATGACGATGGATAATACATTCATTGAATGGAAATTAACTATTCTTAAAAATTAAGTTACATAAAAAATAACATGGCAACGTATTGTATTCAAATTAAACTGTTAAAAAATACAAAAAAAAACAATGACGATATTGATTCTATCTTTAAAAATACCTACTAATTTTATATTTTAAACTTGCTGTTGGAGGATCCATGTATAAGGCGGTCCTGATATGTGGTCACAACCCTCAGTATTGAGGGACTGATAAAGAATATTTTAAACTATAAATTAATTTTAGTTATAAGTAGGCGTATATAGTTTCGATTTAGTTTTATTTTAGCTAATATAACTATTATTTTTGAAAAATGACTTGTAGTTGACGTTTTTGGAGAAAATGCTTAAAAATTTGGAGAAAATTTTTTGCCGCTTTTTCTGTGCTTGCGGTTAGGATGAGGCAATAAACTTAGCTGTAAGTAAATGATCTGACGTCAACAATTACCTATTAAGAAATGAAAAGGAAAATTGACAATTATCAAGTTATCCAATATTCAGATAAATAAATACTTTTCTCTGTGAATGTGTGAACGATCACTCTGTGTAACCTCGTCAAATCACCTAGCTTAGGTAGCGGACGGGCTCTGAAGTGTTACCGTACCGCTGAGGATGCAACCGGGAATACGCTCGGATGATGACGAAATAAATGATTTTTGTCTTAAATATTTTTTTTAAACCTGGCAGTACAGAAAAATCTTTATCACCTTTAACCATGCGGGCTTCTGCGGCTGTGCAGTGAGACGCGGCCACCAAGCAGCCTTAGACTTCTGAAGAGACAGCTCTACTCGGTTGTCAAACACTCGCATCACCATCGGCTGACCATCTCCATCAGTCTGGACAAAATTTCAAACTTAATTTGCAGCATTAGGTATTGCCATCGAAAGCAGTACAGAAAGCCTGGGCCTGATTTACTAAATTTCTCCATACTTATCTCTCTCCATACTTCTAGGAATCTAAACGAAAAGTTGCCAAGTTCTGACGCGCGCTAAATTAAACCATAACGCTAACAACATTGAGTAGATATTTCTTCTAATTCCTTTGCTGAGAAAGACTTCTGTATCTGAGCACTAGTACTTATTGTGTGATAGTTATAGGTAGTTATTTTGAGGGGTGTTATAAGTTTGACATATCTGTGTGTCTTTGTACCGATTATGATGGGTTTTTGTTAGAAAGCTGACATGATCGTAATGATTTTGCTACAATTTTATTAGGATTACTTAAAAAAAAATAGTTTTATTTCTTGTTAGTTGTCCTTTCTCTCCCAACTTGATTTTTGTGACTGGATGACTCTTCAGTTGTTGTTTAGGTACTCTGTCTTTGTTCATTCTTACTAGTGTATTGACCATTGCAGGTGCCTCTTGCAGATGTTAAGAACTACGACAGTCTTGTAGTACACAAAAAATGAATGAACTATGATAAATTAACTCAACCTGTTGACACTTGGAGCAGAGCACATCAATACATATAATAAAACAGTAAAAATTGCACATATGAACATTTAATAAATTTATGAAAAAATTAGTGTGGGTAAAAAAAATATCTGAACACAAAAAAGAGAAGAAAATAAGATTGTCTGATGTATCTTCAAAACTATAGGACGGATATTTATGTGGTTTTCAATTATAGAATAAGCTCAGCTTACAAGAACATAATAGGCTTGATTCATTGAAATCTGATATTACAAAAATCTGGTGGTCATTTTTAAATTGCATGTGAATGAAGTTGCGGGCAACAGTTAGTAGTAAATAATTCTAATATTTTATAGCATATATAGGTGTGTTACACCTATATATTTGCTATAAAGTATAAAGAATATATATATAAGCATAACATAAAAAAATTACTTATCTGCTTATAAACTACCTACCAATATTACTGCAACACAATGGTAAAGTCAGTTGTGGCACAAAAAATATTATATTATTAAGTTATCTTGCTCTGAGTGCTATTATAGTTTCAGCCTATCTCCATGGGAAACCGGCGTGAAAATATGTATGTATGTATCTTGCTCCGAAATACTTAACCGAATTACTCCGAATTACTTAACCGAAGGTCTAAAGTCAAGGAAGTTGAACTTGTAATTGCTTAAAAGTAATTTTGTGTAATGCATGAACCATATTCTAACAGGGCCATCAAACAATGATTTCAACTTTTCATTTCCATGGGCTTTATGTACTATGTCGGAAAGGGTTTTTGAAAATTACGTTATGCTTGTTGTGTAGTTGACTGTACCTATAAATTATCTTTGACTGTACCAAAGTACTACATTGTACTTTAAAATAAAGCTATCAATACCTACCGGTTTTATTGGTGAATAAAGGTCTAATGCAAATTCGTAGTGACTTTGACCTCGGGCTCCTATTCCTTGCGCAGAGAATTTCACATTATTTTCCAGAACTTTCACATCGGGTTGATTTACATTCTTCAAGTCTATTTTCAATGAAACGGCGTTTTCAGTTTGTGCCCAATATACGAAGGGACTTGGCACAACCATTGTTTTTTTATGTTTAATACATCCAAGCGATTATTAAGAAATTAATATTCCGCTTTTCTGTACTATAATAATATGCATATAACTAGCAAAAAGTATTTTCAATAATATTTTGTCGATATTTTAGTTATATTGACAACTATGACAACTGACAACCACAGTCTGACAGAAGAATAGAACCTGACAGTGACAGGCAGATGTGAATTGACGTTGGGCAGTTGGGCACGTTCGGCATACTATTGTGTAACGTAACGATATTAACGCATTTTCGTCCATCGCTAACGTGTATGATAACCATTATAATATTAGCTATGCCTCGAAACTGTCTATTCTATGTTGTCTATGGACTATCTATTCTGTCAAAAAGCCGTTTGTTCTGTTGATGGGTGTCGAATTTCTGAAAATTTCCAATTAAAAATTATTAATTTGCAATTCAATATAATTTCTTACAACTGAAAATGGTTTAACTGTAAATTTTTAGAATAAATACTTTCAAGTGATCTAAAACAGTGTATAATAAAGTAGTAAACAAATCCAAAATGTCCGTTCCTAGCACTGGTCTCAGTAAATTGAAGAAAAAACACATTCGTGTAAAACATCAAAAAGTGAAATTATTTCGTGCAAATGAACCACTGTTGTCTGTTTTTATGTGGGGTGTAAATCACACGGTAATTATTATTTACTCTCTCCTAATTAGGGTGACAAAGTCGGGTGCAATGAGCAATAATGAGATTTGACTTCATTATTGGGCCATCGCATTATGTCACTGCTTTATTACTGGTTTGTTATGTTATTTCAGTGTTTACCACGTTATTAGCGTGTACTTATGCGCTATACCTGGTTTGCTGGCACTCTATCAATTTATTATTGCTTTTTGTTGCCTCTGATTATTAATAGTAGCATGTATCAACATTGCCCTAGTTCTCAATACACTTAACTATAAAATAAACATAATATGTATGTACTAATAATACAGAAAAACAACATTTCAAATTTGAGTTTATTTTATTGATTTGTGTGGATAGTAATTTTTTACAAAGACTATCAAAATTTTAATTGAAAACTGGTCAGTTTTTCATTATGTTGATAAACAAAGAAAAAATCTTTATTAAGTTTTCAGTAAACTTAGATTGTAAATCCGTTTGCTGTAGTAGTATTTTGTATAAAGTTAAAAATCCAAATTTATTAATTCAATACATCACAGAAATAATTAATCTTCAATAAATTGGTTTGTAAAATACGACTAAACCATGCAATTTGAAATAAAAATAGCTTAAGTCGAATTTTAGTCAGCCATAATGATATACCTAGGTATACATTCAACACATGATAAGTCACCAGGCAAATAATACAATGTAGCCTATAATTTGTTTGATCACGCAAGTGATGGCACAAAACATTGAGAGTATAGAAGTAAAGCTTCATCCTTGAACTCAAAAGGTAGGTACCTATGAAGTGTAGAGACAACATTGTATTAACAAGTTGACTGTGCTACAATATTTGGTATAAGAAGCTTTCACTTCTGTAAGGTAAAGTGCAAGAATGAGTCAGTACAGTATACACAATGACATAAGGCGTAGAAAAGAATTATTATATTCTCTTAAGTATGTAATTGTTAGTATTTTTTCTTATTTAGCCATTTAGGGTCCATAGTTGGGAAAGTCACCCAAGCTACATGTCTTGCACCTCCTTCTAAAGACTTATTTTTCTCGGCATTACCAGTGGGTTGGCTGTAGATAAAGCCTTTAAGTCAGCCTATAATATTTAAAATAAAGTTAAATAAATAAATAAAAAACATTTGCAATGTTAGTGCCCACTCCAGATCACATGTGGTTGGAGCCTCAGTAAGACAACGCCAAGCCCATGGTACACTAGGCAGTGATACTATATTCATCTTTATTTTTATCCATGAAATACATAGTATAGCATGAGAAAAACATGCCCCTTGCGGGCACGCATCGACGTAGTTTGCTGCGCCACTGTTTTTAGAGTTCTGTACCCAAACGGTAGAAATGTGTCCCTGTTACTAAGACTCTGCAGTCCGTCCGTCTGTCTGTCATCAGGCTGTATCTTATGAACCATTATAGCTAGACCGTTGAAAATTTTTGCAGATGTATTTCTGTTGCTGCTATAACAATAAAAAACAGATTACACTTACACATACAATGAAGTCCATAAGAAACTAAAAATTACCACTGTAAAGAAGGAGATAAGACTCTTGTCTGAGCGATATGAGAGGCGACTCGCAAACCACCCTAATGAACTGGCGTCCAAGCTGATCAATATTAGTTACAAAAAACATCTAAAAAGAGACGTTCAGGGACTGAGTTCCAGAAAATAAAATAAAAAAGAATTGCTGCCGCTGGGGAGCAACCTCTATAAAAACCACACTGACACACAACTCATCTGCTTATAGTCAGAGACTGATCGCAGATATGAAAATTAAAAAAATAATAAAAAAAACATACATTTGGCCGCTTATTTTTTTTAGCTATTTTATGCATTTCGAAGATAGAAATCTCAATGTTAATAAACTTGTTTCTGTACTGTTATAATTTGTGTTAAGAAAGTAATCAGTGCATATTCTTTCAGATAAACGAGCTAAGCCATGTCTCCATACCAGTTATGCTCCTACCAGACGACTTCAGAGCTTATTCAAAGCTCAAAGTGGACAACCACTTATTTAACAAGTGAGACTCTTTTTTACTTTTTTCTTTATTACTTATTTAGTTAGGTATAGTATGCTTATTACTCATTAGTTATACTTGTAATAAAACTGTTGGAGTGTTACTGGAAACCTCAAAGCCAAGCAAAGATATCCTATCCTACTAATATTATAAATGCGAAAGTGAGTTTGTATATTTGTTTGTTACCTCTTCATGCTTCAACTACTGATCTGGATGAAATTTGGTATGGATATAGTTTGAGGCTCGGGGAAGGACATAGGGTACTATTTATCCTGAAATTCCGGGGAGCGAAGCCCGCGGGCACAGCTAGCAAGCAATAAACGAAATAATGCCAATAGAAGATGCAGCTTGCAACCCTTCACTGAAAATGGCCTTTGGGTCTGACGTCCTGGACTCGGACTACCCTTTTAAAGATAGAGACTTGTATAAGCGATTATTATTATACATATAAAATATAATCCACCACTTGTGAACACGAGATAGCGTGTGAATACACGTGAGAGTGACACCAAAAGTCAATTTAAATTCAGTGCCTATCAAAATATACTAAAACTATTTTAATGCTAGATTCAGTCAATGATACTTCCTTCCCCCAGGAACTAATAACTAAATATTAAAAATAATTTTTGGCCTCCCATACAAATTGATCGACCAGCTGATTCGAGTTTATGTGGAACACAAGCTTTTTTTTTCATATTGCGAAATTCGTTCCTCAAGGAAAGTTGTTCAGTGTCATGGACTGAATCTACCCTTAATATAGTTTCAGTATATGTAATATATTGAAACCTGGCCATTCTTTCTGACTATATTGTAACGTACTCGTAAATAAACCATCTCCAAGTCCCTACTTTCCAACAACTAATCAGATACTTTTTTCTAAATGTCAAAACAATCATTTTTTTGGGACATATATGAAATGAACAATACAGGCTAATGACGTCATAGTTTCTTTGAGTCAAATAGCGCTCTTAGTTTTTCTGCAATATCACGTTTAAATCTATATGATCTATGTCAAGTGATATTATGTTGTGGCGTTTTATTTTCTTAACAGTACCAATATTCATAATCCGCAACTTATTCGGTACTAAATCTTTGTGGTCACTGCTACATACATACCTCATTCTTAACTTCTCTGTGCTTACTGGAGCGGTAAATGCGATAACATTACGACATTCTGAAGCCTAATGATATGATTAATACCTTGCAATGTACGTTAATTTATTCAAATTTTTGTTATTAAAACTAGTTTGATAAGTTTTGATAAATACAGTTCTGGCCTAACAGGAAAAAGCAGATACAGTCGTAAGTACTAGTATATATTCTGTGATACTGTGTTGATTTTAATGATTTACGTTCAATCAATTCAGGTTACAGGTATTAAGTATATATAGGAAATACATAAAAAGCCCGCTTATCTTTTATAAGCTAAAATTTAAATTAAAAGTAAGAGTTTTAACTTATTTTTTCAACCTGAAAGAGAGGAGGCGAGGAATAAGGTGCAACCTGAAAAATGGCCTTTCTCAAATCGAACCCAAATCCTCCGGAGTGGCGGACGAACGTGTTAACCATTGCACCACGGAGTTCATAATACAGTATGCAGGTTGATTAGTAATCACTCAACACCATTTGATGTTCGTGCTTGAAGGACAAAAATTATAAAGCACAACATTATCAGTAGTTCTGAGTTTTAAGACAAGGATATTAGCCCTATATTTGTACACACGCAAATTTACAAGTCTGATGTTTCGTGATTATGTTACAAAGTAATGTTTGCGAATGCAAAAAAATATTTAAACTCGTTTTCGTTCATTTATTTAAATTTTATTGCAAATTTAATAGTTGTACAACTGGCAGTTTTTTAGTTAACCATTGTTAACTATCGGCACTGATAGGAGTTTGTGGAAAACTAGAGGGTAGGCCTTTGCCCAACAATGAGACAGCAGGCTTAAGGGGCTACCTGAATTTTCCGGGATCCAGTGGCGCCCTCTTTTAAAATAAGTAATTCGAAAGGAAACGGTGATATCATTTAAAATTTTGTCTTGACCAAACCCTAGATAACTCTTTCAACTATTTTATGAACTATTGTTCATAATTTAAAGTGTGAACGTAAAGCTTTTTTACGCACATTTGCGAAAAACGGCTAGCTAATGTACGTAGAAAAGCTTCACGTTCGCACCAGTTCATAAAATAGTTAAAAGGTTTACTAGGGCCTAGGGTTTGGTCAGGACGAAATTTCAAATGATATCACCGTTTTCTTTCAAATGATTTATTTCAAATGGGGGCGCCACTGGACCCCGGAAAATTTGGGTATGGTCTTAAAAAAATCGATCTAGGAGATTAGGTAGGTATTTAGGTTATTTTATCTCTTATGTAAGTCATCAAGTCATCATTCACACGTGAATCTCGATTTCAACGTCTACAATCTTGCTATCGGGTACCCTTGGCTATGATCTATTTCATAAAGATAAAGAGAAGCGCTGATGGTGGAGTGGTTTAGGCACTTGCCCTACGCTGTGTGGGGCAAGAGTTCGATGATAATAAATAATATAATCCCCAAGTCCTCCCGTGGATGTCGTAGACGGCGACTTAGGAAACACAGTCAAAGCTTATAAACATCAATGAGACCTCTTCAACCCATCTGGCCAGCGAGGAGAGTGTAGGCCAAAGTCCTCTAGCTACTCGGGCCAAGTATGGCTGTGGTAGTACAGAGGGAGTCGTGCTTCTGCATTAGAGACAAAAGGTCCGGTGATGATTATTCAAATAAACCAGTTAAGTGCGAGTCGAACTCATACACTTTCAAGTATCTAGTTAATGCCATTAGTAAGATCGAATTGCAAACGCTGAAAAAAACATGTTTCTTGTATGACGACACCCTTTAATATTTAACTTTAACTCCTAAGGTTCTGCGCAGCCCAGTCCTCGCACCTCTCCCCCGTTCTCGCCTTGTAGAGGGTGTTGAGCGGTCGGCTGCGAGGCCTGGCCGCCTCGACAAGGCGAGAACGGGGGAGAGGTGTAGTGTAGGTAGATGGAAGCACTGTAGGTTTAACCATTTTTTAGGGTTCCGTAGCCAAATGGCAAAAACGGAACCCTTATAGATTCGTCATGTCTGTCTGTCTGTCTGTCCGTCCGTATGTCACAGCCACTTTTTTCCGAAACTATAAGACCTATACTGTTGAAACTTGGTAAGTAAATGTATTGTGTGAACCGCATTAAGGTTTTGACACAAAAATAGAAAAAAAAACAGTAAAATTTGGGGGTTCCCCATACTTAGAACTCAAACTCAAAAATTTTTTTTTCATCAAACCCGTACGTGTGGGGTATCTATGGATAGGTCTTCAAAAATGATATTGAGGTTTCTAATAGCATTTTTTTCTAAACCGAATACTTTGCGCGAGAGACACTTCCAAAGTGGAAAAAAGTGTGTCCCCCCCCCCGTAACTTCTAAAGTAAGAGAATGATAAAACTAAAAAAAATATATGATGTTCATTATCGTGAAATCTACCAGCGAAAATTGGTTTGAACGAGATCTAGTAAGTAGTTTTTTTTTAATACGTCATCATCATAAACGGCAATTTACCTTTCATTCAATCAACTCAAATATAAAAATTAAAAAAAACATACTACCAGACTTTTATATTATGTTATTTGCTACTACGGAACCCTTCATGGGCGAGTCCGACTCGCACTTGGCCGCTTATTGAAATCTGAAATGGGTTGACAATCTTACCCTTATTTAGTTTACTTACACTTATAAAGCGCTGGACACATAGAAAAGACGTAAGACGCGGATGGGGCGCAGACATATGTCTCGCGTTACGGAACTCAGAGAAAGGACGGGCGCCCCGTCCTTGCCCCGCCCATACATTTTGTATGCAACCGTCATTTGCCATCGCGGTAGAGACATATGTCGGCGCGCCCGTCCGCGTCTTACGTCTTTTCAGTGTGTCCTGCGCCTAAGGTAGACATTACTGTGTGGTATTGCGTAATTTTGTCAAGTCACTAAAATAACGATCGATCCTAGGCGCAACTTGTACCTGTGAGTTTGTACTCATGTACAGTAATTTTATGATATGTCATTCGGTCGTTTCATTGTCTAGGTATTAAAAAGCAATTAAACCACTTTTTAAAACAATGGACTGCGTCAATCCTCTTAACTATGTGATACAAAGACGATATTGAAGACAAGGGTTTTTGCTTGTTTGTTAGTTTTTAGCGTAGGACACCCACCCACAAGGTGATCAGACGACCTTACCAAGGACTCTGGAAGGAGCTGGATATAAGCCGCTCTAGATCGGTAATTTTGGAAATCTTTGGGAGGCCTTTGTCCAGCAGTGGACGTTATGCAGCTGAAATGATGATGATGACGCGTCTTTGTCTCTTACGGAGTAGGAAGATAAAGTTCGTTAGAGGAAAGATCATATGTATCGAGAGTATTTATATAAAAGAACAAAAGAATCACAAATAGACACAAGTCGCTAGCTCTTCAGGAAGATTAGATATTGGCGCTCGATCCCTTGATCGATTTGTATGATCTGCATGGGAGGAGAAAATGGCATTTTGTAGCCAAATTGTATCTTAAATTCTTGACACACATTATAAAGAAAAGAACCAGATGGTTCATTTGGCAATCGTCAGGCAGATGAGTCACGCATCATCAGTGGCAATTAAATTATCACATGATAAATTGCTCCTTAACAAGTGTACTGTACGTGCATCATCGTCGTCTCTATGCGGAATGTGAGCCATGACAATGTTTTTCTTGAAAATATTCTTTCACACGATTATAATATGGTAATTGAAGGATAATAGTTATTTTTGCAATTGTTGTATAATAATAAGGGGTATTAAAAATGTAAATTGTATATTATGATAACAGTAAAATATTTTTTTTTTTCAGAGAAAATATGCCATCGCATTTCAAGGTGAAGGAGTATTGTCCATTAGTCTTCAGAAACCTTCGCGAGAGGTTTGGCATTGATGACATCGACTATAAGGAATCACTCACAAGGTATAACTTTATTTTAAATACATTTTCTTTATTGCCAGCCAGAATAGAACAGATTTCAAACGGCAAAATTTATTTATCGTATCTATGATTATGTATTTATTTATTATTTATTTTTATCCCCGCATATTATTGGACTGGTCCTCGATCCTATCCCGTCCCGGTCCTAGGTTTAGAAAGCCAGATAACTACCTCTGCTCGAGGGCTCAGAAGAGACTATCCAGTATGCTCCGGCGGTCGGCCACCGCGCCGTCCGGGGTTGCCAACATGAAAAACGAGACACACCAAGAGAGCATATTCCACGACGCGAGTCAATTCGTCAAACGAGGCCTGACAATAAAGCGGTTGAGGTCAGCGGAGTTTTTCTACGCTGTACGATTTTTTGACTTTTTTTTCGAATAACAGTATGTAGTGTGCCTTTAAACTGACACGGCAATCATCTCCCTCACTGCTGTATTATTGGACGCCGTCATTCCCTCGTTTGCTTAAATCACTCTATAGGATGTGATTTGGATCTGTATAGAAACTAAATGTGTGAAGAGTGGGTCCGGAATGTTTGTTAATGTTAAGTTTGAGATTTGAAATCTTGTGCGACAACTTTATTAGAATGAATTTGATTGGGTGAGTATACATAGTGAGACGACACACTTGTGGGCCTTATAATTAGTCGACCATGACCCCTGTTTCGATTCCTTAACCCTCGCAGTCCTACCGCTATAGTTGTTGTCAGTTAGTGGGTTAAAAGTAAACATAGAATATATCTTGTCTTTGTCGTTTGCATATTGTGGCGTCACAGAGTTCCAACCGTGGCACTGGTACAATGCGCTAACGACACACTCGAGAAATGGGTGGATGTTCTCTTTTTACTCGTTAACTTGGGACAGCTATACCTAATATTGACCATATTTTATTTGACACTAACACTGACTGCACAGCAAGCAGCCACTTCATCTTGACATGTGCACTTTTCACAGTACACGTGATACGGTAAGTAGGTATTATGTTATCACAACTGTAATTGTATACTGTCAATTGACACTAGAAATACACAGATTCGCTAGTAACCCCTGTATGTACTTTAAATAAGAAAAGGGTCCCACTTTCTTCGGAAATTTGGCATACAGGGAGTAAATTTAAGGTTATACCCGTCAATAGGAGCTTAATGGCGGGATTAAAAAAATAACGCTATCTTCGTATGCTTTAGTGTTAAACTGACTAAAAGATCCTAGTATATTATTATGTCAAAGTTATTTAAACTCACTTGTGCGTATTGGTGCGTCTTCTATCACATTCTTATTACTCAAACGGATGTCAGATAAACTTATGATACTATGCTGAATAGTTACATTCCAAGTGTATGAGATACCTCGTGTACACTTTCCGGGACTTACAGCTATAAACGTAAATTATTTGTAATATCTATTGACACAATGAATATAACAAGTTCCACCCGGAATAATGATGCCGCTGGTTCTGCCTGATTTGCTTAGGACACTAAGTCATCAGGACCCAAAATGTTAATTTGAAACAGAAAGGCAAAATTTCATTTATCAGGTTCTGCCAGTCAACCTATTAGGTACCACCTAATAGGTTGACTGGCAGAAAAGGCCTTTGTTAAATTTTTGCAATAAAGTTTGATAAATAAATAAAGGTTCCGTATTATGTGTGTGATAGGAGTGTGAATTAAGAATTATTGTCAATGGATATTATAGACAAACCTTTGTCCACAGGTTGTACACGCGCATATCGTGTGTCTGTGTAAAAAGCACGGTCTAACCAAGAATTGTGTAATTGATGAAAGCCTTTAGAATAATACTTTTAAAAATATATATATGCTTTAAAAAATTAATTGAATTTTAATATACACTACACGTAATGTAAATTATACGTATTGACGTGCAAAAGTGCCTGTAAAGATCTAATTACTGAATAAACATTTGAATCTTTGAATAAAGAAATTAAACTTATGTCTTCCAGACTTCAATTACAGTTATAAGATAAATGAAGCCCAATAGGCATGACGAATGGAAAAATGTTTTTGGTCTATCGGTTAGATTATTAAAAAATATTGAACACGTATTTTTTCTTTTCCTCTGAGAAACCAAAAATGACAAAGATACAGCGCATTGAAATTTCGCGTGACGTCACACTTAAGCACGATTTTTACTCAAGTTTGACGTCGCGTCGCAAGCCCCCACTGGCCTACTCCGGGACTTTGACGCTCCGTATCTTTGTGAATTTTTACTTTTTTGGTAAACTGAAAAATATAGATCCATTATTTTTGGATAATCTAAAAGACGGACTAATTACAATCATAGTTTTCGGACCCCCTATTGTACACAATGCAGATGAAATGGTCTAACTTGTGTTTTTCATAAAGTTTATATTTGGTGGGGTTGCTCCAGATCTCAGCCCACGCCCGACGAGTCGTCCGGCAAGTCTGGCGCCAAGTTCTACCAGAGCTACGACCGGCTGTTCATCCTCAAGACCCTCACTTCGGAGGAGGTGGAGCGGATGCACTCATTCCTCAAACATTATCACCCGGTGAGTATCATTCTGTTCGAATACATTGGTATCTCCGTGTGTTTTCCGGCAGAGTAGAATAGGACCACTCCAAATCTTCCCAAGTTTACAGTTTATAGCTGCTTCTTTTTAAAATGACGTATCTATGGTAAAGTACCAGATTTTTTTCGTAAAGTTATACTACAGATTGCAAAATATCGTAAGTACTTTTTGAACCGAAGGAAAATAAATCTTAGTACTAAAAGATATTATTGAAATACATAAAAACAACCACTTAAACGTTAAAAAAAAAACCTTTATTAAAGAGTTATTAAGAGAATATAACTAGAAATAGAAACGAATTGTTTATATGTAATGCAAATGTGATTAGTGGTTCATTTGTGTGAGTTTGGCGACAACGGTTAACGGTAATAATTTTGCCAAGGAGCACTTCCACTAGTTTTTCTCTTTCGTGGTATTAACCGCATCACTGCTGCTGCGCAAATCTGCGCGAGAATGCATTGTTTCCAGCATAAAAGGAGTTAATGGTAAAATAGTTTTATTTGTGACTTTGGAATGAATATGCTGTTTGTACTGAGTGTCAGTGACTAACACTACTGTAAAAATGCAAAGCTGTCTAAAGGGATCTGATGACTGCTATATTATGATGACAGCCGAGACGCCGAGACCAACGGCTTAACGTATCTTCAAAAGCATAGAGGATCATAAGAATTTAATAGTTGTGGTCACCATTAATCTAAGTGCATAGGTATGCAAACCACGCGCGGGGTTGATACATAAGCACTTAGCGCACTTTCGCTAGACCATCGAGCTCCTAAAGGGAATCCAATGTCTTCCTTCTGTTTTGAAAAAAATGTCTGAAAGATATGTTTTTTTACGATAAGGTCTCAAATATTTTATCCGTTAGATTTTCGCTCATAATATCCTTATTTCGATACAATAAAAAATATTGTATTGGTTATTATTATAATACTTTAAACATGAAACTGCAAAAGTTAAGGCTGCACATTATAATTCCATAAGCTACAAATATTTGCTTGCACACGATAACGTCAGATAAGGATATAGACATACAATAAAAATCATTGGAATCTTATATCTTTATTAACAAGATTAGATAATGTCAACAGTCGATTTACATAGAAATGGTTAATGTATGAAATTGTTGATTAAAGGAAAAAATTGGCACTACAAAACGAATTTCATACAAATGATTGCCAAATTTTTAAATGCAGACACCAAAACGAGTGAACAACCTTTAATTTAACTTACTACATTTTGCCGCCCCTTTATCATGCCGGTCGGCCCCGGCCTTCCCCCCACCCCTTGAAGCGGAGCGGAGATTTCGAGCATTGTGATTGGTCAATTTCTCTCCGCTCTGCTCCGCTTCAGGCTGGAAACGCAGCCATAAATCCAATTTCCTGAAAACCATTTTATTTGCTTGGTTCAGCTATGGCGAGCAAGCGGCCTTTTTCGAACGGAAAACGCCACTTGTGGCCAGAGGTGTGAAATTAAAATTATTCCTGACGACATCTTTACATATAATAAAACAACAAAAATTATGTCTATACATTATAGTATTTTATGCAACAGTTGTATAAGAACGCTCAAAAAATGCGAGTGGCGCAGGTTACGATGCGAGCCTTGGCGAGCATCGTAAGGAAACGCCATCGAGCATTTTTTGACTTACTTATACAACGTTGCATACAATACTTTTTCTACGACTATATTTACTAAATAAAATACAAAAACAAACAAAGAAAATATGAAAATGTTTGACGTATGTTTGGTAAATCACATTTATTATATTTAGAATATACAAGTACTGATCTCCATGACTGATCTATATGATATCTATGGTAAACTTTTTTTTTAATTGACGTCCTCAGACGTCTTTTTAGTGACTATGTTAAAAAAAAATTTTTCGTATGTTGGCAGTATGGTAAATCTATAGAAAAATAAGTTCTAGGTCTATGACTAGGCGTATCGTTTTAGTGAAATAACGACACATGTGTTATTATGAGGCATAGAGTATAGACTTTTTTCTGCAATCATATTATCAATGTTCTTATATTCGTGTTCAGAATCATTTAAAAGACAGATAACAGTACAGGAGTAGAAAAAATATATTTCCAAAAAATATTTGGAGCGATGGAGACAGTAAATAGAGTGAGAATAAAAAAAAAAGTATGTGATTGTCTGTTTGCACACGCTAATCTTCGGAAATACTGGACGGATTCGAATGAAACTTTTTTTGTTAAATAGCTATTAAGTCTGGGCAACATATAGGGTGATGATTTTTGAAAATGAAACACCTGATGTAGAACCATAATGGTCTGGCTTGACTAGAAGAAATATAAAAATGACGCCTTAACATAAGTTGTTCAGCCTGATAAGCATTTTCCGGAGTCATAAAGTCCCGGGAACGGTCTAGTCTAAAACTAGTCTTTAATAAATTTTAATGTTTAGTGACCGTTCATTATTTCTTTTCCACAGTACATAGTGGAGCGACATGGCAAGACGTTACTCCCCCAATACCTGGGCATGTACCGGCTCACGGTGGACGGTATCGAGCACTACCTCGTCGCGACCAGGAACGTGTTCTCAGACCACCTCAACATCCACAGGTACACTTCTGTGCTTTCAGTATTTGTTGAAATATATTTCTAGGTAGCACCACCGAAACGTGACGGTTCAAGATTTTTTTTTAGCCGTTAGTCCTATAGTGGGCAAAGGCCTCCCCTTGTTGTTTACAGCTATTTATATTTTTAGCAATTTTTTTCCAATCCTTAACAAACGCAAACAGGTCGTTAATCCATCTTATTTCAGGCCTTCCTTGATCGTTCTCCAAAATTGATTTCCCATAATAATACTTGATTCCTTTTTCATATTAACGTTCCCCAACACGCCCAGCGTGGCCTTTGGGTCTTGCGGCTCTGGGCTCTGTCTGCCCCGTCAGGGATAAAGACGTGAAAATTTAGCTGTATTGTGGTGTATATAGGATACAATTCACAGGATATTTCAATTATACCTAAGTGCATACAATATAGCAACTGGGTGTTAGTAACAAAGTATCAATAAAAAACTAAGTAATTAATAAAATTATGTACTTCTAAAATGTCAATGTCAATAATAAAATTAAATAGAATAGACTCAATATAATTTCGCCAAAATCGTGATTTCGTCTAAATTCGTAAAAACGCGTATGATACATAAAATGCGTTATATATTATGTTAAATATTTTAATTCTTTAGGAAATATGACTTGAAAGGCTCAACGGTGGACCGAGAGGCGTCCGAAAAGGAATTGGAGAAGGAGCTGCCGACGCTCAAAGACAATGACTTCATCAAGCAAGGCGTGCGCATCGATATCGGGGAAGCGGCCAAGGAGAAACTGTTGGAGACGCTCACGGCTGATGTCGAGGTAATACTAAAGCAATAACCTAGATTTGAGTACATATATGTATATAGATAGGATTTTATATTAAACACTAGCCGAAGACCGCGACTTCGTTCGCGTGGACTTTGTCTGGAAAATACTCATTAGGCTGAACAACTTTTGCTAAGGCGTAATTTTTAGGGTTCCGTAGTAAACAAAGAACCCTTATAGTTTCGCCATGTCTGTCTGTCTGTCTGTCTGTCCGTCCGCGGTTTTGCTCAGAAACTAAAAGTACTAAAAAGCTGTAATTTGGTATGGATATGTATATTAATTATGGCAAAAGTCGTAGAATAAAATTATGAAAACAATTTTTTTTAGGGTAGCTCCCATACAAGTAAAGTAAGAGTCAATTTTATTTATCTCGACTACCCTGTAGGGTATCGATGAATAGGTCTTTCAAAAATAATATGAGCTTGTGAACATCACTTTTCGATTTAATGATCCGTTTCTAAAATATGCAACTTTTCTCTTCTGCTCCTCCTATCTGCTAAACGGTGATATATGGACACGTGAAAAAAGTCACAGCTGTAGTATATATAACGAAGTTTATAGGAAAACTATCAGAGCTAAGTAGGGTTTACCAATTAAAAAGTTATAGGCGATCAACTTATAAAATGTACTCCAAAACGGAAAATTACATACAAAAATAGAAAATTAGTTTTTAGACGTTTTTATGAATGACGTTTTTAGGCAGGAACTCAAAGTTAGCATTCGCAACTACGGAACCCTACACTGCGCGTGGCCCGACACGCACTTGGCCAATTATTATATTTTATAATATATGTCGGCGAGTTCAAGATAATCCCATTTATTATTGTTTTTGATGTGCAAACAGAAAGTTGTTTACTACAAAACATAACTGCTACATTTTCAAATGTAGCAACAAGTATAAAAGCGGTCGCCCTAGCGACGAGCGGCTCAGTCTTGTGCGGACCGCCGTACTATGAACATCTCCTTTGTGTAGTGTGCTGTGGGCTTGGCCATAACTTCTTTAATTGTGATTGTTGTAATAGATGAGGATTTGGTAAACCGATTTATTACAATGATAGTTGTTTCAGCTAGACGATAAGCCCAGGTGGACACAGATTCAATAACTGTGTGGGCCAGGGGTATTCAGACACATGTGGTTGGAATCCATGATACAGCGGAGCGCTGTATTTACCGTCACACTTTTAGTGAGTTCGGCGTAGGTCATCTCATGCTCCGTCATATATATTTCTTATAAAGCTGGACCATTCTGGTTCTGCATCAGGTTGATTAGTGATCAGACAAACAGTTTTTTTTTAATTCTTACTCTATTACTATGTCTCCATCGCCCCCAATATTTTTTTGGGAAATATATTTAATGTACAGACACACTTTTTTACTGTTTTATTATCGTTGAGTTATCATGACACAAGTCTTGATCTTGCTATGGGGCTAGCTCAATTTGTGCGATTTTTTCAGTTCCTGACAAAGCTGCACCTGATGGACTACTCGCTGCTGCTGGGCGTGCACGAGTGCGGGCGCGGCGAGGCCGAGGCCGAGGCGGCGCGGCAGCGGGACGCCGAGCAGGACTCCGACAACGGCGACACCGACACCGACACTGACACCGACAATCGACACCAGGATAGGTGAAGCTTGACATTTTTGGAGAAAATGCGGCAGTGCAGTTTGTTACCGCTTATTCTGTATTATGAAATCGAAAGAAAAATTGACAATAACCAAGTTATACAAATACCCAGCGATAAATAAATGATTTTTGACTTTTGACTTAATTATGATTTTTGTTAACAATATCAGGTGGGGCTACAACACGCCCCCCGACAGCCCGCGCGGGCTGGCGCGGCAGTCGTCGCTGCGCTACCAGGGCATCATCCCCGAGCTGGACATCTACGCCATCCCCAGCCAGGACTCCGCGCCCAAGAAGGAGATCTACTTCGTGGCGCTCATCGACGTGCTCACGCATTATGGCGTCAAGAAACAGGTGAGTACTTACACCTACGATGGGCTCACGCATACAATGTCTTTATCGCAAAATGTCATCTAGTCGTAAAACGTCGTTTTCTCATAAAGCCTTTTTCTCAGAAGGTAGAGACCTTCTGAGAAGAAGAGTTCGCCCATTAGTTATAAAACGTCTTTTTCTCGTGAAGGTCTCTTTCTGATGTCTCTCTCGTAAAATGTCGCGACACGTGCTTAGAATAAAATTTCAATTTTCGAACCTATTTTGCTAAATAACTTCGGATGATATAATCAATCGTCGCGTCGACCCTATATACATATTTCAGGCGGGTCAAAATTTTCTTTTATTTTTAAAAATTTACCCTAAAATAGATTAATCTGGATTTGATTTTATTTTGTTTTAGGCAGCAAAAGCAGCGAAGACGGTGAAATACGGAAGCAACGTGGACGGGATATCAACGTGCGACCCCGAGCAATACGGCAAAAGGTTCATAGAGTTCGTCGCCAAGGCCATCGAGGGTAACTAAATGCCACAGGGTAAAACACCGCAGACTAAAAACTGTCGGCTAATAGTTGGGTTTACTAAAAACTTTCGGCTAATAGTTGTGTTTACCAAAAACTGTCGGCTAATAGTTGGGTTTACTAAAAACTGTCGGCTAATAGTTGGGTGTAATCCGTTTTCTTTCTCAAACGTGTTTCCGGTTGTATCCGATGCTAGCTTCGGAGGTCGAGGTGTGTTTCTCAGCTTTTTCCTCTTCAAATACACGTATGGTCACAGACTTGTCAAATGTAGACGAAAAAGCTGTAAACTTTAAAATTGTCGTTCTATGACCGGCTGACTTGGTTAGTAGGTGCGCAATAATCGATGATTCGACGCTGTAAAGTTTGTGAAGAAGTTGATAGAGTGAGCTATTGGCCGATTATTTTGTTGTTGGTCTGTCGGTTTGACGCTTCTCTTAGCGCTTACGAGGCGGCAAAGAAACTTGTGATGGGAATTCGTAATTAGATTCAGTTTATCTTTAACAGTCAAACATTGGTCGAATAAAATTGATGTAGAGCAAAAGTAGTGCCGATCAAATGTTATGTTGGTCAAACATTGGTCGAACAAAAGTAGTGCCGATCAAATGTTATGTCGGTCATAGGTCTGCCGGGCAACGGTTTGTCGCACAACTGTGGTACTTTCGTTTGTGGGTCGCTGATACCATTTTCAATAGTTATTTTTGAAGTTTAAAAGATTTCGATGTGGACGTATTTCATAATTTATTTAATTAAATATTTACGTGAAAGTGAAATGTTGTACCATATATGTTAAATGCAAATAATCCGTTTTCTTTATATCTAAATGTTGATAAAACGTGTGATATCGCCACTTTGAAACACAGGCTTAACCGTTCCTTTACCGCCAAAACCAGACACAATAGTAAAACAATGAACGTAGCATTTATTAATGCCATGCGAAAGAAATATGAATTTTCACGCAACACAGGATTTTTTCCAAACGTCGAAACACACATTGTCTATGGGATTTGTATGAAATACAGGCTGATGGCGTCATAGTTTCTTAGAGTCAAAATGCGTTTTTAATATCCGTTTTTTTTTTGTATTAATAAATCTAAACTAGCATTGAAAATGGCAAATGGATGCGATCATGATAAATGGCATTATTTTGTGACATTTTTTTTTATATTTTATTTTTGTCCCAGGAATGTAGGTACCCAATTCTTTGGTGTATTGGGTTACGTGCGACCACTCGGTGCTTTAGAGGAAATCATATTTGAGCGTACGGCAGTACTGTTTCTTCTTTTAATTCACACAAAATCAATGCATTTTAGTTTCTGCTAGACTTTCATTAGGATTATGTTCTGACAGGCCCTGCAGGGGCCTTAGACAATGGGATTTACAGGGTGTCGTAGATAACCGTAGACTCGTTAGATGTTTCGACCCTCGTAAGCGGCTAAGAGAAGCGGAGAGTGTTGTTGCTATTAAAAATTTACATTGCCATAGGTATGTATGTAATCCATGATTTTTTTACTGATAGTGCAATCTCTTCAAGAGCATTAATACGAAAATTTCACGACACCAATATTTTAAGGGTTAGTTCAGTCTATAATTTTGCGGCTTTTTTAATGAGTGTAAATCAAAACACGAAAAGAAGTTTTTGTTGTCATACAAATTAAAATTAGTAGGTACTAAGGAAGTGATTTCTTTTCGAATTTCTATATAGAAAAATTGTTCAATTTGGTTGACTGAATTACACAGAACATAATTCTTGCGGTTTGTACGTAGGTAATTACGAATCCAACTTATCTCTTATAATATCTATGGCAATGTAACCGTGAAGACACCATGATAATGGTAAGTATAAGTCGATTAAATGCAATTGTCGGCGTCTAGTGTAGTGCCATTTTTCAAAAGCGGAGTCAATAAATGAACTGTATCTTGTATGGAAAAATTATTCATTTAAGTGACTCCGCGTTTCATAAATGGTACTAATGAGTTTGAGGGCGCGACGCTCGTTTCTGGTGTTTCTAGTATTTATTCGCTTGCGAATCTGACACACGTGGAAATAGTATACGGCTGATGTCTACGTCAACTGCCCCAAAACGAAGATTTCTCACAACGATAACTTTATTTTTAGATAAACCAGCATATTGGATCAATTAGAAAAAAGTGTCGAGTTTTAATTAATTGAAAACTATGTTTGTTGACACAAAACGCCCCAAAGTAAAATATTGTGTGTTTTTCTTAAGTGAATTTATTATTCTGCAACATTTAAGAACTCAGCAAATGTATGTAATTTATAATGTCTTAAGTAAGGCCACGAAGCACGAAGATTTTCGTACATTGACACGCTATTTCCTATCTCTCACACAGCGGTGGTTAAGGCCAATGTGCGAGCGGGACAGCAATATAATTATATTATGCGCGTGCGATCGAGATAGGAAATGTCGTGTCAATGTACAAAATTTTTTGTGCTTTGCGTCCTTAAAAAAATTGATTGGAACTTTTAGTGGAATAGACGAATATCTATACACTATTACCTTAGAGAACTACTATATTACACCATTACAAACATTATACTGTAGTATGACGTAACACCATTAAAAAATATCTACGCACGTATAATTCTGCGAAAAGTTGCAAACAAAATATCGGCTGTCACTTGCGTAATATTCCGTATACCGTCTTATTATAAAAACAGTACTAACTTTGTTACTAGGTTTAAACCAATATCCACCCAAACAAGTTGACAGTGACAGATAAGTAAGTTTAACTTTACTAAATGTCAACTTGATTAGAACGGATGCTATTGGTTTAGAAACAAAGTTAGTCCTCGTTTTATAATAAGACGGTATGCGGTCTTATTATAAAACAAAACACCTTTATTACTAGGTTTAATTTAAACCATTAACCTCCCTTAACAAGTTGACATCTAGTAAAATTACAACCTCTTCTGACTATCTTCTGATAATGTTTTTATAATAATTCTTGTTTTATAATAACATTGATTATGTACATTTGCTAAGTATCTTATAAAACAAGTCAATTATTTTAAATGCACGGGCAGTTGGCGCCAGGGCACACAAGACTGCGTGGCATTGACGCATTCGTTTCACATTTGAACTGATATGAAATCTTTAAAAGCACATTTTGCAATAATTTTCATAACTCGTTATTAGCTTTTATAATGTTCCGCTATCGTAGACTAGTGTGGAGAAATTAAGAAATGTTGATGATATCATTAAATTAGAATGTTCACGTCAAATTGGACGGTTAATAATGTTAATCTCATGGGGTAAGTGACTGTGGAAGTATATGGCTGTTGTGGCTTGTTTCACAAGCACCCTATCGGATAGCTAAATGAGGGTTGTCTGGGGAAGTTAAGTTAGGTGGCAGCACAAGGACCTAAGTCTTAATTTTAGAATGGGGAGTCACTTTACGAACGACTTTCATGCGAAAATATCGTTCTGAAGGTCTACTCATCTGTATCTAAGAATGGTCTATTGCCGTCAATGTCAAAATCTTGTCAAAAGTTTGACGTTTTACTACTAGCGCCACCTGGTGTTATACTTCTCAGAAAACCCTTATTTCGCCAGTACAATATTGTTCAAGCTGTGAAACAGGCTTCGAGCTTCCTCCACACCAAATACTGCATTATTTTTTAATAAATATACAAAGAATTGTGGAATTGGTACAAAATACTTCGGTCTCAAACTTTTTGCTAAAAACGCTTTGGTGTGGAGATGGCTTCAGATTGATGGTATGTTGAAATATAATACATGCTAACGCTAACATAATGTTTATAATGTCAGTAAGTCCGCTTGGTTGTTGAAAAATAAATACAGGAAGGACACATACTGATACTGAGAATGTTCTAAACATTTTCTCAAGATTCTTATAAATACTATTATAGTGTCCTAAACTACTGTGTGTGTATTTTAAAATAGACTTTGTGACATAATCATAAAGAGCAATTTCAAATAAACGCGCCCCAAAAGTCTTATAAATTGGCAGGTCATTTTAGAGAAAGAGATGTAAAGAGGGTTAAACAGGTAATTTCCAACCAAGCGGGCTGTCGGTTGAGTACAGGGCGTTGTTCGGCCCATATAAATGATAAACTTTGCCAATATAACCTATACCTAGTTCGCTTAGTTTCTGTCTAGCGTAGAAAATAGTACCTAACGGTGTAAGATTTTGTTATTTATTGTTCTATTTCGAATTAAGACTTGGATTGTTACGGGAGTCTTGTGATTTATTCTGTGAAATTCATGTAATTTTGTACTTTGATGTTGGGTTACATCACTTTTTCGATCATCTCTTGAAAATACCGCTGATTTTACTATGCGTTATAGCTACGAATAGGTCCTTCAAAAAATTTTATATCACCATCCTTGTCATCTCTTCTAAGTTAGACAAGGATGGCAATACAAAATCTTCGCTTCACAGAATCGTAGTCGAAACGCTTTACAAAAAGTCTTCACAAAATTACGAAGAATTTAATTCACTAATTAAATTCTTCGTAATTTTGTGAAGACTTTTTCTAGCTTGATTTAAAGAGTGATGGAATCATATATTTTATTATTATTAAGAAATCTACTAGCGGAATCAGAACTGCGTGTTACAAATTTCACTAGCTTTTTGAATGTTTATCCAAAAATATCAAAAATAATCAGTATTTTGGGTTCGCCCCTCAATCCTTCAAATTGAATGTTTATCAAAGGATAGATTTTGTGATAGATATTGTTTACTTTTAGATAATAATTTTACTTTTAGAATATTGGAAGACTATCACTCCGATTTTAAATCGATTTTACTTGTGTATAATTAATCGTATTCCTTGAAACTGTAATTGAAATGTTCGAAATGTATAGTCATTTACATAATGCCAACGTGTTTCTGGAGTGTCCAGTGATATTGTTAGACAGATTGCGTGATTTTTACGTTGCGTTTTATTTCTTGTTCATTACAAGCATATCCATCAGTCCACTGCTGAACTAACTGAAGTTGCTATGTTAAGATTCAATTTGACTCTGTACTAGTATAAGTTGACTCTAAAAGACATCAACCTATAAAAATTATACTTACAAAATATTTTCCTAACTGCATATTATTGCATTACGATATGACTAACTATATTTAATTCAGACTAAAGTGGTACTTTCATACCACCATTTGTCACGTAATTATATCCACTAGAATTTTACCACTATATGAAACACATGTGAAATACATTCAACTTTACCTTTTTTTGGAAAATCATTGTTACATTTGAAATGATAATCTATAACTTAAGCGATAATAAGTTACAGAGGTCGCGTAGTCCATTATCTTCACTTGCACCAGAAAAGATACTGTGAGAATTTGTTATTGGAATGAGTTAACGGGTTACTCACGTATAGGGTGACTTACGTGAGTAACCGTTAACTCATTCTAATGTCTGTGTCTCACGTTAGTATTAGAATTTGTTTCGCTAATATCATGCTTACTGTCTAACAATACTCGAGTTCACTTCCTCTAACGGAGTGTCATCTCCGACAAGCAATGTAGATTCCTGAACAATGAGTTAGTCATGAAAATGATTAATTAAATGTCATATGTGTTGCCATTGTTTAGGTCGATAGTTTTATTTTTATTTGTAGTTGTTATAAATAGGTTTTATTTCTTTGTTACGGTGACGGTTGAAGCCACGTGCCGAGTTAGGCATATTATATTTATTATACATACGATAGCTTCGCTACGAACATAAGGTATTCGGCATGTAAGCAACACGATTGAAATGTTAATTCTCTAGTCTCCTACTCTTGTAAAGACAAATGTGTATGAAAAATTAAAACTTAATTTTTTAAAATATTCGGTTTATAAAGTTTCTGCATTATTTGACGTGTTTTACTTGTGCATGCGACCCTTTAGTAATAAGAGATAAGGCCAAAGAATATTTATCCTAAAATGAAAGTTACAGATCTTGGTAACTGGTGGCTCGAGCATTTCTCTGAGACAGAAATCAGTCAACAGAGTGGCTGAGAGATGAAAACACCGGCCAAGTGCCAGACGGACTCGCGCACCTAGGGTAAAAAATTACGTGTTGTAATATTCATTTTATTCTGTTTTTAGTATTTGTTGTCATATATCTGTTAAGCCTGGGCTACATATAGGGTATAATTGATTTTCGAAAATGGAACACCTGATGCAGAACTATAATGGTCCAGCTAAACTATAAGAAATATAAAAATTAAGCCTTTGCAAAAGTTGTTCAGCCCGATGATTATTTTCTAAAGACAAAGTCCCCGCGAACGAAGTCGTGTGCTTCGGTTAGTTAGTTAATTATGGATGGCAACTTCCTTCTATATTTTTTTAATCTACGGTAGTAACATCATCCGTATTTATCGGTTTACACGGAATATAATTATTTACTCTTTTAACAGACTTCAAAAAAGGAAATTATTATTTTGTTTGTTTGTTTGAATGTATATAATCTCACTAATTACTCGCCCTGTTTCAAAAATTTCTTAACTGTTGGATAGGTTATTGTATAATTGCAGTTTTTGTATGTTAGTATATACGAGCTTTTACCCATTTACTTTCGTCAATTTGGGTGAATATCTCGAAATGTGTATTGCGTATCTGTCGAGATGCGTATCTTACAAGTTGCGAATCTATCATGAATATCATGATAGATGATGTAGTTGCAGACATGCAGACAATGGAGTCTTTGTAATAATAGGGTCCCGTATTTACTCTTTTTGTTCGGAACCCTAAAAAGTAACAACCACAGTCGAAAATAACTCTTATGTACCTAAACTTAACTGTTATGACGGTAGGTACCTAATGTAGTTTTGTAATGTATAAGTAAAAAAAAAAATGCATGTATTACAGTTATAATATTTTTATTAAAGAAAGCGTGACAATACCAAATGCAGTAACCTAGTCCATCCTCGTCTTGACGTGCTTCTCCGTGATCTTGTCCTTCTCGATGACGTACACCACGGCGCCCCAACCAGAGATGGCGTCGCGGTCTGCTGCGTTCACAAGCGCCTGGAAAAACGTTGGAATAGATGAAAGTTGGGCTTCATTTCTTAGCACTTTTCTATGCTGCTATCCCTATCTATCTGTCACTTGCCAGAGCGAGAAGAGCGACGGAACGCTATAGCACCATGCTATGGCCCAACTCAGACGACAGACTAATCCGTGACGCTGGTTTTAGTCTGAAAATAGAACCCATGCAATCATATGCAGTAACTTACACGACGCTAAAAAAGGCCGGCACGCATCGTGTGTGTTACTGCATATGCACAGACTAAAAAGTGCGTCACGGATAGTCTGTCGTCTGCATTGGGCCTATAGCGTTCCGTCGCTCTCTCGCTCTAGCAAATTACGGTTCTGAGCGACAGAAAAGAACAGCAGCATAGAAAAGTCCTGTTCTGTGCTGCCAGATGTCTGTCCAATGTGAAGTTTTCCTCAACTGGAACATATTTTTGACTGACTTCAAAAGAGAAGGAGGTTTTTTGATCGGAATCCTTTATTTTTTTCTAGGCTGATCTGTCTGATAGAATGCTACACTTTTCTAGGGTAAGTACAAAGGTTTGAAAATGTTACAGGATTCACGTAGAAGCCGACAAAAGGCCTAATAAAATAATTAGCATTATGTGAAAGTCAAATCCATTACAAAATCATACATCTATACATATAATAAAACAGTAAAAAAAGTGTGTCTGTACATAAAATATATCTATACATATAATAAAACAGTAAAAAAAGTGTGTCTGTACATAAAATATATTTCCAAAAAAAATATTGGGGGCGATGGAGAAGTAGTAACAGAGTAAGAATTTAAAAAAAAATGTCTGTCTGTTTGTCTGTTTGTCTGTATGTCTGTTTGTCTGTTTGTCTGTTTGTACACGCTAATCTCCGGAAATACTGGACGGATTCGAATGAAACTTTTTTTGTTATATAGCTATTAAGCCTGGGCAACATATAGGGTATAAATGATTTTGGAAAATGGAACGCCTGATGCAGAACCATAATGGTCCAGCTAAACTATAAGAGATATAAAAATGCCGTCTTAGTAAAAGTTGTTCAGCCTGATGAGCATTTTCCAGAGACATAAAGTCCACGCGAACGAAGTCGCGGGTTTCGGCTCGTAGACTAATAATTTTTAAAAAATGTCTGTCTGTTTGTCTGTTTGTCTGTTTGTACACGCTAATCTCCGGAAATACTGGACGGATTCGAATGCAACTTTTTTTGTTATATAGCTATTAAGCCTGGGCAACATATAGGGTATAAATGATTTTGGAAAATGAAACGCCTGATGCAGAACCATAACGGTCCAGCTAAACTATAAGAGATATAAAAATGTCGCCTTAGTAAAAGTTGTTCAGCCTGACGAGCATTTTCCAGACACATAAAGTGCACGCGAACGAAGTCGCGGGCTTCAGCTAGTTGGATAATAAATGAGCTTTTACCTGATTTCTACAATTACACAAACTTTTAGCACTGCAAATATCAACAGGCAAATAATTTTACACTCGAAATAGCTTGAACGCCTTCGAGTAGTAGCAGTAGTAGTATGTAGTGGGGTGGAGGGGGATTTGAAGAAATTGAATTATTCTCCTAAAATGTTTACATACCTGTGATATAGTTTCAAACAGCTCATCTGGCTTCAGGTTAGGCTCCCACAGCGCCTCACACATACCATACAGCTGTTCTGAACATGTGCCTGATACTACAAAGTCCTCTGGCTCATTGGGGCATCCAATCTGTTAAAAAAATATTACATTTCATTTTAACTTTTGTAAAGAACTTATGGGTTTTTTTAAGGTGGAGCAATACCACTATTTTATTTAAATGATTAATTTATGACTACACTTTGTGCTATTGTTAGTGTGCAATGCACAAATAACACTTTTCACTGATCATAGTGTTATGTTCCATCCGACATTAAACGGAGGACGAGAGAGTGCCTCTGTGTCTGTGCAAATGCTTGAGCACTAACCGGTCAAGACCCACACAACATTAATATATGTCCACATCCATTGTCTTACTATTGTCTGGTATTGGCGGTAAAGGAACGGGTAATACTTCCTGTGCAAATGACTGGCTCTCACACACATTATCAGAGCCAGTCACAAGCAATGTAACAGTCATATAAATATTATAGAAAAAGTTTATTACTGAATGTTTTTGGAAACTATCCTATTTCAAATGCTTACCAGATCCATATTGCACACATAGGGCTGGTTGTCGTAGGGATCTAACCCAGCGATCACAGGCTCAATGAAGTAGGGGCCGAAACGCCTCTCGTATAGAAGGTTAGAAAGCATCGCTGAGAATGTTTTGGGCCTCATCGGTCTGTTTTCTTTCAGTTCATACAAGTTCATTCTGAAAGAAAAATTACAAATCTATATTATTATAAATTAATAAAAGTCTTTTATAGTTGTGTTCTTTAACAAGGATTGTCTTAAGTGAAATTAAACATACAACTATCCTTTTCACTTAATTTTACCTGGTTCTATGGTGTTAAATATTTGTGCAGGCTTTAGCCTGACATTATTTGTTATTGTAAGGACAAAGCTGACCTTGGAGCTTTGGCTTAGTGGAATTTGGTTCTTTTTATAGGGAGGCCTAGCCTCCTGGAGTGCAATGGCGTCGCACACATAAGAAGGTGCAGGGCGCCAACAGGCATTCTAGGCTTCTTGCAGGAGCTGGGCTGGTTCAAGAACTGAGGCCGGGGTTAGCTCCCCACACAAAATGGAACCGGCAAATTCGGGGTTAATTGCAGAAAATTTGTCCTTGGGGAGGGAGGCATAGCATTTACCTATGAATTTTATCTTGAACATAATCATACAAGTATGTTTGGTACCTCAAGTGTTAAAAAGGGAGACAATGACAAAAAAATGCCTTCCTTACGTGAAAAGTTTTTGAATAACCGCCTAGGATGTAAAAAAAAGCCCATTGGTAAGTCCTCTTGCCAAGCAGCTAGAGTGGGGTGGCACAGTAAATCAATGTCAATCAAATATGGGGATAGGAGATGTTAGTATGATGGGTAAAAAAGAGGAATGTGGAAGGAAGACATAATGCTCCAACCCCAGTTAATACTTTGAAATTGTTGATACATACCTGAACTTTAATCTCTGGAATACAGTTTGAGTGTCTGTAGCGAGGCCAGGGAGTCCTACATAGAGAGTAGGGCCCATCTCATACACCTTAGGGAAGTTTGTGGACACGGTCTGCGCCTGGATACCGTACCGCTTGTCTGTGGCGATGGCCACACAATCTTGGCCACGCATCGCGACCACCGCACCTCCATTGTATGCTAAGATTGACTAGTAAGAAAAGGTTATGATAATTATTATAGCAGCCAAAATTCAGCAATTACTTTAATAAATTCTCAGTTTTGTTTAATTAAATGTTATATTTATTGAAAGGAATCAGTTTCGCTATAAAATTATTCAGTAAGTAAATTATGAAATCTGCTTCGTAATGTTTGTGACGCTATCATAACCCAGAAAGCCCTACGAAACTTTTGGGAAATAATAAGTAATTCCTATGTTATATGAAGTAAAATTCCACTTACCATTATAAAAACACTATTTTAATTATTTTCTGCTAAATAACACAATAATTACATGCAAAAACCGAAACAGAAAAATGACATATCATCCGGCGACGGCGACAGCGAAACTCAATCAATCTGACAGTGACAGATGTCAAGTTTCAGTTTTGTTTCATTTATCTCGTTGATGACATAGAAAAAAGTTCATACAGCTTTTAGAAATTGACAGACACTTTACTTCTCTATCTCATTCGGATTCGAACTACTTTATAGTCTATTCTAAATCTTTGTAAGTTCAGAATAGTTACGAAAATTACGACAGTAATTAAAACTTTGAAAACGTCAAAAACCCATTCCCTTGATCGAGTTACCTATTCGATCTGTTTTTTGCAGATTTCATGTGAAATCACCAATACAACTACAGACAGATGTTCCGGTATCGGGTTTAATAATACATTCTGTATTGAAACCGGTACCAAGCAAGACGGACATGTCACATGCGTATTCGGTCGATCCTAGATCTAATACCGAAACTTAGCAGATCATGGAGCCGGAGTCGTTATGGAGTAGGAATCAATAAAATGAGAACTGAGAAGATTGAATTTTAAGAGGTGACAAGAGGGCTGGCTCATATCTCGCGCAGAGGATTGCAGTAGCTATTCAGCGCGGGAATGCAGCCAGTGTTCTTGGCACCATGCCACATGATCAAGATTTAGATTTTTAATTTAGTTTTTTAATTTAGATTGTAATTTAGATATTAATTTTAATTGTATATAACGATACTATATATATCAATATTTCAATTTAGGATTGAAAGGAAATGCTAGTAAAATAAATAAGAGATTGAAAAGTAATTTTTAAGGGAGTCAGGAGACCGCAAACAAAAAAATACTTGGCGTAATATGCAAATATATATTTGCAAAGTTAAACAGTTTCAACTTTATTTTTTAGTTCACTTGCGTACATATCTAACCGAGAAGTCATACTAAAACCCCAATGGTCCTTGACTTGTCTACATAAGTTTAAATCAAGTTCTGCCATGATCAAGCCATCTTTAACCCTTGATAGTCCCGGTGTTTTACATCCATTCGGTGCAGTCAAATAACTGGATCCATAATAAGTTCTGGAAATCTTCTGCTTTTCACCATCTTTGACAACGACAAAACTTTCAGTGCCTACTCTGTTGACACTAGCAGTAAAGTAACTATTAGCTATGGCAGCATTTCGGGCTTCAATACCCCAAAACGACTCTCCAAACTCCGCAATAGTCGCTGCAGGATTAAAAACAACTTCTGCTCCATTTAACCCAAACATCAGCCAGTTGAGGGCTTGATGACGTCCGTAGCAAATGTTTATTGCGAATTTAGCAAACTTGGTCTCAAAGACCGGGTGACCAGTATTTCCCGGTTCATAATATTGGATTTCGCTAAAGCTACCAACCATGGGAAGATGATTTTTACGGTGTTTCCCCAAAATAGTTCCATTGTCATCGATCACTACAGCTGTATTCCACCATACGCCCTCTTCATCACGTTCTAGTATGGGAGATATAATCACCATGCCATATTTCTTTGCTAGAGGCGCTAAGAACTGTGTGCTTGGACCATCTGTTGGAGATTCCACAAATTCTGCCCAGTGCTCTTTTTCTCGCGTGCAAAGAAAGAAAGGAATGGACCATGCTTCTTGCAAACAAAGAATTTGTACCCCTTCAGTAGCAGCAATAGAAATTATTTTTTCAACTTTTGTGAAAATAGCTTCTTGCTGCTCTTTCAGAGGTTTGTCAGTGGGTAAAACAATAGAATGTTGTACTAACCCAATCTTTAACATCCTTGGATTCCTAACCTCTTCTTTGGCAGCTGGAAAAGAATACGCTGACACTTGGAAGTTATAATTCTCACTCGCACTAATTGTAGATTCCTTCAGTTTTAACTCACAGTGGTCTTCTCGACCGTAATGTATCTTGTTGAACAGTTTAAGTTGATTAGGATTTAAGTTTTTCTTTATTATTTCGTCAAAATACAGTTCTCCGTTTGGTTCCATTTTGTTTACTGTAGCAATGAGATAAAACTTGTTTTGTGTTGATACGAATGTCTACATTGCACGCATATGTTATCTGACCTCGTGTTTAGTGTAGGCACAGAGTTTAACTATACGTGTAGGTATGTACTAGCCGTTACCCGCGGCAGTTATTTATATCTGACGATCCGCCCACGGAAACCGCACATTTCTCCGGGGTAAAAAATATTCTAGGGAAATATGTGTTAAACCAGGTACATAATAAAAATCTTTACATACCAAAATTAATTTCTATCAATAACTTCCGTGAGTAAGAAAACGTCCAAACTTACAACCTTTCGAATTTAACTAATAAGGTAAGTACCTATATAATATTATTATGAAACACATTTTATCCCGAAATGCCCGTGGGCTTCGCTCCCCGTGGGAATTTCGGGATAAAACGTCCTTTCCTAGGTATCAAACTATATTCATATCAAATCACATCTATAAATAGGTTCAGAGGTTGAAGCGTGAAGTGGTAACAAACAAACAAACAAACAAATATACAAACTCACTTTCGCATATATTATTAGTAAGGATTAGTGTTATCTTGTAAAAGCAATCAAAATAATCATTTACCTATTTGAACTAAGGTAACTAGAAAGCTATACCAAATATATTTGCGTACTAGTACCATATTATTATATTACCTAACTGCCTCCGTGGTGTAGTGGTTAGAGCGTTCGGCTCATACCCGGAGGTCGCGGGTTCGATTCCCGGCGGGGGCAACGACTTTGTGTTGTTGTCCTAGTTTGGTTAGGACATTGTAGGCTGATCACCTGATTGTCCGATAAGTAAGATGATCCGTGCTTCGGATGGCACGTTAAGCCGTTGGTCCCGGTCACTGTCTTTGACATTGGTCGTTACCTAAAATCATGTCAGAGGCCTTAAAGGCGGTTTAAAAACTCTGACACTAGTGTTAGTCACTAACACACACGATAAGAAGAAGAAGTACCATATTATGTACCTAGCTGGACGTACCAGAGTACCTATTACAAACGTTACATAACATAACCAAGTAAGTCTCTATGTAAGTAGATATACACCTCTAACAAGCAAATAAGAAACTTGTTATGGACATTCTAGTCGCGCGTTTACTTAATTAACATAAATATTTAAGTGCCTAAATTAAGTCTAAAGTACTTATATGATCAGTGTTCTCAAACAAAAGTATTTTTTGGTACAAAGGTACTCGGTCTTATTTTTGTTTCTCTTTTATTTTACTCCTGGTCACTAGACTATATACTTAATGTACGCCTAGAGGTATATTACTACTTTTTGTTTTTGGTGAAATAGGGTACCAACTTTTTAAAAATTGAAAAATATGTATACATTCGATTTTACAAATTAATATATACTAAATTAAACTATGTTAAACTGTAAATAAACGTTAAAGTAAACTATAATGATTTTATATAAATTAAAACTAAATTATGTAAAAACTAAATAGAATCAAAAATTCCGCCTCTGATAGTACCTGGTTCGAAGGTGCCCATCACACTAGCTGCGTTCCAGTTTCTTTTTTTCTTTTCAGGCAATTCTTTGAACCAGATACCGTCCAGAGCGAGGGTCGAAACCTACTTTCTTCATTCGTTAAAATAGTTAATTTAAGTTTGTACGTAGTTGCTTAGGGTATCGCACGCATCACCCTTGAAGGATATCCTCACATCGCGACGTTTAAAAAATTTAGGAAACTATTTTTCTCCTTTTTCCACACAAACTTATCAACTAATTCTATTTGAATGGGACTTATAACGTATTTATTTCAAAGTTAGTTTTCTGACTAAACGGAATATTACGATCGGTAGCGATCGACCAAGAATTTGACCTTTCTGAAACTCCTACAATAAGGTAAGTAAATAGGTGTACTGTTCTTTAACTGATTTAATGCTTTTAAAAACCCTTTTCTAGTTAGGTATGCTTGATTTACAGCCTGGTCTATCTTGTTGGCGCCATAAATAATGCATAAAACCATGTGTCGCATGTTAATAACTTATTTTGCAATGAATATTACGCAAGAATACGATGGTAAATAATGCAGGGCTGTGGGCAGGTGAAGTAACTATACACTATTTGTATAACTCTACTTACACAAGTCATACTTGGCCAGATTATTTGGCTTACACTTTCCACGCTGGCCAGACGGGTTGGGAGACACAAAAACTACCTATAATTTATAATATATCTTCTTTGAGAATCACGGGTCTTTTCACCCCGGTCCTTTGAGAGGCTTGCGTGGGGATACAGATCCAACACGTAGAGGCCCTTTGGAGAAGTTGTTGTCATGTGGCGCTACCGCCAAAACCTATTCCTGGATATACCTATGAAAGGTGTACCCTTGAATAGGTTTTGGCAGAAGATAAAACTATTGCATGAAAAAGGGAAAGGTTTAAGGATTATGGAATGAATTTGGGATGGATTGATGCTGGGAAAAAAAATAATAATATATCTTCTTATTATTAAAGAGCTGAGCTCTTGTCTGTAGAACAACCAATGCTCTAAATTCCTACAAACGAGCATCAAAGATCCCGGACAATACTGTCCAACTTGCTCTGACTGGGGATCGAATCCAAAACCACTGAGCGGCGGACTAGCGTGGATATCAATACGCAAGGAGGTCGTCAGTTTCTTAGTAGTATAAGAAAAAAGGCCTTTGCTGGTGCAATGGGAGCCTATTATTTTATAATTTTCACCTCCTGCAATCAGCAGGGGCTGAAAATTAAATAGAATCTTGAGTATAAGCCTTGAGGTATTATTAGTTACGGTTTGTATACCATTGCAAGAAATATTTTTTTTTGGTAGAAAATAAAACTTAATAAATAAAAGGTGTTCATACTACAAGCTGGTCTTCCGTTGTTTAGATTTGAACATATTTATTTAACTTGTATCGTTATTGATAGACCATCTGCAATTTTGCATTTCTTAGACGTCGCTAGGAGTACCTAGTAAGGTAATGGGCTAGTGTTCAGTCAATGTAGGCTTTTGAATGAATATTCAAGAGACACTATTATGTCTCACCACACCACTGATTGATGTGCAAGCCGTAACGCTTGAAAAGGTAAAAACATAGGCAATATCTGGGGGCACGGCAGTGCCCCCACCAAGTCGAGCAAAAAAGCGTCACGGCCGTACCATCCTTTTCTCGAAGCAATTCAGACCATTTTCGACCCCCTGTAACTTCGTTGTGGATAAAACTAGAAGACTGAAATTTTCAGTAACCATGCAGGCATTGTAAAGACACGGTATATTTCAAATTTCATTCAATTTAAACCAGTATTTTAAGAATTATAACGGGTCAAATTTCTTAATTTTGTCACTCACTGACTCACCGATCATCAAAATTCTAAGGCACTTCTAGCAGACCTAGAAGCTTCAAATTTGGAATATAAGTAGTGTTTGGTGTATGAATGAAGGAAAAACTAAAAAATCTAGAAAAGACTGCAAAGAAAATTAAGCCCATACAGCCAAGGCTTCAGTTAAATTTTTCAATATTGGCTTTATTCGTAACGATGTTTTACGGCAGTTATTATTATTGCGTGCGAAGCCGCGGGTTTAAGCTAGTCCCATATAAATATAGGCGCATGGTAGTGCCCCTGCCAAATCGAGCAAAAAATGGGTATTCCCGTCACGAAAACACGTGTAAATTAAATTATTTAATGCAAAAAACATTACAGTACCTACGTGCGTATTCGCACTTATTACGAGTGCGTAAGATTGTAAATTAATTATTATACCACGCGCTGCGATGCTAGCGAGTGAGCGCGGGCCGTTACTACGCGCTGCGCGGTGCAATATACATATATACAATAAGTAGAAGGTACCGAAAAGGAAAAAAGTAGAACTGTCTACAAAATACAAAAAGAAATGAGATCCCATCAAAAACAATACTTGTCAAAAAAACCAAGTCTCGCAACTCAGTTGTTCTGCGGTAAAAAGTTGTGAGATCCATGTAATACCAAGTCGGTTATTAATTTATTCAGTCTCTACTTAAGCGACTTTCTGTCTTAATACGTCCAGTCTCTAAGACCACGATCGTGGTCCATAACAATTGAAAATCAATTGTGTCTGGAATCTCCGTACTCGAAGCATTAAGTTGTTACGTAATAATTAACAGCATCTTATAGTGACGCATATCAATATTAAAATTCTTTAATGTTTTATATAAATATATTGAGACTTGGCCATCGCCTGAAAACACGTGTAAATTCAATCGCCTGAAAACACATGTAAATTCAATTATTTAGTGCGATGGCCAAGTCTCGATATATTTATATAAAACATTAAAGAATTTTAATATTGATATGCGTCACTATAAGATGCTGTTAATTATTACGTAAAAACTTAATGCTTCGAGTACGGAGATTCCAGACACAATTGATTTTCAATTGTTATGGACCACGATCGTGGTCTTAGAGACTGGACGTATCAAGACAGAAAGTCGCTTAAGTAGAGACTGAATAAATTAATAACCGACTTGGTATTACATGGATCTCACAACTTTTTACCGCAGAACAACTGAGTTGCGAGACTTGGTTTTTTTGACAAGTATTGTTTTTGATGGGATTATACTTTATGTGCGCTTATTGAATGCTACTGACCCTACCTACGAGTACATATCTATATATGTATTTAATTATCTTCATAATTTCAGCCACATGACTTCCTATGCTAGACATAGGCCTGATCGATTGAATTTAAGTAGTTACTTATATTAAAAAATCGAGTTACTTATTGATACCCAAAAATGGTGATTTATTACCACTTATCCGACAGAAAGTAACTATTTATGTAAACACCGACAGCTATTAATTAATATTTCACAGCAATTTAATTTTCAATTAATTACCTTCTAGAAGTGTTGTGTCCGCCGCCTTATCCATTTCACTGGTCACGTATCCAACTTGATAAGTCAAATATTTTCTTCTCGATATTGTCTCGACGCTATCGAGTGCCGAAGGTCACCAGGATCGGACCACACAGATAAACAGCGGCTCGTTCACTGCATTAACATTCAAACACCTATTTAAACCCGCGGACGACCGCCCGACACCAGTCACTGCTGGCGCGTCAAGCTCTCAATAACTATCACAACCATGGACAACGAAACTTCCAGTCTAGAGGCTATCATCAACAACAATCTTAGCGGTCGAGACCTTGAAGAATTCAACAGAATTTACTACGGCAGGAGGAGACATCTTGAAGTACCGCTGAAGGATTCTACCTTAGCCGCCGCCAAAGATGCAAATTTTGAAGTCTTGGCGTACGAGTTCCCGGCCAAAAAGGAGCAGACCAGACCGCCTCGCATCGTCAAAGTCGGCGTTATCCAGCACTCCATCGCTATACCCACCGATCGCCCCATAAACGAACAGAAGAGAGCCATTCTCGACAAAGTTAAGAAGATCATAGACGTCGCCGGCCAAGAGGGAGTCAACGTCATCTGCTTCCAAGAGCTTTGGAACATGCCCTTCGCGTTCTGCACGCGAGAGAAACAACCGTGGTGTGAATTTGCCGAATCAGCTGAAAATGGTGAGACAACCAGGTTCTTGAAGGAACTAGCAGTCAAATATGCGATGGTATTCGTCTCTTCAATCTTAGAAAGAGACGAGAAGCATTCAGAAATCCTGTGGAATACAACTGTCGTGATAAGCGACTCTGGCAACGTTATTGGGAAGCACAGGAAGAATCATATCCCAAGAGTGGGAGATTTTAACGAGTCCAACTACTACATGGAAGGAAACACTGGCCACCCTGTGTTCGAGACGCGCTATGGCAAAATTGGGGTGAGCATCTGCTTCGACCGCCACCACGTTCTGAACTGGCTCATGCTCGGGCTGAATGGAGCTGATATTGTGTTCAACCCTTCAGCGACGATCGCCGCCGACGCTGGTAGCGAGTACATGTGGGACATCGAGGCTAGGAATGCTGCCATCACCAACTGCTACTTCACGGCTGCTATCAACAGGGTTGGCTACGAAGAGTTCCCTAACGAGTTTACATCGGCCGATGGAAAGCCAGCGCACAAGGACTTAGGCTTGTTCTATGGGTCGAGTTACATCTGTGGCCCGGATGGCGTGAGGTGCCCAGGGTTGTCTCGCACGAGGGACGGTCTCCTCATCGGGGTTTTGGACTTGAACATGAACCGGCAAATCAGGGACCGTCGCTGTTACTACATGACACAGCGGCTCGAAATGTACGTGAACAGCCTGAGCAAGGTCGTGGAGTTGGATTACAAGCCGCAAGTCGTTCGGGAGCATGAGGGAGAGAAGTAAAGGAAAATGGACTGATATTAATACTTTGATGTATGGGTAATTTTTAAAAAGAAAGGAAATAAAAATGTTTAAAGAACTAAGCAAGTATTTAATTTCATTATGTTAAAATAAAATAAGCAAGCTTAGCTAAGTACCTTATACTCTCGTATTCATAAAAAAATCTACAATTAACTAAAAAACAGTTTTCTAAACGTATGAGTACTTATTTACGACAAAAATCATACTTAGTTAGAATTAGTACAAGGAAAGTAAAAAATATAATTTTTGATTTACTGACAAGAAGAGCATTTCTTCGGGGGTTAAGGTTGTGTCAGTGCTTTTTTAACCGACCTCTAAAAAAGTAGGTTATTAATTCGTCGTGATCTTTATGTTTATTTTTTATGTATGTTTACCGATTATTTGAAAACGCCTAGACCGATTTGGATTTAATTTTTTGTTTGAAAGTTTATGCTTGTCAGGTGGTCCCACAGAAATTTTATCAAAAAAGGTTGTGTAGTTTGGGAGAGAAGTTGGTTTTTAGTTTTGAAAAATTATATTTACGTACATATTTGGTGCATTTATGTTATGGGTCAATAAAATAGTTATTAATTACCTAAATAAGACCACACAAGAGTAAGAATCACTTGTTATCAGCCATCGTATCATTCCAAACGCATCTCATTAGCCATTGTTTTGAAAACTCTCGTGGCCGGATGGTAATTAAAAGGCGATATCTAGAGTCGATTAACTTAGAACAGCCACCTAAGTAAAGTAAACTACTTTCTATTTTAAACTAGTATTTGCTTGCGGGTACGTTGTTTGGTATTTATCATTAATAAAAAAATCTATAACTAATATATATCATGAATACATCCAATTATTATGAGAATTTGCCGTGTGGTTTTCGGCAGAGTAGTATAGCCACTCCTAGTCCTCCGGAAGCTTATAAACAATAATGAGACTACTCCAACCCGTCTAGCCAGCCTGGAGAGTGTAGGCCAAATCCTCTGGCTGCTCTGGCTAAGTATGGCTCTGGTAGTACAGAGAGGGTCGTGCTCCTGCAGTGGAGACAAAAAGACCTGATGATAATGATGATTATGAGAATAATAATTCTAATCATATTATGAGAGCTGTGAAACTGAACCATATTGTGTTACAAATAAAAAAGTATGTACTACCAGAGCCATACTTGGTCAGGGCAGCAAGAAGATTTGACCTACTCTCTCCACGCTGGCATACGGGTAGTACAGACAGAGAAGGTCGTGCTCCTGCAGTGAAGACTAAATAGACCTGATGATAATGTGAGTATGTAGTTTATATGATTTATTTATACATACATACATACTATCACTTCTTTATCCCTAATGGGGCAGACAGAGCATTTTGGGTCCTGCGGTTCTATGCAGAGCCCAGGGCCGCAAGACCCAAAAGCCACTTTTAGCGTTATGGTGGGCGAGAAGATGGAAAAGCAATCAATACAGTGATGGGTTGCTAGCCGCATCGCCTGTTAACATGATTTGCATTTTTGCCCATTCCCTCGATCGGCTTTTACGATCTGCGCGGGAAGAGAAGCAGCTGGTACATTCTAAGTTTTTTTTATTTCTCCCAGACCAGCATGGGGATTTATTGCATATAATAATTGGATGTCTTATGACTAATTGGTTTAATATTTGATGTATGACCACTTGGTTTGTCTATGGGTTTAATTCAACAACGCACGACTCGCGACTAATTGACTTGTTAATTTTTTTTTGATAAAATTTTTATTAAGTCTCTGAGATCGTAATGAAGTACACAAATAATTAGTTGATGGGAATTTCACTGCCACATACAGACTCACAGTACTGCATATCAAGTTAAACATAATAACACCCTTCTTTTTGCTCTGTGGTTTAGACAATACAGACTAAGAATATTGTTTATTTTAAACAAAGAAAATTTACAGTCGCTAGATGTTGAAATTGTTTTTAATATGACTGCATTCCGTTATCTGCGGTTAATGTACGCGTTATACCTAATCAAAATTTTTGTTTGTTTAAAAACAAAACAATTGAGATAGGTAAATTCGATAAAACATGACCCCTGCAATGAGTTAAGCAATATTTTTAAATTGAATGATAAGAAATTTCTCTAAATTAATAAGATGTTTTTAAAATTGTTCTTGGATAAAAATAATGTCATACATATTTAGGGAAATTTATTAATTTGTTAAAAAAGCTTTCATATTTTTCTACGGAAGAATATTAGTTTATCATAGGAACACTACATATTTTAGACTCAGATTTTAGAAGTAAAAGTATGTACTTAGTAGATACGTGAAAGTAAACTAATGTTGGTACGTGCTGTAGGTAGTACTGTAATTGATGTTTGTGCAAAAGTTTCATTCTACAGAAATCAGAAATCTTTATTTGCCAGAATACATTATTAAATAGGTATTCAGTACAATTATAGTCACTGTATTCAGCCTGCAAGCAGACGTGCAAAATAAACATAGTAGTCAATTATTAATAAACTAGAAATCCACTAAATCATACAATTAAACATGAGTCTACTTATAAACTAAATATTCATTTACGCTATAAAACATCTAAAAGCCATTTCGTCAATTTATTTTTAAATGAAGTCCCATTCCATTCTTTAATTTCGTCAGGCAGTTTATTATATATTACAATACTCATGTTAATATAAGAATTTCTTTTGTACACCTTTATAAGACTAGTAGGTTTATATAGCAACTTCATGTATTTTTCTCTAGAATAAATTGGATGAGTACAATCTAATAAACTTCTTAAAAAATTATGGTTGTAGAAAGATTTTTGAAACCTCAGGATCGGCAATGTGCGATTCGACATGGTTGGTTCACTTGCATCCACGTTCGCGTTCACACGTCAGGGCGTTCATAACATATAAGCTACGGTACTATTTTGATGGGCCGTATGCCTGTTTGCTAGGTAGGCAACTTGAAGTATAAATACACATACACATAGTAAAAAAGAAGACCTCAATTCGACGAGACAACTAGAAAGAGCGCTGAAACTCTGAAAGCCGACGACTCTTTCAAGTGTTATAATTCCTGTGTAATTTTCTCACTTTGCCGTAAGATGTCGCTAATGTGTTGCTCTCCGCGACTGTCGCTCCATCTAGCCATAGACACGGCAAACTTAGTGGGACACAGTATGGTGCCCTTATGTGGGAAGACTTTAGGGTGCTTTTTAGGAATGGGGACGATACGGGAAGTTGGTGTAGCTACTACTTTCTAGAGCACTTGAGTCGCAGCCCGTGACATCCATTACGATAATGATATCTTTGTTTTAGGGCTGGCAGAAAAAGAAAAATAATTACAAAGGTTTTTTTCTCATTTATATAAACTTTAAGTCACGTAAGAAAATTCGTCAAAACTTTCAACTTACATAATACAGTGAAACTGTTAAAGTGCTTTCAGATGAAGACCTGTAATAGCACCAGTATTATAATAATAACAGCAATGTTTGTCTTTTAAAATGTACTTAAAACGCAAATAAAGTCTTTAAAATGTACTTAAATCGAATAACTTGGATGTTTATCTATATATTTATTTGTTATAAAATATAGTATCGTTGAGTTAGTATCCCATAACACAAGTCTCGAACTTACTTTGGGGCTCGCTCAATCAGTGTTATTTGTCCCTATATATTTATTTATTTATTTATTTTATATTTTTTAGTCAATAGCTACGGTTGCTAGGGTAACCACAAGTCAACAACTTAAATTTTTACAGTAACTTCATCAGAATAATGCGAATCGGCAGATAATTTTGTCGGGATAGATAATGGCCAGAAACGTGTTAAGCGAATATAAAAAATCTACAAAATACACAGAAACTAACAAAGTTTAATTGCTCACAGCACCATTAAAAGCAAAACATATAAAACTAGTTGCTGCCCGCGGAGTTTTGTAGGGTCTCAAATTTTGTTAAAAATAATAAAGCCTACGTTACATACATACATAGTAATAAAGTTACTCGATGATAACGTAGCTTTCAATTATTAAAATTGGATCGGTTCGGAATGAGTTTGTCCATTACAAACGAACACACAATTAAATCTTTTCTCTTTTTATTAGTTTATATATTAAAGTTAAATACAATTCTTATTTCCAGCTTGCGTCATCCCTACCCCGTAACTGGGTTGCGTATAGTGTCACCGGGAGACGGAAGTCACGGGAACACTCTGTGGGTACTTCAAGTTGCAACATCATAAGTGTTATGTTGTAGACACAGACATGGATATACATAGACGACTTAAATGCATCTACTTCGCGTGTAAGTTCTCAGACAAAGCGTCTAGGTTGGCCGCCGCTACTGACAGTCCGCGCGCGTCTGTGATTGCAGCCGGACGGCAGCGAAAAATAAAAAAAATGCCTCGTTACGTGATAATAAACTGCAACAGCCCTAAAATTGCAAGCGCCCAAAGTCAAGGACATATTTCCTATCACAGATGAGTTATTTTAAAATTATGTTATGCGTAAATTCATTTTAAAACAATTTTTTAAGTTTTCCAAGATGTGATTCCAAGATTGTACCTAAATAAGTATAGATAAAGGTTAAAAAACTACATTCACATTACATTGCCGCGTTTGCTTTGAGCGTTTGATCCGACGTTGTGTGTTAAGAAGCAATGAATATCGAAACAAGCGATACTGTCGCGCATCGCTACAACGTCGTGGTACCGTCAAATTCTCATTCGTCAGTTAAATTTAGCGACTAGTGTTGTTCGTTCTACAACATATACCAATAATCGATTTTAATCGATATCGGACTGACGAATGATATTAACTATTATTAAAAAGCCAATTTAATAGGTATTGATATAAACAAGCTCATTTCCTAATTTACACTTTAGAAAACGAGGGTAATATTTTCAGAGTTCATGTATGTAATATGGTCGCTCACGTTTATTCTTTGAACATACTATGATATACGTTTAGTATGTTTATAAATTTCTATTGTGTTTGAAAAATACTTTTTTTATAGTTTCCCACGTGATCCAATCATAAAGGAAAAATGGATTGCGGCCACAGGACGGAAAGACTGGTTTCCGACTAAATACAGTATTTGTTCGATACATTTTGAAAATAGCAGCTTCATTGAAGGAAAAAAGTTGAGATTCACAATCTGCGTTTAAGCAATTAAACACTGCACCGTATTTTTTTGCGATTTTTGTTTTTCTTTCCATGACGTTCATCGTCACACGTTGGTGAACAAAACCGCGCTCACTGCTCGTTAGTGAGTCGTCCTAACTGAATTTCCCACATTGAAGCGGTCGTAGCGCGTAAGTATATTTTCGATACCTCTACGCGGAGTGAGACAAGCCTGACATGGCTAAGAACGACCGCAAGGGAAGTTGCTTTAACGTAAAAAAAACTCATTGAAATCGGTCCATCCGTTCGAGTGCTACGATGCCACTCTTTTTCAAACGTGTTTTTTTATAGATATTCGTTCGCGAATTCGACTCGCACTTGGCCGATTATTTAATAATAGTTTTATTTTTAAAATTCAATTAAAATACTGATTCTTTATTATCAAACAATTTTCCGTTTAGAATCATTTGTTTACCCAATTTCATATCATTCGTCAGTCATAAAATCGATTGTGATTTTTATCACAAATCGATCAACTTGAATGTTAATCGATTAGAGATTTTAGGTTATCTAAAACTACTGTATCTTAAATTTACCACACATGTCTATAATCCCTCGTGCTTTAATAAAATATCAACAAACATTATATTTTAGTAAACTGACTTGAATATTTACGTGAACGTGAAGTTATTTTAAAGCACGTTCACACTGAAACTACTCGCAGTACTGATGATTGCGTATGGTAAGCGAGCGCGGAGTGAGCGAGCGAGACCACAGATATAAAATCACGCGAGATATGAGCGAGAAAATCAGGGCGGCGGCGTGTGTCTTCAATAAATCGTTTAAATCGTAGCGAGTGGTTTCTTTAAATCGGTTTGAATTTCCCGTCACTAAATTTGCCTGTGACGTCACAGTAGGCATTAAAAAAGTTGGCACGCTTGGTTTCCATACAAATCTTGATACTCGCGTTATCTATGTATATCTATATCTGTGGTTGTAGACATCACATTAAAAGCGAAATGTACAACTTATTTGGAATAATTTCAGAGCATGCGAACGCTTTTAAGGATGAACTTTTAAGTTAGTCAAAGATAGAAAAATATGAAATGGTAGTTTATATGATTGATGAACCTATGTTGTTATTAGTTGGTACATAATATAACATGTCGTTATAGTGATAAATTTGTGTTTTTTGACACCAATAATTTCATAGGTGAATGTGATCTGACAAAAGATAATATTTATCTTTTAAAATATTCTAGACGTAAGATTGCTACGTTAGTAGCAAATAATATTAATTTTTGGACGAGTTTACATTGTAAACGAAAACCTAGTTTTAAGACGCCTACCGATTTACCAGGAATATGTGATGGTAAATCTGTAGACTTGACGGCAGTTTTAAACTGAACATTAAGACAACGGAAAGGCCTCATGAACTAAGAATAGTACATCAAAATTTAGAAGGTTTTTCCGGCAAAGAATTATTAGTTGAATTATTTCTTGAAGAATTGGATGTTGACATTTTATGTTTGACTGAACATTGGCTGTATGAGAGTCAGATGATGTTCAGCCTAAACAACTATAATATTGTTAGCTGCTTTAACAGGAAGTCTGCTCAGCGAGGGGGTTCCATAATTTTTGTAAAAGATTCTTTCCGTAGCAAAGAGCGGACGGATATTGTCAGACTTTCGGTTGAGCGCGTTTGTGAGGTGACCTGGGCCGAGCTAGATCATCATATAATTATTTGTGTATACAGTCCTCCTAATAGTGATTTTAAAATTTTTTTTAAAACAATGGACCAGGTACTTAAGTCCTGTTCATCTAGTAAAAAGAATTTAATTGTTTGCGGAGATTTTAATGTTGATATCTTAGTAGATAATCCAAAAAGTACACAATTTCTAAATCTTTTTAAATGTTATGAATTAGTAAACGTATTCTTTGAGCCAACACGAATCACTGCTACATCTGCTACTTGTCTAGACAATTTTTTTAGTAATATTAAATATTCTGTTAAATCAGTTATTAATAAACTGCCTTCTGATCATTCAGGTGTATATGTAGTTTATGTCAAGGAGTCCAAAGGCAAGTCCAGCATTTTGAACAAAGATAAGACTTTTTGTAGGCCGATTACTTCTAAAAATATACAAAAACTAAAAAATAATTTAGATAACAAATTGTTGTCGGTCGTTTACACAGGAAAAAATCCTGACGACCATTACAATAAACTATTTAACGTTATTACCTCAGAATATTCAAAAACTTTGAAACAAAAACAAGTTGTAGTGCATAGAAAATTACAGTTTAGTGAGTGGGCTACTACCGGCATCTACATAAGTAGGAGCAGGCTTTATGACTTATATTCCCAAAAACAATATAATTTTAGTCCTTCCTTTCTAGAATATGTTAAAAATTATTCCAAAATATTTAAAAAAGTTTGTAGACAAGCCAAGGCAAATCGTATAAGTAGAAAAATAAATAATGCTCCTAACAAAATAAAAGAAACTTGGAATGTTATAAATAAAGAAACGGGTAAAAATAAAGCCAAAGAAAATATCTGTCAAATCAAATCTTGTGGTAAGACTATTACTAAAACTGAAGAAATAGTAAATATTTTTGATGATTTCTTTACTAACATTCCTTTGGAACTTACTTCTAATGTGAATTCTAGCCCCCAGCGTGCTGGAGCCTTGCTTAAGAATAATGTTAGGCCTTGTGATTCTAAATTTAAATTTAAGCATATTGGCCCCAAAGATATAATAGATGCATTTAAACAGTTAAATTTAAAAAAATCTGAAGACCATTGGGGCATGTCAGTTGCTGTAGTAAGCCATATCATAAATATCATAGCTGCTGATTTAGCTTTTATATTTAACGAATGTATTGATGAAGGCATATTTCCTAACCTAATGAAATGTAGTAAACTAATCCCCTTATTTAAAAAAGGAGAAAAAACAGATCCTGGCAACTACAGACCTATATCTATCCTGCCAGTTTTGAGTAAGGTGTTCGAAAAGATAATGCTCAATCAAATGCTTCTTCATTTTAAGACCTACAACCTTTTCCATAGCCAACAATTCGGCTTTACTGGCGGGAAATCGACCACCGATGCGGGAGTAGCACTTGTTACTCATATATACGACGCATGGGAGAACAAATATGATGGAATTGGATCATTTTGTGATCTCTCCAAAGCATTTGATTGCGTAGATCATCCGACACTTTTGCTTAAATTTCGTCAATACGGTTTTGATGATAATTCAATAAAACTTATAGAATCTTATTTAACAGATAGGCATCAGACTGTTGATTTAAATGGCATAAAATCGCACGGATCTAATGTTAAGATAGGCGTACCGCAAGGTTCAATTCTTGGACCTTTCCTTTTCTTGGTTTATGTCAATGACTTGCCTTACATGGTTGAGAAGCAGGCTGGCATAGTGCTGTTTGCTGATGACACCTCGCTTATATTCAAACTTGATCGACATAGCACAAACGCTAGCGCGGTGAACAGCACCTTGTCTTCCATTTCTGATTGGTTTTCTGCCAATAATCTCATGTTAAATGCGAAAAAGACTCAATGCGTTCGATTTTCTCTTCCCAATGTGAGACAGGGCTGCGTTGACATAATGATAGATGGTGAAAAACTCGATCTGGTTGAAAGTACTACCTTCTTAGGAATTACAATAGACTCGAAACTTCAATGGGGTGCTCATATAACTAAACTTTCAAATAGGCTTAGTTCTGCGGCTTATGCTGTTAGGAGAATAAGACAATTGACAGATGTAGCAACTGCTAGACTAGTGTACTTTAGTTACTTTCATAGTGTAATGTCTTACGGCATACTCCTGTGGGGGAATGCAGCCGATATTCAGACTATTTTTATTTTACAAAAACGGGCAATTCGTGCTATTTACGGGTTAGGATCTAGAGACTCACTCAGAGAATTATTCAAGGAAATAGATATACTTACCTTAACATCACAGTATATATTTGAAAACATAATGTATGTAAGGAAAAATATTTCCTCATACAATAAAGTAAGCGATTTTACCGATAGAAACTTACGTAATAAGAATGACTTAGTTGCCCCGTTTTATAGGCTTAAAACAATTAATAAGACGTTTATGGGGAACTGTATACTTTTTTATAATAAATTGCCAAAATCGATCCTTGATATGCCAGACAAAAGATTCAAAACTTATGTAAAGAAAGTACTTTGTAAGAAGGCTTATTATAGGACCGATGACTACCTTAAAGACAAAAAAGTCTGGCTTGAACTTGACGCGGGTCCCTCTAAAAGTTTGTAATATAGGTACTCGAAAATGTCATAATTTGGTACATTTTGTACAAACTGAATCTACAACTTGACATTACTTTAAAATTTTGACATTCTAAAAATTAAATTTAAATTATGATATGACATAACAAACAAAACAATGTATTCTCTGTCCACATTAACTTTAAGTATTAATTTAATTGTGAGTTGACGTCCTTGGAGAAGAGGTGCAGTGCAGTTTGTTACCGCTTCTTCTGCACTAGCGCTTTGGAAGCGGTAGTAAACTTAGCTGTAAGTAACTATTTGACGTCAACAATAGTGCAACAAAATAATGACGATTATTAAGAGATATTTTAAATATCCTATTATAATAAAGATATATTTGATTTGATTTGATTTGATTATTTTTCAGACGCGAAATCACGCAATCATCATTTTTTGTATGGAAAAACCATTTGTTTAGGTGACTCCGTGTTTCAAAAATGGTACTTCTAAAGATTCTCCGTAGGAAAACCGTGTTCAAAACAAGGCATCTTATATTGCCAATTAATTAAAAAATATTCGTTGTCGCTTGAAAATATTTTTTTTCTTAGAATTTTATCTAAGTATATGATTATTGACAGATGCATATGTAGTATGAACACTAAGTAAGTTGACTTTTTCTTTAGCGAAACTCCTACAGATTTTATACAAACATGGAATATTGAGATAAATCCATAAATATTTTCCCGCGTTTGTTTTTCACCGCGGGTAATTAAGGCCATTACGTTTTCTTGCGAAACATGGCAGCAGTTCCGTTTCCGCTGGACTTTTTAATTTTTCATTTACGGTCGGCAGTTTCAATTTTTTGTGTAATTTCTCATTAAACTTAGCTATACGTTTGGCCCCGGGGACTGTTTTTAATGTAAATTAGCGGAAAAAAACGTGGACAATTAACATGGTGATTTATGTTTTGTAAGTCTTATTTTCATGATAAGTTTTTAATTAAGTTTTAGAATTATTCGTAGGTTTTAGATGTTTTTTTAATTGTTTGTTTAAGATGAAAGGAAAGGAAATAGGTTTTAATATTTTGTTTACTTATAAATTTTAAGGAAGAGATAATAATTTCTTCAAATAAAATCTCATACAGGTGGTATAACTAGTATTTAATTCTAACTAAGTCTAAACTAAGTATGAGACTAATGAAGAGGCACAGAGAAATGAACCTATCCCAAATTAGAGATTAATGTATATATTAATAGAACATTTTGATAATCAAATTAGTAATTTGTTGGTGTTATGCCAGAACTATATCGTCAAGGTAAACTAGGTACTTCATTTGTAAAATAAATACTTATTTTTGTATCTTTCCTAAAAAATAAGGCAATCAGTTTTGCAAGTAAATTGATTTTACATAAATTATCGCGTAACTTGTTTAGGTGTCATTTGTTTTGGTGTTTTATACGTCACATTTATAATATGAATCATTATAAGATACTGATTTAACCACTTAATTAATAAATTATTTACTTAAGAATAGAGTCACTTATGAAGACAAATCGATTTAAGACAGTTTAATAATCTGCAAAATTTTAAAGTAAATATGTTTTAAAATTCCTCAAATTCTATTCTTCAAATTAAAAAATTAAATTAGATAAATCTGGGTAAAAAACGAGGCCGAATGACAAGAAAGGAGCAAAAAAAAATGTTCACATTTTTGTATTTTACCCAAAACAGTACCCACTACTCTTTATTCAGTGGCGTTATCACATAAAGACGTTCCAAATTTAATTTTGAGACACGCAGGTGCGTTCCTTTCAATTTGGCGGCCATTTTTCTAAATTCCCGCCACGTTTGACAACTGTCGCTCGGTTCCGCACTCGCGCTCGCTAGGGCTGCCGACAATAGTTTGTGAGCCGATTTCATCGACACATGCTCCATTTCATTTCCGCTGCACTCTGTCCGCGCAGTTTTTCAGACCATTGCAAAAAAGTTTAACTATTACACGAACTTGATTTGACCAAGGACAGGGAGACGAGTAGAGTCATTGTTACGAAAACTTTTTGGCGATAAATATAAGGTCTAACAAACTATACTGAAACAATTTTCAAGGTGAATTCAGTCCGTGATAGCAAACAACTTTCCCCAAGAAACATATGTCGAAATATGAAAAATATTTTTTAGCTTTCCATACAAACTCGGATAAGCTGTAGCTGCTATAGGAGGCCAAAAATGAGTTTTCATATTTCGATACGTCTTCCTTGGAAAAAGTTGTTCAGTATCATGGACTGAAGTCACCTTTTAAATATTTTCAGTATATCATGTTTAGTTTAAGTATGTAAGTATCAGGTTCCTAGTTATGTTATTTTTGATTGTGAACTAGGTGTGCTACGACTCTAACTCAACTCCGTAGCACATCCCGTCTACGAACTTATGCTACATTCGCTATCATACGAGAAATGTTTTATAATAATATAAAAGTGATGTTTATGTGCGTACTTTACCCATTTCCTTTAAAACAAAATAAACACATAGATTTATAGTTATCATGAGAAAAATAAAGTTGCTTGTTGATACTCGTATCGATAAGATGGCTACGAGTAGGTAGTGCTACCACAATGTGAATTTCACTTTCTACATAACATGTACGTGAAAGAATACTTTTTAAAGTTTCTTATTTTTTTAAGTGCCATAAAAATAAATAAATATAATGGGACAGTATAGGTTAAGTAAAAAAAAAAAACAAAAATTAGATGAAGTCATAAACTTCTTTATCCGCTTCAGTATTTTCTAAGTTAGTTCAGTATTCTGACCTACTTTCAATAAATGGACTGAACTAGCTCAACAATTTTGGCTGTATAATACCCAACCTCTTACCTATCACAGCTTTAGATTACAGCACTGGACCAAAAGTATACTCGGCTAACAAGAAAATGACCAGGCACCTATTTTAAAAACCAGTGACTCTACTGATTTCGCTGTTTTACTCGTCCGCGGCAAATTGAAAAGCACACTCGAAAACCCCTTTAGTGCCATGTGAAGGCCACACAATAGCACCTACCCCACGCGACAGGGTGTACGCTTTATCGTTTTAAAAATTGAAGCCACGGAAACGCGGAGGACGCGGCCTATTGTGAAATTTATACCATACAGAAATAAATCCAAATATAGGCATATCGCTATATTTGGGTTTATTTTCTTTAAAGAATATTTATGATCTGGTATAACACGTACACTAATGTTATATGATTTTTAAAGAGCAAGAAATAATATTAATTATTTAAAGAGCAATTTATTATTGATAAAAGTTTTTTTTTAAAAGTTGTATTTACGGAATCATTGATTTTTATGTAAACGTTATAAATATTCAATTATTCTATTTTTTAATTATGCGGCTGTTCATTTATTTACCTGCAGTAAAAAAAAAATGTTTTCTTTTATATAAAGACAGTATAAAAGTAATATTCTAGAACACTTCGGAAGGCACGTAAAGCCTTTGGTCCCGGCTGTCATCATTGTACGGCAGTCGTCAAAGCTACGTCAGATGCCTTTCGGTAGCTTGAAAACCAACAAACAAAGAACAAACAATTTTAGTATATACTTACAATAAGGTTATATATAATATAGATATTAGAAGAAGAGCGAGTCTTATCTGGAGTTCTAGACGATGTATAGGTAATAGCAAGTACCTATTCAATTTGTTTGTCTATATGTCTGTATAGACCGCATTCTGCTCAGCCTACTTTGTCCGGTTCGTGTTTAGAATGTAGACTGATCGAGTATAAGGTGCAAGATGCCATATTTAGTAAACAAATTACTAGCCTATATTAAATTATTGCGCTTGAATATTTATACCCACAGTGGAAAAAAAAAACTAGAACATGTATTTGTATGACAAACAAACACAGCAAATAATTGCGTTTTTGAGTTTGTTTATTTTTTTGGGGAAAAAAAATTGTGAGCTGTAAAATCTTTTCTACCACATAAGTAAACATACAATAACATACAGTAACGAATAAGCATGCAGTGTTAAGATATTTAGAGTATTAAAAAAAGAATTTTCCAGTGTCGTTCATAAATTAATTGAGACAAAATTTTGTATAAAACCATTTCTAACATTTCACATGCGAAAATTCTTAGATACGATTCAAACAATCTTGTGTCACAATCATAAAAATTATCGCGGTGTCGTTGACCTCTGGTGTTTTGGCCACAGATCCACATCCATCATACGACTTTATTGAATTACACTCCCTAGACGCCGCGCCCACCCATCCAATTACGGCTGGGCTAATTACTGCACTTGACAAAGAATATTGCGCTCTCAATGACTTTAGTATAAATTTAAAATGTGTTAACTGTAATTTGTTTGTTATCTTTCATAGGTTACTAGTATAATTTTTACGTGATAAAATAAAAGGATAGGTTATTTAAAATTTGTTTTTCCCTCTCAATAAATTAGACGACGATCAAGGAAATGTACTGAAAACCCGACTTTTTTAAATGTTTTTATAGTTGGGTCCTGCAACCTTTGGCACTGTTAATCAAGTAATGGATAAAGACATATATATCTGTATCTTTTCTAAAGTCTACAAAGTACTTATATCGAGTACTTACTTAGTAGTTTTAAGTCGAAGTAAGTAGGTACCTATACATTTATTTGTCTACTACCTAATTCGTATGCTTAGAATTCACCCCGGGCATAAATCACGCAGAATTAGATGCCTCACTTTAATCGACCGAAATTATTGTTTCATACCATTGAATCTACTCGTTTATAATTGCAACTACTTGACAGCACAAATTCGTCATAATGTCAAGAAACTAACACACTAACATCCATCGTAAAAGCCATATTATTATACGCAATATGATTCAATTTTGAGTAATTCGGGTGCAGTTTTGCGTTTGCAGAAATGTGTTTGGTTGATCACCCACAAGGGTGCCATACGTCATCAGAGGGCGGGAAACATGGACAGTTTAAATTTAGAACTGTACATCCATTTACAAAATTGTGGATTACGTTGCATTGTGTAAAATAAAATAAGAAATTAGGTGATTAATGAGATTGAATCTCTAGCTAAGATTCTCCAGCCAGGTCACGGCACCAGAGTGTAAACTTGGCGCTGATACAAAAAAAAGTAATATCAGGACGATGCCTGAAAAAGAAAAAAGAAGGAAGTTAAGAAGATATTTCAAAGGAGAAATGTGGAGTCAAATCATATTAACACCTGTTATAGTAGGTAGAGTGTAGACAACCAGTTGCTCTGTACTTATTTGAAAAATAAAATAGAGTTTATGAAAAACGAATATATGAATTATGAATATATTTTCATTATTTAGTTTGAGTACTTAAATTTCTGCATCAATAAAGCCTTATGACATGACGCTAAAAGTGGCTTTTGGGTCTTGCGGCCCTGGGCTTTGCATAGAACCGCAAGACCCAAAATGTTCTGTCTGCCCCATTAGGGATAAAGACGTGATAGTATGTATGTATGTAATAAAGCCTTAAAAATATACAAAGAATACCATGAACATTGAGTTTGAGATAAAAAGAAGAATAAAGAGATAAGATGAGAAAGATTATAATTGAAGAAGAAAAAACGGGTTAGCAACCTCTAGTTTTGGAACAGCACAGCTGAGGAGGCAGCCAGAAATGCGCTAAGATGAAGGAGAAGTGTAAAAACTTGTTATTTAGGTAACATAACAAGTATAGAACAATTGGGTATTTTATTCTTCTCTCCTTGCCGATACGGGCTCGGTCCTTCTTATTCTTTTACGCCATTCTTGGCGGTTTTGCGTCATTTCTGGACTTATACCCAACGTCTTCAAATCATTAGAGACAAGACTCCAAGTCGATGATGAAAGATGGGTGTCCTCTTCCTCTCTTTCCTACCTGCATGTTCATTACTTTACGAGTGATGTGGTCTTCTTTTCGGCGCGTTACATGCCCGTACTACCACAATATCGTAATGCCACCTCCAGCGATTTTCCCTAAGTTTTTTGTGTATGTCAGTGTGTTTTCTTGGGTCGAAAATAAATTATTTGGTACTATCGAAGAAATAAAATGTCACAAAACATGATCATATCCATTTTCAATGTGAGTTTAGTTAAATTATTGCGAAAAAGAGCGCTATTTGACCCCAAGAAACTATGACGTCATCTGCCTGTATCCTTATCCTTACTACTATTAAAAATGTGAAAGTGTAGTTGTATATTTGTTTGTTGCTTCACGCTTCAACCACTGAACCTATTTAGTTGAAATAAGATATGGATATAGTTTGATACCCATAATATAGTTTTTATTTCGAAAATTCGCTTTCCACGGGCAGCAAAACTCACATAGGCACAGCTAGTTCATATGAACTAAAAAGAAAACACACATATTTTGATGTTTACTAAAAACTATCTGAATTGATTTGTTTGAAATTACATACATATTTTCACGCCTGTTTCCCATGGGGGCAGGCAGAGACTACGGATTTCCACTTACTACGATCCTTGCAAACCTCTTTTGCTTCGTCAACACTCATAACTCTTTTCATGCATTTGTTTGAAATTGTTTATTGAAAATAGCGGTTGGTACTAATTTCGTTCACTTGACTAGCCCATCAACGTCCATACTGCGATGCCGGTCCCCAGGGAGGACAGGGCAAAAGGGCACGGCATTTGGCTGCAGGTCGCGCCCTTTGCAAACGACACGCCATCACGCCAGCAGTCCGCAAAGGGCGAGCTGTCTATAAAACATCATAAAAATGTGTGGTCGCATTAACTTGGCGACATTTTGCTGCGATTTAGTGGGGTATTGTTTTGGGTATAGATGGCTGTTACCCGCAGGTTCATCCGCGTAATCAACGATAAAAGTACGAGTATTTATATGTTAAGGCCATACCCAAATTTTCCGGGGTCCAGTGGCGCCGCCATTTAAAATAAATCATTTAAAAGGAAACGGAGATATCATTTAAAATTGTGTCTTGGTCAAGTTCTAGATACCCATTCAAAGTATTTTTTAAACTACTTTTTGTAGTTTAAAGTAAGAACGTGAAGCTTTTCTACGCACATTTGCGAAAAACGGCCACTTTTAGCTAATGTGCGTAGAAAAGCTTCACGTTCGCACTTTAAATTATAAACAGTAGTTCATAAAATAGTTTTAAGGGTTATCTAGGGCTTGACCAAGACACAATTTTGAATGATATCTCCGTTTCCTTTTAAATGATTTATTTCAAATGGCGGCGCCACTGGACCCCGAAAAATTTGGGTATGGCCTTAATCCATGCATTAAGTTACAATAAGTACGTATGCCTTTAATTTCAATCAGTTTAGCGGCTTTTACACCAGACTATGACACACCTCCTCTCCTGCCCATCATGCACTACCAGCTGCACTAATCGTGACCTATATGAGGCCTAAGACAACGCCATAAAAGTGGCAATCTTCTGGAGGGAAAAAATCTTTTTTTTTTTTTTTTTTCCATATGTTAACGTATCTATATTGTAAATAAACACGCTAATAATATTACGATCTAGCCTAAACTCAGACTAATGAGTAATTTTACATTGACCTAGTTTTATAAAGTACTTATTTTATAAGAATGTGTCCATCGGCACTTTTCTTACTGTCTCTATTAAGGGGAAGGCACTATGTTCGTGTGTCTTTTGTAGGAGTGGGCAATATCGCTTTTTTTCAGTATCGAATCGAAACTATATATCGATTTTGGATATCGGTTTTTGAAACACTATATTTTCTGAAACTATATATTGACGAGTACCCATACGCTTTTTATTTACATCGCAACGGAAAAACACTATATTCATGTCGTATGTTTCGTAATATGATTTTTGACTAAGTTACACATACTTGTTGAATGAATGTAAGTAATATGACTATCGTAATGAACTGCCCTTCATACTTTAACCAGGCTTAGGACTGGCTGCACTGCAATATTGTATGTTTTGAAATACTGGCATAATGCGTAAAAAAGGAAGATATGTAATTGCAATGTTATGTTAAGTGTGCTTAGCTTAGGTACTTAATTATACTGAGTAGGTTTATTTAAATAAATATTTTTAAATACACAAAATATACGATTATACCGACTTAAATGTATTGCAAATGCAGGCGTATTTATAAGGCCATAAGGTCGAAGTGCAAGGCGCGCGGACGGCGGGAGAGGCGCGCTGGCGCGGCAGTACGCAAACCGTTTCGGCTACTGTCGGCTAAGTTCGGGGCAATCACTCTGCCACTCGGCACTATTCATTCGTTTCGATTTGATTTGATTCTCACAATTCGAACGATATTCCATCGCGCGCGTATCGCTGATCAAATTTGGTTCGGATAGTTTTAGCAATATAGTGTTTCGTACGATATATAGATTCAAGTTTAAGCCGATATCGGATTTTCGATATTGTTACAATATATAGATTCAATATCTATATACGATTTGTATCGCCCACCCCTAGTCTTTTGTTTTCATTGTCACTATTTTTCACTATTATACACATGTGTCACTGCTACACTAGTTCGAACGGTTTAGTTCTTTTAAGTCTTCGCACAATGTCTGTGTTGTCGAGGAGCTGGATCGCCTCAACGTTTACATGGTGAAGCAACCTAAACTCGTGTGCTTCGGCGTACTTTTTTATAATTTTGTCAACGAACTGTATATTAAGGTCCCGGTGTAGATCGTCGTTTCTTACATACCACGGAGCGTTAACAATATCCCGTAGCACTTTATTTTGGAATCGTTGGATGATATCGATGTTGCTTTGTTTGGTACAGCCCCACAGCTGTATGCCATAAGTCCATACTGGCATAAGGACTTGTTTATACAAGAGTAGTTTATTTTTAATTGACAAGGTAGAGTGTCTTCCGAGCAACCATTGCATTTTCTGATACCGTATGTCAAGTTCTCCTCTTTTTTTCTTGACATGAGCTTTCCAGCGCAACTTTGCGTCAAGTGTCATACCTAAATACTTTGCTGTATCTTCGTATGGTATTTGTTTTTCATTTATGTATACAGGGTGGTATTTGTCTTGCTTGTTTGTAAAGTTCACGTGAATTGATTTTGATTCATTAAGTTTGATTCTCCATCGTTTTGTCCAGTTTTGAACTTAATTAACAGCTACTTGAACCTTTTTTGCAGCTTCCGCATGGGTACTTCCGACTGCCATTATAGCCGTGTCATCGGCAAAAGTCGCAATAGTGTTGTTTTCTAGAATTGGAATATCACAGGTGTATAGAAGGTACAGGACCGGACCCAAAACACTTCCCTGAGGTACTCCAGCTTTTATTTTCTTAAGTTCGGAATAAGCATTTTCTTGCCGCACTCTGAAAACTCTATCTGATAAATATGATGTTATAATGTCAACATAGTTTCTGGGGAGCATTTTCTTAAGTTTTATGATAAGGCCTTCATGCCATACTTTGTCGAAGGCTTGTGCTACATCTAAGAAAACTGTACAGCAGACATGGTTGTCTTCAAGGGTCTTTTCAATTATATTTGTAATTCTATGTACTTGGTCAATTGTTGAGTGTTTTTCTCTGAAGCCAAATTGATGTTCTGGTACAAGGTTCTTGGCTTTAATTATTGGATTTAACCTCTTTAGCATCAGTTTTTCGAACAATTTCGACATTACAGGCAATAATGAAATAGGCCTGTAGGACGTAGCTTCATGAGGTGGTTTTCCAGGTTTCGCTATCATTATTATTTCTGCAACTTTCCACAAGTCTGGTACGTATTTAAGTCTTAGTGCAGCATTGATGAGATTTGTCAGCTTTACTAAAGCCTTGCGCGAGAGATTATGAAGTAGTTCTCCTGATATGAGATCAAAACCAGGTGATTTTCTGCGGTTGATATTTTTTTTAATTTCCCATTGGACTTCTATTGGCGTAACAAGCTTTATATCTACTTGGTTGTCAATATAATCATCGGGCTCTTCACCTATTGTCTCATCATTTGTTTGAATTTCGTTCGGGTTAAATATATCCTCTAAATGTTCAGCAAATCTTAAAGCTTTCTGTTCATTGCTAATTGCCCATTTCCCAGGTTCAATTTTAATTGGTGGGATTTGGTCCATTGGCCTTTTCATGGATTTGGTGGCTTTCCAGAGTGAGTAATCAGTACTACGATCATTAGTTAGTTTTTGGAACTGGGTGTTTCTACTCTCGTCAAGATGTTTTTGTATTACTCTTCTGAGTTGTTTAGTGAGATTATTAAACTTTTTCTTATCTTCTGGGGATCTAGATTGGTGCCATAATTTTCTCTGCCTCCTTTTTTCGATGATTAAATCTCTAATTGCTCTTGGGTACCTATTTTTGACTGTTCTTTTGATACTTTTAGGAGTGTTGTTCCAAGCGGTTTGTTGAATTATAGTAATGAATTTTTCTAAGTCTATATTTAATTGCTCGGGGGTCTTTAGAGGTACTCTCAAGTCGATATGACTATCTAATTCTATTCTAAAACTTTCCCAGTCAGTATTTTTATTAGTTAAAGAAGGTCTAGTTTCCTTATTTATTATTTTCTCGCTTAATTCTAAGTAAATTGCTGAGTGATCCGAGCTCATGTCATAACTCTGATCAGTTCTCATGTAGTTTGAAGATACATTTTTATATATAAAGAAATCAATGAGATCTGGAATTTTAAGTGGATCTGTAGGCCAGTATGTAGGAGATCTTGTTGATGCAACATCACATTTATTTTCTCGGATGGCATACAAAAGTTCTTTTCCTTTTTTGTTGTTAAGACGGGAACCCCAATAAGTATTTTTAGCATTGAAGTCACCTCCTAGTATGAATCTTTCACCGAGTGTTTGTAAAATATTCAAATACATATTTCTAAGTATTTTATGTTTAGGTGGGCTGTATATTGCAGCCACAGTGAGTGGACAATTTTTTGTTGTTAATCTGACTGCCGTACATTGCACCTGAGGAGATTCATGTTTAATCTGTTCATAGTGCTCTATATTTTCTTTAATGATAACAGCACTTCCACCTCTTCCTTTGTTTGCGGGGTGTAATGCGTGATACACTTTATAGCCCTTAAATTTGATGTAGCTTTGTTTAGTGAAGTTTGTTTCTGAAACCAAGCACACGTCAATATTTTCTATATCTAGGACAACTTGCATTTCATTCTTATGGTTAAGTAGTCCATTACAGTTCCATGCCATTATTTTTAGGTTACCTATCATTTTTGGTTTTGAGAAATAGCTATATTCTTGCTATTTTCTATTTTCTTTAGTCGCTCGTCGAATGATGCCATTAGTTTGAGAATTTCATCCAGCTTACTCTCATTTGTGTTAGTTTTGTCTTTCTTTTGTGAGCTCATAGAATTTTTTGCTGCAGTCTGGGCATAAGATACATTAACGCTTATGGCAGAAGTAGGTTTATTTGCTGGTTTAGTTGGTTTATTTTCGTGGCTAGGAACAGATTTTTTAATATTTTTATTTCGCATTTTCTGCATTTCCTTTGCAACCATGCACCCTCTATAATTAGCTGGATGTGCTTCTCCGCAATGTACACACTTAGCCTTATCCGTAACTGGTTTTTTACAATCTTTAGTCAGGTGTTTCCCTGTGCACTTTACACACCTTGGTTCTTTAGAACAATACATGTGGGTATGTCCGTATGCCTGGCACCTTTTGCATTGGGGAATAAGTTTAGAAGATTTCAGGGGTTGTATATCAACGATGCACCCTAAAATCGATTTAATTTCATAGACTTTAGCTATTTCTTCCTTGTTGTTAAAAGTCAGCATGAACATGTTAAGCGGCTCCTTACTTTTCCAGCTAAGCTTGTTCACTGCTCCTTCAATCTTTAGACCTTTCGATTTGAGGTCTTCAATTATCCTATCTGGCATGCAGGTAGAAGGCAATTTTTTTGCCATTACTCTGATTGGCCTCTCTTGTTTGTTCTCATAAGAATGCCAATGACAATTGTTGGTTGACAAAATCTTTGTGATAGCTCTGTATGATTCCTCATTACAGGCATTTATCTTCACGCTATTACCATTTAACATTTTAATGTTGAAGGTGTTAGCAGACTGGTCCTGTGACAAAAAGTCAAAGAAATTTTGGTAGTTGTCAACACCATCTACAATAATAGGCGGTGGTGGAGGAGGTTTCTTTACTTTTTTTATCTTAGGGCTTTCCTTTTCCTGTGGCGAGAGTGTGGGTGATGTATTCATTTTTCTTTTTTTCCTTGATTTTGCTCGTATCCACTCAGTTTCCTTTGCCAGTTCTTCCTCGTCAGTGCCGTATTCGGCATGCGGTGTAGATGTCTCCATGTTTGGAGCTATTGGGGCTGCTTTGGACTCTACGGTACATAGCAGTTGTTGTTGAAGAATATCAATTTGCTTCTTGAGGTCTTCAATAAGGCTTTGCTGTTTTAGCCGCTCTTCTTTTTCTTCTTTATACAGGTCATAAAGGTACCGTTCAGTTTCAGTTTTAATCTTAATTGTTTTGGACGGTGTATTCATTGTTAAGGCAGTATAGAGCGTCCCCTTAACAATTTTTCATCGTACGTAAACATACCGTGTGCAATGACTCACCGATCTAGGTCATCGCGGCCGGCTGAAGTTACGTGACGACGATGTGATTCGTTAGCACTTTGCACTGATATTGCGCGTGTTATATATGAACACAGCTGTTCTAGTCGAAGATTGAACGATCACTGTCACTGTCACTGGGAAAAAATCTGATTTTATTTTGAGCCTTAGACACGAGAAGAAGAAGCGGCTTATAATGTAATTGAAAAAAAAACCATCGAAACTTCCACATTTATACAATAAAATGGTGGCTTCTGTGCCTACCTAATTGATACTAAGAATTATATTTGTGTCAGTAGAAGTATTTTTCATTTCTCCCGATCTTCCTCCAAATGCTTGACTTAAAAACTCAAGAATCTTATTTTCAGAAAATAAAGTAGGTAGAATATGACATTTGCCATAGCTTTGTTTATTAAATTTAAGTATTTCTAATTTTAAATAATAACAAAACATCTGCTATGTCTTCTCAGGAAAGAGTTATGCATAATAATTTTTCAAAACTAAAAACCAACGTCACCCCCTAACTACACAACTGATTTTGTTAAAATTTATCTATGTGACCACGTCACTAATATACTCTTTCAAACCAAACAAAAGAAGAATTTTTCAAATCGGTCCAGTCGTCTTCGAATAATCGGTGAAAATACATAAAAAAAAGATCGCGACGAATTGATAAACCCCTCCTTTTTTGGAAGTCGGTTAATAAATCCATCCTTATCTACTAACGTATAACTAAAACCACGTGCCTTTTAATCAAATAATTGTCTTTAAGTTTATGCCTATATACTGGACAGCAGTTTTCATACAAGCATTTTTTAAACATAAAATTATTTAATCTATCGCTTTTTAACATGGTACCTCCAACGATTCTTATTACTCCCTAGGTTGTGAATGGAGCTCTTAAAATCGCCATTTGGCTGTTAATCGCCTCAGCATTGGTACCGCCGCCACAAACCAGGATTATCTTCATAAATCGAGCTCTCATTCCCATAGCCAACGCTTCGAGTCATTAACTTATAATTTGCTCTAAGAATGCTATAAAAGAAGTCTAATATAACTTGACCTCTCATTTCTGAACTCATCTATCAATATTCTATCTCCATTCTTAAATTTTGCAGGTCTTGGTTATCTGGTTTCATAAAACAGAAAGTTATATTTGGATAGAGATTATTGCAATGTAAAATATGTTTTATTACTTAAAATATAAGGTTTGGAATTAGGGGAATGGAAGTTTGAGTAACTCTTTTGCTATTGAGGTTTACGGATACGGAACCCTTTGTTGGTTTTACAAAAGGGATAATTATATGCACCTGCGACAAAATCAAGAAATGGGGAACGTGTATGGATTCTCTTATGAAAATTTGGAATTTGCGGTAGCGCTATTGATTATAAAATTTCAGACATATCTATTATACATGTGATATAGAACTAAATATTATTCCACATCGATATTAACTGGTATTCTTTAATTTTAAAAAGTTAGTATATCATTTTTGTAGCTAATTAATAAGATTCTCGAATGGTCTGTCTTGAAAAGGATTGGCAATCCAAGAAGTAGTTGAGCATAGAAGTAGTTGAAATAGAAATGGGAGGAGGCTTTTGTCCAACTGAGGGACCTAAATAGACAGAAAAATCGATAAAATCCAGTTCGAAGAATGATATCGTTGAAATCTAAATGTCACTGCTACGAGTAGCTACGAGGTGCTACGACAGCATCTACGAAAATATTTTTTTTTATTTTTTTTCTGTTTAGGTTTTCTTGCTGGGCTGTATTTTCAAAATAAATAAATATTTCTGTTATATTCAATGTGAGTCAGTTTTTGTCACTAGAGATTTTATGGCAGTTGCCATTTAAAAACCTTTGCCAAAAAACAAGTACTTAAATACAATGGTAGATCTATTAACTTTTATACTACCGTGGAAGTTCCATGGTGGTTTTAAAACAAAACCATAGATATAAAAAAATGTGCATAAAAGACTGCTTTTCTTTTAAGGAATGGGCAAAATTTTCGAGAATCTTTTCAATAGGCGATTCGGCTAGCAATATTTTGATATCAAAAAAGAAAGTGTCGTTTGTCTTATTAGGTTTGAAATAAGATTTCTACCTCGCAAGGGTTAAAGACGTGATTTTGGATCATATCCATCATCCGAGCGTATTTTTCCGGTTGCATCCAGCAGTAATGCTTCAAAGCCCAGGGTCCGCCACTTTACCTAGGAGATTTAACGAGGTTGCTGGTTTTTACACAGAGCAACTGCTATCTGACCTCCGGAACTCAAAGGGTAAATCAGAACTAATCCTTGGGTAGTTTGATTGTCAAACGCCAGATGATGTTCGGAACCTACAGTTTATACGTGGCTTCCGAAACACAAAATCATCTTTCTTTTGATAACCAGGTGATTCAAGCCTGCAATATCCTAACCAGACTGGAAACAACTTTTCATACCTTCCAGTGGGATTCGAATCCGTGACCTCCAAATCACAAGGTGAACGCCTTAACCTCTGGACCACGGAGGCAGTCATGATTATGGATCATATATCTTTGTACAAATTACAAGGACAAAAAAAAAAACATTCACATCAAAGTAAAGCTACTGCACCCAACCCACAGCCGTTTATTAGGCAAGATAAAAACGTCCCAAAAAACGTAATCGGAACGAGGTACAGTCAACACCGTCTTAAAGCGATTACGAGGTGTGAAGGGGAGACGACACGTAAATCGCATTAGATATGTTAAATCTCGGCCCGCGAGGGTTTTGCGGTATTTTTATGCGTATCGCTTACTTTTGCGATTATTGTTCGGCGGCCATTTGCATTGCACTTGGGGATTGTACCGCGAATGAAAAGTCTTAACGCTTGGACTTTTTTCTTATTCAAGTTATAATTCATAGTCTTATTTAAACTTGTAGTTTAGATTTGTTTTGTTCTGCAATTTGCTGATAGTTGTGTCAATAATTAATATAGCTTTCTATAACTATTTTGAATGAAGCACATCTACTTCCTCAGATACGGATATCCCTCCAGATAAAATTTTCATTAGTTTTTCCGCAAAACGTTGTTTTTAAATATTTTGATTTAGTCCTATATGTGCCCCTTTAGTTTAAACTTTATTGACTGAGTTACTTATTTGTACATTTGAACTTAATCGGTCATGTAGTTTCAGAGCAAATTGTCTGTTACAGACCGACAAGCGAGTGATCCTATTAGAGTTCAGTAAAAACCTTACGCAGTAAAAAAGTCTAGGTCTATGGTAAAATTGATTCAAGGATCAAGACGTTTTGCGCGGTCTCTGCAGGTGACATTTCCATGAGGTTTCCCGCCAGAAACTGCTCCGCGCGACAAGTCAACGACGACGCCGCGCGGATGTCAGCGAGTTTATTCTGTTAGTACTTGTCACTCTTCATTCTTTCTTATTTTCTTTTACTCACGTCTGTAGGCGTTTTTTGGGGTAAGTAATATAAGACAGAACAACAATATATATATTATTTTGAATAAATACCAACGAAATGTATTATTTTGGTCGGTATAATTATCAAGAAAGATAAAAATCATAAATCATACTTTTCTAACCCATAAAATCGTTTAAATAATAATTATTTAACCTAACAAACCTTTCGTATACATTTAAAGTCGTATAAAATTCTTGAAATCTATTTACGTTACGTATAATAAACTTTCTGTAGATATATTATTAAGCATAATAATCATTGCGTATATAAATCGATTAGTAGAAGATTCTTTATATATAATCATCATTAGATATAACAAACTTTTGATATAGCGCCTAGCAGTATGTAAGTTTAATCAAGCCAATGCAGAAGGGTTGAAAATAATATATTAATATGTCGCAATCACATAATTTAATTACTGATTACGTATTAACATTAATAGATAATTTCCTTCCTCAAATTTTCGTTTGTTAGCCATAAATAAAAAATAAGTGCAAAACGTTTAAAAGTACGAAATATTGTTATTTGTGAACTCTTATAATGTGATACTCTTACAATGAAAATAGACAAATCAATAATAAGTGAAATTAAATCTATATCATTGGCTGGAAGAGATTGCATTTATAGCGATAAGTCCGCCTTTGTGCCTATATTGTTTCTTGTTGTTGTTGTAATTTTTTTATGTTTATCATGGTGCAATAAAGTTAATTTGTATTTGTATTTGTATTTGTATCATACATATAATAAAACAGTAAAAAAGTGTCTGTACATTAGATATATTTCAAAAAAAATATTAGGTCGAAGGAGATATAGTAATGGAGTAAGAATTTAAAAAAAGTCTGTCTGTTTGTCTATGTGTCTGTTTGTCTGTTATTACACGCTAATCTCCGGAAATGCTGGACGAATTCAAATTAAACTTTTCTAGTTATATAGCTGTAAGCCTGGGCAACATACAGGGTATAAATAATTTTGGAAGAACACCTGATGCAGAACTATACTGGTCTAGCTAAACTATAAGAGATATAAAAATGGTGCCTTAGTAAAAGTTGTTCAGCCTGATGAGCATTTTCAAGAGACATAAAGTCCACGCGAGCGAAGTCGCGGGCTTCGGTTCGTAAAAAATAAGTTAGTTATTTTTTTATTTCTTTCATACCTTGGGCCTGGGGCGAAAAATTTTGTTACACATTCAAAATGCGCGCGCATTTTGTATGTGTAACCAAATTTTTAATACCTTGGGGCTTGGGCGGAAAATTTGGTTACACGTACAAAATGCGCGCGCATTTTGTACGTGTAACCAAATTTTTCATACTTTGGGGCTTGGGCGGAAAATTTGTTTTCATAGCTTGGCTATTGGCAAGATTTGTTTGTTAATAAAAAAATAGGTTAGTTTTTGTAGCCTTTATGTTATGACTTCTTTTTTTACTATTTTCTAGTCAGATTTTTTTACTAATCTAATCGTTTACTGACAAATTTAGATATTTTATTTTTATGTTTGCCCCCACTTTTGGGTATCTTATTCACAGTTTCTTTTATGTTATAAAATATCTTAATGGACATTGCCTACTTCTTTGTTTAAACTTTGCACCTTTATAAACCTATCCTATACCTTGAGTTTTTTTTATAAGAAAATTAAAGTTTATGAGATTTCCCAAATTTGAATTATTTTCGTCTGCCTGTCTATACTTTTTAGATGGTATGGTTTTTAAGTCATATATCTTCTAAACAATATGACTTTGATAGTTATATGTTTTGAATGATATGTCTTTTCAACAATATACATTTTGAATGATATACTTTTTGTCCTGTATACCGCACAAGTTGTATAACAGGTGATGTTTAGTGTACATAAACGTTATATAAATGATTTTATGCTTTTTAAAATGAAAATGTAATGAATATTACAGCTATTAAAAAAATTTACCTTAATGATTATGTCAAATTAACATTATATCTTATGAACGTTATTAAAATGTAAATATATAAAATGTAACTATATCAAGCAATACGCACCCCGTTTTTTGTGATGTCTTGTTGAAACCACGGTCTTTATTTTTTATACTTTTGCGATTTGAAACACTTTGCTATAAATACTTACTTAGTTTTAAAATACAGATATCAGCGGAGATTTTCAGCTCAAAAATGTACCTATATGAGCTGTGTTTAGTTTTATATTTATTTCATCATCATCATTTCAGCCGCATAACGTCCACTGCTGGACATAGGCCTCACATACGTATTTAATCCAATCGTATTAATCGCAGAGTGCCGTCTTCTCTGTTTTTGTGCCAATACATTTTTATTATAAACTTTAAGAAACATAATAAAACCGACAGGAAAATGTATCACTCTCTTGCACTCCCTTCGCAGAAATTAGATATTTTTTCTAAGCAACCACTGTGATATTCACACTCGAGTTGTCAATTTGTTACGACTCCGCTACCCTCTTTGGCAGTTGGGTAACAACAGTCAAGCTCATTTCACTGAGGAAAATCAGGTGCAAGCTTTGAGATGGCTGACATGGCTGTATTATAGTTAGCTATCCGTGCCCGTGGGCTTTGCTCCCCGTGGGAATTTCGGGATAAAACTATCCTTTGTCCTTCCCTGGCTATCAAACTATATCCATATCAAATTTCACAGAAATAGGTTCAGTGGTTGAAGCGTGAATTGGTAACAAACAACCAGACGAATATACAAACTCACTTTCGCATTTATAATATTAGTAAGGATAAGGATTTCTACAATAGGCATGACTAATGGAAAAATATTTTTGGCCCATCGGTTAGATTATTAAAAAATATTGTGCACGTATTTTTTCTTTTCTCTGAGAAATAAAATAATGACAAAAATACAGGGCATTTAAATTTCGCATGACGTTACGGCTAGGTACGATTTTTACTTAGCGGTGACGTCGTAAGCCCCACTCCGGTTTCTACTTTGATCCCGTTGTGAATTTTTACTTTTTGGTAAACTAAAATGTAAATGGGTGCATTATTTTTGAACAATCTTACAGACGGATTAATTATAGTCATACTTTTCTGATACTATCGTCACCCCTATTCTTTAAACTATGAGCTAAGAAACTGTGACTACTGCCAAGCGTAGCTTTTTCGTCTTCTGAACTTTACTAGGGTTATTTCGTAAAGGTATCTGTAAATTTTAACGTTCGCAAAAACTAAAACATAAAATAAATTTGAATGTTGTATGTGTCTGTCTAGTCTATCTATGTAATTCTAAATATATCTAACACTTCTTATCGAATATATAAATTAAATTAACTTATATACTTTACACAGCCGTGTGGTTTCCGGCAGAGAAGAATAGGACCACTCCAAGTCTTCCCGTGGATGTCGTAAAAGGCGACTTACGAAATACAAGCTAAACAAAGCTTATACATACACATCAATGAGACCTCTCCAACCGGTCTATCTATGAGGAGAGTGTAGGCCAAGTCCTCTTGCTGCTCTGGCCAAGTATACACTGGCTGTGGCAGTACAGAGAGGGTCGTGCTCCTGCAGTGAAGACTAAAAAGACCTGATGATGATAATGATGATATTCTTTACAAACACGAAACTTGAAAGTGTATTGGTGCAAAAGGTGCAAGGTACGAGTGCACTTAGCACTGAAGTTTCCTTAAAAACACTGTAACTCAAAATTGTGGCATACGAAAATTGCTCAGAACAATACTTCAGTTCAGCTTATGTTTATGTTAGCATGTCGAGTCCTTCTAAACGCAGTCATCTCGTCACAATAGCAGAATTACATGCTAATACAGAGACATCAGGCTGGTAGGCGCCGGGAATTAAGGCGCTCATTGCGGACAATGCAGGTGTACTCGGGCCTTAAGTAATTGGCCTTCCCATAGGGGTGACACTTATGCAAATTGATAAATTTTGATAATTTTTTTACTTTTTTCTATGCAAATTTTGAAAACAAAATGAGCACATTCGAATTAAAATATTGGTTGATTTAAAAAAATAATAGGGAAAAGTACATTTTTGACCGACTTCTAAAGAAGTGGAGATTATCAATTCATCGCGATCTATTTTTTATGTTTGTTCACCGATTATTTGAAGACGCCGAGACCGATTTGAAAAATTGTTTTGTTTGAAAGGGTATACTTGCGAGGACATTTATTAATGTCGTCCGGGTCTTGAACGGTTAACCGCGTCTATGATTACTTTGTTGACTGTCATCCATGGTAGCCAGCTGCTTCGCCATCTGGACGTACAACTCGACCAATGTAAAGGGTACAAGCCTAACGATCTTCAACACAGGCGATAAGCAAGCAACCTGTTCCAGATTCCTGGTTTCTTTAGGCTATGTCTACCCCAAATACAGGATTAGGAAATGTATGTTTGATTCATTTGTAGTTTGAGAAAACCTTGGGAAAGGCTCATGTCCAGCTGTGGACATGTGGCTGATAATTATGATTGTATTTGTTTCATACAAGAATCTGTAACAGAATTAGGTACAACAACATATTAACCAAATTTTGGTCAGTCAGTTGTCCATTTGATGACACATCCATTTGGTTAATAAAATTTTGCCAAATAAAACATTTGGTATTTAAAATTCTGTTATTTCATTTGTTGTTTTTTTGAAATTTTTACATTTTCACGTCTATATCCCTGACGGGGCACACAGAGCACTGGTCCGTAAGACCCAAAGGCCAAGCTTAGCATGATGGTGGGCGTTAAGATGGAAAAGGAATCAAAATAGTGATGGGTTGCTAGCCGCATCGTTTATAACCATGATTCAAATCTCGCTCTTCAATTTTGAAATATGCTCGATGAAGTAGTTTTGATTTTTACAAAGCTTGAAGGTAGCCCTATACAGTTCAGGGGTGTGGTTAGGTCGTCTTCAATGGGTCTTCCATCACAATGAGTGGCGCCTTCATTATTTACAAATGAGCGTATAAATCTCTCAAAACGGTTCACTGTGAACAAATTGCAATTACCACTCTCTCACTCACTCATCAACAGACTTTAAGAGTTAGAAAGAGACAGGGAAAGGGAAATTAGCGACAGTCAGAACAATTTTATTGTGTCTTCAAAATTTATGAGGGGAATGCAAGTGTGAATTAGTGTTTAGCATTCATAGGTTAGTACACTGTACTTTAGTAATTGCAGGTAATCTTGACTTGATGTTATGTTGTGATAGTGAGTAAGCCTGTGGAATACTTGACTAAGTATAATGTTGTTGGAAGAGTTTGTTTACATTTCGACATTTACATTGCTTTGATAACTAACCGAAGATGTTTATTACGGTCTAAGTAAGATGCGATTAAAAGATAAACAAGCTTATTTGCTAAGCAAATTAACACGTTGACGGACAGAGCGGGCATAGCAGTCCCTTTTAGACATATTGTAGTAACAGAGCTGTTATAGCCTTCCAAGTTCGCGGCCATGTTCAAGGCAGAGCTGTTGTAACAGTCGTTTGATTCATACAAAATAAGGAAGAGAATTTCTTTCTGTCACTATTTAACTTTTTCGAATCTTGTTAGTGTCAATTTAAGAAGATTTTGCACTCATTTAAAAAATACATGTTACACCTGCCTCCCCCCTCACCTCACAAGAACAGAGCGGCTATACCCGTCGCGGTGCTCTAGAACATTCTTCAGTCGGCCAAAGAGTGTCATGTTGCGCAGACGCTTCCATTTGACTGTTTTTGCGCCAATTCTCAACGAATTTCGATCGATGTAAGATGCTTATTTTTTTATTTTATAGTGAAGCGACAATTAAAATAACATTCAGATATCATGCGAAACTCAATAATCTGTATCAATTTTTCGGTATTAATGTTTAAAATGGAAAAAATATAGTCGACGTTAAAAGTAAAACTGGGAGTAAGTCTACTAATAATTATAGTAGTTTTAATGTTGAATTATACTTTATTCTTCACAAATGTCTAAGAAAGTTTTTCACGAAAAAAAACTGCCAACAAATTTTAAGATTTCTGCCGTAAAAATCCTCAACTTTCAGTAAATGTGCAGCAAGTTAAAAATTGCAAAATCTGAAGGTTTCTCAAGACGAATCTTTTAAAAGATCGTCAGAGAGTAATCGAGAGGCACGCAAAACATGAACGAACACATCTGACGAGTCTATTCTGGACCCGTACATGATTTAAATGATAATAGTTCAGCGGCCAAGCTGTCATAGCAGTTGTGTTGCTCCTTATAACAACCACTTACTGTGCAGGGGTGACAGAACGTCTATAGCAGGCAACGTCTATAGCAGTTCATGTCCTATGTCATGACATTTTTTTTTACAACTGCAACAGAACTGTCATAACAGCCTCAAAACTTCCATACTAAAAAAGTGTGTCAAAGTGGTGTGACCTAGTGTCCGTCAACGTGAAAAAAAACCTTCGACAATCAAGAACCAAAGAGAAAACCTTGACTTTCAAGCATGTAGTATAAGAGCAATGAGGCGTTTTCTTTAAAAAAAAAATAGTTCCTTCACGTGACATAGATGCCGCCAGCAATCACATAAATAGATCTGTCAATGTCTTATTCATATAAAATGTTCATAGTGAGAGTTTGTCTTTGGAATTAAAGATAATATAATCACTACGTTTTGGAATATTCAATTTTTTTTTTATTAAATTCAGTTAAAAATATGTTCTTGTTTGTAAATATGTATTTTTTTTACTTAAATAATAGCAAAATACAAGATTGGTTAATTAATTACAAATTTACTTCAAGTATTGAACCAAACGGCCTCTTTCATTTTTGACGGAACGATTTCAAACTCTTAAGCGCCATCTTTTGACAATGTTTCTAACCTCATTTTTTTTTCACTGGAAAACGCCTCATTGTGTTAGTACCTATTTCATGCGCCCGTAATGTGCCTAAGTAGTTTAACACAGCAGTGTTATTGCTACATTTTCTTATCAGGCGTTATATTTTGCTATTAGCTTATATTATGTTCTTTACTAGTTACGTATAGAATAGTGGTAATAGTTACGTACAGAATGTTGTTTCAGCCAATCCGTCTGTTGTCCGGGGCTAATTGCCGGCCACATTGTCTGTAACCCGGAATTTCATTACGCGACCGCGGTCGGATTAGAATGCTGGGCCATTGTTCATTGAGTTATGGCTGCGACCGCTATTGGCGTAATAGATGTGGCAGACAGCTCTGAAATTAAGATTCTCGTGAAGTTTCTAAGAAAAACTTACATGTATCTAAAATGAATTTGCTGTGTGGTTTCCGGCAGAGTAGAATAGCGCCACTCCAAGTCTTCCCGTGGATGTTGATTTAGGAAATACAAGCTAAACAAAGTTTATAAACGTCAATGAGACCTCTCCAACCCGTCTGGCCAGCGAGTAGTGGTTCTGGTAGTACAAAGAGAGTCGTGCTTCTGCAGTGAAGACAAAAATACCTGACATCTTGATGGACTGTGTGTGAATCAGTAAATACACCGTGAGATGTAGAAGAAACACAATAAAATGTGTAATATTGGAACTTGGAAGTAAGAATTAAATTTAGATCTCCTATATATTTTTACGTTCATACAGGTACGTAACGTACGTAAAACGTAAGTATGTAAGTATTTTAAGTTCGTAACACCGCGTCTAAGCGCGTTGTTTTTGTATGGCGGCTCTGCAATACGCAGCGGGGCGCGGTGCAGTGTGTTAATCGTCTAATATCTGAGCTAATACCGAGCAAGACTGAGCTAAATTTCGCTTTAAAGAAAATATTTTCCTTAAATGGAAAAAATAAAAACAGTATTTTATGGTCACCATGAACCTAAGCGGACCTGTGCAGCTTTTTAACAATCAACCAGCCTTGTTGGAGGCTGGGCTCTTTTCTGATTTCCCATTTCAGAAAAGTGCGTACAACATGACGGTCGTCGGTATAAATTGGCCGTGATTGAACGTATAATTGTTTGAAATATGCGTTGTGCTGAATAGTTTTATGCTGTAGTGGTAGTTAATAGCTTTGGTTCCGATCCTGGGGTTCTAGGAACCCCCTTCCCCTTAGATGTTAAAGTGATTGTTTTACGTTTAATAAGTTTGCCTAAAATAAAGCTTGCTGAAAACGTAGGTTTATCAGTCGAAAGTCAGGAACCGTCTGCTCAAATTATAGGTTACACCATAGATTGAGAATAAAAAAATATAGGTCTATGGGTTAAACGATTTTGGAGGTATTCTTTTGCACATACCTGTATGTGATTTTAACCACCAGCAAAATTTTAGAGAAAGTTCTGTCCATCCATTAAAAAAGATAAGAAAAAAAACGGATTGACGGACGAAGATTTTTTTTACTGTATTTTGTAATTTGTTTATTGAAAATAAGTAGGTTAGTATCATGGACTAAACATGTTCCATAAAGTATACCTACCCTTTCAAACAAAAAAAGAATTTTCCAAATCGGTCAAGCGTCTTTAAAAAAAAAATAGGGACAAATTACACGAATTGATAACCTCCTACTTTTTTATAAAGTTGGTTAAAACCAATATTGTGAAACGCTTCCCTTCCAATTTGTAAGTTATTAAGACATTTATATTTAGTTCAAAGTAGTATCATTATCTACAAAGATACGGCATTCTGCTGTTATCAGTACTAATTTGTTATCAGTATGATGCATGGCCACTTGGTGCGGCCAGCTTTGAACTTAAAGCGGTGTAATATATTATTTGTATATTTGTAACGTTTTGTATTATAATAGATGATATATTTAGATGTGGAAAATATTCGACTCATTATAGGTTCCCTCGAGTGATTTGTTGTGAATTTTACCTATTTATATAAAGGGACTAGACCTTTGCACAAAACCTACAGACTAGCAAAAACAAAATTGATAATGTGTGAAAATTAGTGACGTGCCGTTCCCGGGAATTTCGGAAACTTTGGGCAATTATGTTCCCGGCAATATTCCTAAAGATAGAAATTTAGGGGAATATTTACGTAAATAATGGGAATATTAAGAATATTTCCGTAAATTTACAATGGGAATATTCCCGTAAATTTCGAATATTTTCAGCGGCACAGCACTAGTTAGTGTTACCTGATTAATTCAAAGAATAGAGAATAGGTATTTATTATTTCTATGACATCTTTTTATAACATTGGTATGATATAATATCTTTCTAAAGCATTGGTGTAATGTAAACTGCTAGCATAGAATGAAACTGAGGTATTTTAATAAATATCTAGACACACTATCACGTTTTTGTCTTTTACGTGGTAGATAAAGCCTAGAGACGCAAGACCTAAAGGCTTTTCTTAGTGTGATGGTGGGCGTGAAAGAGGATTTTTACAGTACAATCAGTACGTTAGGTATGACGCAATACTTATCTTAAAATTAATGTAATTTTATTTATAAAAAATAAAGTAGGTAGGTAAATTATATGCGTAAAATATAAATAAGTCCAAAACGCCAAGGGTTTAACCACATAGGGTTGTACTCGTACATACGCAGGTGGGTCGGGTCAGAGGTGACCGACCAATGGCGATCGGCAGCTACCGGAGCGGAAACAACTTCCGGTCTACTTTTAATTATTGCACACCCCCGACGCGCCTTCCGCCAGGTGCGTCACTACCCTCAAATTGGGGACGTGTCGAGATTTTTGTTGGAATATTAGTGAAAGTTCAAGAGCTAGACATTACTCGTTATGGTCAGAACAAGCGAGCGAAGTTGTCTAGGTAAATGGGCTGTCCTGCATTTTTAACGAAATATAAGGTTAAACAAAATATACTGAAACTATTTTAAGGGTGAATTCAATCCATGTTACTGAACAACTTTCCCCAAGGAACACGTATCGAAATATAAAAAGTAATTTTGGCCTCCCTTACAAGTTGACCTATCCGCTAGCCTTTTCAGCTAAAAATTATTACAAGAGCGTCGCTCTTCAATTTAAATAATTTAATAATTGTATACGTATTTGATATGTACCTAATATACCTAGAAATAAACCCGTAATAAATCTCCCCAGGCCTTTCAATTTCTGAACTAGTCAAAATCCCCGACTGACCCTCAATTTGTGTATTAATTTGTTGCACACCAGTGTCGGACAATAGACACAGGAAGCGCACATTAGTAAGAGTGTCTCAGGACGCAATGCGATCTCTGAGACTCTCAGAGATCGCATCGCGTCTACAGGATGTCACTCGTTGAGTAAACAGATGTTTGTTTGGACACTCCCTATCAAATGATTCATTGGAGGAGCAACTCAATTAAGTACATAGTGTACGTTCTCATCCTTAGGTTCTCCTATTCTTATGGTTGTCTTTTGGTTTCTGTGTCGTTTCTATGGTCTTCTTCTACATTCTACGCGGGAGGAGAATCAGCAGGTAAATTTGTAATTTTTCTTTATTTACTTATAAAAATTTTATTGATCTACAGTAAAAAATTGTTCATAATAAGCGGACTGTACTCTCCCAAACAACCATAGGATTAAACAGAGGTTTATGTACTCCCAGATCAACAAGGAAGACTAAATGAATTGTTGTTATTTAGTCCCATTTTAGTTGCCTTTTGGCACAGGTATGGCACTTCATACAAACGGAGCAGCATATATACCTAGTACTACTACAAACGAAACAATCCGTCCGTGCACACGTCAAATGTGTGAGTTAAACAATCAGGGTCGCCACCACAGAATTTGTTGCTTAGCTTACCTGTTTTTATCACTCGGAAATCTATAAAATTTTCGTTATTTATTGTTTTCCGTGGATAAACAATAATAATGTGCGCAGTTTCTCACCATTATAATTCAATAATCCTAAGTGACTCGCGTAATGTTAACGTGCAACTACCAATAACCCTGTTTTACTGCCACCTACACCTCACAATAACGAGGGAAGGGTTGCGGGGACACCAGATTGCGGGGGACGGTGCGAGTTTCCGTTCTGTATGTAATACTATTATTAATTCTGTGCTTTTGGTTCGGTTATATATCCTCATTTTCATAAAAAATTAAAAACATTTGGTTACCATATACTTTAAAATACTAATGTTTTGTCTCGTTCTTACATTGTCAAATATTGAAAAGAGAAATAAATACAAAACATATTTTAACTACGGATTAGCTCATTGAAGTGGCAGTGGGCGGTACACAGCGCGACGAACCGACGGCCGATGGGGATAAAAGGTTCTCGAATGGCGACCGCGTACTGGCAAGCGAAGCGTAGGGCACCCACCTACAAGGTGGTCAGATGACATGACGAGGGTCGCTGGAAAGCGCTGGATGCAGGCAGCTCTTGATCGGTCATTTTGGAAAACTTTGGGAGAGGCCTATGTCCAGCAGTGGACGTTATGCGGCTGAAATGATGATGATGATATTTTAACTAAAATAGTCTTGTTCTTAATATGTCAAATATTGAAAAGAGAGATAAAGACAAAACATAATTATTTTAACTAAAAGTCTTGTTCTTACAATGTCAAATATTTAAAACAGAGATAAAACCTAAACACATTTTTACAAAAATAGGTTAAGCAATCGTTAATTTTTTTTTATTATAAAAGTATTCCGAATACCTCGTAGCGAGTACCCATACGTTTCTCCTTCCACACAAAATGAAGTCACATAACGTTTTCTCAGACGCCAAACCGACTCTACAATTACAAAACATACAATTAATAACAACATTTCACACAGGCAATAACGAAATCCTATCATTCCGTGGAACCTCACCCCGCATTGTTTCCCGAAATTGGAGCCATGATTAATTTGTTTAAACCCCCTATGTGTAATTTGTCATCACCAATCGTTGCCAGACCCCTCGGCTCTTAGGATTTTTGTTTCTGTAGAGGTCAAAGTACAATGGTGTTGTTAGTAAAATTTTGTGTTTAGTGAGTTGACATCGGCAGATCATTGAATAAGATCGGGGTATGTTTGCGAGCTGTGATTACTTACTTATACTGTGGCGTAAGATGTTTGTTTCCTTATTACGTTTGGATTCGGGAGCGATGTTTGCGTTAAATTTGTTTGTAGAGGAAAGGGAAGGAAATCACATGATGCGTATTCGATATTTCGTAGTTTGATGACATAATTAAAGTTTTTACGGCTTTACTTACATAGTGATAATCTGAGTTTTTCTAAAAAAAATACCCAACTCTAAATTTTCATAAATTACACATGATTTAAGAAGACACAGTTTATCCGTTTGGGAGCTTCGGCACCACAGACATACACAGATACACATAGGTATCAAACTTTTGACGCTTGGTAACTCGATTCAGGTCTATTTCAATCTTTCAAATTCACAGCTGCGCTAGTCAAAGCGATAATCATAGCTTCAGAAATGCCATTCCTTTTACCAAGCTTTTACCTGAATAAGAGTTAACGTTTAATTCAAGCCTTGTTTTCGAAAAGTTCCTTCACAAATCTCTTGTTATCCCGGTCCAGCGCCATCTGCCAGCGTCCCCCGGGACCTCGTTACGTCCTTTAATTACGAACGCACCTATCTGCCGCAATTAGACAGAATCGTGGGATCCAGAGCCACTCACCCTCGATTGCCACCTTGTCTCTGCGAGTTTTACGGTGTTGTCTTGGTTTGCAGTCGCCCGGTGGAACACTGGCTCTCAAACTCGATGGGTCCTATGACATGTAAACAAACAGCCTACCTAAAACCCATTGTACCTGTGATTGACAAAATAAATGACTATGATTAGCCTAAATGTAACGAAAATATTGTTTAGAACTAACATTTCCGTGGCAGAAGTATAAAAATAGGTGAATTTGGATTGTTTTGCTATATATGTAACAGTTTTGAATAAATGCATTTATAAGGTATAGTTATGCCAAGAGCACGAAACGAAAGGTCGAGATTGATGGGTAAAAAACTTACTACGTCGATGAGAGTATAAACCTAGGCCAGGTAGTTTCGCTCACAAACCAGCATTGTTGATGTCGGACACAAAGCCGCTAAAGTGGGGTTGGGCAGGGTACGTTTGCCGCTTGCATCTTGATAGGTAGGCCACTTTGGTAACAAAGTATACCCCCAAAGATGGTCGAATCCCAAAAATGAGGGAGACCTCTGCCCAGCATTATGGTTTTATGGTTAATTGAAAAAACGGATATGTATATTATTTTATATCCCTTGTTATGACTTATTTTTACAATGCAAACATCTACTGAAGGATATTTAGTTACGATTATGATACTTTCGTAACTTAATTCGCTCGTTCAAATAGACTATTGGCACCCTTTCGTCACAACAAGCAGCAGCAGTCCAGCAGCGGGACACCGAAATAAGCTAAAAAAGTTACGCCTAACGTTAACCTCTACAAAATATTTACTACTTCCAAGTTTGGGAACCTCTGTGTTCGCAGATAAGGGGTTACAAATGGGTATCAGGAAAATCTTGGTTCGCAAACAGGGGCGAGATTGTTTAAATTATAGGTTTACAAGTCGGCGCTTGTCGGGCGGCAACTTTATTAAGTTTTTCTCGTTCAGATAGCGAGTTCATAAATTCATTTGTTATCTGCTTTTGCTTTGAATTTCGGAGATTACGGAAGATGAAGATAAAAGAGTTTTAAAGAATGACAACTGTCTCGAGAACATTATAATTATTAGCTTTTAGCGACTCACCACTCGGTATAAATGTTAAAGAGTTTCTTTTGGCGTTGTTTCTCAGAAGTCGTCGTTGCGAAACGCTCTAATCGATAGCTTTTTTTTTTAAAATAATTAACTATTACTTAGTTCACTCGAACTGTAAAAAATATCTCGGCAATCCCTTGACCGATTTGGCTCATGTTCTACCTTAAAAATACTATGTGCCACTTCCACACGCCTACCAAATTTTATAAAGCTTCGATCAAAATTACTTAAGTTAACAAACATAAATAATCCTACATACATACAGATTGTTAAAGTAGATTCGGAGAACTTTGCTCGCTACGCTTGCTCGTTACAATTATTTTACACGTAATATTTATCAAACTTATTGACGTGCAAAGGCCTGAATAAACTTTTGAATTTTGTATTTTGAATTGAATAAATCTAAGAGGCTTTTTTCTTAACAATCACTGTAAATTTCTTCACATATCTTGAGGTACACTTCTCTGATACCAGCTACTTTGGCCTGTATGGGGAACTTAAAATAATCTGAGACTCACCGCTACATCATAATTTGTATAAATGGAGGTATGATAAGGACACAATCAAGTGTGAATATAGCAAACATTGCCAAACTGCCCCGTATGTCCTGCTGTCTCGAGATAACAACTCGCATTTATAATTATATAGTCAGGGCAACAAGTTTACACACAGCTCCAAAATGAATATAGATTTCTCGACAAGAAGAAAAAGAAGATTAAGAAGTAAGTTATGTTATAGAGACGAAAGGTTCAATCTCAGGTTCCTAACAAGATAAAACAGATTTTCAGCTTTCGAGCCTTGTCTGGTTAAATATAAAAACGAGGAAACATTACCAAAAACACAATGTGCATTGAAAAAAGCAAATGGCTGGCCAGTTGTGCCATCCATTGGCGGGATTAGCACTAATCCTGGGATGTCCAAGCAGCGGCCAGCTAATAAATCGCGGCTAGGAGGGACTTTATGCTTATTTAATTTGAGGCTAAGCTCTGGTATTTACTGATATTTTTGGTAACATGAAGCGTTCTGCGATGTTTTTACCGACTTCTAAAAGGAAGAGGTTATCTATTCGTCGGAATCCTTTATTTTTTTGTACAACTATAAAGAAAGGCAACAGTGAGTAGAGAGAACAATACAAAACTAAACAAAAAAGGAGAAAATTAAAAGTATTAGAGTTAACTTCTACAAAGTTTTTGTTTCCAATTCAGACCCACCGAATCCCTGGCCATACCTCCGGTGGTACGGTAAGTATTTTAATGTTAGTAATGTAGGGAAACATTCGTTTAAGAAATTGTCATAATCATCGTTCTGTATTGTTCCTCAGCGGTAACTCTTCAGAGCCCGGAATCCGCTACATAACCTAGGTGATTTGACAAGCATATTGGTCTCCACACCTAAAGGTTTGTTTAAGATATAGCATGTATAGTTTAATCACGTAGTGAGAAGAAGGACTTGACACCTAGGCAGTCTTTCCGACTTCACTTTGCATGTAAGGAAATCACATACAAGACTTTTGATTTTTTTCGTACAAACTTTTATTGTAAGGCCTAGTTAGCATTAGCACTTATCAAGACAAATGCAATAAGCCCAAACTCGATGAGGTTGTGTCGTATTCTTACACGGTTCCTACGGCCACCTTCCGGCTCTATCGTCAGATCAGCTTCTTATCTAGAATATAGCATTGTCAACTAACACACTCAAGTGTGCCAAATTTCAGCCAAATCGGTTGAGGATATCTAGTTTAAAATTGAGTTGCAAACATACTTACATACAAGATACATTGCAAGTTAAATAACAGCTTGTAAAATAATATGCCTATCAGTGGGACAGTAAAGGTAAATAAAAAAAATAACACAATGGTGAAAAGCATAAAAGATAAATCGGCGTTCACCTTGAGACCCCTGGAGTCTATGTTCTGGAGCTCTGTCTACCTCGGAAAGGACAAAGACGTCTGCGGCCCTTCCCAAGCAAGCCATTCGTCTTCAATCACGCCCAGTACAATTCACCCATACCGGGCAATTTTCTCTTTAATCCCGTGTCAATGGCGGATTATCCCTCTGATTGGGTGTAATCCACACTGAGGCTATTTATGGCTGGTCCGAAGCCCCTCTCCATTACTCTTGCTTACAGTTGCCTACTATAATTGTCCATAATAGATTTAGATGGTCACTAATAGAGCCAAGTATAAGCGGCCTTAGAAGAAAATGCTCATTTAAACGCTGGCTCAAAGAACTTACTTACTTATATACATATTTATGTACATACATACTTATATTTTCTTAAGTATAATAAAAAATAGGAATAAATACACTAAAATAATACTAATGTTATGTAATACTATTATTAATTCTGTGCTAATGTGAATGCTTTTCTCTAAACAAAAAACGGTTAGGTGTCCATATGTAAGTAAAAAAATGGATTTATTTTTCAAAATTTTTGAGCGTCAGATTTTGAATCGATGCTCTTTTTGAATTAGGTTGCCAACAATCCATGTGTAACATTTTAGATGGCAAATGCTGTAAACAACATTTTTAACACATTCACTCGGAAAGTGCTACTTACCACACTGATTTCACTTATGTAATGTCATTCATTACGCACATTTAAAAAGTTTTCTTTTTAAATAATAGTTTGGCTGTTGGGGGATTGATTTCTGAGTCATTCGCCATGCGCGTACCTGCAGTGATGACAAAACACTTCAGGCATGCGCATGGCGAATGTCTAAAGAAACAAAACTGTCTGTCTATTGCCAGATTTTATGTAATATTTTTTCCTCACAAATGTGTTGAAAAACGTTGTATGACACACGTGTACGTATTGTTAATTACAAGGCTCGGCTCCATAGACTCACGCGCGGGCTTCGCCCGCTTGTGAGTCATACCCGCGCTTATAATCAACTATTTACGACACTTGTATCATTAACTACTATTAAGAAAAAGAAATGATAAGATAGACTCGTAATACCAGAAAATAAGCGTGCGGTTTGTGGCAAAAGCAACAAACTGTCGTATGTTACTCCACTTTGCTTATGGAGCTCGTAATCCCAGGAGCGGTGTTTCTGATCGTGATTTGCACACTACTTTATCGTGTTTATTTGATGAATGTCAGTTCACAAATTAACTTTTTTTTTCTTCGTCAGCTCCACAAAACAGTGAAAAGAAAATATCTGTTTTCGAGCTGGCTGGAGCACAGCTGAAGATGCAACCGAACGCAGATAAAAGTCTGAATACTGCTTCACACAATAAATAAAAAATAAACACTAGCAAACCACCTCACATGGATGTTAAGACTTATTTTGAGTAAATTATTTTGTAAAAGTAAAAAAACACTTCAGCATCTTAGCATCTTTCAGGAACTTTTATGATCATTTTTTTATGCTTAAGCGCATATTTTACTACGTCCTATATAGCTAAATACATCTTATAAAAAGTTATAGTTAATCATGACAAACTTACTAAAATGAGTACATTATTAATCAAACTGATAAACAAAATATATGAACAAACCTCTCAATATCCAGAGTGAATTTATTAGACCTTGGAAAGTAACCCCTAGTAATCACCCTGACGAATTTATAGTCCGGCCCTGCCCGAGTTATATATTTCGCCCCGGCCCTGGCCAGCTCAGGTGCTCGGTCCAGTAATCTGTCATTACACCACTTAGCAAATTGAGTGGCGGAATTTTGAGGCTTTATACTGTCAAATGCCTCCTCGTACGTGAGGTTATTAATAATTTCGACCATATTTCATGAGGTAGCAGGCTTAACCTTTTTAAATATAATTTTAATTAAATCCATTGTGGAGACTTTTGAGTATTTATCTGCAAAATGATGCAGATGTTCTGAAGAAAGGTGATGTAAGGAGTACCCATAACCGGAGAGCATGCATGAGATGAGTGTTGACGAAGCAAAAGAGATTTGCAAGGGTCGTAGTAAGTGGAAATCCATAGTCCCTGCCAACTTTTACGCCTGTTTCCCATGAGGGTCATGGGAAACAGGCGTAAAAATATCTGCAAAACATACATGGTTTGGGCATGTAGAATGGATGAAGAGGTGTCGAACAACGCCGCACTGCTGGTACATATTCTGTGGCACTGCGCAGCGGGCGCGCTGAAATTAGAATCTTTTTGTTTAGTAAACAAGTTCTATATTTCTTCAAAAGTGCGCAACACGTCGCTTTGCTTCGGGTCTTGGTCGGAACAGACCCTAATAAAAAATATTTATAAGGCAAATATGTATGGAAGAGCAGGACGGCCTCGGCGAGCGTCTGCGACCAGATTGCAGACAAGATATAGTTTTAATAACCAAAACCCGATTATGGAAAGATTCTTGCTGAAAGTATATCCAGTGAATGCAAGCACAGTAGGTAGACACAGCTAGTAACGTATATAAATTAGGAAATTTCTCATAATGCCATGCCCGGGCGTTATGAAAAATGACAAGCTACTTTGGGCTAAGTACTTAACTAATTATAATTTGAACTTTCTTATTAAAATTAATCACATTGCCTAGATTTCTAGGCAATTGACTTGACTCCTCTTTTTGACTTCGTTAGAAGTTTCCGTTACCGGAGAGCTTGTATGGAAATGTATGGAAGAGATTGATGCGTTGAGATGAAGTAAAGAGTTCTGTTAGGGTCGCAGCAAGTAGAGGTCCACAATCTCTGCCTACCTTCAATAAGAAATTAAAATACAGTGAAAAAGCGAACCGTAAGTAGGTAAATGACGAATAAGATACATCTGCATTTGTTAGACACTATTTACATTTCCACATACTGGGGTTACGTATATACGGATATACGTAGTATGAAATAGGTATAGATTTTCTCTAGTGAGTATTTGAATCTTAAATCAAATATTTTTAAACTGGGTCAAAGAATAAGGCAATATACTAATAAAAAAATAGATGCCCAGAGCCTATAAATACGTATAATAATAAAAAATACACTAGACATACAACTACGTTACAAAGTTACATTTAACCTAGGATTGGGCGTAGTGGCCTTGTTCCTACTATTTTTAATAACAATATCATCCAAAGTCTTCTGTATTACAGGTCTAGGTATTCTGCTTCCCATGCTTCTCATAGGAGTTTCCAAAGGTTTCCTAGAAAATACTCTGACGCTGTCTTCAAATCTCACAATGTTATCTTTTAATATGACCCTTGTCGGTATTTTACTTGTTTTTGAAGGTTTGCGTTTATCCTTTGCTAAGTCCACACTAATAGTGGTATGTGGTTTCTCTATCTTAACTTCAAATAGTTTACCAGCGGTTAATTTAAAGCCGTAGTTCCTTGTACTTTTTTCAGCTTTCTTCTCTTTCATCTTTGTGGAATCTCTGCTTTTATCCTTTGCATTAGATTTTGATACATTTGGTTCAGGAAACTCTTTTGACGATTTGAGTATTGGGGTCAATGATCCACTATGGAACTTTATTCCAGATTTCGTTCCTTGTGTATCATTTTTGTTTATGAGGGATGTATTAATCAATGGTCTAGATGGATTCAAAGTTGCTGTGTGTTCTTGACATTTGCTACATACGGTCTTCATACTTTGTACACTCAACCCACTTGAATCATCGTCGGCTATCAAAGTGATTGTGGCACAAGTCCTTAATTTTTTCATTGCTGTGCTACTTTTATTTCCATCATCAAGGCAGCATTTGCAATTACAAATTAGATCACCACAAGAGTTAGAACAATTTTCATCATTTTCATTCATTAGCTGAATTAATTCTTGGGTGGACTTTTGTAAAATTTTTGCTTTATAGTCGAGATTGGTAATAATTGCCAGAGCGTCTTGAGATGCACTCATATAATTTGTGTTCTCGCCCGTTTTTTGTAAAACGAAGGCAGCATCATTGTTCATAATCGTCGCGTTTTCATTATATATGTGGGAAGTTATTTCAGTATCAGTACGATCTCCCAAACTGGTTTCATCAATATTCGATAACATTATTGCATTGTCATCCGATTTACTTAGTATACTTGAGTCAGCATTTAATTTATTTTGAACTATTAAGGCATCTTCAAGCTTATGTTCTACAATGATATCTTGCATCAAATTTTGTTGAATTCTAGCATCATTATCAGATTTATGTAGAGTTACAGTTTTGTCAAGAGCTTGATGCGTAATTGCATTAGCTTGAAATTGCACATTGGTAGGATAATCTCTAGATTTTTGTATGTTTGGCCTGTTTTCATGCCAATCACATATAGTTGTAGCACCTTGAATTTTTTGCACAGACATAGCGCTGTTATCAATTTTAGGCATATTTATTTCATTATAAGTATCTGGGTGGGTATGGTGGCAATGTTTATGGATGCTTCCCATACTATTTCTAGATTGTTGACAAATTAAGTCATTAGATTTTTGTGGTGTTAGAGTTTTATTGCTACATTTGAAAACATCGGATATTTCATCAGTATATCGTTGTGATTTAAAGTTTTTATTGGAAATACGCATTTTTCCAATATTGCCGTAAGATTCAATCTGAGGTAGCGCTTGATCCTTAGATGCTTGCCAAATATTTGTATTCTCAAAAGATTTATATATAACTTTTTCATTAGCTTTTTGTTCTTTAGGTTTTGAGGCTGTGTTTTCCCTCGAATATGTTGATCTAGATGGACGTCTAATATTTTCATAAACGCTTGAGTTAATATTGAATATATCCTGATCAATTGGCTTATTTATACTAGTACCGCTGACGTAAGTGTCCATCACTTTTGATCTTTCAAGATTTGATGATTTTATATCAAAAACGAGAGTAGAACGTTTTTTCAAAGAAGATCGCATTGGTTTTACCTTGCGCTCAGTTTCTACATTTTCAGATTCTGTTGAGTATTGTTTCGCATTTAAACTAGATTGATTTGACGTCCCTTTAGAAACCTTGGAAATTGCGCGAGATGTTTGAGATTCAAAGTTACTGCGACTTGGGCTTTGAAACTGTTTTTCTAGTATTTTTTTATATTTTTTCTTAAATTTCCTTACGCTCTCACATGTTGTTTCGTCACAGCTGGACAAAGAGCTATGAGTTTGACTATAAGAACTGCTCATATATTTATCATATTTATCTTTGTTAGGTTTAATAAAGACGAATGATTTGGAACTATCCTTATCCATCTTTTTTTTTCTTTTACTTCTGGTATATAACATGTAAATTATTGCTGGTATGCACCAAAGCACTTCTAAAAACAATATCACAGCTATGATCATAATCTTTTTAGAGCCGAAGTTAATGTGAATATATGGTTTATGTGTAAGGACTGGGGTTGAGACGTAATTTGGGACAGTGTTGCATAGTGGTTGATCATTTACTAATGTCAAAATTCCGCCCAAAGCATAAAACAAGTGTTCATCATCATTGAGATGTGCTATAACGTCATCGTTTAGCCAGGAACGAAATCTGTCATCAAAGTCGGCTTCAGAATTTGGACTTCTTGTTTTGAGACAATTCTTCGCAGCATGGTAGTAATTGAACAAGGCATCAGATGAGCTAGGTGAGTGCAGGCAGATCAAGGGATGGCCTTTTAGGGGGACGAACATAACAGGACTATTGTTATCAAAACTGATGGATGGCAACGGGATTGTGAATCCTGATGGAGTCTCTTCGTAAAAGGCTAGTTGGGCACAAGGCGTCCGCGTGGCTCTGATACTTTGCCGCGGTAGTGGTCCAACGATTCTCAACGGTTTTTTAAAACTGCCGTCGAAGCTTCTCCATCCAGATCCATCAGTTCTCAAATACACCTTAATATCATCGTAAAATTGGTACAATTTTTGTGCATCCTCTTGGGTTACGGTTCCACCATAGTAGCTGTACTTAGTGACTGGTAAAATGTAGGATTTCATGTAGCCTCCAATGGCATCAAAAAGAGCTGCTGTCATGATCTCTGTTGATAAAGGATCCGTTTCTGATCTTTTGACGGTATTAATAGCATCATTAAAATAATCTAGAATTGAATATGCGAAATTGTTGATTGAAGGGTCTATTAGGGATGGAGGAGGTAATACATACTGAAAGTATTTCCTAGCTCTAAGCAGGCCCACTTGAGGAAGTTTCCAAGCTTCTTTCTTCAGTTCTTTGGACGAGAACAATACGGTACCAACGTTGAATGTATCATCTTTGGCGAATATTTTATGTATGACAATTAGCAATATAGCGTACACTTTCATTACATTTGATCTGTAAAGCTATTTACAAAATAAAAGTATACAAAATACACACGACACAAAATGACATTTGGCAATGGCAGTACTGCTTTCATTGCTCTTTGAAGTTTATTTAGGTATTTGTTGTATGCCCAAAGAGATCGAAGAATACAATACAAACTTGTTTGACAATACCTAGAACTTAATTTTTTTAAGAAATATTAGACACTAGCCCCCGCGACCTCATTCGCATGGACTTTATGACTCCGGAAAATGCTCATCAGGTTGAACAACTTTTGCTAAGGTGTCAATTTTAGATTTCTTATAGTTTAGCTGGACCATAGTGGTTCTGCATCAGGTATTCCATTTTCCAAAATCAATTATACCCTATATGTAGCTCAGGATTAACAGCTATATAACAAAAAGTTTAATTCGAAATCGATCATTATTTCCGGAGATTAGCTTGTACAAACAGACAAAACAGACAGTATTTTTTTTATTTTTAAATTCTTACTCTACTACTATATCTCCATCGCCCCAAAATTTTTTTCGGAATTTAATTTAATTTTCTTAATTATAACAGGCTCATTTTTTACTGTTTTATTATATGTATAGATTCGAGAGATTTGCTTACGGTATATGGGTATTACATACAGTTTAATTGATATAACCATTTGTTTGAGGGGAGGGGTGTATCATGGGTGATGGGGTAATGTGGGGTTTTGCCTCAAACACCGTGTTTTCAGTTAAACCGAACCGAGCTGCAATAATTAATAGGCGTTATTTGTCACTCATGTTTAACGTTTAAAAGGGTTTATACACGCCGCGGCGGCAGCGATTTTTTCACTGCGGTGTCGCGCGCCTTGTGAACAAAAAGATGGAAAAATTTATACAATATGTAAAGAAAACCCTGTCCGATCTGTTAAGGTAATGTTTGGTAGTTTGTGTCGATTCTATTTATGGGTGTTTGCCATCATTGAAATCGCAAAAAAAATCTGCGGCTCCATACAAAATTAAATACCTACTGTTCCAAAATGTATATGAAGCTGCAGATTTTTTGTTGCGATGTCAGATATGGGAGAAACTGATAAATGGAACATACACAAGCTACCCAACATTACCTTAACGGATCGGACAGGGTTTTCTTTACATATCTTATACCTTTAAACGAGCAATTGTTGTATATTTATTTATATATTTCTGTGATCTCGAAAACGGTTCTAACGATTTCGCTGAAAATTGGTATATGGGGGTTTTCGGGGGTAAACAATCTATCTAGATTAGTCTTATTTTTGGGAAAACGCGTGTTTTCGAGTTTTCATGCGTTTTTCTTTCCACGCAGAATATGATATAACCGAGCAAAGCTCGGTCGTCCAGGTACTTGTATAGTTATATGACTATCCACATTTTCGACCATTCTCTCTATCAACTTTTACGATGTGAGCGGAAGAGAAGCAGCTGGTACACTAAGATTTTTCTTTTCTCCCAGACCAGAATGGAAATGATGATCAATGATTCATACTAGGGATGTATAGCACCTCGTTGACTAAGAACAAAGTTGATACCCGCCCTTAATTAAGGTCTCTTCGGGTCTGTAATTTGTCATCAGCCCCAATTGCCGGGACACGCGCGTGAGCAGTCACGCCATCACGGACTCGCGACGTTTAATGACGGGCCAATTGTTAACCGACTTTAAGAACGAGTGGTTCTCACTAATACATACACGAATATTATTCCTTCAAGAAGGAGATGGTTCGACTAATTGTGAATTCAATGCAGTTTAATAAAAGCACTTGGTTTGGTAGAACATTCGGTTTGGCGTTCCATCGTGTCAGTAGTTTGTTACAAAGGCTTCAAGTTTATTTGTGAGGCAAATTAATCAAACCCCTGATTTTCAATAACGCTATCTAGTGATGAGTAGCGGAACTACATATTCCAATTGATATACGTAACATTAACGCCCCATAACTTTTAAACGGCTTAACAGACTTTCATCAAACATAGCTAAGAAACCCCGCAAGGGACGTATAAAACACCGCATCTAAATCGATCCAGCTGTTGGACAGCTACGAAGACAGACAGACAGACTGACAGAAATAAGCTTGAAACTTATAACACCCGCCTCTTTATGAATTTGCGCAGCCCATTACGCTAAATGTAGCTTTTGGGTCCTACGGTCTTAGGGTCTGATTCCCCGATAATTGTAATCTAATCTTCACTCTAATAGTTTTAAAATCCAAATATACACAATCCGTAATGTTTTACCATAACTCATATTGACGAAACCCAAGCGCACCACAGTAAGTTAATTTTTGTGCACCCTAATTAGGGTGCTTACACACTGAAGTGCGCAATAAGTTACCGCGAAGGCCCGGTAGATTTATTGCCTTTTACCCAATCGCCTGCCTTATGATTAGTGTTAAGAAGATAGCAAACATGGATGTAGTGTGGCTGGATGTTCAAGTACAGTTTTTGAAGAAAATTAGGCACTTATTCAGTTCTGTTTCACAATTATTTTTTGTTGTGTTTTTACATGTTACAAATTATTATTTTAAGCCCAATATTTTATCGTTGCAAATTAAAAGTGCATTTAATTTGCAATTAAAAATAGTCCTTTACTAATAGTAAATTTGACGAGGTTACTCGTTTTTACACAGAGCGACCGCCGCGCCGCCGCCGTCTGACCTCTGCAACCCAAACGGTAGACCAGAACCAATCTTTGGATAGGTTTGAGCAAAAGCTAGATGGCGTTCGAGACTCACAGTTTATACGTGCCTTCCGAAAAATGGAATCATCTTTCTTTTTGGTTAATTAGGTGATTCAAGCCTACAATATCCTAAGCAGAACAACAATTTTTTATTTGACTTCCAAAAAAGAAGAGGTTATCAATTTGTTACGATCGTTTTTTATGTACTTATGTTCACCGATTATTACGTGCTTCGGAGGGCACGTTAAGCAGTTGGTCCCGGTCACTGTCTTTGACATTGGTCGTTACCTAAAACCATGTCAGAGGCCTTTAAGACGGTTTAAAAACTCTGACAATAGTGTTAGTCACTAATCCACACGATTAGAAGAAGACCGATTACTCGAAGATGAAGATGTTTAGATCGATTTCAAAACCTTTTTTTGTTTGAAATCTAATTGGCCCCGTAGAAATTTTATCAAAATCACATTTGTAGTTTAGGGGTGAAGTCGGTTTTTAGTTTAAAAAAAATCATCACAAAGTATATTTCCTAGTGGGATAAAGAAATAATCTCACTAAACCAATATTTCTTCCATGTCACATCCAGTATCCCCAGCTTCTAGCTCAACCTAGGCCCATGTAAAAAGCTCTCCAACTAATGGGGATGATCATTAATATTTTATGCTCAGATAACGGCTATTCGTTTATATTTATAAACGCGCCTCGGATTTAGCTTGCATTTATGCCTTTAACGGATCTGCCGGTGAGCACAGCACCTAAGCTATGTACTGACTGGCGAGAATTTATATGCGAGTACATATTGCTTATAAAATGAAATAGTAGTTTAAGTTTATGTATGATGTTGAAAAGCGCTGGATTTTTTTGCTGTATTATTATTTTATTTTTTGCCTAGAAATTTGACCTATTATTTGTTGTATGTCCATCAAGGGCAGGTCACAGTGGTACTTGTATAAATATTTTAAGATCTTTTTGTAACCTGTCTTTCCACAATAAAGATGATTTGATTTGATTTGATTTGCAGGCCGCTCTTGATCGGTCATTTTGGAAATCTTTGGGTAAGGCCTATGTCCAGCAGTGGACGTTGTGCGACTGAAATGATGATGATAAATAATGTATGATGTTGAATCGTCTTTTTAACCGACTTCTAAAAAGAGAAGGTTATCAATTCGTCGCGATCTTTTTTTAAGTATGTTCAGCAATTATTCAAAAACGCCTAGGTCGATTTGCAAAATTCTTTTTTGTTTGAAAGGGTATACTTTCGAGGTGGTCCCATTGAAATTTTATCTATTTTATTAAAATCGGTTGTGTAGTTTGGGGGTGAAGTCGGTTTTTAGTTTTGAAAAATTACTACACATCATGTTTACAATTGTCCGAACCTCGTCCTTTTTTGAAGTCGGTAAAAAAATACAAAATTACTGGTTTAGTCTCACTAAGAGAATTTTTTATTGTTCCCACATAAAGTATTTGCATAGGTAACAGTCACTAGATACAAAACGTAACGGAAAATCATTACAATCATTTTTCAGATTAAATTCATCAATAAAACAAATTTCGAAAAATAATAAATTTTTCACTTTCCATATTTACAGATCCATTGCATTTCCTATTGTTTATGGTGCAATAAGGGTATTTGCATTTGATACAGACAGAATTATATTAAAAAAACAGGGCACAAGATACGTTTAGCGTGATGGTGGGCGTGAATGTGGAAAAATGGAATTAAAATAGTGATGGATTGCTAGCCGCATCGCCAAATAACATGATTTAGATTCTCGTCCATTCCCTCGATCGACTTTTACGATAACAGCTGGTACATTTACGCTTTTTTCTTCATTCCTCACCAGCATTGACGGACTTGAAGATGTAAAGATGCAGGTGAAAATATCGATTCCCAATCATGCATGCACCGCTTTAGGAATCTTTCGATATCAAATTGCCTCGTTCGGAATAAAGGATTTCGGTATTCAACTAAATATCTACCATTTATTACCACGTATAACCATACGCTTAACTATTTGCCTTTCCTTCGCGTAATCCCATTGTTATTTCAGTTTATGCGTAGGCTTTCACATATAAATGTTACGATAATATATAATACATATATATGTAGGTATTATTAATATTAACTCTTATTATGACTACATATTAATTATTTTTTAATCAAATTCCAAAAATCGAGGATGTTATAAATTTGTCGCAATTTTCGTGTATGTTCACCGATTATTTGAAGATGCTTGGACCGATTTGGAAATCCTTTTTTGTTTCAATAGGCATACTTGTCAGGTGGTCTCATAGAAATTTTATCAAAATCGGTTGTGAGGTTCCTTAAGCCGGGTTTTAGTTTTGAAAAAATATTAAAAATCTTTTGATCTATATGGGTAACGATTTGAATTGACTTTATTTTGGTTGAACAGGTCTATGTGACTGCGTAAGTGCCATAATTATACAAAAAAAACATTATTCAATTTATTCTATATCTCCAAAGTTCTTTGTCATGTTTTCAACAAATTAATACTAACTACTACAAATTAAGATCGACTAGATAGTATCAGAACTTTAGATCTAAAGGCTTTTAAGAGTCATTAAAATCAGTACACACTGGCGAAAATATCGCTGTGTGTCCGGCCGCCCAGCCTCCTTACAGACACAAGGTACTACGTAGGATGAGTAAACTTGATGACATGAGTGACTTATTACAAAAAAAAGTAAAAAAGACCAATGACATATGACATATGTCATTTGACAATTTTGACATGACGAATGACGAAACAGCAGAACAGAGACAAATACCTCTTTGGTCAAAGAGGATAATAATCACTAACTAATTTTCTTTTTGTTACGAAAAAATCTTTTTTAGACTGTTCAATCGGGTAAAATGTTTTGGATCTGAGATCAATACGCGAGGGCCGATCTCGTTCATCAAGGGAGAACTACAAACAAAAACCACACTTAAAAAGAAGTGATAAGTACAAACCCACGTGGGACCGTTATGATTGACAGCTAATAAGGCGAGATTTCCCGCGGGGGCGCGCAATTTGTCCCCTCTGCATCGATCCATTGACAGATATCGAAATAGTGACAGTCCTGCTGACATTCCGCACTGATTATCATCGGATTTTGGAATCGAAAAGTTACTAAATGAAGTATTCCAGTAGAGAATAACCCACCGGATTAACGATGTTGCAATAAACTCCAGCCTGTACGTTCTTACTCAGCTCTTTTCTCCATCATTTCATTATCTTCAAATTTCAAATTTAATTTCTAAATTCATTTTTTTTATTTCTTTACACATTCCATTCTCTTCATTCTGAATTATTCCTCTACTACCTCTCATAGTGATAACCTGATAACTACAGGTGATAACAACTAATAATATAATAATTGTTTAATTGTATAATTTTATTTTTTACTCTGTTATAATGATAACAAACAACTAACCCTTGTAGTTTCTCTTCTCTTTTTTGTCGAGGTTTAAAAATAGGAATCCCCATATTAATTTCCAGCCCGTTTTCATTTCCTTAAGGGACGATTTCTGGGATAAAGACTATTTCATGTCATTTTCACGGTCTAAACCATATCCATACCAATTTTCAACCAAATCGAATTAGTGGTTCAAGCATAAAGAAACAGACAGGTTACAAGTATGGAAGTATGAATAGAAAGCTCTGGCAGATTAAGGATGGTGCGCCCTTGGTTTAGTAGGTGATAGCTAACAAATGGCAAAAAATATGTCAAGTTCTTGCATGCTTCGGAAGGCACGTAAAGGTGTTGATTCCAGCTGTTATCTCTAATGGCATTCGACAAGCTATGTCTTCAGACATCTTGAATAATCTGATCTGTGTGTGAAGTGAACTTACCCACCCACCACGTACATACAAAAATCAACCAGAGATGACAACACTGTTTGACACTCCGTAGTGTTGAGATATGGTTGGAATATTACGTTGCAGATACGATTAAGCGAGCAGCCAAGTTAATTTTAGGGTTCCGTACAAAAAATTAAAAACGCAAAACTTATAGCATGTCTCGTGCGTCTGTTTATACATCCGTCTGTCACAGCCGATTTGCTTCGAATCTACTGGATCAGGTTAGGTGAAATTTGGTAGGATAGTGTAAACTTATGAGCCAAACACAGATGTGCAAAGTAAATATTTTTTTAAAATGGGTAATTTTCGGGGGACAAGTTAAGAAATAAAATAAGGAGTGCAAACCTTGCTTTTTCATGTATCAAATGAAAGGGCTCGTTGTCAGAGGACCTCAAATATATTTTCGTTATTATTTAAAAATACATAGTTGACTAAAACACCACTAGGTAGCGCTAGTACTTGTTAACTCGCGTCTAACTGTGAGGATTTCAAGTATGATTGACTTTGGCATTGTACGGACCCCTCCACGCGAGTTCAACTCGCACTTGGCCGGTTATGTCACAGTATAAAAATGTCATCAACGGATTTAAAATAAAATTTATTTTCCGAAAATACGGAAATTCAAAAAAAGAATTCCATTTGTGGCTCGTCGCTGGCCGCACAAAAGACGAAAGGTGCGCGCAGATAGCGGCGAGATTTCCGCGCGGATTGCGCGGTGGAAATTGACTCGCCGCGCAATTTCCGAACCCGACCGAGTCGGAGCTGTCAAGTGTGAACATGCCTTATGTGAAGGAAAAAAATACTAAAGAAATAAGGTTTTGTTTGGCTACGACAACGTGGAAGGGATACCTGTATTAAATTAAACCACGGGCTATACTAGATTACTATAGCATAATAAAATTAAAAAAACAATAAAAAAATTGACATAGGTATGTCCCTTCCAAGTCGTGTAAGGTCTATGTGTATCTAGGTCATCACTATGTATCTAACGAAATATTTTTAATTTACTTAAATATACTCGTACAGCAAGTCCAGATTATCATCATCATCATCATTTCAGCCGCATAACGTCCACTGCTGGACATAGGCTTCTCCCAAAGATTTCCAAAAAGGAAAAGTTCCAGAAGAAGTCCAGATTAATTGTTTTTTTCATTCTGTTGAAGAAAAAAGATAATTTATTTTCCAAACGTGTGCTAGAAGATATCACATTCTGTTTTGTCCAATCATGTTAACTTACCATCACATTTAGTCAGAAAGGCTATCATCTTAAAAAGTGCATCATCACGCTTGCAGAACAATGCTAGTTTGTTTCCAGTCTTCAGTTCTTCGAGCTTGGTGACGCCAATCCTCTTTATATAACACTGTCAATTTGCCTAAATATTGTTTTGCTTTACATAGAATATTAATAAACCAATATACAATGTCCTTTTTAATTAAGTACAAATATTTTAAAGGGTGTTTCAGTTCATCATTTTGAACAACTTTTCCCAATAAATGTATATCGAAATACGAAAAAAAATTTTTAGCTTTTCATACAAACCGAATTAGTCACGTGATATCAGTACTATGGAAAATGTAAATATTTTTTTCGTATTTCGATATACATTTATTAGGAAAAGTTGTTCAAAATGATGGACTGAACCACCCCTTAAAATATTTGTACTTAATTAAAAAGGACATTGTATAGGGACAAATCACAACGATTCAGCTAGCCCCAAAGTACGTTCGAAACTTGGGTCAGCTGACCGGTCAAATTATACTGCCAACAATTTTTTTCGTTCTTTGCTATTATATAGTAAGTAGGCACGATCTTTACGGAGAATTGTTAGCACTATAAACTGAAATTATCATTAAAATTGATTTTATTTAGACCTTACATAATACAATAAACATTTTAAAAGAAAAGTAAAATTATGCCCCGATTGAGATAAAATGTATAGAAAAAAAAACGACGGGTTGCACTCTGGGAGTGCCGGCAGAAGTGAAAACTTGAATATTAACGTTGTGCATTTTTGATATTTTGGAATGGTTAGGGAATAATTTTGCACGAATTGCTTTATTATCAGTATAAAATATTTCAAATCTTTTCTGAACCACAGTCTGTCACAAATGTCACAAGCATGACCAAAATCATTTTCAAATACACAGCAGTATATGGCCACTACACAGACGGTCGAGCCATCAGCTGTCACCATCCATGGATGCGCGTAGCACGCTGTAACATAAACACACACGAACATTCGCGCAAGCACCCTGCGCCGTCTTACGATTTTTCGATCAGGCCACGTGTCCTGACGCGAGTTTAAAAATTTTTACCCATTCCAAAAAAAGTGCACAACGCCGCTAAAGATGTTTTCACTTCAAAAACACATATTCGACACGAGACTTCAGCGTTCATCACGTAGACCAAGCTAAATTAAAATATTTTAATCACAAATAAAATTCACAATCATGAGTTTATAAATGATTTTGCTGATGTGTTACGTATCGCAAAGAAACCAACTAACGAAACAATTAACTCAAAACGTATCAAAAGGTCAGGCATCTTTGGCAGGTGGTTTTAAAGGTAAACCCCATTAGGGTTCGGAGCACCGCGAATGCATAGTTTATGGCCCGAAATGCCACTCCAAATGGAATAACAAATCAGGAAGGCCTCATCAGGACCGAAATAGTGCCCCATGGACTGAGCCATTCGATTTGAGCCTATTGATAGATATGTTCGTTGTGAAAGGGCGATCTATCTAACTTTGTCTAGAAGGCAATGTTTTTTACGATTCGTCATAGCTCAATGATTCTAATATTATAGAACTAGCTCATTAATTTGATGATTCTCATATATATGGTTAAAGAAATTTATTCTCATAAAAGAATCTACAAATTCACTTACAATGAGAACTTTAAATTTTACATTTAGTGGACGCGTACAAAAGGTCCGTAGGTAAACAATAACAAATAATATTTAAATACTTAGTAAATATAATAGAACTATACTTCGTTAAATATAAAACTCTTAATCTACTTGGTATTTACATCAACAAAATGAACACCTTTACACTATAGCAAAAGACCCTTACACCCGCGCAACAAAGCTGCTACACTTTCCAAACAGAGAAGGGTTATGGAATTCCCTCCAATATTCAATACAATACAAATTAAAAATTAACTTTATAGCACAGTGATAAACAAAAAAAAAATACAACGACAACAAGAAACAATATAGGCACAAAGGCGGACTTATCGCTAAAAATGCAATCTCTTCCAGCCAATCTTTGGGTGGAGGAAAAAAATAATTTGAAACTATGTGGGCGTAATATATGACTTTTATCCGTGCGTCAACTCGTGAACGGGTGCTGCCGGGAGGGACTGGTCAGCTCGGTTTCGCTTTTTTGATTAGAATTTCTAAATACGTAATGTATGCTTGTTAACTCGTTCGTAAGCATTGCATGTTATAATGTATCAACATTGTATTATATTGTAAGTAATTATTAATTAAAAATGATTATAATAATATGACAAAGCCCTTCTGGCAAGACGCTAATACTGTTAAAATGAGTTTCCTTCGGCGTTTCTTCTCGCGAAACGCTGCCGCTGATATCTGTAGCTTATCTTTAAATAATGAATTAAATTTAAATACACTAAACATAATGTAAATTATATACTTATTACTTATATACGTGTGCAGTGCCTGTAAAGGTTTAATTACTGAATAAACATATCAATATTTTAATTTGTTTTATTGAGACTACACACAAATCAAGTTACTCATGGCCGGCCAGGTGGATGTCAATCAGTTCGCAATTTAGTTTGTAATAAAAAAATAAATAAAAGATTTGACCGCTGGCGCGTGCCACTGCCGTAATAGTTGTTTATGGTCTGTTGATTCATTATAATACCAATACCCATCGATTAAATATCTTACCCCTGTGGCCTAGTGGTCAGCTGCCTCCGTGGTGTAGTGGTTAGAGCGTTCGGCTCATACCCGGAGGTCGCGGGTTCGATTCCCGGCGGGGGCAACGACTTTGTGTTGTTGTCCTGGTTTGGTTAAGACATTGCAGGCTGATCACCTGATTGTCTGATAAGTAAGATGATCCGTGCTTCGGAGGGCACGTTAAGCTGTCAGTCCCGGTCACTGTCTTTGACATTGGTCGTTACCTAAAACCATGTCAGAGGCCTTTAAGGCGGTTTGAAAACTCTGATACTAGTGTTAGTCACTAACACACTCGATAAGAAGAAGAAGTGGTCATCATGCCAGGCTGTCACACTGGAGGTTCCGGGTTCGATCCCCGGTCAGGTCAAGATGGAAAATGATCTTTTTCAGATTTACCTGGGTCTTGGATGTTTATCTATCTTTGTATTTGAGTTACGTCCTTTTATTACTGACTGACTGAGTTCCATCGACCTTCCGTCTTCGTGATCAGAGCTTATACATCGTCTACCATAAAGAGTTCGTCAAGAAAATCAAACGAGTTTTATTCAATGAGGTTATGTTGTTTTATTATCTACTGAGTTCTGTCGAATGTTTTTCTGCTCCATTATCAGAACAGCTCATCGATCCGACTTTCACAAGTTCGCAAAATTTCAGCATAAATGGTTGAAAATCGAGTTGCAATAATTGGTCTAAACATACAAGATACATTGCAAGTGAGATAATAGCTTGTAAAAAATAAATCGAATATTAAGAAAAAAAAAGAACGCGGCTTTGGAGGTACTGGGATTTGAACCCAGGACTTTCAGCATGCGAAGCAGACACTCTACCACTGAGTTATACCCCCGGTAAGCAGGCACTCCAAATTATACATCACATTAGGAAGCCGTGACGTCAGTACGTTATTTCTGTAATTATTCTACCCGACTTCAGAAAATGTGTTTATGTATTTGAATGGTATGCTTGAAAGCTTTAAAAAAGTTCGTTCCATATTAAAATATACCTTTTATCTACCCATTATATATAAATTATAAATTAAAAAAATAGTTTATAGCTAATATCATTTTTCGACTCCGTTCCCAAAGGGTCAAAACGGGATCCTGTTACTAAGACTTCGCTGTCCGCCTATCTGTCCGTCCGTCTGTCTGTCACCAGGCAGTATCTTATAAACCCTGATAGCTAGACTGTTTGAAATTTTCACAGATAATGTATTACTGTAGCCGCTGTAATGACAAATACTAAAACAGAAAAAAAAAGTGGGGCTCCCATACCACAAACGTGATTTTTTATAGTTAATAGTACGAAACTCTTCGTGCGCGAGTCCGACTCGCACTTGGCCGGCTATTTTAAATGTTAAGTGACCAAACAGGTGTTGTTGTTATTATATACTTCATAAAACGTATTACGGAAATAAAAGTATAAATTAAAAATAGTGCACATATCAATCAGGTCAATAAAAAAGCTATAAACGATGGTGACAATATCTTTTGTTTTCCCGGGCGGACTTTTCATCGCAGTGTCAATGTAATCCCCCAGATGGCGCTGAACCGCCACATAATGGGGTTTTATTAAAAACAGATTTGCTGCGATATCAGTGGCAATGTTTTCCCAGTAGTTCAGTTTTAATTAATTGGTGAAAATATTAATCTGCGCGTGTTTGAAACTATTGACTGTCTGTATAAATGTACTCGATGGCTTGATGGAGGGTATTTTAATATTAATTACACTGGATTATTAAATGGAGCGAAAATGTTATACATTTAATATAGGCGGGTCTGCAGTAAAAATAGTTTCAAGTGTGGGGAATGTGTATTGTGTATAGGTTGCACATTGCGTTTGTTTTTATGAGTGGTAGATAGACACAAAAATTATTTTTTTCAATAACCTATTTCTTCAAATGGTTAGATTTAGTCATATAGAGAAGTGGACTAAAAAATGATTTGGCTTTTTAAATAAATTATTAAAAAGCATGGTGCACGTATTTTTTCTCCCTAATTAGCAAATAATGACGAAGATACATCATTTGAATTTAGCGTGACATCACAATCAGCTACGATGTTTAAACAAAGGTGACTTGACGTAATTAACCCTTACTCGGATGGGTCATTTATATTTGGATAATCTCGTTGACGGAATAGAAACAATAATATTTTTTTTACCCAGTCCATATCCCTATTCTGCGAACATAATTTGTATAATGCAAGTACTTACATTTTAGAGCAATATTGTTTGGAGCATCTTGAGGGCCGCTCAGTTATAGACATACTATCACGTTCTAATTCCTAACGGGGTAGACAGAGTCTGGGGCCGTGAGACCAAAAGGCCATGTTTAGCGTGATGGTGGGCGTGAATATGGAAAAAGTAAATCAAAATAGTGATGGATTGCTTGCCGAATCGTCTATTAACTTGATTAAGATCGATGCTCATTATATTTATAAGACACATCTATTAAACATTTATTAAAACATTTGTGATAGATATAAAAATTCTTAAAGATTATTTGCTTGTTTAGGTATTTAAGTAAAATGTTCAATACGTGATACAGATACTAGAGTCAAATATCTTTATTAAACCTGCCAAAACAAAAAAAGAACAGAAAATAAAAATAAAAAAGATCTAATCGACGCATTTAATACCCCAAAACGAATAATAAATGACAAAAATACCGCTGTAACGATATCGTCGACATAATAAGCACTTCCTTGCTTTGCGCGGCGGTGCGTAAAAATCACATAAAAATCATTACTGCCTCTTTTGTTTGCTCCCCTTTCCAACCCTTGCAGACGCCACTGTGTAATTATGCGATGTCCCGCCGGTGGCCGCAATGTGGTCACTGTATTTGCGGAAAAATGTGGAATTTAAAATGAACATGTAATTGTACATTAGTTTAATAATAAGGTAATTAGTTTAATAATAAGGTAAATAAATATTTTATATCAGCTGGTGCCCGCGACTTCGTCTCCGCAGGATTATCACACAATATCTTTATAAATTGTAGCCTATATGTTATTTTGATGTACAAAGCTATATTATTGTAAAGTTTCATTGAAATCCATTAATTAGTTTTTACGTGAAAGAGTAATCCATCCATCCATCCATACTAACAAACTTTCGCGTTTATAATATTAGTAGGAAACAAAAAAACGTTAATTATCTTTAATTTATTCAGAGAGGCCTATGCTTAGCAGTGGGCATAAAAAGGGCTGGGATGATGATGATGATGATGTAAAACGAAAAAACACATATACACACACACACATGTTATGTCTTTATCTATAACGGTGCTGACAGAGCTGATGACTGGGATGGCCGAGAAGATGGAATTAAAAGAAAGAAATAAAATAGTGATGGATAAAACAAAAATCCTCATGTCGGTAAAACTTAAAAAAAATATTGGCTACATGTATACGTCTACCAAATTTTACAAAGAACCGAGTTATCGTTGAATAAACATAGAAACATACACTAGAAACGACGAATTTTTAAACTAGACTCTTAAGAAATTGGCTTGGTTCGCTGACTAGTTCAAAAAATGCAAAAATAATCAAGTACCCAAAAACAATTTGTGTGGTATTTTCTGCATTTCATATGCCTTTTATCAGGCATGTTAATCGAATAAAATTATCTGTCCGAATTAGCAGCGCTTAATCTGTGCAAATGAAAAAATCGCACTCCTCGAGTGCGGACAAAAGTGAGAACTGGAGTCGGTAACAGTGTCGCGAGTTCAATATTTTTTCCCATCTCAAAAATGCATGGGGTAACGCCCCTAAAGAAGTTTTTACTTTAATAATATATTTAAAAGGTAAATCATAAAAAAATCAAAACTAGAAAAGAACTTCCTGACCGTGTATGTAAAAATAACACAGCGATGCCCGTGTGCAGGCACCAGTAACGCTCGCTTCTTCCAGTTTCGATTATAACCCGGCTCATGTATAGAGGAATCTGATTAGATTACTATAAACTTCAGAACTTGTAGCCCAAACTCGCAAACTCCTTATTTTGGCAACCTTGTGACCAATTGAGCATATGTTTGTTTTAAAAATTCTTTTGACTACATGACTATACCAAACATGGGGCTCCGACAAAACATACTCGAGGTATCATGGAATAAACATACTAACATAGATACAAACGCCGTTGATCAAGTGGGTTTTGCGAACTTTCGTCACTCATTCAACTACGAGTACTTACGTTCTTGTTGATTCTAATTAGATTGTTTTCTAAACTTTACATGGTCATGCTTTTAGAAAAAAAAATTACCTTAGCTTGAAGACTGAGGTCTAATGTTGAGAGTTGAGATCTACGATTAAATGTACGGTGAAACTCGAGATATTTTATGAAAATTAAGTATATGTCTTCTTATATGCTTATATTTAAGAGCTGGGCTCTTGACAAGTATATGTATAGGTTTTATATTGATTTGTAACTTATGTTTATTTTGTTAATTATTTTTTATTACGATATTTTTATACAGTATGTTAAAAACCAAAAATCGCAGAAAAAGACTGTAGCTTCATAAATTTTGAAACGATAGGTACTTATTTAATTTTGTTTGTTTTTTTTTTAACATAACAACATAAAATGTTTATATTTTTCAGATACAATATTCAGATACAACCAGCCATGAAACATTTATCTTATGTACTTAATTAATTCATATACATATTTATTAAATACAATAAAAAAATCTGAACCCAGCCAGTGACGTTATTTTTATAACTGTTGTTGATGTATTTTCTAAAAGAAGTAAGTAGAAAAACTATGTTGTATACACGCTGACTTTTCATTGGTTTTGGAAAACAAAATGTCGTATAGTAAATAAATTCCTCTACCCATATACGTAATCCAAATTTCTGTATGTCATAAGATAAAAAAGTTTCGTAAATGATTTTCGATCGAGACCACGTAGTTATGTCGGCCAAAACAGCTGCGTGGATGTCGATGTCCTCCGCCGGCCGGCGGGCGGTGTATAGCGACGGTACTACTAATTTATCTCACAATTTTGCTTTCGAGTTTTAGTCAACAATTTTTGTTTCTGAATTTTTATTTTGACTAGCTAATTAGGTCTTACTAACGATGCCTATGAAGTAGCCTTCGGCTTCAGAACCAATATAAAGTCACCGTGTATAACATTATAATTATACGTCTTGTAAACTATTTTGGTATTTTTTCAGATTACTTTGCCTTGCAATGGAACGGTACAGTATACTACTCATCACAATAGTCAAAAAATACCTCTATTTGTGAACCGTGCAACCGAGTGCAATTCTGAGGACCACAGGATCCACACGCCCGATCGGATCGTGCACCGCAAGTAGAAGAGTTGCGACATATACGATACGCCACAAGTGCGAGCGAGAGGGAAGACGTCTCGAGATGACCAACGGCAGTTAGGGGTCAGGGGTGAACGCTCTCGGGTGAGATGTTAAGGTACAGGTTCCGATTCGAAGCCGCGGTACCGCCATAGGCCAACATATTTTGGTTCCCATTGAAAGTAAACAAAGACGTGGAGACAAGAAGAAATAGACCATTACCAACTGGAACGTCGTAGAAGGCGATAAATCAAGATCTGAAAAAAAGGTTTACTTAGGTAAACATCAGTGAGGCGTCTCACTCGTCTGGCCAGCGTGTGGTCAGAGCAGCCAGAGGATTTGGCCTTATACAACTTGGAAGGTACCTACTCGTAATAAATAGAACCACGGGCTATACAATGTCCTTTTTTATTAAGTACAAATATTGTAAGGGGTGAATCAGACCATCATTTTGAACAACTTTTCCCAATAAATGTTTATCGAAAGAGGAAAAAAAATTTTTGGGTTTTCATAGAAATCGAAGTAGTCTCGTGATATCATTACTATGGAAAATAAAAATTATTTTTTCGTATTTCGATAAAAGTTTACTGGGAAAAGTTGTTCAAAATTATGGACTGAATCACCCCTTAAAATATTTGTACTTAATAAAAAAGGACATTGTATATACTAGATTACTACAGTATTATGAAATTAAAACAAGTAAAAAAAAAAACGGCATTTCCATACAAACGTGTGCACCCGGACAATTTGTAGGTATAGGAATGTTTAATTTTTTGTGGTTGTTTGACTGTTATTTCATTATTATTATACATAAACGATCTAGTATTGACCGTGGTTCACTTATGTCCCTTCCACGTTGTATATTTATTTATTTAGGCCTCCCATATGATAGGCCAAATTAGCTGCTTTGGCTACATACGGCTCTGTTAGTACAGAGAGGGTCGTCCTAGTAGTCGCAACTACAAAAATACCTGATGAAAATATCAATTTTCCGACGTGACTGTCGGTTTTTCGACCGAGAACTTGCCAGCTTTTGCATAGGCTGATTTACTCTTCCTATATCTCTTCCCTAACTTGGCTTTTACGATGCCTACAGAAAAAAGCAGCAGGTAAAATCTACGGTCTTTCTTTTCTTCCAGCATGGAAGATTGTATCTTATAAATAAGTAAATAAATAAACATAGGGACCAATTACTCAGATTGAGCTAGCCCCAAAGTAAGTTTGATACTTGGGTTATGGTTATGGGATACTAACTCAACGATATTACGATACTATATTTTATAACAAATACATACATTGTTCCAAGACCCAGGACAATTTGAAAATGTCATTTTCATATTGCTCAAACCGGTGATCGAACCAGGAACCTCGGGGTGGCGGACTAGCATGGTGAAAACTACGCCACGGAGGTAGTCATCATCATATCATTTCTTATTAGATTTTTTGTTTTCTCCTCAATACGACACCTAAAATGCAATTTCGGGCGCATTAACAAGGTCGTCCAAGCGTGAAATTTGCTGTAACCACGGCATTAGGTTTACGAGCCATGATTTATTGGTGTCGCGGTCGCGGGTTCGATTCCCGGCTGCTTTTATAGGCTCCTTGAGATCGAATGACTGATGGAAAACGTTTCTTACAAGATTGTTAATTGATTCGGGTTCTACTTGGAGATTTTATAACTTGTAATCTTAAAAGGTTTTGAAATCGTTGCTTTTCTCATAAGTCGCTTTATTATTGGAACTAAAGGGTTCTAGTACTTATTCACCTTAGCATGTTTCCGGCTGCCTCCTCAGCTTTGCAGCTTCAAAGCGCTTTCCGGCTATTTCTTCATTACCATCCTCCTGTGTTACCGGTGGCATCCTCAGCGGTAAAGCCTTCTGAGCCCGGGGTCCGCTACCTAACCTAGGTGATTTGACGAGGTTACTGGTTTTTACACAGCGACTGCCGTCTGACCTCCGCAATCAGATAAGTACACCAAAACCAATCCTTAGATAGATTGATGATCAAACTCTATCTATGTTAATATGAAAAAATATGAAATGATAAATTTAATTAGTTAAGCTGTCCCAGATTATTTGAAAATGTTTGGAGAAGTATCAAAAATTGCAAGTTGTTATTTATGGGGCTAGATCTTGAATCGCGGTCCAGGCTCAAAGAAAAACTGTAAAAGGTTCTTTTATTGTATTGAATAAGTGAAAGTTTAGCAACTAGAAAATTTTATAAATACTTGTTTTTCTTCAAACAAGACCTTTGGGATTTGTGACTTTTGGTAGTGTATAGAGAATTTGAACCCTAGGCTCTGCCTCTGTCAGAAACTATACATATTCCAAGACAAGATCGCCGACCATTTCACTCAGTTGAAGAAAATAACTCTGAGAATACTGAATCTTTGTGAACCCTTCACGAGATGAGACATTTGATTTACGTAACTAAATTAAGATACCTCAGGATTCCAGAAAATGTTATTGTCGAATTTACAAAGCGGAAGAGTTTTATCAGCCAAATGTAAATCGAGTCTCCCCCTTTCAGGCGAAATTGTCGACCCCATTGTTTATTTTCTTAGTAGATTAGGCCGCTACAAAAGATCCAGAGGGCCATTTGTATAGAAAATGATATACTACTCATCCGTGCGTAAGAGCACGTATGCAATTTACCATAACTTTGGAAACACGGGAAATATCGCAAAGAAACTAAAAATATTCCTTATTTTTACCGAAATAAAGAAGAAAATTCCTTGAAAATTATGTTATGATGGAAATTCTGAGTTGGTAAATAGAAAACGAAGCCACAAACGACGAAAAGAGAATAAAATATCGCAGAAAAGTGGACCCGGGGCGCAATAAAATATCAATTTTTCACCCCCGCATAGTTTTACGAATGTCAGTCGTATGCGTGATTCAAGGGGCTGTTTTAGCGTTTTTTAAGTTATACGACTGCTTATTTTGTCTGTAACTTTTTATTTTAAATTTAAATGGAACTGTACCAGCTAATATAGATATTTTGAAATTTTCTTTATATTCATTCATACAATGATTTTTTTGGCAGTAACCCGTCAAGTTCCAATTGCTTTTGCTAAAAATTTGACCAATGCATATAGCCGTACTATTCTTTACCATCTGGGTAATTTTAATTCCTTGTTACCTAGTAAATAGACCTAGAAGTCTTTTTTTCACCTAGAAGACATGCTTACTACATAGATATATTTTTTGTATGGATACATATTTTGAGAAGTTGGTTGGGATTTTTAATACTAGCCGTTTATACCTACTTCATCACAAGATACAAACAAGAGTAATTTACCATGAGCCATATGAGCCAAAAAATTATAAGAAGAAGTAAGCTAAACATCAAATAAAATGCAAATATAGCCCTGTGTCAGAGTAAAAGCAAATTAGGAGAATAAATCAAAAGTAATCTTGGAAATGGAATAACACTTTAAAATCTGGATCATAAAATAAGACCACATGCAGTTCCGTATTCATCCATCGAGAGGTTTTAAGGAGCACTTTTCGTCCCCCGGACTATCAGCTAATGTATACGCAATTATTCAACCTCTTTTGTAGTCTGTGGTTCTGTCCATCTGTCTCTATTTTTAGGGGTTTTAAGTATAGGTCTAGGAGTATCGTAAAAATGTGATAAACTGATAGAAGACCTATTAAGATGACGGTTGATGTTATTTTTAAGATTTATGATGAAAATTCTTAATTGTTTTTTTTTTAATTGTCCTGTTTTTGTTGCCAACTCACAAAACTCTTTTTTTTTGCTCGAGTTAATAATATAATGAAAAAAAAAATCTATTGAATTATCTAGTCGATAAATCGAAAAAAAACATACAAGGCAAGCTTAATAGTGTTATCGAAATATGCTTATTTCATAATAATATGAGAATAAGTAATTCTTGAGATATGTATGTTCAAAGTGGTACCATCAGAAAAACACTACCTGGTTAATCAATCAAAATGTCTTCTTATACGTTGCAGACGATGAAAAAACCCGGCATTTCTAGCTTTTTATGAATAAGGCCATGAGTTAAATTATGTCCATCACAATCAGTTTATTTGGTCTCTACAGTAGGACAGGCCGCTTAGAAATCATTGTTACCTATTGAACGAGCGAGTAAAGCGAGCGAATTTCTTCGAATCTACTTGAATGATTCGGCGGGCGTTTGTATGTAGGTTTGTTCGACAATAACTCATGTAGTTTTGATCGGAGCATCATGAAATTTGTAAATGTGGGCAATTGAATTACTGAGTTCAATTCAAACATGAACCAAATCGGTCAAAGGGGTTGCCGAGATATGGGGTCCGCGAGTTCACAGCTTGGGTCGGACTACGAATTTTATTATAGTTTTAAAGACTTTATAATGTTTCTACTACGTTGATCCGGAGAAAGGTAAAAACTTATGTACCTACCAGCTCCTACTCTTCCTGCACAGATATTAAAGCCGATCGTAGGGCGGGAGAGAATTTTGAGCTAGTCCCAGTAGTCCTACCAAGTTCTTACTACCAGTAGGACTGATGGGAATTTATGTCCCAAAATTCCATACTAGTAGTATTACTGGGAATTGAAGTCCTAGTTGTCCTACTGGTATGTCTATTAGGACAAAATTCCCATCAGTCCTACCACCTTCTTTTAGATAATCATGGCGATAGATGATGTGACTAGCAACCCTTTGCATAGTATTGATCCCCTTTTCTACCTACACGATACGCCCACATCTCGCTGGGCCTAGGCTCTGTGGGGGATAAGGGTTTATATTTTATATGTGTACTCATGTTTATTAACAATAAACTAGCACTAAGGCTTAGTAGAATTAAAAAAGTTTATTGCCAATCAAGCAGTCACTGTTGCACAAAAAATAGCCAAGTGTGTAAAAAACACGTTTGTTGTATGGGATATTATTGCCCCACTCACATACTAATTTTATTATATTTTTAGTATTTGTCGTTATAGCGGCAACAGAAATACCTACATACAATTTAGTATCTGTAAATTTTTTAAATGTCTAGCTATCACGGTTAATGACATACAGCCTGGTGACAGACAGATATACAGCCGGACGGACATACAGATGGACAGACGGACAGACGGACGAACGATGGTCAGACTGACAGCAGAGTCTTTAGTTATAGGGTCCCGTTTTTACCTTTTGGACTCCAAAAACATACAAGGCAAGCTTAATTATAAAAGCTCTTACTAAGACAAAGAAATGCCTTAGCTTGTGTCCTGGGATCCAGGTAAAAATTTACGACAAAATGTACTTTATCATCATCATCATCAGTAACCTCGTCAAATCTCCTTGGTTAGTTAGCGGGCCTCGGATGCTGATGATCATCATCATCATATCAGCCATAGGAAGTCCACTGCTGGACATAGGCCAAGGATTCATACACATCAAAAAGAATCTTTAAATATAAAATTTAGCTATAATGGAAAAGATATCGAGACTGTCAAATCCTTTCAATTACTGGGAATGGTGCTAGACACAAATATGAATTGGAAAGATCACGTTGACAAAATAGTAAACAAATTACAAACATTTACATACGCACTTCGGGAACTCAAAAAATCCACGAATAACAAAACGGCGATAACAGCTTACTATGCATATGCATATTCGTGGCTTACATATGGGGTTATACTCTGGGGAAATAGTACCGACGCGAATAGATTGCTAATTCTTCAAAAGAAATGCATACGTATCATAGAAAATATTAAAGACAGAGAAAGCTGTAGGCCATATTTTAAAAATTTAAAAATACTGACATTGCCATGCATATACATTTTAGAAACTAGTAAATTTATGAGAAAATATCCCCAATATTACACGAAAAAAGACGATTTACCGCGACGCTATCCCACAAGGAAGAAGAATATGTTAGCGAGGCCGAATAACACTCGTAATTTAGAAATATTTAATTCTGAGCCGCTTGCAATGACAATTAAAGTCTATAATGCCCTCCCAGACCTGCTTAGAGCAGAGGAGAAAAATTCGATCTTTATTAAAAGATTAAAAGCCCTGCTTATAGATAAAAATTATTATACATTGGACGAGTTTTTTTAATGATAAAGATTTGACAAAATATATAAATGATAATGACGAATAACATAATCTGCATTGACATTTAATATAATTGACATTTAAATTAAAACAACATTTGGACGTTATTAAATATAATAGTATAGTATCGACTCATTAAATAAAATAAAAAATATGACCAAATTTAAATTAAATTTTAAGACATCAATAAAAAAAATAACACTTTTATTCATAATAATTTGAACATTGAATTTGATACATACTAAGAAAGTTTCGTTATTTTCTGTTGCAATGCCCTGACAGGGTTCATGTTGTACCTACTAACCTAAGAATTTACTGTGTAGTGTAATCTAATATATGTATAATGTGAAAAGCAATAAATAAATTGAAATTGAAATTTCCAAAACTATTAATCGAAAGCGACCTGCATCCAGATTTATTCTGCAACCTTACACAGGTCGTTTTACCATCTAGCAGTTAGGTACAAATATACTTAATTATCATCATCAGGTCTTTTTGTCTCCACTGCAGTAGCACGACCCTCTCTGTACTACCAGAGCCATACTTGGCCAGAGCAGTCAGAGGACTTGGCATACACTCTCCACGCTGGCCACACGGGTTGGAGAGGTCTTATGATGTTGATAAGCTTTGTTTAGCTTGTATTTCCTAAGTCGCCTTCTACGACATCCACGGAAGGACTTGGAGTGGCCCTATTCTACTCTACCGGAAACCACACTGCTATCTCTGAATTTCTTAGCGCATATTATGTTCATCTATCACAAAAATAACGGTCCCCCAAAAGGCGAAGACAATGGCAGCATCAGCTCAGCAGCCCGGACAATACCCGCGACGTGTTGTTGTGTGTCTCGAGCGCAAGTGAACAATGGGCGCCGCAGCCGGCCGGCGCGCGGCGCCTGCGCATCAACACTTGCTGATCTTGATACTTGAAGGACCACTTACCGCTTTATTATAAAACGTAGATAAACTTGGTACTAGGTTAGATCGGATAATGGTTTACATTATCCGACCAAATCAAGTTGACATCTATTAATATGTCATTGTCTCATCTGAAAATGACAATTTGATTTCGTCGGATAGTGGTTTAAACCTAGTTTATATGATGATTTGGTCGGATAATGGTTTAAACCTAGGGTTAGGGTTTTGCCCAGGAATGTGGAACTCGCAAACCATCTCTGTAGTTACTATGAGTTGGCTCTTATTGTAACTGAAAATTCTATTGACTAAACGATGATTTTGTAAAAAGTCTGCACTTTTTTTATTAGTTATATACCTATACATGATAGTTTATAGCTACCGATTTAAGAAGCACTTTAAAAAAATATATATATACCTACTGAATTGTTCAAGTAAACTGAAAACTTCGTTCCTCATTCAATTACTAGGTTTTATTCGTGGCGTTGCCCACGTGCGTCTAACCTGTTAGATAAAGTTACTGAAATTATTGCGTTCTACGTTCACACAAGAATTAAGTAAAAAAATTGCGATAGTAGCTGGTGTTTGTAGATGCTAGAACAATACTATTATTCTTTTTCAATTATTCGGAAATCTTGAACCTTCCACAAAACGTTGTTTCATTTAACACGTTGAACGCCATGTCGGACACCATGTGGTCGACAGTATACTTTCCCCTGGGGCCGTACCAAAAAATAAAGAACGTCCAAAAATTGATAGGGATTTTTTTTGAAAATATCGATAAGAAATAACCTAAAAATAATGGGCAACTTATAGAACAGAGACGTTATGCATTATTTTCTGAGATGTTAAATGGCAGACACCAGTGTCCGTCACGGCCTGCTAGAACGTCCAACCGTATTTCCTTGCGCGGGCGCCGCGCGGGTCCTACTGTCGGCTCCCCCTGCACTATGCCGCGCCGCCCTCACCTGCGAGCCCCAGCGAGCGAGACGCGGTTCACTCGTTCATTTGCCTATGTGTTTGCATAGGAGAAGGTCGTGGTGTTATTGAAAATTAGGGTTCCTTTGGAGTTACTCCGCCATGACAACAATATCGTCGGCAAATTGAAGGTGAGTGATATACTCGCCATTGATGTTGATGCCAAATCCTTCCCGTTCCAGAAGCTTGAAGGCATCTTCCAGTGCAACGGTGAACAGCTTTGGAGATATAACGTCTCCCTGTCTTACACCTCTATGCAATGGAATTGCCCTCGTGCACTGCTCCTGTACTCGGACTGACATAGTGGCATTACTGTATAAGCATTTCAACACTTCAATATACCGATAGTCAATACGACTTCGCTGAAGGGACTGAAGCACGGCCCATATTTCGATCTAATCGAAGGCTTTTTCATAGTCCATGAACCCCAAGCATAACGGCCGGTTATACTCCCTCGTCTTCTCTATAACCTGCCGCAGCGTATGAATGTGGTCCAAGGTACTAAAACCTTTACGGAAACCAGCTTGTTCGGTAGGCTGGAAGGCATCGAACCTGTTTGCGAGACGATTCGTGATGACCTTCGAAAACAAATTATATACATGACTCAGAAGCGTGATAGGCCTATAGTTCTTAAATAGGGTGTTATCTCCCTTTTTGAAAAACAGGATCACCACGCCCCTGCTCCAAGCTTCCGGCGTTACGCCCTCGAGCAGAGCGGAATTAAAGAGCCTCAGAAGGACTTTCAGTACCGGCGTTCCGCCCGCTTTCAGAAGCTCTGCTGTAATTCCATCCTCGCCCGGCGCCTTGTAGTTTTTAAGCTGTTTGAGGGCCAACCTAATCTCGTACAGGCTGATGTCCGGGATATCTTCGGTATAGTGTCGGGTTAGCTTGGCTCTTGGCTTTAGCAATTTGTTTACTGGGTTGTGAAACTGAGGTATACAGCTGTCCATAAAACCTCTCAATCTACGCCAGACGGAGGACGTCGCGCCGCCGTCCTCCGTCTTCAGCTTCATCAATCGACTTTGCCCAACCGACATAGCTCTTGCAAACATTTTGGAGCCTTTGTTCTGCTGTATCGTCTCCTTAATACATTTAGTATTAAAAGGAGCGGATGTCGTGTCGCAAGGACTTTTGCTCTTGCTCCCTTTGTAAGTACTTACATACATACACATTCATTCAAAAAACATAACCCTCCGTCTGTCGCAGTAGGATAAAAAAGTTGTGTTTCATATTTACTTTTACAAAATAAGTCGAAATATTGGTAAACCGTAGAATTATTCACGAAAAGGTAACTTCTTACGTTAATTATTATTACCTACGGAACCCGGATTACTTATTGGATACGTGCTTGACTGATAACTATTATAATTCTTATGACTTTCTAGTGCAATATAAAGGCAAAAAAAATATGTTTACCTAACTGTAACCTCACTAAATTGAAAATCAAACATTTATTGTAATGTGCTCAAAACATTTTTTGAACACGTCTTGTTGAAAAGCCCATAAATTCTAAGTCCTTTCAAATTTTTTTGTGCCATGTGACCAGATTGTACTGTGGGGCCGCGCGGATCACTTCCCCTTGTAAAAAGAATCGAAACGCTGTCTGCCGGCCGTGTAAAGGCATTTAAAGTCATCGAGGGTACGCGGACACACGGTGTTCGCCGCGGCGCCCTGGACCCGATATGATGCGGTCACATGGTGTCTGCCGCGGCCCACTGGGCTAAACATGGTTTTGAGTCTGGCGTTCAACGTGTTAAAAATAAAATGCAAGTATCAAAATCGTTCACCCTCTAGGCCCTGCAGTCTACTAAATACCAAGTTATAAAGTAACCGACAATGTACTGTGGTCAATATTAACTGCTTCAAAAGGACAAACAAGCCACCTCCACTCTTGCCTTCCCACGACCCAAGACAATGCAAGACTTTAAAATCTCCAAAATATTGCCAACCCTGCCAATTAAAACTTACAACTCTCAAACTACGCTCTATATCTTAGCGAAAAGAATTAAGGTTCAAAATTGATTGACAATCATTTTATTGGTATCGATATAAGGTTGTCAAGTACAAAGGTCTTTTGTAAATTCAGTAGTCTAAACATATGGTTAGTTTCTATTATTTCTAAGCTGGGGTCAATCTTTTGGTTCGCCGCGAGATTTATTGGCTTGTAGTGGGTGAAAAGGAATTGTTTGATCGATTTGATGTGCGCTAAATGCTTCTAAAGTATCGTGGGAATGCGGCTGTAATCGGCAAAGGTGTAGCAAAATGTCATTGAATGGCGAGATTAAATGGAGCGAAAGATATTTGATACAGAACGTCATACATTTTTCATAAATATTTCCGTAACTTGTTTTTATTAAGACGGAGTTATTCAACAAAGTAGGAACTGGGTATCTACATACCCATTCTCTCCTGATTGGAAAACTATAATATTATCATCATTTCAGTCGTATAACGTCCATTGCTGGACATAGGCCTCTCCCAAAGATTTCCAAAATGACCGATCTAGAGCGGCTTGCATCAAGCGCCTTCCAGAGACGTTAATTAAAATAAATTGTTTAAATACGTATGTTACCTGTAGGAGTATCAAAAAATAGTCTTCAGTAGTAATAGGATAACTTGAGATCGGTAGGTATATTTTTTTTCTATTAGAAAAGTCAATAAACTTGGTAAAGAGGCATAAAAGTTGTAAATACCTGTACTCTTTTTTCGTAATTGAGCAACACAAGAGTCAATATATCGGTGCATAAACCACAATATGTAAAATGCATATGAGATGCAATCCGAACAGCAATGAATAATGCAGTGGTACAAATCACACGCTACAATTAAACGGGGCCAAACAGAAATCAATTTGAGCGTAGTCAAGAGCGTAGCCAGATATGGGCAAAGGGGGAGGCAGCAGTCCCTTCCTAAAAGTGTGCGTGGATAGTATATACAACGTGGGAGAGACATATCTCTAATAAATCGAACCACGAGTATATTAAAATCAAAATAATTGTTATTTCAATTCCATTATACTAAATTAATCTAGCGCATAGTCCGTGGTTTGATTTATTACGGGTATGTCCCTTCCACGTTGTATATGTAGTAGTAAATCAGAACACTAAGAGTTTTACAGCGGTCATAAACGATGAATTTGCTCAAAAAATCGTACTAATAGAGGAAAAATATATTTTTGGCCAACTCCATGTAAGTTGAAGAGAAACTGCAAGGAAACGATTATACACTAACCACGCAAGAACGGGGAAAGTCGGAAAATTGTGACAATGGGGTTTTCTTCATTTCTTTTATAATGTGTGTATCGATACAATTTTACGTCTGTTTATTTTATAACTTGAAAGTAATATAATATTCAATATACATATTACTTTCAAGTTATAAAATAAATCAAGTTTATATAACTTCCAGTAACTTTCGATGTCTTGTTGCCCCCCTTTGAAATAAACCCTGGCTATGCTCTTGATTGTATTGACGTATATAATTTACATACAAGGGTTCGAATGCAGTTGCAAGTAGGGGATTTTTTTTCTGTTAGTATCTTGCATGACATGCAAGATTCTAACAGAAAAAGTATTCCTAGACTTAGGATCAAGACAATAATATACAGATCTGTGTCTTGCATATATTTTTTTCACACTTTTTTATCTACACGTTAAATATTTACAAACTTTAGATATTTTACAAGATATTTACTAAGTAAGACTCTAAAGATATGAAAGCTTAATTATTCTTTCTGTGACATACATACATACATACATAATATCACGCTTGTTTCCCACAGGGGGGCAGAGACTATGGACCTCCACTTGCTACGATCCTGACAAACCTCTTTTGCTTCATCTAAACTCATCAATTTCTTCATACATGCCCTTCGGTTACGGGTACTTATTCTGTGACTTTACCAAATAATATTTGAGAAAAGGATCCCTTAATCGAAAAATAGTGTTCACAAGCTCACAATATTTTTAAAATACCTATTAATGATATACAAAAAAAAGGACACCCACTTTACTTGTACGAGAGATATAATAAAAAATCAAGAAATTATTAAGTGTAAGAAAGTGTAAGTTAGGGATAATGAACACAGAAGTACAGACACCTAAATGATTTCCAACAATAAAAGCCGAGAAAGGAATGAGTGGCGTCGCGTGGCGTGTTCTTCATTACCCTCCGGTGTAAGTCTTGTCGAACAAAACCATCGGGCCCTTTGTTTTAACCACCGTGCGATTGGGGTTGCAGTCACAGTAATGTCATGAAGCTGGAAGCTTATTGGTAAATTTATTTTTATTTAAACCCTGGGCGTGATTCGCACTCGGATTGGTGACCACAAGTGGCGTAAAATATCTTGAGCTCTATCGTGCTTTGGGAGGTGCGATAAATAGAATTATTAATAATGAGCTATTTTATCTTTCCTTCTTTTTGAATTAGTTATGCTTTTATGAGGTAGGGTTTTAACAACAAGGGAAGGCCTTTGCCCAGCTATGGGACATAAATGGCTATTAAAAAAGGTAGGGTTTTGTGTTTTTTTAAACAATTTGTCGTATATAAAGTTTTTTCCGATAATTTATTATGCTAAGCTATCATGCTTAGATGAGTTCGGCAAATAATTTTCTGATGCTTCTCTTCTCTCTCTTGACCAATTTATATTATATTATAAAATTGCCCAAGTAAATATTTTTGTAGGTAAGTATCAAAAGTGGCAACCTTTCCTCGACTCCTTCAATGAAATAAAGTTTTCCCCGCGATTAGAGTTCAAAGAGTGAGATTTGTGGGCATTGTGTCGCGATGGGCTCTTTAATAACAATTCTTCAATCAGACTTCGTCTCCCAGTTGGTAGGGGATGGGATTGATTGGAATGATTTTGGTTACGTCATATTGATTGATTTAATTTCGATTGGATTTATTTGGAACAATAAAGTTTATATTTAATTAATCAGCACATTTGAACAAGAACATGTCTGCTTCAAATTGTTCTTGGTCTTGGGTGGGCGTTTATCTATCTGTATATTTATTTATCATACAATAAAGTATCGCCGGCAAGACTAAAATTTACTTTGAGACTAGTTAATTTACCTAAATGTAATTTATTACAAATATGTTAAAGGTTTGGTACCTTTCCCCAAAAATAAAGTTTATTCTTAATTTCTTGTACATTACAGCACATATATAAAACTGAAAAATTGTCGAGTACAGTATAAATTTCGATTTCACAAGACACTCCATGGGCCAGCCCATATATCAATTAGACGTGAAGGACTAAAAGTTAACTTAATTAAATATTTGGACAGACAAAACCCATCAATTAGCGCCGCGATCCATCACAGGCTTTTTCTGTTTTAATTAAAGACCTGGACGTTGCTATTTCTGGCCACGTGGGACCGAAAGGTCAGTGTCCAGTTTGGATAGAAGTGTTTTTTACTTATAGGTATCATGTCTTTATTCCTTTAGGGGTAGACAGGGCCTAGGGCTAGTCTTGGTCATGGTGGAAGTTAAGGTGGTGAAGGAAAAAATAGTGATTGCACTTTGAAAAAAGAATGGTTGCTAGTAGTAAAAACATTATGCGTTTACAAAATCTAGTGACTGCTGAACTCATTGCTAGTAGTAGTAAAAATGTAATTGTAAATTAGCAGAACCATGTAGATTTTATTAAAACAAAAACTACATGGTTCTGCTAATTAGAATAAAAGTTTGGTATCTAACAACTATAACGCAAGTAGCAAAAGTGATTTAACTATTTTTATCTTAGTGTGGTTTGTTAGCCGTATTAAAACTGATATCAAGTTCTCAGCCTTTCCCTCGATCATCTTTTACAATCTAAACGAACATTACTTTTTTTCTCCGAGATCAACAAGGAAGAATTTTACTTGTAGGTAAACTACCGTGAATAATAATAAATAAATACTTATAAGGGGATAAATCACACTGATTGAGCTAGCCCTAAAGTAAGTTCGAGACATGTGTTATGAGATACTAACCTAACGATACTATACCTCTGTTTTAGAAATACATATATAGACATACATCCAAGAACCAGTAAAATTTGAAAAAGGCCATTTTCAACTTGCCCTGAGCGGGGCATCACACCCGTTATCTCTGGGTAGCGAACTAGCATGGTGACCATTACGCCACGGACGTCGATATCTACCGTAGCACATAAGCGTATTTTTTTCCAATCCGCTTCACTAGCGAAATCAGAATTCCAGTCAGAAAATGTAGTCCATCTGACAAATACCGGGTAACAAGCGGAGTCTTGGCGCACACTTTGAATAATTAATCCGAAGGGTCACTGTCCCTCCAATCATCAGTAATCAAGCTCTATTGAGCGGCCTTTCTGTCGTCTCACGCTTGACGCTGAGCGTTTACTCTTGGATTTAGACTACCAGCCTTATTTTTAGAGGTATAAAAAGTCATCTATAAAATCAGTTAAAGTAGGTATTCTTCTGAGATTTTTACAGAAAAATCAGCGCTATTCGAGTGTAAATGGTTTCAGAAGAGTGCAATTGGTTTTATGAATTCAGAGGTATGAATTTCGCATCTTCGATGTTGCTTGTGTTGTACAAATAAAGTTTTTGTGATCTGTGAAACCCAACCTTAATCCTGGTGACTGAATCGATGACCGAAAGTTTATGAGTATTATTTTATTTGCTGTAGTAAGTTAAGTGTGCTGCAAAATAAAATGGATTTAACCAGTTTTTTTTTAAAGAAATAAATATGTAAAATAAAAATATAATAAAAATAGTAAACTTTATATTTCATAATTATTTATTATGTTTTATAAGCCTTCAGTGTGACATTGTTTGGGAAAGGCCTTCCCTCTCATTTTCCACAAGTTTCTATCAGTGGCGATAGTTTTCCAGCTTTGTATCATATTTCGTTTCCTTTTTTTTTGTAAAATTGTGCAATAAAGATATATGTATGATTATGGTGCAATAAAGAGTATTTGTATTGTATTGTTTTGCTAATTTATAACAAAAACTAGATACTACATCAGATTTATCATTTCTTACACAGACCCTATAGACCATTAGGGTCTGTACGTGTAAGGAATGATAATTCCTATCTATACAGTTACCAAATACCTGTCTATACAGGTACTGAAGAACATTAGATTTTTCAATATAAAGGATGAATTTTAAGTTAATTTAGCTTTAAATACATACGTTGAGCCCAACCAAAGTATATTACATACCGTACTTACAACGCCCTGTTTGCTGTTTAATCTCTCTCTGCACGACGCTCCCACCCTGCACCCAGGGCACAAAGCACCTAACTCAAAAGCAAAAGAAGCCTATATTAAAATTTCCTTGAGAATAATCCGAACACAACACAATATCAAAATTTAATATCATTTTAATCTTAATTCTCCTTATTAATGTTGCCCAAGGAGGGTTCTCTGACATGAAAATTCCGTACCTTAACGTCATTTTACAACTTACGACTCTCCGCTCTATTCTGAAGTCAATAAGGCATATTTTTCAAGGTTTCATCACTGGGTTTTTGTACGGAGTTTGGGGAAAATCCGTGAAAAGCAGGTAAGTTCAAAAGATAACGTTGTCTATCCGAAATATGCCTAATTGGGTCGCATTGAGATTTCTGAAATGCAAAGGTTTATTAGCATATTTTGCTCATTCGTAAATCTTTTTGGCTTCCCGATTTGAAGTATGGTGCTATTCAAAGCTAGGGTTGTACTTTTGATATTTTATGATAATCTTTCATGCTTTTTTGGGAGTCAAACGTAGAATGCTATTTTCCTATCGAAAGGATGGTCGATTATTCGAAACATATCAATAGAGGTCGGCTTGAGTAGCGTTTTCGCAAGTTAAGCGAGACCGCACTTGGATGGGTAGCCACAAGTTGCATAAAAAATCGCTTGCTTCTCCGTGCTTCGTAAGGCAGGTAATGGTACTGGTCCCGGCTGTCATCATTATATTTTTTGTGAGTAGGGAAATACATACGAGTACTTATTTAAGTTTTTATTTAATACAAGAATATAAACCTGTGTATGCTTATTGCTATTAACTATGAAACGTACAAGTTCAAAAACAGGTTCAAAAGTACTTTACAGCCGGTGCCGTGTTGATAGTGGCCTGTTTATGGGCTGTTTAATTGTGAGTTACACTATATGTCCAGTCCTAGTCCGCTGACGATTTATTTTACTGTTCATTTATCACTTAAGTACATTTACTTATTATTAGTTGTTTAGTTGATGTGCGTGACAACACCGGAAAGTCTTGCGCTTGTTTCGGAACCTGAAAAAGTAATTCTTCAAATAAAATAAAGTCATGTTGTTTCTGGCAGAGTAAAGTCTGATTTTTAATTCCGTAGAATTGTGACAGCTGTCATTTTTTGACATATCAGAGATCATAAACCTTTTTGGCCGGGCACATATTTTTATTAAATTCCAGATTTCAATAAGAGTGTGAATATTTGAGTCTACACATTTTATTTGTTAGTGAATGAAACCATTTAATTTAGTGCGGTGCTCCAAATCAAAAGGGGATTTACAGCGAGTAATATTTTCATCAGGAACAGTTGAATAACCGACATAAAATACGAACAACTGTGAAAACTATTTGATTTAACAAACATACATACAATTAAATCCAATCAGGTTTCCACCGCGGTCAATTTGTGGGTAAATGGCTTATACGTCCTTTCCAGGTTATTATATACTATACATATAACAATCTCCATATCAAATTTAATCTAAATCAGTTAAGAAAAAAGTTTTTTTCAACAAGAAAAAACTTAACAGAAAGATAACAAATATAACAATCAATGTGACAGTCGTGACGTGACAGCTGATGGCCGCATACTTTATTTTTTAATTTTTGTGCTTCATGGATTACGAAAAAAAATATTTATTAAGCTTTTGGCTAAAAAGGTTGATGATACATGAGTTAGTAGGGAGTGATGCTAGGGAAAGAATAATAACCTGCTGACTTAAAATTACTTAAAAATATAACTTTGATAATTCGGTATTAAAAAATGTTATTACATTTTAAATATACCAGAAAGTTTAAAGTGTATCATTATCTTGGTAAAACATTAAAATTAATCAAGAATTTTTTTTTTACTTCACTTATGAAATGTCAAAATTCTACGGAATAAAAAATTAGACTTTAGAATAGGGCCACTCCAATTCCTCCCGTGGATGTTGTAGAAGACGACTCAGGAAATACAAGATAAACAAAGCTTATAAATAATAAGACCTCTCCAAACCGTCTGGCCAGCGAGGAGAGTGTAGGTAAGCCAAGTTCTCTGGCTGCTCTGGTCAAGTATGGCCCTGGTCGAGAAGGAGTCGGTATAAGAGAGGGTCGTGTTCCTGCAGTGGAGACAAAAGACCTGATGATGATAATGATGAAATAAATAACTAAGTACAAATTATTAATATCAAAACACGGGTAACTCACGTATAGAGTCAGCTACTGCCGACATGTTTCGACCTCATCCGGTCATCATAAGTACAAATTATATAGATTGAGCTATCCCGAAACTAAGTTTTAAACTTGTGTTATGAGATACTATACTACTATACACAGATTATAGGTAGATTAGATATACACCTAAAACCCAAAGCAATTTGAAAAAGGCCATTTTCCAACTTGTCCTGGCTACTGTACTACCACCCCTACGCCATGAATTCGTCGGCCTGAAGATATTCATGATACTAATATGACCAAACATTTGTATATCAAATGTACCTATTTAGAATATCGAGATTTTTTAGCAAAATGAATTTGTCCCTTAGGCAAATTTGTTCATATTACCTAGTTGCCGCCAAAATATCGCAACATCAAAGACTTTCACAATTTTTTAACCGATTTCGGAACAGGAGTAGGTTATCCAATATAATGCACTCGTATTATATGTCTTTTTTACGTATGTTCCCCGATTATTTGAAGAGGCAAATTTGGAAAATTATTTTTTGTTTGATAGGCCACATTGTCAGGTGGTCCTATAAAAAATATCAAAATCAGTTCTGTACATAGTCTGGTGATCATGTCGGTTTTAAGTTTTTAAAAATTATTCGTTATGTCACAGTAAACTAACTGGTACCACCAAGCGGGCAGTATGCACTATGCCTGTAGCCTAACTACTTAGTTGAAAAAATCGTTGTTAATGACATATGCATTCATAAATAACTCATGTTCCACTCAGCAGCTCCTCAATCTGAATTACCATTCCAATCTACATTTTTGTGGTTCATACGGGTAACACTACCCTCTCATTAATTGGGTTACGGAGGGTTGGACCTCCAGGGACGAAAGGGTTGTTCCTCAGGGAGACGAAAATTGATTGAGATGGATGTTGTCAACGGACAAATTCGGTAGCACTTTTGGGTAAGCGTCGTTTTGGACTTTCTACTTTGAGAATTTTTTACTTGTTGTAGATTATTTATTGATTTTTAACAGCATTTCCATGCTCAGATTATTTTTTATTGTTGAATTTGGATACTAATACGAGCATGGAAATGCTGTTAAAAATCAATAATTGAAACTAAGCTTTCTTCACTTTATTCAACTTTCAACTTATCTAAATTGAATTCAGTTGAATACCACACTTCAATAGTAGTACGTAATTTGCGGACCTAGGCATGGTGTGCCCCGTTAAGATTAAAGACATGATAGTCTTTTGAGTAAAATAGTCGCTAAGTTGACACACATTTTTAAAAATGCACACATTTGCAAATGTCTAGCATATTTTTTTATGCAAAAATAAGTGTAAAAACGTACATTGGATATTTAGTTTTTATTTTGCCTCGACGATCCACTAGAAATTAACGACGCATGAAACGCTCCTAACCCCAAAGCCAACAGTGTCAGTTTTTCATCTTTTTACCCCGGTCCACCCCGGCCGCTATTGTTTTTTTATTACTCAAAGTATAGGGTTTAATCAGTGGGAAGCGAAGCTAATTGTTTTTAACTTCTTGAGTGGTTTTTTAATTGATATTATTGTTTTCTTTTTTAATGTCTATTTCTTGTTCTTTGTCACACTTATTCAGTTAGGGGCTGCGCATTTACTTTAAGAAATTAGAATTTTATTTGTGTATGAATAAGTGAATTTCTGGGACTAGGATATCTTTTTAGAAATAAATTCTTTTGTTTTTGGGTGTATTCTTATTTATCTCTAAATGGAATAATTTTTCAAAACTAAAAACCGACTTCATCTCCAAATTACAAAACCGATCCCATAGAATCATAAGGACCACTCGCAACATACCCTTTCAAACAAATCATTTTCTAAATAGGACCTATTTAGAAAATATTCCAGGCGTCTTAGAATAATCAATGAACATTTATAAGGATCGCAACGAATTGATAACCTCCTCCTTTTTTGGAAGTCGGTAAAAATACACTTTCTACTAACCCATTTAGCAGTTCAAACAAATTAGTAAGATTGTATTTATACATGTGTGGCGAAATGCGAATGCCAATGTAGCTATTTCCACCCTTATTTTGATATTTTTTTCGCCATTCATCACGCTAAAAGTGGCCTTTGGGTTTTAGGGCCCTGGGCTCTGTTATAATAGTATTATACGTACTAAAAGGTATCTTTATTTATTTAGATATTTGATCCCAATACAATTGCAGATTATTTAGGACGATACTAATATTTACTTGCACTTATATTCCACCATCACGGCATTACTATCCCTATCACGAATAAAGCGGTGTTATTTAACTCCCACTCGATTCATTGCTTATTTCGTTCGTTACAGAGCATCTTCCTTTAGTTTCTTACAAGCAATGGATGCTGCAATACATGGAATTTCGAAGTTTATCTGTTGTTGATGGAGGAAGAGTATTCATTGCGATGAGATAACCTGAGATAATCCGTCGATAAGATCACACGATTTGTTTGCTTGGTTCGGCCAGCGGTAGCGATTCGGTTTGGGTATTCAATCGATATTGATGAACTATTGAATTGAAATTACAATACAAGCTTGAGAACTTACGATGTCGAGTGTACAACAAGTACCCCTAACTATGTTTGCATTTTTGCAAGCTTCTTAGTCGTAACTATCATTCATATTATCTTGAAAGACTTTAAAAATTAAATAAGATAATAAGACATGGCGGAAAATCATGCGAGCATTATTTGAACTTGCGAACATGTCGTTTACAATGTTTTTTTTTCAGACATAGAAAAAAAAACGCGCTATGTTGTATCTCTATGACTTTGGTTTGACCATGTTTCTACCTTCCTTTTATTGTTTTTTTTTTCATGAGCAAAAGAAATTAACGACAAAGGGCTTAATTAAACAAAGTAGACACCTGATAATGGTTGTCACCGCAACATCGTATAATACCATCATTAGGACCGTCAGTAGGGGGTGGATCATCGTTTGCTACGTCATTTGTTACTGCAGCCCAATCTTCGTAAAGGTCCAATGACAGATTGGGTCGACATTTTTGCAATTATAATTTAGAATAAGTATGTATGTTCTTAATTTGGTGTTAGTGATAATTGTTATAAAGATTATTAAGGTCGTTATTTACATTTAAAGCATCAAAATCATGTCCATTGTTTGTATATATATACGTAAGTACATACTTTTTTATAGTCAAAAATATTTTATTTTTATTTTTTGTATTTGATGACCTCTAGGATGCATCATAGGATGCAGTCAAACCGGAGCTCCTAGGTTTGATTCCCGGTCAGGTCAAGATGGAAATGATCTTTCTCAGGTTGATCTGGGTCTTGAGTTGAGTAACACATACTTTGAGGCTAGCTCAATCTGTGTGATTTTTTGTATATATTTATAATTTATTCATTGAAATTCAAACTGAACAGTCAACTTTTCATACCTACTAACTAAATTATGCCCGCTATAAAGTGTCTATGACCCACATCTGTATAAAGTATTTACATAAAAAACACATCAAGGTGTAATCTAAAACAAACATACGATCTGTTGCATTTTCACAAAAAAGATGTAAAATAAAAGTAGTAGCTCAAAAAATTTATCGATATAAACCCAAACAAAGCAAGTCTCAAAGGCCCTCCACATCAAAATGGCGATATTGGCGGAACAACCGAAGATTCATTACTGCTCCGATTAGCTGCAGACAAAACAAAGAACATCAAAGTCTCGATACGAAACTTTTCCAATTTCCCCAAACCCCAAGGATTTGCATGCAGGGCCAAACAATGCCAGTACTTCGCAATATTGTCAAAGCCACAGCATGGTTCCTTACAACCCCTATTGTACCCCACTTTAATATCTGTGGGAATGGACATACCGACTCCATTTCGGTAATTTATCATTCTTAAACTAGTGAAGAGAATACGACTATTATCCTGAAGTCTTTTTAAGAATGCCCTTTGTAGGGTCTCGTTCAAATTAATGAAGGATTTGCCCCAACGGGTTTCGGCTGGCCGGTGTCCGAAATTTATGAATTATTAGTCAAAGGTTCCCATAAAATCTATAGGGTTTTGTATTGGTCAGTGGATTCGCGGGTCCGTTGGGTCAGTTTTGAATAATAGCTTGTTGTCTTAATGGATTAAATTCAACGGATTTATTGGTAGCGTTTTCTGAAAATAGGAACTTAGTAATTCTCATCCTATAGATATTTACTTTGAGGTAGATTGATGTTATTCCAAAAGTAAGTAATAGTATTTAAAAGATAATTATCGATAACCTTTAAAGGTATAAAACTATCATTAAAATGTTTATATGTCAGTAACATTGAAGAATGATAGCCAGAGAATACACATCAATCAAACGGCAAAGTACTATAAAACTTGCAAAGATTTACTTTCCCTAGCTTACAAAACCAAATGCTCGTATAAACGAACATTTACATGAGAATAAAACGATTAGTCAATGAAACAAGATGGCCAACATCCCCGTGGACCAAAGGTCAGCGTGTGTTGATCACAAGCCAGCCACACTCCTCGAAACTGTAAAATATGAATGAGATTACTTTTTTAATGGTAGTGGACAGCGCGCACGGGTCAGAATTTTTAAAAGTAGGGAGATATGTGGTTATGGTTACTTTATTCATTGGTTGTTGATTCATCTCATGAATAACGAGGAAAAAATGTTTTCGTTAAGTATCTACATTATTATGTATGAACTTGTCATGAGATTATGCTGAGAGTTGTTTCATTAAAATGTTCTATAATATTCAAAGGAATTAACTTGCGTTTTAGTTTTATTATATTTAAACACTTTCCACTTAAATCTCAGTAGGTAGATAATATCTTAAATGACAATAAAACTAGGAAGCGAATATACCAATTAATTAGATCTAGATTAAGTCTTTTCATGCCTCATCATGCTACGTTACTTGAAGAAAAATTGAATGGGTTTGCATTGTTTTAAAATTTGCGAAAGTGAATTTGTTACCAAGTTATTAGACCTTTATTCTGAAAATAGTAAGCCCATTAAAAAACATCGCCATTTATAAATACCTAGTAAGGTATAAAGGTGTTTCTTTTTCTTTTTTATTATTATTATTTGTTTAGTTTAATTTAGAGTATAATTTAATTTTATTTTGTTGTTAATTGAAATTGTAATAAATAATGAAATATCGATAGTATTACCTAGTAAGTAAATAATAGATTATTTTGCAATAATAACTTAATGTATTGACCAAAGACATAACTGTGGTACTATCGATATCATTCCTTTACTCTTAATTTATTTTTCGCTCATTATTACAATCAAAGCTGAATTGATAACTGAGTAGGCAAATTGTGATCAATACTAACTTGTTGTATAAGTTTTTTTTAAATATAATTTTAAGTAACAATTTGAGCGGGAAGACAAGAAATGTCAACGAATTTCGGCGTCTCCCAAGGCATTGTGCTAGGCCCCCTAAAGAATGCAGTATTGCATGGAAATTAATGATTATCCACATGTGAGGAGACCGGTCTGTCTGTCCGTTTAATTTATTATACGCAAACACTTCCCTCTGCACCGTTAAGCTGCGACTGTTGGTAGGAAAATTTTAATAGAAATAACTTTAAATCAAACATCGAAGCGGTTTCAGATTAAGGTATTTTGTGGATAAGATGATATATTACTTAGTTAGGTGACCTCCGTATTTTACTAATAATTATTCGGCTGTTTATTGATAATAGTGACTAGTTTAGTTATTTTTGTATAGTTACTTATTTGATTGACTTAGCTTGCAAAACGAATCAACTCATAATGCTTTTTTAAGTAGAATTATTTACTACGATTTTTTTTAGAACTGACTTAAATTATCAATATTATAAATATTACTCGTTTTGTGGTTCTTGCGCTGCTCATTGATATGGAGAAGACGTGTTCATTTTATGAAAATTAAAAGTATTATACCTACAAGTAAGTACTTCCATCCTATAGCTATAATGCAACTTTGTAAAATGCCTGTTTTGTGTGCCTATTAAAGTAAAATAAAATAAAATATAGCGTTAGAAAAATATCTGTTTCTATGCATGAGTACGTAATTTCATACTTTACTTTGATGTGGGATCAGTCCCCTCATTTGCAAACTATCTATAAGCTCATTATTACCGCAATCCACTACAATATAACACCTGAACGGCTCCGATTACGCATAATGAGTACAAAACCCTTTGTTGCCATTCAGCCACTGAAGGTAATAAAAAAGGGATAGTGACTAGGCCCTTTTGTATGGACTTGTTTACCCGAGGAATGACATGAATGTTTAGAGGCAAAAAGCAAAGCGAGGGAGATGTAACGGAGTCAAATCACAAAGATCTCTTCTCAGCCAAACAACCATTTGGTAAAGATAATTTTCAAGTTAAGGCTACGGAATAAGGAATAATTTTGAACGATTCAAAATTTGTTAGAGTGAACAACAATGTTGTTGTTAACATAGAAGACTATGATCGGTGACCTCTGGCATCTTGTTGTGTGGTTTGGTTTGATTGACGTTTGTTTGACGTGCTCGCAGCGAGAGAAATTTTGAGAATTCTGGAGACGACAGCAGTTACTAATAGTTTCGTGGACGCTCGTGTTGCTACTGTCCCTCATTTGAATTTTTAATAAAATGAAAAAAAAACAGAATCTTCATAACTTTTACGATTTCAAACTTTGTGATAATATATAATCGTAAATGAAATAAAGAAGATTTTAGGTTTAGTTCATTTATTATATTTCTTATAAATATATCACTTATATGTCACTTGTAATTTTTGAGTTAAAAGCTATTAAAAGTTTGTTTGTTTGTTTGTTTGTTTGTTTAAACTCTTTATTGCACATTAAATATAACAATTGAGGTACAAAACATATTCATAAAAAATAAAATGTACAACGGCGGTAAAAGTAATGATTTTTATCAGATATCTGGATGGCCACCAAACAATAATATATAGAATACATACATATACGTACAAATACAATAACAAGGTATAAAACAGGAAAAAAATCCTGGGAAAAATAAAGAAAAGTCGATCTAAATGTGCTGTAATGAAATATCTAACCCAAATCATACTAACAAACAATTTCTAACCAAAAAACCTAATGAATAATAATATCTTTCGCTACCTACTGGACAATTTCTTCACAAAAGACGATGAAAAACAACAACAAAACGCATTCAAAGTTCACAAAGGTGACAATACTGACAATGCAACTACAGGAGAGGAACAAAGGAAGCTTTTATTCAAATATTGTTTGTTTAGTCGCTTAGAGGCGACGGCCGAAAACAAATAGCCTTTCTTTATTTACCTTCCAACCAACCCCATCAAACTCAAAACCAAAAAAACTTGACACTTTAAAGTAAGTATTTTGGCTACTGTTCTATCTAACTTGGAAGGGTGATAGAGGTCGGTGTAAGTTGGTTGTAGCGTCTTCTACAGGTTTAATTGGCAATTATAATGATACCTGATACGTCTTGGCTAAGTCTGTGGTGTTATAGGTATTCTACAGCTAAGTTTAGGAAATGTAAGGGTTGCTTTAGAACTTTATCTTATCTACTGAATGCTGCCTAATATATTATTTATTTAATGTTTATTTATTTATTTAGACTATCTGCATAACCCAAAGGTTGACTGGTAGACAACGCTTCTAGCGTTAAGTTCGCCTATTGTTCTGTACAATTCGTATTTGATGAACAATAAAGATTAAATAAATAAATAAATAATATCTTTTTAATTTATGAAATATTTTCTTCATACCACGTACCTAATAATATAAACTATGATTATAAAATGAAACATTTTTAGTGTTCCGTATCCAAAGGGTTTTTACCCATGGGACCCTATGTATACTAAGACTCCGCTGTCCGTCCGCCTGTCACCAGGCTGTATCTCATAAAGTGTGATAGCTAGACAGTTGAAATTTTCACAGATGAGGTATGTATTTCTGTTGTCGCTATAACAACAAATACTAAAAACGGCCCAAATGCGAGTCGGACTAGCCCACGAAGGGTTCCGTACCATTATCTGTAAAAATCAAGTTTTTTGTATTGAGTTTTTTATTTATTTTATGTATTTACTTTGTACGCGAGTCCGAATCATACTTGGCCGGTTATTTTCCTATTTCTGAGTAAGCAGAGTTTCCCTTTTGTGCAAAAATGCATCATTCATAGAGCGGTATGTAACTTTCACATTGCTGTATTAAGGCCATACCCAAATTTTACGGGGTCCAGTGGCGCCGCCATTTAAAATAAATCATTTAAAAGGAAACGGAGATATCATTTAAAATTGTGTCTTGGTCAAGTTCTAGATACCCATTCAAAGTATTTTTTAAACTACTTTTTGTAATTTAAAGTGATAACGTGAAGCTTTTCTACGCACATTTGTGAAAAACGGCCACTTTTAGCTAATGTGCGTAGAAAAGCTTCACGTTCGCACTTTAAATTATAAACAGTAGTTCATAAAATAGTTTTAAGGGTTATCTAGGGCTTGACCAAGACACAATTTTGAATGATATCTCCGTTTCCTTTTAAATGATTTATTTTAAATGGCGGCGCCACTGGACCCCGGAAAATTTGGGTATGGCCTTAACATATTATGTAAACAGACAGACGCAGGGATGCTCTGACTTGGAAATAAAAAATATTACTACTAATGTAAGAAATTATAAATAAAACTAGTGAACACATCTTGATTTGCAACGAAATCTTAAAGGTAATGTATTGATTTGCCAGGATTGAATTGAAACCGCTAATTGAATTGAAAGGCTGAACCGACTATCATTAAACATCACAAAAATAGCTTTCACATATAAAAAGTCGCATTGAAATCGGACCATCCGTTTGAGAGTTACGGTACCACAGTCAGACACACAGACCGACAGACCCATAGACATTATCGTCAAAGTCACTACTTTACACTCTACTTACTACTTGGGGACATTTAAAAAGATAATGTTTTTTAAAGGAACTTAATGGCGAGTATTTACGTTAAGTAAGCCTAAAAAAATAAATAATAGCCTATGTATAAAAAATTGTAGACCAAGAACATAACATAATTAACGTGAACGAATAAATCTCTCCACTGCAAACACTAAGATTTTACTGCGAAAAAAATACATTTAATATACTTCTCAGAAACTAGTTTTAACCCGTCTAACGGACGGCGATGATACATCGATGATATTAATAAACCTTTATATGGCAACACTTTTGTTTAACCCTTTTGTGCGAAAGGAAAAATTATGCACGGAACGTCATTAAGTTCTTGAGGTGTCCATTGTGATTTTTGCATATGGTAATACTGGGCAGACTGTGACTGATTGGATAAGGGTTCTCAGGCCCGGTCATCTAATGATTTGGTGTGAGAAAGGCAGTAATGACGTTGCTGTTTCGTTCCGGGTTTGCGTCCAGTATTATTAGAAGAAAGTGTTACTTTTTTGACTTTTTTGACAGACTATCCGTGACGCACTTTTTAGTCTGTGATAGTCTGTGAAAATAGATCTCATGGAATTTTATACAGTAACGCACACGACGCGCGCCGGACTTTTTGCACGTCATGTGCGTTACTGCATATATGATTCCTTGGGATCTATTTTCATAGACTAAAAAGTGCAGCACGGATTAGTCTGTCGTCTGCGTTGGGCCTTTAAGTCATTTGTTGACTTAGTTTTATTTAAATGGCATTTATTTTATTGATATGTAGGTAGAATGTGGCATATGTAGAAAGGAACCTAAAATATCAATAGATTACAAAATTGTAGTATATAACATACCTAATTATTAAGTAGAAAAGAGGTTCTAGTAAAGAGCAATTTTTTATACTTTAAAGATTTAGTTATAACTCTCAAAAGGACCTTTTATAGTAGCACTAACTGGGCCCCGCAGTGTTCTCGCGCTTAAGTAGCTTATGTGTTAATCCAGGGTGTCAGCTTCCTGCATTCAAAATTTTATCAAAATTGGTCCAGTGGTTTGCGCTTGAAGAAGTAACAAACACACACCCACACCCTCTAACAAACTTTCGCATTTATAATATTAGCGTGATGTGATGTGATTTTTAGGCACCAATGTGCTTTGCTTTTTTAGTCATCCTGGTGTAGGCATTCGATTATCTATTCTGTTTCACTATGTACTTTCTCTCATATTAGGTATTTATATTTTATTTTCTCTTATGACGTAGGTATCCAACGCTTTTTGTGACCAGCCAGTATTAGTGCTCCTACATTATCGGCGCGCCTAATAACATAATCTGTCCCAACCCTTCAGCGGCCGCAGGGTTTTAATAATGCATCCGCCATTAGTTAACCCGCAGATGCCACGTCTTCGTGTTATTCTAATTGCAGGAAAGGGGACGAAAGGATTACACCTACGAGTTTGTACTGTTTTTGGGGCCTCTTTTGGCATAATTTTTGAATATTATGCGCGGTCTAAAGAGTTTCCTAATGGAATGAAAATAAAGAAAATTGTTTTTAGGGCTCAGGTTGTTGGAAATGTGCGATGTTTTTCGACCTAGCAAGAATCTAAAATTAGCTCACTGTTAGTATATCTTATAAATTTATTTTATTAATTAGTTAATAAATTAATTAAAATAATTGTAAAGGTGTTTGTTGCTATGTTCTAATCCTTAGCAATATTCATATTTACATGTATACTGTTTATTTAATTTGAAATTGATAGACCTTGAAAATATAAGACTGGCTAAAAGCTAAAGTAATGCAAACAGTGTCAACGAAATATGCACGTCAAACCGCAATGTAAAAATTCAAGACAGACAACTTTAAAAAGCACTTTGCGACAAATATAAAAAGGAATGGCAGAAGACGTCAAGAAGACACATTTGATATCTTACGTCTTTTAGCATAGCAGCCAACATTACAAAGCCATTAGCGGCAAACGTCCTTTTTACCGGCTTTTCACGGCAGGACACAACGTAATTAATTTTTGACGATGTCGGTGACAGAGTGGCTTTTTTAAAAGCCGGAGTCAGGCCACAGCTGGGCCTTGCTAATCTCTATACAGCACTTGTTAAATATTAACGCAGTCTAATTATACCCCCTTGCCTCCCCTCTAATGGCTTTTAAAACTGATTCCCGCCCCTGAAGGATGCGTATTTGATGACAACTCAACGTTTTGGCTTTCGCGAGGGCGGGCAGAATCTTTGCACTTTGATTTTGAGGTTTCTGCTTTATTGCTTTACATTGAATTTTCTTGTGTATCCACTTTTTAAGTTGTACTTGTTGGCGCAGAAATGTACTGTGTTTAATAAGATGTGATAAGGTAACGGAGGTGAAGAGAAAGATTAAATGCATTAGGCATGTGTGACGCATTCAAAAGAGGTTTGAAGTTTGACACTTGTTGCGGTGTGCTATTAATCTAATTGACGTGTAGATCTCTTGGATCTAAAAGCCTTAATTTCTAGCTTCAGTTAGATAATGAGATTATATTTCTTACGTGTTTTTTCATTGGTCTCTATTGCGTGCATTAGTTTAGTTTACAATTTTGGAGCAGTTCATGGCTCTGTTGGTTATTATTAATTAGTACGATGTACTAAAATATTAATAGTTTTTAAATATTTGAGTTAGATCCTCTTAACTTATGGGTCTACTTATAGTAAGTCAAAGGTTTGTGTCAAGAAATATTAAAAACTGACCCTATTACACTGTATATCACGTCAAGGCGCGTATGAAATAAAATCCCTGAACTAAAAGATACTTGCTCTGCTTAAGGCACATTAATTAATCACTTATATAATACCTTTATAACAGAACATTTTATTTTCACCGGGAAGGTATAAAATCTACCATTCTAACCTTCATCTTGCCTGAGAATGCAAGGACAATGTGCGAAATCTGTCAGAATTACCGTTAAAATTAATGATGTTGCGACATATTTGCTCATCTGGTCATCGCAAACAGGTCAGCGTCCCACTAATGGTTGGTGACAATTATTCTGCGCGATTAGACGTATCATTAGCGTTCACGTTTGTTTTCTTAACCGTTTGGGTCCAAAAGACCCCCGTCGCATCACAGGGTTACATTAATCATTTGACAAAAGTTTTTTCATTAAATATTTGCTTTATAAAACGAATGTGGAATCTTGATCTTTATAACTATCGGTGTAAGGATAAACGGTCTTCTTTGTTTAGGTAATGATATCTTTTATGAAATAAATGATGTTTTTGGCGAGATGAGACGTTTGTGTGAAAGTTTGTATTTGATCAGGACCAAATTTAACACGAATATCGGTTTCACGGTTTGCTTGTTTGTAGGACCAGTGTCAGTTTTGTAGTTTTATGCTTTAGTTGACCGTTGTAAACTAACATAAACGCTAACGTTCTATCTGTGGCTTATAAAATTCTTACGAGAAGGTATTTAATTCGAGCATGATTCACTCATCGTCATCCTGCGAATTCAGGTAAGCATGTATCTTTGCTATCATTCCATCGACATATTAAATTAACATCATAACTGCATGCATCATGCATAGCAACATTTGAAATAAAAAAATAAAAAAAAGTTACGCCTACGTTTTATGAGCAAACACAATAAAAATTGTCACTCACGTTAAAAAATCGTTCACTTGTTTGACGCAAAAGCCACGACATCTGTCAAGTGGCGACATTTCTTATCTTTAAGGGTGCGAATAAAAAACCCTGGGGTACGAGTGCTCACCCCAGACAAAGTCGCAGGGAATCAAATGTATTTATGACTATGTAAATTGGCCGGAATCCGGAATTTCCTAAAAGGCTCTGAAACAGATGTTGGGCTCTGATTTGGTTCTTTATTGGAAACCGTATTTTGGTTTTACGTGGATTATGAGTTCGGTTATTGAGACGACACAAGATTGAGGGTGTGACTAGAATAAAATGTTGTATTTACCTGCTACGATATTCAGTTTTCTGTGATTTGGTCACCAATTTAGCAAAAAGTAGGGTTCGTTCCCTTTGACTGCGAAAACACGCATCGTGCGAGTTTTAATTTTTGAACAACACGCACTGCGCGTTTTTTGCCGTAACATAAGAAAAACTAAACTGAAAAACACACCGTAATATAAAAGTTTTTCAAATAACATTATTCATTTAACAAGTAATTATTTTAAAAAAATATTCTCAAGACATTACGAGTTCATATGGCCATTGGCCAAATGCAAAATTTCAGCTCAATCGGAAGACGGGAAGTAGTTCAAATGTAAATTGTAAGATTTGATTACAGACACAACGACAGACAACGGGACAGGTGAAACAAAATAAAAGCTTCTAATAAAAATACTTCTGTACAATAAACCAAAATTTTCTTTGCGTAAATATTAAATACCCATTCCTTACTGCATCTTCCTAGGGTTTCCCGGATCTTTCCCAGAGGAATATGACGCGGACATAAATATTGGGAGATAAGTGGATGACGTCACAGTTCACAAAAAGTGCGGATAAGTTCGGACAAGGGACGAGGCGTTTGTTTTTTCACGTCTTCGCCAATCTACCGATAGTTTGTCCCAGACGAGAAGCGTATCTTGAGATATAAAATCTCCTAGAGATTTTAAAATATGAAGATTTTGTAGATATTTGTTTAGAAGGTATTATTTTTCCAGTATCTTTTTCTCTTTTTTTTTTCTGGCCTTTGTGTCATCTAACCTTAATTAGAGCCAGGTTTTTCAAGCTAATGGCAGCTCCTAACGATCAGGTTTCCGATGACTGCAATGAAAAACATGCAATTTATCAAAGAACTTCCTAGTTAGTGAATAGCTCTTTATAATCGGTGCCGACTTCGTGTAAATAATATTTCAAAATACAGTTGATTTTGATAAAATTTATATGGGGCTACCTGATAAGTATGCCCTTTCAAATAAAAAAAGAGTTTTTCAAATAGGTTTAGGCGTCTTTGAGTAATCGCTGAAAATACATTTTAAAAAAAGGTTCCGACGAATTGACCAAATCCTCCTTTTTTAAAGTCAGTTATTAAATGGAAAAAGAATAAAACAAAGAAGGGAGTGGGTGCAGTAAAATCTGTTTTTCTCAGGGGACTTTGATTTCTATAACTTGAAAAACAGTTTTTACCGCCTTACAAAAAATGAGGTTATCAATTCGTGGCGACCTTGTTTTTTTATGTATGTTCACCGATTATTCGAAGACGCCTGGACCGATTTGGAAAATTCTTTTTTGTTTGAAAGGGTATATACTTCTGAGGTGGTCTCATAGAAATTTTATCGATATCTATTCTGTAGTTTGGGGGTGAAGTCGGTTTTTAGTTTTGAAAAATTATAAAAAACACATATTTCGAGATGGTCTCACGTGTGTCTCAGTCGTCAATTTCATTACGGTAGGTGTCCTCTGAAACAATGCGTGGGGGCCATTTTATATAAATGGCGGTCGCGATACGGACCTTTTTTATGTCGCCTTCCCGCCAATGCCATCACTTGAGATAACGTAATGGCTGTGATAATGATATGATTTTCGATTATTTATAGATTTTATGAGTGATTTAGATAAGGCTCTTATACAGGGTCTAACAAAATATGCAGACATTATTTTAAATCTGATTTCAGTTGATACTTTCTCCAAGCAACATAGATCTAAATATGAAAAATCATTTTCGGCCTCCCATACAAATTGACAGATCAGCCGATTCGAGTTTGTATGAAAGGATTTTTTTTTCATAATTCGAAGTATGTTTTTTTTGGTTTATGTATTGTATGTTCCTTGGGGAAAGTGGTTCAGTAAATTAAAAATACTTTCAGTGTATTTTGTTAGATGTTACGTAGATGATTTATTTTATAAGATAGATACCTTTGATGAAGTTGGTCAAATTCATAAGGATTGCTTATAAATACGCCCAACTTTAGCGCGTTTCTGCTGTTATATAACTAAAGAATAGCGCTGTTTTTGTTGTCAAATTCATTACAATAGGGGTGATGACAGGGTCCGAAAAGTATGATTGTAATTAGTCCGTCTTTTAGATTATCCAAAAGTAATAGACCCGTTTTTTTCAGTTTACCAAAAAAGTAAAAATTCACAAAGATACGGAGCGTCAAAATTCCGGAGTGGGGGCTTGCGACGTCACACTAGAGTAAAAATCGTACTCAGACGTGACGTCACGCGAAATTTCAATGCACTGTATCTTTGTCATTTTTGGTTTCTCAGAGAAAAGAAAAAATACGTGTACAATATTTTTTAATAATCTAAATGATGGACCAAAAATATTTTTCCATTCATCATGCCTATTCTGCAATTCCATAATTGGTAGATTATTCACAGATTTTATTAGAACAGTAGTCATCTCTTTACAGGTTATGTATGTTAGGAGATTCAATAACTCCATGGAGCGTAACTAAATCAAAGATGTCTCCCAAAAAAAGATAGGTAGATAGGTTTTCTAAAAGTATGGTACACTTATTTTCTCTAATCAGTAAATAATGTCGAAGATACAGCGCGTTTAACTTTTGTGTGACGTCACGTTTAGCTACGATTTTAACCAAAGGTGACGTAAATCATCCCCATTCTGAAACTTCAAAGCTCTGTATCTTCGTGAATTTTGACTACATTGCTAAACAAAAAATATGGGTCCTTTATTTTTGGATAATCTGTCAACTAGATTATCCAAAAATAAAGGACGCATATCTTTTAGCCAGTACACATCCGTATTCTGTTTTCTCACCCGCCCTATATAGGCTACAGTACTCCTCAGCTTCGACATGGAGTTACTACTGATGCCTAGCACAATACTGCACATCCTTTACTGTCAGGGTACTATCAGTTCCCTTCAAGACAAGACACAAAGCCTTCGTTTGGGACACTGTGCTAGCTTTGGCCGCTAGTTAGTCTATTTTCGAATAGAATGTATTTTCTTTGCGCGCGTCCATTGCGTATTACATATTTAAATGTTGTATTAAATTGTAGATGTTAGAAATATTTTTTTATTAGCCTATAGGTGTACTGTCCCACTGCTGGGTAAAAGCCTTCCCATTATCCTTCCACACTACCCTGTCTTCAGCGATCTTCTGTCCTTTGTACATAAATTAATGAAGGTTGCCATCTGGTACTTAGTCTGGAACGTTAAAGATTCTACATAAACTACGTAGAATTTCATACTTTTCCTAAATAAAGCAAGAACATACTTAACAGAGAAACTTGTGAAAAAAGTGGTAATAGTTTAAATTTGACTGGACTTATTCGTATGTGCAATGAGCAATGAGCATGTACATATGTAACATATGTACATTGATGATAACCCAATTCTCTTATTGGTTCCCGAATTGAGCCTAGGTTTAGGGCTAACTGAGATATGAGATTATAAGAGAGGTTGTAAGTTACACGATTTATAAAATGTGAAACAGAGGAAGCAATGGTGAATTACTGTCACTATGTTTCTGTATAAGCATCCCAAGTATCCTAAATGAGTGGGATGTCGAATTTTATTATTTACTAGCTGTGCCCGCGGGCTACGCTCCCCGTGGAAATTTCGGGATAAAGAGTACCCTTTATTCTTCCTCGAGTCTTAAAGTATATCCATACCAAATTTCGTCCAAATCAGTTTAGTAGGTGAAGCGTGAAGAGGTAAAAAACAAATGAACAAACCCACTTTCGCATTTATAATATTAGTTAGGATTAGGATTATGTTGGCGAGTCCTAGTGATCGTAACGCAGGTTCTTCGGAATCCTAACATCATCGTCATCATCACCATATCAGCCACAGGAAGTCCACTGCTGGACATAGGCCTTCCAAAAGTTCCAGAACATAGGATTTCCAGATGTATGTTTTTTATGTAAGTATTTTCATCCCTCGACAAAAAGATGGGTGTTTTAAGTTTGACGCTAATGACTATCTGTCTGGCTGTCTATATGTCTGTGTATCGGACTATGGCATTGTAGCCCTTGAACGGATGGACCGATTTCGATGCGGTTTTTGAAGTGAAATCTTCTTTAGCGGCGTTGTGCACTTTTTTTGGAATGGGTAAAAAATGTTAAACTCGCGTCAGGACACGTGACCTGATCGAAAATTCGTAAGACGGATGGAGAGTAGACAGCTGGCGCGGCGTAGGAGAGGGAGTATCCCCGTCTCTTTCTACGGCGCGGCAAAAATGTATGCCTGCGCCTGCTGTTTCGTTTAGGCGGCGCAGGGCGCTTGCGCGAATGTTCGTGTGTGTTTATGTTACAGCGTGCTACGCGCATCCATGGATGGTGACAGCTGATGGCTCGACCGTCTGTGTAGTGGCCATACTGCTGTGTTTTCACTTCTGCCGGCACTCCCAGAGTGCAACCCGTCAATTTTTTTTTATCTGAAAGCAAGATCCCTTGCTCGTTGGTTCTTTTGACTATATTTGACGAAACTCGGTTAAGCAGTTTAAAAGTTATTGATGCTTGACAGTCAGGTCAGGGCTTTCTCTAGCAAATAATAGATGGCGCTAGGGATATCCATCTACCGAAGTCGTATCGGTAGTTCGGCTTCTCATCACTTTTGACAAACAAGGTTTTTTTTATTTGCCTAGCAAATGAACATGTTACATTCTTACTTTTTACGTTTGTAGGTCTCTTTATAAACGTTGGATCGATTGTGTAAAGGAGGGTATGAGTAGGAAAGGGTGACGGACGGGTTGACTGGAGATAGAACAAGTGGAAGGAAATCACATGCTGTGCCGACCTCACATAAAATAGTGGAACAAGGATAAGGCAGAAGAAGAAGGTCTCTATATAAATGTAACCAAATAGGTTACCGACGAATGTGAGCAAGTAATGTATGGTCAACAATGTGGTTCCCTCGCAGGCTGCGGACGCGAGCTGTGACGTGTGACTGTCAATCACAATCAGAGTCGACCACCCGCGCGATTAGGAGCGGGTTAAGCACAGGGGAAGCTGTGGAGAGTAAGCTGAAAGTAAATGATGTGACGTCAACATTTACTTTTTAAGAAATCGAAAGAAATAGAAATAATTAAATTTGTAACAAAAAAGACAACCGACTTCAATTTCTTTCAGTAGTTTCTTCTTTTATATCTCCAAAGTTCTTCATCATGTCTTCCCCAAATTAATATGGGACTAATTTGAGAGTAAAGACTTTCAAATAAAAAAAGAATTATTATCATAATCGATCCACGGTTGACGAAGATATCGCGTAACATACATACAGTCGAATTGATAACCTCCTTCTTTTTGAAGCTGGTTAAAAAGTGACAATTACCAAGTGATACAAATATTCAAAGATAAATAAATTATTTTTGACTTTTTTTGAGACTGTTACATTTATTTAACGTCAAAAAAATACAATGTCATGTTAAGGGGTAATTCAGTCCATCAATTTGAACAACTTTTCCCAATAAATGTATATTGAAATATGAAAAATAAATTTTATTTTCCATATTAACAATACACACGAGACTACCAACTACCAACTTCGATTTGTATGATAACCTATTTTTTTCATATTTATTTATTTATTTTGAAAAGTGGTTCAAAATGACCCCTCAAAATATTTGTACTAAATTAAAAGAACATTGTTTATTGAAACTATTTTATGGGTGATTTCAGTCCATGATGCTCAACAATATTTAACAAGGAACACTTGTCGAAACAGGCCAAATTTTTTTTTCATTCTATGCAAATTCGGATCTTCTGATTGGTTAACTTGTAGAGACAATCATTTTTTTTCGTATTTCGATATATGTTACTCGGGGAAAGTTGTTCAGTATCATGGATCGTCAGCAAGAATCTTTCGGTACACTGGTTTTAGTTTTCAAAAATCTTTAATATCTTGTTAAAATATCAAATGAAGACAATATGGGACACTTAGGTACGAGGAGAGAATGATAATTTTTTCAACAAAAGTTGTTGATAATTGTCTTATAGAAACTTACCAATAATAGGGCTCTACTCCACAGATGTCGCTGTTCAATAGCAACAATCATCTAGGTGTACAAGCATCTCACCGTTTGCCAGATATCTGTCTGTCTGTCCGTCTTATCGCCCATCTCCACACATACCGCGAGAGAAAAGATGTTTTTGAAATTTCCTTATTGATATAAATGATGTTATTAGATTGATTATGTTTTATAAACATCAGATAACAAGCGTCAATTGAAACGATCAATTTTACCCGTGACTTCGTTGTGGTAAAGTGTTTTTGTAATGTGTACTGACGTGGGAAAATAGTAAGTAAGTAGGTAAGTGAAGTCTGGAAATCGTGTAAAAATTTTTTATTTAAATAATCAACATATAAAAAAATTTAAATTAAATTCTACGCTACTCTAAGAAATCGTAGGCATGTGACGTGAAATGAGCATTTTCGCGTTAGTTCGCTATATTGATACATTGTGCGGAAAAGCAGCCCGCCTTTTCATCGGCGGGCGGCAGAAATCTGTCTTGGTGAGAGTTATATAGGGAGCCCGAAGTCGGAGATAAGAGACTTCATTATCATCATAATCCTCAGTTTCGAATCTCCCTACTTGAATCAATTTATTTTAAAGTTAGATTTACTGAAAACGCTTCATAACAGGTCTTTCTTTTGTTTCCTTCACATACTTAACGCTTAGTTCACGACAAGCTACATTTACCTAACCTCACCTTATTTACAGGCAGGGGCGTCAAACTGTAGGCACGAATCAATCGAGCGCTGATCCGCGAGTTTGCGCGGAGGTGACCCGGAGGTCGGGGGTCGCGACCTCCGACCCCATTGGGCGACCTCTGCCCCGCCCACCGCCTGAAGCTGAAAGTAGACAAGGATGGCAGTAATTAAGAAAGAGAGGATTGTTAATGCTCGTCATTTGTTTTGTTTTACTACTGCGTGTTATATTATAAGTTACTAGCTGTGCCCGTGGGCTTCGCTCCTCGTGGGAATTTCGGGATAAAAACTACCTATCTTATGTCCTTCCCTGGGTATCAAACTATATCCATATCAAATTTTATCTAAATAGGTTCAGTGCTTGAAGCGTGAAGTGGTAAAAAACATAGATACAAACAAACAAATACATAAGCTCACTTTCGCATTTATAATATTAGTAGGATAATAATAAGGATAACCGTTTCAGCATACGTTTGCAAGACATACTCGTACCTAGGTAACTATCCTTTGCTTATACCAGTTACATCTCTGTCTTTGGCTCAGTATGTAATCAAATAGATTATTCAATATTTTTTTTTGTAGGACCAACGTCCTATCGGTTCCACAAATATTACCAGTGTAGCAATATCCATTCTATTCTACATTATACATGCATACTATCACGTCTTTATCCCTAATGGGGCAGACATAATATTTTAGGTCATACGGCTTAAAGCAGCAGAACTGCAAGACCCAGAGGACACATCTTGCGTTTGATGTTTGGGAGCCCCACTTAAATGCTTAATTTATTCTGTTTTTAGTATTTTTTGCTATAGCGGCAAAAGATGGACGGATGGACTGACGAACAGACGGACGGATAGACGGACAGCGGAGTCGAGTCTTAGTAATAGGGTCCCGTTTTTAACCCTTTGGGTACGGAACCCTAAAAATAAAACATTATAGTTATAGGTTGCTAGCAGCATCGCTATGATTCGCATTTTCGTCTAAGAGAAGCAGCTGGTACATTTCAATTTAATATAGTAGCCAAAGTTTCCTTACTAAGTCCAATAATAAGCGTGTGAAATCCTATCGACATACAAACGAAAGACAAAACAAATTCGTTACAAATAAATCAGTGCGTCCGTTGGTCTGAAGCACGAGTATAATTGCTTGCGGTTAGCACACAATAGAGGCAGCCGGCGTGACCAACCGTTGGTGACTCCTGACCTGTGACCTGCACTGATTGGAGCACCTGCTCCTAGGTGATAGTTTAGTATTGATTGATAAATTCGCACGGCCTTAGGCTCTGTATACCCCGTAGGATTGTGACGAGATTAATTAATTATGCAAAAAATTTTGGCATACAAGTTGACCGATTAGCTGATCCAAGTTTCTTTAAAAAACAATTTTTTATTCATATTATATGTATCCTGTAATAAATTGAACCACGGGCTATACTAAATCACTATAGTATAAAGGAATTAAAAAAACAGTAAAAAAAAAAAAATGGCATTTTTACAGCAAAGTGTGGTAGCTGCACATTTTAATCCGTCCAGGTAATTTGTATGAAAATGTCGTTGTTTTTTGTTTTTTTGACTGTTATTTTAATTTTATTATGCTTTTGGTGATCTAGTAAAGACCGTGGTTTGATTTATTACGGGTTTGTCCCTTCCACGTTGCATACAGGGCCTCATGAACTTTACTGAAACTATTTGACTGGATTCAGTGCATGAAACTGAACAACTTTCGCTAAGAAAATGTATCGAAATATGAAAAGAAATTGCTTTCCATAGAAACTTGGATCAGCTAATCGGTCAACTGTATGCGAGGCAAAAATTGTTTTTTGATATGTTCCTTGAGAAAAGTTGTTTAGTATCATGAACGGAAGAGGTCCGACTACCTCCGTGGTACAGTGGTCATGTCGTTCGCCTTTTGATCCGAAGGCCGTTGGTTCGAATCCCACTGGAAAGCATACTTTGTGAAACGTTGTTTCTAGTCTGGTTAGGATAAAGCAGGCTTTGAATCACCTGATTATCCGAAAAGAATGATGATTCCGTGTTTCGTTAGGCACGTATAAACTGTGGGTCCTGAACGCCTTCTAGCGTTTGCTCAAACCTATAAAAGGATTGGTTTCGGCCTGGGTTGCGAAGGTCAGACTGCAGTTGCAAGCACTTTGGTTAGGTAGCGGACCCCGGGCCCTGAAGCGTTACCGCTGAGGATGCACCCGGGAATACGTGAGGATGATGATGATAGTGTACAGAATAGGTCAATCAGGATCGTAGCGAGTGGAGGTCCATAGTCTCTGCCTACCGTGGGAAACAGGTGTGATAATATGTACGTATCAAGAGTTGTATGAGGTCAACAGGATTAGACTTGAATCTCATATTATTAAATTGCAGGAGGACTATTCCTCCTTATTTTCTAAGTATGACCACCAACAAAAACAAAATACTGAGCACATGCTGACTGTGGAGAAATTGATTAGCGACAGCAAGTACAATCAAGAAACCCTTGATTTGTTAGCTAAGCAATGTACTTGCGGGCAGCTCAACCAGCCCACCATCAGTGTCCCCACACCAGAGCTCTCTCCTTGTGTCGGTAATTTGTGCAATAGTGTGTCTGATTGTGTTGACCTTATGGAACCTCCATGTAATACAATAGTTTTTTCCGATAGTATAGGTCGCAATATGGGTTGCATATTTGACACACTTCTTGATAACTCTTGTGTCAATTACTGCTTCCCGGATGCAACATTTACTCAAATTTTAGAAAAAATAAAATTAACCAAAATAAATTGTAAATCTACTGTTGTATTACTGTTAGGCAATTGTAACAGAATAGGAAAAAAAGAAATAATCAGCGGTATGGATTATTTAACTAAACTAGAAGTAGGCAAAATAATTTTATGTGCATTCCCATATATACGTTGCCAGCCTCCAACAAATAACAGAAACATTCACTATCTAAATACTTTGATGCATAATATAACATGTCGTTATAGTGATAAATTAGTGTTTTTTGACACCAATATTTTCATAGGTGAATGTGATCTGACAAAAGATAATATTTATCTTTCAAAATATTCTAGACGTAAGATTGCTACATTAGTAGCAAATAATATTAATTTTTGGACGAGTTTACATTGTAAACAAAACCCTAGTTTTAAGACACCTACCGATTTACCAGGAATATGTGATGGTAAATCTGTAGACTTGACGGCAGTTTTAAACTGAACATTAAGACAACGGAAAGGCCTCATGAACTCAGAATAGTACAGCAAAATTTAGAAGGTTTTTCCGGCAAAGAATTATTAGTCGAATTATTTCTAGAAGAGTTGGATGTGGACATTCTATGTTTGACTGAACATTGGCTGTATGAGAGTCAGATGATGTTTAGCCTAAACAAGTATAATATTGTTAGCTGCTTTAACAGGAAGTCTGCTCAGCGAGGGGGTTCCATAATTTTTGTAAAAGATTCTTTCCGTAGCAAAGAGCGGACGGATATTGTCAGACTTTCTGTTGAGCGCGTTTGTGAGGTGACCTGTGCCGAGCTAGATCATCATATAATTATTTGTGTATACAGTCCTCCTAATAGTGATTTTAAAAGTTTCCTTAAAACTATGGACCAGGTACTTAAGTCCTGTTCATCTAGTAAAAAGAATTTAATTGTTTGCGGAGATTTTAATGTTGATATCTTAGTAGATAATCCAAAAAGTACACAATTTTTAAATCTTTTTAAATGTTATGAATTAGTAAACGTATTCTTTGAGCCAACCCGAATTACTGCTACATCTGCTACTTGTCTAGACAACTTTTTTAGTAATATTCAATATTCTGATAAATCTGTTATTAATAAACTGCCTTCTGATCATTCGGGTGTATATGTAGCTTATGTCAATGAGTCCAAAAGCAAATCCAGTATTTTGAACAAAGATAAAACTTTTTGTAGGCCCGTTACTTCTAAAAATATACGAAAACTTAAAAATAATTTAGATAACAAATTGTTATCAGTAGTTTACTCAGGAAAAAATCCGGACGCCCATTACAATAAACTATTTAACTGTATTACTTCAGAATATTCAAAAACATTGAAACGAAAACAAGTTGTAGTGCATAGGAAATTACAGTTTAGTGAGTGGGCTACTACTGGCATCTACATAAGTAGGAACAAGCTTTACGACTTATATGCCCAAAAACAATATAATTTTGATCCTCCCTTTGTAGAATATGTTAAAAATTATTCCAAAATATTTAAAAAAGTTTGTAGACAAGCCAAGGCAAATCGTATTAGTAGAAAAATAAATAATGCTCCTAACAAAATAAAAGAAACTTGGAATGTTATAAATAAAGAAACAGGTAAAAATAAAGCCAAAGAAAATATCTGTCAAATCAAATCTAATGGTGTGATTATTACAAAAACTGAAGAAATAGTAAATGTTTTTGATGATTTCTTTACTAACATTCCTTTGGAACTTACTTCTAATGTGAATTCTAACCCCCAGCGTGCTGAAGCCTTGCTTAAGAATAATGTTAGGCCTTGTAATTCTCAATTTAAATTTAAGCATATTGGCCCCAAAGATATAATAGATACATATAAACAGCTAAATTTAAAAAAATCTGAAGATCATTGGGGCATGTCAGTTGCTGTAGTAAGCCATATCATAAATATCATAGCTGCTGATTTAGCTTTTATATTTAACGAATGTATTGATGAAGGCATATTTCCTAACCTAATGAAATGTAGTAAATTAATCCCCTTATTTAAAAAAGGAGAAAAAACAGACCCTGGCAACTACAGACCTATATCTATCCTGCCAGTTTTGAGTAAGGTGTTCGAAAAGATAATGCTCAATCAAATGCTGCTTCACTTCAAGACCTACCAACTTTTCCATAGCCAACAATTCGGCTTTACTGGCGGGAAATCGACCACCGATGCGGGAGTAGCACTCGTTACTCATATATATGACGCATGGGAGAACAAAAATGATGGAATTGGATCATTTTGTGATCTCTCCAAAGCATTTGATTGCGTAGATCATCCGACACTTTTGCTCAAATTTAGTCAATACGGTTTTGATGATAATTCAATTAAACTGATAGAATCTTATTTAACAGATAGGCATCAGACTGTTGATTTAAATGGCATAAAATCTCACGGATCTAATGTTAAAATAGGCGTACCGCAAGGTTCAATTCTTGGACCTTTCCTTTTCTTAGTTTATGTTAATGACTTGCCTTACATGGTTGAGAAGCAGGCTGGCATAGTGCTGTTTGCTGATGACACCTCGCTAATATTCAAAATAGATCGACATAGCACAAACGCTAGCGCGGTGAACAGCACCTTGTCTTCTATTTCTGATTGGTTTTCTGCCAATAACCTCATGTTAAATGCAAAAAAGACCCAATGCATTCGATTTTCTCTTCCTAATGTGAGACAGGCCTGCGTTGACATAATGATAGATGGTGAAAAACTCGATCTTGTTGAAAGTACTACCTTCTTAGGAATTACAATAGACTCAAAACTTCAATGGGGTGCTCATATAACTAAACTTTCTAATAGGCTTAGCTCTGCGGCTTATGCTGTTAGGAGAATAAGACAATTGACAGATGTAGCAACTGCTAGACTAGTTTATTTTAGTTACTTTCATAGTGTTATGTCTTACGGCATACTCCTGTGGGGGAGTGCAGCCGATATTCAGACTATTTTCATTTTACAAAAACGGGCAATTCGTGCTATTTACGGGTTAGGATCTAGAGACTCACTCAGAGAATTATTCAAGAAAATAGATATACTTACCTTATCATCACAGTATATATTTGAAAACATAATGCATGTAAGGAAAAATATTTCCTCATACAGTAAAGTAAGCGATTTGACCGATAGAAACCTACGTAATAAGAATGACTTAGTTGCCCCATTTTCTAGGCTCAAAACAGTTAGTAAGACGTTTATGGGGAACTGTATACTTTTTTATAATAAATTGCCAAAATCGGTCCTTGATATGCCGGATAATAAATTCAAAACGTATGTAAAGAAAGTACTTTGTGAGAAGGCTTATTATAGTACCGATGACTACCTTAAGGACAAAAAAGTCTGGCTTGAGCTTGGCGCGGGTCCCTCTTAAAGTTTGTAATATAGGTACTCGCAAATGACATGTACATTTTGTACAAACTAAATCTACAACTTGACATTATTTAAAAATTTTGACATTTAAAAATTCAATTAAAATCATGATATTACATAACAAAACAATGTATTCTCAGTCCACATTAACTTTAAGTATTAATTTAATTGTGAGTTGACGTCCTTGGAGAAAAGGTGCAGTGCAGTTTGTTACCGCTTCTTCTGCACTAGCGCTTTGGAAGCGGTAGTAAACTTAGCTGTAAGTAACTATTTGACGTCAACAATTGTAAACAAAACAATGACGATTATTAAGAGATATTATAAATATCCTATGATAATAAAGATATATTTGAATTTGAATTTGAATTTGTATGAACTTAATTCAGCCAAAGTAGTTTTAGTATGTTTTGTTAGACCCTGATTATATGAACACCTGTGCTAAAACTTGTCACTGTGTGCGTCTGTTTTATTATCATCAATTTTAAGAAGTAATTTCTTGTCGTTAGGGTATTTTAGGTTTTTCATGCTGGTCTGGGAGAAATAAAAAAAAACTTAAAATGTACCAGCTGCTTCTCTTCTCACGCAGATCGTAAAAGCCGATCGAGGGAATGGGCAAAAATGCAAATCATGTTAACAGGCGATGCGGCTAGCAACCCATCTCTGTATTGATTGCTTTTCCATCTTCTCGCCCACCATGACGCTAAAAGTAGCTTTTGGGTCTTGTGACCCTGGGCTCTGCATAGAACCGCAAGACCCAAAATGCTCTGTCTGCCCCATTAGGGATAAAGATGTGATAGTATGTATGTATGTATGTAGGGTATTTTATGTCTTCCTATTTTCGCTTGAGCTTCCTATATACGACACGGCTTCTGCATAGTCGTTTACTTCATCAATGAACGACCTTCTTGGTCTTCCTTTTCCTCTCCTGGCATTATTACGTTGTCAGGTTTTTTTTAGGATAGTAAATGTAATAAGGGTTGCCTTCTGGTCACGCTCGACGTGACTTCGGTAATTGACGTGTGACTGTGACGTAGATTGGCGGAACTACATTCCGATGGTGACCACCCCGGCCAGGTGGGACACTTCCGTGGACACAGGTGGTGCGTAATGATTTTCAGATTTTAATTGTTACAAGATTTATAAACTTTATTTTTGAATTATTATTTATGTATATTTATGTGTAGGTTTATCCACTATATATATTATACCACTATATGTACTTACTTAATAATTATAAGTTTACTCCTTTTTTTTTGTCTTTTTTAGTTAGTTGCTATTGTAGGTACTTACCCCAAAAGATTACTTTCTCAGCATCACCTGTTGGTTGACTGGTAGAAAAGGCCCCTGGCCTTAAGTCCGCCATTTACATGTATATTGTTAGGAAGTTAAATAAATAAAAATAAAAAACTATAAAATTAAATAGGAAATACATTTTTTCACTATTTCTTTTTTTTATTTAAGAATACCCTTATCCTAGGCTTTTTCATAAAAACGTAGTCTACGTTTTATTTTAAAACCGCAAGTCAGATTTAGATAAAAATTTGTCATTGTAAAAGCAATTATCTAGGGTAATAATTGGATTCCTACAATAAATTACGAACTGGACAGAAAATATAAGGATGTAAAACTTTCCAAAACGATTTGTCACACTTTGTTTTATTTCAAGTTTATTTTTTGACTGTGAAAATCACTTATATGCCTGTACACATGCAATATCTTCGAAAGACGAGTGTAGTACGTTTGTATAGAAAAGTGTAGTTTGGTTTGGGGTAAGGGGACTCTTTTGTCGAAGAATTCATCTTCCATTCCTGTCTGTCTTCAGCCAGCCTTTTGACGTTTTAGTACAACACCACTTACATCACTTACGGGTAAATAGTCAGCTCATTTTCTCCTATGATGATCGGGCATAAAAGAAAAAACTTTATATGTGCCAGCTGCTCTCTTCTCGTGCAGCTCGTAAAAGCCGATCGAGGGTATGGGCGACAATGCGAATCATGTTAATAAGCGATGCAGCTAGCAACTCTACACTAGTTTGATTCTTTTATCCACCTTCTCGCCCATCATCACGCTTAAAATGGCCTTTAAGTATTGCGGCCCTGGGCTTTAGACCAAAATTTTCAAATTGTTCTGGGTCTTGTCTATGTCTATACAATGTCCTTTTTAATTAAGTACAAATATTTTAAGGGGTGATTCAGTCCATCATTCCTAACAACTATTACCAATAAATGTATATCGAAATACGAAAAAAATATTTTCATTTTCTATAGTACTGATGTCACGTGACTAATTCGGTTTGTATGAGAAGCTAAAAATTTTTTTTCGTATTTCAATATACAATTATTGGGAAAAGTTGTTTAAAATGATGGACTGAACCACCCCTTAAAATATTTGTACTTAATTAAAAAGGACATTGTATATATGTATTTGTTAATAAAGTATAGCATCGTTGAGTTAGTAGCCTATAACACAGGTCTCGAACTTACTTTGGGGCTAGCTCAATTTGTGTAATTTGTCCACACATACAACATTAAAGGGACATATGTAATAGATCGAACTACGGGATATACTAGATCACTAATTGTATAATGAAATAAAAATATCCAAAAACCCAAAAAATTCGACATTCCCATACAAATTGCCCACTTTTGTATGAAAATGTCGAAAATTTGTGTCTAGGCTGTTTTTTTAATTTCATTATACTATACTATATATATACTATATTATATAGTATAGCCTGTTGTACGATTTATTACGGCTATGTCCCTTCCACGTTGTAGTTAATATTTTTATTTCTGTCTGTACAAAATCCGCTGAAAAAAATCGCACACAAACAAATATATTGTACAAAAACCACAGACCTAGAAACGATTGTGATAAAAACACCGGTGGGAGCGTATCCCGCTCCTGACTAATTGGTACAAGCTAGCCGTGGGTTCCCACGCGTGGACAAATCACGGATCGCGTGTGGCGGGCGACACCTGCGCACGCTTCCGTGTTGAGGTATCCCACGATTTGATTTAATTGCTTCAATATTGATATCGATGTAGTGAAAGTTAATTATTATTACAAGCTTTTTTCAACCAGTTATCCTCAACCGATTTAGCTGAAATTTGTATACTTGTGTAAGTCGGATGACAACACAATATTATGAAGTCAATGAGCTGTTCTGATGATGGAGCCGGGAGATATTCGATGGAACTCAGTTATAAACAACATAACCTCATCGAGTAGGTCTCGTTTGATTTGTCGTGACGAGTACTTTATGGGAGACGATGCTTAGGGTCTGATCGCGCAGACGGATGGTGGTCGATAGAACTCAGTTATAAAACGATCCAACACAATCGAGTTTGGGCTTATTTCATTTGTCTTGATAAGTACTTTGGCCACACAATAAAAGCTTGTACAAAAAATGTAATTTTTTCAAAAAAGTTATTTTATAGTTTTTCTTTGTAAGATACAGTCAGCATATTACTATATATTTATATTTGTAACTTGGAAGAGAAATTCTACATTTTTAATTCTTTTTAAAATTGAGTACCTATTATTTAATTCGTTATTAGATTCCATAGGGAAGTTGTTCAGTACCATGGACCGAACCTTCTCTCTAAACCTATTCCGTCGTATTATGAAACGAGTTTAGGGACTTATTATGAAACTTGATTTGGGTGCATAATGGTTTAAAACCAAGTAACAAATTTAGTCTGTTCCATAACACAGAATAATTCTTTTTCGTTCTCATCTCAGCGTATTCCCGAGTCATCCTCAGCTGTAATGCTGAAGTCTGGGGCATCTGGGCTGTCCGGCTTTTTAAAGAATGATTTTTGAAGTGAAAAGTTCTTTAGCGGCGTTGTGCACTTTTTTTGGAATGGGTAAAAAATGTTAAACTCGCGTCAGGACACGTGACCTGATCGAAAATTCGTAAGACGGATGGAGAGTAGACAGCTGGCGCGGCGTAGGAGAGGGAGTATCCCCCTCTCTTTCTACGGCGCGGCGAAAATGTATGCCTGCGCCTGCTGTTTCGTATATCAAAAATGCACAACGTTAATATTCAAGTTTTCACTTCTGCCGGCACTCCAAGAGTGCAACCCGTCGTTTTTTTTTTGTATTATCCTGTAATATCGCAATTGTATATATTGTTTTAAAGGTAATTTTTAACCCCGAAAAAAAACAAGGGTTATATGTTTGTCTGTATGTCCGTGGTATTGTAGAACACGAGCGGATGGACCGATTACGATAAGGTTTTACATGAAAGTAGGTTACCTTCTTAGCTATGTTTATTAAAAATCGGTTCTACCGTTTAAAACTTGGAAATTGACGCTTGGGCTTTCCCTAGCAAATAAAGATGGCGCTACGGAATACGGATATCAAGTTGTATCGCTACTCATAACTAGTTGGCATTCTCGACAGTCGGTTTTTTTTATTAATTTTCTTAGGAAATAAACTTGTTATAACCTATTTTCAATTCAAAAGCTGCTGCTGGAGGTTACAACTGATTTGCCTTCTTTGTGTCAATAGTTTTTTAGTTTTTCGGTCTTGCAATCCTTTATCTAACCAGCTTTATGTTTACTTCTTGTAATTTAAGAGCTTGCTTTAGTCGGTGGAGTTAATAGGAGATGCCTCCATTCCTCTCTTTTCTCTGCCATCCTTTTAAAGTCCTGGTAGGATTCAACTCCTAAGTTTTCTTTAATTTGTTAGAGAAACTTTATTCTCGGTTTCCCCTTCCTCGTCTCCCTTTTATCTTTTCTTCTATTATTCATTATTATAATAAACAGGAGACAGTATATTTTATTTACATATTCTGTACATTTTTTTCTTTTGTCGCTTAATGGGATTCTTAATAAAAGAAAACAAAATTATCAAAATCCATAGAGACATCTTTTATTTCTCAATATTACGCTTTCATACAACTTACTGTCTCATACACACCAACTGTTTATACAACCTCTGTACAATTATTGCGAATAAATACATTGCTTTTCTTTAAAACGTCATACAATTTGGCAGGAAATGCATATATTTAAAATAAACATATATTTAAGAAAAATCACACAAAAATGTAGAATCAAATGCAGTTTAATATTGTTTTCGTTTTGTCAAAAAATAACTACTTAAAATTTAAATATTTTTGGAAAATCATAGTCCACATTTGAATAATTTATATTTAAATAATATATGTACCTGGATGCAGTAATATTCTTTTTTATTATAGTTTTTGATAAGTTTAAGTATACATAGGTGAATGTATCAAGATTTGATATTTACTAATAAGGATATAGAAAAAATTTAAAAAAACAGTTTTATGCGTCATCCATAACTGAAATATTTGGAATTAGATTGGCTGCTTTATCATATCTTTTTATTTTATGTTGCAAATACTTATTTATTTTTCAATTGGCAGAAAATATTTACAATAAAGCACCAACTAAATTACAGTCAAAATTCAACAAGCAAAATTGTTGCAAAAATATAATAGCAAAATTGGGAAAATACATTAGGTAAGTTGACTGAAGATAAAAATTTAATAAAACTTTAAAAATATATTTAATACATACACTGAAAATTTAAATGCTTTCTCGGAATTATGGTATACTTTCAACTAAACATGGATAAGAAGAGCACCAGTAGAGGAAAAAAATCTTCAAACTCAATGCAAATCGTTATTATAGATCATTTGATTATTTACAATAAGATTGAAGAATCTATTCATCCCGTATAAAATCCAATAGTATAGCTGACTTTTATTCGATTTTCAGATACTTTCAAAATTGCCTTTATTTCCTATACACGACTACACACAAAGATTGCACGACTGAAATATATTTATTGCGTCCGACAATCCAAGATTGCTCTCTAAGTATTTACTTTACAATAATAAATAAAATTGACGTTTTTTTACAGGAAAGGAAGCGAGCTCACTTCAGTACTTTCTAACTAAAAATAACATCGTAGAAAACAGTTTTATCTCTTACCTTAAACTAACTATACATTTACAATAATAAAAACATTTTATTTACAGTTTTAAATATTAAATCTAGCCTACATTTTTACAGAGGAACAAATAAACTTGAACTAATAACACTACGGACCCCATTTAAACTAAGTTACTTCATCTCTGGTATGGAACAAGAGTCTTGACTCCTGATGTTCAGAAGACTGTCGATCATCATGGAAGTCTTTTGAGCATGCTTCTGCGTGTCGCTCGACGTGGTGGTGGCGACGTCGAAAGATTCGTCTGTCTTGGGCGCGTAGAACGCGGAAATTGGGTCGAACGTGGGACAAGGGTCGGCTCTCTCGCTGTCTCTGCTCGTCCTCGACCCGAAGTACTCTTCGGAAGTGGTCGGAGCCTCGTCGGGGAACTCGCTGGATGACGTCACAGCGTCCTCGGGCTGCGGGGCTTCTCGCTGGTACCTCTGGAACGGGTCGAAGCGCTGGCTGGGCAGGTACGGCGGGAAGCCGTAGGGCGTGGATCAAGCCGCCGCCAGCTGTCGCCACATTGTGTGTCACATGGTCGCCATGTAAGGCCACGAGAACGAGCTCCCTGACAGTAGCATGTCCCTGATCAAGGTTTCGATGGGAGTTTTACCAACTAGCCTCACGAAGAACAGTTGTTCAATGACTTGCGAGCTGACGGTGCGCAGGGATGGTAGCCGAAGAAGCAGCTTCCCGAAGCGCGTGGGCTGGTTCGGGTATTGACTTCTGCAGTATTCTTCTAAGGCGCACTGGGACTTCTCTTGTAGGCTTTCTATGTGTGGGACGTCTGACAGGCCACAGGCATCTGTGAAAAAAGAAAAATTCAATTAAAATTTGTTTATCATTATGTAAGTTTTTATAATTAACTGTAAGGTAAAAGTCTTCCATGCTGGTCTGAGAGAAAGGAAAAAACTTAGAATGTACCAGCTGTTTCTCTTCCCGTGAAGATCGTAAAAACCAATCAATAGAATGGGCGAGATTTGAATTATGTTACTTTGTTATTTTGATTCCTTTTTCCATCTCAACGCATGGCCTTTGGGTCTTACGGCCCGGGTTTGGTAAATGATGTCTTTATAAAAATTGTGATTCAGACAATGTTTTATAAAGGTTATTCATTAGTACACATCTACATGTTAATCATTAAAAACTTTTGTCGTACCACTTGTCACGGTTCCTTTGACCTACTTTACGACTTTCTAAGAGATATACAAATCGGCTGAGTATTGTACAGTAATACTGTATGTTCAAAATATAAATGGGAATAAGTATTGCGAACAGCAAAACGATTTGCTCGCCGTGCGTAAATCTATTTTATTTTCATAATGTCCTTGGAAATAGCAGCGGTTAAGACGTCATAAAAGAAGTTAAATGTAAAAGAAAAATCTTTTTCTGAATTCATTGGTTTACCTTGAAGCGAGTACAATTTGAAAAAAAATGCTTATTGCTCGTAAAAGTTTGAAAAATATGGAAACATAAATATATTTAAATATAAATTTAACGCAATTTTTGGATGATGTTACAAGATAAGTACTTAGCTCTATGTATATAAAAATATAGAATTTTTTGAATTCAAAGACAAATTATGAAAGTAAGAAGTTACAAAACGGAATACATATCATCATCATCATCAGGTCTTTTTAGTCTCCACTGCAGGAGCACGACCTTCTCTGTACTATTTAGAGCCAAATATAGTCAGAGCAGCTTTTGGTCTACACTCTCTACGTTGGCCAGACGGGTTGTAGAGTTCTCATGATGTTTACGAGTATAAGCTTGGGTCGGCTTGTGTTTCCTAAGTCGCCTTTTACGACATCCACGAGAAGACTTGGAGTGGTCCTATTCTACTCTGCCGGAAACCACACGGCATCCGGAAACCACACGGCATTAGTAGGTAAATCACCGATGAATATACGAACCATAATAATCGTAAAAGGAACCTAAAAATTCCGTTATGAAAATACCTACACACAAAACGAACTCCGTAATCTCAAAACCGTTAAAACTAACAAATAAAAAAAGAAACGTAACCGCTAAACCCTATTTATTTCCATAGTCTCAAGACAAAGAAATAATCCTTTCCGCTACTGGCAACCCCGAAATAAAAACGTATAAAGATAATAACCCGTGAGCGCAGACCGTCTTAATGCGATTAGCCAGCCCCGGTACATTTGGCCGATACTGTGGCAACATAATTTTTTTTTATTGTGCACGAAATGACGCGGGAATAGCGGGAAAACAAAGCGGTCATTATGATGCTGTGCAGATGGAGGTCTGCGGATTTTCGCGGAGACGTGTATGGTTATGGTTTTTGTTTTTATGAGTATTACGATCGTAATAAGAAATGGTTTCCTATTTTATTAAAATATATGTAAGTACCAGTACGTTACGTACTGCAACATTTTACCCCACAAGGGTCAATAGTAGCAAGAACCAAAGATCAAGTCAAAGTCAAAATTCATTTCTTATTTTTGTAACGTCAACTTACAATTATACCGATATTAAAATTAGATATGTGGACTATAATTCATTGTTAGGTCATAATTATTAATTAAGAATGATGCCAAATTTAAAATTAATGTCAATTTTTGAATTTAGTGCTTAAACATGTAAGTACAGAATATACTGAAACTATAAAATTTGTGAATGTTGAATTACAAATCTTTAAGAGGGACGCGCGCCGAGCTCAAGCCTGACGTATCCTAAAGCATCTTAAGATTGAGCTCTACATGGATTTGAAACAGAAATATTTGAAGCAGCTTGAACATTACAGTTTTCCACAGTCAAGTATGAATAATTAATAAAATGAGTCAAAAAAATTTCTTAATTCATAAGTTTCACTCAGTTTCACAATGCTTTTATAAATTGGCTCCCAACGTTCTTATTTTTTAGCTTTTTAGGGAAAAGCTGTAAAGACCCTTTTATTACATTTAGTCAGCTTATCTATTTCATATACCTATTATTATAATTACGTACGCTATGACTTTGTCCGTCATTTAGTATTCATATAGAAATTATACAAGATATCACAATGCTAAATAATTTAATAGTCTTAGAACCATTGGTATTCCTTTCAATTTATAAAGCCTTGATGACAACGATCCACTTAATATTTCATGCTCCACTTATACAAAATTGAATGTTTTATACCTATAATTAACAATTTAAAGCATTTAATTAAAACCTCCATGCCATATGGCACAATTAGGTAAGGGCGGTTACACACAAATAGAATTCGTGTCATGTCTTTTATAAAACTGGATAAGTGCGAGTTGGGCTCGCGTGAAGAGGCTTCCGTACTTCTTATAAAGAACCATTACATATATATATTTTTTTACAATTTTTTAGGTCTAGAAGTAAAGTAATATATCAGTTTTATATACGCTTAGCTCTCGAGGTCTATTTCAGAAATAATGGAATTTTTGAGTTCTGTTTATTAGTAATCCACATTAATTTTTGTTTCTTCAAAATATTTTAGTTTAATTTCAGGATTGCCATTTTTTAATCGGTTAACTAATGGATCTACTTTAATGCTATTTGCACTAATAGATTTAAAAATTAGTACATTGTTTGCCATACTTTTAAAGAATTTCGTGCTGATGTACTTCTATTCTGACAACAATAAGAAAAGTTATCACTGCGAGATAGTATCAAATAGTCGTAATTGTAAACAGCCTATACCTAATAACAAATCGTCTGAAGTTGAACTATTTCTAGTGAAATGAGGACGTTAAGTGTAAGTCCGGAAATGACGCAAAACCGCCAAAGAGATACGGCAGGAGAGAAGAAGAGTAGCAAATGGTCTAAAACGCTGATGGTCTAAATTATATATCGCCATAATATGAAGTGATAAGAGCGTAAATGCATCTTTCCTATAGTATCGAAAATCTCTTGAAGATGTTATTAGTCGTTAGCCGAAAACTTATATAGAATGAGCCTTACGTACAAGGTGACGTCGTAGAACATTACAACTGACAGCCGACTGTTTAGGAGTAATTAAAAATTAACCCACTTGCTCGTAACTGAATATTAATTGCGGCTTCAAGTAGCTATGAAACTTGAGGCATGCCAAGGTTACATTTAAGGCTCTGTATTCTAGATTGTGTTATTGATAAGTCGTAGTTTTTCATGACTAGAAATAAAAATATCTCTAATTAACAATAATAAGATGAAAGATGGCTCAAAGAATACGTAAGTCTAAAGATCTCAGTTGATCACCATTATGACCAGCCTACTTTAGAAATACGAGTGTTAGTACTTTAATTGGTCTGCTTATTTTTCTTCCTTCGAGTCGATTGCTTATAACAAAATTAAAATAATAGAATTAAATTGTGCGACTGCTGGATACGATACAAAACTCCGTCTATAATTGCTGATTGCGAATAAAAAAACGATTATTTGGGCGAATTCTTCAGCCGATTAAAAAGCTTTTAGTCTACGGACTGTAGATGCAATCAAGCTTACAAAAATCATACAGTACACATGTAAAATAAACCTCACAACTTTTTGCCTCTATAATTAAGTGAAGCACTCAGATCTAATTCACCAAATGTAAAGTAACCTAAATTTCCATTCATGAAAAGTCGCTATCAATTCTAATTGTCGTCTCGAGGTGACGCAACGCCAATTGTGGGCACTTGTACTAATTGCACCAGCTGCTCCGCTCCGTAACAATTGATACGTATTACGCAGTTTAGAGGCGCGTCTTGGATTTTTGGGCGGTTAGGTCACCTCTTACCAATTCAAATTTTAATGTTATAAAATAAAATACAATACTCTTTACACACACTCATCAATCTCTTCATACGTGCCCTTCGGTTATGGGGGGTACTTTTTACCACTCCTTTTTTAGAATGTCTGCAATTTTGTACATTCATTTCACTGTTCCCACTACAGGTCTCCTCATGGTTCCAATACAATACAATACTTACCCATTTTGTGCAATAAATTGCACAACATAAACAAATATAGCACATAATTGTCTTAAAAACTAGGAAATGTGCAAAAGGCGGCCTTATCGCTAAGCAATTTCTTCCAGGTAACCTTGTTATATAGAAAAAATGATGGGAAATTAGGTAGAACTGAATTTTTAAGAGTGGACTTTTGGTACTGCGGCCTAGAGCAGAAGAGCAAGAAATGCTCTGCTCTGTCTGCCTCATTAGGGATAAAGAAGTGCCAGTGTATGTTATGCGTGTATACAATAGACATGTAGACTAAAAGTGTCAAAAAGTATGATAAATTTATTTTATTTTTTCTTTGATAGCAAATACTGACGAAGATACAGCGCTTGTATCTTCTTCTTTATTTGCTATATGTATGACGATTGACGTCACGATCAGCTAAGATTTTCAACCAAAGGTGACCTAAATCACCCCACTCCGGAATTTGTAAGCAATATATCTTTGCGAATTTTTGCTACTTTGCTATTACGAAAAAATATGGATCCATTATTTTAGTTGACGGACTGAATAAAATAATATATTTTTTACCTAGACCACATCCCTATTGTAAATACAATTAATTTAAGAGTCGAGATCCTGCAGTCAGTGGCGGATTTACACATTTGCCGCCAGTAGGCTAATTATAATTTGCCGCCCCTACCCATCCTTTTTCGGATCCTTCATGTGCAGCTTTTTCTGTAGCAAAGAAGTGGAAATAGGTACGTATCAGTCCGCCGCCCTGTTTACTTAAAATAAACCTGGGCTGCTGGCCCTATTCAGGGTAGCGGTGGTGCGGAAATATTCGATATTGCCGCCTCCTAAAATGTGCCGCCCTAGGCTCCAGCCTACTCAGCCTGCTGGTAAATCCGCCACTGCCTGCAGTGGAAACTTATTCCTTAATATTGGTATTTTATAGGGTTAAATTGAAAACTCGTCAACACAGCTTTTATTTGTCAGTTTCTTGCTTGATTTCTCTGCAATTGCAGCTACTGAGTTTAGGGTTAAATTTGCAAACATATTAAAATATTGCCTGTCGATGTTGTTACTGCAAGCTACGATTTTCAGAAACAACAAATTGCGTCATGTATTTTTTACTACTGTGAGTATTTTAGTGTCAAAGGTGAAACTGTAACACGTCACTTTGCATTTTCATTCCAAGACACAATCTACAAATTACAGATTCTGAGATAAATCAACACTGATAACTGATAGTAGAAAAAAGGCCTTGAAAAAAATATGATAAAAAGTATACGGACGAATAACAGATTTAGCTTACCTTAGCTAGAATAAAGAAAATACTTAAGATAAGAAGGATACATACTAAGTTTTTATTTTCAGGCATATCTAGTTAATCAAAAAAATATTTTAAAAAATAACATGCAATAAGAGATAAATTTTTCCTACATTGATTAAAAAATTTTGACTTTGACTTTGACAATCAGAAAATACCTACAAATTAGAAATCTATATTTTAGTAATTTGTTGACCGACCGCAACATAAGAAAAAAACAAATGAATATACAAAATTAACTAAAAACTCGTCCAATCAGGAAACAATCACAAGATTCTTCCGACCACAAATCTCAGTAGCGACCCCAAATCTTAACCCTGCTAAATCGAAAGGCACCATCGACAGACCAAAGATCAGCCAAGGCAGTCCAATACCAATTAACCCTGTGGGCCATTGTAACAATGTAATATAGATTAATTGAAACGACCCCGTGGATGGTGCAAACACGTACGGTCATTCAGCTCTTAAGTACCTAATGTGGCTGTTAAGACCCCTTGTTTTACACACGGTTTATATAAGGACCTAGACTTTATTAATTGTAACAGTAGGTAGTTTACCCATTTAATAGGCAGAAAGTATGCAATTGTGTAAGATCAAAGTATCCTATACTCTATTTGGTTAGGTATTTTAACCAAATTGACATATTTTTTATTGAAATATACACTTTCTAAATCAATGCCTTTGCAAATTACAAAGTAATTATGTAATTTCAATAAAAATACATGTCAAGATTGTTTACATTTATTTAAATACCTAAACAAATGGAGTGTAAGTAAGTGCATCATCTGGGGGCACGGAAGTGCCTACGTCAAGACGAAACAACGCAAGCGCGGGGCACACTACCTACTTGCATTTTCTTGAAGCATTTCGTCGTATAATTTACATCTACCTGCATATTTAACTACGATCTCCTTTTTCTAGGAAGGGTACGATGTGCCATTTTTAACCCCTGCCAAAAAAGAGGTGTTATAAGTTGACTCTAATATCTGTCAGACTGTCTGTGGCATCGGCATCGTAGCGATCGAACGGATGGGCCGACGTTGATGTGTTTTTTTTTTCGAAAATATCCGACGTTCGCGTCATGAGCCCGACAATGAGTCGGATAAATCTGACGTTCGCGGTTAAAGGGTAAAATTTTGTTGATTTTCATCTATCAGTGCTGTGTGTAGAAGCCCTTACTCAAACAGAACTCCAATACAATCAATTGCACACATTAACCGCAGTTAAGGCCGTGGCGCCGCTCCGCAATGTCTGATGGCATTGATTCCACAGGTCAGATCTGTTGACTCCAGCATCCAAGTTAACGGACTTTCCAGCTTCCGTGTTCTTTTCGAGATGTCATTTTTGAAATCAATTTTAGAACATTCGATACAAAAGGTAAAATATTTTTTCTAAACTCAAAACTTGGACACCAAACTACACAACTGATTTTGATAAAATTTCTATGGGACTACGTGACAAGTATACCCTTTCAAACGAAATTTTTTTTGTTAAATCGGTCCAGGCGTCTCTGAATAAGTCGGTGAACATACATAAAAAAGATTGCGACGAATTGTATCCCCCTCCTTTTTTGGATGTCGGTTAAAATCACTATTGAACCAACTTAATTTCAGATTCTTATTTTACTTTTTGATTGCTAAACTTGAATAATCTATGGTATCCTTATTTTTTAAAAAGTAATATTAAAAATGCCATTATGTGCTTACATAGTATAAGTTTCTTTATATTTTGAGTCTTACAAAAGAAGCTTGTTTGGATTGGCCCTAAAGGTCAGCAACCTAAGACATAATTGTTTGTTATAAACCTTTAATTCATTTCCCCCATCAGATTGTAGCATGTCGAATTCCATCGCGCTCCATTAAAGTATCGAGAAAGGGTGCGATGAATCGAGTTGACTCAACTCGATTGCCCGCATTCACTCATACTCGGTATTCTTCGTGAAAATAAAATAATTGTTCATCATTAAACGGTGCATGCGGGTGTTTATTGACGTTTTTTAAATCAAGGGTTCGGAAATGGGATTAAAGTGTTGTTAGGTAACATTTTTTGTGTATGTACTTTTATTATTATAGGATTTAGTAACCTACTACTACTGTCACCTACTACTCTAACCTATGTCTAAAAAACTTTGTTTGACCGAAATAAAATCTTTTTTACATTTGTTGATGCTTTTATTTGGTGATATATTTTTACGATATGGGATACGAAATATTAATTTTTCGGGGATATTCGAAATAAATTACTCGAAAGGAAACAGAGATATCATACAAATTTTGGTGTGATCATGCACCGGATAACCCTTTAAACTATGTTATGAACAGTTTACAATTCAAAGTTAGAACGTAAAGCTTTTCTACTAACATTTGCAAAAAACTACCACTTTTTCCAAATGTGCGAAGATAAGCTTTACGTGACTTCAAATGTATTTTATTCATAATGTACTTACTTCAATGTCCCGTTCTGTACACATAGCATTTGGTCTATAGTCTTGTATAAAATTGGGTACTTTCATGGGCCAAAGACTAAATACTGTCACTTGTGATGATCATATCCATTTTCAATGTGATTTTAGGTTTATTGTTGCAGAAAAACTGATATTAACGTTCTTAATATCAGTTTTTCTGCAACAATAAACCTAAAATCTATTTGACTTAAAGGAACCATGACGTCATTAGTCTATATTTCATACGAATCTCATAGAAAATGTTAGATAAAGTAGTTGGAAAGTAGCGAATTTTATCTCATGTTTTGTCTATGGTTTTCGAACAATGCCAAGGATGCCACGTATTTGTAGGCGTTCCGGCAGATGTTTACACAGCGCGGGATGATCCGCTCAATGCAGAAAGCCGCTTTGCTTATTGAAGTAAAGCGCATAATGGCTCTTTATTCCGAATCTCGTTATAACTGACGCGTACAAGAGGACCTTGGGGTTCCAAATTTAAAACTATATCGAAAAATAAAAAATGTTGGCCAGTGCTTTTGATCGAATTAGTTTTGTTTGTCATAACATAAAGTATGAAAGGATTTTTTAAGAGAAGATTTTGAGAGAAAACTTGTTAAATAAATTGATCCTTGTAAACCCTTCCATATGTTTTTTAAAATATTTATAGATGCTTATATATATTATGATAATGATTACGTAAATTTTTCTGTCTTTTTGGGATCACTGCTTCATTGTAAAACTTTTACAAATTTAATAATATTTTTGATGTTTTATTTTATATTTAAGATTATAATTCCTAAATATATTCTAAATAATGAGGACACGTGGTTAGATACACTGTGACTGTGAAGTGTATTTCTAAGCATGTATCTTCCGACATCCTTGTATTGAAACCTTATCATATCACTTTATTTACGTTATAGAGGTACTATCGTACATTTCGAAAACGTTCTTCGTTTCCGATTTGAACTCCGACAATGGTGAACACAATCGTAAAATGATCTGGCGAGGAGATCCGGAATAGCGAAACAAATTTAGCGACGACAATAGGACCCCGGTGTTTGTCCTCGAGATTCGAATCTCGGAATAACACCCTTCTTATCGAGATCTGAGATGTTTATTTGCGTACATAATGCACGTAAATTTCGAAACAGTACTTATTCTTAATATACATCTTCGAAAAAGCTTAAATTACAATCTGAATCTTTATTGAAAAATCCGAGTAAGTAAATAAATCTTTTAAAAATGACGCGAATGTCCATAGAGTTTAGAAAAAAAAGTAAGAACACGAAATATCGAACAGTGATAAACTACAAAAGTAACAAAGAATCAATAGACACAAATTGGAAGCCATAAACACGTGTCCGATAAAAAAAAACGGCCAGCGTTATCAAAAAAGATTTTACAAGGCGATTTTCTAAAAACAACATTTCAAAATTCGAATGCCCTTATTCCATACAGAAAAGGTCGAGTTTCTTTCGAACTTTTATATTGACAGCTGAATGTGGAAAGTTTGAATCTAATGCTTCGAAATAGCATTAAATGGCGCGAAATAAAAAAAATGTGACATCGCGCATTGTGTAATGAAATTTTTAAATAAACACCTTTTGAGTGGGCGGGCGCGCGAGTATTTGTAAATAGGTTTTGTTGTTGGCACAATGGTTTTTGTAAATCGATGGGTTCCTGCCGGGTATGCGGCGTCTGTTGTCGCGTGCCTTCAAAGAAAAAAAAATGGACATCTGACATTCCAACGGCTTGGCGATATTTATCAAAGTTTTGAGAAACTAGTCGTAAAAATTATAAACCTTCTCTAATATTAAAAGCGTCAGATAAGTATGTAAACAAAAGTTTAAGAACAGATTACAAAGACTGAAAACTTTGAATTGAATTTGAAAATTTATTTTTGTATTTTATGAACTAAATTAACATTTTCCGACTGTATTTAGCCTAAGCTAGCACAAGAATATATTTTTAAGATATTTTCTCATATGGACTAAAATAGCGCATTATATGTGTTGGTACAGAAAAAAATGCAATATCGTAACTGTTATTCTAACGATATCGTAAATGTTATTTAACTGGCTAATAAAATAACTTAAACTTGACACAGCCATAACAGCAAAACTAATTTCAGTGTTAGTCGAGCGAAAAAAAAATTAATGGAAAAGAAAATTTAAATCCAGAATTGGCGCGAAACGTGAAACCTAAAGGCGTATACACACGGTCGCAGCTATCGCAAGATCGCATGATATAAACAACGCCGCGGGTGGCGCTACCGACGCAGACCTCTACTTTACGACATTACAAAAATTCCTGTTAGCTACCGCGGTAGCTACAATTAAACTCGGTTAGGTGCTGCTTCTTGATGATACTGATCTTAGATTTTATTTGCCTTTTTGATTGCCTTTATCTTTATACGTCTTTATGGCTATATCATATGGTATTTTGGTTAAACATTTTTGAAACGTTTTAGTAAATAGTTTTTAATCGCTTTACATTGCGTTTTGCGTTTTGCGTTTAGTCGTTGTGGAAAGTTCAAGTAGGAATTATTCTTTTTTAATACGAAGCTTATGTAATATCCAAGTGAATATTTTTCTTTCCCGAAAGACAATTCTGAACATCTTATCGTAAAATAAACATAATCTAGTGTGATGGACTACATTAAACTGTGGATAATTATAATCTCAATATTACCCATAAAGATTTCTCTAGCAAAGGTTTCAGAATAGTTCAGATAGGTCACAAAGCCACAATCACAATACAAGGCGAATCGAGTACCCTGCAAACTGAATACAATCCTACAAAAGAACAATACACCGCTTTACAACTGGGTCACAGTGTCACGACACACAACAGCGGGATGTCGCGGGTGTCAGTGTCGCTGATAGTGGACAAGTGCGAAGTTCAGCTTCAATAATAGAAGTGTCATAATGATCATATCACAAGAATGCGGCCATCGCCCGTCTGTATGCGGCTTTATTTTACGTAAGTATGTAGCGGTAAAAGACCCATTAAAGGTTGTTGTGGATTTTACGTAATTCAATTAAAATATGCATTATATTAAAATATTCGTTTGTTCGTTTAATGAATCGTAAAAATAAATATTAATATGGTTCTACGGTTAGACGTCCTTTAAATACGAGCTTTATTCAATTTTCATAGAGGTATATACATAAACTTTGAGTATTTGTCACTGAAAATGAATAATAATAATTCCATAATAGATAGTCATAAAGTACAGGAATGTGAATTATTTCTTTGAAAATAAGCATACGGACCTCTACCATTTTCGCGTGCGAGTTACGATCGAGTTGCGATTCGCGTACCGTTGCAATGTGGACTCGCACGGGCTTACCATCGCTGTGATAACCGTAATGACGCCGTAAACTTACCTCGGATCGCGAGAGAGAGATAGAAAGAGGCGAGATATGCAAGCGGGAACGCGGAAGAATTAGCTGGACTAACGACGGAGTAAATCACCTGTTAGGCTGCATCCTAACCTCTTTAGAGTGCTGAGATTAAATTTAAAGTTGGTTTAAATCATGTTATTGTATGGGAACCTTGCGAAGACGATCTCCGTGCGCAATTTATGCTCGCCACAACATTTATGTAAAGCCATTCTCATCTGTAAAATTGTATTAATTGAAACGGTTTATTCAACCCGGCGTTTTGAAGAACATTTCCGAAGCTTTGTAGCGTATTTTAAAAACACATCAGTTAATTATTCCCCCGTACGGGCTGCCCATCTGGGCTGGTTTCATTTGAATAACAAAGAGCGCTGACCGCGGTCGCGGCGGAAAAACGAAAGATTGACATACACTCCTGAACCGAGGGTGGATCTGACTATGATACGCTCTGAATGGAGATGGGTTTTTAAATCACTGATTGCATAATCTCTAATAAGTAATATTACTTGGTGGAGATTAGGCAATCTAAAAAAAATTAAAATGTGTCATGCAGTGGTATTACATATTAACGACCTCTGTCTATGGCCATCATACCAGGCTGTCATCTGGAGGTCCTGGGTTCGATTGCCGGTCAGTTCAAGATGGAAAATGATCTTTTTCAGATTCAGATTTACCTGGGTCTTGGTTGTTTATCTATATGTTTGTTATAAAATATAGTATCGTTAAGTTGGTATTCCATAACTTTTATTGATTCTGTGACACAAGTTTCGAACTTACTTTGGTTTAGCTCAATCTGTGTGAATTGTCTCTATATATTTATTATTTCATTTATCATTTATTTTGCAGGATACCTTTTTTACATTGGCATTTAGATTAGGGTCCTTGACATTCATCATTTCAGCCGCATCTTGTTGTCCACTGCTGGACATATATTATGCCTCCAAAGATTTACAAAATTACCCATCGTATGTACAGTAAATTATTCTTTAGCAGGAATATGAATCAAGATATATTTGTAAGAAAATAAAAGGTATCAGTCCATAAATACCGCAATTCAAAGTAAATCGACTAAAAACCGTCTCTTTCAAACTTTAAAACTCTACAGCTGACTTGAATATGTAAAATTTCAAACTAAGAAACCGTGCAAGAAATTCCCATTCGCGACACGCCTCCGTTTCCATCTCACATGCGCGCCGCCAGCATTTTTTTGATGAATGAACATATCAAACCGCGAAGCATTGACTGATGGCGCGTACGAGAGCCTAAAGCGTTCCTCACAAAGGGCCGATCTTTGCACTTTGACATTTCGCGGTTTAATCACGTACTAGAGGCTGTATAGAGGGCGCTAGTGGCGTTCGACCAAGATCAGCGCGCTCTTGACACCCCTGATGCTACTTGACAATGTCACTTCGCTCGTATCGAGTGCGCTTACACAATCCGCTGTCTACCACGTGCTTTTCGATGGTTATCGCTCGGTCAATAGGGGTCGGAGCTGCCAATTTAGATACTATAATGTTTAAGGTACAATGTTTTGGAGGATGTGGTTTTATCTTAAAGTTTGGAGCGTAGAGCTTCTGGTTGCTATGTATTTTAAAATCCGCTTTTCCTTATTTGGTAGAGCTGCTTTATTTTGTTTTGTTTTCTACACTTGTGTCATTATCTAGCTAAATGTGTCGAACATCTGATGTCTTTATATCAGGGTTAAAACCATCATCCAAGTTTATTGTAATGAAAATTATGACTTTCTTTTATTGAACAAATAAACTACATTCTTTATTTCGACTATATTTTAGAAATTATTATGAAAAACGGAAATATACCTGACTAAACGTAATTCTTTTTTGTATTTTTTATTTTTTCGTAACGTAATTTTTGACATATCCTGACTGTACCACAGACTACTTAGCGGACTGTACACAGAATGGGAGGACGGCTACTGTCCGAGTTGAAAACTACCGCTCGTGACAGGGGTGTCAACATTAATATTACTAGTTTACAACTGTGAGATCGGAATTTGAAAGGCTTGATTTGTGACACCTTGTGAATCTTGTGATTTCTTTAATGATAAAATTAAAACAGATGGTATAGATGATAGTATGATGCATAATATTTCTAATAATATAAAATGCGAAAGACTTAGGTATATATGTTATTATTTAAATAAACAGTTAATTCAGTAGTTAACGCACATCATTTGTATTCAGTAAAAATAAACGTTGCCCAATGTGTTAATACTTAATTTACGCAAATTAATGTAAAGAATATGCACAATCCTCGATACGCAACATGAAAATTAATTTACACACAAAGAAAATCAACGTCCACGTCTCGCACAGACATGTAATGGAAAAACGTCAAAGAGGCAACCCTGTTCGATGACGGGGTGATATAAAGCCCGTACACGTCGACGAATGGAGTGAAAAAATCCCAGTTCAAAGAGCGAACACGCTGTGGCAAAAAGTCGAGGTATTGTTGCATGTGATACGAGTAGTCTATGCTATGGTTACTATTGTCTGTTACTGGCCCATGTTGGATGCAGCGTTCTATCTGTTGTCTATGGATAGACTGTTTTAAGACTGGCTGGTCTGGTAAAAAAATATTTTTTTAGTTATTTCTTTTAAATGGTAGTGATATTCAACTTTCACTAACATTTATTATTATTTTGAGACTGGCTGGAAATATATTTTTCATGTCGGTCGAGGTACTTTTAGAATGAAACATGTACCTATAGCTTTTTCAGTGATGTTAGTTTTGAATTCAGTAAGCTTATGGGATTTATTCGATATTGAAACCGCAATCGGGATAAAAATCTATACTTATTTTATAATACAAGGACACTTTTGTTCTGCTTGTAAAATGATATAACACTGATAAAATCAATAATACTTTCAGTTAAAACGAGGGACGTAACAAAGCGACCCTGCCAGAGGGATTCGAATCGTGGCCCTTTGTACGACGCGTGTCGAAATATGACACTGTGCAACTGTGCCCTCATTATGTCCTTAATTATTCAATAAGGTACTAACATTTTTTGACGATCAGTTTTAAATAAGTATTTTAATGTTGTGGTTTGTTTTGGTCACTGAATGGTTTTATTGTTTAATGGGATATCTACAATGCAAACAAACACATCTAATACTCAACCTATGTCGGTGTAGAGCAAAACTAAAAATTTTTTTTTATCATCATCATCTACATTAGGTATGGATCTTGGTCTTTAAAGTCTCCACTGCAAGAGCACGACCCTCTCTGTACTACTAGAGCAATATTTGGTCATAAATGCTCCTTTTAAATTTGAATGTTAAAGCCATGGACCATGGCTAATATTAATCGATACCATTTTAACCGATGCGGGTATTTTAGCGCTAAAAAGCGGTAACACCATTTCGTTAGCGCGAAAAAAAGAAAATGGCGGAGCACCCTCGACCGACAGGGTGTTAGCAAGTCAGCAGTTTCGGAATGAGCTTAAATGTTGAAAACCCAATTTAATGGCTCGATTAGCACGCTTTTTCCAATGGCTGCCGTGATTGATTTTATGCTGCAGTTTACAAAATGCAGGGCTTGCATTATTGTGTCATGTAGCTAAATTAAAATAGTATTGTAAAAAAAAATTACACAAAAGCCACATGAATTTTGAAAAGATCTGTTAGTATAATGTATAAATTTTACTTCTAAGTAGGTAATTTCATTGTTTCCGAAAAACGCCTCGTAATATTTTTTTGTTTTCTCCTTTTTTTGATTTGCTTTGACCTTTTTTAATTTTTTTTTTGTTTTTACTTATTATTTTCTTGTAATATTTTTTTTGGATTTAACTTTTTTTTTTCTTTGCTTTGACCTTTTTTTTAACCTTGAAAACAATACACTCTTTTTTGTCAAGCGGTTGCATAAAAGTCATTGATTAGCGGTCACGCAGGGGTGTCAACCCGGCGTGTTGCTCAAGTGACGTGTGCAGATACGATTATCCGCCGAGCCTGAGGGACCGACGCACACGAGATTGTATCAGAGATTATGATGTGAGGAAATACCAATGAATTAAATGATCGTTTTTTCTTGTGGCTATTACTATAAATATGTATCGCGATTTTATAAGGTTTTATTAGATAATATTATTTTATTAAACTACTTAGATAATTATAACAAGTTTAAAAGAGTGAAGATACTAAACATTTATTTACAAACATGTTTCGGTAAATTTATGGTTGCAGATTAGATTTATATAAGAGCGTTGTACTTTTCTGTATAAAATGACAAACTCACTGATACCTGTAGTACCTATATCTTAGTCGCCTAGCGATGGATAATTCATTTGACTAAATTATTATCAGGTAAAATAATGTCCCAAAAAATCAGATGTCAATGACCCAATTTCATAAAAAATCCTACTTGTAAGTATGTTTGATACTCTTTAACGTAAAAACTACTGAATGGATTTTAATGAAACTTAACAATAATACAGCTTATACATCAGAATAGCACATAGGCTACAATTTACGATATTGTGTGATAATCCTGCGCAGACGAACCACCAGCTAGTGTTTTATTATATCTCAAGACCGACCTCAGCTTTTTAATCACACACATACCCTCCACGGATCAGAGGGTTGTCAAACCAAAAGTCGCATGTTACGAGATTGCGACACGAGGGTGGCACCCGTGCAGTTTAGGGTTACCGCAAATTCGTGCGGGGTCCTCCAGACCGCGCGACCGCAGACCGCGTTTGCGGCCGCGTGGGTGTTGGTTTTAAGTTCATTTAGTACTAAACATACTCGTAATGTACTGTAGTGGTATCTGTTTACAGTTGTTAATGTCATTTGTAGCGATTCTTGTTTTTATTGTCAGCTTTAGAGCTATTTTATTACAGGTGTATGTTGTTATATACCTTACCTTAATTTTGGTATATTTTTTGTTAAATTACAGAGATAATCTAGAATGTTTTAGACTTATTTAATACCTACTTTTTAAACAAAGCATGCGGTGTAAGTACATTGTTGCATGTTGCGAATATACATTTGTATTTTTTTGACGAATCATGAAATTTGTAATATAATCTAACTTCATAATAATCATTATCAGGTCTTTTTGCCTCCATTGCAGGAGCACGACCCTCTCTGTACTACCAGAGCCATACTTGGCCAGAGCAGCCAGAAGACTTGGTCTACCCTCTCCTTGCTGACCAGACGGGTTGGAGAGGTCTAATTGATGTTTATAAGCTTTGTTTAGCTTGTATTTCCTTAGTCGCCTTCGACGACATCCACTGAAGAATTTTGGAGGGGTCCTATTCCACTCTGCCGGAAACCACACGACAATCTGCTGGCAACCTTAATTCTAACTTAAATAAAGTGAAATCAAACTTAAACTAGCGTGCATTTTCTCTCTACGAAGCTAATGTAAAAAGCTAAACGCATAATTATCGAAAAGGCTCATTAAAAGTTTGTGTGTGTCGTTGTTTCCCGGCTTTGTTAATTGAAGCTCCGCGGAATTAACCAAATGAGGGCGCACACAGTTTTGTGCAGGTTTGTGCCAAGTACAGTCTGCGACTTAAACTTTTACCGTCGCAAGTAATTATAAATCGACCACTACGTTATATACTTACATTATTATCTTGATAAAGGATTTAATATTGATGTTTTTAAGTGTGCAAATGTATAAAGCAAAGACAGTCTGATACTAATTAAATGTACTTAACTAAAAAAAAATATGTTAAACGTCTCAGACGACTAAAATTTGATGAGCTCATCGTGCATTTATATATGTAAAGTCGATATTTTTTATATTACCCTGTATTTTTAACCGAATTACAAAAAAAAGGAAGAGGTTAAATTCTTTGCGATATTTTTAATGTATGTTTACCGATTATTAGAAGGCGCCTGGACCGATTTGGAAAATTCTTTTTTCGTTTAAAAGGGCATACTTGTAGGTTGGTCCAATAAAAACTTTATCAAAATCAGTTGTGTTTTTTAGGGGTGAAGTCGGTTTTTAGTTTTGAAATTTTTTCTTAAGAAATATAATCATGATCGCTAAAATGTGTAAGAGTACCACACTAATATTATAAAGGCGAAAGTTTGTATGTGTGTGTGTGTGTATGTTTGTTTGTTACTTTTAAGCGCGCAAACGGCTAGACCAATTTTAATAAAATTAGGAACTCGTATGCAGAAAGCACTCTGGATTAACACATATGTAGGCTACCTTAAGCGCGGGTCAAATATATTTTTACATAAATAGCAAAAGAAATTTAAAATTCCCGTCTCACTGTACAAACGTGATCTCTTCTCCACGACGCCCATTAGCGAGTGGGCGTAATTAAAAGAGTTACAATAAGATCGAATTAAAAACAATTAACCGACGAATTGAGCACAATGGTGAGTCGCATCACGATCGTGTCGTTTGCGTCGTGAGCTGCGACGCTGTGCGCGACTGTACTCATTCTTGAAGATGCATTTAGATCTTAAATAAACAGAGTCACAAGTTTCTAAGGAGTTACAATAATTAAAAAATTGCCGTGTGGTTTCCGGCAGAGTAGAATAGGGTCACTCCAAGTCCTCCTGTAGTTTTTGTAGAAGGCGACTTAGGAAATACAAGTTAAACAATGTTTATAAACATCAATGAAACCTCTCCAACCCGTCTGGCCAGCGAGAAGAGTGTAGGCCAAGTCCTCTGGCTGCTTTGACCAAGTATGGCTCTGGTAGTAAAGAGAGGGTCGTTCTCCTGCAGTGGAGACAAAAAGACCTGATAATGATGATAATTAAAAACATTTTTTTTATAAAACCCGCAAAAAATCATTTTTGGGGGTTTTATAGAGGCTTACATTTTTGGAACTTCGTCTCAACTGAGTGTTCCATGCGACACTCATTTGTTTAAAGCGTTAAGTCTAAAGATACATTTGTTTACATTGCTCAAGAAGTATGCCTACCGATGGCAAAATACGAAAAAAAGTTAGATTCTTATGCGAACGCGCGATCAGACCTCATGTGGCTGAATATGAAGATAGTCGTATGCACTACGCGATTGTACGCATTCTTGGAGCCTGCGCTTGGACATTCAAGTAAAAAATACAAATATTTAAAAAAATAAGTTTAACCCATTGTCACTGAAAACAAAAAGTATCCAATGAATGTTATTTTTGATTTCATTTGTGATCATAATGCGAAAATTTGACCATTATTACAAAATTATATCCTACATTCCCACTGATATATAATTATGTTTCTATAGGGGACGTGTAACATATAACCACAACAAAGAGATGGAACATACCATCAAGCGTAACTCTACACTGCGCACGCGTCAAAAAGACCCGACGATGTGAAAATTACTGCTCTCCACTTGATTGTAGTGTTGAAAAAGAGCGATTATTTCCTGAGGGTATAATCGCAGAGCGAATTAACTTATGGATCTCGTAATTGGCGGCAGATGGCGCTGCCGGCGACGCTACTGTGCGCACGCGCAACGCTTATGAAGATTTATCGATCGTATTATTTATGGAATATTTTTTCCTTTATAATTTATTTGCACCTTTGGGGATATTTAAAATGCGAATTTTATTTTACAACGTGGTACGTGTTTTTTTTAGTAATATACTTAAGTTTATGTAAAACAAATATTTATAGAAAACAAAAAAATATAACTTAAAATATTGATCTCAAAAAATGAATCAGTCAAACGAATAGAAAATATCTGTGTATTTATATCGATTACTTGTTTCAATACTAAAAATGTCCAGAATTAATATATGAATCGTTCCGGGAACGCTGCATATTCATGACGTCACGCTCGTTAGATCGCCGCGGTCAGTGTTAACAATCTGTCGCATAGCAAGGGTTGGCATATCATTGACCGTCACTGACAGCTAGGGCTATGGCCCTAGAATTTTTTTTTTGTTTGGACAGGGCCATAGAAATTCTTACTACGAATTTTTGACAGTTGAATATGTTAGCTACTGAGTGGAATATCCATATGTTTACTCCGATTTTTCGAATCTATTCTGAATTACATATTTACTTGACTTATATAAAGTGGGATTGGTGGGCCACTCATTTCTTTTTAAACAAGGTAAGTTTTTTTTATTGTTTAATAACACGGAATTGACATAACAATCATTTTGAAAACTACGACCAAATTGGTAACCTTCTCCTTTGAAGTCGGTTGAAAAGAGCAGCCATCTCTAAACACTGGCGCCCCAGACCGTGAGATCGGATTGATGTCAGTGTTTGCTCGTTAGTGAGCTCAAAAGGGACGAGCATGTACGATAGGTGATAGTACTATGTAGTGTTGTATGTTATAGATTGAGCAATACAACACTATAATATGCTTTTTCTTTTTCTAGCCTGTTAATGCGCCTCACTGCTTAACAAGGCGTCCCTTTTTTTATTTACTGATCCCTATTTAAAGAAATCTTTTGCTCTATCCTATACACACTTTATGATTTTTTTGAAAAACTTATTTCTTAAGAGTATTTGGTATTATTTCATGTATGTTTACGTTGAAAGGGACTGTCCTGCTGAACTTCGAAAGTCAAAACATCGATGTACTGCATCCAGAAAGTATATAAAAACGATTTACGTGAACTAAAAAGTATGTTATACGCGTGAAAAATTATTGAACAACTACATAATTTATACGTCTTTCTTTGTTCATTAGTATTTTCAAATTTTTATTCGACTTAAAAACAATAGTCAATCAAATGTACCTTAGATATTTAACAATTTAAACCTTATATAATAATATAATCTTAAGAAATATAGGTCAGCCACAACAAGCTTAGGGTCTACTCTAAATAACGCTATCCCCGCTAAGGCGTTAAAGCTACAATAGACAATAACAAGGCACCATAGAGCGTCGAATAAATCGCCATATCTGGAATCTCGAGCAAACAGAAAGCCAGATTGCATTAAATAACATAATCTGGTTAAACACGTCACCACCGGTGCGAATAATTACCTATCCCCTTGTAAGGGATAACTGAATCTGCGTTTAACAAGTTTTACGGTAACCCTCCACAAGGACATCAAAGATTTTGAGATCGTAGTTTTCTTTTTGTTGTATGCAAAGTTAAAATGATTTATATAATATTTATCTTTAAACATTTTCATCACTATAACCTTATAAACAACAATGAGACCTCTCTAACCCGCGTCTGGTCCGCGAGGAGAGTCTAGGCCAAATCCTCTTGATGCTCTGGCCAAGTATAGCCATACGTGGCATGTACTAGGCTGACCAAATATAAAGGGAGAAAATCACTGCTTATTATAGTTTTTTCTATGAGATTTTCCAGGATATTACCAATAGGTACACCGAACATTTTTGTTTAACCTAAACATAGCACTTACGTCAGAATGTTAATATCAACATTTCAACGAATAAGCTCAAGACTTAGCAAGCATATTATTTAAATTATTTTCATTATAATCATCATAAGTACTTTTTTTTCCACTGCAGGAGCACGACCCTCTCTGTACCAGGTACCAGAGCCATACTTGGCCAGAGCAGCCAGCTAGAGGACTTGGCCTACAATCTCCTCGCTGGCCTAGTAATGATTTAAAATAAATTATTTTAACTCATAATAATTAGTAGTATTTACGAGTATGTGGTTCCAAAATATGAATTTCAACTATGATATAAGTACAAATCAACACGCACATCCGAAATAATTGCGATCCCCCGACAGTTGGACAAACAGTACCCCGCGGGGACCGGCGTCTTTTTATCGGCGGGGGACCGCAAATTTCTATTTGCATATCTGCGCACTCATAAATCTCTGTTTCACTTATTAGCCCTTTGCGGTCGGAGGGACCGCGCGTCGTGTTGCAGGGTTAGTGAGGAGGTTAGTGAAATGTTTTGATGATTCTTGAAAGATCATGTAAATTATTTAAAGAAGTAAGCATACTAGAATATGAAATTAACTTATTCACCGCGAACGTCGGATTTATCCAACAAACATTGTCGGGCCCATTTCACGAGCGTCTTATTTTTATATTTCCGACAAATAACCACTGCTAGTATTGCACATAATTGACATAACTTAAGTATCTACATCCCTTTTTGGCTGTAGGTATTTATTTTAGATTTACCTCGCGCTGGGGCCACGACAACTGATATAAAGTCTGGTGGTGAAAGGGTTAATAGCTATCACTTAACAACAAAGATACTGAAACTTTTTAAAGACTAGAAATAAAATGTACTACTTGTGTATAAGAGTTTTGCTTTCCGTAAAATCTAAAAACTGTTAAAATACAAACTTTATTTTACTATTCACTTTTATGGTGAATTGAATTTAGAAATAGTTTCAGTATCTTTTTTGGACATTAAAACTATGAAAAAATAAAAAGAAGCAAAAATGTCATAGCGCTGCAAAAGGCTCTAGTTTACTGTTACAGATTCTAAAACTAACTAACTTTAATAACTACGCATTATAAAATAAATGTGCAAAATAATTAGAAAATTAGTGTAAAAAAATACTTACATGGCACAAAGCAGGTGATTCTCCTCATTGACAGACATCCCGGTTAGTGGTGTGGTGACATTGATAGCAGTGGTTTAGTGGCAGTGTTACTTTGGGTGATACTCAGAAAAAAGAAGTGGTTAGTAAAGATAGTGGTAAAATTTAACATTTAATGCAAAATAATCACACGCAAACAATTACCATTATAAGATTATTAAGAAAAAAGTAAAAAATTACAAAGATATGGAACATCCAAGTTCCGGAGTGGGGGCTTGCGACGTCAACGCTAATTAAAAATCGTACTTAGCCGTGACGTCATGCTAAATTTAAATGAGCTATATATTTGTTAATTTTTTGTTTCTAAAAGAAAAGAAATAATACGTGTAGGTATAATATTTTTAAGCTATTGCATAGCTTCTATCGCGGGCCTTGAGCGCAGGGACCGAATCCAGAAATTCCGTAACGAAAAAACCTCACGCTCCGCCTACCATGTAGGTTGCCGCTTCGTCTCCGTCGTCCGTTTGCGACGTTGCCGTCCTTCCTTGTATCGAACCACCTTAATGCAATAGCTTTACCGCGGCAGTCTCCGAGTGCCACACGTCTTTTTTTTATTTATGTAACTGATGGCCGAAAATGTTTTTCCATTCGTCATTTACAATGTGCGTGTGATTAAGATTGCATTAAAAATTATAAGAGCCACCACCGAGAGTAACCAGCACCAAATGCATGCTTTGGATCCATACAAATGAATGAAAAATAAAAAAATACACAAACAGTGAAAAAATCATTTCGACAAAAAATAGATATCATGAGTCGACTCAAATGGTTCTTAAATGAGATTTATTAAAAAATCTTGTACTTATAATGCAGGCACTATGAGCACCATATCTATTTGAAAAAAGAAAAGTTCATGAAAATAGGAATTAAGGATGATAATGATAAAATAACTGTGAATTGTACATGCAAGCAGGCAGAGAAAATTGATATTTAGATTTCATATTTATGACAAACTTTAAAGATGTTTTGCAGATATTTCAGTGGTTAAAATATATTAAAAAAGCATAAGAAATTCATAAAAAACACACGCAAAAAAAGCACACTATCAATCGATCATTCAAAACTATACCTACTCGCAGTTACTAAAATTAATCTGCGGAACAAATTAATTTGGGCAAATGAACCATTTCAAGAAATCTGAAACAAAGTTACCTTCCATAAAATACAGAATTATTCAAGGGTGACTTTGACCATAATCGACCATTTGCTATTTTCGGCTGAAGATTTCCCGGTCTTTCCGATTTGACCGTGACGGCAAAAAACCGTGACTGTGTCGTGACGTCGAATTTTCTCGTGGCGTCTCAGTGCGTACAGATTCGATTCGACGCGAATCATAAGTTTTTCTGGTTGGCTGGTGACATTAAATCATGAAATGCAGGTAATTTTTCAGGAAAGATTTTAGGTACCTAGTGGCGAAGACTTTGTATTTTGTATAAAGAAAAAGAAATTAATTTATTTAGATTCTATTTGTAAAAAGAAGGAAAAGATGGTGAAAAAAAAGGCCTTGGACTAGATGTACGCCTTGAAAGTAATTCAGATTTCGCTATGAAGAAAAAGGGATTCAGAGGGATACAGCCCAGGACCACAAAATCAAAAGCCACTTTTAGTGATGGTAAACGTTACGTGGGAAAGGAATTAACATACTGCATCGATTATCTCTTAAATATTCACGTCTCACTCTACCCAAACTACCCAAAGGCTAGTTTTATAACACAAATGCTAAAATATACACTAATCAGACACAAAAAGAGAATAAACTTTTATCTTATTTACAATATTCGTCAAGATTTTTTGCATTTTCTTTCAATTGGGTACTTTCCTGGGTCAAAAATGAATGATTTGGTACTCTTAAGAAAATAAAATGTCACAAAATTTCATTGATCATATTTCATTTCAATATGAGTTTAAATTTATTAATGAAAAAGCTGATATTAAAAGCGCTAATTTTTACTCCAAGAAAAGCATGACGTCACTATTTTGTATTTGTATAATGTAAAATGTTTGTCGGATATTTAGAAAAAAGTGTCTCATTTGACTTGTTGTCATCTACCGAATTTCAGCTGGTACATTCAATGTTTTTCTTTTTTACAAGCTGTTATCTAGTTTCACTTGTCCCGTTGTCTGACAATATGTCTGTAAAAAAATTTTGCAAGTTGAATTTGACCTACTTTCCGGTTTTTAATTGAGCTGAAATTTGCATGCAAACGTATATCGTGTGACAATGCATAATATACTCGTATGATGATGGAGTCGGAAGGTGGCCGTAGGAAGTCTAATGAAAGGATGCAACCCCATCGAGTTTGGGCTCGTTTAATTCGTATCAAAGATCATTTAAATTCTTAAGTTCATTGTTTTAAATAAAAACTTGACTTATTTTTTTTTAATATTTTCTTGTTTACCTATATAGACAATGATCGTGAAAGAATGTTTACCATGTTTGTTTAACAGCTAAAAACTATAATTTGAACATTAAAAATCGCATCCAAATGGGAGAAATCAGCGCTAAATTAATTAAAGCCTTGCTTGTATCCTCGCTAGCGCGCCGCCCCGGCGCCGCCCACCCCGTGTTTACGATTTATCTGCGCCCAGATCGGCTTGCAGCGTGCGAACCGAAACTCGCAAATTGTTACTTTTGTATTGAATTTCTTTACTACTAGCTGATGCGTGCGACTTTGTTTGTGTGGACAAAAATGCTTGTCAGGCTGAACGAGTTTTGGTTAGGCGTCATTTTATGGTTCTGTAGTAAACAAGGTACCCTTACAGTTTCGCCATGTCTGTCTGTCTGGCCGCGGTTTTACTCAGAGACCTATGGTACTAGAAAGCTGTAATTCCTCAAGGAACACGGATCGAAAGATCGAAATAAGAAAAGTAATTTTCGGCCTCTAATACAAGTTGACCGATCAGCTGATCTGAGTTTGTATAGATAGCCAAAAAATATTTTTTATATATTTCGACATATGTTCCTTGGGGTAAGTTGTTCGCTACGGACTGAATTCACCTTTAAAAATGTTTCAGTATATTCTGTTAGACCATAAATAACAAAAAAAGTTTCATTTGATTGAATCCGTCCAGAATTTCCATTTGGGGTAACATAATTAATTTTACCTCAGGTATCCTTCCTTAATGTAGTATGAAATGGTTAGGTATGTACTTTGGTATATCTCGTAGGTATTATACTGCACTAACAATAACAAAACAGTAAGCAAGCGTTGACCACAGACAAGACAGTATACTATTTATCGAATTGGACGTCCTGCTTTTTGTGTCAGTAATAAAAACTCTTAGGCAATTGATACCAGGCGTCCAGCGCCTCAACGAAAGTGCACGGTCAAGTGGCAGAAGGCATAAAACCAACCAAAATATCAAGATCTGTCCCTCCCTTCTGTACAATAAAATATCAGCAACAATGCGACGAAATCTTCTCTGTTCAGAGTTCAAATTATACTGGTCGTTCGATTTATCAGCAAAGCGTATTTTGTTGATGATTCAAGTCAAAATAAGCTCTATCGCGTTTTGTTAGAGACGTAGGGTACTGCATGAAGATTTATGCGTAATGTAAGTATATCAATTTCAGCAATAGGTATGGCGACAAGCCGGGGCGAACGTGACGTGAATGCCTATTGGTGGACCTTTTTATTGTTATTGAGTGACCGGCCAGTTGACGCCGGCGGATTGAGTTACTGACTCATAGTTAGTGATAAGTTATCGACGTTACTAATGGAGACTTTCAGGGAATTAATGTTTCAGTGGGATTCTGTACGTGCGGCGGCAGAAAACGATTTTTCAAATTATTATGACTTTTTTTACAGATTTCATAAAATGAGGAGGTAGTCAATTCGAATGTGAATAAGTATATGTATTTTATTTATAAGTATATTCCTAGATAACTCGATAACGCTTGGACCAATTTAAAAAAATGATTTGTTTGATATACTAGAAATAGAATTTATCAAAATTAGTTGTATAGTTTGGTGTTATAGTAGCTATTTAGTTTTGAAAAGTTATTCAAAATAATATGATTTTATGTCTTAATTAAGATTTGGTAGAAGCCAAAAGAAGAAAAGGAAGACCAAGAAAGCAATTCTAGGATGAAGAAGAAAAGGCAAAAGTCGTGTCGTATAGGGAGGTCAAGCATTTAGCCTAATTCTTTTGAGATTGTTTACTTTGGCACCGTAAAGAGTACGACTACTATTGTTTTTAAAGAAAGAAAATTATTTTTGAAAGCTATTTCGGAAGGCCAAGTTAAAGAGTACAATTTTGTTACAAAATAACATTTCTCAAATAAAATATTCAACTCCGACAAGCTCAATTAAATGCAAACAAAATACACACTTAGTGATTTGTGCCGAAAACAAAAGTAATAAATCAAAACGGACAAAGTAAGAAAAAAGAAGCGAAGATACACGAAGAAAATTAAAATTCAAAATCACACTTACACAGATCATCAAAACCCAGATCCGCGAAATTAAATTAATTGAGCAATAAAAAATCTGTCTGTTCGTAAAAAAAAAACGACAAAAAGTGGGGTGGTATGCAACACTTCATTTCACGCATTTTATACGAAGAGGGCTTTCCCTGTGAGTTAAAGCCCTAATAAATCTCTTGCCGGAAACATTTTTTTGTTCGTCGAAAATAGTTTCCTTGTTTTGGGGAAATAGTTTTAGGGATTCTGCGGTTGGTATGTGAGGGGACCATTTCACTTAGTTATTAATGTCTTCGTGATGTATTAAGTTTCAGTTTTTTATGATTTGTCAAAGTTTATATTTGTGTTCAATCTCGGTATGTCAATAATAAAAGATATTGCGAAATGTTGTACGGAGAGTTGGCGTCAAATATATTTTAAGTGGCATTTTTAAATTCTGCTGTTCGTCTAGTGTGAAGATGCCTTTAAAGAGCATTTAAAAGTTCTTTGCTTGCATAATGTTGGCGGAAAGTTTGCGTCAAATATATTTTAAGTGGCATTTTTAAATTCTGCTATTCGTCTAGTGTGAAGACGCCTTTAAAATGCATTTAAAGTTCCTTGCAATATGTTATTGAGTCTTTATAAACGGAGGCCTACTAAAGGTGCCCTGCATATATTTATCATCATCATCCTCCCGTATTTCAAGTTGCATCCTCAGCGGTAACGCTTCAGAGCTCGCGGTCCCCTTCTAACCTTACTGGATTTTACACATAGCGACTGTCGTCTGACCTCCGCAGCCCATAGGATCGTAACCAGCCCCTGGATAGGTTTGAGCAAACGCTAGATGGCCATAGAGACCTACAGTTTATACGGGCCTTCAGAAACACGATATCTTTCTTTCCGGATAATCACCTGATTATTTCCAGTCAAAGTTGTTTCTAGTCTGGTTAGGATATTACAGGCTTGAATCATGGAAATAATTTTTTCACTAAGTATGCTTCCCAGTGGGACTCGAACCCACGACCACCGGATTACAAGGCGAACACCTTGACCACTGGACCACGGAGGCAGTAAATCGCTATTTATTTATATTAATAACTAATAGTTATCTATATCCGAGTTATATGTTATATATAAATATGTTAACAAAATTAAATTTGCCTAGCTGAAAGGCCTCCTGCCTTTTAAAGTTATGCTTGCTATTTAAAATACCCAGTAAATTGTTTAGTTACCTAAATAGAATTTAATTAAGTATGCAATATGTAACCCAATTTATCGCAAAAGGTAGGCTTTTAAAAATGACTAACAATCAAGCCGTGTGGTTTCCGGCAGAATAGAATAGGAGCACTTCCAAGTCTTCCCGTGGATGTCGTAAAAGGCGACTTATAGGAAATACAAGCTAAACACAGCTTACCTAAACGTCAATGAGACCTCTCCAACCCGTCTAGCCAGCGAGGAGATTGTAGGCCAAGTCCTCTTGCTGCTCTGGCCAAAAATACACTGGCTCTGATAGTACAGAGAGGGTCGTGCTCCTGCAGTGGAGACTAAAGAGACCTGATGATGATGATGATGAACAATTAATGATGAGTCACCGGATCCTTAATTTATATTATGTATATCCTTATCTGCATTTATAAAATCAATATACTTAGCAAAACCCATTCTTTTCCTATAAGTATTTAAAACCTAATATTTTATACCTTATTTAGGTGACAGCTCATTGTGGGTTTTTCTAAGAGTTTCAATCGAATTACGTGACGTGATTTTAAATTAAATAAAAACTAGAAGTGATATTTTATTTATTCGACAATGGCCTGATTTATTTTAATATATTAACATAATAATAGATAAAGTATGCAAAACTATTTCAATACAAGTTTTTTTAATAGTAATTGAGTCTATTATTGATAGAAATATACGTTTATGATCTATAAATTAAAGTAAAATTAGTTCTGTGGCTAAACATTCTTAATAAAAAATACTTTTTTTTTCAATAACATTTAAAGATGAAAAAACTTAATCTTTTAAATGAAAGCAAACCCAGATTTCTCAAAAGAGTTTATTTTTTTAAAATTCAAAAAAATTTGTCTGATTTCTGATTTGATAACATAATATCGCATTTGGAAACAGTTATAGATTTTTGTTTTCATCAATGCCGTAAACTTTCAAATAGGTATGTCATTGTTTCATGTAGGAAGTTAAATATTATAATAGTGGATTCAATGGACATAAGTTTCCGTGTGACATCAAATATATTTATATAAATTTATATATTGTAATATCTAAATTTATTAAAGCATGTGATTGGAGAAAATTACGCAAAAGAGCAGAACCCCTGTTTTGTATCTAAAATAAGTTTTTGTTGTCAGGCTTATACGAGTACTTATCAAGACAAATGCAATAAGTCTAAATTCGATGAGGTTGCGTCGTTTTCTTACAGGGTTCCTATAGCCACCTCCCGGCTCCAGAGTCCGATCAGCTTCTTGTTAAAATAATATTGCATTATCATCCCACTTCCACAAGTACGCAAATTCAGCTCAATCGATTAAAGATAACTGGTTTAAAATCGAGTTGCAAGATTTGAAATAAACAAATTTACAAGAGACATTGCAAATTGAATAAAAACTTGTAAAAAAGTGTTTTTTTCTTCTTTTTATTTATGAAATAATACTGTGTTTTAATCAATTATTTTTATCTTTCATATCAATAAGTAACACCCGAAAATAAAATTAATTGCTTTAATCTGCCCAAAAATAAGTAAGTTATATGTCTCTTGACGTCACTGCTGGTCTCGCGCGTACGAAAAAGATAGTAAAATGTCCCCAACACGCACTCTTTTATGTTGAAAATGCTAATTCATTTACCAATTTTCTTTCAGTTTTAAAAAAAGTATTTATTTTTACTGGTATTTTTGTATTATATAAAAAAAAAAATATATACACAGTAAAATAGCTTATTGCACATAAAATACTGTATAAAATAAAACATTACACTTTTCGCCTGAAACTAAACCAAAGGTCTTAAATCTCCCATTTACCATAAAGGATAAAGACAAATGGGCTGCCTATAGCGGTACTTCTTTATTCATTCGAGGGTGCGGGGAGATAAATCAGAGATCGCCACGTCACTACCACCGCTGTGAAGTGGACCAGCTTTGGGCCAATATTTGAAAGGTAAATAAAGAAATAATGAAACTGCCAAAAGATTTTTTCGTGTGATTTAAAAGTGAGTTCCGTCCATGATACCAGTTGGTTTGGAATTTCAGTATCACGTTGAATTTGAACAAAAAACTTTTTGACTTTATTAGAGAGGCCTATGCCCAGCTGTGGACGTCATGTAGCTGAAATGATGATGACGATGATAACAGATAACAAACAATTATTTTCTGTCCACATTAACTTAAAATATTAATTGTGAGTTGAAGTCAGAGGAGAAAATGCTGCAGTGCAGTTTGTTACCGCTTCTTCTGCACTGGCGCTTTGGAAGCGGCAGTAAACTTAGCTGTAAGTAACCATTTGACGTCAACAAGTGTGCAATACAACAATGACGATTATTAAGAGATATTATAAAATATCCTATGATAAAAAAGGTATATTTGAATTGAATTGACCTTCAGACAATATAACAATAACAAGTCTTAACATATGATAGAGAAGCTCAAGTAGGTATACTTTTTATTTATCAAATTATGCAAACTGGCTCACATTTAGCTCATAATTTTAAGACCACCCAACTTGTCGTCAAATAAAATATTTTAAACAGTTAAATGCTAATCATATACCTAGTTCCGAAATGTTTATAATAGATACCATAAATATTAAGTGTAAGTTGTACAATTCTGTAATAAAACATTAAAATTAAGTTAAATAGGATACAAAGCTGTAAAATAAGAGATGTTGGTTTAACAAAAACAATAAAAATGTAGAACTACATCAGAAATCATGAAAATTGACGACCGACGATACTTATAGTAGTTATAAAAAGTGATTAAAATGTAGTCAAAAGTAAACTAAGCTAAAAAGACCCTACATCGTCAACACTTGGGTTCTAAAGCGGACCAACTTAAAATGGTCGCTTTTTATTTATATCCCATGTAAGGTGTTAAATATGTTTTTACGACTGGCTTAATCTGAAATTTAATTGTAAATGAAAAATAACTTTATAACATGTTCAGATTAATTTATTTAAATTAATTAATATTAATTTTATGTAAATCAGTGTTTAAATGATCGTTTAAGTAGTTCTCTTACGTGACATTTCATTAATTTTTAAAACTGAATAATTGGAATTTTTACTGTTTTTTACTCGCGAATTGTTTTTGTTTTGCGAATAATGTTTTTCTACAGGTTGACTGGTAGAGAATGCATTAGCATTAAGCTAACTTTTTGTATCATTGTGGTCACTAAAGATTTTAATAAAAAAGAAGGAGAAAACCTTTTTTTTAAGAAAAGAGAGTTTTCACTACCACTTAATAATATACAACAAGGAAAAGATATACCAGTAATAAATCGAACCACGGGCTATGTACTAGAGCATTATAGTAGGTATTATGAAATTAAAATAACAGATAAAAAACAAAACAAAATTCGTCATTTCTACTGTTTTATTATAATATATCTATCCAATAAGAAGTAACAAATTTCTAGTTGCTAAAAAACAACATAGCTCCGCTAAGTTATATCTATCTGGCTCTCAAAGATAGTAAGATTTTCCCTTAAAGAAAACTGCCATAAATAAACAACAATTCTCCCGCATAGTGTGAAAACGCACTCAAACCTAAAAGCTTATTGCGTATGCACCCTTGCCACTTTTTACACTTAGCACATTACAGGCGCCACGTTTTACTTTGTCCAAGTGCCGGGGTAATTTATAGCTCGATCACATCCAAGGAAAATACGACATCGGTTACATTAGTAGTTAAACTAACAGTTCTAGCTCTATCTTCATCACCATTTCAGCCGTATAACTTCTACTGCTGGACATAGTTTTCTCCAAAAGATTTCCAAAATGGCCGATCAAGACTATCGACGTCGGTTACATGAGTAATTTTTTTTTCATAAACCAAAGGCAGTAAGGATCTCGGTAGCCAGGCGGGATGCGCACCAAAGGCAGTAAGGATCTCGGTAGCCAGGCGGGAGTGCGCACCAAAGGCAGTAAGGATCTCGGTAGCCAGGCGGGATGCGCACCAAAGGCAGTAAGGATCTCGGTAGCCAGGCGGGAGTGCGCATTACTAGCGCTTTCACAAGTAAAGCAATATCTGGCGTGGTCCGTACTTGTATGGGTTACCGCATAAGTGGCATAAGAAATTCTAGAATATAGCCCTATAGCCTATTGCCATGACTCTTGAGACGTCTATAGATAGATAGAAAACTTTTTATTGTACACCAAAAAAAAAAAAAATGAAATAATTTTACATTAAATGAGTACAATGGGTTATCGCTTAAAGCTAATTATATATAATATAGTGTACAATAGGGCCCTCAGATTAAGAAAGGCTAGAAAATTACCGTCCTTAGCAATAAGTTAAATCCAAATAAGCGAAAATTCAGATTTCTAATAACGAAATGAATTTCTCTAACTAAATAAACGTCGAAGCGCCTTGCACGGTAAACGGAACGTGTCGACAAGGTAGTAAAAGTGCTGTGGTATGGTATGGTGTATAATGTATACGGTAAAAACAGTGTAAGAAGGTTTAATTGACTCGTTGTGAAATGCGCTTGGTGCCATCCCTTGTTATGTGGGTTAAGGCATGAGCGAAAGCGGTTTAGGTGCCCTCAGATAACAGAAAAACTTAATAATAATTTATCACACTAATACTAAACCAAGGTTTGTGTGTATGTGTATATTTGTTACTTCTGCAGGCGCAAACGGCTGGACCAATTTTGATAAAATTTGGTATGCAGGTAGTACCCTGGATTATACATTAGGCGGGTAACACCGCGCGGTGCAACTAGTAATAAATAAATACTTGTAAATGAATTTAAACAGATACATAAGAACAAAAATGTACTGTATATGCAGAAAGATGCTGTGGAGACTTTTAATCTTACAGCTTTTACAGCTTCGCTACAGGTATTAAAATAAATTCCCAAAAACCCTGAATTTATGTTTCCTATTTCATTTACATATTATAAAAATAAGTGTAGAGCGAATTAAAAAATATTCTTTTAACAAATTGTTTTTGTGCAAGTCAATAGCTTAGTGTCACAAAACTTACGTACTTCATAATTTGTATTACCACCGAAAATAACAATTAGGAAATACTTACTTGAAAATACTGAATAATTCATTAGAATAAATTACGTTCATAGTACATAACTTTACTTTGTGAAAGTTGTCACGAAGCAAAATATATTTTGTCTCGCGTCTTGTCAACTGCGGCACAGGCTTAGCTCCCAGACGCGGCCGCATGCCGGCTAGCCGACACAAATTTATAGGTAAAAGTTCGCGACCGATCCAACCGGTTCGCGTCTACCGCCCAAAACAAACCCAGCTTTAACCACAACTAACACGGTTCTTATTCTAACATCATATCTCGAGCCTTATCGGATACTTTCTTAATTGTACTCTTGCTCCGCGGGCGTGGGAATGTTGACCTTATTACGTGGCGGTAGGTTCCGTTTTAGATCGATCGATTTTCTCGGCCTTGCCGCCGGTGGATCGCTCTCACCTTAGGTTCACGTGTGAATCTACATTAACCTGCTATGTTGAGACTCCACGTCAGGTGCTTTGAGGTTTCCTGACAGAGGACTTTTTTAATTGGTCGCGTAAATAGATGTTACGATAGCGCCATTGGGCGTGCGGCGTCTAATTCTTTTATATGAATTTATGATAGATGCTCATGTTCGGTCACGCCTTTTGTTTTTTGGTTTCGTCGATTAGCTAAATTGTTCAAACAATTTTAAATTGTCTCTTTAGAACTGACTTACTCATTTGTTCAATTGACGATATCTACGACGGTTTTTGTTTTATTTAGATTTTGAATTAATTAGCATTAATAAAAAATATTTAACCATAGACAATGATTCAGATGGTGGTGCGGCTAGAAATCAATCACTATTGTGATTCCTATTTTCTGTCATAAAGACAGAAAATAGGAATCAGCACTTAAAATGGCTTATAGGTTTTACTGCCCAGGGCTCTGTTAGGGATAAAGAAATGAGAGTGTTCCTATCTGTAACCATAGATAACCATAGAAGAAATAGTAAAACAGATAACCTTAATCCAATACTTTATTGTCTAAAGACTAATTTAATAGCTTTTACCCCTTATAATTATTTCTGCATATGGCGATGTAACTAAACCCTGCCTTGTAACCAGCCTATGTTTCTTCGTTGCTGTCACAGCCAGGTCTAAGAAGGCAGACGTTGATTTAATAGGAAACCAGTGTGAATGGATGCCCAGAGATATGCTCATTTGATCTATGCTTTATTGGAGCTAGACAACTTTTATCTTCATGATGTTATCTACAGATAAATTTGAAGCTAGTTAACATATTTCTGCGCGAGAATTTACATCGATTTGGTATGGCATTATCGTGTTAAACATCTTTATAAATACTTGAAATTGCAAGTAAAAAGCTTTTACAACTATTGAATGGGAATTTCACTTCCTGCTATACCCATGTATAATATTTAAGTTATAATATTTTTTTTTAATAATAATTAATAATAAAGCTATTTCTGATTTCACTAGTAAACATTTCTTGAAAAATAATTTTAGTTACAATATTTGATAAATCATATCAATTCTGTTCAGTTAAGAACTGGAATACGTTACGTGATACCAAATGTTTATGGCCCTTGTTTCTTATTATTATATTTAAAATTTAATATGTATTAATTAAGATTATATTATGTGCATCTATTATTTTCTTCTACTTTGAGTGTCGATAGTTTATTTATTTTTTATATTCTATCAGCACTATTGCATATATCATGTCTAAGCTGAGATATCTAATTTAACCATACAATCTTATATAACATTAATAATAAAAACTAGTTAGTTTAATATTACCTGACGGTCCAGTTGCAAAAATATTGAAGGATATCATCTTATATTGTATTTATTTTTGTCCACACATTCACATAATGTGATACATATGATGGTTTTGTACAAGGGAGCTAGATTGTGAGGATTTATACGTGTTTTTAACTTAGTATGTTTTTTGCGAATCATGCATGCCAATGTGTTAATAATCCTCTTTGACTATCATAACACCGATGCATGAAAAAAGTTTTCGTCAACTACGTCATAAAGTCGCAAGCCGATGGAACAAGTATTACTTAATCGGCATGACTCGCCTAATTGCGGCGCAGCGCAGCGTCGCCGGCGCATGCGTGCGCGCTCGTTTCTCGTACGATTTAACACCTGTCAACATTACTCTGACAGACGGACGGGCGCGGCGTGGGGTGATAGTGGGATAAGTTACAAGATTTTTTACATTGAAAATTAAGCACAAAAAAGATTAAGAGTTAATACTTTTTGTGCCGCATAATTTTCTTTGTTTATCCTATGGTTGACTGGGAGAAAATTCTTTTAGCATTTAGTCCGCCATTTGTTAAAAGTATATTTGTACTTTGGAACAATACAGTTTGATACAATAAAATAAAATAAAAACGAACACTAACAGTCGTATTAAAAAATAATGCTATGTATTTAAATAGTACCTTCTAACAACTGTTTAACTGTTTTGTAAAACCGCAAAAGATAACTCTATAATTTTAATACCTCATGTTAGTTTTGATATACATACTAATTACGAGTATTCTTTATTTTTATAAATTGAACAGTTTGTTAAGTTAGTGCAAAAAAAAAGAATTTATTTAAGTACCCTTATAAAAATATGAACCTATAAAATCTTTCTTAATAACCTCTTGAGTTGGTATTGTAATTTTAGCAGTTACTTAATCAGAAAAAATATATTTTAATGACTGTATAAATTCAAATATCTTTTCGTCTTTGGCTTCATGCGCATGCTCAAGCTCAAATCGCTTCCGCTTGTGATTTAAGCTACAAAAAATGATAAAACGATAAATAAAAGCACTATGCAGTGATCGAAGAGATAATGTTACTTTTTTGAGTAATTAGTACGGGTTATCTCAGATTTTGTTACAATACTAATGGTGCGTCAGGTGCTTTGTCAGTGCTCCAAGCATAATTAAGAGATTTTTTATTTATTTAATTGAAAAGTGTGAGATATCTTTTATTACTATATAATTTTTAGGACATATTCTTATTTATTTTATTCGTTTAAGGATATAAGTTTTAGTAGTAATATAAAAAGTAAAATATAAAAAACATACTTAGTACAAAATATAAACATACAGGTTGACCAGTAAAAATTTTGGAGCGAGTTCAGTCTGCTTCAGGTTAGTAGTTCAGATATTGAACTACTAGCTGCAAAGTATGTTGTATCTATGGTAAACTTTATTTTTTTATTAACGTCTTCCTAGTGACTATGTTAAAAAACGTTTTTCTTATGTTGGCAGTTTGGTAGATCAAAAGAAAAAAGGTTCTAGGTCCATGGCTAGCTGCATCTTTTTGGCGAAATAACGACACATGTGCTGTTTTAGAGAATAGACTTCATAGATAAGGTCATAAATTATCAATGTTCTTTTATTAGTGTTCGTAATTATTTAAAAGACAACAGTACAGGAGTAGAATAAATAAAAAATAAAAGCACCTATTTTTCTATGAAGCATAGGATCTAAGGAAGATTATTCGTAATAGTAAAGCAATTTCACGGATCTACCACAAAATTTATATGCTACCCCGATACAGGTTCGTGCTAATCGAAATTCCTATTAATCGGTTATCTCGATTTAAATCGAGTAAATCGAAACAATGGCCGAGTATCGATACTAGCGTATCGAGCCCGTATCTCGAACAAACGAAGATGCTTTGTGTGTTTTATTTAAGGTTGAGATATATTGGGAAGGTAATAAGCGATTGCCGATTTTTTATCACTATTTTTTACAATCAATTTCTGTTTTTAGCCATACAGTTCTTAAGGCTATGCTGCCCCTCTTTGAAATACATTATTTGAAAGGAAATGGAGAGATCGTTCAACAAAATCTCATATGGCTCTAGATAACATTCAAACTATTTTATGACCCTGTTTACAGTGTAAAGTAATAATGTGAAGCTTTTCTTAGCATTTTTGCCACTTTTCTCGGCTACTTTAACAGCTCGTGGAAAATGAAATAAAGGTAATTATATATTTTTTGATATCACTGTTTAGGTAGGGTAGAATAAATATCAATTGTGTTAATAATTAGATAAAATGGTATTTTTTTATTGTATTAATGATAATATTAAAGAATTGTAATTTTGGCTTTATTTCTTTTTCTGCTGGGCTCTTGTTGGTGGAGTGCTTTCCATGTCTCTCTTCCTTCCGCTAAGTTCTAATTAATATTAACTTTTAAAAGAAAAGTTTAGTTAATTGACAAAGCACAGATTCCAATTATTATTAAGACGCCAAAATTCTTAAATGTTTTCTTTTTCATAAGATTTACAGGGAGAGAATGCTTTAGCATTAAGTCCAACTATTGTGGCTTTTGGCTCAATAAAGTTTTTAAATAAAATAAAATCAATAGTAACGTAACGTATACGCTAAACCACTTTTTCCCAATTAAAAAATAAACATACGAAATACACACAAGATGTTAAAAAAACTGGTTTTCGTTCAATAACTTTTAAAAGAAAAGTAAAGTTAATTGACAAAGCACAGATCCCAATCTAAATGTGTTTTCTTTAATTGGTCTATAAATTGATTAGTTTCCAACAATCATAAATTTTTATTCGAGATCCGAACTCCTTCTTAAGTCGATTTGTCTTTACCGAGATTCGTGACAAATGTATCGATAAGCAGCATCGATACAAGTCGATAAACTACGCTAGATTAGATCGATATCGAAGCTCGGTAACGTACGGTCGTAGATACAGCTTTCCGAGATTTAAAACGAAATACAAATAAGGCTTTATTACAAAGGGAGCCGAATGCTTTAATGTGTATTTTAATTTGATACGTCCGGTTTTTTAATATTTTTATGGGTAGATACTGTTGTTTATAATATAATATTTTTAGATTAGAGGATGTCCTCTAACATATTAATTGTTATTATATTTTGAATTAAAGGTCATAAGTATTTATTTATTTTATTAATTCAATATGGTAAACATGAAGTTATATTTTAGACATTTTAGTTTTGTTTGCAGATTTAGATAGATAAAACATTTATTTTGTACAATCGTCATACATATTACACAAAATAAAATGAATAACAACAAAAATCAGAATCATTAGCATTAAGTCCACCTTTGTACCATTATGGTCAATAAAGATTTAAAAAATAAATAAATAAAAATCAGAAGCACTTCTAAAGGGATAAAAGCTCAGCACAACGTTGCTCGGCATAAACAACCGCTGATTTTCAGATTTCACCTATTTCGAGATGACGTCAATAAAATATAATTTTTATTAATTCGGAACCGACTTCTCCTCTGAAATTATACCACTGATTTTTATAAAAAAATTATATATTTTTTTTCCAAATCGGTGTATGCGTCTTCGAATTATCGCTGAACACACAAGAAAATAAAAGACTGCGACGAATTGATAATCTTCTCCCTTTTGGGAGTAGGTTGAAAATAGAAATTACTTAAACAAAAAAAAAATAAAAAAATTAGAAATGTTTCACAAATAATAAAAGTGATTTGAGAATAAGTCTATCTGAAGGGTACTTAGATTTGTTATTTAAATAAATTAAGATGTCTGAATACAAAATTAATATAAAAAATACTTCAAAATGTGATCTAATTACACTAACTTAAGATTCAAAATAAATGTAATTAAGTAATAAAGGAAAATAGGGTGGTTGAAAACTGGCTCTCGACTGATAAGCGGGTAATTTGAATAATTACACGAAACAGCGGTAAATCTTATGAAAATTAATGTGTTCGTATGTAAGGAATTTCGCGTAAACAATAAAGCTGTTAATTTATAACCCTACGTTACTTTGGAAGGAAGATGTCGAGGGTTGAGTTACCTAGCTATTTGTTGAAAATGCATTGCGTATATAAACTTAATCTATATTTATACCTATAATAAAACAGTAAAAAAGTGTTTGTACATTAAATATATTTCCAAAAAAAATATATTGGGGGCGATGGAGACATAGTAGTAGAGTAAGACTTAAAAAATAAATGTGTCTGTCTGTCTGTTTGAACACGTTAATCTACGGAAATACTAAACGGATTCGAATAAATCTTTTTTGTTATATAGCTGTTAAGTCTGGACAGTATATAGGGTATAATTGATTTCGGAAAATGGAACACCTGATGCAGAACAGCTATAATAGTCAATACGGGGGTGACATAGTCACTGCGTGACAAAACCCCTTTCAATAAATAAAGAAAAAAACGCTATAATCGTCCAAGTAAATTATAAGAAATATAAAAATGACGCCTTACTAAAAGTTGTTCAGCCTGACGAGCATTTTTTAGAGACATAAAGTCCACGCGAACGAAGTCGCGGGCTTCAGCTAGTAAATAAATAAAATAAATTTGTTTTGGTACAGTAAAGTTATTAAAAACAAGCAAACAAGAAGTAAAACAATAGCTTCGAAAAGCAAAGCGAACCACATTTAAAACATATCTAACAATCTTGGCTACAACTACTAATTCGACCTTAACAGGACATTAACTCCCATGCTGGTCTGGGAGAAATAAAAAAAAAACTTAGAATGTACCAGCTGCTTCTCTTCCCACGCAGATCGTAAAAGCCGATCGAGGGAATGGGCAAAAATGCAAATCATGTTAACAGGCGATGCGGCTAGCAACCCATCACTGTATTGATTGCTTTTCCATCTTCTCGCCCACCATGACGCTCAAAGTGGCTTTTGGGTCTTGCGGCCCTGGGCTCTGCATAGAACCGCAAGACCCAAAATGCTCTGTCTGCCCCGTTAGGGATAAAGACGTGATAGTATGTATGTATGTATGTATGTATAAAAATGACGCCTTAGTAAAAGTTGTTCAGCCTGACGAGCATTTTCCAGAGACATGAAGTCCACGCGAACGAAGTCGCGGGCTTCAGCTAGTAAATAAATAAAATATATTTGTTTTGGTACAGTAAAGTTATTAGAAACAAACAAACAAGAAGCAAAACCATAGCTTCTAAAGGCAAAGCGAACCACATTTAAAACATATCTAACAATCTTGGCTACAACTACTAATTCGAACTCAACAGGACATTAAAATTCATCTCGCCATCATAAGGCCTCACGAGATGTGCCGATAACCATTAGGAGCCCTTAATTTGTTGCCAGCCCTCACCTATCCCTTCCGTATCCCTTTACGGATCGTTAACAGGGATCGTAGAGACTGGAAATGTCAAAGAAATAACTACTGATATTTTAAAAATTTAGTTTGAGTTTAGTTTATTTTTAGTATAGTTTTTAGATTAGTTACTTACATTTTTATTTGTTATCCTTAGCTTATCTAGAAAACTATATCAAATAACAATATTAATAAATATATTTTTTAAACAAGCTCTCCTCAAGCGATGATTCGCTTGAGGAGAGCTTGTTTAATAAATATAAGTTTTAAAAACAATAACTTGTTTATAAAAACGAGCCCAAACTCATTTTTTTTGCTTCCATACAAAGTTCCTCTGGCCAATCTCCGGCTGCATTAACAGATTAGCTCCATGTCATTATAATATTGCATAGTCACGTGATATATAATATATAAGATAAGCTCAATCAGATATCTGGAAGTGGGTCAAGATTAACTTGCAAGATTTGATTACATACAGATCGACAGACAACGGGACAGATGAAACTAAAATTAAAAGTTTGTTAAAACTACCTTAATTAAATTCAAACTGCCTCCGTGGTGTAGTGGTTAGAGCGTTCGGCTCATTCCCGGAGGTCGTGGGTTCGATTCCCGGCGGGGGCAACGACGTTGTGTTGTTGTCCTAGTTTGGTTAGGACATTGCAGGCTGATCACCTGATTGTCTGTTAAGTAAGATGATCCGTGCTTCGGAGGGCACGTTAAGCCGTCGATCCCGGTCACTGTCTTTGACATTGGTCGTTACCTAAAAACCATGTCAGAGGCCTTTAAGGCGGTTTAAAAACTCTAACACTAGTGTTAGTCACTAACACACACGATAAGAAGAAGAATTAAATTAAAAATAAATCTTTCATCATAACTCAGAGATCCTTCAATTGTTACGCTATTCTTCTATAGCTTGATCAAAATGAATATTTTTAAATACTGATTATATATGATATGGTACTTCGCATTTACTTTTTCAGCTACACTAGACGTCAAAATACACACTTCAAATGTCAGTACTTGTAAGCCGATGATAGAGCAAAAATAAATTGCCATACAGATGCCAAACGCCAATCGAAAATCTTAAGGTAGCATACAGTCTTACAATCTTACTATCTTTTCCCATCTTCACATCCACATTACCTTTGCTAAACTGCCCAGTCTACTCCATTAGGGGTAAAACGGGGTAAAGGTCTGATAATGTAGAAGCTGTATTGTAATACAGCTTCCCATAGTGAGACTTAAAGAAAACGAGTTACTCACGTATAAAGTCAGCTACAGCCGATATGCTCACGTTAGTTTTAATCAAAAAAGACTTTATTTGCTTTTTATAAACGTATTGTTTCCCAAAAACATCTCAAATCTTTTTTCATGTTTTGAATCTCTTAATTTAATCACAGTAGTAGACTGAGACTTTAAAGTAGGGATTTTAATAGAACTTTAAAATAGCACCCATTATGTAAAGGACGACATCCAGTAGCTGTACCTCTGCGACTTGTGGCATAATGTCGCTAAATCCCTTTAGTTCCTGTAGTATCAGATGCGATATTCTAATGTTATGTGCCCCTTAGCGCAGAGATTGAATATCTGCGTGATTTGTGCGTTTTCTTGCCGGTCGCTAGTGTGTGCCCGCCCTAATGGTCATTGTCGACTGATCAGATATTTAGTGTTGCTTTATTGATCCCGTATCGGCAATACCAAGTAGTTTTTGGCGAATATTTTAAAAGGAGGAGGTCATCAATTCGTCGCGATTTTATTATTTTTATCCTTTCATCTGTCATGACGCCATGTTCTGGTCCGATCGATTATACTGAACAACTTTCTCCAACGAACATAGGTCGAAATATGAAAAAAAATACCCCTTTACAAAATTGCCAATCAGCTGATCGATTTAGTATGTGAAGTTCAATTTTTTTCATATTTCGACCTATGTTCCATGCATAGGTACGTCTGAGAAAAAGGCAAGGATTTACAGCCTGTGTGTATGTTCACCGATTATTCGACGAACTGTATAAGACGACTAGACCGATTTGAAAAATTCTGTCTTTTTTTAAAAGGGTATACTTGTCAGATGGTCCCATTTAAATTATATTAAAATCAGTAATGTAGTTCGGGGTGAAGTCGGTTTTAAGTTTTGAAAAATTAATTTCAAGAATTTCAAGAAAAGTTCTGTATTTGACCCATAATGAGTGTAGGTAACTATATTTACGTACAATTATAAAACATTTTACTAGCATAATACATATGTACTTTAATATAACTGAAGTACTTTCTATAAAAAATACTAAAAGCCAATAAAAAAAATAGTCCACCCATACAAAATTCGTTTGGCCGAGCGCTGATATATATGGGAATACTTTTTTCATTTTGCATTAATTGTTTTTATGGAAGTAGTCAGTATCATGGATAGGATTTGCTTCATAATTTTGGCTGATGTTTAAAAAGTCACCTATATAATTAATGTAGGTAATCATTGCTAACATCAATTGCTTTTACTTAAGGTTTTTCAAATAGGTACTAAGATCGTACCTTTCAATTATTCCATCGAGATAAAAATCCTAATCAATCTATGTCTTTACAAATATCGATAACATTTTACGTCATCGCCAATTAATCAATTTTATGTTCATTAAATCAATTTTATAAAAACAGATCAAAGATGACGATAAAAACCCGGTAAATGCATTTTAGAAACCGCCAACAAGCAACTCGCGACAATTATTCTAATCGTATCTGCCATTATAGACTGAAAGGTGTGTTTAACCGTGGTTTAAACCCGTTGTTTAAACCTAATCAATTAGGGTCAGGTCTATCCGACCTATACAAACAATAGTGCTGACTCGACTGACAACATCCAGTGTGACTCGACCCCTGTAGACAAACAAAGGCAGTGCGAGCATGGGTCTCAAATTAACCCGTTGCCTCGGTAGTTGTAATCTGCACTATATAATATGATGGTAATAGGTTCGTAATGTGGGGTTGGCGCTTGTTTACGTGTTATCAGTTTGAGTGGTCTGTCAATGTAAATGTTGAAATAAGCTGTTGTGAGCCTCATTTTAACTACGTGCTTGGTCGCTATTCAAAATTGATGATTTGTTAACGATTATTACAATAAAACTATATAAATAAATTAACTATCTAGTTAGTTTATATATAACTAGCTGTGCCCGTGGGCTTCGATCCCTGTGGGAATTTCGGGATAAAAACCATCCTATGGCCTACCCTGGGTATCAAACTATATTCATATCAAATTTCATCTAACAAACAAATATACAAACTCACTTTCGCATTTATAGTATTATTAGTTAGGATTAGGATTCTTAAGAAATAGGTAAGCCAAATAAAACGTCAGTAATAAACGGGTTGGAACATTAAAAGAAGAATAATATTTTGGTAAGAAAATGCTTTGTATCTCAAAATACTAATTCTAATTGTAAAGTTATTTCGTTTGAAGATACTTATATCCAAATGAAATAATTTTACAATCTACCTAAATTTATTTGTATTTTGACAGCACACAACAAACCAAGACAAACTATTCGCTATTCTCATTTACACCATTGAATTGAATCCACTGTCCAGCAAATTCAATGCCATTTAAACTGTTATCTGCGAAGAAACCGTTCACACAAAAAGAAAAGGCAGGCAAAACCCTTATCGTTAAAGAAAATGTTCGTCTATTCTGTCTGAGCGGCTTTGAATCCATGTTAACTAACTTGGGGCCGATGGGGCCTCATTGTGGTGTTATCTCAGGCCGAACTTTGAGAAGACAAAGGGCCACGAATAGTTGGTGACGCCTGTCCTGGGTGCCGATTCAAATGACTTCAGAGGATCAAGGTTTTGTTCGTGGGGGCCTAAGTTTACATGTTTTCGGTGTTTTGCGAGTTTTGAGTGATAGGTAAGGGAAGCAATGAAACAATGGCTTTAGTTGCTTGACACCGTTAAAGCTTCGAGATGATATAACATCAAAATGGAAATGCGAAATTCTTATTTTGATAACTAACTAGTAAAAAATTAAGTAATATATCTATAATTTTATCATGGCTCATATGAAATACATTTATTACTTGTTTACGTCATTATTTCTTACTAGCCGAAGCCCGCGACTTCGTTCGCGTGGACTTTATGTCTCTGGAAAATGCTCATCAGGCTGAACAACTTTTACTAAGGCGGCATTTTTATATCTCTTATAGTTTAGCTGGACCATTATGGTTCTGCATCAGGCGTTCCATTTTCCAAAATCATTTATACCCTATATGTTACCCAGGCTTAATAGCTATATAACAAAAAAAGTTTCATTCGAATCCGTCCAGTATTTCCGGAGATTAGCGTGTACAAACAGACAAACAGACAGACATTTTTTTTAAAATTCTTACTCTATTACTACGTCTCCATCGCCCCCAATATTTTTTTTAGAAATATATTTAATGTACAGACACACTTTTTTACTGTTTTATTATATGTATAGATGTACAGACACACTTTTTTTACTGTTTTATTATATGTATAGATATAGATGTACTTTGAAACGCTTCATACAATAAATATGTTTCCATTATACATATTTAAGTCAATAAATAACTCTGAAAAGTAATACATTTGTAACTTGTTTACGTCATTATTTATTATTTACTTCGAAACTCTTCACATAATAAATATATTTCCATTATACAGTCAATTTTTTATCCCTATGTCCAGCAGGGAACTTTATGCGGCTGAAATGTTGATGATGATACAGTCAATAAATCAAAATAAATAAATTAACTCTGTAAAACTTTTCACACATTATCTAAATGAAAAAGTAAACCCTTCCAAGTATAAAAACACAATTTTCCGGAGACAACTTACATCTAACACCTACTCAAATATAAACTAACCGCACTAACCACGCGCCACTCATAATGCAAAGCGACACGTAATTCAATTAGGGGTCACCCCGACCCCAAAGTGATTCCAACAAACATCGCCCAAAAAGTTATCCTGATACTGTATTTGCATAACCGCAGCCGTCGAACAGAACACCGTAAGTGAAAACTTAATTCATAATGATTAATTAATTAAGACTAATATTAATTAAGCACATAAAAATAAATTGAACTCGTTAAAGTTTAACATTAATTTTAATTTCCCTAGTCATGTTCAATAAGAGATACGAGGCAATTTTAAAATTATCATAATCGCACAGCACGACTGGACCACACATATTGTCGCAAAATATGTTCCTTTTAGTTTTAAAGTATTAGACTACTAATATAAGAAAACAAAATTTAAAAAAGAAAGTTATTTTTAAACTTGGAAGTATGAGATAAAATCATGGTCTTTCGAAAAAATTGTATGTTTGTATTTATGATCTTAGACAGATAGGTACTTAAAGTAATTAAAAACTGAATACGCATTTGCTCAGCTTTCTGAATAAAGCGATAAAATAGGGTGAGGAGGGTTAAAGATTAGGAGGCGAGCGACGATGCCGATAAACAACATCTGTGACCACGACCCGCTACCCATGGCACCCGTGGCCATTGTCTCGGCCTAAACGACCCTTGACGAACAACGCTGTTTTTAGGTTTTCATTTACCGGTTGACGCCCCAGACGCTCGATAAAACCGACAAAAGCAATGCATTAAATTTTTTGATCATAAGTTTTATTTGCACTACTTTTTATAGTACAAGTACGAGGAATTATAGCTGCGCGTGTATTCATTTTTTTGTGAAACTATTTTATATTTCCCGAGTAACTTACACAAAACACGGAAATTTAATAAACACAATATCAAATTCTCATGTAAACTTATGACATAAAATTATTTGGACAAAGAGATTCCGATTTTGTACTGTTGTGAAAATGTTATTATTAAAATAAATACAATTTAAATATTGCTGTAATGTTGCCGACCGAAAAACAATAGTCAATAAAATATTCAATATATTTTACTTTACGCTCATTGCACCACGTCAATGGGATTACAATTTATATAATACTTGTTATAAAATACACGAAACATCGGTGTCAGAATGATTGACTTAAAAATTGATATTTAAAAGAAAAGTGTTTTGGACAATGCATTGGATAATCTACCTAATGCATGTGTGCATACACGTAACGTCTCTATCCCTATAATTGGACAGACATAGCATTTTGGGTCTTTCTTTCTATGCGAACCGAGTCTAGGGCCGTAAGATTCAAATGCCACTTTTAACGTGTTAGTGGGCGAGACAGAAGAAAAAGGAATTAAAATAGGTGGTAATGAGTTGCTAGCCACACTGCCTATTCATATGATTCGTATTTGGGTCCTTTCCCCCAATGGTCTTTACATTTGCGCGAGAAGAGAAGAAGTTGGTACAATTAAAGTTTTTATTTATTTTGTCTCAGACCAGCATGGCCATATATCTAATGGCCGTGTAATATTGATTGTAAAGCTTAATTTACCGTGTATTAAAATTGATACTCATTTATCTTGTAGCAGAGGATACAGTTACGGTATATCACAGAAATTAACGGTGCCTTGGGATCGAAAGTGTGCTGGGGTTAAGATTACTATCTTCTAATTAATATTGGTTTCACGATTTAGTAATAGCTCGCAATACATGAATATATTGCTTTGTTTATTACAACCATCGTAATAAAAGGAAATCGGAGAGGCTTTGAGATGTTTATAGACGTTTAATGTCGAAGTTTTGTCTGTACATAAAAGCTTTTGTCAATAGTAATAGAGGATTTAACGACGTGTAACTGTACTTTTAATCTGTTATATAAGTACGCATTTTATTATATTTTATTATTAACGCTGGAAAGACAATACTCATACATAAAATAATAATGATCATTTATCTACTGATACCTATAACCTCAGATTAAAATGTTCTTAAATCTGAGCACATAACTCTTTTCACGCTTATTATTTTAAGTATCCAGTTAGATCAAATTTTATAAAAAAAGATGTGTAGCAAAGTTGTTAATAAATCACAGACTTATATGTCAATCACACTTTAACTTTTATGTGCAGACAAAAAAAGTTTTTTTTTAATTTAAAAAAATGCAGCCGGTCGTGAAGAATGAGTTTAGTTACCGCGTGTTAGTCGTAAAGAACAATTTAAATTATCTTATGCGTCCGTCGTCCCTCAGATAAGGACCCGAAGCACGTGTTATTGTAACCCTACCCCAGCTCTTCCCGTCACGATGTCATCAGATAAACAGACAAACGTACAAACCGCTAACCCCCGCACTTATCAACCTGATTAATATTTCCATTCATCAAGTAAGGGTTAAACTCATCGACCTTGAATTGGTACTCTATCAGTTAATCAATAAGGATTAAAAAGTATTATTTTGCATTTGTCACTTACGTCGTTATTGTTTTGGCTAGAGTTTTTTTTAAATAAAATAAAACCGTCCTTTTCTTTTACGATTTAGAGTATATTTTTGCGTGTTCTATTTCTGAAAGAGGTATTATATGATTCGATATTTGTTCATTTGACACGTGGCGCAGTGACGAGGGTGCTACCATTTCCAATCGGCGGAATTTCAATTTTCGCCATATTTGTTTCTTTTTTTTTATTAATATTATGCAACAAGACAACGTGACCTCAGGGTGATTCGGCACGCATCTGCGCCACATTTATTGCTATTTCGAAGCTGTCCCTTCGCATCGACTGTTAATTTTGTTTATTGTGATGTTTTGCGATTGTGTGGGCGTTTATTATGTTTATAAAAATCACGGTTGATGGCTTTTATCCTTTTATGGTATTGTAAATGTCTAACGGCTGTCGTGCTTGTAAAACATTAGGAAATAAACATTATATCTGGCTGAATAAATCAAGTATTTATTCCGACATATAAAATAATTACATCTAATTTACACGGGTTTTAATTGTATACATTATACTCGTAACTTGAGATTACGTGTAGTGAATACAATTAATATTTGTAAAAAGGTAAAATAAAGATTATATAAGCAAAAAAAAAAAATTATACAAGGTCTAACAAAATATACCTACTGAAACTATTTTAAAGGTGCATTCAGTCATTCAGGAACAACTTTTCCCACGAAACATATAACAAAATATAAAATTAATTTTTGACCACCCATTCAATTTGACCGATCAGCTGATCCGAGTTTGTATGGAAAGCCAAAAAATATTTTTCATATATGTTCATTGGGAAAAGTTGTTCGGTACCATGGACTGAATTCACAAAATAGTTTAAGTATATTTTTTAGATGTAATATAATCAAGCCCAAATATAATTATTAATTTTTTAAATTCTTTATATTTATAGTTTTAGTTGACTAAATAAAATAAATAATCTCAATTACTTTTTACAATAAATATTAATCACTTTTGATTAAATACTTTGTACGCGTTGTTCGAAGAAAATACATGCAAATGGACGGCCCTACCTTTGCCTTAGCACAATGGCACCATTACTTACAACAGTAAGTAGGTAGCTATCATCACGGGTACAGGAACATTGTGACCGAGATCTGTGCCTAGGTTCGCTAGGTCACCTAGGTCAGCGCGCTTCCGTGTTATGCTAAGGTAATGTACTTGGGGGACAAAAACTACCAACTACAATTTCAACTGTGTTTTAGATTTAGATAATCTTTTCTTTGGTGAATGATGAACATTTCATTATATACGATACTTAAAGGTGAATTGTAGGTTAACAAAAAGTTATATAGGTATATTCTAGCAATGGAACATTTTTGTCTTTTATTATCAGGTTATTAAAAAAAGATTGTTTTTATTGGATTTTTTTAAATTATATTCAAACTATACTTATTAAAAAATAAATAAAAACTATATAAGAACTAAAACGAAAAAAAAAACACTGCAGTCATAATTATGAAATAGAGATGTCGACTGGGTAAAAAATATATTATGTATTTTATTTAGTCCTTAAAATAGCCATATTTTTTCTTTCAGCAAAGTAGTAAAACTTCACAAAGATAAAGCGCATCGAAGTTTCGGAGTGGGGGCGATTTACCTACGTCACCTTCTGGTTAAAGTCTCACCTAATCGTGACGTTACGCGAAATTTAAATGCTATGTATCCTCGTCATTATTTGCTAATCAGACGAAATAAAAATTGGTATACCATACTTTTCAATAACCTACCTAATAAGCCAAAAACTTTTTTATTCGAAATATGTATTACTGCAACGTTTATACAGTATCTAGAATTTAAATTTGACTGCACTTTATAGCTAGTTTACGATTTTATATAAAAATGGCATTTACCTTGTTTTGCGTCTCGATCGGTCAAACGGATACTTTTTCAAGAACACAATTCTTTCACTTTATGACTATCTTGATTTTCAAGAACACAATTCTTTTACTTTATATACTATTTTGATTTACGACTTATAGACAGTCCTAACGGTCTCTGGCATGAATTATAAACAAAATTCAATTACGAAGGAACAGTGCGATCGACATTTCGATCAATCGCAAAACACACAGTCATACAACCTTCATATGTCTTGACCAAAACCGCACAACGATGATACGACAAAATTACAAAAAAACCATTCCATTTCTGCTTCAATGAGAACAAATTTGACCAAAATCAGTTTTCGCTCGCCATTGGATAAGGAAATTCGAGGTAAACTCGGTAGGACTTTGAAAGTTAAAGGATTTTGCAAGTAATCTTACCACAATGAAGAGGTGATTGGGTCGGGCAGTGTGTATGAAATTTTAAGTGTATCATTTTCGGTCGGATTCACAATGCCTCAAATTGAGCGTTGTAAACTTCGATTGAATTTGAATTTGATTTGTCACGTTGTAGGCTCTTGATATCATCTGCTTGTTTCTTTGGTCTTTTTAAATTCAAAGATTTTTGGTTAAGGATCTCAAAATTTAATTTAATTAATTTATTTTATATGTTTATCAGGCCAAGGCTTACGTAATTGTAAAACTTATCTTCTAGCTACAGCCATAGGTAAGTAAAAAAATATTGTTTATTAGATAATTAGATAGATAGTAAAAATATTTTTTTGATTGCTTATATTTTCCCAATAGGTACTACGGAAGTTTACAACAACTCATATCAGACTTTTTTTAAACGTCAAAACAATTTTTTTATGGGATTTGTATGAATAAAGACATATGTCATCATAGTTTCTTGGAGTCAAATAGCGATCGTAATATCAGTTTTTCCGCAATAAAAATTTAAAACTATGTTGAAAATGGATATGATCAATAAATAAATAAATATATAGGGACCAATTACACTAATTGAGCTAGCCCCAAAGTAAGTTCGAGACTTGTTTGAGATACTAACTCAACGATACTACCTCTATATGTTACAACTAATAACAATCAATGACAAGTGATATTATTTTGTAACGTTTTGTTCTATTAATTATACCAAATAATTTATTTTTGACCCAGAAAATGCTATAAAATTTTATCATTGGTTACAAGACAAGAAAGAAATATTTTAGTTTCTCAATTCCACCTGATTTGAAATTAAGTTAGCACCTGTTTTTTACAGTCTTAATAAAAAGCACTTGGGCCATATCGGCTCAGGCATGCGGGGTCGTCCCAACACTTTTTCAAAATCGTGACCGGCCCGCGGCCGCGCCGTCACGATTCTGTCCCGTTATGTCATGCTACTCACACGTACCCCACATCCCTGGTGTGGGAAAGAGATGGCTGTATTTTGGAAGGTGCTATGGCTTGGGGCGATGTGCTCCCTAAGGCTCTGTTGGTTTGAAGCCCGTGGGGGAAATGTTTACTAAATCTTACTTGGAAACCAAACTACTGAATTATTTTGACATTTCTACAAAAATAGTCACCTCATGTAATGCAAAAATAATTTATTTATGCTACGAAAAAACCTTGAAGAAATCGTTACCATGTACTTAACAACTTACACTTTACAGTTTGAATTGAAAACCTATTTTTTTTTTTATAAGCAAGAAATCTAAAAAAATTAATTCATCTCAAATAGTCAAAATCAGACATTTATTCGTTTGTCTTTTTTTTTTTACTTTTGATGAAATTAGTTTTTTCGGACTAAGTTGTCGAAGCAGTAACTTTGTACCTACTTGATTAATAGGAACAAGTAATAATAAGTAAGTATCTGTTCTAAAATAGTTTTACCCCCGTCAGTTGCAACCTTGGTGCCATGAAGTTAGAGGGTAAGGTGCCAACAAGAACGTTCCCTTCCACGCATGTATCCTTTTTGCTTGAATCCGTATTAAAATGTCGAAAGACAAGTAAGTAAGTACCTCAGAGCGTAGTCTCCCGAGGGAGAATTGTCATCATAGGTGCAGTCTTTCAGGGTCTTTGAGTCAGTCAGTCAGTCATTTGTCGGGTCTGGCTTTTGGGGTTATTATCTATTTTTTATTTTTTGTAGCTTACGTACAACATTGGGAATAGGATAAGTGGCTTGTTTATCTTGTTGGGCATCTAAACACAGAATATAGCTAATTTAAAAAAAAACAGAATTTTCCTAATTAAATAAAATTAAGTTAGGATAATACTAAAACAGGTTTGATTGAAGTATTCTATTGTAAGACTACTAAATGTCTAATATACTGCACAGAGCGGCAAATATTATACCTATACGTAGTATATTCTACATCGTGGAAGTGGTAGGAAGGGTCATACCCGTAATAAATCGAACTACGGGCTAAACAGGATCACTATAGTATAATCGAATTAAATGTATGTATGTATCATATAAGTCTCGAAGTTACTTTGGGGCTAACTTAATCTGATTATTCATTATTATAATTATTCTAACAAGAAAATATTTAAGAACATGAGTAAAACTATTTAAAACTAAAATCTACTTTACGTGGCGCTAGTATCTACAAGTATATTAATGTAACGCGGTAAAACCCTAGTCCTGTACATTGGACACCTCTATAGTAACATCCGTGATCCGTCACTGTCCGTAGTACCGGCTAGGGCGACCACACGGCACGCGGGAAATAATAGCTCCTATTTGGAACCACACTTTGTCACCTTATGAATTTAAGGCCCTCTTACATAGACCGGCTGGAAGAGCATATTTTTTTGCTTCGCTTCATTTCAAAGCGGGAAAATGGACGTCAAAGAAACGACATTGGAATTCATAGAAAAATTCATAGAGCACAGGACAAAAATGGTTAGCATGCATGTAAAGGTGACTATTCGCGATAGTAGAATGTAGAATTTTAGAGGGCTATTGATGATGGGAAAAGGAAGAAAAATACTAAACTCCCGATTGACCGACCTACCTACGAGGATATCGGCCAGAGAAGTTATACAGCAGAACCTTTTTTAAAAAAGTCAAAAGTCAAATATCAAAAATCATTTATTTATCTTTGTATTTTGTATCACTTCTTTTTACTATTTCTTTCGATTTCTTAAAAAGTTAAAAAATATAATTTCGTGTTGGTGCGTGTGTTAGAGCCCTAAATTCCTCACTTGATCACCTTATCGGCTGTATACAAATATTCGAGTGTTGAGACAAATGAGCGAACGGTACTCGAGTGGGATCTTCGTTGTGTGGGATATACTCCTAAGATATGGTAAAATATTAGAAACATTGTTTAGATGTGCAATAGATGATTTATAATTTATCACGTAACGGTACGGACCTACGGTACTCCAAGGTTTTTATTAAATTTTGCAAAAATATTTGATATAGTTAGTAAAAATAGTACCTATACCTATAGAAGTAAGACATTGAAGGTTGCTTAAAGTGGATTTTGAGTCTTATGAACCTGCGTTATCTGTCCCGTAAAGAATAAAGATGTGATAAGTTTATACGTGTGTATTGAAATAAAGTTATCCAAGTACCTACTTATTATTTTAGTAGTTTTTACTAACCAATGCTCATTTCACATTTTTTTTTATTTTCTTTCAGCGGTATCAGCTCTGCCACCGATTTTATTTATTCCGCCAATTTCTGCCACCCCAGCTATGTACTTACGTGACTACAAATGCATTAACGTATCAATCTCCAACGCAACTCGCAAACTAAGTTTACTATTACAACGCGAGTTAGTACGTAGAGAAAGTTACCGTAGCGGATAAAACTACGTTTATTGGCGTTGCATATTCAACGTACCTCTGGGCGTTTCGCCGGCCAGTGTGACTAGACCCTTCACAACTCCAGCCGAACCCCGGGAATAAAGAGTTTTATACGACCAGAGGGGGGAGTAAGCGGCCATTTTATGTTTGACAGCTGTCACTTGTGGACGTTCTGGCAACTACTTTTATATTCCGCTTAGTGTCCTGTGTTGTGCTATGTATTTAGTTCGTATGTTTTTTTTTATTCCCAAGTGACACGGCGGCGTGCTTTGCATGTGTTGCGTGGTTAAAAATGATTTAAAAGTTTCGTCTAAAATTTCGAGCAAAATATGGTTTCCCTTTGGTGGATATTCGAAAACATGTAGCATAGAGAATACTAAATGTTGAAAAGGCGAGAAAAAATAAGCCACTACCACAAAAAATTTATAAGTATTACATACAGAACGGAGTTGCCTCTGCCTAAGCTCCCGTCTGCAGCAACATCCTCCACAATTTTTCTTTAGTTTATTTGATCTGTCATATTTTATCAGTGGATTAACATTTTAGTTGTTTAATTTTTATTCCTTTGTTTTTAGTGTAGTTCAAAATATCAACAATATTTAGATTGCATTAATAAGTAATTCTATAACGTGAAATTTTGCAATTTTATGACGTTTATTTAAGCCTGTTAATTTCAGACTGTTTTTATTGTTTTTTTTTTTAGTTTATTTGATCTGTTGTATTTTATCAGTAGAGTAACGTTTTAGTTGATTGATTTTTATTCCTTTCTTTATAAGTCTTAGAAATTTTATTAAATAATTACCTTCAACTAATTAAAATGTTTTATTTAAAACAAGATCCTGTTCGTTAGTCTACAGATTACCTAGGAAGTACACAAATACAAGTGTAATGGCAGACTTAAAGCCTAACCCTATATTCAATAAAAAATGACAAACGTTCTTTCAATGTCAAAATTGAAAAGAACGAAAATGCAAGACATGTTTTTTATTAAAATAAGTTGAGCAAACTGTTGTTAATTTTTATGAATGTTTGTTTCTACGAAACGGAAGATGCCGAAATTGACCGGTAGTATAGTTTTTACAAGCTTTAAAACTAAATTCAAAACGTATATATTTGAATGTTAACTTACTTTACTCAAAACGGGAAAACTGTGGGCTTAAATTAGTCTAACACCTAATGAACTCCTTTGTATTTATTAGTAAATTAGAACAGTTTTATGTTTAACTAAACATTATTATTTATCTTTTGATTTCATAACGTTGAAAGTGATTAAAACTTCGTTAGGTATTGCATAATATTTATATACTGATAAATATTCAGTATTTTAAACGTATTATACATATTACCTACCAAAGTACAAATTCATTAGTTTTAAATTAGCCTTTAGTCTCGTGGCTCTGGGCTCTGATTAAAGCCACAAGAAGCAAATTGCTCTGTCTGCGAATTAGGGATAAATAATAATGTACCTACCCACGTAATTTTGATGTGCTTAACATTGTATAGGTAAGTGACACTTAGGGACTTAATAACTTACTTAATTTAATGTTCAATTTATTTTAATTTATAGTATAGCTTTTAGTTTAACCTAATTTTTGCCAAATCATTACGATGTTCAATTAAAATGTCTTATACTTAGGTAGTAACTTTACTTTGGAAATTGGCTTTACAAATTATGGATGTCAAAAGTTTAACTAGAACTACATCAAGAGTAAATAACTTTTAAAACTAAAAACCGATTTCTTTAAATAATCAGTGAACATATATGATAAATAAAATAAAAGATCGCGACGAATTGATAACCTTCTTTTTATGGAAGTCGGTTAAAATTAGTTTTTTTTTACCAAAACTTAAAAAAGGTAAGAATCAATTTTTTTAAAATACTTTTGACTTTTTTTAAATAATCATTTTAAAGCAAATATAAATGCTCCATTAACAATAAGTCTTTTCTATACTTTGTAGACATATTCCCATATCGCCCTATGGATGACGTCATATGAGACGAGTTACAGGACTCATCCGCGACTCAATCAGGTTCGTCTCGCAACTTTACTCATTGTAGTCTGCGGTACAGTTACAATAACTGCAGTATCCCTACTAGGACTAGGATAAGCGACTACTTAAACTTGAAGTGTAGGAAATATTTTTTAATTTGGAATTTAGTGAGACAAAACGAAAATTAAAATGAAAATAAGACATTCTAGCAAATTACTATCCGACAAGATTCTTCTTCTTACTACATCTTACTCTAATTTTCACAGTCGGGCGCAGGGCCTTTACTCCATTAAATGATACGAACGCCGTCCGATAGCGTCGTCCTGTTTCCATGTAAAATTTAATTAGACTATATCAATAGTATCAGAGTAAATGCTGTTTAGAATTTTTATAATTTAATTTACCGACCGAAAATGGGAACAAATATAATTAGGTAGGTAAATACTTTTGCACCTCATATTAAATCACACTGATATTAAAAAGCCGAAAGTTTGTGAGTGTGTGTGTGTGTATGTTTGTTACATCTTCACACGCAAACAGCTGGAACAATTTTGATAAAATATGGTATGCAGGAAGCTGATTTTTCCGCGGGTAACACCACGGCGCGCAGCTAGTCAAACATAAAAATGTCCCGACTCCCGACACACAGCGTTAGTGTGAAAGTGTTCGTGTATGTCGGAAACTGGACATGATGACTGTACGAGCGAGATTATCGGTTGATGGCTTTTATGTCAATGTACCTTGGTTTGTACTCGACTATATTTCTACTGGCTAGGGATGTCACACATTTACGATACCAGTTCCATATAGTCTATAGGGTGTTGTGTACTAAATAAAATATCTAGATATATATCTAGTATTTACTAGATATTTATAAGAAAATTGATGTCCGTTTTTGAGCAAGATGGTCGAAAATAAGTATAGTAAGTGGCTGCATGTTTTATAAAAAAAATACCGTTAAAAAAGGCAAAACAATCCTTAAAGGCCATGTTTACTACTATATGTATACTTACTATTTTTTTTTTAAATTCCTTCTACTTATGTAACTTGGACAATTATTTAGCCTTTTTGTTATACATGTACCTGTACACGAAATTTAGGAATGACCCGAATAAATGTCTAAATCGGAAACTTAATTCTACAAATTCTAGAAAGGTATGAATCACTCAACTTTTTATTTACCGTATAGAAAATAAAGTAAAACTATAAAGAAAAAGATACTAAAATTATGATGTATTTAAATTAAATGTAGATAATAGGACATTTTTTTATGATTAATTATTAAAAGGTAGAGTAATACCATACATAAAATTGCGACACCCTGTTTGTTTATATATGTTAGTACTTACGCAGCTAGCTTCGGAAAATGAAAGTTTATTGCTTACTTCTATATAAACATTATGATTCCAATTTAAGATGCCTCCAAGAGATATCAAAACAAGCTTCTAAAGTGTGCAATATTATTTAACTATCTTATGCGCGGAGATTTTCCTTATGTTCGACTTAATTAAACTTAAAAACTAAGAAGGGAATAAAGTTTTTTAATGAATAAAAAATGAAACAAAATTGAATTATCGAATAAATTACGCGCGTGTATTAATAATGTTAGTAATTAAATTAATTTACAATAAATTAAAACGCGAATAAATTAACCTTAATGAAAGTAACGATTGCTATATTTACATTATGATTATATCACATACGATCCCGCCTAAGGAGCAATAAGTCGCGACCTCCCCTTCTGGTTTTACCTACGAGGAGGGAGAGTTATTAACTCCAGATATAAACGGACTAACAAATACACCAATTATACCTAGTTCATATGAATTAGTAGCTTGCTCTTCGTCAACATACATTGCAGGTGGCCAACCTGAGAATGCAAATAACCTTCTACAGCAGCCACGTACAATGAAAGCTCACTTATAGCTTCGCCAATAATTTGCCAAACTAGGTCCTAAACCACGGTTAAATACGCAATAACCCAGAGATCACAACACAAGTGAACGCGACCGCAGTCACCCGTCACCTGGAACCAAAACCCAACAATCCCCCCACTCGGTGTCAAGTCCCTAGCTCATTCTTGTAACTCCTAGAACTATTACCATCCCAAGGTTTGAATGGAGACGATGTACTGGCCTCAGGCACTCTAGGACTACTGGTGAAATTTGATGGTAAACGAGTTGGAGTTGACAGGAAACTGCCGTAAGATAACGAGGAGTTGACACCGAGTGAAGCATCCAGCGTAGAATAGTACCCTGAAGAAGCCGCGGAGGGCGGCGGCGGCGCAGGCGGCTGCTGTGCTCGAGACGCTTCGGCGTAAGCGTCCAAATGAGTTCTTACTAAAGTCACCAGCTCTGAGTAGTTCGTGACAGCGCCGCCTGCGCCCGCCACCCTGTAAAGCAATAACCGCGCCTCCCCAAAAAGACTATCCAAAATTTTACCTGTCGTGAAGAGGACGATGGCCTTCAGACAGGAATACTCCGCTGAGTCGACGTGGAGCGCTTTCAGCTTCTCCACTTGCTCTTGGAAGATCCTTATGTGGTCCATGAAGGCGACTACTCGGTCCGCCGCCATCGGCGACGCGTGGAGACCGGCAGCCGCCAGCAAGGGGGCCACGTGGAGGGGCATGGAACACTGGGACGCGTTTAGGACGAACAGCTCCGACCAGACGAGCCTTAACAGCGCGACTTGGTCGGTCACTTGTAGGTCGGGGAAGAACGGTATATTTCTCGCCCATTCGACGGCGGAGAAAAGTAATCTAGCAGCTAACTCGCAGATATTGTCTATTCCCATTACGTTGGTGGGTTGGACGCACTGGCCGTATCTTGAGGTTGGGTAAGGCTCTGCTCGGAGCAGCAGGGAGATGTAGGAGGAGAGGTAGGGGTGGCTGTTGAGACCCGCCGCGGGGTCGCCGTTGGCGAGCGCGAACTGGCCCGGCAGCGCCAGCCCCGCGGGCTGCGTGGGCGGCACTCGGCCTCTCTGCACAGCTGGAACAAAGGAGAAATAATTACAAAATTGAAGAAACACATTCACTGCTTAAGCAAGGGGCTGGCTTTATTTGGGGATCCTAACAATTAAATGCACTTGAGGTTCTTAAGAGACAAAGTAAGAATTAAACTGGAACTGTTTATTCTGTCTGTTTCTCTACGACAAAGGCCCTTTGCCCTTCTTTTCTTATTAGCAAATTAAATTTTATCCTTTGCGACTGACCTCACCTTACTGTCTATAAATTACACAGTAAGGTGAAACAGCTTTAAAAATAAGTTCTTGCAGTTGAGCTAAGAAAGGAACTTTATAAACTCCGTTAAACATATCTTCATTTCGACCTATGTGCAACGAATGTAAAAAAATTAAGTACTCTTGCAACAAAAACAAATTTTTCCCTATTGACTTTAAACAGTAGGTTTATGAGAAATACCTAGTAGGTACAGATCGTTCCTTTAGAAGGTTTGCAGATTGTCAGTGCGCTGAAAAAGTCGCGTTTTTTTAATTAGACCGACAGTCTGCAAACCTTTTGAATGAATAAACTGCGCGTAAGCTATTTATTTTATTATATTATCTATTTCTGATAGCAAATACATGCACATCAATAAATAAATGAATGAGGCATTATCATCTCGTGACTGTGATTACGAGGTTATATACTAGTAAAGTAAATTTTGACTAAAATATTACTACAGCTTTCCAGCAAGTCAGGTCATTTGAAAATTTACGACATAGTTTGAACAGTAGCTATGTAAATCAAATACAAGTTCGCAGCAATTAACTGAACATAAACGCGAAAACTGCGAGCTAGAACAGAAGTAATATTTGCAAAGGCCGTAATTTCCAAGTGTCCTTAGGCGCAAAATAAAGAAGCTACAGAACGCTACGAACTCGCGCGTTTGTAGCGTACTTTTATTAAGTTCAGTAAAATATATACTCATACGCATTAGTGCTTTCCTATATTAATCGCGCCTATATATTTTATTTATTGAGAAATATTTTTATTTATTTAAGAAATGCAGACTTATGATGAATTTGAAAAAAAAATCAGCGCTCAAACAAGTTGACCGATCGGCTAATCTGAGTTAGTATCGAAAGCATTTTCATATGTCGATACATGTTTCTTGGGCATTGTTGTTCGAAATGATGGACTGAAATCACCCTTAAAATAGTTTGAATATTTTGACATACCTGCATTTCCATACTAAAGTGTACAGCCGCCCGGGCAATTTGTATGGGAATGTCAAATTGTTTTTGGTTTTTTGACAGTTATTTTAATCTTATTATGCTATAGTGATCTAGTATAACCCGTGGTTTGATTTATTACGGGTGTGTCCATTCTACGTTGTATAAGGTCTAACAAAATATACTAAATCTATTTTAAGTTACTGAACAACTTTCCCCAAGGAACACGTATCAAAATGAGAAAAGTAATTTTTAGCCTCCTATACAAGTTGACCGATCAGCTGATCCGAGTTTGTAAGGAAGCCAAAAATTATTTTTTATAGTATTTCGACATATGTTTCTTCTGGAAAGTTATTCACTATCACAGACTGAATTCACCCTTAAAATGGTTTTTGTATATTTTGTTATACCATCCTTATATTCATAAGATAAAAAAGATAAAATATGTTTATTTTTCTTCGACAATCTGTTTTTTTCCTTTTAATTAATGTGTACCAAATAAACAATTTTTCTTTTCTTTTCCTTTTTCTATTACAGGTAGGTGTGCAGTATTATATAGGCAGTGATTATCCTCTTAGATTGGTGGAGTCTGTGAAAGGCTGGGCCTGTGGCACAGATCTCCAGAGCGAACTTAATTAATATGTGTGCAGATTTTTACTAATACGTTAGTTAAGTGCCAATTCTATGACATCTATATATATTGCCACAGGCAAAGCTTTGAGGAATAGGCATTACTGACGGACAATAAAGGCAGGCAGAGTCGGTAGATCGCAATTAGCATGTGAGCAACACTTCATTACGGTCTTATGGCGGCAATAACTCGTTTATGGCCGTCCTAACAACTGCCAGACTGGTAATTAATAATAATGCTTCCTATTTCGACGGCTATTATGAAATTTAGGGTTACGTCAACTGAGCTGGGTGGAAACAGTTTTAAGAAGCTTGATTGCCTAGCGGTTCATGTTATTAGGCTCTAGACCTAGGCATTCAACCTATTATACGGCCAAATTAGCTAGATTGACAACAAGTAAAATCAGACACTTTTTTCTAAACGTCAAAATAATTTTCTACTTATAGTATTTGTAAGAAATACGAAAGTGTGACGTCATGCTTTTTTGAAGTCAAATAGCGCAGTTATTCTACATTAATAAATCTAACATGTTGAAAATGAATATGATCAATGAAAAGTGACACTACTTGGTGACTTGTTTTATGAACCTAATAATTAATGTTTGACTCAGTTATCTCCTCAACTACCTGAGATAATCATCTAGCCAACGACCTAAGATATTTTATTTTCACAAATAAATAATATACTTCTATTATTTTTTTTGGAAAGTAAATAGATACACGCATGTTATATTATATTCTCTAGTGATTTTGTAATATGTATGATGGTAATAATATTAATTCCTTATTAATTCATTACTCGGTTTCTAACGTAGCGTAATACGAATTATAATAGATAAAATCTTTATTTCAATAAAATGCAACCGCTATTCATAAACTTATAAACTATTAGCAAAATGTAACATTAAATCTCGAATACTTAAGTGCTGTTACGCATTACTTCTAAAGTTCTTAAGTAACAGCGACACTAGACATAATGTTATATTACTGTGCGTCTGTCTACGTTAATTTAACTTCGTAATACATAATAATGTATTTTAAACCAACGCCTCAAAAGACCACTCTCAAACGAAGGAAAATATACCATATTCATGAATAAATCCAATATAAATCATATTGGTAAACAGATTTTGCATGGTAGGATTTATGGTCGTCGATCGACAATTTTCTACGGCCCATTGATTTTTTGTGGTGTCGATCGATTATCGATTAAAAAGTGTCGATGTTTTTTATCGTCACGACTTTTGCAGGTGGAAGATGGACACCGGACGTGCGAATCCAAAAAAAGAAAAAGTTCCATTCATAAAACGATGTATCAAAATATCGATCGAAGGCAGCTATCGATAAAAAGCGATTTATAATGATTTACTCTTCTTTCCTCGGTTAGTGCAAGACCAATGCAAATATGTTGATACAGTATCACGTCTGACCCCTAATGGAGCGGACAGAGCCCAGAGCCGTAAAACACAAAGGCCTCGTTTATGTTAATATTAATATTTCCTCATTTTATATTTTTAAAATTCTACATTTATACCTACGTCACATACGTATTCAAAATAAACAAATACCTACTACATTAAAAAAAAGTACGTACATTTTAAGTGTAAAGCAATTTATTATCGTGTTTGAGAAATATTTTGCTCGGCACTATAGGAGATAAGGCGAAAATTTCGCTTCATTATTTTGAGACAATGGAGACGATTTGCTCACAGGTTGCTTGGCGTAAGGCTCTAAATGCCAGTCGACGAGCGTTTAGCAGCCAAATTGGCTTGTTGTTTCCGAACGAGGCATCTCACAGTCGTGACAGTACAAATCATAGTTTCCGAACCGTGACAAATGCACGTGGAAATAGCCGCTCGCATCTAATCGCTTGAACCCTTTTTGAAACGTGGAGTCAGTAAACGAACTGTATTTTGTTTGAAAAAATCATTTCATTAGTAACTCAGCGTTTCAAAAATGGCTCTCCGTCTCGGAGACAAACCAAAATGTCTGGCGCGCCGAGCATTCCGGCGCGCTATGTTTTTTGGCGGGAAGCTGCGGCGAATGCGCGCGCACGCGCTCCCCGCTGCTCTTTTATCTTTTTTTTCAAAGATAAACCTGTAAACAGGTTGTACTTTTTGTCATTCTCTGAATGACGAGGATCGAGGAATTTGCACGCGCTGTTGTCACTGGCTAGGTAGAGATTCAAATCAAATAAGAGATAAAAAATTACATTTAGTATTGTTAGACGTGGCTTGCAATGTGCAAGTATTAAAGTACTACTTTTTAATCCAAACAAATTCAATAAATTTGTATAAAAACGTATACGTATCCTATAATGGATTACATCACATATTGCTTCGTATTAATTTTAATAAGTACTTTAATAATGCTTTGAGTATTCTAGTAGATTTTTTAGACTTTTTTTATTTAGAAATCGCAATTTGGACATTTTGTGAAAGTAAAACGGATATTTTGAAAATTGGATATACTGCACTTAAGCAATAGAATTATGAGTAATTTTAACCCTTAAATTCGCGTATTTTCTGATTTTAATAAAACTTACATAATTGGTCAATAATAGTCAATAACATTGGAAAAATAATAAGAAAAAATATTGCCTTGTTTTATGGTTAAAATTCAGTCTGGCAGAAATTTCGAAAACAAGCCCCCTTTTATAACATAATATATTTTTTAAATTTCGTTCTTTTTATTTATAAATTCCAAAAATATATTTAATTTCCTATTTTATGCAATTTTTTTCGTGTAAATCTGACCATTTTAGGTATACAAAATATTTTTTTTAAATAAATATGGATTTTGGCTCTATGGTTCGTTGTCGCTAGGAAGTTGACTCGGCATAGACAAAGAACAAAAAAGTAGAAAAGATATAATAAACACTTATTTTTTTTATGAAATACCAAAAGGAGATTACAATTGAACATAAAACATTTAAAAATATTAAAAGTAATAAAGAAAATTATTTAAAAAATAAGAATTAAGTATGTTGTTTATAAACTTCACTGCGCGTTTATGGGTTAATAATATAATAAAGAAAACTGCTCTTAGAAATAAGTAGTACAGGCAATTATACTGATCACTTAATTTTCAAGCCCGGATCTACTCCAATTCAATTCGAACACAATGCTCGATCATTTGACAGCAGGTTGAAAATCCGAGTCATAATTAGTTGCTAAACGCTAAACAATCGAGTCGCCGCTTTGTCCGCGACCATCGATAATCGAGATAGTGATGTACCGATGTATCGAGATGAGAGAGATAGTGTAATGACGGACCATTAGGCTAGGTGTCGACGGCGTGGGAGACCCATCGCCCCACATACCTTACTATCAACATAAACTAATGAAACTATGAAATTAACACTTCTTATTAATGTCAGTAAAAATTTTTTTTTATAAAGAGATCAATCAAACTATTTCTTTCAACCCCAACGCAAATTTATAACTCATTATGGGTTACTAACTTAGATATTGTGTTTAATAAGTATGAGTATAAGTAGTTGTATAATTACGACCTAGAATATTTTTAAAACTTGTGACGGGCTTACTTGTACCACACTATTCTGCCTTGTAGTACTGGCCGTTAAGAAAAAAAGAAAGAATGGCGTTCTAGCTGTTTTTAACATTTTTGCGCTCGTTGATGTCTTCTGCTTGCATGTTTTTTTTTGTGAAAAATATTTATTTTAGTGTCATTTTAATATAAAAAAGAAGCCGCCATCTAAAGATTTAACAGCACATAAAAAGAGCTGGTAAACTATCGTCATTGATATAATTTTGTGGAAAATTAGAGGAAAGGTCTTTGCCCAAAAATGGAACGCTTATAAAAAATATATATAAAGAAATTGTTCTAACTCTGTAGTGTCTTTATTTTGTGTATGAGCACAATTACTCTAATTCCAGCCGAATTATTCTCGATTCTCGTGTAATGTAACACTTTAATTGAATTGATGTAACTCACATCTCGTGTGTTATTTCCATGATTGGACACTTGGTATTTGTAAATGTCGATCGTATGAACTCTGTGTATTCGTCTGAATGGTGTGTAAGAATGTATTTGATGAATTTTATCGATTCTTACTCAATTCTACGAGAATCTATTAGCCGTAGAAGATTGTTTGAAGGAGCTTTAAGTTGAAATATTACTACAATGTGTAGGCCAAACTCTGGCTGCTCTGGCCAAATGTGAGTGTTATAAAGTATAATAAAGACCTGATGATGGTGATAGTTACTACAACTTTTGTTTGCCTTTGTGAAAAAGAAGGTGGTATTTTTAACGATTTCAGCTATAGTCTTGGGATGTCGTGAATTTTAAACTATTATGTATAGCCTTTTTAATGGTAACAACTTTGAGTATACGCAATTCTTCAATAAAATATGTTTGTAATACTTGCTTACAAATATGAATTAGGCGTTAACACACCAGTACGAGTAATAAAAAGTAACTAAGACATAAACAAACGTACTTTCTTTGCCGATTAATAAAAATAAAACGTCACAAATGAAAAAGAATCAATTTAAATCAATGACGATCATAGCAAAACTAAACGCTAAATATTAAATACATCAAATCAATTCGGAGTCAGTGAATGTTTATGAATGGAAATGAATGCAAATTAGTATTAATACGGGCTTCCCGACCATAATAGAACTAGATCCATTAGGGTTCATTTACATTCCAAGACATCTCATTTTGATTTCTCTCGCATTCTCAAATCTTCATGGTGTATTCACAATCTGGCCCGAAATCTTGTCTTAGAATTACACCGATTGAGTTTAAAGTAAGTTCTAAAGTAAGTTCGAGACTTGTGTTATGGGATACTAGCTTAACAATATTTTATTATACCTAAATACACGTATAGATAAAATACAAGCCTCAGGACAATTTGAAAAAAGCCATTTCCAAACTTGCCCTGACCGGGGATTGAACCCGGAACCTCTGGGTGGCGGGCTAGCATGGTGATCACTACGCCACTGAGATTGTCACATTATCATGTATCTATATAAAAATCTATAGTCCTAATCAAAACACAATTTTGCGTTTTGAATTCTCTTCCTTATTTCCATATTCCGGAAATACTCTAATGTTAAAAAATCCGTTCTACCTATCTGTGCTATTTAGAGTTCGCTAACAGGATATTGTTCCAACTACTTGACACACTTGAACAACGTAAAAGTAAAAGATGCAATCGTTAGTCTTATGTCCTATTAATCATATTTAGAAAAAAAACACGATTTTATGGGACATGTTGAAAATAAGCCATCTTCATAGCTCGCAGGATTAAATGAAATTAACCATGTTTATATTATAGAATTTACAAATTATACACGCATCGGAATAACGGAGAATGTGTTGGTTTTGTCGGAGAATATCGTTGATTGCTTGTAACGGATTATACTTACTATATGTGAAAGTTATGGTCAGAGCACAATAGTAAGTAATATGTAATAAATTTTGATAAAGTCCAAGTTAAAATATTTGTAAACAAATGAGAAAGGTTGGGCGAAGATTTATAAAATATATTTACATACGTAATTCATAAGGGCAGTCAAATTTACATTTACATTAATCTAAACGAATTTGTAGTAATAACTTCTTTTTTGTAATCATGCATTGTATTTTGTTAAATTTTATTTACACTATTTTGATCAATATTATATTTCATTTTTATGGCCAGTACGAACATTTACTTATTTATTATTACTTATGTTATATGCGTACAGATTAATCATTGATTTTCTGTGTAGATAACTTATTCTGAAAAGTTAAGTTTCTAAAATTTAAAACTTTAATATTTCCGAATGTATGTTTTTGATTCATAAAAAGCATTGTAAAAAAGTAATAAAATTATATACATTCAAAGTATAGAAGTATAATGTTTTTCTTTAAATTAAATAAATTAAAATTAATGTAATGTTACATGTGTGAAAACCATTATCTATTGTTTAGTAGATATTATTATCTATAGATTGTACAAACTGAATTGATTTTTCGGATAATTTATACAGGTTTTAGCCGTTTTTTTACAAAAGTAACGCAGGAAAAAAATTAAATACTTAAAGAAGAAGAAGGGGGAAAATAACCCTAAAGGTCGTATAAGACTTAAGCCATAATGGGATGATTCACCTTAAAATCTCAAGTAAAAGGTCAATGATCAAAATATTACGAAATAATTGGAACACAAGGCACGCCTACCCTATATACGTGGACGTTGTGTTAAACGATTCTATAAATGAAGACATAGTTTTATTCCATACACATCTTCAATCGTGTGCTGGAGTTGCCACAGGAAAATTGACCTTATTTAGAAAGATTTAAGGGTGTCAATGTGAAGACTATCTTATTGTTTACTTGTCCGGTCTTGACATAGATAACAGCTCTGTTTAAAAGATCTGTCGATGCCGACGAACATTTAGGATTTTTTTTTGTAAACTTTTTTTGCGAATATGCTGTGAATTTTTGTTTCCAAGAGCACTTAGATTATTCGCATTGCGTTATCTCTAATTTTGTTGAAGAAAAAAATTGGTAAGTTCACTGTATTTTACAAATTGGTTGCCTTTTTATCTCATTATCAGATCTTGTAAGGGTCCTACCGGCGCTAGCGACCTTGAAAACACAAAAAAAATATTTTCTCCTTTTGTGAGTGAGATTATCAGAAACCTTTGTACAACTTTTAAGCTAGTATCCTTAAGTTTCATTAGAACCTCGAAAGTCATTGAAATACAATACGCTGTAGTTTCCTTTGCAAAAAATACTAAAAACGGCCACTTTTGACTCTTTTTGTAAAGGTTTCTAAAGTAGATAGTATTTCAATGACTTTCGAGGTTCTAATAAAACTTGACGATACTAGCTAAAAAGTTGTACGAGGGTTTCTGATAATCTCACTTACAGAAAGAGAAATTATTATTTTTTTGTGTTTTCAAGGTCGCTAGCGCGGGTAGGAGCCTTAATCTCCACTACAGGAGCAAGACCCTCTCTGTACTACTAGAGCCATATTTGGTCAGAGCATCCAGAGGATTTGGCCTACACTCTCCTCGCTGGCCAGACGGGTTGGGGAGTTCTCATGATGTTTATAGCTTATAAACTTTGTTTAATTTGTAATTCCTAAGCCGCCGTCTATGACATCCAAGGGAAGACTTAGAGTGGTCCTATTCTTCTCTGCCGGAAGGTCTACTAGGGCCTTTGCATCTGGTAAACTTAAATAATGCCTGTTGATCCTTACATTATGTAAAATCTTTTCACCTAAAAAGTAAGTACTTCATTATGACAAAATTTCATATTGAATGAACTCGCGGCTGATTTATTATGTAATCTGTACTCTGTCTCACTTGCAATGTCCACAAACCATATAAAGTCTATTCTTGATCAAATGACTTGACACATCAAACTCATCAATTACAAAACTTATTTGTCCATACCGTTATTATCATTAATTAACGTTATAGCAATTACGTGACGAAGGATAACTCTAAGACGTATAACGCTACAGATACGACCTTGTGCTAATTCGTTACGGTGGCTGTCGCGTGTACAACTGTCACATGTTGTACAGTAACGTTTGCAGAAGATAATTAGTTAATAAGTAGATGTACAGGTACATATTTTAAGATCTCCGTGGCAGTGCCGGATTTATATTTTTTATGAGTGTAGGCCACTTTATTTCCGCCGCCCTATGTACATACCTTTCACGCGTTTTAAACAGGAAAACCTTCTTTTCCCAGAAATATTTGTAGCCGGAGTGGAAAGTGCAATGCGGAGAGCTATATCCAAGTTAGGGTAAACATTAGACAGAGATTGATTCCTCAAAAACGTTGAGAGACTGAGTAGTGCAGGAATGTATAAAAAAACCGTGAGAAAACCAGTGAACGTGTTTGACTTTTATCCTTTGAACCCAAGTGACCCTCCTCTGAAATCTGCCGCCCCTAGGCCGCGGCCTATACGGCCTAATATAAATCCAGGACTGCTCCGTGGCGTAGTCGTCACCGTAGTCGTCCCGGTCAAGATAAGTTAAAAATTAGCCTTTTTCAAATTGTCTTGGGTCTTGGATGTTAATCTATATAATGTATTTGTTATGCAATATACTCGTAGTATCGTTGACTTAGTATTTCATAACACATAATATCCCACAAGTCTCGAACTTTGGGGCTAGCTCAATCAGTGTAATTTGTCCCTAGATATTATAATTTATTTATTTATATTTATATAGATGTATAGATAGGTACATAAGTAATGAAGCTTGGTGGCCCAGTAGAAGTACGCATTGCTATCGCAAGCTAAGCAAACTCGGGTTAGTCCGCACTTGGATAGGTAACCACGGGTTTGAAATATTAACAAAAAAATGATTTTAAGCATACATACACGTGTATTTTTTGTCTCTAAGCAGTACTGCACCTCGAATGTCACAGGACATTATAATCAGAGCTCAGATATGACAATCATCAATGATTACTGATATCATTTATTAAAGACGCCAATTACAGTTCTAGCGAATGGCAAATTGATGGACTTGGCGTAATAAAGGACCGGCAATAAATATCTGTACAGGCGACTACAAGTCGAATTATACAGTGTTGGACTGGTCTTACTGGTGGTTTGTACTTACTGGGCCTTATTTTATTATCTTGTACTTGAACTTACTTAATAAAGGGTCCATAATGTTTCTTGCTTTTTAATAAATAGGCCAATTATTCTAGTCAATCCTACTAAATTGTAACCGGAGAGTATTGCGGGAGTTTTGAAAAGATTTCGATATGCTCTTTTCGAATTTCAACTTTAATACCTCGTATCTCTGCCGCTCCGCCCCATATTAAAAAATAACAGTTTTTTTGACAACATCTCCTTTCCGACTGATTCTATATTAAAAAATATAAATTTCCTATAGTTTATGACTTTTTTTTGTGGAATTAAACCCTTACCCGGGCTCCGGTCTCCTCCGGACTTAGCCATAGAACAACGCTTTCGTCTGACTCTGAAATTACCCCACATACCTAACCTACACTTTTATGAGGCGGTAATAGAAACGAGATCACAATGAATTTGCATAGCTTGAAATGGTGTTGACAGTACAATTAAAATAAGTGCTGGTTGTAGGCAGAAATATAACATTCTTCACAGAAGTATTTGCATAACCGCATTATTACGATACCTGAAGAGCTTTATACGTGTTGGTATTTACGATTAATTGTTTAGCACTAATCTAAAATTACTATAGTTCAGAAATTAGTCTATTTAATAGTGTATCAAGTTGACCATATAAAAATAACTAGTTAATTAAAGATTGTGCAATAAATATAGGTTTATGTCATATAATTTCTTAGAATTAAAAACCGACTTCACCCCCAAACTAAACTACCGATTTTGATAAAATTTCTATGGGACCACCTCACAAGTATGTCCTTTCAAACAAGATTTATTTCAAATCGGTCCAGGCATCTTCGAATAATCGGTGAACAACCTTTTTGGAAGTCGGTTAAAAATGGAAAACAGGCATTTTAATATATATGACATACTAGACGATCATAGCTCGCTTTCTTCAAAGAAAAAATGGTGGTTTTTATAAATGGTGAGAAAAGGCAGTTGCAAAACACTCTATGAACTCTGACAATACTGAAATTGAAGCACGAGAAAAAGAAAGCAAGAATGAAAACGTAAGGACAATAAGAAGATTTGTTAAGGCACATTGTCAGTTTTAGTTTAAGCTAAGTGTTCCCAGATGATGATGAAGTATATGATGGAAAACCATCATTACCAGGCCTCTAAGACAGAAATAAAGGTCAACTAATCGACAAGACCACACTGTAGCATAGCTCTGAATAATTTCAAATATTAACCCAAAACGACGACTAACAGTTGAGATAAATCTTCATATTTCACAAAGAAACATTGAAGATGTACCAGATTAAGATTTCACTGCTAATGACCAACAAAGTGATCCAACAAAACATAAATAACAACCTATAAATTGGACCATTAACGACGACATCTGCGAGAGCCTAGCTATTGCCTCCATTAGATTCGTAAAGGTGCCACTACATACAGCTCTTCTTCTTTGCGTGTCATTGGATTTTTTATATTTGATCAGGCCAGTAGTCTTCTTCTTCTTATCGTGGGTGTTAGTAACTAACACTAGTGTCAGAGTTTTTAAACCGCCTTAAAGGCCTCTGTCATGGTTTCAGGTAACGACCAATGTCAAAGACCGTTGCCGGGACCGACGGCTTAACGTGCCTTCCGAAGCACGGATCATCTTACTTATCAGACAATCAGGCCAGTAGTAGGCCACTTCAACGGCTTTATCGTTAGCCTGAAGTAAATCATCCAGGGTGCAGATGGTAGACATACAGCTACACTTATGCGTCGATAAGATGCTATAAATATTATTTTTCGGTTATTGCTAATTGCGATAAAGTTTTTGATAAACATAGATATATAACTAATCGTTTTTGCCCGTGACAAAGATAATATAATTGCTAACGTAACAGATACCCAACGCTATAGAAACTATTGGAGGGCCCGTAAGTAGGCAATACTGGAGTTGCGGTTAGGCAAACAGAGATGGCAGCACACACGACTAGCAAAAAAGTGACAAAGGAAGTGTTGAAAATGCTTTTAAAAAAATTACTGCATTTTATATAAGTCATATTTAATAAAGAAAAATAATTATGTTTATATGACGATGAGTAGGCATTCCCGGGATTACAAATCCTTTAGAATGTTTTTTACGTTAAATACTCAATTTTACGGCTTCCTTATTAAAAAATGAGAAAAAAACATCGTATATTTTCATAAATATTACAACATTTTAAGGTAATAAACGATAATATTACATGAAATCACCTGGTAGCTATAATATAATTAGAGGCAAAATATAAAATGTGGTAACGACAATATAATAAAATCAGTAGAATGCTAAAAATATCTAATAGTAGCGATCAATAAAATTACATGCTAGCTAAATTGCTATACGCGTTAGTAACATTACGCACCGTTAATTTTACCTATATGTGATAGAGTCTTTAGATGCACGAGCGCATACATCACTGTTTAGTTTTAAATAAGTTCTGTACACAGCTTCATTTACCGTTTGTCTATTTATTTTAGTTAGATATCTTGTTATGTTCCGATAATCCGTTATTTATAACAGCCATTTTTCAAGCAGGTCCCAGCACGCGACCGTTGTCGCGCGACAACAACCCACTACGACAAATGGGAGACCATCCGCCTTTTGTTACTATAACGGTTTTGTTTTGATATCATTAGGAACGGGGAACTTTTCGACAGCGAGAAATATTGTCTCTAATACAGATTAGAGATTTGTTTTTGGTCATGTAGAAAGTGTTCGCGGCATTGATGGATGACACATTTGATTAGAGTCTTGATTACTTACTTTTATTTGATAAATCTTGCACGTTATTAGCAAATTCATGAATTTAAGGCATAATTTATCACATACATTGAATTTGAATAAAAGCATTGGGACGCAGCTGTAGAAAAAATGTAAACAAACGCCCACCTAGATAGCTGCATATCTAAATAGTCATTAACTCAAGAAACCGGACACGGAAGACATCAAAAAGTAAAAGATAAAACAATTGCTTATCGTAAAGATAAAAATCCTAAAGAATATGTATAATAAAGTGATCTGAAGGCACGTGCCGAGAATAAAACGCATACCTGCCCACTACCCCATTAGGCCGTCTCGGGTTTTTGTAATTATCGGCCCATTAACTCCGCTTGAGATTTGTATCGCGATTGGAAATGAATAAAAAACGTCAACACTACTGCCCGTCACATCAAGTGACGATTCAAGCATTAACTTATTGGAAACTCGGAGTTTATGCACTATTTAGATGCGAATGAGACTTAATGTTGACGCGTATCGATTTCGATTTAAAAAACCGTAAATAACATAAGCCGTGAGAAATCATTTGAAATCTTTAAGTCCATATTCAAATCCCATCAATGATGCGTGTGATTTCAATGAAAATCGTGCTGATGAAACAAAATTAGGCTCAGACCAACATGCCTCGGCAGGAGTCAGTGACCACAATAATGTACGAGAAACGAAGGCTTGCGATAATCATAATACGCTTGCAGATATGTGATTAGCTCTGGGGTCACGAAACGGTCGGCGTTAGACAGAGAAGCCTCATCTTTTCCTACTCGGGTCCATAATGGTTTGTATAGACCTATCTCTCTCGAACAAACGACCGCAGGGCGCCTAAACCGCTATACTAAACTGTGACCTCACGAAATTCTCCGAGCACGATACCGAGGATGATTCACGTGTAATGGAAGTACAGACAGCCTGACATATAGATGCGGACACTAGATGAATTCCAAGCGATGGCTTAGAAAAACTTTTTATTAAAAAATTCAAGATTTTATTAAAAACATGACTAGTTTTATTAAGTCATCACTAAAATTAGCATACCAATTTATTTATAATATTTGAGTGGCAGATTTTGCATTTGGAGCTAATTTCATTAAAATTTTCTAACACGTTATCGTGTCATCGCTACATTAATATTTTTGCGTAATTTTATTCAGCTTCCTAGTACGTTTGAAATACCTATTTTCTTTGACCGGGTTATCAATATATCATGTTTTTCCTTCCTCATAATTTGCATTCTAAAAATAACTAATACTCAAAAGAATTATTCGGGAAAGTTTGTGATTATTAAAACCACGACGTTAAAATACAAAGTGAAACTATATTGAATGTAGTAGATACATTATAGTAAGTACGTACCTTACAGAGGGCACGACCAGAGAACTGGTTTGTTGGGACTACTAACGTAGTAACCAATATACATACAGCCCGTGCATTACTCGCCGTATTCGAGATTATACGCCGGCGACTGTGAGAAAATTTCACCTGCTAGCATTACTATCATAAATAGTTTTAGTGCCAATCCGAGTCTTGGAATAGAATTATCGAATGATAGAGAATTATGTAAGGTTGTAACGTACCTTATGATAACTACTGGATGCGAGAACTGAGAGTTAGATGGTTAAGTCACGTAACATGGAAACTTTAAAGTAACAGAACTAGATAATCATGCATGAGTTGGTTTAAGGAATAAGTAAAAGCATTAATATGTTAAAGTTGTTTATGGTGCATAATTTTTTTTCTGAGACAGTTTTATTCTTTAATAAGTTTAAATCTATATGTAGGTAGGTTTTTTATGAGAAAAATTAAAAACAAACGTACTGTGCCAGCTTCAACTCAGATAAAAAGAATATTAAAATAAAGATATATCTAAATTAATTCAGAAAAATCAAAGATAAACTGCGTCTTATAGAGCTCCACGGAATTGAATGTATTAGTGCTTATAGACAGCAGATTTATTTTCAATTGCCCTGATGCAGCTTTAGAAACCGATGGAGTGATATTTCATAAGCTAACATCACACGTCGTAAAGGAATTAGCATCAGAGTGTGAGCTCGCGGGCGCGATCTGATAAATCACCTCTATACTTCGTTAGACGCTCGCCGTCTCACAGCGGGGGCCCACCTTCGATTCCCGAGTCGGCAAGTGGATTCACTATTGAAGCAACCCCCTGTAGGTGAATATTTTGACGTGCTACAATGTCACTATTGATGAATTATTCCAAATCCAAGAAAATATTTCGTCGCATTAAGCGCCATCTAAACGGAAATTAATTCAAATATTTGTAAATTGATCGCCATTAATAATTCATTAAATATTACTGTATTATAACCATAAATATAATATAGTAAATTAGTATAGGAATTGGTTATAATTTTTTGGTACCTATCATTTATATAACGATGAATCATAAAGCCGAAATAAAATATGCAAAAATTTTAATGACCACAGTAGAATCTTTTGTTGATGACATTAGAAATGAAACTATTGAAGACGTTCCAAATACCAAAGCGAGTGTTCGTAAGCAACAGGTTTGTAAGGTAAATCACACAATTATAGATCTTAATGCTGAGATAATAGAGGAGATTCGCACTGGTCCTGTGATTGCTGTTGGCGGTTATGGCGATTTCACATGTTTAGTATCGATGTTTTTTATCGAGTGGAAGATGAAGGCGTCCGTCAAAATTTAAAAAGTTAATTATCGAATACTTTTACCAGCGGTCGACTGCAGCGGGTCCTGAGCGGTGATACATCATCCCGGAGAGAGAATATAAATCACCAGGTGATTGATAGTGGTGTATATCTCACGCTCGTCCGCTAGCTCCTTTTTTAATCCGACACAAATGATTTTACACTTTGATTCCTTTTTGTGACGCCATTTCGCTTTGGAGTTTACGAGCCTCGAATTGGAAACTGTTCATCGGCACTTGGTCTCAAGAAAATTTTGAAGATTTTCGACATTGCTTTTTAATGCCTCTTAAACAATAAAAGATTGTGGATCGTAAAATTCCAGTAAAACTTTTAAGTGTGACATGGGATGACAAACTATAGGCTTATATTTTGTCATGTCCTAAACGATCGCAAAGGTTACAAACCCATTCTTAAGTAATAAAATTTATTGTTAACAAAGTTACATATTTCAAAACGTTAACACCATCTATCCTATTGTTAGTCAATGCAAGTACATAAAGAACTTAATGAAAGTGGCTTTCATCACGTGAAATTCGATATTATCCACCATTATTCAGTGTAAAGCTAATGTTTATAGTGAAAACCTATCAAGTTTCTAACAACTATTGAGGCGGCCATATCCGAGTATTACCTGCCTTGCACCCAGGACCTTTCCGAAGCGGATTAACGTTCTATTATAATAGGGCCCCAATTCTCATGCAAATGTCTGACAAAACGTGCGGAAATATAATTAGCTTACGACGCCTGGAACCCGTATCGGCAGGTCCCTAAGTCCCTATAGCACCTTGACCATGCAGAATCGTAACCGGTCCGTGTTGTCTTCTATTTTAATTAATGTTTTCGCCCAAGCCGACCGATGTCCGGCAAGGGTCAGTCTGATAATATTAGGGGTTTTTTGCGTGGAGTCGTGGGAACGCGTCGGCACGCTCGCCACGATTGTATCTTTATGTCGGACGCGGCTAGTAAGACTCAGTTTTCCCAGAATGAGGACCATTAAACGCGGCCCTGGAGCGTCGTACGAAACATGTCACAGTTATTATGCTCACTAGAAACGATAATATCTTTCGGCTGTGACGCAGCAGAGTACAAACGTAGTACTGCCTCAAGTTATTCTCGTAGCTTGCCGCCAGATCGTTGACACGATTAAGTCATTAAATTAATCTTCAGTGGAAAACATCGAACGGTATCATCTTCCACGATCAAAACGAATCCTAGAAACGAAGAGTTGGATTGACCACTAGTGGACGCTCGAAAAAACGTTACGTTTCTCACGGTAGTGGTTAATGTTTGCCAAAACTGGACTGGTCTAATCCAAACAAACCTATGCTTACGGTCAGTTGGTCAACAATGACCACACCTGGTTCTAGACGCAAATTGACACCCTCCTCGAAACGCGTCGCCGATCCTTTCGGCATTTCCTTTGTGAGCTGAAGGCGTAGCCGGGGCATTTACTTTTTAAAAATAATAAGTGAAGCAAACATTGCCATAATTTGCAGCCCCTGGGAATGTCTCGAGGAGGATGATGCTTTTGACATGTCTTGTGGGCACACAATGAAATCGCATTGTGCATGGTTTGCGTTGCACAAAACTTATACAGATTTGCACAAGGATTATAGGAAAGACAGTTATTGACTACGACAGATTGAGGTAACGTTGGATTTTATGTAAGTAATAATAAATGTTAACGGTGGTATCGAACCTACAAATGCTTTAACTTGATATACCAACAATTTATGTATGTTGGTAATTTATAGTGGCGTAATATTACCAGGTAGTATCAATATTAGTTACAACTTTACAACTGCTAGGCGGTTCGTGAAACTATCTACTACAATCACTGTTTTGGATTGCCGTATTTAATCAATTTAACAGCTTTCAGTACAGCAATATGTATGCTGTGAGTCATGTGTTTAAAAACAAGTTCAACAAAGGAAGATTGCTAAAGAAATTTCTAATAAATCAATAAGTAATCTTTCTCCATAAAAATCAAGGCTGTCAGTTTCCCGCCAACCGAAATTTCATTAAATTTCGCGCAGAGACTTCGAGGGGGAATATCGACAGCGATAGCAAAAATCTTTCTAAATGACCGGTACAACACAAAAACTTATTAAGATATTCCAAACAATGAAGCCTGTGATTGATGCCCCTAAACAAAAGATCTGCCTCCATTGTTCACCGCAAGTGACGGACAGACCCACGGCTTTTGTTTAGCTACACTTTTATGCACTTATTTAATAAACCGGTTGTACTAATGTGCTTAATTAATCAATCGGCATGTGTGTTTTGTTTCGTTTGCTTTGCGCATCTCTAATTTGAGAACGGCGAGCTGCATCAGCCTGATTGCTAACTTTTTATCTGTAGTTATAATTATAACTAGCAACAATATCGTCAATTCATGCATTTTTTTATTGATCGAAGAAACAATAGTTACCATGTACCTTATATATATAAAAAAAGAAATTATTCTTTTTTGACAAAATGTACCGAGATTCTAAGGACAATAGCCACAAAAAATACAAAAGCATAGTGACCATAGCTTGATATCAAAATGATATCTGTAACAGATAGTTCTATATCACAATTAGAAGCATTCAGTGGTAGCTGACCCAGCTCAATGCACCCTTTCAACCGCTAAAACGTTTTAGAAACTACCAACTCCACAAAACAATGTGATACGGAGAAAAAACATAACAAAAGAAGCGTCGACGCCTCTAATCTCACCAGATCTACAAGTTTGATATCTAAGACGATTATAAAGCGACAAAGAGGCACACTTACTTTTTTATTTTCTATTAACAGTTAATCTCGAATAAAAAAACTCAGATTCTGGAGCTCTTGCACCTTTCTTTTGTTTGTTGACAGCAAACAAATCGTTTGTTGGGCAAAATATGAGGGATGCGGGGTCGAGGAGATCTAATGGGGTGCTCAAGGGTTGAATTGAGAGCAGCGGGTTACTGTGTCCTTTCCGGTGTGTGCCCTTTGCATTATCTGGTCGGAAGTACCGCAGCGGACAATACTAATGATGCTATTGCAAAGGTGTGATGTGTGAAGCAAAAAGTTTGAGACAAAAATGATTGTGTAACTCCGGAACCGGTTTCGCTTGGAGCGATTACTTTGACAATGGATAAAATATATGGTATTTGTAAAATACTAAGCGATAAAATCAGTATGTGGTAGAACGATAAATAAAGTATTAGTAACATTTGAAAATTATCAATTTGTAGATGGTAGTCTAACAAGAAAAAACAATAAAACTAAACATTTTAATTTTCATGTTCTCCTGAATTATGATTTTGTTTTGCATTTTAATTCGAGCAAGAGTAAAACAAAACTTTAAAATTAGTGAGCAAAATACAAAAAAGCGGACGGACAGGTGGGCTGTAAGGTCGCATCGGTATAATCAGAGACCCCAGCGGGAGTTCCGCTGCGTTATGAACTCTTCAACCTCTGTGCCCTCGCACAAGTAAGCTTCCTTTACGACACGAGGAAATCGCGCCGGTCGCGTGTTATCTCTTAAATTATACACCTGTTTTTAGTATTTGTTGCGGTTCTGACACCATTTTATTTAGTATCTTTACCAAAATTTAGGCCGGTCCCTCAATGAGTGATATTAAATTTTAACACTGTTATACATGCTTTATCTTATTCAAATTCATTGGATTTTACTATCGATTGTAAACATAAATTTAAACTGACTCACAATTTTTATGGTTTATAGAACTCCAGAAGAAATAAAATCAACAGGGTCTGAGATGGGAGGCAGTAAATTACATGTGCTTGTTATTCTAATGTCCCCATAATATGGCTCGCTAATAAATGTAGTCACAAACTTTATGTTTTCAATAGACTTTAAAGGCTCTAAACATTGTCGCGACATCGTAAAGTAAAGATGACAGGCATTCAAGGCTCATTTGTATCAAATAAGGCCTTGACCTGACCAGTAATAGCGTAGTTTAATCTGCAAATAACTTATCCGAGACAACAGTAACGTAGTTTTTGTCTATAATATTTACTAGGGGTCACATATCAATTAGATCAGTTATTATTTGAATTACTCTAAGCTGTAGTAATAAAACTAAAATTATGTATGTCGTATACTTAATATACATCAAGAATGTCAATTAATTGGTCTTTGCTACGTATCGGCGCACATAAAGCATAAAGATCCCTATACGAGGTCAAATAAAATTCTTAGCCATCAATATCATCAATCACCACGCTGTCTCTAAAACAATAACCGTCTATATTAATTCCACCGTAATAATAAGCTATTACGGCTATAACTTTATATTAACTTTGATCGTCAACAGTTACTTAGACCAGTGCCCTTGGGCACTTGTCGGACTAATGACTTGGCAAGATTAATGGTTCTACTAATTACACTTGTGACAATCAATGTATCTTTAAAGTGAGCTTTTTGTACTACACTTATTAATACTGGATGATTTTTACGTTAATGATTATGTGGTAGCGCGTAACATAACCTAACACAATGATTTGTAACCTTAATCTTATTAAAAACAAATCTATAGTTCACCTCTTTATATATAACTCATTTCACAGTGCTCCCTGTTGCATCCTTAGCTGCATTGCTTTAAAGACCGGGAACCGCTTTTCGTTAACAGTGGCCTCTATGTGAATCGGTAATCTATGGTATTCTAATGATATGAACTATAATGTCTCTATTGAACTTAATATGTACTAGAATATTACTTGAATATGTATTTATAAAATCTTTTCCTTCAATTTTATCTATTTCAAATGTTTTATAAAGCCCACACGGAAGCATCTACTCATTTTGTAAGAAACAGCGCTAAAACGTAATATTATTATAAGAACCTCTTTGACGACACTTAAATTCCAAGAAGCAATTAAACTGGCAATAACGAAAGATTTTAAGCACGTTTGCTGAGTAATGTCAGGCTGTAATATTAAAACTTATATTACATAGTACTTACAGAGTAGCGTAAAGTACCGGCGAACAAAAAGAAAACTTTAATAACACGGGTTTTAAATGTCTCAATATAGGCATGGATGTTAGCGTTAGTAATGTCCACCTTTTTTTAAGTCTGGTTATTAGTGCATAAAAATAAATTTTAGATGTTCCACAAGGAAGCAAATTTGGACCACTTTTATATCTACGTCACTCAACTCACCTTCTCGCCTCATGCCCATTTTGAGACATTTTCTGAGTCTGCAAAACTGGCACTGGTTTCTATGGTGCTGGTCGATGGGGCAGTTCCTATTGCCCCTGCAAGAGTACGTCAGGTTTCTTCTCACGGACCTCTTGAAAAACGATTTGCAACCTGTGGGAGAGATTTATTTGTTTGAGATATATTTTTAGTCCCCGATATTTATAATTTGAATGGGCGTTCTGCTTTTCAAAGTTAGTTATATAAATGATTCAAGCAAAAAATCGAACAATATAAAAATATATAGTATAAGCTAAGAAAAGTTATTATGAAAGTGCTGCAGAGTTTATGTTTTACCGCTTAAGAATTTGTTGAAATGAGAAAAAATAAACAAATGGATAATCGATAAATATTTCTTGATTTTTATTCGCCTATTGGAATAGTTTATGGACAGTAGTAATCACTTGTTAGTTAAGCTTGTTAATACATTTAATGCTATTAACATAATCCCATATATCAATGGCTACTCGATACCGATAATTTGACGATTCGTATGGAAGCATTGGATCGAATCGTATCTATGGAACAGTTAAAATACCACCTTAACGATCTAAAGACAGTTAAGACCACTATCATGAATATATTAAGTTAAACATTAAATAAGAAACAATTTGCGTTAGACAACGGGTGTATTTTTTATTTGGAAAATTTTAAATCGTATTTCTTATATCAATTGCCATAAGACTCAATTTGGAATTGAAATGATTTTGACCACGGAATATAACTGCTTGTGGAATGTGGAAGAGTCTGATTTTCATTAGAAAAATTATAGCATTGAAGTCGCAGTAAATTATTTGGTGATGCCAATGGAGATCGTAACGTTATAATCTTTATTGGAGATTGTCACGGTTCAAAACTTTTGCCAATAACATCTTAGTAGCTTCCAATTTTCTTTTATTGCTGCCTTTTTACTATATTGTCTTCGTAGGTGGTTCCTGGTTAAATAAATACATTTTGACAAGCAACTGTAGTTTAAAATTTAAATATTATAAATGACAGTAAATCCGAAATGGTGTGTATAAACTTGAACGGTTCACTTGCATGTTTGTTAGCTATAAAACTATCTGTAATAGTAATATTTTGAATTTTTATGAATTATATGTGTGGTTTACAAATTGGTTGGCGTGTTGCTGCTTTTAATTAGATATCAGAGTAATTCTGATTTATTCGATTCCTGCGCTTGCTCACGTATAATTTTAGTAGATTTAATCGACTGTATTTATTTAAGTCCGATTGCTTTACGATTTCTTGTAATGATAGTCGATTTATAGTCGGAACATGACTTTGTGTTTAATACAATGTAATGAACGAGCTTGTTCGTTTGTAAATTCTGTGACTCGTTTCGTTAACAAGTTTGTTAAATAATGATTTATACTTGAATTATACGAATATGACCTAAATATTTTACAATGTGTTTTAAGTCAGTATTTTTAACCTTCAGACGATAAAAACATATTAACTACCTATGTGCTGTTGAAAATGTCTGTTGCAATAATACTTGCACGAGTACAAAAAAGGTAAAGTAAATACATGACAAATATGTTTTGAAATTGCAAAAGTCAGTGTCGAAAATAAACAGCGTTAGCTACAGAGAAGCGGTAAGTATTTTCGTTGAAAGCAGAGTGTCTGTGAATTTCGTAGCTATTTCTTCTACACCGTTGTTGTGCGCTCACGTAGCGCGAGATAAGGTGACGGTCTTGGGATAAACGGATGTTTACAAGAACTTCAGCTAAAAATATATTAGTATCAGTAAAATAATATTATCACACCTTTTTCCCTGACGGGACAGTGCCCTGGAATGTTAGTGCGATGATGATGATGATGGTGCCTTAAGTTTAGTTGGAAAAAGGAATCAAAATAGTGATGGGTACTAACTAGTCGCATGGCCTATCAACATGATAGTGTCGTTGTAAACAGTGTAAAAAGTTCTAAGTCTAATCTTTTAAAGAAAAATTTTTTTTTATATCGGTCCAGGCTTCTTCGAACTGTCGATGAACATGCCTCCCTCCTCCTCTTTTTTGGAAGTCAATTAAAAATCGTCGAAAAGAGTTAAAAGCTTTTTTTAACGGAATCCTATTTTAGTTAAAAAAAAATTAAGATTTCGAGAAGTATTTTAAATAATTTAAGTAATGTTTTTGCATAGTTGCAAAAATAACAAAAATAATTTTTCTTTTGTCTGAAATCAGCAGACTTGTGTATATTTTTTATGAAATACCGTTGGATTCACCTAGTCTTGGCACGTAGTGAGATAATGATAGTAAGACCAGCCTAGCATTTCATATATCTCACATTGGGCGGTTGGAAGCTTTCAAGAAAAAAATTCATACTAGAATACTTCAGCGTTGACTGTAGTCAATTTGAGTGCATATTAAAATAGAATAGAACTAAGTATCATAAATTATTTGTTATACTTGTTGTTGTTTCATTCATTCATTTCAGCCGCATAACGTACATTGCTGGACATAAGACCTCTCCCAAGAATTTCCAAAATGAACGATCTAGAGCGGCCTGCATCCCGCGTTTTCCACCAGCCTTGGTCAGGTTGTCTGACCACCTGGTTACTGCAGGTTTCGCTTGCCATTACAGATAGTTGTTGATCATCAAAATCGATTAAAATTGCAATGGCTTTAAATAAATATAAAGTGTTCTGGAAAGAAGAAAGATCATTTGAAACAGGTACCGTTAAAAAGTGACGTGTAACCACGATGTATAGAAGAATAATGTATTAATATGTAATGAAAAAAAAGAAATAAAAGTATAATCCGTATTGCTTATGAATTGAAACTAAACTTCAAAGAAGATTTAAACAGCGGCGTTACAACCGCAGCGTTTCCCTGCCTGGTGTGGACGTGGCGCCTTAGAACCCCGTCTCCCAATTACCACTATCGTTGAGAACATCAAAAGTTGCAAATTGTATGCGGATGATAGCGGGTGCACATACATTAAATATAGTAACAGATGCGGATAACATACACCTAAAACAAGTATAAATACACTACAGAAGCGGTTTCCAAAATTTTCAGTCGCGTGACTTATTCTCTTTTGCTCGCTATTATTTCAGGACGGTTTTGCTCGGTTCGTCGCTGTTTACGGGCGGGCGAATATCTCCAATGAATCTAGTGGGACTATGCAGCGATGTGGGTAGGCTTTATTGAAATAAGAAGGATAAAAAAAAATACATATTAACAAATTTCCAGCGATTGTGTGCGTTTGACTTTCATAGGAGCCTCGTGTGCAGGTGAGTAAATGAATCAAATAGACTTTTTAGTTTCGGAAATGAGCCAAATTTGTAATGGCAAAGATTATATGATTCCGATGGCTTACCTATTGACGTTAGGGGTAATAAAAGGTTTGTGTTTGTCATGTTAAAATATTTTGGGTCACTTGATATCGCATGACAATTTTATGCGAATTATAAGGAAGAGGGGGAATAGAAAGCCCAGGAACTATTTGAAGCTAGTTACTATGTTAAAAGGTTGACGGAAAACAGAAAAAAGATTGGGAGAAACTTTACCGACAAGAGCACCACTCTTAATACGCGACTGTAACCTCCTCTGTGAAAGTTATACTTGTGTAACCATATTTAATTTGTCGCAGGTGCATTGACGTCAGATTTGAGGAACAATGTGAGATAATCGCCGTCTAACGAAGTGGGGAACCGAGGTGAACCTGATCACTTTCTATTTAGAAAATTCATACTTTGCCATCTTATTATTAGACTGCATAACATTCATTATGAATTTTTCTACGGGCAGGGCTAAATTTTATACCTTAACACGTGTCACATTGAGATTGATCGAAGGTTTATAACGGCTTTACCATCATTTTTAAGATTTAAATGTTTATTAATTAATAAGACACTTTCAGCTGCATAACGTCCACTGCTAGACGTAGACCTTCCCCAAAGATTTTCAAAATAAACAATCAAGAGTAGCATGCACCAAGTCTTTTTCTACACTACTTTTACTACAAAAAAATAGTATATAAATGGGGTTAATGGGGGGGGATCATATTATTTCGAACGTGATGTTAGATTTATTACTAACATAAAAATTTATATCAAGAGTACTATAATTGGTTATATTTGCTACAATTCATAAAATAATGTCACTTTTCATTGATCATACATGTCCATTTTTACATGATTTTATATTTATAAAAGCAGAATGACTGAATAAAAGAGCGCTATCTGACTCTGAAAAAGCATGACTTTACACTTTCGTATTTACTTAATTTTTTGGTTAGCCATTCACTGTATTTTTTAAAGTGGCTAATAATTTGAGTGCATCTTATTTTAATACAACAAATCGGTTATATAACCTACATAATAATATAACTCTAGTACAACCGACCTAATGGCTTCAAATTGCAGTGTCGCACTGACCTACATGTGACGTAACTAATTGTTTTATCTGTGGAATGGACGAAGGTGACGGTGCCAATGACTCTGGGGGATTACTCCATAAAAATGGAACGATGTTCTTTTCGATTAATTAGGAGAGAGAGAGACAGACAGAGGAACACGCGCACGCCGCACGGCTTCAAAAAGTGTCGTTACAATTTTTGGTCTTAATTTTTTCCGTCTAGCCTCCTTTCGCAACGCGCGATAAGGAACTTCGTTCCAATAATACGTTAGTCGTATGATAGATACGTCCTACTTATATGTTAAACCTAATTAGACTTTAATAATCATACATTAGGACTTAATGTTGTTTGGCATTGAAACGCGGATACTCAGTAACGTCCGCCTTGCGTACCGCCCTGTTTCGTACCTGGGTAGACAGAGTCCAGGGCCGCAAGGCCCAAAATTGGAGCAAGGATTCATAACATTGGCAGGCGATTATTAAGACCAATTGAAATTTTAAGACAAACATGATGTTTAAATGTTATTTATTTTAGTATCATTTTCAGTTTATTAGTTTAGTATAGTAATAAGTTTTGTATACTAATTTCAATAAATAAATATTTTTATAAATAACCGGCCAAGTGCGAGGCCCCTCGCGTGGAGAGGTTTCCGTACAATACCACAGTCAATCACATTTGAAATCCTCACAGGAAGATGCGAGTTAACTACTACTAGCGCTATCTAGTGGTGTTTCACCTGATTTGGTCCAATATATTCGGAGCAAATTGGCTGTGACAGACTGACGACAATCAGACGCACGAGTGATCCTACAAGGGTTCCGTTTTTTTAATTTTTTGAACCCTAAAAAGCTATATTTCGCTTATAATTGTTTTATTTCTAAAAATTAATTAATATTTATAGATTTAAAAAGTACATGTAGTTATTTTCGTCTACAATTTATACCTAATCAAGGCATACCTATGAGAGCAATGCGTACCGACCAACATAAATACACTAAACGGACATACAGACATTCAATTGGTCTTCATTTGGACTCAAGTTACTCTAATTGCGATTCTTTGCGTAATTAAAGCTTATTAAAGCTTGGGGCAACGTCGTAAATTTATTTGTTCTGTGCGTGTGCATGCTTTCCTCTTCAATCTCACTTAAGACTTAAGACGTTATATATTTGTCATGGAAGTACACAATTACAATACTTACTCAGAACCTATATATAAGGTCTAACAAAATATACTGAAACTATTTTAAGGGTGGATTCAGCCCACGATACTTAGTATAGTCACTCACATACTCCGTATAGTCAGGTTTATATGATGAGAAAGGTCTGACTTTCAAGCGTTAACCCCAATAGTTTTTAAACCGATTTTCATCAAACATGGCTAATTACTACCACAAAAGAACTGGCTTTCACGTAAAAAACACTATGATTCCACAGACAGGCAGACAGACGTTAGCGTCAAGCTCATAACACTCCTCTTTTAAAAAATGGTTAAAATAGTGTTAACTTGCTAGCAGCTAAACGATTGTAAATATATAATTTATGGCGACATTTACGAAACAGAAGATAGACACATTACAAGTGAAACTCTAATGCCGCTACAAACTTGCTATTATTAAGCTAATAAACGTGTGATAAAGCAATTAAAATTGCCTTACCCGGTAATTTACTCAAATTACCTCAAGTCCGGTGCAATTAGGGTTAGCTATTTAGTTATTTTGCGACATTCGTCGTGGACTATCGTGCAGTTGCTTTAAAATGCCTAACTACATAGAGTTCTTATTATAGGACCGATGACTTATTATAGAAGGCTTATTATAAGACCGATGACTACCTGAAAGACAAAAAAGTCTGGCTTGAGCTTGGCGCGGGTCTCAAAATTTTGTAATATAGGTACTCGCAAATGTCATAATTTGGTACATTTTGTACAAACTGAATCTACAACTTAAAATTAATTTAAAATTTTGACATTCTAAAAATTAAATTTAAACTGTGATATGACATAAGAAACAATGTATTCTCTGTCCACATTAACTTTAAGTATTAATTTATTTCTGAGTTGACGTTCTTGGAGAAAATACTGCAGTGCAGTTTGTTACCGCTTCTTCTGCACTAGCGCTTTGGAAGCGGTAGTAAATTTAGCTGTAAGTAACCATTTGACGTCAACAATTGTGCAACAAAATAATGACGATTATTAAGAGATATTATAAATATCCTATGATAATAAAGATATATTTGAATTGAATTGAAAAAGAGTCTTGGAGTAAATAAGTTAAAAGTGGATTTGTTTCTTATTTTGATTTTATGTTGAAAAAAATATTATTGAAAAATATTTGCATAACAACAGTACTCTTATTTGCATAACATATTAAAACTTATATTTTGTTTCTGGATGGCAATAATAATATATAAATTAAAATAAAATATAAGTCAGAATAACACGTACTTTAAATTAAAATTGAGTGAGTCAAATGTAGGCACTCATTCATTCAATTTTAATTCAAAGCAATATTTTATAATGTGAATTCATAAAATAATAAAAAAAATGAGAATATAAAGTCAACCGATGCATAATATGATAATTAATATACATAAAAAATATTGAATCAAGTGGGAAACTATATCAAAACCGAAGATTAATGATAAAAAACTAAGAGTAAACAGAAGACTTGGCACAATGCCATGACAATGAACACTATCCAGATCTTGGATTTTTAGCCAAATTATTCATTAGTTTTATATTTGGCATGTTCATAAATAAGAAATTTCTATTTACTTTCGCAATAAAAAATATTTATTTATTAAAATCTTTATTGACCACAACAGTACAAAAGGTGAACCTAATGCTAATGCATTCTCTACCAGTCAACCTGTAGGAAAACAGATTTTTTTATCTAATTGCGATAGGTGCTTAAGGCCATACCCAAATTTTCCGGGGTCCAGTGGCGCCGCCATTTGAAATAAATCATTTAAAAGGAAACGGAGATATCATTCAAAATTGTGTCTTGGTCAAGCCCTAGATAACCCTTAAAACTATTTTATGAACTAGGTACTGTTTATAATTTAAAGTGCGAACGTGAAGCTTATAACATAAAAAAAAAAAACGTGAAGCTTTTCTACGCACATTAGCTAAAAGTGGCCGTTTTTCGCAAATGTGCGTAGAAAAGCTTCACGTTCTCACTTAAAACTACAAAAAGTAGTTTAAAAAATACTTTGAATGGGTATCTAGAACTTGACCAAGACACAATTTTAAATGATATCTCCGTTTCCTTTTAAATGATTTATTTTAAATGGCGGCGCCACTGGACCCCGGAAAATTTGGGTATGGCCTTAAAGATGTACTTAAAATACACTCTATACTGAATCTTAATATCATAATAATCATCATTTCAGCCGCGTACGTCGACTGATGGACATAAGTAAGGATTTCCAAAATAACCGATTTAGAGCGGCGAATACATATAAATACGAATAATTCATGGATTTATTGAAAGAAATCATGGATTGAACTTTGAACTTGCTCCAAAAAAGTCCCACTGTATAACAAATTTTTACCTTAACATATAACTAGGTCTCAAATATGTAATTAACGTATAATTTGAAGGAGGAGTACTGAAATGAGATTTAAAATTGAATTAGAAGTGTATCAATTAAGGGGGTCATTATTCACGACCATCATCAATCATCGAAAAATCATTAGCACCTATGATGGGGCTAATCTCATAAGAGCAAGAATTTGCCGAAGGCTTTTGCAGTTGGGTACTTGTATATTGATGAAGTCAAATATGCATATAGCGTCAAAATTCGGTAGCATTTCTGCAAATAATTAGTTGAACTAAATTGTAATTTACCAGGTTAATAAGGGATTTAAAAATTGTTTGTGCATACCTATATGTCTTTGATTATACAAAGTGGAAGGAAAATACCCGTCATAAATCGAATCATGGTCTATACTAGAAACAAAAAAAACGACGTTCCCATATAAAATGCTCGGGCGGCTGCATACTTTATATATATTCCATATGTATGGAAGTACGGAATATTTTTTTTGTTTTTCGAGTGTTATTCTAATTTCATTATACTATAGCGATATAGTATAACCCGTGGTTTGATTTATTACAGGTATGTATTTTTTATATACTTACTAAGTTACTTAATAAAACTAGTAGGTAGCAAAACGGTAAGAGAGGCGCTAGTAATATTTTAGACGTCAAATTAAGGGTCTATTGATGAAGCTATAAACTACTTTTACACACTCGCACACACTCACATACACACACAAACACACATTGTAAAAAGCTTGTACCTACTTACATAAATTTAATTTCCGAAAGCAAACTAATGTATTAACCTTTATATACTTACATAAAAATCAACAAAAGTTTAAGTTAAAATACGTATTGTCTCGTTCTACGTATTGTCAAATATTGAAATGAGGGAAAGGGACAAAACATATTTTAACTAAAAAAAGTTAAACAAAAGTTTGTTGATTTTATGAACATGAGGGTAGAACTTTGTTTTTCCACAACAAACAATTGTTAACCATTGTAACTAAGAATATCCTAGATTTAAAATTGGTGAAAAATTAGACATAAGCGACTATCTGCTACAATTTATAATGTAATAATTTAATGATAATTGTATAGATCGAGTATCTGAATATAGCAAGTAAATTAAAAGCTTTATTTGCTTACTTAGTCATTTAATGTGTACTTTAATAGCACAGATATAACAATAACGTCTGGTTTTACTTTCAAAAGAAAAATTCGTGAACTTTTGATCTAAAATTGTAAGCAAAATTCTATAAAATGTTGGTTCGAAATTGTATTTTATATAGTAATCTGTAGTAAGCAGTGTCGAAAACACAATTATTTTACAACTTACTAATCCTATTAAAATTATAAACCTAAAAGTTAGTAAGTATGGATGTTTGTTACTCTTTCACGTAAAACATGAATGGATTTTAATGAAACTTTACAATAATATAGCTTATATATCAGAATAACACATAGGCCACAATTTTTTAAAATATTGTGTGATGATAATCCTGCGCAGACGAAGTTGCTAGCTAGTATTTTTGATACAATTTGGTATGCAGTAAGTTAGATTAACAGCTATTGTATTTATTGTATTTTTGTTTTTTTACTCCAATAAACAGAGAAAAAAGCTCTTCAATATTTGCTACAACGATAACATATCAATTCGCAAAAAAAAAAACCAGAGCAAGCTAAGAAAGAACAACTAAGATCCCTTAATCATTTCATTAGACCGGCGCAAAAGAAGGAGTGTAATGACAAATTACCCGCTTTAATGACTGGCCATCGAGTAATGATCCAGATCCTGTTCCTTGCATATGCATATATGCATATGTATGTATTTGCAGGATCTAATTTGTGAGATTGGGTTTTGCGGTAGTGTTCGGATGTTTTTATAAGTTGCTAGATACATACAACGATTTTATGTAAAAAATAATTCGCTATTTTCCAACAAGTCAAATCAATTACTTTCTAAACGTAAAAATAATATACCTCATAGTTTCTTGAAGTCAAATATCGCTCTTAATATCAGTTTTTTTTTTTGCAAAAAAAAAAACTAAAATCACGATGAAAATGTATTTGACCATGTCAAGTAACAATATTTTGTGACGATTTATTTTCTTCCAAATAATTTATTTTTGACCCAGGAAAAAAGTAACCAATTGAAAAATTCTTAAATTAATTGAAATAAAAAATTCGTGTTTTTTTAAACATGGGCTAGAATCTGAATCATACTGATAGACAATTAATGGTAAATGTTTTTAACTAATAAATGTTTTTTAGACAAACGTCAAATTTATTTGTTGTTTTTGTGTAGTATTGATTTTCTGAAAAGTAATGCTACTTTAGCAGCTAAAAACAAACAGTGGTGCAAAGGTTAAGGGCGGTTGAATATCGAACATTTGCATACAAATGTAAGGACATCCGTACCGACATCAATTTTGGATTTAAATGTCCGTAATAAAGCTAAAATACTTATGTTTTTGTCTGACATTGTCTTGTTTCTAATCTCCTACTTGACGGCAACAAATTATTTTTTTTCAATCTTAATTATGTGTGTAGTTTGTTAAAAATTGTTTAGTTATGTTCCAGAAATTTAAAATCTTATTTTTTTACACACACATACATTAGAGGGAATAATTGATAGAAAACTAGGGAGGGAGTTGACATACAGAGCCGACCCCATATAGAAAGAAAGCGAGGAAGATGATGATGATGTCTTGTGGCTCTAAGCACGGCTACGATACCTAAATGTCACTTTTGGCACGAGGCGGTGGAAAAAGGAATGCATTGACACCTCATCCGTTGATCAGCCTTTATGATTTGCGCGGAAGAGAAACAGTTGGTACATTCTAAGTTATTTCTTTTCTCCCAGACCAACATGGAAGTGATTTATTGTTTTTTCATTCGTAGTAAATAATATGATGAAGAATACAGTTTATAAAACAGAGGGCCTTAAAAAGGGCAATAAGGTATTAAAGTTTATCAATCTACATTTTTTTTAAAATTCTTTTTTATTTTTCGTTTCTGCTATTGCGTTAAAAATGGTTGATAAATTTGCAAAAAATTATGGTGTTAGTTTATTTTCTGATAACGAGTTAATTAGATTTCTTTTATGCATCAATAAAATTACATTGTAACCTGTCAAACCGTCATAGCAGGCATCACCGACCATAATTCACAAAATTTATTGTTAATAAAACATTGACGTAAAGTAAATCGTTTTTGTAGATAAAAAATGCGTAAATTCTCTATTTACGATGTGACAAACTCTATGCGTTCTCACTGCGAGGCATTAAATACCCAAATGACCGTAAAAGTCAGCCGTTCAAGTGTTTACCTTATTGACGCTTAGATAGCACTTATTTAATTCACATAAATAATATATAAAGCGAGTCAAATTTTCATTAAAAAGCCCGCTGATCGAGGGATTTTATTGACAAGTTTTAGTGGCAAGAGCAAAGCCACACACGCGCCGAACTTGGATTCAATTTAAAAAGTGGAATGAGATAAAAATAAATAAGTTCGGAAAGACACTTATGTTTAGAGGCGGTCGTAAAGATAGGGTTAACTGCCGGAGTATCGCGGGACAAAACATACCATAAACTGGCCGGTTATAGTGGCTATAGTGATGTACGAATATCGACCTATCGCGACTCGATATCGAGTTCGCGTTATCGCATGCATTAAGAAACCGATACCGTGTGACAAATTTCTTCATAATTTACATTAACGGAGATTTTATTGGAAATTAATAACCGATATTATGGTAATTCCTGGTCGTAAAAGTTGACAAGTACCTGCTAACTGGCTGTTTTTCGTCATGATTCGTGTTTGTCGGATATCATTTACAATAAATAAGACTTAATCGAAGGCATAAAATGTTTCGGCCTATTATATGTATTTCAAGTTAATTATAACTAAATTTAAAGGACTAATTATTTCAATATTAGATAAATAAATATTATATAGTCTTAGATCTGAAATACTCGTTTAGCTCTCAAACTTCACGTAGCCACTTAAGTTTTTAATCGACAAAGCTAATGTTATAATTACCGACAACACTAAAGGCAGGTGTCAACTGCAATCACTATTGTCGAACGAACGCGAGCATTTAAGTCAAAAGGAGCGCTTCGTTGAAGAACTTTGTCGTTATAACGCCCATAAAGTTTTTTAGTACGATTCACCTCGGTGTAAAGTCCAGTTTTATTTAGACAAGGTTGTATTACAATCGGCGGGAGGTCCTCGTGTTAATAAGGTGGATTTGTCGACATCAGAATACCACTTTATGACCCCTTACTAATGCGGTTTATCGATAGTGGAAGTGTTAAAGCAAATGAAAAAATATATAATTTGACATTTAAAGGTTATAGTTATATGAAAAACTAATGGCCTAATAAGAAAATTTACTACACAAATATAAACTTATCCCTTGAATTTATCTATTGATGAAAATCGCATTAGAATCCGTAACGTAGTTTATCTGACGATAGGAAGCGACTTTTTTGTGTTATGTAATGGGCATTATTTGGTTAACATTTAAAAAACCGGCCAAGTGCGAGTCGGACTCGCGCACTAAGGGTTCCGTATGGTTATCTATAAAAATCATGTTTGTTGTATGGGAGTCAGACTTAAACATTTATTTTATTCTGTTTTTATTATTAGTTGTAATAGCGGCAACAGAAATACATCATCTGTGAAAATGTCAACTGTCTAGCTTTCACTGTTCATGAGATACAGCCTGGTAACATTCAGACAAACAGGCAGAAAGAAAGAAGTGGAGTCCTAGTAGTTTTTACCCTTAGGGTACGGAAACCTAAAGACGTAGCTTTTCAACCACAGGCTATACTAGATCACTATATTATAATCATAGTAAAATAACAGTCAAAAACAAAACAAAACTTCGACATTCCGAAACAAATTGCCCGGACGGCTGCACACATTTGTATGGAAATGCCGATTTTTTTATTATTTAATTTAAGTATATTTGAAGACGTGGGGGGAATGTGTAAGGCGGGACATGGAGGAGAGGGGGGTTAATACAAATATGGTTAATGATAGAAAACTGTGGAGGGAGTTGACATACAGAGCCGACCCCAAATAGGGATAAGGCGAGGAAGATGATGATGATGATTAAGTATATTTGTAGTTGGGTTTATATTAGTTTACATTATGTATTGTTTAATGTATGTTTATGTTTTTAACTAAGCAGACCTATATGCATTTGTATTTAACTATTGTTTATTTTGTACCAGGCCTGTTTTACTTCTGGCTGGTTTTACCAGGCTGACTTTCTGTTTTTTTTCTTCTCCGGGCTGGAAAAGATTTCTTATGAAATAAACAGTACCTATGTACCCAATGTTTTTACTTTTTTTGTTTCTGTGTAAATAATTTTTCTATATTAATTAGTACGTGAGCAAATAATTAAGATGTATGTACTTACCTATGTGATATTTTTATGAACTATAGAAATCGAAGGTGTTCGGAGTACGGAACCTATGCTTGTCTACATTTACATAAAAACTATACAAAATGCCGCAACTTTGTGGTAATATAACATATTATCAAATATTTTACTATTTAAACCTAATTTGTTTTGAGCATGCTAATGATCGGCAACCAAAAAGGCATTTTGGTTATTTACCGCGTTGTTTAGTTCTACGGAAAAAAAACCACTACTCGTCGTACTCTATTGCAAGATAGTTGGTTGTTGACGCGAATTTTTGTGTTAAATATTCATAAAGGGACTCGTCTGTCAGCACGAAATATCACTTTCCTATACTGCTATGCTTTTCTATCGCTAACGGAACGCACAGTATGGCCGGTTCCGTGGCGTTCCCTCGCCCCTTTCTCGCTTTAACAAATAACGGTTCCGAGCGAGAGAAAAAGATAGCAGCATAGAAAGTAGGTAGGGAACGGGAACGGGAACGAAAACGCGAACGGTATCGGGAACGGGAAATAGTACAGGAACGGGAACGGGAAACTTCGCCGCGTCAGCTTGTTTAATTAAAAAAAGTTGTGTGCACTTATTATTAAAAGTAGACTAAATCAAGTTGAAATAAAATAATAAAGCAAAATATCAAAATCGACCTATTCGTTTAGGCGCTATTATGACACAGATACACATACACGTCAAACTTTTGACACCCCTCTTTTTCGCTGGAGGTTAATAAAACAGCATATATAATTAAAAGTGGCGCATTGTTATCATCGAGCGCTTCTTAGATATATGTTCACAAACCATAGAGGTCACGACCTTTTTGGCGCCAGAAATCTACCTACTCGTATTGATAAGAACAAATTTCAATACCTATCTGGAATAACTCGTTGAAATATTCAAATAAGAGACCGTTGTTTTAATTCATCAAATATATTAATTAATGAAATGTTTTAATAATATAATACTTAATAATTCACTTTGAACTGCCTCCGTGGTTATTTGGCGGTTTTTAATTATTTTATATTGATTTGTTGTGTAATTATAATTAAATAATAACGGTAGGCAATATGACGTCATTGAAAATATTTTATTTTCATGTGTTCCAATTTGGGCACAATTTAAATTCCTACCTACTACTTTTTCAAACTATGACCAAACTGCACTGCGACATTTTAAACTTACTCTTATCTATTTCTTTCACGATTTAAAAAGTTGAATGAAGATTACGTGTATTTACACATAGTTTTTTATATATTTTCAGGTGAAAATGAGCATAAAAATGATTTAAAGCAAGATTTTTCGTCATTAGAGCAAAAACGTATTAGTTATTTCTTGTACTATTGATATCCCTGGGATATGATATTCACCATTCCCTATCTTCAAAGAATCATTTATTTAAATTTAAAGAAAATCATAAATGACTACTCAGTAATACGTTGTTATATGACAAGGTATGTTTGACTAAGTATATCATTTTAATATGTGCAAACTGCCAGCGTTTTAATACTTAAAAAGAAACAGAATAAGCTCGCTAAGACAGTACATTATATTTTATTTGTTTTCAGAAATACCAATCAATTGTGCAATATTGATTGTGGCAATAAATTAACTATTATATTTTGACACACAGCGAAACAATGCGTATGCATTAATGCAAGAGAACAGTTTATTTCGACACAGCACTTAAAATTGAATAGACACTTGCAGACACGTTCTTTTGTACTTTTTGTACTTACAGCTAACGTCAAAGGTGTTCAACTTTGCTTATCAATTATACTTAAAAAACGTTAAATATTATTATCAAATATAAAAATTAGAAAATTTTTTCTTAGTAATAATTAATTTTACTGAAATTTAGACAAAATGAGTTAGGTGACTACATTTTATAATAAAAGATATTAAATTTCTATAAAAAAACGTTCGAGTAATATCATCTTATTATTATCAAAAATAAAAATGAAAAGATTTTTTATTGATAATAATTAATTTTACAGAAATTTAGACAAAATGGGTTAATTTACCACATTTTATATTTAAGAAATATTAGAAAACAACATAAGATGCATAAAGTGCTTTCATTTTGATTTATTATTTTTAAAGTTGACATTAGTGTTTCCAATGTTTTTAATTTGAAAAAATAATAATTTATCCTTGCATTTATCGTATAGGTGTGTGCCTACTTAAATTTTTTCATGGGCGGTATATAAACAATTCGGATTGTTAATTTTTGTTTGTTAATTAGGAAATCATAATATAGAGTTCCAGGAATTTGTGTTGTAACTGGCCTAGTTACGGTATATCGCATGTATCATCGACTAATACGTACTGTTAACAATACCTAAAGCTTACACACACTACACAGTTAGTAAAAAAATATTTTTATCAAAAATCTAAATTATCATACCAACATTGTCTTAAAAGTGTTTATTGTTTACTATTTGTACCACAAATAAATATGAAATATAGAAAACAAAACTGGTCAAGTGCAAGTCGGACTCTCGCACGAAGGATTCCTTGTTGTATGGGAATTTATTATGATTTTACTATTTGTTGTTATAAAGGCAACAGAAATACATCATCTATGAAAATTTTAACTGTTTAATTATCATCGGTTCATGAGATATAGACTGGTGACAAACAGACATATAGAAATACGGACAGTAGAGGCTTAGTGATAGGGTTCCTTTTCTACCCTTTAGGTACGGAACACTAAAAAGTTTTTGTTTTGTTTCAAGGAAGGTATTGATATTGAATACAGTTATTATAAAACCTGACTATCGTTTAATTTTGCACATTTTTGACTAATACTAGTAAATATTTACAAAAATTTAACATTGGGAACAAACAGTAAAGAAAAAGGAGTGTAAAAGCTTCAAAATTGAATCCATAATTAAATAAAACTAGAAATGTCACTTATTTATATAACTATAGTCGTATTAAGCGTTATTCTTAATTAACGGAATGATATTTTTATTTAAAATATTAGGTATTTTTGGCTAATGCAATCATCTATAGTGAAAATATTTAAAAAAGGAGCGGTTATCTTTGTGAACCCCAATCTTTCAACCCTATAATAAAAAAAAACTACTCCACTACTTGAAACTTAACCCGTCAGAGGTCGGGGCCTTGCTATGATGATGCACCGATAGGTCCATTATGTCATAAAACACGTTAGGCTAATAACGGACAATATAAATTTTTCTTCTTTTTTGATTTAGATTATCTGTGTCACTTTATGTTTTCATTTTTTTATATAAACGTATAAAAACATGAATTATTTGATTTTGATAAATAATAAATAAATAAATAAATATATAGGGACAAATCACACTGATTGAGCTAGCCCCAAAGTAAGTTCGAAACTTGTGTTATGGGATACTAACTCAACGATACTATATTTTATAACAAATATATATATATATATATATATAGATAAACATCCAAGACCCAAGGCAATTTGAAAAAGGCCATTTTCCAACTTGCCCTGACCGGGAATCGAACCCGGGACCTCTGGGTGGCGGACTAGCATGGTGACCACAACGCCACGGAGGTCGTCGTTGATGTATAAATAAAAACTCTTTATTTTGTTACGTGTCAAATTTTATAAGATCAATTGATAAAATATACATTATTTAATTCAACCCAATTTAAACACATTTAGTACTACATAAAAAAATTAACTCAATCTACTATCTAACCTACATTTTAATAAATAAAAACAATACAGCTCTGGCACGCGCTCTCAGAAGAAATTTCCTCATAAAAACTGAAATATGGCATTATTCTCACAAGCTGTGACGAAGTTGGAAAATGTCACATCGTAGAACTGTCACGTTGTCATAAATTGAGAAAATTAAAATAATTAGCGGACGAAAGCGGCGGCGGTTTCCCAGAGTTTCATTCATCGCTATCTGGAGGCTATCTTTGGCACGATAAAAATAATTATTTGGCGACATGAAACGTAATTATGAAGGAATACCTCGTAGTTATTTCTATTGTTCGGATTTCTATAGCAAAGATTAAATATTTTTCTAAATACGCTTTAAAATAAAATATTCCGCTCTAGGCATTTTCTTGATTGATAATTTTTTATGATTATTTGATTGTTATCTTAACAACTATTGACTTTAACAAACATATTTAAACTTACAAATACTTAGTACTGAAAAAATTATTACTCTTATATAATAACTATACTTAGGTATCTATTTAATATTACTGTTATAGTTATAATAAAAAAGATTATTTGTTAATAAGTTAACATATGATTAAATAGTATTTGTAAATATTCTTGTTGTTGCTTAAAACAACATTTGTAAATATGTAAAAATAAGTTTTTATATTTCACACAATCACACAAAATATATTTTGAGAATATTAATATTTTCATATAAATATTGAGCCTTCATAATGAATATAAAACATCAACAGATAAATAAATACCTACCGATATCATAGAGCTGTTGTCAAAAGTAAGAGTATGTCCTTAAAAATATCTTTAAGTGAAGAAAAATGATATAAAATGTTATAAGGCCCAGAACAACAATTTTTACAAAGGTATAAAAAACAATTTGTTAAAAAAATAGCAAGTCTTCGAGAAAAGAGAGCCGTAATAGCTAGATACATTGTTATGACTAGAAAACGGATATTTGTATTGCATGTTTTTTCAAAAATTTACACAAAGATATTATTAAACCATCAAAATCCAAACACAAATTCAAAGTCCCGGAAACATAGCATTAGTAGCAAAAGTCATAAGTCAGAAAACGGCAATTTCCAACGCGGCGTAATTTGCATAAAAGTGCCCCCTTATCTTAACAGCCAGGCTGTTTATGAAAACTTCGTCTTATTCCGTTCTGATTAGAACCGCAGTTAATTGAGATTTTTGAGGTTAGGGGAAGATTAATTGCTTTCATTGTTTTTGTTAAGCTAATATTGCACCGGCTTGACAAGGTTATTATTTCTGATGAATACTTTGTTAAATGTTTGTATATGAAATTAGGCACCTGATAAAAGTTAGAAAATTTAGGTAAATTAAGCTTTCCGGTATTGTAACAAAATATGTAATACTTTGTGAACTTACCTAACTTTATTTCATAACAAAGTTTTATTTTTAAGCATTTGTCTTGAAAAGGATTCGATAAACTACGCTAAAATATGTTAAATAATTTAATTTTGTTAAACTTTAGTAAGTTTACGCGTTTTTTAATATTCTAAGAAAGTTTTATTCCAATTAGAATAAGTCCCGTCTGTTGTCAGAACTTTTAAGTTTTTACACACAGTAAATATTTTTCAGTATCTTAAAAATTGTTTAATTTCTTTAATTACACTGCCCTAAGTTCGTTTTTTAATTAGGTAATATACCGAAAAGTTCTAAGTAAATCCTTACGTCACATAACCTACTTCCTCATACGTCAAAAATTACACCTAAAAGAGAACGATTTCCGCAACACTCCAACGTCCCGCATGGCACAGCACAGACATAACACATCACTTTCACCTACCCTCACAGGTGAACTGGCCGTAGTGTTTCCCCGAGGACTTGTCTCCGCATACCACGCACTCCACATTCTGGCCTTTATCGGTCGCGGAGGAGCCGCTTTGCGTCGACGCGGCCTGACTCGCGGGAGTCGACGGAAGGAGCTCGTCATCCCGCCAGCTACCGCGGAAGCCGAGCTCCAAAGGCGGGAGGTCAGGGCCTCTCGGAGGGCAAAGCCCTGGGCCTCCGACCCCGCCGTATACTAGCGCTCCGTGCGTGATGATGCCGGTTGCCGTCACAGGGCAAGAAACGCGCCGCGCGCTTGTGTGTCAAGGGTCGCGGTTCAGACGCGACTGAGCCAGGTCGGGCCAGGGCGCGCCGCGCCGCCATTGGCCCGGTGGCCCGCAGGGGCAGGGAGCGAAGGCCCCGCCACCTCGACCGCGGCCCCCTCCCGCGGGGGAAAATCTTTCAGTGGCCAAGTACGGTTGGTAAGAAAATTCGTTTACTTTTCGCTACACGGTTTTAAAGTTGCAACGTTTATTGGTTAGGTGAGCGGCGTGGTTGGCTGGCGTATGTGAATGAGATGTAGTTATTTTAAGAAGCTCTACTTTGTTCAATGATATTTGTGCTGATGCAATTGTTTGTCAATGCAGAATATTAATGTATAATCTTTGGTAGTATTGTCATATTGGAGTATTTATGAAGTACTTTAGATTAAATTATTAAAAATATGCTTGGATAGGTTTAAAAGCAAAGTTACAAGTAAATCATACTTTTTAAATTTAGGTGTTTACAAATTTTTATCTAATCGAAACAAATCTAAAATTTACACGTTTCACGTGACAAATTTTGACGCTCATAAAAAACTATTTAAATATCTCAAGACGTTGTAGCGTTTTTGCTCCGACGCTACCTGAAAATCCTACTTTGTATCAACTTTCCCAGTGCCTCCATATTTCTGCTCGGCTGATAGGCACTCTATATACTTACTTAGCTATCTACACTGCTGTGTGTACATTTATTTGAAGCACTTACGGTGTGAAATGAGGAGACTATACATTTGTATTACAAACACATTCGTGTGAGTACAAGTATAGCTTTTAAGAAGATAATATTTGTTTAAGATTAAAACATGTTTTACGATAGTAACATGTTTTACATTAACTCTTACAGTAAAATGTGCAATCTAAGAAATGTTTTACAAAGTATTGATATTACAAACTTAAGATAACACTAACCAGCAAGAAATCAATTTAAAAACAATACGAAAACAAATATCGCAAAAGGCATGCCAATTATAAAATCCTAACGGGATTTGTAAATTCGAATTCAAATACGGAACGTATACGGTTAGATCCAGATCGATCTAGATCGGCGGTAGGCGGCGCGCGCGCCGGGGCGTGGCTTCTGGAGGGGGGCATCGCCGCATTTGTCAACGTGACGCGTTGCCGGCGTCACGCGTCATGCGTCAATTTTTACAGCTTTGAATGTATTTGGCGTAAGTTTTGTTCGGAATATTTTAACTTAAGATCTAATATGCAATCTCAATTGTTATTACAAATCTACTGAATTTTGTAGTTTTCGTTAATATCTTTGAACTTTTTTTTAAAGAAACGTACGTTATACTTACAACGTTTCATTCGAGTATAACAAAGCGTTTCTACAATCATAGAATAAGTTTATTTATAGCCAATCAGTAGGTTTATCATTAAAATCTTATCAAAAGGTACTTGTGTCCAAATAGCACTGTGACTAATTTATACTAGATAAATTTATTGATGTATAGATATTGTGCTTTGATGAGATTTATTCATGAAAATGTCAAACTTTCCCTTCTTCACTTTCCTACTCACTATCCTTAAAAGAGCTGGGTACTAAATAATCTGAAAGTTTTCTTGAGAACAATATATTGTGTATGTCTTTATAAACCACGACTATCGATAATATTAGACACAAAGCTAAATATTTTAACACCATTGATTTATGATTATATTCAGGTATAGGCACTTATACCAGTTGTTTAAAGTGTAGGTTTATGAAGAGGAATTCGCTACTTTTAACAACTTTAATCAGATACTTTAGAAAAAACAAACAACTTCTATGTTATTACAAGAATGATGAAATACATGCTAATGACGTCATAGTTTCTTGAAGTCCAATAGCGCTCTTTATATCAGTTTTTTGCATTAATAAATCTAAACTCAGGTTGAAAATGGAAATCAATGAGAAGTGAATGAATTAAGTGATGTTTTATTTTCTTAACAGTAGTTTTGACCAAGGAAAGTACCTAATTAAAATAACGCGCTTCAAAAGGCTTGTTTAAAGCCGTAGGTCTTGGGTTTCATCAGATTTTATTCATCAAGCTGAGTCATATGCCTATAGGCAGCAAAAAAATAATTAAAACCAATGATACACTTATGAAAAACAAATAGGCAACAGGATATCTTTATTTCCTTTAGTGACTAAGTTACTGATATCGAATGTTTAATACGTAGAAACTGATTCATATTACATCTAAAAACAAATCAAAGGCCTGTCTTCAGTCTTATTAGGATTTATGTCACGATCCAATTGGCTCAAACTTAAATTAAAATGAATGTGGAGTTGAATCAATGAAGTGAATCAGGCCTGTATTCAGTTGATGAGAGATTGATAAACTTTGAATCTCTTACCAAACTCTGAACGCAATGATTTTAGTATGAAATGTCGATCGAAGCTTGTACACAAAGCGGTTAAATATTGTTTATTTTTTCATTGCTAAAAAAATTTAAATCCAAGTCTGATTAAGTATTGCTAGTTTTATATTTTATTTGGTTTTACAGGATTTTTATATATAACGATGTAATTTTTTACAAGGACTACGACATAATGATAGGCTACCTATTGCTACTATCTATAAAAAAAAATTGTGACTCTTTGATACTGCTCTGCTTCTCTTCTAGCGCAGATCGTAAAAGCCGGTAGAGGGAATGCGAGAAATGCGAATCATGTTTTAATATGCGATGTGGTCAGCAACTTATCACAATTTTTATTCCTTTTTCCATTTCTATATTCTCGCCCACTTCCCGTTAAAAGTTGTCTTAAGGTCTAGCAGCCCTGGGTTCGGTCTGTTTAAAGTCTTAAATCAAAATGCTCTGTTTGCTCCGTTAGGGATAAAGTCGTGACAGTGTATGTAGAGAAAATTCAGATTTCGCTTATTCAGAATCTTGAAATCAATGTTTGACTAACATGTAACAGTTGCGAAAGATACATTTACAAGGCATGGGCTAGCCCTAGATATGGAATTTTTATAGAAAGTAATGACATTCGCACAGAAATATTGATTTTTAATCGTTCTTATTAGAACTTTGAGTAAACATAATTGAATACGTCCATATTAAATGGAAAATATACGTTTCTGAGAGCCATAGAGTATACTTCACATTCAAAGTTATTTACTTTCTTAAAGCACCCATAAACATTTTCATCTCCACATAGGAGCCTCAGCTAGTTACCCGTCTCACCCCCAAGGTGAAAGTGCGGGGGAGAGAGCGAGGGCGGGTCAAAGGTCGCGCCGCCCCGGCAGGCCCGCCCAGCACCCGTGTTTTTGTCCATATTAATAATATAGAAGAAAAGTTGTGGAAATGTTACTAAGGACATACTAACATACATATTTCAGAAATGTTCGCATGTCAACACCACCTGTAAGTTGACTGGTAGAAAAGGCCTACTGCCTTACATTTCATTCGTCCCCCGATTAAATTTCGTATAATAAAGTTAAATAAAATAAAAAAGTACCCACATATACGACATATAGAGGTGACGACCTCCGTGGCGTAGTGGTCACCATGCTAGTCCGCCACCCAGAGGTCCCGGGTTCGATTCCCGGTCAGGGCAAGTTGGAAAATGGCCTTTTCAAATTGTCCTGGGTCTTGGATGTGTATCTATATATGTATTTGTTATAATAAAATATATAAATATAGTATCGTTGAGTTAGTATTCCATAACACAAGTCTCGAACTTACTTTGGGGCTAGCTCAATCAGTGTAATTTGTCCCTATATATTTATTATTATTTATTATATACGGACCAATCACACAGATTGAGCTCGATCCAAAATAAGTTCGAGTCTTGTGATGTGGGATTCTAACTCAAGGATACTATATTTTTAACCGACCTACAAAAATGAGGAGGTTTTCAATTCGTCGTTTTTTTATGTACCTATGTTTACCGATTATTTGAAGGCGCGTGGACCTATTTCGAAAATTCTCATTTTGTTTGAAAGTACTTCCGAATTCCGAAGAGGTACCAAGGCCACAAAGGTTGTCATGATCGAAATGCAATTTACTTAAAAGTTCAGTATCAAAGTGAGAAAATATTATAGGCAGTCCTGTTACTTGATGGTAAGTTAGCTGAGATTGTAAGATGCCACCTTAGTCCCAAGAATATCGCTGCATTGCAAAATAATTGTCGTTTAAAAAAAAAAGTTAACTCCCTTAAATCAGATAAATTGAACAAACGAGTTTTTTTAGGTCGATCGTAATTGCTTTATGCAGGCCGCTCTAGATCGGTCATTTTGGAAATCCTTAGGAGGCCTATGTTTAGCAGTGGACGTTGTGCAGCTGAAATGATGATGAAGGTAAGTTAAGCTTCTATTTATGAATATTCATATATATGTATAAAAAGTATAAAAAGTATCGATTGTGGTTTTCGAAGAAAGTCAACGAAATCATCAATCTATATATGTATACTAATTTCCTAGTAATATTTTAAAAGTGTGTTTAATAATCCGCCTTGACATGATTTTATTTTATTTGATGTGTACTTACTTGTATGTGATTTTAAACTATACAGATGTTGTGTACAATAAAGCTGTCAAACAAATAAAACGTTCCTGAACTTCCAAAAAAAAGTTTCCAAAAACATTTTCTTTCACGTACCGTCCGCAAAACCGTAACTCTAAAATGGTCCAGAGACCTTATCTTAAACCTTAGATCGATCGTGACAACGGTGTCTGTGTGTCGCACCCCCTCCCTCCCCCACCCCACCCCCTTAGACCAGACTGAGTAATTGGGTGCACCTACTCTCTGCTCTGTAGAACTTTTTTCTTTTTAGATAAATGGCCGGTTTTGATGAGCAATTTTTTAAGGTTGCAGGGTTTTTGTGTGCTAGGTTCGTAAGCGAAAAGTTTCATCATGAAAAAAACTACTTAAAGCTTTATTATTTTTTTTTATTTTTTTTTGTTTAAATATTGTTAGTGTCCAACGCGAATCCGAGATTTTTAAAAGTTTTCAAAACATGTGATATAGCATAACTAACGTATAGCTTAGCAAGCATTTGAAAGCACGAAGTAATTCAAGCATAACATCCACTGCTTGTCATAGGCCTCTCTCAAAGTTTTCCAAAATGACCGATCAAGAGCGGCCTGCATTTATCTTTCTCCGGCTTCCATTTTCCATCAAACTCAAGATATAAGTACACTTATTTCACCCTAAATCACATACGTTTTATTAAATAGAAGGATAGTACTAAAGATGACAAAGCAACAATCAAAACTCTAATATTAAGATGTAGTATCTTTAAGTATAGCAAGTATTTTTTAGAACGTAAGAAATCAGAATGTGTGCAGTGTAGAGATGCACTTATTCCTTTCGTTGTCGGTTACTGGACATGTATTTAAGTTAAATATAACCACAAACAGGCATTCGATAATGTTCCACATGTTCAAGTAGGTATATCACTCACTGAACACTCGCCATTCAACCTCTGGAAGAATGCGACGTACAGTTTGCAAAACAAACAATTGCTACCTATATAAATTAAATATTACACAGTCGTAAAAGGTATAACTATCACAGGTCTTTTAACATTTTGAGATATGGAAGAACAAAAAATTTTTTTTGGTCTTTTTTTTAATAAAATCATCAGCTCTAGTATCGTTATAAGGATTAATTTGTTAAAAATAATATTTTAACCTAACAGTAAGGGGATGAAGTATGAAGATTGTAAATGAAAGTAAATAAAGATAAAAGAACAATAAAATACGAAAACGGGTTGATAAATTTCAATGATAGAGCATTATCCTTAAATCAGGAAACAGAAGATCATGAGAAATGAATTAATCAACGGGGCGAATTTTATTGAATGTAACATTTTTATTAAAAGAGATACATGTGTCTCGTGCGGCTAAGTAAACTTAACTTAACCCTTTAAACTAAGTATTTTATGAACTACTGTTTACAGTTTAAAGTGAGACCATGAAGATTTTCTTAGCATTTGTACAAAAAACGGATACATTTGGCACTGAACTCTGAAAATTCATGTATTCCGTTAAAAATAAAATTTTATACAATTTGCTGTTGCGGACTACTTAGTATCAAATAGTCGCAAACGTAAATAGTTTACAGTGGTAACTCGTCTAAAACTCGTCTAATTGGTCTAAATTACAGCTCGTCTAAGACATGACAAATTTACTAACATAATTCATACCCAACGCCATAGAAACTATTGAAGGGGCCGTAAGTAGGCAAAACTGGCAGTTGTGGGTCGGCACACAGAGATGGCAGCACACACGACTAGCAAAAAAGTGACAAAAAATTGTTTAATATTCTTTAAAATATTTAATGCATTTCATATACTTAAGTCATATTTAATTAATTAGAATACTACTTTATTATTATTATTTTATACTATTGACGACCTCCGTGGCGTAGTGGTCATCATGCTGGTCCGCCACCCAGAGGTCCCGGGTTCGATTCCCGGTCAGTGCAAGTTGGAAAATGGCCTTTTTCAAATTGTCCTGGGTCTTGGATGTTTATCTATATATATATTTGCTATAAAATATAGTATCGTTGAGTTAGTATCCTATAACACAAGTCTCGAACTTACTTTGGGGCTAGCTCAATCAGTGTAATTTGTCCCTATACATTTATTTATTTATTACTTTATTTAAATAATAAATAAATAAATAAATAAATAAATAAATATATATATAATAATAATAATAATAGGGTCGGGGTGGAGACCCAAGAGGGCTCGCAGGGCTCTCAGCTCTGCATTGCCTTAATTGGCTGTGCAGAGAGGAGTCGTCAGAGCTGTTGCTCCAGGGGTGGAAGTGTTAAAGGGCATAACGACGCTAGTAACTTCGGAGAAAGCGCAGCACACCTCTCGGCACCCCTGAGTCGCTCGCACCGGTGTTGCTCCTTTGCCGGCAACTACAGTCGGTGCGTTTGAGGGGCCCATCTAGTGGGCGGCAAGCCACCACCTGCCTATGATAGTCAGTAATCATGATTATGGCAGGTGACGTTTCTGTTGCAATAACCCAGTATCAGTCCATCCCAAATTCATTCCATAACCCTTAAACCTTTTCCTTTTACATGCAATAGATTTTTCTTCTGCCAAAACCTATTCAAGGGTACACCTTTCATAGGTATATCCAGGAATAGGTTTTGGCGGGAGCGCCACATGACAACAACTTCTCCAAAGGGCCTCTACGTGTTGGATCTGTATCCCCACGCAAGCCTCTCAAAGGACCGGGGTGAAAAGACCCGTGATTCTCAAAGGAGATACATTTATAATAATAGTAATAAAAGATTTTGATATTTAGTAATTACCTTAAGTGACAAGTAATGTTTTGCCAAAATACAGCGAGTACCTACATAATTAACACATCAAACCTAAAAAGTAAAGTAAAGTACTTTATAAATCAATCAGTCCCACCACAGGACTACATCGATAAAAGCATTAAAACGGCCTGTCCGTCTTAAATCACTCGTTTGACTTTTTGGCTGTCTGTTTGTCTGTTTGTTCGCGCCTTTGTTTCGCGTTCCGGGACGCTGGGTTAATTTTGGAACGTCTGATGTCTCGTTTGGATATTCTTCGTCATTTCGGTTTTTAGAACTTGTATGTCTTTGAGATTAATGATTTTGGAAAAAAAAACAGTCATTTAAATTAAGTACAAGGTGTTACGCTGGAACTATTTCCATAAACGATAAGTTTTTGAATAATGATACTTTTTCTTCTTCTCGATCAGTAAAATTAGAAAAAAAAATTACAATAAAATGTAATATGTGTGCCTATTCAATACTTTGTTTTATTTTTTTGTAAATACCAATTTAATTCTGGTTCATGCTGGTTGTTTAAAATTAATGAAAAACACTTTATAGCACATTATAAAAAACATTGAAAATAGTTTTTTAAAATATTCTTTATGGGCGATCTTATCGCTTAGAGTGACAATAAATAATTAAAAATGGGCTCTGGCAAAAATTTGCTTTATGTATATGACATCATCAGAACTAAATATGTACCTACATCAAATGCAATAATTATAAAAAGGAGGAAACCAGATAAACGTATGATACATTTAAAAGTTTATGAGCTAAATGTAGACGTACAGATATAATATACAACCCATTTACATTAGTGATAAGAAGTGAGGCGGAGTGAGGTTATCAAGCAGCAGGTCACGATAAGAGATAGAACGTCGTAAGTGCAATAAACACAGGCTAATTACAACTGTAATTAATGCAATTTAAAGTCAAATATATGTTTTGTAAATTATAGAGTTATGTCACTTTTAGTGTAAGAAGCGGACATTTATTTTATATCATTACTACTAGCTCTCATATGTCACAACAATTGGAAGTAGCGAATAAAATGTATGAAGCTTCTTCCTCAAATGTTGTCTAATCTCTGGCCCAAATGTCCTAAGTTTTACACTTTTAGGTACTCTATTAATTTATACAGATACAGGCACATTACGTCACTGTAACTGAGCAGACAGATGCCGGGGTCTCAAAAACCAAAGGCCACATTTAGCACATGCACATGTACTTGGTGGACGTGAGGATGTAGATGGGTGCTAGCTGTATCGCCTTTCGATTTGATTTCAGATTCTCGCCCATTACCCTCTATCGGTTTTCGCGATCTACATGGATAGGAAGAAGCTTGAACCTACATTTAATATCTCATTTTAATTTTATTACTTCTCTACCACCACGGAAGAATATAGTTAATATTACTTCATCATAAATCTGATGACATTCAAGGAGAGATTGAGCAGTCAGCCGATGGGTGATCGATGTTTTTGTGCAAGTTATTACTAACATGGTTTGATTAAGGTTTATTTCTTTGTTCTGTATTATAATATGAGACAGTGATAAAAAAATTGCTGCCTAACCTAACTTATATCTATATCTATATTTCGTCTCAACCCTACCTCTGATAAAAATAGATTCCCGAGAAGATTATCGCTATCACATTAAACTAGCCTTTTCATCCCTTCCAATCCAACACCCTTCAGCAAGATATTCAAATCAGTGGCCACCAACCTTTTGGCGGCAAGCGACGCGCACCACCAAACAAGCCCTGCCTAATCGCTCAGATTAAGTGGCATTAAACGCTCCCACGCAATCCCATCACTTGCCAACAAATCTGATTTCCAATGCACTTTAATCCGATATCATCGGCTTGCCTTTAATATCGACAACATTCGGAAATATCCCCCTAAACTGTATCCATCGCTCTCTTTACTCACAACTCTATTTTTCATTTTAATATAAAACAGCAATGGATAGAAAATGTGAGGAAATTTTCCGGACAAAGGAGGCGTATTTCCAAAAAGCACTGGCTCGGTAGTCAATTAAGTGCTCAGCCAGGGGTTTCGCACAATTGGTCGCCTCCGCACAAAGCGACCGTGGCGCCGCCACTGTGAACTTCGTTTTATTAGACTGATTGTTGACGGCGTTTTGTCAAAGTAATGAAACTCGGATTAAGTTCATCTGAAACGTTATTAAATGTATTGTAAAGAGGGATATTTCATTTGAAGTATAATTGTGTTCATCTTTATTTTGATCAAAGTAATACCTAATAAGTAATAACAATGTAAAACGAATTTACCTATACCTTTGTGTAGACTGATTTTGTTATATGCCCTTATATTTTGCTAATTAATTCACTCTTCATAAGGTTAATAAAAGTTTTTAAGGTATTATACATTTATTAGATACAAGTACTTTAATTTTGATCAAAAAGCTTCACTTTGTTTACGACACTAAAATGTGGGATAGTTTTATTTAATACCGGAAAAAAATTAAAGTAATTAAAATTTAGTGTTTTTTTTTTCATATTTTACAATCCTAAAGTGATAAATAATTCAACATTGCTAAATATTTCTGCCTACAAAGCAGAACTAAATCAATACAGCATAGGAAACAACATTCGTAGGTATTTTTTTCGTCAGTTTTGAACACAAAGCCGCGGCAGCGCGGACGCGGGCGGCCGACCGTGAAATCGCATCAGCGGACCGCGACCGACGGTTGCGCGCCTCTGACCGGATTATACTTTGCGCGTAGGACTTTCCGTGTATCGGGCCCTTTATGGGTTTTGATGACACTTCGCAACATATGTGACGAGAGGTATTGAAAATTTGGAACTGATGCCAAATTTATGTTAACCCTTTAAATGTCGGACGCCCGGAGCGGGCGTCTGATGTATTGTTTTACTATTGTGTCTGCTATGCCGACATTTGAAGGGTTAATTAATTGTTGTCAAACCTTTCCTTCATAATCATAAGGTCTTTTTAGTCTCTACTGCAGGAGCACGACCCTCTCTGAACTACCAGAGCTGGCCAGAGCAGCCAGAGGATTTGGCCTACACTCTCCTCGCTGGCCAAACAAGTTGGAGAGGTCTCATTGATATTTATAAGTTTTGTTTAGCTTGTTTTTTCTTTCCTTAAGAAAAGTTATTCTGTTTGAAATAATGAGAATAGTGTTGGTTGTGATACTTTTTGTCCCATATGCGTTCACTGTCAGTGTAATTGTGGTAACGGAATTCAAAATAGTTACAGGTTGCATTCGCGTATTTGACATGACTCTACAAAATGTTTGCCTATTTCATGATTTACACCATCTGCATGGGATATTTTTTCTCCCAGAGCAACAACAATTACATACAAGTACACTGTCACGTCTTTGGTTCTAACGGACTAAACTTATCCTAAGGCCCATATTCCTACCTATATTGACCCATTTTCAATTTTTACAAAAATCTATACAGTAATATTAGGTACTTAACTTTATAATACTTATAATATTAGGTATAAACCAAAATCAATATGCTCCAGATTACAAGGGTTGCAAGTCCGATTGTCCACATATTAATATCACAATATCAGGGAGTGGGGCTAATCGGGATTACATCGATTCCAGGTCACCGTTTGCTCAACTAACAGATTTCCCCGGAGAATATGTATAATCATCACTGTGACGTATAAGTAAGGAGGTGGATATTATTATGTTCTTTCACATACTTACACATATAATTTATCTTATTATTTTTCATGATTTTCGAGTAGGTAACTTTTGTTTGTGGATAGTTTTTTCTTTCTTAAGATAGATTAATTTAATTTTTCGTTACCTTTCTATTTGTGTTATTCACTAAGGTAATTAAACATCTTTTAAAATTTTATTTTTAATCATAATAAAATTAGACGATTAACAGGTACCTAAGTGAAAGTTCTAAAAATATAAACACCTAATGGCTCACCCTTCATTTTTTCACCGGTTTTTTACGGATCGTCTCGACACACACTTAGCGCATCATTTGTAACAATGAGCAGCATCCTTAAGGGTTAACACCGGCAATCTGCCGTAACCCTACCACGTGCCAGATGAGGGTTAAAAATAAATAAAAAAGCAAGACAGTGACAGACAATGCACATGACTTTTATGTGTTTTTACAAAGGTAGAGAAAAATGCATGGTAGAAAGTTGAAATATATTCCAGAAACACATTATACAATAGCGCATTTTTTCTGTTTTTGTTTTTGTTATATTTAAAACTATACACGAGAGAGTACATACTTATTACCTAAAGTTTTGTTAAGAAATCTACAAACAAATTATCAAGACATATTCTGGTTAACATTAACAATAAAAGGTTCATTCGGAAAATTTTAAAGGAAATCAATGCCAAATATTTAGAAGATTACTTTAGTCTTATGATTAAAAAATCAAAATTCATGGCAACACTTTGTTTTCAAAATCACACCGCCCTTGTTTGAATCAAAAAAGTTGCAACAATAAGGCCAATCAGCCTACTCCGAACTTCTTTAGAATAGTATTAATTTTCAATGAGATTATTTACAAAATCCTCAGCTTCTCACCCGCCCGTTTGAGGCTCGAGCTGTCAATATTGTCACAAAATATCAAGAAAAAAAGGTAAAAAACGAACAAAAAAAAAACATGAATGTGGCCTAATTTTCGCTCTCAATACGCACTTTGTGTGTAAGCATTGGGGCGTAATACAAATTAATTCATATGTCTGTAAAGCATGTTTTTTTACTAAAAAAAAAGTACGGAAGACCGTTACCTTTTAGTTTTTTTCTTATTATTTATGGTGTAAAAATTGGGTTACTTAACGGGAGCATATCGGGACTATTGTGTGCAATCTTGAGGGACTTTTTGCCCACTTTTTAAGGGAAGTTTTTTTTGTTAATTTTACTCAACGATGTTTTACAAAGACGGTATACAGGCACGAGTATTTAAGCACAAAGTTATTAATAGATATCAGATAATCGAGAATTATTAATGATGAAGTCATAGCTTGGAATATAAGTTATCTGTTTACGACTTATTATTTAGTATGGTTGTTATCGCCTTGTTTATGGCTGATGTTGGATACTTATTTAGTTCAGAGCTGTGTACAATGCTACTGGTTTAAATTGTATATCTGAGTAATACACTATATTTCTCTTAATGTCTCTAAGGCTTTTGAACTAACGACTATATTTATTGCGAAGCAAAAACGGGACACCAAGACAGTTTTAAGTCTAACGGCAAATTTTATTACAGTACTACATAACTTTAGAAGTCTTACATATAAATAAAGTAAGGGCTGTAAGTCGTTACAGACACACACACAGAGAGTACATAAATCGTAAAACTGCCCAGACCGCATACAATCTCGAACGTCATTCATTCTTTGTGAACATCTAACAAAAATTAGACACGCTTTTTTCATACAAACTAGATTTAACCGTTCGCTGCCAAAGGGACGGGTCATGGGTCACCATCGTCTTTTTGGCCAAAGAAAAAGTCGTTACGACTAAAAAAAGATTTACAAAAAAGGGGCTTCGTCTAATATTGTGAATATTGATGAAGAAAGAAATCTGGTTTTGGAATCACCTAGTTACAGGCGAGTTGTGTGGTCCCACGGTTTCACGTGTTCGTTCTGGGAACTCGCCGCTAAAAACTCGATTTGAATTTGTCAATGAAATCCCTAGAAGGACCGGATAATAAGCAATACTGCGTCTAAAGGTTAGTCAAACAGGTCTTTTAAACTACCTTTCCACGGCATTTTTTAAACTTATACATATTAAAAATCTAATGTATTTAACTAGAGTAAACAACATCGCAATAAAATACAGATATGACACTTTAAATCAGTGTGACTGTGTTCATTAGCCTATTTAAAGATCGTACATAAAGTACATAGTATTTAATTATATCACTAAAACCCAACGTACAAAGGCAGGCAGTTAGTTACATAAAGGACACACATAAAGAAGTAAGGGTTACGATCTTTTCATCTCACAAAAGACACGTGATTTACAGAATCCTTGCGCACGATTCGTACCCTTTAGCCTCGTAAAGGGATGAAAAGGGATTGTTTGAGATAAAGGGGAGTCGGAGGTGGGTCGTATTGATCCCGGCACGCGTTTTCGGGTTAACGTCTAAGGGTTAGGATGCTGCGCCCAAGCACGTGTCAGTCTAGTTTTCAGATAAAATACAAGATTGACCCAGACGGTATTAACGGGTTACATGTTAAAGTCACGAGTGCTTATGTATAAAAATAAGATATTATAAACATGTTTTGGGACTAAACGTTGGTCATTTTTATCCGTGGAGTGTTTGAAGGGTTAAGAAGATACACGCCATACATTATCAGGATAATATTATAATAATCGGGTATTATTGTGTGATATTTTGTTAAAACTTGTGTGATTGATTGATTTTTTTGAATAATATTTTTTTCATCTCATCTATTCGAAAAACGTTTTCATCCCAAATATTTGGAGCTAAAGTTACTGCTGATTCTCTCGGGACTAAAAATTGAAAAAGAAAATCTTACGGGATTATAACACGATTTGAAATCTGAACACGGACACACTGTAGAATCAAAATTAATATTGGCAGTCTGGCAAAAAAAAGAAGAATTTAGTATAAAACATTAAATAACGGACACAGGCAACGAATTTTTTTTTAATTTGGAATTTATATCGTCGTCAACATGGTTCTCTCTCTCATCTGAGCGTTTTCCCAGTTGCATCCTCAGTTTGAATGCTGAGAAGCCCGGGGTCCGCTTTCCGACTTTTTCTTTTCCACTTCGCACGGTCTTGAGCATCCTTGGTTGTAAGACGATTAGCACGCATATCATCCTTGACGACGTCAAGCCAGCACTTCTTGGGTCTACCACGCTTGCCGGGCCCCGGCGGAGGCGGCATGGCTATACATTTGTTTCCCACGTAACTTGCCGGCTTCCGCAAGACGTGACCGTACCAGCGAAGGCGACTCTCTTGCAGTTTGTCTGCTATGTCACGGACATGAAGGCTGCCGCGGATGCGGGTGTTTCTCACACGATCTCTTCGTGATACACCGCATATCCAGCGCAACATTTGCATTTCCGTGACACGCAGCTCCTGTTTGTGCCGCTCAAGCAAAGGCCACGCTTCACTACCATATAAAAGGACAGGTCTAATGATGGATTTGTAGACCTGTCCCTTCAGCCTAACCGGCATTTTAGGGTCACAAATGACACCAGTCACCTCTCGCCACTTAGCCCATGCAGCAGATATACGGGCCTTGACGTCAGCATCAATGTCTCCGGATGCGTGAAGTACAGATCCCAAGTATTTGAACTGGTCCGTACGCTTGACCAAGTCTTCGCCTATGCGTACGGGTGGGGGCATCTGTAGCATTGCAAGCCATGTATTCAGTCTTCGCCACATTTAGCTTCAGACCACCGTTTTTAAGCGACTCCCTCCACACATTTGCGCGTCGCACCAGTCTCCCTCTGTCCGCATCCGCCAGTGCGATATCGTCTGCGTACATGAGCAGCCACGGGGGTTGCTCGTGTGTGTCTCTGATGTTTTTAGAAACTTCGTCTAATATCACACTGAATAGATAGGGACTGAGAACCGAGCCTTGATGAACCCCGACTGTAACGGGGAAGGGTTTGGAGTCACCAACAGCAGTCCTAACTATGGACTCGGAATCGCGGTACATATCGCGGATTATGTCAATATAGATCTCTGGCACCCCTTTGGACCTCAGTGCCCACCAGATCTTCTCCATGTCCAAGAACAGGAAATGGAGAGGCGTATTCTTTGCTCTGTATTTCTCCATGATGACTCTTAGGGCAAAGATAGGGCCCGTAGTGCCTATTCCGGGGCGAAATCCATATTGACACTCCGAGACTGCACTCTCCTGTCGGATCCGGGAGTCTATTATCCTCTCGAAGAGCTTCATGGTGTGGGACATGACCTTTATACCGCGGTAGTTGCTGCACTCTTGCACCGATCCCTTTCCTTTAAACACTGGAGTAATAATACTCAGCCTCCATTGGTCAGGGATTTTGCCGATTAAGAGTATGCGGTTAAAAAGGTTTGTTAAGATGTCCACACCATGGGGACCCATAGCCTTCCAGGCTTCGATGGGCACTCCATCGGCTCCGACAGCTTTCCTGTCCTTCATGCAGCGAAGAGCTGAATGGACTTCCTCAGGCGTTATTGGTGGCACTAGTCCTTGATTAGGAGGGAGGTCTGGTGGCTGCACCTCTTTATGCTGTCTCTTCTCTTTATGCTGCGTCGTCAACATGGTTGTATGTAGGTAAACATTTTTATGTTCTTCGTTTCAAAAAAGGAATAAGTACCGACATATAATTAAAAAAACGCAATTTTTGTCTTTGATTCAAAGTAATTACAGAAGTTTTAGGTTATATTGTATTGATATGTAATTATTTGTGTAATTTGAATACTTTTTCTTAAGTTTAAGCTTAAGGTTTTAAAAAGATATGAAGGACCATTCAAACAAAGTTATGAGTGAACATTTTTTTAGAAGTTGGTGCCCTTCAATAAATTATTTCTTAAAATTTCTTGAATAAAAACGACACAAAATTATGGTTAAGTACCTACTATCTGTCAGTTGAACTCTGATTAGGTATTTGTAGGTTTCCTACTTTCCTCATAGATAGAGATGAAAAGTAGAGTGTACTAGCTACTCGGGTACGGTAAAACTTTTACTTCGGTTGATATACATGAATGAACAAAGCGAGTGCGCTTCACTCAGGATTCCACCGTAGGATATCTCACTACGCTCGTGATTGTGGAATCTTTCGTTTCGCTCTGGATTCAAAGTAGCGCCCTCGCGTTAAAACTATTACCTTTAACACTACATAACATTACTACTATTTAACAATCTTTTTTTAATAACGGTTCAAATAAAAAGAAAATAATAAGGATTTTTTTATTTTATCAAAAAATGTTTTAGTGCAAAATGTTTTACGGTAATTTCATGAGGGTGAAAACAATTTTTAGGTTTTGAAAAAATACTAGCAATATGGTATCAATAATGTGGTAGAATAAAAAACAAATGTTAGAAAGAATAAATGTTCTCTTGCCAACATTTTTCTATTATTCTGAGTGACAAACAGAAAGCCAGAAAAAATCTAAGTAACTATTGTGAGTAGTATGTTGTTGATGAATTTCCAATTTTGTGTAGAATGTACCTGTAATGTTGTAACGTACACAGCATTGTGTGCAAATGACTGCATTAATGGGTTACACAATGCGTTGCTCTTTACCAGACTACGGCGACGCCAATGGAGGGTTATGTTTTTCGCCGCTAGGTATGTATGTATCTTTTGTTGTATCTTCGAATATTCATTATAGATTGTCAAATTTGCAGATAAAAATGAAATGCATTCACGTTTTTGGTTAGCGATCTAGATTAGTACCTATATAATTTGTAAAATTTTACGAAATTGTAAATGATTGCTAACTGTTGTGTTTGATTCATAAATTAATTTTAAAAAAATGAGGTATCGTTGAAATCATCTTGGTTGTACTTACGCTGGTTAGGTAGATATACGAATATAAATACATTTAATATGGCGCCCTTTATAGGTCAAGAAGTAAGTATATACTTAACTAAAAATAAAAAAACAAACGGTACATTCTATGTGCCAGCTGATTCTTTCTAAGATTGATTGACGTGAACGTGTAACGGGTGATTTTAGTTTAAACCTCTGGTTTAAACGAACTAACGTTAGTCCGAGTTTTGAAATAAGATATGTTTGCTGTTGTAAATCCTTCCATACCCTCATTAGCAGTGTCAATGACATTAATAGCTTACAGATTTTGAATATTGGTTTGTTAAATTAGCACAAAAAAGTAACGTCTCTACGCCCAGCTCTACTCGAAACTACCTGAGCAAAATAATTGTTAAAATTTACTTATTTTGAGATAGATCAGTCTCGAGAGCCGGTTCGGCTGCTGAAAACGCTGAGATCGCCAAGCGCCGCAAATATAGTTCTTTAAATAATGACTACATTTTTGTGCCGTTTGGCGTGCAGACTTTCGGTCCTTGGGGCCCCGGTGCTAGGGGTCTCCTTAAAGAGATCTCTCCAAGACTGATCTGCGCCGCTGGTGACAAGAGGGCTGGCTTTTTTTTCGCACAACGAATCAGTATTGCGATCCAACGCGGAAATGCGGCCAGCGTTCTTGGCACTATGCCACGTGGGCACGACTTTTTAGACTAAATTAATAGTTAACTTTTTTCTGTGTGTATATTTGTAAATATGTATTTTTTTTTCTTTCTTATTTAATAAAACGGTTTATATTATGACACTAATTAAATAAATATATAGGGACAAATAATTACAATAGTTAGGGAGGCGAATAGGGGAATTTTCGGCAATACTCGAGCGTGGCAGTTTAAGATATGAGAGATACCTTAGACCTAATAGAACAACCTTGTAAAGTATTTAGCTCTATATATAGTGACGCGGGCCTAGGATAGACGATCAGATTAGTAAAAAAAAATCGATAGTCTGAAATACTCGAGCGCGTCAGATTAAGTTATTGGGGGTTGATTTTAGTGTTTAAAGACTAAATTTAACTAATCTGACGATAAGTCCTTGACGCCGCCGAGTTATAGAGTCGCGAACTTGTAAAAAAAAAACGTTAATCAGGCATTCTCGAGCGCGATTTTTTTATTTTTTATTTTGAAGAATATAATCTAAAACTTACTAAAAAAACAAAATCTGCCGGTTTCCGCATGACCGGAAGTGTGGAGGAGCCATTTCGTCTTCCTAAGAACGCGTTGCGGCATATAAGTCGCGAACGATACATTTTACAAAAAAAAGTTTAAATAAACATTTACGTTGGTTGTATCTATCGCTTTATTGTCATTCTTAAATCCCCCGTTTTATCAAGGAGAAAGAAAGGAAAAAAAAGAAACCAAAAAACCTTTTTCGGTCAGATTAAGGGAACCCACCAACTTTTTTGTCAGATTAAAAAAATATGCTTTCAGGATATGGAGATAAACCTCCCCTATGAAAATCTGACGCGCTCGAGTATTTCAAAAAAACTTTTTTTTTTGCATTTTCAAAAATTCATCGTATTTTATCGTCACGCCGAAATCGACAGTTTTTTTAAAAGGAGCTTCCTTGGGGCCTCCTTAACACCCCTTCCGAAAATCTGACGCGCTCGAGTAAATTTTTTTTTTTTGCATTTTGACTACTTTATATGCCTACCCCCACCACGCAAACCGGCAGATTAGTATACTGTTGTTATCAGAGGCACTTGGGGCATACGTAGTTTGAATATCTGACGCGCTCGAGAATGCCCAAGTAACTGTTTTTTTTAACATTTTTGAAAAACCGTACACGCCAAACCCACCGCTAAAATGGTTTTTACCATACGAGCTTTTCTTTTCGAAATTATTTTATCTTTTGATTTTGATAGGTCTCGACGGCGCCGTTGAATTACGCCATTTAGCTACCTCGCCTCCCTAACTACAATGATTGAGCTAGTTCCAAAGTAAGTTCGAGACTTGTGTTATGGGATACTAACTCAACCACGGAACTCAACGATACTAGTGAGTTAGTATCCCATAACACAAGTCTAGGGGTCTTGCGGCTCCAAGCAGATAGAGCGCAGGGCCCCAAGACTCATAGGCTAAAAGTGGCCTATGAATCATAGGCCACTTTTAGTGTGATGGGGCGAGAGGGTGGAAAGAGGAATCAAAATAGTGATGGGTTGCCAGCCGCATCGCCTATTAAAATTATTAGCATTTTCGCCCAGTCTCTCGATCGGCTCCTACGAAGGCTTGTAAGAAGAGAAGCAGATTTTTTATTTGTCCTTATTTAATATGCGCTGCAAAATATGTAATTAAATGCATAGGCCAAACTATGGGTGACACTAAAATTTAAAAAAGTCATAACCGTATTTTAAAAAACCTGGTTACAAAAAATATCTAGGTTTATGGTAACAATATTTGTCAATCAAAGTATATCAACGAAAAGATAAATTCGAGGCAAAATAAAAACAAAGTCAGGTCGATAATCTTTCTCCTGCAAAAAATCGCGGAACCGTTTCCCGGCTACGGGAACCATAAAGTGGTTTTTGTCAAAAAAGGGGCAAAAAATGACATAAATTTGTCACGACTCCCCGCCCGCCATAGTTTTTGTTCTAAGAAGAAACTTGAAGTGCTTCGGTTTTGATAATTTCGTGTCAGAAATGCGATTAGATTTCAGAGAAATGGAAAAATAATTCAGCATTTTTAAACCATTGATGTGCCAAAGTCCATAAAAATAACAACTATGTGTTTCAATTTACTTATGAAGTTTTTAAACTTAATGATACGCTTCTACCAGCGACTTTGTCTGCGTACATTTAGTACTTTGTGATAAAGTCTACTTTTGTATGGCAATATAGGATGCCCCATACAAAGTTCCACTCCCCTTTTCATTCCCTTAATGGATATTTTTGGGATAAAACTATTCTGTCTTTCCCCAGGTCTCAAACTATATCGAAACCAAATTTCATCAAAACGGTTTTAGTATTAAACAGACAGACAGAGTTGCTTTTATATACTTATTAGTAAGGATAAAGAGGAAGTAAGGATTTATTCTGAGAGGATTTTGATTTGATTAATTATAACTGAGATCATAATCACAAAGGTTCTCGAATGGCGGCCACGTACTTGCCAGTACGTGGCCGCCATTCGCAGCGTAGAACACCCAACTGCTAGGTGGTCAGAAATGAGCAAGTTTACAGTAAAACACTTCCATTGATCGTTTTGGAAATCCTTGGGGTCGGCCTATGTCCAGCAGTGAACTTTCGTGTGACTCATAATGATGATGATTTTTACAGTACCGTACAAAAAAAAAAAAAGGATTTAAGTAGGTACCTACTTTCTTTTAGAAACCTCATCTATTTACTAGACTAACAGGACAGGAACTCATTTGTTCAGATTTGATCTTTAAAATCCCTGCATTGTCTATATCTTACGTAGTAAAAAAAATCTATGTCTATGGTCTATATTATACAAGTTTGTATAAGTACCCAATACAACTGTATTTACAGTTAATGGCTGAATATTAGTCTTTAGACTAATTGGCAAACTAAAGTACTGCTTTTATTTATCATTAAATCTAAGACAATCTGCGTACCCATTTATAATTGGCTGAGGACCTTTCGATCTTTGATCTGATCTGAAGCCATTGGCAAAACGGACTATTAATAGGCCGAAATTTTTGTTGTCAACCTAGTCATAACTGTGATTTTTTTAGGAGTAGGTGAGTAGAAGTACCATTTTATTTGAAATACATAGGAGGTTTCAAGAACGTGTTGCGTTTGTTTATAAATTTCAAACTCAAAACAACAAAACGAAAAGAATATAGAAAATACATTTTTAATGATCTTGCTATTGCAGTATTTTATTAGGAAATACTTTTTAGTTTTTGAAAAAGGCAATACTTACATAAATATGAGAGGTAAAATAATAAATTTTTCTTTTGACCTACATTAGAAAAAACTTATATTTAAATATGCCCTATCTATCTGAGACAAGGTGAAATATAGGAATCAACTTAATTAAAAACAAACGTTATTCTAAATTTAGCGGTAAAAAAAAATCAGAAAGTTTATTTATACTAGCTGTATGAATATAGTTGTTTGTTATGTTGGTACTTGTGTTTGTTTTTGGTAAGTTAGTGTTGATTGATATGAATAAATTGCGACACATGTGCTGTTATGAGAAAAAGAGATAGACTATTCTGAAATCATATTATCAACGTTCTTATCCCTTTAAATGTCGGACGCCCGGAGCGGGGTCTGATGTATTGTTTTACTATTGTGTCTGCTATGCCGACATTTGAAGTGTTAAATTAGTGTTCGGGACCATTTAAAAGACACAGAACAGTACAGGAGTAGAAAATCGTGCTTACGCTTTTCCAAGGGGGCCTATCTGTATCAGTGTCATGTCTGGCGCCTGAACTGTAGACCTTACTAGAAATTGACATAATTATTCTTTAAGTGCACTTCTATTGTGTTATTGCATGCTTTAGTTAAATACAAGTAGTTATGTTTAATAAGCTTGGTTATGCCGTTATGCTTAGCTTTGTCATTAATTATTCTATTTTCCAGATACCTCAATTGTGTTTTGTTTAGGTTAAATATTTTCTAAATATATAATTTTTTATTTTGTATTGTGTTAGACAAGTTTAAAAAAAATAGTTAATGTTTGAGATGTAACAGGGCAAAGCTCGGTCGCCCAGGTACCTACTATTTTCTAAGTGCATAAGAATAAAAAAAAATTGTGTGTAAAAGAAGAGTAAGTTCACACAGCTATTAGAAAAATAGAAGTTTCACTTGACCTGTATTTGGTGATAATTGACCGAGCGAGCGAAGCGAGCGAAGCGTCTCAGTTTCGAGATTAGCCAAAAATTATTTTGTCCGTCTGTCTGTCTGTCTGTCTGTCTGTCTGTCTGTCTGTCTGTCTGTTCTCGCCTACAGGTCGCATTTCTTAACCGATTCTCATGAAATTTTGTAAGCAGGTTCAGCAACTTAATAGAATATTTTTGTCGAGCCAGTTTTTCGAATTTTTTCAAAATGGCGAAAATATGGGGGTTTAAAATTTTAAAACTGTCATATATCCGCAATTTCAAAATATTTTCAAAAATGTCATTAGACTTTTTTGTTGACGTTATAAAAAAATTTTTTTTTTTATTTGAACAACTTTTTTGTCTAATCAACTTTTTTTTACGTTATACTTAAACGGGTTTAGGGTGACTCACGGAGTCTAGCTGACTAAGCCGTAACGGATATACAATACAAATCTTCTTACAAAATATACTCAAACTATTTAACGGTGAATTCAGTCTGGCCGGGTTACTGAACAACTTTCTTAAAAATACATATCTCCCCTGGGGTCTATGAAGTAATTTCTCTGAATAACTATTATGGTTATTATTTTAAGTTTCATAAGTAGTTCTATAAATTTTATCATATTTAACCGACTTTAAAATAAAAGGGTTTTGCTTATTTTACGATTAGTTTTATTTTCAGTTTTTGCTTATTTTGATTGATTGTTGGCTTGTTTATTAAATTTAGCAATTTTGTTGAGCGAACTTTCGTTCAATCGCTATCGCTGCTTGTTTGTGCTTCTGTAGTAGTATTAGTGATCTAACAAGAGATCAACAGCAACCAAAGGCCGTGAAGTAGCTTTACGAAGAGAGTTAGAAACCAATGAGCAGCGGCATAGAGCCATGGCAATACAAATAAACATTTAAACGAAAACCCATTAATAGTTTTCTGGTTTTTTCAACAACGAGCTGACTTTGTCATTTGAAAAATGATGCGTCATTTTTCGGTGAAAGACTACTGGTACAGAACTGAATTTCAGCATCACGGTAGACCTCATATCCATGTGATGTATGGTAGGAAGGTGCTCCTGGCATTTCAGAGCTAGATCGAAAGTCATTTGAAGAAAGGGCTGTGATAGCCAACTATTTTGGAAATTTGGTCACAACCATGAATCCGCATATCGGTAAACCTGTACCGATTATTTATCCAAATCAGGTACATTATTCTGAAATAATAATCGCGAGGTCTAAGTTCGTGGCGAACGACTAGTAATACAAGGCTAAACCACAGAATTTATATCAGTATTAGATACAGAACGGAATCTCCTGCAATGTGCGTCTCCGTTTCCTGTCCCTCGAGGAGGATGTTGAGCGGCTGCAGGCGGCTGCAGCCGCCTTTACAAGGCGAGAACGGGGCAGAGGTGCGGGGACGGGGAACAAGGACGTAAATTGCTTGGGGCCCTAGGAGTTTCCGTTCTGTACTCGTATATAATAATTATATTTGTTATGTGGCTAAACATAAACCTTGCGTGTTGATAAATAAAACTAAATATAATTATAACACATTTCCCGGACTTACATACCAACATAGTATAAGTAGGTACTGCAATATCATGAACATGAAGTTTTGAGGGTCTCAGTAAATGAGAAACTATATTATACGGATATTTCATCTAGGTTATATGAGCTACCATGTATCTTCCTACATAGGTACTATATCTATATTATAACTGCCTAAAAAGTCTTTCTCTGAAATTTAAGTAACGAATGAAAGTTTAAAAGTCCCGCTTTGGTCACATTCATAGGGCTTTATAATTTGTATGCCTCGAGCACTTCTAATTATTTTTATGAATACATAGAGTTTTAATAAAAATCCTAATCAGTCTCAAATCTCAAGGGTCGTCACAACCCCAACTAATCAAGGAAACATCATAACAGCCACCGAAACGTTTGAAAACAATATAACCATTGTACTGCCATACAAAAGCGCTATATCAATTACCTACCAGAATACAAAAATAAAAATAATTCATGAAATTTTTTGAAACGATTTTGAGTTTTATCTCCTTGGGTTAAAGGTGAATAGGGCTGGGGTGAGCTGTAAGTAGTTGTGGTAATAAACGCATAATTTGGTGCAGTTTGATACTTGAGCCAAATTAACTGTTTATCTGTGATCTGCTCTCATTGTGTCACATATATTTGCGGGAAATGAATACACCTACCCACCACTACTGTATAGGGTTGGCAATACGGTATTTTTTTACATTATTGCTGTTTTGCAGCATGCGCTTTAGAAAAAAACCAGGGCTCCAGTGCAATATATTTTTTTTGTGAAAGATTGTACCTACACTGGAAATCTTTAGTTTCTTTTTTGTTGTTATGTTAACAAATGTATGAAATCAAATAAACTAATAACTAACTTACTTGCATAAATGTTGATATAATTTTTCAAAACAAAAAGCCGACTTCACCCCCAAAAGTTCATGTCCGATTTTGATAAAATTTCTATGGGACAAAAGAAACAAAAAAAGAATTTTTCAAATCGGTTTAGGCGTCTTCGAATAATCGGTAAACATACATAAAATAATCCCGATGAATTGTAAAGTAAAATAAATTTACAATTCATGAATTCGAACAAAAAATAATTTACCTAAATAAAAATTTCATCAATTACGTATGTAACAATATTAATTTACTATGACTAAATAAGTAAAACTACAGTGTTACCTACAAAGTTTGCCTTATAATAATCAGTTTAGTTGTGATAGATGTTATTATTATACTAATCATCACGTAATCCTGGCTTCAGCAATCAGACGGAAACGCAGTGTTAAAGGTCGCACGGTTTTTAGTTTATTTTAGGTTTTCTGAAGTCTTCAACGATGACAAGTTAATTTGGAGAAAGAAACATTTCTTATTATAAAAGCCTTCTTATTTTAAATCTTATTTTTAAAGTGTCTATATATGTCCATCAGAATACTCAGGGCTACTTTTTGTAATTTATTATTTAGAAAAACTTTTTATTTTTTTAGAACTATTTATCTGAAACTTTTATCTGAATATATATTTTTTTTATCGAAAGGTAAAATTAATTATACATAGGTACTATGTGTTTTCCTTCGAGGTGTTTATATCCAGTTAATTTATAGATAATTGGCCAAGTGCGTGTCGGGCCACGCGCAGTGTAGGGTTCCGTAGTTCCGAATGCCAAACTTTGAGTTTATGCCACTAAAAACGTTTAAAAACTAATTATCTATTGAATTTGTATGAAATTTCTTTTTCCGAGTACATTTTATAAGTTGATCGCCTATAACTTTTTAATTTGTATACCCTATACTTAGCTCTGATAGTTTTCCTTTAAACTACATTATATATACTATAGCTGTGATTTTTTTCACGTGGCCATATATAACCGTGTAGCAGATAGAGGGGGGGGGGGGGGGACACTTGCCTCCAACAAAAATTTTCACTTTAAACCCAAATATTTCAAAAAATGGTGTTGACAAGCTCACAATGTTTTTGAAAGACCTATTCAACGACATCCCACACAATGTGTTTGTCGAGAAAAAAAATATTGACTCCCTCTTTACTTGTATGGCAGCTAACCTAAATAAAAATATTTTTCCAGATTTTATTTTACGACTTTTTCGCCATGATTATTATACAATCCATGCCAAATTACAGCTTTCTAGTATTTGTAGTTTCTGAGTAGGACCGCGGACAGACAGACAGACAGACAGACATGGCGAAACTATAAGGGTTCCTTGTTTACTACGGAAACCTAAAAAAGTGGTTCTGCATTTGACTGGGATGATTAATTTATGCGATTTGAGACTTTTTTCATTCCTGCCTAGTGTATATTGTTTTCAGCCTTACCTTATAAGGAATTACTAACAAAATAAAATTTATAAAAAACAAATATTCATAAAAAGAGAATTTCCAAAACATGATACAACTCGTTAATTGTTTTTTTATCCAAAAACATTCTAGTGTGCAGCCCTACAGCCGCCTAGGGGTGTAACGCGACCGTCATTGTGGCGGGCTATCTGTACGTAGTACATCTAGATTTTTGTTGGTTAATCAGGGCCCTATCGATTGCTCGTAATGAGATGGGTCGGCTGATATTACTGATTGCAAGCGGAATGCAAATTGGTATGACAAATATTTTAGTCAAATTGGTAGGTAAGTCAATATAAAGTTCAGGTCATGTAAGGCTATGAAATCGGTAGTATTGGTTCAAATTTTAAATGTTGAGGTAAAAGTGAAGTAATTTAGGTACTTGTATATTGAATATTGGCAAGTTTTTTGCATTTTTTTTCAATCGGGCAAAGAACTATGTTTTTTATTTTATTGTTTCATGCACATTTGAAAAATGTACAAATAAAACCTTACAAAAGTAAACATAGCACATAGGTGCTACTTATTTCTAAAGAGATTTCTTCCAGTAGATAGAAATGGGAAGGAAGTGGTATTTGTTGTATAATGTTTAAAAATACATATTAATAAGTAATATTTATGATTTACTCTAGTTAACTTTATGAAATAGTAACAGTAAAAATTACGCGAGATGGACAGAATAACTATGTAGTTGGCACTTTATTTAAATCGACAAAATTCTGAATTTGGAAAGAACGTTCCGTTTATGTTCCGCTTTTTTTCTTAATATAAATATTCACTGTCACGTCCGCGACTAATCCGTATTACTTCCGAAAACTTTACGTCTCCCAACAATAAGATACGTCGTCCAGAAAATGGAATAATTCTAAAATAAATTCACCCGTCATGGGAACTGTCCTCAACTTCACGGTTTGACTAATAAGGGACGTCCAGAAATTCACAAAGGACAGTTCCATTCGCGCCGCGATAAATCGATACCGAAAGTGACATATGTTTTGAATACCGAACGTCATATTTTTTGCTCTACTTTTTTTCTGAGATACCGTTCGAAGTCGAAGGGGGCCAAGGCAATTATTATTTTGTGCCAGTATCAAAGTTTGCGTCCGCAAGGAGTTTGGACAATGCAAAGCCCCTGCACCTTGGTCGTGTGTCTTTATTATTTGCCGGCTTGTTTTGCTTGCGAAATAGGTTGATGGTATCTTGCTTGAATATTTTTGGGGGAGAAATGTTGACCAAGATGCTATACCGTAAGATAGAAGAGATTAATAAAATGTTGTGTAAAAGTAGGAACTTACTTATTTATAACGGATTTACCTCTGATTTTATGCTATAGGAATTTTAAAGATAAATCTACATTTTGTAAAATATGCATTTTGTAAATCGACATGTGAAATTATGTTAAATCTATTGAATTATATAAAAAAATGCAGATTTAAGGCCAATTTAAAATTAACGATACTTTTTATTAAGTAGGTATGTCATTTATCAAAACTTATTTTGTTTTAAAATTCAAATAGCTATATTAGCTACATATTATCTGACCCCATGAATGACTGGGAAGAAACCGCCATTTGATAAAAGAAAGTGTAATACTTCAATAAATAAATAATAATCAATATAAATCTGTTTTTCTCAAATATTGTAAGTTTTTAGGGTTCCGTACCCAAAGGGTAAAAAACGGGACCCTATTACTAAGACTTCGCTGTCCGTCCGTCCGTTTGTGTGTGACCAGACTGTATCTCATAAACCGTGATAGATAGACAGTTGAAATTGTCACAGATGATGTATTTCTGTTTCTGCTTGTAATAGCAGCAAATACTAAAAACAGAATAAACAAATATTTAAGTAGGGCTTCCATACAAAAACCCTATTTTTTTATAGATTATAGATAAGAACCCTTCGTGCACGACTCCGACGCGCTCTTGACCAGTTAATTTTTATTTAACGTCTTTTTGTTTCTTTTTTATTTTGCACTCAAGTAAGAACATTTTATTGAAAGTGATTTTTTTTCTTAGTGGACAGCTGACAATATTTTCGTACCTCATATGGTCACTTAAAAAACGCCCCAGTTCGTTGATTCTTGGGGCGTGAGACACTTTTTTTATTTATTTTTTCTAAAAATAGAGCTTGTTAGCGGTCAGTATCACAACAATGGTAGGCAAATTTCTATAACACTCACAATGAGTGTCTGAGAAAACATTTCTTTTCAACTTTTTTATGTTTTTAAAATATTGAGTGTGTATGATTAAATTTATTGATGCAAAAAAGTCCCTACTGCTTTACTTTTTCAACAGTGTTCCTAACGGTTGTACGAATTAGATGTTCTTAGCTTTTTTGGGGTTTTTTTATTCAAAACAAATTTGGCTAGCTGATAGAATTGACAACACACTACAAAGCTGGTTCAAAAAATAATACATCAGTAGGTAAATTATTTTTTTCACTTTCTTTACATACCTACATTCTAGAAATAATTGAATAAGTACGCTACTATTATTACAATTTAGCCTATTAACTTAGACTAAATAGTAATTTTATAGTTACTAGAAGCAATAGTTTAAGAATGTGTCCATCGGCTTTTCTTACGTCTCTATTAAGGGGAAGGCACGTGTTGTCGAGGAGCTGGATTGTCTCAACGTTTACTTAATGATGAAGCAATCGATACTCGTGTGCTTCAGCAACTAATTGGTTTGCAAATTTCATACTATCTGAAGAGATAAACGGAAACAGAAAACCTTAAGAGAATCTTTTAACTACAAAGCCATTAGAAACAGAACCAAACATTTACTTAATGTAAAAAAATATAAAACGTTCTAATATTTACATAGGTATATTATACCTATATATCAGCGAAAAAGCATACGTATGCTATACTAACGATACAGCTGTTTCGAAAATGCCAGTGCCTTAATCCAAAAAGTTATGAATACGCCCTTTTATGTTATGAGGAATTTTAGTGCAAATATCCCGTCAATACGGACCCCATCCATCAGGAGGGACGCTATTGACATAAAATTTACGAGATTAATATTTACAATGGGAGGGTTGGATCCTTCTTACGAGATATACTTACTTTAAGTTGTTAGGTTAAGGAGAAACTGGGTAACATGTACTTAGATAAACCATTTTTTTGTTATGTTACTTACCATATACTCGTACAGTACTATATACTGCTTTTGCCGTGTGGTTTCCTGCGGAGAAAAATAGGGCCACTCCAAACTCCAAGTCCTCGGTGGATGTCGTAGAAGGCGACATAGGAAATACAAGCCAAACAAAGCTTATAAACATCAATGAGACCTCTTCAACCCGCTTTACCAGCGAGGAGAGTGTAGGCCAAGTTCTCTGGCTGCTCTTGCCAAGTATGAGTCTGGTAGTACAGAGAGGGTCGTGATCCTACAGTGGAGACAAAAAGACATGATGATGATATACTTTGCTCTTTTACTGTTTAAAGTATAAAAGGGTTTTAAAGTATTGAAAATTGGACAAATATCAAAGATCTATACACATAGACAATATTTGCAAACTTAGTGGGTACGCTTGTTTGACATGTTTCTTTTGAAGAATTTAAATGACGCCGAATCTAAATTTGTTTAGTAAATAAATATATAGGAATAAATTACACTGATTGAGCGAGCCCAAAAGTAAGTTTGAGACTTGTGATATGGGATACTAACTCAACGATACTATATTTTGTCACAAATACTCATACAGATCAACATCCAAGACCCAGGACCATTTTCTAACTTGCCTAGACCGGTCTTGGTCTTGTACCTAAAGAATATTGCAATTTTTATATAGGTATTTGTTATTGCCAATTTTGACCAAAAAAGAACGTGACCGTTTTGACTAGAAAAATTTTTTTTAATCATCAACAAACAATACATATTATTAAATAAAAAAATAAAAAACTTTCTACGTTGAAATTCCTCAAAATAATGATGTTAAAAATAATCTCTTGAATCAGAATTGCTCAATCTTTGGTCTAGTAGGTATTATTACATTGAAATCTTCACAAATCTACTTGCACAATCTCCGATGGCCGATAATCCCCAGTAGCCTCAGTTACCGCTGTCCCCTGTCCATCTTCCCCTTCCGTACCCTAAGGATTCTCACGAACGCCGTATAATTTCGCTATAAATAAAATGAAACTGCAAATCTTAAACGTGAATTCGGACTTCGGAAATTGTAATAAAATAAAATAACTGTTTCATGGTTTTATAATGTGATTGTCCGGTGTTGTATTGAAATTTAGGATTTTGCATCTATATATGTAGATATTTTTCATATTTTATTAAAATATTGGTTCGTCTTTAACTACTGCTTTTAAAATCTGTGTTATGGAGTCCAATTGGAACTCAGTAAAAATATAATAGAGCTTATTAAGATATGTCACCAAGTGACATATTTTAACGCTTGCCGTGTGGTTTCCAAGTCCTCCCGTGGATGTCGTAGAAGGCGACTTAGGAAATACAAGCTAAACAAAGCTTATGAACATCAATTAGACCTCTCCAATCCGTCTGGCCAGCAAGGAGAGTGTAGACCAAGCCCTCTGGCTGCTCTGGCCAAGTATGGTTCTGGTAGTACAGAGAGGGTCGTGCTCCTGCAGTGGAGACAAAAAGACCTGATGATGATGACATATTTTAAATTACATTAAAGTTATGTATAGACGAAACAAAAAATATAAATTAAGTCACTCCGTTCAATTTAGCTAAAATAGTTTCAAAATTTGCTAAAAAATTAAATAAAAACCGTTAAATTTGTAACTAGTGTTTACAACTACACGCTTCTCACTCATATTCCGAAGGCCGACCTCATTTACGTTTTGAAATCATCAACGCCAAATGCCTAGACTTGAAAAAAGAAAAGAAAAACACCCCACTAATCCATGATATAAAAACGAACGGCCAGCATTTACATGTGGCAGTAAAAAAAAAGTAAAATCACCGCGTCACTAGTTCGGTAAAGCCTTGGGCGTGAATATGGCATATTTTAGTGGAGATAAAGGCGGCTTATGTGGATAAATGGATAACCCTTTGTGGCTACGATTTGCAAAGGAGCGTGTGGTTCCATTGGATGGTTTGCGCTTTAAGTCTAAAATCTAAAAATTATATGACATTGATTGAATTCCTACTATATGATGTAAGAAGGGTTTTTTTTCGTATGAAGTACTAGCTGTTGCCCGAATATTCAAAAACCGATATTTTTCCGAGATTAAAATTGTCTAATATATTTTATTGTATAGTTCACCATTTTGTTAAAAATATTTTTTTTTACTTTGGAACAATAAAGTGTGTTTAATGAATAAATAATAATTTATCTTCTTTCAGCGTTTTTATACTGCAAGCAATATGAATTACGGATTCTCTTGGCGTAAGTTTACCTTAAAATGTTTTAGTGGGATATGTTATAATGCATACATACACATATATATAAGAATCTAAAATCCCAGAAAAATTTGAAAGAGGCCATTTTCCAACTTACCCTGTCTGGGGTTTGAACTCAGAACCTCTCGATTGGCGTACTAGCGTGTTAACCATACGCCACGATATCGTCATTTATTCAACGTACTCCCAGCTTGAGCAGTGGACACACGCCCTGACAGATTTGGTCGCCCTCGTCGCAGTCGTAAAATTTTATCGGATCTGCTAGTGAGTCCTCAAGATGTGTGGACTTGCTGCTGAATATGGAATCCTTGCTGAAGCTGGGGACAATTTAGATTCTTTAAATTGTTTTATGTTAAATGCTGATACTCTCCATTCTCTTATTAGATCTGCTAGTGAGTCCCATCCTCAAGATGTGAGTCTTACTGCTGAATATGGAATCCTTGCTGAAGCTGGGGACAATTTAGATTCTTTAAATTGTTTTATGTTGAATGCTGTTACTCTTTATTGCTTGGTTTTATCAAAATTTTATCGGATCTGCTAGTGAGTCCCATCTCAAGAAATGAGGACTTACTGCTGAATCCTTGCCCAAGCTGGGGACAGTTTAGATTCTTTAAATTGTTTTATATTAATTGCCTTGCCTTATTTGATCTGTTAGTAAGTCCCATCATTAAGATGTTTGAATGTGAAACTTACTGCTGAATATGGAATCCTTGCTGAAGCTGGGGTCAGTGTACATTCTTTAAATTGTTTTATGTTAAAAGCTTTACTTTTAAGTGTCTGGTTTAATTGGGTATTTAACCTACAGGGTATTACCGTCTAGTTGACTTTAGCCTATCACTTTGGGGCAACAACTATTATTACTAACATTTCATTTGTGACCAAATTTGCTCGGCTTATCGAACAATTTGTTTAATTTTTGTGTCAAAAACCTAGAGCTACATCGTTCATGATGGATTATTTATGTTTCCGGAGTTAACACGGAAGCCTTATAGTAACGCCAGTCTGTCTATCTGTCTGTCTGCCCGCCCGCGGTTCTACTCATAGGTCTATAAGTACCTGGTGAGAGCAAAAATCTAAATACTCTGACCCATTAAGGATAAAGCCATGATAGCGTTTGTGTGTTTTATGATTTTCCTCTGGTTTAAACAGCTTCTAGAATCAGGGTTGTAAAATTTTACAATGAATCAATGGGTTTATAATTATTTTATATTCATTGATGACAATGATTGGTGACTGGTGTCTATGACATTTGAATAAATATGATCATTAGCAGTAGCTATGGACGTAATATACCTATAATTACATAAAGTGAATAATATTAAATATCTTAAATCATTGCCAATGAAAAACTATTTTGCTCAAGACATGTCAGGCTTGATGCAAGAAGAGAAGAAACAACGTAAAATTTACCAACTTTTTCTCTTTCCGCGCATATCGTAACCAATCGAGGACAGGGCAAGAATGTGAATCATATCAGTAAGTGAAACGGTTAGCAACCCATCAATATTTTAAATCACTTTTTTCACTAAACACTGTTTTTTACTTAATTTATTTTAACTTTGAATTTAGATTTTAAGTTTAACTATAATATTTAATATTCTTTTGTTTTCTGTAGTTAAATATTTTCCAGTTTAAGAGAAAATTCAATATAAATGTATAGGGGTAAGAAAACGCACCTCCCCCCCCCCTCACTCACCGGGCTTCCTCATATTCATAGGTTTAGGGCATAATGATTCGGATCATATCGCTCGTGTTGATTGATCGCCGCCTTTGTGGCCATCGTTTGAAAGGCCGATAGCGGCGTTTGTTTAGGGAAATGGAATTTTCGGGAAACGACCGTTTTGGGGAAAAAATGTAATAATCAAAAAATAATACGTGTATTATGCAAAGTTATATATTGCAATGGGAGTACCTACACTTTGAGCAGACCTCAAAAAAGGGAAGATAAGGAAAAAATACTACCTCTATTAAGTTAAGGATTTCTAACATTCATAATCTGCTTTTAGAAGGTAGCAACAGTAAAATTATATAATCTGTTTTAAAACTACAACAGAATCACCAAGTACGATGCCGGAGGCCTGCAGCTCACCCTCTGCACTACTCCGCTTCCTCGACGAGCTGGGCTGGCTCGAATGAAAACAACTTGCAGTCCACAATGGGGAGGCACAGAAGAATGTCGCTGTCTCCCTCACGTGCAAGGGGCTTAATAGAACAGCCTAGGCGCGGAAAAATGCCCACGGAACCAGGTGAACCAGGTGAACTACAACAGAAAATATTTTTAAGTTCAAATAAATATTGGAGATTACTTAGCGTAAACTGTCAACTGTCATAGGATAATAAGAACTTTGAAGTACCTACACCTTTTCATATACAACTTGAAAGTGACATACCCGTAATAAATCGAACCACTATACTAGATCACTATAGTATAATGAAATTCAATTAAAAGTAAAAGAACAAAAATCATTTTTGGTATTTCCATACTAAAGTGTGCAGCCGCCAAGGCAATTTGTACATGGGAATCTTCTTCTTCTTATCGTGTATGTTAGTGACTAACACTAGTGTCAGAGTTTTTAAACCGCCTTAAAGGCCTCTGACATGGTTTAGGTAACGACCAATGTCAAAGACAGTGACTGGGACCGACGGCTTAACGTGCCCTCCGAAGCACGGATCATCTTAATTATCAGACAATCAGGTGATTGATCAGCCTGCAATGTCCTAACCAAACTAGGACATCAACACAAAGTCGTTGCCCCCGCCGGGAATCGAACCCGCGACCTCTGGGTATGAGCCGAACGCTCTAACCACTACACCACGGAGGTAGTTTACAGGCAGGCAGTTACATGGGAATGACGAATGATAAATATTTTTATTTATTTTTTGATTTTCGACTGTTATTTTAATTTTATTTTGCTTCAGTGATCTAGTATGGCCCGTAGTTTGAATTATTACGAATATGTCGCTTCCAAGTTGTATAAAAACAGACCCTGGAAAATAAAATATTTAATTTAAAAGCAGATTTATAAAACCCGCTATTAGGTACTCATTTACTGATTGGCTTATAATAATTAAAAACGAATCAGGGTCGCGCAGTCACAGCAACATTGTCAGTCCGAAGGTCAGTTTTGTTTGTGTTCACCTGCTTCCAATTTGAATAATAATACGATGACACTGCATCGCCGGACAGCCGTGCATGCGACAGAATAAATTATTGCACACAAAAGACGACCCAAGCGCACAAAGCACTGTTTTCTTACAATCCTATTCCATATTCAAATTTTAGGGTGGCGCGATTTTGAATATCGCATTTATTTTTAAAGATTTCGCTAGTGGCCAGTACTGCAATTTGAAGGGTCGCGATTTTGAATATGGAATCATTTATTTTTTTCGCTGGTGACCAGTTCTCACGGGTCAAGCGGTGACCTAGTGGACAATGCGCCGTAGATCATAAGTTCGCGTTTATAATTAATGTCCAGGGTTCGATGCCATTGTGAGATTCGCGGGTAATGGTCTTCGCGAATCTTTGTCACGATTTATGTGCATACATGAATTGGACTAGTTATGGAAAGTGGAATTTCTTGAATATTGATGAATGCAGCTTTGAGAACGTTTTGCTGCACTTGTCATTAATCTTTTGGGGGATCTTGACCTTCCGGTTTGCCCTACATACATTGTAAATATTGTCTTCGGAACTAGTCTTTGAATAGCAAAAATATTATTTGGAGGGAAATTGCTTGAAATATTTTTGCGATTAAATGTGAGAACGAGCGAGAACTAAGTTTAAGGCAATAAATTACTAGCTAGTACTCTATAATTAGAATATGTACTGACTACGAACAAATTGCTATTAGAGGTGACATAAATGTGTTGGAAGTCTCGTCCCTACCATTCATGTCGCGAGTGGGATCCGAAAGCCAAATAACGGTAAAACATAAAGGTTGGCAGTAGCTATAGTGTTGGCGATTAGTTTATCGATATTGGTTTTGTAGGTATGAACCTACTTTTGGCTAAGGACAGAAGTCTAAATTATTGCTGCTATCGCGTGTGTAGTGATTGTCGAGACATTAGTACCTATTGTGACATCAATAATTTTTCAAAATTAAATACCGACTTCACCTCCGAACTACATAATCGATTTTGATAAAATTTCTATGGGACCACCTTTTCAAACGAAATAGAATTTTCCAAATCGGTCTAGCCGTTACACATAATCGGTGAACATACTTACATAAACAAAATCAAAAGGTCGCGAAGAATTGATAACCTCCTTCTTATTTGGAAGTCGGTCAAAAGTGTATTGGATTAAGTACATACCTACAGCACAAAAAAAGCTTTTCTAAGTATTCCTTTTTTTTTTGTATTTGTATAGTTGTATTACGGTTACATACAGTTGTATTTATTATATTAAATTAAGTCAGACTAAAATAATGTTAGATAAATATGCTCAGTCATAATAATAAAATAACGAATTATGGAACATTTACTACTAAAACTTTTATGATAACAGCCTAAAATTCAAGCATTCTTATCAGTACTTTATCATCATCATCATCAGGTCTTTTTGTCTCCACTGCAGGAACACGTTTAACTTAACTTAACACGATCCTCTGTGTACTACCCGAGCCAAACTTGGCCAGAGCTGCCAGAGGTCTTGGCCTACACTCTCCACGCTGGCCAGACGGGTTGGAGAGGTCTCATTGATATTTATAAGCTTTGTTTAGCTTGTATTCCCTAAGTCGCCTTCTACGACATCCACGGGAGGTCAGCCTATTCTCCACTGCCGGAAACCACACGGCAATCGGTACTTTATATGTATCGATAAATCTTAAGTGCCGATATCGTCCCACCACCAGGCCTACCCCTCAAAAAAGTCGCCAGGAAGATATGTCTCAAGTCTCAACTCAAATGCGGCAGAGGCGGAGTATTTATGGAAATCTAAATACCGCGCGGCTTTTTTTAATTGCAGCCATGTTGTTTTTTGTTTTTGGAATTTATTTATTTCCCCGCGTGAGTGATTTGTTCGGTAGTAACGTTACCGTAAATGAGCTGTCACACAAACATCCAGTTTTCTATTCAACGGGGAGCCGTTTTTGAATGAAATACGGAGTATTTTGACGTAATGTTAATTGAAGATATTTTTAATTCTAAAAAATTAAATGTACTTATTTTAAAACTCGCTAGGTATAATAATCTTTAGCAAAACACCTGTGTTTAACACATTGCAGGACACTCGGCCAGACACAATAGAAATAACAATTGAATTAAGTTGAAATCCGTAAGCGTCCTGCAATGTGTGTAAGTGTTTATATAAGAAGTCGAAAACCATTTTCTTTTACTTTCATGTCCCAGCAATGGTCAAGTAAGTACCTTCTGTCTTCTTCTACGTATTATCGTAGATATACTTACATCATATTCAAAACTACTTCATTTCTTAATAAAGACTTTGGCATAATATTCATATTTAACCTTCATAAAGTCTCCATTGATTCCAGATACTCAATTTTTCAGTCCATCAATCACAGCCCTCATAAATACGAGGACTCCGAAGCCACCGTCCACAGCATATTTTACGGGGCTCCTAAATTTATTCCCGCTTCGTGACCGAACTTTCCCTTTTTACGAAAACTAAAATGTAGATATCCGAGTAATCCCGAACTCGCGCGCAATCCTGTGTGGATTTATTCCACATGCACTCGACAGGAATAAACCTGCATGGACAGTCGTCGCCAAAACGGTTAAGAAGTTGTTTTGAATTTTGATATTCTTTCGTATGTGGTAGCCACCACCTACTATCTATTGACATCGATTACCATCTAATGACATTCTTTAAAAATGACATTGACACTAATCGCTAGCCATCAAATGAAGACCGGAACCAACGACTAAACCATCCAAAGGATGAGAAGCTCGAGATATTTTATGCCTTTAGCAGCCACTAATCTAATAGTTTAAAACAATTGTTCCAAACACTTTTCTTTCCATCTATCCAGCCAGCTAGCAGGCGCGCACCAAGAATAGACAATCTCATCCCACTCTAACGTTTTCTTTAACTTCTTTATCTGAAAAGGACGCCACGTGCCAGCCAGCGTCTCGCCGCCATTGGCTGCTAACCTTTAACCCCACCCAGAACAAAAAATATCACCCATTAAATGAAAGAGATCCGTTTCAGCTTCAGATACTGGCCGTTACAGCCGTTAATGCGCTTATCTTTCGCTCGGAGAATAGTTTAAAAATGGAATGTGAAATGTTCTTTAAATGAACCTTTTTATTACTTAAAATGACTTAAATTGAGAACAGTTATTAAAATTAATAGTTGTTTTTCTTTTGTCCATGTGAGGGATAATAAAATAATTACTTACTACTCTGTCATTATACGATACCTTTATGAGAGTGAGGGTAACTTACTGCTTGGATCTGCCGTGTAGTTTAAGAGAAGAAGTAGAATAAGACAACTCCAAGTCTTCCCGTGGATGTGATAGAAGGCGACTTAGGAAATAGAAGCTGAACAAAGCTTATAAACATCAATGAAACCTCTCCCACCCGTCTACCTAGCGAGGAGAGTGTAGGCCAAGTCCTCTGGCTGCTTTGCCAAGTATGGCTCTGGTAGTACAGAGAGGGTCGTGCTTCTGCAGTGGAGACAAAAAGACCTGATGATAATGATATTTTGGATCTTACTTTAATATGAAACTGGAAATATTCATTTGCCGTACTTACAATAATCCTCAATTTCCAGTTTTATTAATAAAAATAAAGTCATAAATTAAATGGTGTATTTTTTAGTTTCCAATTCAAACGGCCCCTATTGCCGGACATGGTAGGCAATTTCTCATTTCATTACGCACCGTGATAACATTAATTTTATTTCACAGAATTTTTAGTTAGAATCGCGGAAATGTATTGACAAATTCGATCCGCACTAGTTAGGGACGCGGCTATGTAAAATTCCTTTTTTTTTTGCTCCAGTTTATGGTTTTGTTAAATAATTGTGTTGAAATATTATATAAAATAAAAATGACTGTCAAGTTTTGATTGTCGCGCGTTGATTGATTAATCATTATTTTCGTTTGTTTTCAAACGTCAAACAAGCATTTTATATGGGATTTGTATGAAATATAAAACTGTGACGTCATAATTGACCCGGGATACTACTGTAACCAATAGTTATGTAGTCTGAAACCTTTTCATGCATAGATAAGCATTCATCACTAACATTTTTCCGAAAAATCACCACAAGCATTCATCATTAACATTTTTCCAATAAATCACAATATTAAAAAAATGGCCGACGTTTCTTTCCGCGACATTGGTCGCAGATATATTTAGCATGTAAGTTTACTTGCAAGGCAAATAAAAAAAACCCCGACTTTTAATAGTTTCATTAACACACGCCATCTAGTGATGAGCGGAGAAACTAAATAGTAGAACTAATATCCGTAACGCCATCTATTATTTGCCAGACAAACAACAAAGACTCCGATTTTCAAGCATTAACCCCCAATAACTTTTAGACTTAGGAAGTTAGCTTATGCTAAGAATCACCGCAAGGGAACTTACACTACGTAAAAAAACCGCATCAAAATTGTTCCATCTGTTTGAGCGCTACGGTGCCACAGACAGACAGACAGACATTAGCGCCAAACTTATAACACCCCTTTTTTTTGTCGGGGTCTTAGTGGTAGCTGCCACTGGTTTCTTGTATTATTTTAAAAACATAGCTATGTAGCTCGTATGGTTTCTTACAAAGTTTATGCAAACAAAATATAAATATGCATTTTTTTTAAAGACTCAGACTTACTTACTTTTTTTTATTCATATCTATATTTAAACTTTAAAAGCCCCATTGCTTACCAAAATACTTTTTGTATTTAACATATTTTTACGGATCATGAATAAAATTGGTAGTTTTGATTTCAACCCCGCGGAACTCCCTTGCAATGTGGCTATAAAGCCGACACATTTCGACTACTCCCCTTATTGACGATTATTCGATTTCATATACCTCAACAAACTCGAATTTCGAAAACATAGATAACTTTGCAAACTTTATTCATAAAGTCACTAAGGTCGATATTCGAACAAGTTCTATTTTTGAATCGTGTTCTTATGTTGGCACTTTAAAAGTATGGAAATATTATGGCGGGAAGTCGCCTACGAATTGACTCGTTATAAAAAGTCTAAGGAAAGAAATTGTTTAGAGCCAATGAATTTTAATGATTCTCTTTATTTTATTTGTGGGTTTGTTAAGCGGTCTTTTTTATTTCAACGTTTTATGCGCGTTTTGATAAGATTTTAGTGCAGTATTATGCGGTTTGTAGAATTAGTCGTAAAAATGTTGGCAGTAAATATCTCATATAATATTTATTACTTAGGTAATTTTTCTTAGAAGTCATTAAGATATGAAAAATTAAGTATATTTTATTTACTCAAAAACTTTTTTAAGCCTAAAGCTACAATGGGTGAACTTAATGCTAAAGCATTCTCTCCCTGACAACTTTTAGGAACAAAAAACAGATAAAAATGTGGACGTCTAAATAATAGATAAAAGATATAAAGCTCAAGTTAAGTAATCGTGGTAGAAGAAAAATTGGTACTGATCTTTTTTTAACAAAACAGACACACTGAGCACCGGCAAGTATCTTTCTTTCTAATAAAACCCTAACCTTTCTAATACATACCTATTTACAATCAATTTAATTTAATTGCAAAAATATTACAGAAAAATGAAACTCATTTCATTATACGCTCATATAATTAAGTTAACCGTAAAACACACACGGAGTGGAAGTGGTCTCGAAGACCAAGGATGTCGCACGTGGCTCGCACCCTCGGTGTAGGGTTACGCACACTTGTGAGGAAGTCCAGTACTTCCTCAGTGGTCAAAGGTCGCGAAGGAGCTTCCGTATCAGATGGTATAATCACAGAATACAATAGAATACTTACATTTATTGCACAAGAAGTAATACTTACAAGACAAAAATTGCTTAAAAACAAGGCAAGTGAGTGAGTTGCAATGAAGACAGTGCCTCCAAAAAATGGTACTTACTATAAAACAATTTTAAGGGTGAATTCATTCACACTAATTTCATACTTTGATATATGTTCCTTGGGGAAAGTTGAAAGAAAAAAGTAGAAATTAATTAGGTAGAATTATTAAGATAATATTACTTTGGGACATATTACGGGTCTACGTCGTACTCAAGGAGTAGAAATACCTATAATAATCGACTTATTATTTACATACATATTTATTGCCTTTTAGTCTTTACTCCAATGGTGAAATTATTACCTATCTATAAATATAGGGTTCGTAGGTAAATTAAAAAATAATTAACAAGTGACTTCTTTACTGATGCCTATTCCCAACGATGGGATATGGAAGGCTGCCAATGATGATGATGACGCTTTTTCCCAAAATTTGGTAAAAATACTTTTTTACCAAATGATTTTTGTTCCAATTATTTGGTAATGCCTTCGAACTAGAGAGAGGTGATGGTCATGATTTTAAATATCCTATGATAATAAAGATATATTTGATTTGATTTGATTTGATTTGATTTGAAAAAGAGGTGACAAATACTATTTACTTATCGAAAGATATAAACACTTACTTTAACCAGGAACAACATGTCGATTATATAAAGAAAAAAATACTATTATGTCCAGTTAGATTTGTACCTGGTACGACTAGTTCAGAACTAGGAAGGTAATTTGTAACTATTTGTTTAAGTAAAAAACAAGCCGGAGCACGCACCGGCGCGTTTAAACAATAAACAAATGTATTGTTATAAAAATTCGGCACTGAAAGTGTTTAGTTATCTCCGTGTACTGTTAGGATCAATATGTGTACAATTTTCTAATAAGTATTAAAAAAATACAATCTTTTATTTAGTTTGCAATGTATCTTGTTTGTATCAATGTTTGCTTAGGTCAAATCGTGCAACTCAATTTTCAACTAGTTATTCTCAATTATTTATTTAACTGATGCTAAAATTTGGTAAACTTGTGTAAGTCGGATGACAATACAATATGGATTATGAAGTTAATGAGCTATTCTGATGATGGAGCCGGGAGATATTCGCCGGGACTCAGTTATAAAACAACATAACCACATTGAGTAGGACTCGTTTGATGTGTCTTGACGAGTACTTTATGGCAGATGATGCCTAGGGTCTGATCACGGAGATGGAAGTTGGTCGATGGAACTCAGTAATTAAACGACGCAACTGACTGAAAGAAGTCAATGACTTGTTTTATTGTATTGTCACTTAAATGTCAGCTAAATCAGTTGAGGATAATTGGTTGAAAATTTAGTTGCAAGATTTGAACTAATCAAACATTCATACGTACAAGATACATTGTAAGTAAAATAAAAGCTTATAAAAAGGCAGTATCTTTTGTAGAGAACTCGAAGTTATTTTAACGCCCGCTTCCATTTCATAAGGAAACCTTTCGGCGAAATGCTATATTCTTAAACGATATAGTCACGACAATGCTATTAAACAAAAGACTATATACAAAAAAAAAAACATTTATACTTTAATATATTGTTTTTTATTTATTTAACCTTTATTGTGCAAAATACAATTTGTATGGCACAATAGGCGGACTAAATGCTAAAAGCATTATCTAACAGTCAACCTTTGGATTGTTAGAGAAATGTATGTGGGTGTAAAATAATGGGATAGAAAAAGGAAAAATAGTTGGGAATAATTCAGATAAATACTAATAATTACTAAATAAGATAAACTACTGTATACTACTTACTAAAATAAATACATATATGGTACATATAACCAAAACAAAAACTAATTATATAATATATACGACTATAAACATATGTATATATATATACCAGTTATATTGTATACTACTTGAATAATAGATAGATATTACTATTACAAAAACTACATATGCAGCAATTTTACACTTAATTGGACTTAATTTTATGTTAAATTCTTTTAAATTTTACATTTATCATATAAATTTTATGTTTTCTCTGTTCCATCGTCACCCACTCAACACAGATGGTCGACTTTTGGTACCCATAAATTAAGTAAGGAAAAAAAACAAGTGCAAATAATTTTGCACTTTATTTGAACATTCATAAAGTCTACTTTCCTACTGAAAACGGAAATAAATTCTTAGTGACAATAATAATTTGGATTTTTACCCTTATTCCTCAGAATTTAGACTGGTTTTTGGAAATACGTTCCGATTTACGCAACGCTTTTGATTTATTCTTAAACTTACTTGTACTCAGGTGTCGCGAGGAAACGGAAGGTGGGTCAAATCCGCCATCAGTCTAGTAACCCGGGTTTGTTTGCATTCCGTGATGATTTTGAAATATATACTCTGGGGTAAAGGTTGCCCACATACTTCGCTAATGGAGAAGTTAATGGTGAGTATGGCAGGATGCAACGTGTTCAAGTCTTTGATGCTAAGGGTAGTCAACTAATTAAATAAATAAATACCTATATAAGCCTAGCCCCAAAGTAAGTTCGAGACTTGTGTTATGGGATACTAACTCAACGATACTATATTTTATAACAAATTCATATATAGATAAACATTCAAGACCCAGGCCAGTTTTATGCGACATTAGTTAGAAAGAGTATGTATTTATTTTTGTTTATTTGCCAGACTAAACTACGAAAACCCCGACTTTAAAGCGTCAAACCCCCAATAATTTTTGAACGGCTGAACCGATTTTTGTCAAAACATAGCTAAGAACCACCGCAAGGAAACTTGCTTTCACGTAAAGCTTCGAAATCGGTCTATCCATTCGAGCGCTACGATGGCACATACAGACAGACCTACTGACGTTAGACCTAAGTAAGTAAGTAAAAACACTTTATTGCATCAAAACACATAAAAAAAAACATTTAAATATAAATTCATTAATTTTTGCCCAGATAAATAAATGTTAAGACAGTCAAGCAGGGTGTATTAAGGACACGGTTAATCCGAATCTAATTTCTTGGATTGGTATCGCAGAAGCCTTACAACTAGGCGAGGTGGCTGATAGAAAAGTCACGAGTACATTTCGTTTGCCTTTGTTCGCTTCCGTTTGCTTGGCTTTTGTTGGGGTGACCAGGCTTCGTATAGAAACCATTGTTATTTTTTAATTTTTTTCTTTTTTTTTCTTCATTTAAGCGTGTGGTCCTGTTGCTGGTTGTATCCAGCTGATGCATCCAGCTGAGCTATTTCTGAGTCCAGTTTTTCTTCATTAAAGCGCGTTCCTGGTAGCATCCAGCTGAGCTGCTTCAGAGTCCAGGGCTTGTGCTTCTTATTTTATTCGCTCGAAATTTTATATACATGTCAATGATTACCCAAGGATGCCGAAGACCTTGTGAAATCAAGTAGAATACCAAAAAAATAAATAAATATCTTTTATTTACTTCTTCTTTCGATATTTATTTTCTTTTTTGATCGAAGTAAATAAATGTTAAGAAAGTCAAGCATGGTGTATTAAGGACACAGTTAATCCGAATCTAATTTCTTGGATTGGTATCGCAGAAGCCTTACAACTAGGCGAGGTGGCTGATAGAAAAGTCACGAGTACATTTCGTTTGCCTTTGTTCGCTTCCGTTTGCTTGGCTTTTGTTGGGGTGACCAGGCTTCGTATAAGAACCATTGTGTTTTTTGTTTTTTTCTTCATTTAAGCGCGTGGTCCGGTTTTTGGTTGCATCCAGTTGAGCTGCTTCTGAGTCCAGCTTTTCTTCATTTAAGCGCGTTCCTGGTTGCATCCAGTTGGACTGCTTCTGAGTCTAGTTTTTCTTTATTTAAATGGCCTAAGTGCGTTGCTGGTTGCATCCAGCTGAGCAGTTTCAGAGTCCAGGGCATGTTCTCGTTTTTTTTCTCGAAATTTTATATGCATGTCAATAATCACCCAAAGACGGCGAAGACCTTGTGAAATCGAGAAGATATATCGAAATAAGAAATAAGGTATCGTCAATTCGTCACAGAATACATAATAGTACCTACAAGTAGTATCGTTGAAAGAGCTATCCGCTGAGAGCACTCCTCATAACGGTCATTAAAAAAAAAGAAGATGTATTTTCTTCATCTGTATTTATATTTTTGTATTAGTGCAATATGAATACAATAGAGACAGTTTTAGTCCATAAAAATGCTTGACCCGGACATGTTGAGAGTAGAGCACTACCTCTACGCTCAACTTATGAGTGCAATATTTCTTCCTGCTATGCTTACATTAACCATATGAACTTATTTTCGGCAAGAATTTACTCGTATAATTAGGTTTTAGTCTTTTAAACTAAGTTATTAAAAAAAAACCTGTCCCTATATATAAAAGTTCTACGCTCGGTTGGACACCCTACGATCAGAATGGTATTACATGTCAAACGCAATCCTCTTACCATCGTCTTTAACCGCGACTAGGTCTGTACGGCTTCCCGCAGACCTGAGGACTTGGAAGGAAGTGTCATCACGATACACATAGAAAAAAAAATGTAGGTAGTTATTAGGGTTCCGTACCCAAAGGTTAAAAACGGAACCCTATCACTAAGAATCCGCTGTCCGTCCGTCTGTCTATACTGTCATCTCATGAACCGCAATAGCTATAAAAAGCTAAAATGTTCTCAGATGATGCATTACAACAAATACTAAAAACAGAACAAAATAAATAATTAAAGGGGCTGCCATACAACAGACGTGTTTTTTTACCTTTAATATTTATTTTATTTTAATTAAATTATTTATTTTTAACCCTTCGTGTGTGATTCCGACTTGCATTTGGCCGGTTATTTTTATTTTAGGGCATTTTCACTTTAAATGACACATGATTTAAAAAATGAAGATTTTTATAATAATTTTACATTATAAGCCCGAAAGATTTCCAAAACGACCGATCAGAAGCAAACTTTGCTCAGGTCGTCCGACCACCTAAAAGGTGGTTATTCTACGCTGCAAAGGTTACGTAGTGTTAATTCCGTATTTTTTATCGTTTGAAATGTCATTCTACTTCACGTTAAATTCTCCTGAAACTTGCTTGTTTTTTATAAAAAAAAATTAACTAGCAAACAACTATATTCATTCATTCATAAAGGACGGCAATTTACAAATCGTTTCAATACGTTCCATGATACAATTTCGATAATGACCTTGTGATTATGAATGATTTCCGAAAAAAATACTGGCCACATGCAACTGTGGGTGTACGTCATAAATCTATTAAAAAGAAAAAGAAGAAAAAAATAACTGACCACAGTGGCAGCTGTCAATAGGTATTGAGATGTCATCCGAAACATACAATAGCAGTTAATATCATTAAACTTGAATCTTATGCTTAAAGAAATAAAGGTTAAAATTGAATGCGTTTTGTTTCGGAAACCGCAAATCAATCAAGGATTTATTTGTCATCATTGTGTGGGCAAAAGCGTTGGTCATTTGGTCGTTTTACGGTAATTTTGGACAATGATACGCGTGTGAATGTTGAATGGACGTAGCGACAATTAGCTTTATGGATTTTTAGTGGGCGGCAATTGTCGTGGAAAAGAAGACTATGAGGGCGGGAGAGTAATAAAAAAACTGGGCACTATTTCAGCAGATGTTTATTGGTTTGTGTGGTTAAAATAATTGTGATGATGAGTTGAATAGGCTGGAGAATGAGAAAAAGAAAGAACTAACATTCAAAAGGTTACGCTGTAACTCAATTAATTAATATGACGACTTTTTTTTGTATAGTGTGGTATTGCAAAATTTCTCGATATTATCATACATATTGTTGTTTTGTTGAACAATTTTTGAAGTGAAAACTTCTTTAGCGGCGTTGTGCACTTTTTTTGGAATGGGTAAAAATCTAAAACTCGCGTCAGGACACGTGACCTGATCGAAAATTCGTAAGACGGCGCAGGGCGCTTGCGCGAATGTTCGTGTGTGTTTATGTTACAGCGTGCTAATAAAATGTCATGTTTGTGTACGATAGCCCAATAAATAAATATTGTATTCTACCACATAAATGAGAGTACTTTTATACTGATAATTAAAGCAATTCGTGCAAAATTATTCCCTAACCAATCCAAAATATCAAAAATGCACAACGTTAATATTCAAGTTTTCACTTCTGCCGGCACTCCCATGCAGAGTGCAACCCGTCGTTTTTTTTATTAGAAAGATTAACAATTAATACTGAGTTTGAATCACGTGTAAGTATCAATTATAACGACCTTTTTTTACTCTGTATTTTGTTACTGTCTATAGAGTACGTCGTTACTCTACAAAGCATAGACCTAGATTTGTTCTAAATTGTAACAAATTTAAAAGTACCTACCTATATTTATTAGGTTGGTACCTCGAAACCTCTCTACCTACTTCACTTTCCATAGTCTCTTTGTTTCGATTTCAAATAATTTGATTCAATTTTTTTCACAAGGCACTATTTTTTTGAATACTTAAATAGTATCTACGTATTAAAAAAATAATAAATAAATATAAAGTGCTTATATATTTTTTTAAAGATAAACAGGCTATATTAGTTTTTTTGTGCTGCTGTTATGTAGATTTCAATTTTTTTCGTCAACTGTCATAAACAAGATTAAATGAAGGTGGGCTAGCTATTGAAATGAGCGTGGCAAAGTTTTAGTCTCGACGAAATTAATCACGACGCCCTGATTTATTGCACCTGGAAAGTCGAGACACACGGATTTTGCTGACGCTACATTTGCCTAGTTCATTTCTATGTCTAGTTTTAAAACAATAGTAAAGTAATTCGCTAGTGACAACAAGTCAAATCAGACACTTTTTTTAAACGTCAAAACAAATATTTTCTGATAGCATGACGTCATGCTTTTATGCCATCCATGTCATCCACCCAATTGAACCATCCAACTTTATTAATGAGTAGGTTATGAAGACGACTGAGTCAAAAATAAATTATTCGGTAAAAATCATAAAATAAAACGTCACAAAATAGTGTCACTTTTCTCAATACTCAATCATTTATTGCATCTCATGTGTTTACATAGTTTGTACATATGGTGTAAGGAGTACATTAAGTTCAGACATGAACCCTGTTAGGGCACAGCAAAATAAAATAATCTAAATTAAAAATGCAAAATAATAATCTAAAATAATAATCTAAAATTTTCATGCATGCAAAAAATTGGCAGAAATAGTTGATATAATATAAACAATATGATAATATCTAAATTAAATTAAATTATTCTATTTGGTCCAAAATTCTTGCAGATTGTAGAAGCTGTTCTCTATGAGATAATCTTTTAGCAGTTTTAAAAATGTTTTAATATTTTCTTCGTTTTGTATGTGTCTTGGTAACTTATTATATATTTTTATTGCATGTACATATGGTCCTGATGAGTATAATTTTAATCTAGATGTAGGCAAGGCCAGTCTATTCCTATCCCTTAAGTTATATGATCGACTATGATGGTCACTACTACGTGTGAAAAACTGTTGATTTTTCCGGACAAATTTACAAATTTCCAGGATGTATATCTTTTCATTGGTCATATCCATTTTCAACATGATTTTAGATTTATTAATGTAGAAAAACTGATAGTAATAACGCATGACGTCATGCTTTTGCATTTTATTGACGTTTGGAAAAAGGTGTTTGATTTGGCTTGTCTCTAGCGGATTGTAGTAAAACCCAAGTGCCGTTTCAATCATTCTTAATTTTATCCCTAATTCCAGTAAAAGTTTAGCATTTTTTCACACAATGTCCTGCCAAGTGGCATTGTTTCGGTTTTATCCACATTTACTTACTAGATATTTACACCTTAGTATTGTAAGTCCCTGATTTAAAGCCTAGAGGGAAGGTCTTTGTCCACAAATGGGATGTTGAGGGTTAACAAAAAATACTTTAAATCTTTTCTAGAGTCCATTTTTTGTCCTGATCTATCTATGAACTTTTTAAACTAGATACGATCGATTAATATGTAAGTTTTTATTTAATATTTACCTTTCTCAGTTTGCAATATGACTTGATAAATTATTTGTTGACATTCAAGAGTCAATTTAACTGATCTATCTATTGACATTTAAAGAAGATACCTACATACATCGATTTTTGTTTTATAAAATTTACCTTGAATTTCTTCATCCCCAGTTTGCAATATGACTTGAGTCATAAATTATTTGGTGACATCCGTTATCAGCATTAGCTGCAGCTGCGAGTGGGTGTGTGGGGGGTGAGGGGGGAGGGGGATCCCGATTGTCTCCAGACGGGAATTAATTCATTTTTAATTACAGCCAGGAACGCTTGCCGGCGAAATTTTGATTGTGACGATAAGTGGGAGTCTGCTGTCGTGTTTATTTATGTGCATGTTTGGTTACTTAAAAAATTTAAAAATACAGATTCATTATCACGTCTTAATACAAGGTAGACAGAGTAGATCAGATTGTGATGTTAGGATAGAATAATTGGCCAAGTGCGTGTCGGGCCACGCTCAGGGCGAATGGCAATTTTTTGGGTTCATGCCACTAAAAACAATGTTTTTGACGTTTTCAGTGGCCACTAGACAGACATGGCGAAACTATAAGATTCCTTGTTTACTACGGAACCCTAAAAAGTAATCAAAATAGTGATAAGTTGCCAGCCGCTTCGCCGATTACCATGATCAAAATCCCACTAATTCCCTCGATCGTCTTTTACACTCTGCGTGGGAAGACATGCAGTTGGTACATTTTATGTTTTTTCTTTCCTCCCAGACCAGCAAAAAAGAAAAAAACATTAAGGTCAGCTTATATTTCTATCAATCAATAAATGACTTGTATGGCGGACGTTTCATTTAGACCATGCAAGTCATCCACATATTGCTTCAATAAAATTATATGCAAACTTCCACCGTCTAAATTGGCCTTAACTGGCATAAATCTTGTTAGAAAAACAAAATTTTCAAATTCAAATAACGAACCTGCAAATTCGTAATTAGAACACGTGCGGCCGAATCCCATCGGATTTACCGTGAACCGTGGGAAGCGGGAACAGGTGCCGTTGGACCAAATGTTTCGCTAATGCCGAACAAATCTCGACCAGGAAGCGAGGGTTGCAGGGTTACCGGGGAAAAAAATATGGTCTCATTCCCATAGACTTTGTGGCGACGTATGGGAATTTAATTTCTGAATTGTTTTAGTGCACGTTACATTACTATGGGTCTCATAGGAAGGCTCAAGGTTGCATAATGCGCTATGCTCGGTGTTTCTCTACGTGATCGAATCAGAAATGAGGAAATTCGTAAGAGAACAAAACTTACTGCCAGCGGATTAACTCGTTAAAGTGGCAGCGGGACACATTGTCACGCGGGTGACATTGTGTTGTTGAATTGTCGATGGGACAAAAAGGTTCTCGAATGGCGACCGCGTACTGGTAAGCGATGGGTAGGGACACCTACCCAAGGTAGTCAGACGACCTGACCAAGGTCGCTGAAAAGCACTGAATGCAGGCCGCTCTTGATCGGTCATTTTGGAAATCTTTGGGAATATCCAATGTCTAGCAGTGGGCGTTATGTGGCTGAAATGATGATGATGATGTACCTATCGTTACACGAAATAAAAGTTAACATATTTCTGGACATTTAACCAGACACAATAGAACCACAGTCGTAGAGTTCCGGAATGTGTTAAGTGCTATTTTACCAAAAACACTTTTATTACAAATTGATATTTATACTTTTTATTAACCACTGATGAGCAATTTTCCTAAAGCATTTGGTTTGACTTAGTTTTATTTGTGAAAAAAAAACCTGTTAGGTATTTAGTGTTCTGTAGGAAACTACACTTGCTGCAAATAATTTAATCCTTATCTCGAAATATCATTTTACTCTACGATATACGAAATTCCTTTGCAAAAAATGTCAAAAAAATAATTTAAAAAAAACAATGGGGACCTTAGGCTTTGTCTACCCAGTAAAGACATAGTTATACGATATTCCAACATATACATTGGAGATTCCAATAAGATCCGTGATGCTGCACAAAAACAGAGAATTTCCTGGTTGAGCGGAACACTGAGAAACGGAGCGCCTTACTCCCACGGGATCGGGTTCCAAACGTACCTACAGGCTGATGTAAATGGAATTGAAGATAACATTTCCTTTCTTTTGTAACTGGTTACAAAAAACAGTTACGTGGATGGCCGAAGGAAATTCTTTCAACTAACATTTAATTACTAAGGGACATGCTTATTATAGAGGCCATGTCCAGCAGTGGACGTTATGTGGCTGCACTGATGATGATGATGATGATGATGATGCTTATATAGGTAAATATTCAGAAAGTCTCCAAATACCTAAACTAAGAACTAGGCGCTAGTTTTTGAAAAAATACTGTTGAATAAAATAAAAAAAATCGCAATTTATTTGTTAATTGGTTTACTATTTGACTTTGATATGTGTGCGTCCTAAAAATCTTATTATACGTTTTTATTAAATTAAGATAAAATGATATATTGTTAACCTCTTGTGTGAGTAACGGTTTTGGGTATGAAGCTACTTTGCACAAGATTAAGAGGAAAAATGATTTTTTCGCGGTCCAGTGCTGCCACCATTTGAAATAAATTATTTGAAAGGAAACGGATATATAATTTAAAATTTCGTCTCCACCAAGCAAGCTCTAGATAACCGTTGAACTATTATATGAACTACTGTTTACAGTTTAAAGTGAGAATGTGAAGCTTTTCTTCACACATTTTCCAAAAGCTGTCTTTCGCAAATTTGCCAAGAAAAGCTTTATTTAGATTTATATGCATTATCTATCTATCTATATAATTTCTTGCTGCGTGTTGATCATTGTACTGTTAGATTACAAAGACTCGGTCCACGCATATATCATCATCATTTCATCCACATGACATCCAGTGCTGGACAGGTCTCCAGGGATTTCCAAACCAGTAGATATTTACTAACACTAGTATACGTCCGTATTCATCATTGAACGTACAGCAAAACAAAAACATCATCCTGTAGATTTTAAAATATGCGACAGATCGTAAGTATGCGGAATATTCACAGGTGGTTCCGCCCCTTCGGATTCCGCCGGTTTTTGTCGGAATCACTAATTTGGGCGCCTTGGGAGTTGGGTGGATCACTGGGTCAAAAATCAATTATTTGGTATTGTTCCTAAACTAAAACGTCACAAAATTGTGTCGCCTTTGATTGATCATATCCATTTTTAACATGCTTTTTTTTATTTATTTTTTGAATAAATATATTATTAAACTAACTAACAATAATTACAATTAAATATTAAACTAACTAAAATAAACTTAAATACTAAAAATAAATTACCTCACAAATGGAGATGAATTTTTTTTTATGTGATATTCGCGCTATTTGACTTAAAAAAGCATGACGTCACGCTTTCGTGTTTCATACAAATCACAAAAATGTTTATTTTGACGTTTAAAAAAGTGTCTGATTTAACTTGTTGTCATCTAGCGGAATACATTATATTATAACGTGTGACACACAATTTCACTAAAGCCCCAACCTAATCCATTTATTATCTACTATATAGGTATATAACTGTGTATTTTTATAAGAGAAAAATATATAATATAATCTTAAATGAATAATGTTGATATAAAAATAACTTCCATCTGCCAAAGCAGAGAAGAAAAAAAAACATAAAACGTGCCAGCTGTTTATTTTACGTCTATAGGTTTTGTCTTCACATCTTTGTATCTGAATCGGGGTACATAAATATTCATTTTTGGAAATTTCATTCTGCAGATAATTTAAACATAAATAAATGTACTCAAATATAAAAAAACAATAAACGATGGAAAATACAAATAAAGTTATAAAAGGCGGGGAAACTGTAATAATTACAGTTTCTACACCTTTACTTTAATAATAATCTATAGTTATTATTAATAGTAAAAGTAAAGTAGAATGCAAGCTGCCTAACAACATATACCTAACATTTGGTAAGAAAAGACCCCTGTGCTCTCATTTGAATATACAAACTCTAATCCGGGATTACAAACAGGGATCTGAGATTCGGTAATCCCGCGCGAGATTCGCTTATCGTATTTCACAAATATTGCCAGTGACCACATAGCGACCACATAGCTTTTTTTGTACCGAGCAGAGATACATATTATGGAGTACAAAATGTCATTATTTTATTATCTATGACACTGTCGATTTCTGAACGAAAACGAAATAAAAGTGAGTGTATCCACATAGAGACCACATTTCCTTTTGGGTAGCGTGCAGTGGTCAGACCACTGAGTTTTTTTTCAGAATTAGTAGAAAAAAAAGAAATTACTTTTTTTCATAACCATGTATTCTACCAAAATCAGTATACAAAAGAAAAAAATCGCTAGGCCTGGCTAGAGATATTTTTTTTTTTACAAAAAGCCAGCAAGCCAGAAAGCCATTTCCTTTTTCAAATTGTCCTGGGTCTTAGATGTTTTCCTATGTATTTATTTGTTATAATATATAGTATCGTTGAGTAAGCACAACATAACACAAGTCTCGAACTTACTTTGGTGCTAGCTCAATTAGTATAATTTGTCTCTATATATTTATTTATTTAGTTTGACTTCATATCCGTAGCGCCATCTTTTTTTCTAGGAAAAGCCCTGACTTTCAAAATTTAACCCCCAATAACTTGTAAACCGATTTTAATTAAACGCAGCTAATAACCACTGCAAGGGAACTTGTAACGTAACCGCATCAAAATAAGGCAATCTGTTTAAACGCTTCGATGCAATTGATAGACAGACAGACAGACTCACAAACGTTAGCGTCAAACTTACAACACCTCTTTTTGTAGGGGAAAAAATATATTTGTAAGAATAAAAAAAAATGAACTATTAATCGCATCTTTGAATATCTATATTAACTAAATGTTTGAACTTGACCAACATTTATACAATACCTAACACTAAATAATATGTAAATAAATAGACTTGAAAAATGACACATTAAAAACTTTTAATAAAAGAGGTGCTACGAATGTAGCTACGACATATCGTAGCTCGTAGCGAGGTATCGTAGCCGTTGGCACCGTAGCATTGAGTGAGGTATGATTATGATCAAGGTAAAAAACATTGACACACTTTTTAATTATCTCTGTAAAATTTGATGCATTATCTATTCTAAAAGAAATTTGTCTAGTGTTCTGTCTACCCCATCAGGGATAAATAAAAAAACCGACCAAGTGCGAGTTGGATTCTCGCACAAGGATTCCGTACCATTATCTATAAAAAATCACGTTTGTTGTATGGGAGCCCCCCTTAAATATTTATTTTATTTTTGTTATAGCGGCAACAGAAATACATAATTTGTAAAAAAAATCAACTTTCTAGCTATCGCGGTTCTTGAGATACAGTCTGGTGACAGACAGACGGACAGACGTACGGACAGACGGCAAACGGCAGCCGGAAAGACGGACAGACGGACAGACAGCGAAGCTTAGTAATAGGGTCCCGTTTTTATCCTTTGGGCACGGGACCCTAAAAAGTGATAATATAAGATGCAGGACTTAAAAGTTAATTTAATCCATGACGCTACTCCACACAAATCACGCGCTAATCTCTATCGAAATGCAAAGCTCCAAAAATCTCGATTCCATTCGATATCACCCTTCGAGGGAGATCTGATGCGATTTTCTACCACTTGACGATTCGATAACGAATCGCAATCAACGACCAACATAACCTGACCTCTTCTACGTCCTACGCATCAAACATTTTTATTTTTATCAGAGGTCAAGATATACTGGTTTAAAGTATAATATAGGTTTTGTACTACACTTCGCACCCCGTTCCCTATTCGAACCTTGTTTGTGTTTAAAATGTTTGTTCGCGTGATTTAAGTGTTTGATACGTTTAAGTTGATGGGATGATGTGGATTTCGGTGAGTATGGGTTGTTAATCGATTATGCTACAGTGTTTGGGTGTTTAGCAAACACCTACATAAGCACCTATTTATCGAAACGTATTACACGACTTTGTCTTCCATGCTGGTTTCGAAGAAAAGAAAAAATCTTAGAATGTACCAGCTGCTTTTCTTCTCGCGCAGATCGTCTTTAGCAAAAGTTCGAATCATGTTCTAGCAATCCATCACTATTTTGATTCCTTTATCCACCTTCTTGCCCACATAAAATTAAAAGTGGCCTTCGAGTCTTGCAGCACCTATGCTCTATCTGCTTAGAGTCGCAAGACCCAAAATGGTATGTCTGCCACATTAGGGATAAAGACCACTGCTGGGCAAAGGCCTCCCCTCTTTCCTTCCATAACTCTCTGTCTCTAGTCTTAACTTTCCAATCATGTTCATAGAATGCTTTCAAATTGTTACTTATTATTTATACATATAAAATCTTATAAAAACTGCATTAGAATCGCAAGTAAAGATAAAATTAATAACTGGCCAAGTGCGAGTCGAATTTGCACTCTAAGAGTTTGTATCATTATCTATAAAAAATTAGGTTTGTTGTACGGGAGCCCCATATAAATATTTTTATATAGTATTTGTTGTTATGGCGGCAATAGAAATACATCATCTGTGAATATTTCAACTGTCTAGCCATCACAGTTCATAAGCCTGATGGTGACAGACGGACGGTCAGCGCAGTCTTAGTAATAGTCCCGTTTTTACCCTTTGGGTACGGAACCCTAAGAATGAACCCGCCTTGAAAAACCCTGAATTCAGTACAGAGTTTTGTCTATTCACTAATTATGAAATATCAGTCGGAATCATGAAACGTTAAAAGAATTTACCTATAGGGTATCGTTAGATTATAATGAAACCCCATACATTTAGAAGATGTGGTAGAAAGAAACTAGTATACATAACATACATAAAACCTATTAACATTCCACCACTTTTTTATTAGTGTAGTTGTCAAACAACAAGTTAATATGACTGCAACATACTAACACTGTTTAATAATAATGATACAACACCCCTAATATGACTGATTACGTATATAGTTAGCTAGTTTCCACGCAATAACCATGTCATCCGCATACAGTACTCTAATTGCTAAACTGGGGTTAGTCGGATAACACAATGCTCTAACGTCCAATTTGTAGCCTATGCATGTCCAGAGCGACCACTTACAATGTGGATAAACGTGACAAGTAAATTAAAGCTTTAAAATGTTCAATAAAAAATAATAATAATAGGAATATCCGTTAGTGCATCTCAATGGTACATTAAGGGAAAGACCTCCTTAGATGCAGACATCTCACATGATAAAATGGTATCAAAAGGCTCCTTCATGATGTTTTTGGCCCTATGAACACCTCAAAGAGATAGACCTTCATAGATGAAGCCATCTGACTTTTTATAATGGCTCACTCACGTTTGTGCTAGTCTTGCCAACCTAATTGTATTTTATTACAATTTCCCTACAGAATGGTGTTCCTAGTTTTCACGGTACCCTATCATCTTTGCCAGACAGGTTGGCTCACTCACGTTTGGCTAGTGTTGCCAACCTCATTGTATTTTATTACAATTTCCCTACAGAATGAAGTTCCTAGTTTTCGCGGCACCCTATCATGTTTGCCAGACAGGTTGGCTCACTCACGTTTGCGTTCGATGTCGGTGATTAAGTGCTAGTGTTGCCATCCTATTTAGATGACAGCGAGAATGCTAGTTTGTTTGACTGTCAATGTGTGCGTAGGTGTATGTTTGTGTAAGTTTATACTTACACAGCAAATTAATTTTGTGACTTTTAAAATCATAAAACGATTATAAAATATTTTGGGAATTGAATGGGTAATAAAAAAATAATTAGAACTTCTTTTTTACTTAGGTATATACCTTAATTAAAAAAGGAGTTATTTATACTTAATTATTGTTTACACGATTTATAATATGTTTAAGTAAAACGATTAATCTTATACACTTACTAACATAACTGTAAGTATTGACAGTAAAATACGGTTCAACATTTCAAGGATATAAAGAAAGCTACAAATATTTTAATCAAAAAAAAAATCACTTGAAATTGTTTCTATTCGACGTAAAACCTTATTTTTTACCCGACTACGAGAAAGCTAAGAGGAAAGGTAACAATATTAGCAGTCTAGGTACGTCAGTATATGTACGAAATGTTGGACTGAATCACCCCTTAACATATATGTGCCTAATAAAAAAGGACAGTGTATATTACACTTTAATTCATTAAATAAAACTGTTGAAAAGCTTGTTTTTTTCATAGATAGAAAATGTTTGTATTGACGTTCGGAAAAAGTGTCTCACTTGACTTGTTTCATTTTCATCTAGCGCATTGATAACCTCTTTCTTTTTCAAAGTCGGTTAAATAAAAGCCAGTAATCAGGCGGTGTGTAGGCACTATGTATACTGATCCCAAAGCAGCACTCGCCTGATTACTCGGGTCGACTTCAAAGCAGGCGCCTCTAATGAGCGCCTTTGATGTGTGCAAACAGGGGGTTTTTGCAGTAAATAGTTGTTTATGTGGATTAATTAGATACGAGCGGTCGATAAAAAAAATGAGTTTATATGTGATCTTCCATTCTCGACCTGAGTCAGATTGATAATTGTTTAGGTATCTATGTATTAGGTCTAACAAAACATAATAAAACTATTTTAAAGGTGAATTCAGTACATAATACTGGACAACTTTCCCCAAAGAACAATGTCGAATATGGAGACATGTGTTCTATGTTGAATACAGTTCTATAAAGCCTGAATAAAGTTCGTAAATATTTTTTCGAAACTAAAAACCGTCTTCTCCTCCAAACTACACAATCGATATTGATAAAATATATATGGGACCACCACCGGACAAGTTTGTATGCCCTTTCAAAAATATTTTTTTCAATAATTTTTTTAACCGGGGTCCAGTGGCGGCCCCATTTGAAATAAATCATTTGAAAGGAAACGGTAATGTCATTCAAAATTTCGTCTTGATCAAACCCTAGATAACCCTTTTAACTATTTTATGAACTACTGTTTATAATTTAAAGTGCGAACGTGAAGCTTTTCTACGCACATTAGCTAAAAGTGGCCGTTTTTCACAAATGTGCGTAGAAAACCTTAACGTTCGCACTTTAAATTATAAACAGTAGTTCATAATATAGTTAAAAGGGTTATCTAGGGTTTGGTCAAGACGAAATTGTAAATGATATCACCGTTTCCTTTCAAATGATTTATTTTAAATGAGGGCGCCACTGGACCCCGGAAAATTCAGGTAGCCCCAAAGAAACATAGGAGTCTGACGAATTGACAACCTCCTAGTGATGTACAAACCTTGAGGCGCCAAGTTCTACTTTTGAAAGCTGGAGGCAGATTGGCAGGACTTGGTGAGCTTGGTAGGCTGTAGACCTCAGCCTAGCCAAGACGCGAGCTCTCTGGGCCACGCTTCGGGGCTTCAAAAGAGTTCGAGCCTTTAAAATAGCTCGTACCACTCAAAAAAGCTTGAGCCTTCAAAAAAGCTCGAGTTTCAAAATGAACGCGAGCCTTCAATGAAAGCTCGAGTTCCCTGAATCCTTTTTTTTAGGGCTCGAAGTCATTTACAGAGCTCAAGTCTTTTAACGGATTGTTCGACGACTGCGAGTTTGCTTGCATTCCTTGGATAATTAAAATTCATCTGAAATCTCGCCTCGAACTTCAAGATTTTTTTAAAACTTGAGCTATTCTTGAAAGCTCGATTTAATTTTAAGAATTGAGCTTTTTTGAAGGCTCGACTTCTTGCTCAGAGAGCTCGCAAGCCGAGCTCATAGATAAAGACTCAAGCCGTGAAAAAGACTCCAGCCAGATCGATCTACCTCTCGAAAAGGCTCGAGATCTCAAAAAGGCTCGAGCTCTAAAAAAGACTCAAGTCGTCGAGTTTCACACAAACGAGGCGAGCCCTGTAAACGACTCCGAGCTCTAGACAAAAGGACTCGGAGGCCTCGAGCCTTGTACATCACTACAACCTCCTCCTTTTTTGAAGTTGGTTAAAGATAGTAATCTGGTTTTTATGTTATTTATTTACAAAAACATAGATTTATTTACATAAACATAGATAAATATAGCTAATAACTTAAATTACTTATAAATAAAAAGCCCAGGCAAATCGCTGCCCCGTGGTAACGTGCCCAAACATGTGGCAGCATTGCCACGTTGTATGGCAATGCTTATCTTTTGACCCAGATAAAGGCCAGTCTGGTCAGGCGTGATTATTACAATACATTATATTACACTATACGTAATCATATCATTTCTTATATTTAGGTACATATTTCATACTAATACCTTTTTTAAAAATATAGGTACTTACGGATAAATCATACAAATTATAGCATAGCCCCAAAATATAATTATATATGTACAAGTATAAGGTATTAAAAATCTCACGTATGTGGTCCGCACCTATCAGCATCACTTGAAAGTTCTGCGTCTTGCGCCTGAAACCTGAAAATCAATACTGTACCCCTCCCCCCCGCCGCCGGGTCGGGGGGTCACCCTGGTCACTAGTACGTGGTACCCTCGTGTTTGAAAACAATGGATTTTTTGTTTCTTGTAGATTTAAAATCTTCTGCGGAGTTTAATAAGCTTCATGGTACCTACAAAAAGAAGAGTATTGTACCTATACTGGGTATAAATAATAAATAGTCAATACAAATTACTCAGCTCGTAACTTTTTATTTTTTTCTATGAAAGCAGCACTGAAATAAGGAATCCTTGATATATAAGATATACACTTTTATATTTAAATACTTTTATGTAAAAAATACCTTTGTAATACAAAAGTATTTTTTTATTCTAGCTAATATTTTAAGTTAAATAGGAAGAGTATTATTAAATCATATTTTTAATCATTGTAAGTTTTATAGTACTTATGTAAGATTTAATAGTGTGATTTTTTTGTAGTTTTACAGTAATATCAGACAAGAGTACGATTGTTTCTACCACCACTGTAATTCGGTAGAGTCACTTATTCTTTTAAAACACTCGTTTAGCGACCTACTGTTATCAAAAACAAAACAGCATTCAAGGCTCATAAACACGATATTTCAACACACATTTACGTGCTATGTGACATGTGACTATAAGTATGTCTCGCTCAACGTTTACGTAATTATTTACCTACTAGGGCGTCACTGTCATTGGCGGGGTCACGACCCCGCGGAACGCTTCTATTGGTCGAATTACCCACCCACCGCGTTCTAAATACAAAATTCCAAGCGTTCTCAAGTATCGATACTTCGATTCAACCTCCTTTGCTTTTATGATCCTGGCTGATACAAAGTAGAAAAAAGTAAACATTGTTGATGGCCAGTGGCTTATCTTATCCTCCTGCTCTCATTATAAAGTTGGTTATGGAAGTTTTCGCAAAACATAAGAATATTATTGAATAACGACTCAGATTTTTTATTATAGTACCTATACAAAAAATACGTACACTTGTTTTGCAAAAGATAGCTGACGCTAGGTAGAGCATATCATACTTATGATAAAGAACTAAAGTTGTAATCATTTACTTATAAAATGTTCGGTCATCTGCAACGTCACGATGCGTTCCTTAAAACAAAAGTTGAAAGAAAAAGAGAATGAAAAATAGGAATAGGAAAACCCAGAAGAAAATTTTTCGATCAAAAAAAATTAAACTTAAAAACATATACATAAGGAGGTTAAGAACTTAGCGGAAGAAAGAGAGACATGGAAAGCACTCCACCGATAAGTGCCTAGCTCTTAAATATAAGAGAGGTATACCTTTAGTAGTGTCATGTCTTTGCCCTAAATTTATTTTTGTGCCGTATAATTTTCTCTGTTTATCCCTTTGTATGGTGGGCTGGAAGAAAATGCCCTTAGCATTAAGTCTGCCATTTGTTAAAAGTATATTTACACTTTGGAACAATAAAGTTTGATAAAATAAAAAATACATTTATCTTTATTTAGAGTAGGTAAGTAAATAAGTAGAGATACTATTGCGGACTGAGAATGCAGCTTAGTCTAGCAGCTGCCCACTAGTAAAACCAGTAAAGAAGTAAGTAAGTTATAGTTCACAAAGCAATAACATTGTTTTATTTTATGCCATGCAAAGTATGAGAAGTAAGTAAGAAATACGTAAGTAGATAGTACTTACTGGGAAACCAGGAAATAAATCAAGCAAATCTCTAAAACTTCACGACCGACAGCCAAACGGCATGAAAAGTGAAATTTACACTAATTTACAAACAATAGCAGACGAAATATCGAACGAAAACAGTATTATCGTCGACAATACACTCTCTGTCTTCTGACCCGGGGTGAGGCCTGATACGGGGCTACAAAAGTGTATCGTTTAACCCTAGGCCAAGCATAGGGCCAGGTTTAAAGGTTAGCTATATAAAAGCAACTCTATAGTTATTTGTTCACCAGTTTTCTTGTAACTCGAAGAGCGGCCGCTCAAGGATTGCAGTGAGGTTTTTTGTGACGTTTGGCCTTCTTGGTCGTAAATGGCAGTTTGGTGATGCAAAATGAAAGTTCATAGCGTGCTCCCTAGGAGTACGTCTCTAAAGTGAAACTGAGCGGGAAACCTGGCTTGAAAGAACGATGGTGGAGCAAGGCTGTCACCGAGTGGTACCCCAATAATGGAAAAAGTAGTGTGGGCGTCCGTCGTTTAGGGTTGATGACATCAGGCAGGTTGCTCGGAAAAACTGGTATGGCCTTTGACAGAACAGAACCTTGACAGGATGACGTAGACAATACGAGGCCTTATTCCCAGTGGGTACCTGAGATTTGAGGGTATTGGATGGTTGTTGTTTTTCGTGTGTGTAAGTGGCCAAGACTGGTTTCAGATTTTTCAAGCTGCCTAGAGGCATCTGCCATTATACTTAACGACTGTATAATGATGACAGGGAACAACGGTTTATACGTCCCTTCCGAAGCATGAGGATGATGAAGGTGATGAAAAATGATTTATGGTTATTTCATGATATGAAATTCTGGTATGAAATCAAGTTGAAGTGTTAACTATATGCCTGTGTTATTATGATTCGCATTTTCGCCCATATAAGTAAGGTAAAAAGTATTAATTAAAACATTTGAAATCTTTTATTACTTTTATTTAAATAAAGTACGTACGTAAATAAGTAGTACTTTTCTTCCATGCTGGTCTGGGAGAAAAGAAAAAACGTAGAATGTACCAGCTGCTTCTCTTCCCGCGCAGATTGTGGGAGCCGATCGAGGGAATGCGCGAGATTTGAATCATGGTAATAGGCGATGCGGCTAGCAACCCATCACTACTTCTTGATTCCTTTTCCATCTTAACGCCCGCCACCATGCTAAGCGTGGCCTTTGAGCCTAACTGCCCTGGGCTCTGTCTACCCCGTCAGGGATATAGACGTGAAAATGTATCTGTATTCTGTAAATAAAGTAGTATTCAAATTAAATAAATATGACTTATATGAAATGCAATAAATATTTTTAAAGCTTATTCAACACTTTTTTGTCACTTTTTTGCCTGTCATGTGTGCTGCCATCTACGAGTACTTGGCAGTGTGTCTGTGTGAGCAGATGGTACTGGTACTAATTTCGCCTATACTAGTTTTACCTACTTACGGTCTCTCCGATAGTTTATATGGCGTTGGGTATCTGTTACGTTAGTAATTATATTATCTTTGATACGGGCAAATTCTCCCTTGAGAGAGGCCTTTAGTCCAGCAATGGACCTTGAACACTTAGGCTCAACTCACACTGGCGCAGAGTCGAAGCGACGCGACGCGTCATGCTTTTTACCTTTTTTATTATATACCAGCGCCAGCTAGTTTGAAAATCCAAAAAAAAAAAACCAATTTCTCTTTCTGTAAGTGAGATTATCAGAAATCCTCGCACAACTTTTTAGCTAGTATCCTTAAGTTACATTAGAACCTCGAAAGTCATTGAAATACAAACCGCTGTAGTTTCCTTTGTAAAAATGAATAAAAACGGCCACTTTTGACACTTTTTGTAAAGGTTTCTAAAGCGGATAGTGTTTCAATGACTTTCGAGGTTCTAATGTAACTTAAAGATACTAGCTAAAAAGTTGTGCGAGAATTTCTGATAAGCGCTGGTAGGAGCATTAAGGTAAAAGCTATGCTACTCCCAGGGCGACCGCGCCCGGGGCGCTGGATATAAAGGGACGCATCTTTTTCATAATCTTTAGTGACCTCCATTTGAAATCAAGTCTAGACAAAATCAGTTAAAGATTTAGATGTACATGTAGATCGGTTGCATTGTGAGTTGAACTCGTCTAAAATATTTTGACAGTTCAGAAGGTGGTAAATGCACTTTGAGGTTGAAATTTTATACAAGATGATGCACCAAAAATACAAGAATTGTTTATTATAACAATAAGAACATGGAGGGGTTGTAGTAATAATTTTTAGACCCGTTTGCAAAATGTTAAACTAAAGTGCAAATTTTTGTAGAGTCGGGGGTGTCGTAGGAATCTGGCACTGATGTTAAGGGGCTACCTGTATTTTTCGGGGGCCAGTGTTGAAATAAATCATTTGAAAGGATATAGAGATATCACTTAAAATTTTGTCTTGACCAACTAGTCCTGGTACATTCTAAAGTAGGAAGTAGGTATGTTTTTCTTCTATGCTGGTCTTGGAGACAACTAAAAACTTACAATGTATGTGTAGGTACCAGTTGTTTCTCTTCTCGCGCCTATAACTATATAATAACTACCTCTATACTTATAGCTGCTATCATAAAAACAGTTAAAACCGTCGCAATTAATGAAATAAACATGATAACAATATCTATCTTAAAGTCAAACTCAAAAATGATGGCAATGATAATGATTATTGCTCAATTCGTAAGTTTTGCCAGGCAAATTAAAAAATCCCCGGACTTCAATAGTTTCATATATAAACGCCATCTATTATTTACTAGACTAACTACAAAAACCCTCCTTTCAATCGATAACCCCCATAAACATTTAAACTATCTATGCATCTATCATTGCAAGGGAATTTCCATTTACGTAAAAAAATATCATCAAAATTGGTCCTTCATTTGATCGCTACGACAGATAGACATTATTTTTTGTCTGGGGTTAATAATATAAAGTTGTCCGGAAACATGTCGGCATATATCTCAGATGAATATAACATTAGTACTATACCCTACCCAACTATCTATCATGGAATTGCATCACCATTAATTATTGAAGATGAATAAAATTTACCATAATCAAAATATTTGATATATCAATACTTTACTTTGTGTATACGAGTCTATCTAAAATTTTTCAGTGGTAGGACTATTCATCATTTTAGCTGCATAATGTCCACAGCTGGACATAGGCCTCTCCCAAAGATTTCCAAAATTATCGATCTAGAGCCGCTTGCATTCAGCGCCTTCGAACGACATTGGTCAGGTCGACAGACCACCTTGTGGATAGGTAGTTGGGACTATTATAATCTACTTACCTTGTACATACAATAAGTAGGTAAATACCCGAATAGGTATGTAAATTACGTGATGCGCACAAGTCACCAAGTGGAGAGGACAAAGATAATATTAATAGTTGTTATAAATAGTGGCTTGTTTATGTCTTCCCTTATCTCCGCGATAAATGGGACATGAGATCACTCGTAGGCATGTTGATCAAGCATATTAAAAATATGTAAGTATATTATTGTCACAAAATTGATACGTTGGTGATGGTAGACAACTTTTGACACAAAAAGTTATTTTATTTTAGTATACATACGTAATACTTACATTTTGTATAAATTTCTTATCTGTTTTCTTTTCCTAAAGGTTGACAGAGAGAGAATGCTTCACTCCGTCCAGCTATTGTAGTTTTCGGCTCAATAAAGATTTTTTATTAAATAAATTATTAAAATATAGGTGGACTGAGTTCCATGAAGTAAGTTATGGGATATAGATACGGCGAAATGGTAGCAGAAGTGGTTATAAAATAATTTAAACATCTTTCTACAGATTGGTAGCAGTCAAATTTTTAATTATCACCATAACTATTTACTTTTGAACAATTTATTAGGGCGCCACTCCTGCTACCATTTCGCCTTAATGCAAGTTTCAAACTTACTTTGGAGTGGGATTCGTCCTTCTCTATTTATTTATTTGGCAATGTGATTTCCGGCAGAGTCGTACACGACATTACGAAATGGAAAAAAAAAATACTTAGGTAAGGTACCTATTTTGCCCGCCTTTACCTACCTACCAATTTTGTCAAAAAAATAGTCTAGTGTACTTTAACAAACAACGTTAATAATAATAATCCTTGGACTCTTAAAACAGTAAACTAAGGTTTCCCAAGAGATCACTTGGCGCCTTATCTCCGAAGATAGTGCGAATGGCTGGCTCGAATGGGACGTAAAAAAGTCGAATGATAATAAAATATTGTGTTGAATGACTTATGTGACGTGCCGATATCATACGGGTTTGAAATTATTAGTTTTTGTTAGGGTTCTGTACCCAACGGTAAAACAGGACCCTATTACTAAAATCCCTTGTCCATCCTATCCTTCTGTCTGCCTGTCACCAGGCTGCCGTGATATGAAGACAGTAGAAATTTTCACAAATGATGTATTTCTAAAATACTTATAAAAACCCTCCCACACAACAAACTCGATTTCTTGGCGTTTTTTATTCGATATATTAATATCGAACAAAAAATCGCGTAAGGTAAGAGGCTACAGATACTCTTGAAATATTCAGTTGTATACTTACTTTAAAAATTAGATAATAATTATATTATTAATTTAAGGGGGCTCCTGTACAACAAACGTGATTTTTCAATATTGATACGAAGATTTAAATATTGGTACGGAACTCTTCATGCGCGAGTCCAACTCGCACTTGATCGGCTATTTTGACTAGTCTTTTCCTTCGATCGGCTTCTTCCACGATCTGTGAGGGAATAGAAGTTAAACATTGTTTTTAAAAGTAGGTACTTGTGTTTAAAACCTTCGGTTTCATCAAACCGAAGCAAAGTTTAAAGGTTTGTGGTCTGTACTTGCTTCAAATGCCTGGTCTTTAGTCTTATTGTCTATATTTTTATACTTATTACGTTCGTCATCATCCGAGCGTATTTCCGGTTGCGACCTCAGCGGTAAAGCTTCAGAGCCCGGGGTCCGCTACCTAACCATGGTGATTTTACGAGGTTACTGTTGTTTACACGAGAGCGACTGCCGTCTGACCTAAAGGGTAGACCAGAACCAATCCTTGGATAGGTTTGAGTAAACGCTATATGACGTTCAGGATCAGCAGCTTTACGTGCCTTCCGAAGCACAGAATCTTGATGTTCCTTTTCAGATAATCAAGAGATTCAAACCTGCAATACCCTAACCAGACTGAAAACTATTTTTTACAAAGAATGCGCTTCCCAGTGGGATTTGAAACCACGACCTCCGTCCGGGTCACAATTCAAACGCCTTTCCCACTGGAACACGGAGGTAAAAGTTTTTCATTGCTTGTCTGACTTGTGTTGAATAAAAGAAAAACATAATTTCCATCATTTATTTGTAGTTTACACATTACATTCTACTGACTCAATACACCGAGTATATCAACACAACAAAAACAAACATAAAAAATAACGTCATCAAAATGCAAAGAAACATCCCTAAGCTTTTCCCTACAAATATAAAAACAAAATGGAAAATAAAATGCAGACTATGGTAAATTACAATCTTGTTGCAAGTCGACGATAACGAGTAATTTAAGGGCTCTTATAGACGAGCGACAGCGACATCGCTGACACATTGTCGGTCGTTGTAAGGCCGCGTTTAGACGACACGCACGCCAAGCGTACGCCCCGCGCGTAAAGCCCGCTTTGAAATTTGTTGCATATATTTTGTGTCCTATCACACATTAATACAACTCAAATTGCATTTATCGAAGTCCAAACGCACGTCCCGTCGAGTGCTCACCCCGCCCCCGCTTCGGCTAGTCGTACTAACATAAGCTGGCGCGGACTTTGCACGCGGCGAGCATAACGCGTTTGCGGGTTCGCGGTTAGTGCGGGTCGTCTGCACACGCCCTAAGCCGTGAGTCTTAGGGCCAATTAACATTGAACGGCTAAGCGCAAAGACTTGATAAAACCTTTTTAAATTCCTTCGCATCCTCAGTTCAATTCTTTGAGGGTTTTCTAAAATATGTCACACCAGGCCTTATGATTATATGATTATGTTATTTTGCTCTGTCAAATGTAACTAATACCAGAAGCTGATTGAACCTGCGACTTCACTGTGCTGTAGTGTCCCATATTTTTGAAAACCCTCACTGTGGAATAAAATGCATTTCGGTCCGTCTCCTCGTTAGCGGCCTGCTCATCCCGCTGCGTAATAGTTTAGTGACGTACCGACACAGTAACAAATTAATCGTATCGATAAAAACATACCATCGAATATCAACACCGAATTTCAAAATAAGTAATTTTATCATGTCAAATCTTATACAAATATAAAACAGGATTAACTTAAATCATAACATGATCGTTTTCGCACTAATTTCCATAAAGAAATCACCAAAATTCAATTTTAACACAGTCGGTACATCTTATTTGGTTTAAACAATGTTTAAACTTACCTAACTTTAGGACAATATTTTACAGCCATCTACATAAAGATTTGGCTTCCGTTACACAGATTACACAAACTTTATACCTACATAAACTAACACTAATGAGAGAATGGTCAATTTTACACAATTATATCGACAAATGGAACACTTACAAACAATATTTACACCAAGCCTTATTTTAATTTGTAATAGTTCAATAGTCATCCAAAAATCTTTAGTTTTAGAAAAAACTAATTCAATAGATAAATGGTCCGGAGATCAACAATTTAAAAGATTCTATCAAATTGTACATCACTAAATTTAAATTTTTACGCAAAAATTATACTTAATCACTTAATTCTAAAGACGCGTCCCATTTGCCAAACGCCTTATCTAGGCTTTCAGCGCGTGTACAAAGCTACTAAAAATCTATTTGGTGACTTTATTTAGTCAAATTTAGATAAATAAAATACTGATCCAAAAATACATGATAACATTGGGAATAAATAAAAAAAACATGTACAAAAATAACAAAACGAAGTATAGGCGTGTATTTACTTGGGACAAATGTACAAAAAATACAGTTTTTCATAATGACCAGAAATGGTAAATTCTTACTGGCATTTAGCCGATTTGACATGCAGTAAATACGTTCCTTAACATTTATTCATAGTTAATTTACTTTAAAAAATAAACATCAATCGTTATTAGGTTTACACTTATCTTTTTTTTTCATATATCTAACGACCAATTTTATTAATTCAATCTTTAAATCTCACACAGTCCCTCTCCACAAATATCTATTAGCAGACAGAATGGTACTTAATGAGGCTTATAATTTTTCAAAACTAAAAACCAACTTCAACCCCAAACTACACTACCGATTTTGATAAAATTTCTATAGGACCACCTGACAAGTATTCCCTTTCAAAAAAACCAAAAAGAATTTTCCAAATCGGTCCAGGCGTCTTCAAATAATCCGTGAACATACATAAAAAATCCTTTTTGACAGTCGGTTTAAAGTGTTCAAGTATTTGGCCCAAATTGGGGCACGCATACACCAGTAGGCCATATTTAAATTCAATTTCAAACGATCTTTAAATTTTAATATTAGAAAAAAGTTAGTCATTGTATATCTTTTCTATAGCTCTCCGTACTCTGTATGTCACAAGCTACAAGAATAACTTAGTAATTAACATCAACGTTGAATTGTATACGATAACTACTTGTTCTGGGCTTAGTAAAACATCCAACACTTACTTAGTACTACAAGTTAGCTACGAGTACAATGTAATTTTTTAACCGCCTTCGCTAGAAGAAGGAGGGTAATATTTTTCGAGCGCATGACTGTATATTTTTTGGCACGCTCTGAAGCTTAAACGGTTCGATAGCTTTTAGCTTGAGAGGCGTCGTAAGATTCGCTTTATTGTCAGTGACACCGTAAATTTAAATACGGATTTTTGGAATCTTTTCACGTCAGGTTTTTAAGTAAGCAAAGGTTAACACTACTAGAGGTGGCTATCAGTAAACGTTTAGCACAGACAATATATTGTAGGGAAATACCGACATTTCTTGATCATATTAACACTGATTACATTAATTTTTATTTTATATTAATTAGGTATAATCTTGGATGATCGATATAATATCGATATAACACTCACTGGTTGAAGTCTCACTGGGACTTCGTAGGGGTCTGAAATTTTGCAAGTGTAAAGTACCCACAGTAACTGCAATCATATTTTGGATCCAAGATGGCCGCTCACCCGACGTATGTCCCAATTTCTAACTGCTTGCAATAGTATAGCATGAAATTTTTGCTTTTTTTTTTTAATTTAAATTTATTATAAGCATACTTGTTATTATTAGTACGTTTACTTCATCAAATGGAAATGGAATCATGAATCCATAATATACAAACTGACTGATTTTACGAGCGAAAAACAAAGAATCATCCTTACATTAGTAGATATTTGATCGCAGATAATTATAATATACTTGAACCGTTGTTCTCGACAGTTATATAGGCCCATTGTTTATAAATATCTCATACAATTGCTATAAGAAAGCATTACACTTAGATCGAATGCACCATATTACTAACGAGAACATACCGAGCTGCACAAATGAAAGAGGTTCGGCTAAATCTGTTAGTACGGAGCAGCACTTTCGCTGCAGCATATCTTTATTATCATAGGATACTTATAATATCTCTTAACCGGTCAAGACCCGCACGACATTAATAAATGTCCACGTCCATTGTGTTACTATTGTGTCTGGTATTGGCGGTAAAGGAACGGGTAATAATCGTCATTGTTTGACGTCAAATGGTTACTTACAGCTAAGTTTCCAAAGCGCTAGTGCAGAAGAACCGGTAACTAACTGCACTGCAGCATTTTCTCCAAAGACGTCAACTCACAATTAAATTGACCAAACATAAGGCGTAAAGAACTGCAGTAACGGTATTGGCAGAAAGAGATGTAGTTTTAAGTAATTAAGTAACCCCTACTTGAATGTACTTTTGTATGGTAATTTTATACGCTTGATTATGTTTTCTTTGACTCGTTAGATGCCTTTGCTGATCTGCACAAATTGAATAATATAAATTGGGCACTTTCCTGGGTCAAAATAAATAATTTGGTACTGTTAAGAAAATAAAACGTTACAAAATAATATCTCTTGTCATGATCATAATCCATTTTCAACGTGATTTTAGATTTATTAATATTACTGATATATTAAATTTTGATGATATTAAAAGCGCTATTTGACTCCCAAGAAACTATGACATCATTAGACTACATTTCACACGAATCCTAAAGAAAAATGTTTGTTTTGACGTTTAGAAAAAAGTATCTTTGAGGTGATGAAAAGTAGTGAATTGTATCAAATGTCTCCATTTCAATTAGTTTATTGTGACGTTTGAAATCGCAAATACACACGTTAATATGCCTAAATCACAACGTCTAGTATACATTAGTCGAATAAAAATACATTATGTTCATATCCCAGAAATTCCAATACTTATTGTAATTTGATTACATAGATACACCATATACACTGATTGAAATCTACTAACAGCCACTTACAAGGTAAACAATATTTTTAATGCCATAACAATTCCTTTTTTCAACAAAAATAGTATATGGATTAATTTAGAGCAGTAGCTGTGTGTTAAGAATCCCCTTACCCTAGACATTTTCATAGATACAAACATGGTCTAGCATTTATTTTGAAATAACATGTCAGATTTAAAATTTTGTAATTTCAAAGAAATTGCATACATTTAGATATATAACTAGTTATCAAATTCAATATATGAACTTGAAAGAAAGTATAAGGGTGAACAAATTTCCCATACTGATGGTAAAAACTGATATAAACTATTATATTTGCCTTCAAGTCCTTATTCTCACCGTAAAAACCAGTTACATGCCTACATATGTGCAATTTCTTTGAAATTACAAAATTTTTCCGAAATCTGACAAGTCGTTTTAAAAAAAAATCTGGACTATGTTTGTATGGGAAAGTCTGATTCCTAGTAACACCGAATTATCAATATACAAATTAAAAGAATTGTACATGATTCTCGTAAAAAACCGATAAAATTTTAAGTACACATATTATTATATGAAGCCACGAAATTGACAATGTCCTACCTTTCCTGTACATTTTGTTTCTTAAAACCAACATTTTACTAGAGAATAGTTTGACAAATAACTTTTCCATCTAGTTCTTATCTTTGACCGAACTAACGACTTCCCTTAGGCTTATTTTGATTTTAGAATTTAAGTTGTCACTTGAAAATGCAACATGTAAAATTAGTCTTAAATCTAGACACTGAGTAGTTTTTGATATAAAATAACAGGATTTTGTACATTGGTAACTAAGATAATAAGATATTTGTTTTATATTTAAACTGGAGGTATAGATTAGTGACGTGCACAAACATTTTTGATAGGGTAAGCACTAATCTTACCTAAATTACAGGTAGCGACCTTGGCTGCGCAGAAGTCAAAAAGTAATACTGTACCCGTGCGCAGTATCCCCTCTACACTCCACTCAGCGCTAAACTTACGTGCCGCAACTTATACGAGAGCGGGTTCATAGTATCCGATATTTTATTATAGTTAGGGAGGCGAGGTAGCTAAATGGCGTAATTCAACGGCGCCGTCGAGACCTACCAAAATCGAAAGATAAAGTAATTTCGAAAAGAAAAGCTCGTATGGTGAAAACCATTTTAGCGGTGGGTTTGGCGTGTACGGTTTTTCAAAAATGTTAAAAAAAACAGTTACTTGGGCATTCTCGAGCGCGTCAGATATTCATACTACGTATGCCCCAAGTGCCTCTGATAATAACTGTATACTAATGTGCCGGTTTGCGTGGTGGGGGTAGGTATATAAAGTAGTCAAAAATGCAAAAAAAAAAAAATTTACTCGAGCGCGTCAGATTTTCGGAAGGGTTAAGTAGGCCCCAAGGAAGCTCCCTTTAAAAAAACTGACGATTTCGGCGTGACGATAAGTTACGATGAATTTTTGAAAATGCAAAAAAAAAAAGTTTTTTTGAAATACTCGAGCGCGTCAGATTTTCATAGGGGAGGTTTATCTCGGTATCCTGAAAGCATATTTTTCTAATCTGACAAAAATGTTGGTGGGTTCTCTTAATCTGACCGAAAAAGGTTTTTTGGTTTCTTTTTTTGTCAAAAAGTTTTAACTTTGGACAAAAATGTAAAGAGACCTTTTTTGTGTAAAATAAAATGAACTTTTTTGTTTATTTAAACTTTTTTTTTGTAAAATGTATCGTTCGCGACTTATATGCCGCAACGCGTACTTAGGATGACAAAATGGCTCCTCCATACTTCCGGTCATGCGGAAACCGGCAGATTTTGTATTTTTAGTAAGTTTTAGATTATATTTTTCAAAATAAAATTTAAAAAAATCGCGCTCGAGAATGCCGGATTAACGTTTTTTTTTTACAAGTTCGCGACCCTATAACTCGGCGGCGTCAAGGACTTATCGTCAGATTAGTTAAATTTAGTCTTTAAACACTAAAATCAACCCCCAATATCTTAATCTGACGCGCTCGAGTATTTCAGACTATGGATTTTTTTTTACTAATCTGATCGTCTATCCCAGGCGCGCGTCACTACATATAGAGCTAAATAATTTACAAGGTTGTTCTATTAGGTCTAAGGTATCTCTCATATCTTAAACTGCCACGCTCGAGTATTGCCGAAAATTCCCCTCTTCGCCTCCCTAACCATTATAGGCCAACAGGGTAGGCAAATTCTATGTGTCTGTATGAAATGCACGCTACTGGTATAGATCTAGAGCGGCCTGCATCCAACGCTTTACAGCGACCCAGGTCAGGACGTCTGATCACCTTTTGGGTGTCCTACGCTTCTCTTACCAGTACGCAGTTTTGTTATGGGATACTAACTCAACGATACTATATTTTATAACATTTATAGATAAACATCCAAGACTCGGGACAAATCCAACTTACCTTGACCGGGATCGAACCCGTAACCTCTGGGTGGACTAACATGGTAACCACTACGCTCAGAACCCCTCACTATCTTAGTTACCACCGTACTTTAAAGTTACACCATCACTTCACTACACTACGAGCGTCACTAACGCGGTCACCTCAAGTGTCAATTTTCACGTATAATGAGGATCTTTTTGAAGTCCCAGGATCATTCGGGCTCCGCATACATGAATGAGAACCGGTCGTGGCTGTTGGCAGGGAGGATCTTGGCTTCGATGAGACACTGGATGACCCAGAACGTTGAGACGAGCGGTATCATGTCTTGGTTTGCTTTGTTTTGGACTTCGTGAGGGCAATCCCACTCTGTGACCAGAGCGATTGCTCCGGTGGTATTCAGATCTTCCTCGTTGACTACTCGGGTGTTGGCACCTGCCAATGTGCAGACTCGTTCCCAGAATTTGACGAAGGTGTCCTGGTCTCCGCACAGGAGAATGGTCTTGTCTTTGAAGAAGGTTGTGTTGCGTTTGCCTGTCGATGGATTCTGCAAAAAAGTAAATGTAAGATTTATATATTTACCCTCATATCCAAAAAAATTTACACCCTTATGCTAAAATTATTTTAGTTAAAAGATGTTTTATCCCTTTCCCTGTTTTGAATATTTGACATTGAAAGAACGAGATAGTCTATATTTTTTTTATGCATAAGTGGGTTAAACTTTACTGAACATAAAGAGAGGAAAGTACATAATAATTTTTCAAAATACCGACTTTACCTCCAAACTACACAACAGATTTTGATAAAACCTTTATAGGAACACCTCGCAAGGACACCCTTTCGAACAAAAAAAGAATTTTTCAAATAGGACCAAGCGTCTTCGAAAATCGATGAACATATATAATAAAAAAAGATCACGACGCATTGATGACCTCATTTTTTGGAAGTCGGTTAAAAATGGCGAACTTGACGCCTTATGGCGTTCTCTGTCAGTCAACCATTGGACCAAGTAAAGAAATAATTCGGGCAGTAGTACAGAGTGCGCAAACAAAGTTGAAAAGTATTATACCAGTAAGTATACAGTAATACTTATTTACCAGTATTATAGGTCGGTGTATTGATAATTTCCAGCAGATGTCGTAAAAGGCGACAAAATGACTCAACATCATCATCATCAGGCCTTTTTGTCTCGACTGCAGGACCCTCTCTGTACTACCAGAGCCATACTTGGCCAGAGCAGACACTGACCTACACTCTCCTTGCTGGCCAGACTGGTTGGAGAGGTCTCATCGATGTTTTATAAGGTTTGTTCAGCTTGTAATCGCCATATAAATACAATTACTTTGTCACTTATTTGCAAGTCGTGCGTGCTGCCATCTCTGAGTGCCTACCCGCAACTACAGTATTGCCTGTTTACGGGCCCTTCAATAGTTTATACGGCGTCGGGTATCTGTTGTTAGTAATCATATTATCTTTGACCAGGCCAACTTCGATTGAAAGTTGTCCGGTTGTAAAACTTTCCGCACAAACTCACCCAGTTGACGAAGCACTGCTTGGTGATGGACCATCCGGACGGCAGCGCGTACGAGTCCACGTCCATCCGCTTGTTGTTGCTGCAGCTGAAGATCACCCACGCGTGGGACACCTGTTAAAACAATAACAAATATGGTCAACAACAAAAATTACCGGCCAAGAGCGAGTCCGACCCGCGCACGAAGAGTTCCGTACCATTATCTAAAGAAAATCACGTTTGTTGTATTAGTCCTCACTTAAAATTGTTTTTAGTATTCGTTGTAATAGCGGCAACAGAAATACATTATCTGTAAAACTGTCTAGCTATCACGGTTCATGATATACAGCCTGGTGACAGACAGACAGACGGACGGATAGTCTTAGTAATAGGGTCCCGTTTAACTATTTGGGTACGGAACCCAATGATTACATAAATCTATGTATGGGTATTGAACTTTAAATAAAAACTATGCCAGTTAGTTTGTTACCTGTAAAACCCTATTACTTTTGAACGACTGAACCGATAGTCATCAAACATAGGTAAGATAAGAACCACCACAAGGAAACTTGGTTTCACGTAAAAAAAACAAATCGAAATCGGTTCATGTGTTCGAGCTACCAAGCCAGACAAACGGACACTGGCGTCAACCTTATACCACCCCTCTTATTTTCGGGGGTTAATTCTTATCCGATTTGACTTCTTGTATAACCTAGGGGATTGCGGAAATGCGCATTACTAGGCGCGTATTCCCGTCAGACCACCGAGCTAACACCAGCGTTGGCCACGAGCACTCACCGCGCGTATGTCAGCCGCCAGGCACTGGATGTACTTGGCGGTGAGGCACGGCCGCGGCGCGATCAGCTTGCACACCGAGTACTTGTTCTTTGGCACGTCGTCGAAGTGGCTGCAACATTACACCAGTAAAGGTTTACAAATAATAAAATTTTAGCAAAAAAATTTTTTTTTTTAACTTGAATTTCTTTCAGAATTTTTTTTCATATCTCCAAGTTTATCATGACTTCACCAAATTAATATGAGACCAACTTGGTTGTAAAGGTGTTCAAATAAAAAAAGAATGATCAAAATCAGCTCACGGTTGACAAAGACATCGTTAATACATACAAAACTACATTTAACATGGGACCGCCTATAACATAGACTAAGATCATCATTTCAGGCCCACTAAGTTGGTTGTGGCACTTTATGTTTAGGCAAAGACAAAAAAAAAATCCGCGTCTAAACCTAACCCTTTCTGCAGGCCGTACCCCTTCTACATCAAGATCTGCTAATCTTCAACATTATTCACCCTATACGATAATATATAAATTATTACCACCTGTTGCACTGAAACAGGTCAAACAATAGGCAGGACAGCCGGATTTCCAGGCAAATTATTAAAAAAACTTGACTTTTAAACATGGACGCTGACTGAACGAACGGTTTATTTCAACCGATTAACTGGTATGAACTATTAGACTAGTTTACCGTCGAATGAATAACCAGTTTACTCGTGAACGCCTTTTTTTCGAGCCTATAAACGTCAACATGTTCGTTTGAGACTAGTCGTGTCGTGATCGTGACTCTTAGTCGTTTCGCTACGCCACCAGAAGCAATGTTCACTTGACGTTGACGTTGTCCAGAAGCAATATTCACTTGACGTTGACGTTGTCCAGAAGCAATATTCACTTAACGTTGACGTTGTCACTGAATCGTGCAGTAAAAGTTTAGTTTACGTTGTTATAGTTCCTGAATGTGGTTCCGTCGACAACGTAAACTAGTCGAAAATTAGACTGTTTTATGAACTAGATTAAAGTTGATGAAAAACGGTTTGGCTTCGTCGACGACCCAACCCTAACCCCTATAACTTTTAAACAGCTGAACCGATTTCCATCAAACGCAGAAAGACCTATCTTGATCAAATCTGCTTCCAAATAAAAAACCGCATCAAAATCTGACCATTCGTTTACGCGCTACGATGCCATACAAAGACATGTCAAACTCATATCACCCCTCTTTTCATCAGGTATTAAAAAGATAGTACCTGTAAACGACCCCTCCACCGGCTTCCAGCTGTTCCTTCAGCCGCTCCTTATTAAACGGCCGGTCACAGAACTCCAGGTCTTCAGTGTCGGTGCCGGCCATAGAAGTGGTGGTTTCTCCGTCTTCTTCCGACGAGTAGTGGCGGGTTTCTTGACTGTGGATCGCTGTTGCCAAGTCGGACGATGACTGCTTGGTACTCTGTGACAAGATATCATTATTTCATCATCATCATTATCATCGCTTTAAGCGATAAGACCGTTGTACTCATTTAATGTAAAATTATTTCTATGCTATTTTTTCTTTTGGTGTACAATAAAGTACCGAAACGAATACATTGATCAACTGTTGAAGTTTAAGATGACGTCCCTGACTGATCGCCGAATGAAGGATGCTAGACTTAATATTCCTTTACAAACTCATCCACGGCGAAGTGGATTGTCATCACGCTCTCGATAACATCAGTCTCACAGTACCTCGACCTAACACCCGTAGAAGAAAGGTTGTAAACACGTATGTCATCCCCCGAGCAAAAACAAACCTTGGCAGGCACGCGCCCTTACCAAAAATGCTTTCCACTTACAATAAAATAAACACAAAATATGACATCTACAACGACTCGTTATCTATATTTAAATCTAAAATACAGTCATCCCATCAAAAAGATAATGCATGTTAAATTAATTTTAATATTTAATCCTAGAACGTTAATATAAAAAATAAATAATAACAATAATATTCTAATATAGCTTCGATTTCAAAATTTCAATATGTATATTTCAAAAACAGTACTTGCTTCTTAAAAAAATCTAAGAATGTTGTGTTCACCTGTAATTGGGTTGCATGCTTGAACACAGAACTGAATGTTAATTATAAGGCTTGTCATGTAACCTGTTGGTGTAGCTAATAAATAAAAAAATAAAAAAAAGAGTTATCTATCTATCTTCATCAGGTCTTTTTAGTCTCCACTGCAGGAGCACGATCCTCTCTGTACTAAAGTCATATTTGGCCAGAGCAGCGGATTTGGCCTGCACTTTCCCCACTGGCCAGACGGGTTGGAGAGGTCTCATTATGTTTATAAGCTTTGTTTAGCGTATAAGATTTATTTGCCAGGCCAATTAAAAAGAACCCCGACGACTCCATCTAGTGATGAGTGGCGGAACTACATATTCCAGCCGAAGTTAAGTGGAATTGACATTCGTGGCGCTATCTATTATTTGCTACTAACAATCATGTGCGCGTACGCGTGTGAAAACATATTTTTTATAACGTGGTGACAAGTTCATCAACCCTAAATGAAGTTGACAGTCGCAAAAGAACGGAAAAGGTGACAGTTCAGCAGTCGACTGATTATAGGATATATAGATAGTGGACATGTGTCTTGTAGACATATAACATATATTCTCCTGCTTCTCCCTAGTAGTGTTTCTAGGCGTCTCTGTTGCAAGTAAGACAGAAGAGTAAGCCTGGAAAGCCTAACGTGGACATGTGTCTTGTAGATGTATAACATACCTTCTCCTGCTTCTCTCTAGTAGTGTTTCTAGGTGTCTCCGTGCAAGTTAGAAGGAAGTGCAAGCCTGCAAACAGCTTGCTATCGCTGGGGATTGGGCCTAAAGTGGAGATGGTGTCTTCATCGTTAGAGAACTTGGTTAGTTTCGAGTTCTTCTTGCCAATGTTTTGTTTCGCCGCGCCTTTGAGCTGCAATGGGCCGGCTGAAATCAGAAGCAAGTCTATAAAACTATATAATAATTATAATTATTGTCAATGGATACTGGTAGTGGTTTTTCTCTTATCTCTTGGTTCTACGGAAGACCGTAGAACCAAGTAACGTAACTCCTGTAAATATATATGCATCAAATAAGTAGGGTTTTCTTTTTTCTTTCTTAATCATTTTAAGACAGGTGTAGCAATAAGTGCACTGAAAAAAAAATGCCTATTAGGTATATTTCCACCCAAATTATTTCTCAACTTGGTCCAATGGTTGACTGGCAGAAAACGCCATATGGCGTTAAGTCCGCCATTTGTACACTTTTTCTTGTGCAATAAAGTTTAAATAAAATAAAATAAAAATATATTATTTAAAAAAATTGTACACGTATTTTTTCTTATCACTGATTAACAAATAATGACCAAGATCCAGCGCACTTCAATTTTGCACGACGTTACGGTCTTGTACGATATTTACAAGCAGGTGACGTCACAAGCCCCCAGTCTGTAACTTCAATGCTGTTTTTTTTTATAAAATTTTGACTGTCATTTTGAAACGGCAATGTTTAGCAAAAAATTATATTATTTTAATTTTTTTTATTATACTAGTGGTCTATTCTGTATGAAAATTATTCAAACTAAAGCAAAAATGTTGCATTTTCTCTTTAATAATAGTAAGGTACCTTTAACACCTTCGATCTTCCTGGGCGTCCGCTGCACCTCTGGCTCCACTCCAGCCACTTCCTCTATCCTGACGGGCGGGGCAGAGTTGCTGCTCTCACTCATCTCACTGCTCTCACTGGCTAGTCGTTTGCGGCTGACCGGCGTACTTTTGGCCGACTTCACTCCTGCCGGCCAAAGTATTCTGTGAACAAACGGACTTACAAACGGAAAATGTGTTGTGATGCCAAATGTGACATCAAGAGACATTTGTATTTGCTGATATTATCATCATCATAGAGATTGCATTTATAGCGATAAGCCCGCCTTTGTGCCTATATTGTTTCTTTTTGGTTTTGTAATGTTTATTATGGTGCAATAAAGTTAATCTGTATTGTATATCATCATTATTATCAGGTCTATTTAGTCTTCTATGCAGGAGCACGACCCTCTTTGTACTAACAGAGCGATACTTGGTCAGAGCAGCCAGAAGACTTGGCCTACACTCTCCTCGCTGGCCAGACGGGTTGGAGAGGTCTCATTGATGTTTATAAGCTTTGTTTAGCTATTATTTCCTAAATCGCCTTCTACGACATCCACGGGAAGACTTGGCGTGGCCCTATTCTACCGGAAACCACACGGCGAATGTTTTTATATGTATAAGCAAAAGCACGGGATAGAGACGCATGAGACCTTTGCCCAGCAGTGGGACGATAAAGGTTAGTATAAAATGTTTTGAACAGTTTCATTCAATGTCAAATATTGAAGAAAAGAGAAAAAACATGTTTTAACTAAAATACGTTCAAACGGTTGTTAATTTTTATTAATATAAGGGTTAAAAAAAATATATTTCCATTTTTACTTTTCTAGTTCCTTTATGCTCTGGTATATTACAAATAAACTTGTTATAATCAGCTTGTGTCATTCAAACTTGCAGGATAGCTAGATAAAAAAGCAATAGTTATGAAACAAGATATTTTTGCTTTATTCACCGACCCAACGACTTAAAATAAATCCACAAGCCAATTTTCACAAAACTTAAAAACTAAATACCAGACTTCCCAACTCAAAAATATACATACTATAAACTCCAATCTGAAAAAAGTCCCATTTTCCAACTTGCACTTGCCGGGTATCGAACCCGGAACATCCGAACGGTGGACTATTGTGGTTACCACTAGCACGTAGAAAACTAATACGTACGTTTTGGAAATATAATAAGTCACAGTAAAGGTAATTCGCATAAAGACAAGGCAATCAACCTGATGTGGAGGCCTTCGGGCTCTTAGGCGAGGCCACCCGCTTCCTCGCGCTGTTGGTGCTCGCTTTGTCTCTGCTGCGGGCGCTGCGGGGGCCCTGCAATGAAAACAAAGACTTTCACCAATCAGATAAAGAAAAAGATTTTTTTTTCGGGCCCTCTTATGCAACCAAACTCTTTCACAAATAAGATAAAGAAAAAAAATATTTTTCATGCTACTAACTTAATTTTAAGCTCATTTTCAATGTCTTAGAAAAAAATCATGTTAATTTTTTTTAATTTTGCTCTTTTTCAATGTCGTTCACAAATCAGATAAACACACTTTTTTTTCTCGTTTTAAACCAATATTAACATTGGCCACTTTCAATTTATTTTACAAATCAAATATGGACTGTTTTTTGTGTTAGACAAATGTTCATTTTACTCATTTTAAATTGATTTTACAAATTAGATACAGGAACACTTTTTTTCGTGTTGAAATAATTTTAATTTTGCTCATTTTCAATGTCTTTCTCGAATTAGATAGCACAGAACACTTCTTTCGTATTAAATAAATGATAATTTTGCAAATTTTTAATGTCTTTCACAAATCAGATACAGAAACACTTTTTTTTCGTGTTTAAAAAATTATTTTCTCATTTTGTCAATGTCTTTCACAAATCAGAATTTTTATGGTCTTTCACACAAATCAGATACAGAACACTTTTATTTTAATTTCGCCCATTTTAAATGTTCTGAAAGGTGTGCGAAATATATTGGTACGTACTATATGGACACAATATGCCTCGTAAGCAGTCCTAACTACGTGCCACTCCGTTGATATGCTGGATGCAGACGACGCCTATGTCCGTGGACGTTATGAGGCTGAAATGACAAACCTACTACTATTATAAATGCGAAAGTGAGTTTGTGTATTTGTTTGTTTGTTAACTCTTTACGCTTAAACTACTGAACCGATTTGGATGAAATTTGGTATGGATATAGTTTGACTCGGACATTGGATAGTTTTTATCCCGAAATTCCCATGGGAAGCGAAGTCCGCGGGTACAGCTAGTATATAATATATGTCCGGCAGTGGACGTTATGCGGCTGAAATGATGAATATTTTGACTTAATAAAAACGCTCACCTGAATGATGTTGTCAAGGTCAAGTTCCCGATTGTGCCGTCGCCTCGGAGTAGAGGGCGTCCCTGGCGACCTTGGGCGTGTGGCTTCCTTCAACGTCCTCGCCTGGTCTTCCGTAAGGTACAGCTCGCTTGCAGTCACCATCACTTGGGAGTCACTGTGGAATAAAAATAATATTAAGTAGGTAGGTAAACCTTATTTTATTAAAATTATAGGTATATCTTTTTTTATTAAAACTAACGTAAGACACAGGCATTTTTACTCTATACGCGAGTAACCCGTTAACTCATTTTAATAATAGGTATACCTGTCTTAGTATTTGCGCAGGTATCATAGTGATTATTACCGCATGTGATGTGATTATTTTGTGAATGCGGTAGTAAATTTACCTAAATAATTTATATCCCCCAATCATCTATATCGGACAGAAAATTTTCAACCGACATTTAGAGTCTTAAAGACAATCAATTGTTTCGCAAGTTTTATTTAAAAAAAAAAAACAATTTTTCTCCCGACGAAAAAGAGGGGTGGTTCAAGATTTACGCTAATGTCTTTCTGTCTGTCTGTGTGTTTGTCTGCGTCATCGTAGCGCTCGAAAGGATGGACCAATTTCGATGCGGTGTTGTACGTGAAAGCAAGTTGTTTGATGAAAATCGGTTTAGCTGTTTAAAAGTTATTATGTTATCGCTTGAAAATCGGAGTAACTTGCCTGTCAAATAATAGATGGCGTTACGGATACGTTACATTGGCGATACGGATTAATTCTACTATTTAGTTCCACCACCCATCACTAGATGGTGCCCATCATAAAAAGTCGGAATTTTTTAAACTGACTGTCAAGTAAACTTGTATGACACAGCAAAGACATGTAGAGCATATAATAAAAAACGACAGGTTGCACTCTGGGAGTGCCGGCAGAAGTGAAAACTTGAATATTAAGGAATAATTTTGCACGAATTGCTTTAATTATCAGTATAAAATATTTCAAATCTTTTCTGAACCACAGTCTGTCACAAATGTCACAAGCATGACCAAATTCATTTTCAACAAAATCATTTTCAAATACACAGCAGTATGGCCACTACACAGACGGTCGAGCCATCAGCTGTCACCATCCATGGATGCGCGTAGCACGCTGTAACATAAACACACACGAACATTCGCGCAAGCGCCCTGCGCCGTCTTACGAATGTTCGATCAGGCCACGTGTCCTGACACGAGTTTAAAAATTTTTACCCATTCCAAAAAAAGTGCACAACGCCGCTACAGAAGTTTTCACTTCAATAAATAAAATGAAACTCTTACCCATCAGTTATACACCGGTAAGTAATAGTTCCACTGTCATTCTCCTCGATGCCCATCACCAGCCCCGGCTCATAATTCTGCTCCTCATCCACCATCGCATAAACAGACTGTCCTTGCAAAGGCAACGTCTTCGTATCACCAAATACAATGAAATCATCCAGCAACGCTTTAGAATGTCCATCATCAAACTTGATCAAGTATTTGTTCGGCTCCGTTATCTCCAAAACCTTGCCTGAATAGTACCGCTTATCCACCCATTTAGCTAGAACAACGGTGTCAGCAGGATATCCTGGGTATTCCTGCTTTACTACGGCTTTCTCCACCGGTGTGGCTGGCCTTGGAGATGTTGGCCTTTTCTTGGTCTTCAATTTGCTAACAGATTTAGGTGTTGCCACTAAAGACGACAAAGGTTTTTCATCTTTGGGAGATGTCACCGGTGACCGTTTCCCACTATCTCCATTAGACGGCACCATTTCAGGAGAATTCATGCCATGCATGTATTCCGCTTCTTCGTGCTGAGTAGGTAAAATTGCACGCTTCGTTTTCCCAGCGATATGCCGTCGACCTCTTACCCTAGTTTTCTTTAACGAACTCTTTGGAGTTGCCTTATCACATTTGCCTACTTCATCTGGACTAGCATTCCCATTGGTTTGCGATGTTGAATCGCTAGACAAAGACGCCTGTATTCCAACTGAGATCTTTTCGTCGCTCAATGAACGATTACCATCTTCGACCGACGACTCTCGGATATGCGAAAATATGTCTTGAAGTTTCTTCATTAGAGCTTCGTATCCTTTGACGGAAGTTGAAGGGTTTGACACGGATTTTCGTGGCGGTTGTGGGACTACGAAATTGCCGTCGCTCGTGCGGTTGCCACTAGAAGTTGACGTCGAACTGACAGTGGAAGCAAAAGACGTTCTATTAGGCAAGTTTATCATGCCTCCACTAGTAACGCTTGAAGGAGAGTTACTAACTGAGACATCAGCCATGTACGGATCTATGGTGAATCTCTTAGAAATCCTTTGATACTCTCGACACATGTCCATGCCTAAATCGTTGTCAGTTCGCACGACGTACAGAGATAAGAACTCGCAATCTTCATTGTGACTCACATGAATATCAAATACTGGTATTTGGGGAGTGTTCATCGGCAGAGAATGTCCATTTTGCAGTGGCGATATAGTCGAAGGCGTAGTTGTATTACTAGCTCTGAAAGATTCGTTTTTCAATCTTTTCCCTTTATTTCCATTCAACTTGATCATATCAGGAGTACTATCACTATCATCAGTTGACATTCGTTTGGTCACTGGCAATATTTCTGTTGGTGTGGATGATGTTCCATTGGATAATTTGGTAATCATCTTTGAAGCTGCACTGGGAATTTGGTCTGGGCTTTCTATGATCGAGCAAACACTGTCAGTACTCTCTTGATCAGTTGTTTTGCCCTTGAAGTCTTTTGTTAGGGATTGTGATAAGCTATACTCCGAGTAATTGTAACCTTCGCTTCGTGTATCTTTGATTGGGCCAGGTTCTATTATTTCTTGGCGGTCTTTAGCAACAACTGGGTCACTGCTGTATTGCACTTTAGGTTTGTCCTCACTGGTATCATCATCTGGTGTCGGTGACAATTCTAGGTGGAAGTTTTGCGAGTCATTCAATTCAGAGTTGCTTTCTTCAGCAATGACTTCTGCAGTTTTTGAAGGAGGTGGTATTTCCTTGATGAATTCCACGCTAGGTCTCGGTGTGTGAACCTTGGGTTCTTCAGGAATAGTTTCTTTTAGTGTTTTAAGTTGAATTTTTCTGGGTGTTTTCTTTGACTTGGTGATGTCGACGCTGGCTGGTCTAGTTCGTGGGGTTTTTGGCGTTTTTGGTGTGGAAACGTCTGCACTGTTGCTGCGCTTCGTTATTTTCCTTGGGCTAGCCCTGGCAGGAGTGCGAACCCTTGATGTCGAGGGTAAGGGGTCTTCAATCTTTCGTTTCGACGCTGTAGTGATTTCGCTTACTTCCGCGTCTAAGCTTTGGGTAGATACAGCAAACTCGTCGGAAGCGAGATCGAGTTTTAGGACTTTCGCATTGCTGGCAGTAGGTTGGTCGCTCAGCTTCCTCTTGATCTGCGCTGGTGTATCTTCTGCAATAAACATTTGTAATATGAACTATAATTTAATGATAATTTTTTACGTGATCAAATGGGGGTTTTCAAAAGTACCTTTTGCCTCTTTTCGTTCTTCTGCCTTGTCGTCAGTTGAGGAGACGACATTCTGAAATGTGAATAAAATTTTGGATATAAGGTTTAAGGCCATACCCAAATTTTCCGGGGTCCAGTAGCGCCGCCATTTGAAATAAATCATTTAAAAGGAAACGGAGATATCATTCAAAATTGTGTCTTGGTCAAGCCCTAGATAATCTTTAAAACTATTTTATGAACTACTGTTTATAATTTAAAGTGCGAACGTGAAGCTTTTCTACGCACATAAGCTAAAAGTGGCCGTTTTTCGCAAATGTGCGTAGAAAAGCTTCACGTTCTCACTTTAAACTACAAAAAGTAGTTTAAAAAATACTTTGAATGGGTATCTAGAACTTGACCAAGACACAATTTTAAATGATATCTCCGTTTCCTTTTAAATGATTTATTTTAAATGGCGGCGCCACTGGACCCCGGAAAATTTGGGTATGGCCTTAACTACTCGTTAGCCTACAAAATTTAATTTTTATTGGTGTCATCCTTATTAGTGGTGATGATAGGATCAGAAAAGTGTTATTTCTATTAGACAGTCTTTATTTAAACAAAATTAATGGACTCCTATTTTTCAATTTATCAAAAAAGTAGAAATTCACAAAGATAATAAGTAGAGACCGGATTATATGCAACATAAAAAAAACTTGGTATATGCAACAATTTAAATGCGCTGTATATTCGTCAATTTTTGTATCTCAGAGAAAAGAAAAAATATGTGTTTTAAATCTGACCATGGGCCCAATATATTTTTTCCAGATTCATGCCTATTAGGTAATTTATTATTGTCATCATATATTTTTTATTTTTACTAGCCTATTTCTGTTAATAACTTATTATGGTTTGTGTAAAGTGATAGTTATAGTAAGATCCTAGCACAGAACTAATGCGGCTAAGATTTTTATAATCTTAAGAAACATGTAATACAAAATGTACAATATACTTACATATTAAAACACTATTTTAAATTGTTTTAATTTTGCCTCCACAAAGCGTTGGCTTTAAAAACAATTACATGCAGATCCTTAAATCTTTATACAACCACACTAAATATCAGTTGATAGTTTTAAGAATCAGTCTCATCTCAGCAAATTTCTTAACATTAAGACAAGTCAAAATTTCATGTGGACGGCCTCTTGGTCTAAATGCTTTATTAATTTTTCGTTTTTAATTATTAAATGAGATAAAAGAGAGATGGAAATTTTAACTGGTCATTGACATACCTCTTCAACCAGCTGGGACTCCACAAAGTCATCTTCTGGTTCGTACACAGGACTTTCCGGGAACAGCGTCTGAGATGTGTTGGGTTGGGATGGACCGTCCCCATCACCTGAAGGTTTCGCTGGTGCTACTGGACAAAAGAAATAAATATATGTAAAATTATTGTAAAATCTAAATCTTTGAATAAAACCTAGCCTCAAAGATTTTGTCCATGTGCGGCATGGTACCAAGAACGCCGGCTGCGTTTCCTCTCTGAATAGCTATGCTAATAAGGAGCATCTCGCCCTCTTGTCACCAGCGGGGTGATCAGGCGCGATGTGAACTGTTTGAGAAAGACCCTGGACAGGCTTCTCACTTGATCAAGGTCGCACTATAAGCACCTACGAATACAATACAGTGGTGCCATTTTTGAAACGCGGAGTCACTTAACGAACGGTTCTTTTATGGAAAAACTATTGGTTTAGGTGACTCTCCGTTTCAAAAATGGCACTTCAGTACAGTATTGAAAGTGGAAATTGCCAACTTTACTCGAAAAATCTTCATCGTGACATTACTTCCTCAAATAGCTTGACCTTGCTTGAAAATGAAGGTCACTGGGATTTTTGCAAATGTCTAATTAAATTATGTAAGACCTTATTTTAAAATCTGATTAGAGAAAGCTTTTCCTAGAGGCATTCCTCGAAACGGTTTGTAAATCAGTTTTTTTTAAATTACTTGACGAGTCAATTACTAACTGCGCCGCAATTTGCGCGTGGTGTAAACGGTGGGTAGAAATTCTATGAAACGGGGCGTAACGCGACTTGCGTCGCGTTACGCCATATCTGAGATGTATCATCATTTAAGCCGCATAACGTTCACAGCTGGACATACACTACCTACCAAGGATTTCCAATATGTCCGATATAGAGCAACCTGCATCCAGCGCTTTCTAGCAACCTTGAGTGGTCAAATCGTTAGACCACCTTGTGGGTGGGTGTACCACGATTCGCGTGCCAGTACGTGGTCGCAATTCGAAAACCTTTTTGCCCCATCGGCTATTGGTTGGACGCGCTATGTGTCCCGCCCACAGCGTCAGAAGTGGATGTTACAAATCAAAATCTTACTCCTTACTAATCAGCGTTCGATATAATTTTAAAAGCAGCTACAACTAACACAAGTTCATTCCAGCCTATGTTATAATAATATTTTTTTTATTAGATATCTCATCAATCTTTTATAAATAAAATTTACATAAAACCAATTTAAATAATTTACATAAATCTTTTCTGATCCATAATCTAACATTATGGGAGTAACTCAAACATGTATAGACTTGTTCATGTGAAACTGGATATATTTTTTTGCTAAGTAACGGACAATGTTATATCTGCCTATTATTAAATGGTTGTGTTTAGTTAGGTGGTAACAATTTATATCAGATTTCACTGATACAAAAGTGCTGTGGAGGTGGAGTTTTTTTTTTTTAATTAAAGTTTGATGACAACTTGTTTAAAAAAACTAATATATTATATTAGATTTTTTTGATCTTGAATACTATACAACCTCTTCTTTTAACCTAACAGGTCAGATAAAATCTAGTGTAAAAAAACACAGCCAGAAGCCTATTTAACCCCTAAACATGATACTTGATGGTTCACTAGTAGGCTCAACAGATCCATGCTCCTTTCTTTGAATGACTATACAATCTGAATGGGAGAAGCAGATGGAAATAGGGTAGTATACAAGGTAAAAATAAATCATTTCGTACTGATAGAGAATAAAACATTGCAAAGTAATGTCCCTTGTCTTCTATAATATCCATTTTCAACATAATTTTAGATTTATCATTGCAGAAAACCTGATAATAGAAGCGCTATTTGACTCCAACGTTTGACGTAACTATGATGTCACTACTATGCTATTTCATACAATCCCACAGACAAACAATGTATGTTTTCTCATTTTGTAAAAAGTGTCTGATTTGACTTGTTGGAATTTAGCTGATTATACACTTTGAATTAGCTCCAAAACTAGCTTATGATGAGCTATGACCTTGATACTTTAAAGTGAACAGCGAGTGAAGGCAATGGATAGACATATTAAAAGTGGAAGAGACCTTCGCTTAGCAGTGGGATAGTATTGCAGAACAATCGTTTTAACCGTTCCGCAACCGCCAATACCAGACACAATAGTAAGACAATGAACGTGGACATTTATAAATGTCGTCCGGGTCTTTACGGGTTAATCGAAAAATGCCAAACTATTGATGTAAGCACTGTTGAGTTTATGCTTTTTGAAAAGCAATACTATCGATAGTATCTAATAGTTTTCACTATCTATAGGACTTTTTCCAACAAGACAAATTAGATACTTTTTTCTAAACATCAAAACCAATGTTGTCTATGAGATTTGTGTGAAATAGCACATTGTGATGTCATACTTTCTTGGAGTCAAATAGCGCTCCTATTATCAGTATTTCTGCAATAATAAATATAAAATCTCATTGAAAATGGTATGAGCGATCACTGACAAGTGACATTATTTTGTGACATTTTTCCCTTATTGATACAAAATAATTTATTTTTGACCCTGGATACAACCCTGTTGTATTCAGGTAACAAACAATTAGTATATTGAACTGTATACATAATGCAACTTGATGCTAACTTTGGCGGTATATATAGTATAATAAGTAGTTCTAGTTTAAAATGTGTATTTGACCATTACACTGCTAACCATAATGTAATAAAAAAGTAGAAATAATTAACAGAAATTCATCATTGAATTAATTAACAGAATACACAAAAACAAGTCATAACCTAAAAATGTGTAGCTAAATAAAGATATATACAACCCGTGAACCTTCTGCCCTTGGCACAGAGTTAAAATTGATTTTGAAAATGATGACTAGTGCAAAAAATTGTGTTATCTTTTTTCAATTTCTGCTCAATACTGGAATGGTATGCTTATATTTCTAATCACCCTATTTACATTAATTATCGCTGTGCAATTATAACAGTAGAATATTACATAATAAAACATATAAGGCAATATTCTAGGTGAAAAAGTTTATTGATGTTTGGATTATAACCCGACCGAGTAAGAATAGAATCGGAAATGCAATATCAGCTACAACTTCCCACGTGTTTTTACATAAAAATATTACAATAATGTTACTGATAATGCTGTATGATGCCATATAAATTTTACAACTGCTGGAAAATTAATATAAAGTATAAATAACGAGAGAAATAAGGTATGCGAAAGTCAGCTCACAAGATACGTGAATCTATCTTCTTTTTGTTCGGTTAACCATGAATGTCAAGCAGTATTCCGATCTCAGTTTTCTCTCAGAATAATAAGGATATTGAATAGGCGTACCTGTTTCATTAGTGGTAGACACTCCGTCCGTACTAATAGTATTAAAATCTTCCATCTTTTACCGAATTTATTAGCTAAATCAGCGAAAAACTGGCGCGATTTCACACTGGAACATCTGTCACTTGAAATAAGCGGAAAAAAGATGCATTTCAGAATTATATGGCTTGAAAATTTAGCACGATTTAATTTAGAATTATTGGATGTAAACCATTAAAAAAAATTACAATAAATAATACGAGAAATAAATAATTTCGATATTTCTACAGCGGAACCGATACAACCAGACCGCTTGTTGATTTCGCTAATGTTGCCAGCATGAAAAAATATTAAAATATGGTCCGTTCAATGAAATTCGGCAAAAAATAAAATATTTATACAGCCTAATCTGCCTAATCATATCTGTCTGTTGGTCTGATTTGGAAAAAGGAGGAAAATGTTATTTCATATAATTCCAAAACTAAAAAATCATCTGATTTGACTTTAATACAGGGCAGGATACAGTAAACCGGAAATATATGGATGGAAGTATGACAACTGTGCATTTTAGGGTTCCGTACAAAAAAATCACTAGGTAGTGCGTGCGTCTCAAAAGCGTAGCGTGCCTTGCCGGGTCTAGTATAAAAAAATGTTCGGGGTGAAAAGGGAAATGTAAAGATGTCACACAAAAGAAAAAAAAATGTTTGCATAAAAATAAAAGAAATACTTATACATATGTACATAAAATTGAAATTAAATTTACACTCTCCTTGGTTTTTTTTCGGTTAACCCCGTTGAAGTAAATGACATATAAACGGAGTAATCCCGCAGCCTGCGTTACGATGTAGGGTGTTGCCAACTTTAGAACGCACGCTTTACGCGGTTTGCTTTTTTTACTTTTTCCATTTCTGAAAAAAAGAAATTGGGAAGATTTTATTAATTTTTGCTTACCCACGATGGGGGCCGCCGTGGCACGGAAGCCTCGTATAATTGATACGGCAGATACGACGGTAGCTCAGTCCTGGTGCGTCTGTCTGTCGTCCGTCTGTCACAGTCTATTTCCTCCGAATATACTGGACCAAATCAGGGGGATACTCCCTAGAATGAAACGATAGTCGTACGATTGTGACGTCCTATTACAATGTCAAACCGAATTAGACTTTATTCGTCATACATAAGTGGTCAATATTGCTTGACACTGAAACGCGGATACGCAGCAACGTCTGCCTTGCGTACTGCTTTTGGAGGAACCCGAGGTGAAAGGTAGGATGGTTTATCTAGTCCTATGACCAACAGATGTGCAACGTAAGTATAAATATTTTTTAAATAAGGGTCATTTTCAGGGAACAATTTATAAAATAAAATAAAAGTTTTGCAAACCTTACTTTGTCATAAAATATCTAATGAAAGGGCATAATTTTTGGTTCTCAAATATATTTTTGTTATATAAACAGCTTTGATCTCCGAAAATACTTAAGTAGGTACTAAGCCTAAAAATTTGGAAGAAATGCAAAATATAGTCTATTGTTTGAAGATAACAGGAAATCTTATGAATTCTATCAATTGAAAATAAACGGTCAATTTAATACGTTCCCGGAAAATAGTTTTCGCATCTAACTGTGAAATACAAATTTGATTAACTTTGGCATTAAACGGAACCCTCTCCAAGCGAGTTTAACTCGCACTCGGCCGGCTATTTATATGGGTACTTAGATCTACCAGTTCACCTCTGGTTCTGTGTAGGTAAATAGCATAATTGGTGTAAATTAAGTTCCAAAAATGGGTAGGTAGGTACCGCAATATCTTATATTTCATCATCATCATTGACAGCCCTCTATATAAGTACCACTGTTGTGAATAGACCTCATTATAATGCGTGAATAAATGTCTCTGGTTGTTGCTAAGTACCTAGGTAAAACTATAGCCGCGATTACACTTCACGATTCGTCGGGGACGATTTCACGCAGGCGCCCTAAATCGGGAAGTGTAATCGCTGTTAGGTAGGCAGTGTCCCGATATCGGGTGATCGGGGCTTCCCGACCGCCCTGTTTCCCTATTTAGGAAGTATATCGGGTGATGTAATCGCTGTCCACGAGTCAGGGCGTTCAGAAGTGCCATTTTTGAAACGCGGAGCCTCCTAAACGAATGGTATTTCCATACAAAAAACAGTTCGTGTAGTGACTCCGCGTTTCAAAAATGGCACTTCTGATATGAACTTAAAATAAATACATATATATTTCTTAAAACGATACTCTTTGCTCCGGCATTTTCTTTTTTTTTTCACATTTACACGCGCAGTTGCGTCAAGAGCGACACACACTTGACCAATATTTGATTTTTGGCAAGCACAGGTGCCACTCTTTCAACATCAAGTTCGGCTGACAACTGAGTTAGGGAGGCGATCTAGTGCAGTGTAATCACAACGCCCTGTCTGTCGCCCCTGCTCATCGGCCCGACGGATCGTGAAGTGTAATCGCCGCTTATTATATCCTACTAGCAGTCCATCCCGGCTTCGCCCGTGGTACATACATAGCCTATGTCACTCAGGGATAACATACCTATCCAACAGTGAAAGAATTTTTAAAATCGATCCAATAGTTTCGGAGCCTATTCAATAAAATCAAACAAACAAACAAACAAACAAACAAACAAATCTTTCCTCTTTATAATATTAGTGTAGATGATTGTTTACTATGGATCCCTAAAAATGGTAGGCCAACCAAGTAGGTAGGTAGGGTACTATACTCCATTTGGTTTGGTATTTAAATCAATGTAAACAATCTTGATTTGTCTTTTTATTGAAATATACACTTTATAAATCAATACCTTTGCAAATTACAAAGTAATTATGTATTTTATAATTTTCAATATAATTACATAAGTACGTTGTAATAAGCAAAATTATTGATTTATAAAGTGTAGGTATATTTCAATAAAAAGACATGTCAAGATTGTTTACGCATTTATTCAAGTACCTAACCAAATGGAGAATATAATAGGTATACTCACTCAAAAAATATAACAGCACACTGTATCATTCATTTAAAAAAAATCTTTGGTATCAGTCGACCTTCAGGTTAAATTATAGGTTTAGAATTCTAGGTTTAAGGGATAATTACAATAAGATACAAAATGAGTACAAAGCAAAAGTTTTTTAGTGTTTTATTTTAAACATGCTAGTTAATAATTTTTTATTTTAAACATACTATCAGATGTAAGTACACACGTACACACACACATAATGTAAATACCTGAGCACAAACAAAACATGAAAGACAAAAAAAACAAGCCAGCATTTTCACTCTACCCTCTTCCCATTGTATTCGTAAACACTTTGTTTACACTATGTACGACAAAGGAATTTTCGTTTTTGGCTCTAAAATATTTCCTAAAGAACAAGACGCGATATGTCTTTTGCCGTTGGAGCTGTCCTGGAAGATATTCTCGTGAGTTTTTCATGTCTAGCTAAATAAAAGGAAGGATATATTTTTTGTATTTTTCATCTCGTGGAATGGGCGAGCCAGACGCGCCAAAGTGCATGTATCCATTTACGATGTTAGGCATTATTCTTGGCATAATATGTGTTACGCCTTGAGCAGTCTACGAGGCTAATGGGATTTAAAAAAAGTTCTACAGTTTCTTAGAGTACTTAAACAATCTGTAGGTACTACCTATACTTTTGATTGCGTATTTGGTTTCTATTGGAAATTGTTCGGGGATAAGATGCATAAAAAGGCGCAAAAGACACTTTATCGTCATTACATTAGCGCTCAATTTTGCTTGCCATTGAAATGCGGACTAGTAGGTAGCTAAGTACGTACGTTGTGCAGTGCCGCTTTTGGAGTAGTGTCGCAGACGTCCAGCTATGTACTATCTACTTAGTTGTTACAGGGGGGTGAAAGTGCCATACATTGCGAATTTTTCGTTTTGAACGACGTCATCTATAAATCTTATTCCGAATTATATATCAAAACCACTTTATGTTATTAGTTTATTAGAATTTGTAGAGATGGCGCACTACGTGCTTTCTCAGTCCTAATTTCACGATGTTGAAGTATAGTATAACCAATAATTTCGCATACTCAGTACTAAGTCTTCGTGGTGTAATGGTTTACGCGTTTGAAATTAATCATGACATGAATCCTTGGGTTCAAATCCCCTCAAGTGCTAAAAAATAAAAATCTTTTGTAAGTTTTCCTATAAGTTTTATGTTAAACAAGAAGCAAAATTTCGCGCACAAGATACCAAGCCTGGTTGGCCAAGCGGTTAACGCATTAGAAATAATTTAACTGAGATCTCACTCAGAATTAACAGGTTCGAATCCCACTTCATTGTGTAAGAATAAATATTTTATATTGGTTATTTATTTTGTTTTGGAATAAGATTAATAGATGACACTACGTTTGCAGTTTAAAGTGTTGGCAGACATATTACGCGAGATGGCTCTCTATTTCAGATATATTATAGTACTCTATGGTTAGTTATCAACAGATAGGCCAGCCTGCATGTTTGCCTGATTATTTGTATAAAACCAACAAATTTTGTACACAGTACACAGACAAGATAGGGGTAAAGTAGGACCTTCTATACAGAATACTACATGATGGACATTAAATAGGTAGATTGTAGAGAGAAAAGAGGAATGGAACCAAACTCCACTCACAGACACGAGCAAGTTCTTAAATAAAAATAAAAAAAAGATTTTATTAACTAGTATATTGTTTTGTGTCGTGTGGTTTCCGGCATTCCGGTAGAGTAGAATAAGGCCACTACAAGTTCTCCCGTGGATGGCGTAGCGAAGGGGACTTAGGAAATACAAGCTAATCAAAGCTTATGAACATCAATGAGACCTCTCCAACCCGTCTGCCAGCGAGGAGAGTGTAGGCCAAGTCCTCTGGCTGCTCTGGCCAATAATGGCTCTTGTAACGTAGTACTCCTGCGGTGGAGACAAAAATACCTGATGATGATATTGTTTTGTAATGTAAAAACAAATATGAACTTTAAAAGCTTTGTTATTTCAGCTATTTGGATGACATATCACTCCGAAACGCAAGCAGAACTTACAAGACATGGCATAGGATTATTCTAGCAAAGAAACAACTTAGAGATCGTCTCAATCACTTCGAGTTAGTCATAAAGATGGGATCGGAGAGCTTGGTACAGTTTTACAGGAGAAATAAGAAGAATTTAAGAAAAAGCAGAAGAAGGTTTAAGCCATCTGGGCAGTGTGTTTGTAAGTTGAATTATAAAGATTTTTCTTATACAATTCATCAAATTCATATCTGAAAACCAGGGGTGCCATTTATCAAACATGGAGTTATTAAACGAACGTTTCTTTGTATGAAAAATACTTTTATTTAGTGACTCTGCGTTTAAAAAATGGTTCTTCGGAAACTTTATTCTAAAAGCGGCGCGACATACCTACGCAGGTACGTGTCTGCGTAGCTGTGTTAAACTACTTACATGAGAGCTACCTGCGAGATGATGCTAATTCTCTTGGTCTTTTTGAAAATTAATTGGGTTAGTCTATCCAGATAAATATTAGTTATACGATATTACACAATCGACAAAATAAAATCCTATTTAAGTATTATAGTTTGACATTAAAATTCGACGACATTATCGATCGACTGTCGTTATATTATGGATTAAAGTTCCTGAGCAGGTCACGGGAGCCAAAAGCCACTTCTGCAGGCCAGTACACTCCGCAGTTTAGTTTTATTAATTGTGGTAGGTGTGAAGCTGCCCCTCAAATAGGGCTTATTTATAGATATAAATAAGGCTGAAATTGTTAAAAAAAATTACGCTAGAGATAAAGGGTACAGCTACAGACCGTCGCTTCTACATTTTGCCTCGTTCGGCGCACGCTAAGTAAGTTGAAAGTCATCTGCGCGGCGTGCAAACTAAACTGGACTTTATTACGTTGTGACTGGATTTAATTTAGCAAGTTTATCATTCTTAAGTGATTTTTCTGTATTTTAGTTTGACGTTTTTTGTGCTTTCAGTAGGATGGTGGGATGGTTTGGTTTTTCATACCTAGTAAAATAAGTACCTTAGTAAGTTATCAACGTACGAGTACTTATATCAGGACTTTGTTTCAGTAAAGACAACGAAAATCACAACCAGTTTTAAGCGAGGTGGGGATGACTTGGTTATAACTACGAAGAGATATAAATTGTTTTGACGAAGCAATAAAATGATAGATTTGTGATCAAAAGATTCTTTTAAGCCGTTTGGCGTTTCTTTCTTACCTACATAATGATCTTGTAATACCCTACAAGATTTAGGTATATTTTATCGACAGTTTATGTACGTAGATATTATCTAAGTCTAAGGCCTAAGGTAAGGAGGATCTAGATAGTAAATTAAATTAGTTGATGATTTGAAATGATTTTTTAAAGAAACGATTATTTCTTTTTCATAAACTTAAATAAATAAACTGTACCTATTTAATAAAAAACTTAGCAAGATATAAATTTATAGTATTTATTTTTATTAAAAATAATTCATTTTTTTATTTTAATGAAGTTTCGTAGTAAAAAAGGACCCTTATAGTTTGTGTTTGACCCCTATGTCTGTCTGTCTATCTGTATGTCCGCGGTTTTATTCAGACACTATAAGTACCTACTAGAAAGCTGTAATTTTACATGAGTATGTATGTTAATCATGCCGAAAAAGGTCATAAAATAAAATCTTGAAAAAAAATTTGATCTTTAAATCGTGCGTACAGTCATAAGCTCTGTCTACCCCGTCAGGTATAAAGACGTGATAAAGTATCTGTACATCCGCTTGCATTGATAACTGCGTATTGTGCTCGGTTCTTTCCGCACGATATGCGTAGAACGGAACACTCCGCATATATCACGGATTCACCGCACTGCAAGTTCACACGTCATGTGTTTTACAATTTACCCGCGGATTTCCGAAGTTCAGAATGTTGGACTCGGAATGCGCCGATTTTTAGAATTGAGGGCTTTCGATTATGTGTTTTGATACAGTTTTGTTTTAAAACATGAGCTCATAATAATATGCGTCATTCTATTACAGTTAATTTTGTTTTAAAACATGAGCTGATATGCGACATTATTTACATTTCTTACTTTAAAATGGACTAAGTTTCATACAAACTTTCATGCTTCTGAATTTCTAAAAAATCCTTCTTAGTTGTTCTTGATGTACACGGCACACAAAGGCACAGAATTAGTAATAGGTAACCTACTTATGGATCATTTGTGCAAAGTTTCATGCTTCTAAACCCAGCGGTTTTAGCTGTGCGTTGATCGAAAAGTCAGCCAGTTAGTTTCTTCTTACCTATATATGTACATAAATAAATTAATAATCGTTTTAATGCATATAAAAACTGTCTAACTGTATGAAATCTAATAATCATTAAAGCAATTAACCTAAAAGCCATCTGCTGAAGCTCATAGCGCCACGTTCAACGAATTACCATCGTTATTTTACGACTAATATTAGAGCCAAATCATTTTTCGAGCAATTTACACAAAATATTAAAAAAGGTCGTAATTTTTTGTGATAGCTGAGCTATATTTTTTACTTAGCTAACTAACGACTACGATGGTATTTATGGTGTCTTTGACTTTGGAAATGTTAACTATTTCTCAGCTGAGGTCTTATTAAGCATTGAGAAAATGGTTTTTACATGTGGTTTTACTTTATTCACAATTTCTTGTGACCACACCAGCCTTTAAAAAATCTTGTCTTATCTGTAATAAGTATATATTTTTAGAGTAAAGACAAACATTAAAAGTAACTTTTCGTACAAATTGATTTTCAAAAACCTACAGACGTACCTACGGACTTCATTCAAATCTGCTCGTGAGTCGCCTTGATTTTTTCTCACCCACTGTAACACGATTTAAATCAATACTTGAAAAGGTAAGTATCCATTAGAAACTCAAATTACTTAGCATTTCCAAAACAATAGTTAACAGCGGCTACTCTCAAATAGTTGACATTTTGCGAATACTGCTCGCAATTTCTGGCATATTAGGCGATTTGTCATCCACTAAATGAAGCTTAGTCCCCGACTGACAAGGGTTCGACAGAGCACACTAATTACCCAAAGAGTAGGTGGGTACCTACCTTACCTACACTCGCGACTAGTCCCCTCTTCATTTGGATATTAGATTTACTTAGTTACCTGTTAGATTTCATAATAATTTTCAGTGTGGTTCGTCCCTAGGTCCCAAGGTAGGATTGTTAGTTACTAGGTGATTTCAGTAAGTAAAGTAAATTACAATTGATTGCACCAGAATTTAAAATACGTGGACAAGGAGTACCTACCTAGCTACAATAGGCGGCATTATATACCTTTGGCAAAGATTATAAAAAGAATATTATGTAGCCAGTAGCCTTTGGGTAACAGAATTTGGCTGAAATATACCTAATAGGTATAATGATACGATACTGATTATAAAACAATACAAAAACAACAAAATACATAGATTGTAAACCATTTCATGTCATTCACAACACACTACCAGTTCACCTATGGGACGTAGCAGAAAAGATGGGGTGCAAATTTAATAATCTAATTAAATTTGCACCCCATATACTTTAATTAAATGTCTGAACACAGCAGATGGGGGGCAGAAGAGCATTCCAAAGAAGGACTGAAAGGTGTGAAAACAGTGAAAGATTTAGAATACACTACAGGGGAAGAGGGGAGAGACGAGACATTTTATTATATAATTTTTATTTAATATACCCAGCTAATTTTCATACCTACCTACACTACACATAACACATACAACATAGACACAATAAAAGGTCATTGCTCTGCAAGCAATTTCTTCAGCTGCTAAGTAACGTATGTGAGAATTGCGGTCGTGTTTTGTTATGGTAATTTTAGTAAGCAGCCAGCCGACATAACTCATAGCTCAGTATGAGATACGACTCGGTTCATAAATGGAAGCCATCATCATCCTCACGTATTCCCGGTTGCGTTGCGTCCTCAGCGGTAACGCTTCAGAGCCGGGGTCCGCAACCTAACCTAGGCGATTTGACGAGGTTACTGGTGTTACTGGCATTTACACAGAGCGACTGCCGTTTGAACCTAAAGGGTAGACCAGAACCAATCCTTACATATGATTAGGAATGCTAAATGGCGTTCGGGACCCAAATTTTATTCGTGACTTCCGAAACATGGAATCATCTTTCTTTTCGGATAATCAAGTGATTCAGGCCTGCAATATCCTAAGTAGACTGGAAAAACACAAAGTATGCTTCCCTGTGGGATTAGAACGGACAACCTCCGCAGATCACAAAGCAAACGCCTTGATCACCGGACCACAGGCGGCAGTCAGTCAGGTGAACTGGATAACTGTATAGTACCTAACTCTGTGAACTTCGAGCGTCTATTAGTTTATGGCACAATTTAAAAAAAAAACATGAATCACCAGAATCTTTCTGTATCTTTATCGAACCTTGTGTATGAAAAATAGTATAAGTAAATGCACCAACAGCTATCTCAAGTCACACTATCATAGCCTTGAATAAAGATTCGGAGAAGAAATCAAACGCAATCAGTCACCATAGCCGAAAATGGCCATAGATAATACTATATACTTAGGGAAAAACTTTTAAAGACAATATTCTAGAAAAAAAAATTGGAGAGCAAAATCTCCAATTTTTGTAGCTTGTAATATGAAATGGCAAGCGAAAAGGACAAATATGTCTCCGTCGCGGCGCTTCCTGATTTATACGTGTCTTTCATTCGCGAAGTAATGTACGACGATCGTAACGCGATATTTTAATGGCTTTATTTTAGACTAGTTGAAGCCCGCGACTTCATTCGCGTGGACTTTATGTCTCTGGAAAATGCTCATCAGGCTGAACAACTTTTACGAAGGCGACACTTTTATATCTCTTATAGTTTAGCTGAACCATTATGGTTATGCATCAGGCGTTTCATTTTCCAAAATCATTTATACCCTATATGTTGCCCAGGCTTAATAGCTATATAACAAAAAAAGTTTCATTCGAATCCGTCCAGTATTTCCGGAGATTAGCGACAAACAGACAAACAGACAGTCATTTTTTTTAAAATTCTTACTCTATTACCATGTCTCCATTGCCCCCAATATTTTTGGAAATATATTTAATGTACGGACACACTTTTTTTTTACTGTTTTATTATATGCATAGATATGTTTTTTTACAATGTCTGGTGTTAAAAGAATTTTCTGGATATTAAATATTGCATACTAAAATCATGAGGTTCAAAAATACCGCGAAAAGCTTCGAGAAAAGTTAGGTACCTAGTGCCGTAGTGCCTTGACCCCGATATATCATAAATGATGCAATAGTAGATTCTGAATTGCTTTTTGGTAAAGGTTAGTAAATTCTAATAGAAAATCGTTTTAAACTCACATTAAACCTCAAAAAATAGGTTCAAAAGGTGTTAACAAAAAAAAAACTTGAGAGGTGTCAAGGGACACCCGGATGGAACGAAGTTACTTTCGATTAATTAGAAGAGAGAGAGACAGACAGATAAACACGCGCACGCCGCACGGCTTACAACTATAGCAAAAAGTGTCGTTACAACTTTTGGTCTTAATTTTTTCCGTCTAGCCTCCTTTCGCAACGCGCGATAAGGAATTTCGTTCCAAAACGTCGTAAAGCTAAATGGTTTTAAACGTTTAAAATACTTTTTGCATCTCTTGTAGTGCCCAGAGTGCCCTACGCTTTCGGTATGTCGTCATGTCTTGGCGGGGGCACTGCCGTGCTCCCAGATTAGTAGGGCAGAAAAGCATTCGGTCGTATGTCGATCCGGTTGCCAACTCGCGTGGTCGTCAGCTCACAGAGCACTCGTCTTACGGAGTATACAGAACCAATAGGATCAACTCCCAAAGTTCTGGTAATTTTTATGTTTGTAGGGTTCCGTACCCAAAGGGTAAAAACGGGACGGGACCCTATTACTAAGACTTCGCTGCCTGTCCGTCTGCCCGTCTGTCTGTCACCAGGCTGTATCTCAAAAACCACGATAGCTAGACAGTTTAAATTTTCACAATTTATGTATTTCTGTTGCCGCTAGAACAACAAATACTAAAAACAAAATAAAATAAATATTTAAAGGGGGCTCCCATACAACAAACGCGATTTTTTAAAGATAATGGTATGGAACCCTTAGTGCGCGAATCCGATTCGCACTTGGCCGGTTATTTCTGTTCCCAAGACCAACAGAATAGTATTAACATAAATGATGAATAAATAATCTCAGTACGAAGCTGATTTCTGTCTCTAGTAAGAAAAAAAATAAGGTTTTATAAAAAAAGCAGCTGAAGTAGTACAAAGAATTAACAAATAAGTCCCAATACCTACCTAACTTCCTTTTGCGAATCGTCTTTAAGGAGTGAATGTCTTCAACAAACTTTTTTAATTCGCAACTCGAAACAGGCAAAAGAAAGTGAACAAAAGATAAAAGAGAGCCGTTGTCTGTGCAGTGTCAGGAAGGGTGTCGCTGGAGTGGATCCGAGGCGAGTGCTGCTGTCAAAGCGGCGCCGGATGTGGCAATTTGACGACGCCATCTTGAAATCTCGAAGGCCTAGTATGTGGATTTGGGACACAAAATACAGAAACACAGAAGAATACATTTCTTTTTGTAAAGTATAAAAGACTATTACTAAAACTCCGCTGTCCGTCTGTTTGTTCGTTCGTCTGTGTGTTACCAAGCTGTATTTTTCCTCCAGTTGTCAAAGCAGCGCCGCATGTGGCAATTTGACGACGCCATCTTGAAATCTCGAAGGCCTAGTAACTAGTATGTGGATTTGGGAGACAAAGTACAGAAACACAAGAATTAATTACTTTTAGGGTTCCGTGTCCGTAGGGTTTTGTTGTTTTTCGTGTGTATAAGTGGCCAACACTGGTCTCTGAGTTTTCAGGCTGCATTAAGGCATCTGACATAGTTTGACGACTGACATACAATGATGACAGCCGGGACCAACGGATGAAATGACGTAGCAGCAGCTTTGTGCTTCGGTGCCTTTCGAAGCACGGTGCTGTAATAAAATAAATATTTAAGTGGGGCTCTCATACAAGCAAACGTGATTTTTTATAGATAATGGTGCTGAATTATGTTAGATTTATTTAGGCAGCTTGAAAATATCTGACACAAGTGTTGGCCACTTGTACATATAAAAAAAAACAAAAGCCTCCCTTAATCGCCTCTAACGAAGCCCGTGGGACGGAAAGGGATGGTGACAATTTGTACTTTATCTGTCGTCGGCTGTATCCGACAGAATGTGTCTGTCGTCGGCTGCATTCATTTCTGACTGCAGTTTCATATCTATTCTCACTTTAATTTGTAAATCGGGGTGTCTTTTTGAGGGATCTTGACCTGAATAGGAGGTACTTGGTTGAAACATCCGGACTCCGGAGTTCGGGCGGTAAGTGAGCTCTGAAGTTAAATCTTTTTCAAAATGTTTAGTGTTACTTTTTCCAAAAGTTTTTGAATTAAAACTTTATTCTGTGTTAGTGAGTATCGGAATTACATTAAAGATTGAAAACAAGTTCCTGGGAGTTTCAAATAGGTACTTGGAAGTGTTTTTTTATCTCTCAACATGCCTAAGTTGCCATACTTATCTGTCTACACTAATATTATAAAGAGGAAAGATTTGTTTGTTTGTTTGTTTGATTGTATTGAATAGGCTCCGAAACTACTGGATCGATTTTAAAAATTCTTTCACTGTTGGATAGGTATGTTATCCCTGAGTGACATAGGCTATGTATGTACCACGGGCGAAGCCGGGATGGACTGCTAGTTACGTAATAAAATTACTTATACTGAAATATAACAGACATTTGATACACAAGGATAACCGGCCAAGTGCGTGTACTTACGTATAGCCGGCATTTTGGCTTTTCCGGTTCCGGAGGTTTCGGACTTGGCCGGTTATTTATTCCATTCTGTTTGTTTGTACTATAAACTTATAAATATAAAATGTAAAATTTATGTCAAAAATGGTAGGTAGGTAATTATTTATTTATTGATATTAAAGATTTTTTTAAATCATTATTTAATAATTAAGGTACCTACCTACATCTTGTTTCTTAATCATTAGCATTTTTTCTTTGGAAATGATAGCCAGCTTTTTATTTCTATGCAGACAGAGGTAGGTATAGTAGTATAAATTTACTTTTTTTGGTCAAGTCGTTAACTCATATTCTGAAAAGACACTATGGTTGGTGCGAATACGAACGTCAGGGGCGAACCGGCCGAGGGCCACGGGGCGCTGGCAAGAGTCGTCCCAGGATGTGGAACTAACGGCTTGTCCCGTTTTTATACAGTATGAAAGTATTCAAACATACATATTCGGTAGCACAATGCTGTACGATTTAATATTTCATCTCGAGTAAACTTCCACTGCGAGCGATTTTATTAAACATTTACGATACGCATCAGAACTGCGAAGATGCGAAATTCGTACAATTCGTATTTGGTACTGTTATGTTATACCTTTAAACGAGCAATTCTTGTATGTATGTATGTATATATATATTTATTTATTTATAAATTTCTGTATATCTCGAAAACGGCTCTAACGATTTCGCTGAAAATTTGTATATGGGGGTTTTCGGGGGTAAACAATCGATCTAGATTAGTTTTATGTTTGGGAAAACGCGTGTTTTCGAGTTTTCATGCGTTTTTCTTTCCACGCAGAATATGGTCGCTAATTTCGTCGCGCCGCGACCGCCTTGATTTAGCTCAGTGGTTAAGGATAGCGACCGCTAGAAAAAGTGTTACGGGTTTGAATCCCACTCGGTGACTTACTTTTGTTTTTTTTTATGTTTAAGTTTATATATTTTTTTTTATTTTGCATTGTTTTTAGACAAGTTTTAAAAAAATTAGTTAATGTTTGAGATGTAACCGAGCAAAGCTCGGTCGCCCAGGTACTGAAAATAAAACGTCACAAAATTATGTCACTTGTTATGATCATATCCGTATTCTAAGTCATTGGTGAAATTATGATATGAAAGAGCGGTATTTGACTCCAAAAACCGTTCGTCCGTGCGTCCGTCTGTCCATCTGTCTGTATGTCTTAGGAAGTTGAAATATTCTTTAAGTTCCCATACAACAAATGTGATTTCTATAGATATATAAATATATAGGGACAAATTACACTGATTGAGCTAGCCCTTAGGTAAGTTCGAGACTTGTGTTATAGGATACTAACTCAACGATACTATATTTTATAACAAATACAGATATAGATAAATATCCAAGACCCAGGAAAAATTGAAAAAGGCCATTTTCCAACTTGCCCTGGCTGGGGATCGAACCCAGGACCTCCGGGTTGGCGGTCTAGCGTGTTGACCATTACGCCATGGAGGTCGATAATAATAATGGTACGGAACCCATCATGCGCATTTTTCCCAGACTAGCAAAGATGATTTTTACAGTTAGTCCATGAAAATTTCCAAATAAAGTATTTTCTCTTTCTTTCTTTCAAATGCTTGGTATACGTCAGTGTACCAACAAGGGCGGCACGCTCCTTCAAAGACCCGCCGTTGTGGCGCGTCGAATGTCTGCAAATCATTTTGACGAACGAACAAGGTATACCCAGGGCCGGCTTTAGAGGTCGAGAGGCTTTGGGGCAACAAAGGAGTGGAGACCCCCTGGCCCCAAATTATATTCCAAATAAAGTGGACAATTTTTTTCAGTTGAGTTTTTCAATAAATAATTTATTGTGGAACCAAGTTTAGATTATGGGTATACCTACTCCACCTTCAAAAGTTTCGTAGGTCGCGCGTCTTCGCAAACATGTTTTCGTTTCTAGAAATAAGTAATTTTGCGTGATCTCTGTTGACACTGTCGGAAAGATTAATAAATGTCTGCGCTGCGTATGACGGATCGCTTCCGGAGCATGCCAAATCAAATTGGGGTATCGCTTGATTGACGTTAAGATTCTCGGCGTTTACGAAAATGACATGACGATGAGATACGGAAAGATGTAAGGCAAAAATTATTTTACAAGGTTTATTTAAAAGGTAGGTATATAAAAACGACGTAAAATATGACGCATAATGGAGAATTGATTAAACATTTGGAAAAAATCTGATTATAAAATGATTGACTTTTTGGAAACTATGGACCGGTATCCGGGCAAACTACACGTACAATTCTTTTGTTACAGTAGTCTTGCATTGCTTAATGCTTCTCGAAATGCCAAAAACAAAGCAACGGTAACACATTAGCCTTCGCTTCGTGTGAATTATAATTTCGACGCTAACGTCTGTCCGTCTGTCCGTGCCATCGTAGCGCTCAAACGGATGGACCGATTTCGATGTAATTTTTTACTTGAAAGCAAGTTCTCCTTGGTCCTTAGCTATGCTTGATGGAAATCGGTCAAAAGTTATTTTAGACTAAGGCTTGAAAGTCAGGGCTTTAGCTAACAAAAAATAGATGGCGTTACTGATATCGGAGTTCCGCTATTAATCACTAGATGACGTGTTGAACAGTCTAGGATTTTTTAATTTGCTTAGCAAATACTGTAATTGCTATTGCTAGCAAATACTCATTAGTCTTATGGGACTTATCGTTTTTTGCCAGATATTTCTACGACCCTTCTTCCGTCACGGTCGCTGGCTGACTGAAGAACTGCGATGGATGTTCGACTTTCAGTTATATTATAGTACTCTATGTGTTGGATTATCAAGGGTAACCATATTGGTCTTCCCTCTTTCTTCGTTGTTTGTTGTAATAAAAAAAAGCAAATAAACTTGTATTTGAAAACAATTTCATTCAAGGTAGGTAACATCGGCTTACGTGCTTAATCCATAACACTTTAGTCACACAGGCTGCTGCGAACTGATAATGATATCAACGGGATTATTGCTGTATACAGGGGGCTGCAAATCCCTCGGCTGGTATAATCGGGTAATTAAATCGTGAACAACGGTACATGAGGCGCAGTACATAATTAACAGGGTGTAAATGAGGAGAGGATGTAGTTTTTAGGGTGCCGTAGTAAACAAGCAACCCGTCTGTTTGTTTGTCAGTCCGTGGTTCTAGTCACGTCAGAGATTATATGTAGTGAAAACCTGTAATTTGGCATTAGTCATGCCGAAAAAGTAGTAAAATAAAATCTTTAAAAAAATATTTAAGAATAGCTTCTGTACATATCAAAAATTAATGTATATATTTTTGACTAACCTATCTTGTAGGCTAGGCATCGTTGAATAGATCTTCCAGAAAGATCATTTTTGAGTCATTGAGTCAAGACCTATTTTGTCATTTTTCGATTAAGGAGTCCGTTTCTGATATGGGGTTTTATAGTGCAAATTGTAAGAGTCAAGTCCCCTCTATCTGCTAAACGGTTGTACCTATACGAACACGTAAAAAATAGCCTTCATTTGAAATATTTTTTTTAATCGTAAATTAGTGATATTTAAAAATATTTCGAATGAATGCCCCTTACGCCCTCAACTTTATAATGTCTGTATCTCACGTTCGTTTCAATTTCTAAACATAGCTTTAAAAAAATTCTATAACGCCATGATTTAAACCACACGCCAAAGTCAAAGAGTGAACTCCGAACGAGTTTTCATCAAGAAACAATCAACATGGAGAACTTTTCGCAAGTTATCTACAATTAACAGGCGTTACAAACGTAGGAAGTTCCTCGACAAGCCTTCCTCGATTGGAGATAAATAAAATTTGAATATTTCCGCTTCCGTTCACTTTGTGTGGAGAGTTTAAAATAATAATCTTGCGACTTTATGCAGAACCCAGGGCCGCAAGACCCAAAAGCCACTTTTAGCGTCATGGTGGGTGAGAAGATGGAAAAGCAATCAATGCAGTGATGGGTTACTAGCCGCCTGTTAACATGATTCGCAAATTTGCCCTTTTTTACCTTTTTGAAGTGAAAACTTCTTTAGCGGCGTTGTGCACTTTTCTTGGAATGGGTAAAAAATTTTAAACTCGCGTCAGGACACGTGGCCTGATCGAAAATTCGTAAGACGGCGCAGGGCGCTTGCGCGAATGTTCGTGTGTGTTTATGTTACAGCGTGCTACGCGCATCCATGGATGGTAACAGCTGATGGCTCGACCGTCTGTGTAGTGGCCATACTGCTGTGTATTTGAAAATGATTTTGTTGAAAATGAATTTGGTCATGCTTGTGACATTTGTGACAGACTGTGGTTCAGAAAAGATTTGAAATATTTTATACTGATAATTAAAGCAATTCGTGCAAAATTATTCCCTAACCATTCCAAAATATCAAAAATGCACAGCGTTAATATTCAAGTTTTCACTTCTGCCGGCACTCCCAGAGTGCAACCCGTCGTTTTTTTTTGCATTTTTGGTGCTTACAACAAAATATTAATGTCGTGACTAATTCAAAACAGCACGTCGTACAACTCTCATCCAAAACTTTTAATTAATTTAACTGTTTTCACAAAATTGGCAACATTATCACATGCTATGCAGCCAATATTTGGCACAAGACTCGTATTAACTTCTGAACATTCTAGATCATATGGCATGAAGTACTGCTATGTTGAACGCTATCGCTTATTTTTCCCGACCCTTGCCAAGTTTTAACATCTAAGAGTTGGCAAAGGAGCAAAAAGAGTGAAACTTTTTAGATAGGGAATACATTTTAAATTAAATCTTCAGTGCTTAAAAAAACTTTACAATAATGTCAATAAGTTTTTAGAAAAAAGAACAACTTTACTGTTACAAGCTTTTGTTGTGAGGCCAAAGTACTTAATAGACGAATAAAATAAGCCCTAAATCGATGGAGTTTCGTCGTTTTATTACTGAGTTCCATCGAACACCTTCCGTCTCCGTAACAGACCCTAGGCATCGTTTATCATAAAGTGCTCGTCAAGACAAATCAAACGATTCCTACTCTAATAGGTTATGTTGTTTTATAACTGAGTTACTTCGAATATCTCCCGGCTCCGTCATTAGAAGAGCTCATTGACTTCATAATATTGTATTGTCATCCGTCTTACACAAGTATGCAAAATTTCAGCTATATTGGTTGAGGATAACTGGTTAAAAATTGAGTTGCAAGATTTGACCTAAACAAACATTAATACATACAAACAAGATACATTGCAAGTTAAATAAAGCTTGTAAAAAACCGATGGTGGCCTAGCGGTTTAAGCCCTGTTTGTGTGTTTGTGAGGCTCTAGTTTGATCTTTACCAGGTGTATCTTGTACCTCTGACTTCTTACGATAATTTTCAAATATCACAAATTGCTTCCAGTAATGGAAAATGTCGAAAAGAAAATGGTACACTTGTGTCTATTAAGGAGATAGTACATGATTTTTTTGGGGGAAGAGAGCTGCACCCTTTTGAAATACATTATTTGAAAGGAAATGGAGATATCATTTAAAAAAATTGTTTCATTCGATTCTGCAGCGTGTAACGGAAAAGGGAGTAAAGGTACTCATACGTCAACAACTTCTACTACGAGACCATCCCAGAAATCGCAAAAAAAATCTGCAGCTTTATTTATTTAACCTTATTGTACAAAATACAATTTGTATGGCACAATAGGCGGACTCAATGCTAAAAGCATTATCTAACAGTCAACCTTTGGGTTGTTAGAGAAATTTATGTGGGTGTAAAATAATGGGATAGAAAAAGAACAGCTTCATACTTTTTGGCACGGTAGGTATTTCATTTTTGAGCAGATTTTTTTTGCGATTTCAATGATGGTTATTTGTAAGTTGTTCACATTAATTAATATCTTTACTCCTTTCCGGGCTGATACCCCCTTTTAGTTAAACTTTGTAGATAACCCTTCAAACTATTTTTAAAGACTCCCAAAATCATTCGGAGGAGGCTATTATTTGTCTGAATCTTTGCAGTATTTTCACTGATAATTCGAAGACGCCTGAACTTATTCGGAAAATACTTTTTTTTTGTTGCAAAAATATATGAGCCATCACCAAAATATATGTGTTTAAAACTGTAAATAAATATAGTATAGTTCATATAATGTTTCAAAAATAAAATCAAAAGAAGAATTTTCCAAATCGGTCCAGGAGATTTCGAATAATCGGTTAACACACACTCCCAAATAAATATTCCGACAACTGACAACCTTCTTCTTCTTGAAAGTCGGTTAAGAATTTAAATAGACTTGCCATAAAGCCGTACATTGTCCCCGTAACTTGGCTTATATTACGATACCACAGAGAAACAAAAGATTAGGATAGCGGAAAAGATAGAAAAACTGAAGGCGGCGAGAAACAGAAAAAGGTTTTTCTATTAGAACAAAAATTGAGGCCCCATTTACGTACAGAAATAAAAGTACTCGTAACAGTAAAAACAAAATGGCGTGGCAAGGTACGGGAAGTTGCCGTTGCGTAATTTTTAACGTAATTAAAATTGTTATAGCCTGGACCTTTTGCCTATTATGGCTTATTCCATTCGGTCCACGGTTTTCAGTGGATTGGATTGGAGAGAAAGTATCGCTAACTACGTGACTTTTTTTTTCTGTTTCAGAATATCACGCGGAACCTAATTTCATCCTTTAATTATCATCACCTTTCACCCTATGCGTAATTTCCCCCGAACAAAAAAGATAGGTGTTATTAGATAGAAGCTAATGACTTCTAGTCTGTCTGTGGCATCTAATTCGAACGGATGGACCGATTTAGATGCGTTTTTTTTACGTAAAAGCAAATCCGTTGCGGTGATTCTTAGCTATGTTTGATGAAAATCGGTTCAGTCATTTAAATGTTATTAGAAGTTAACGCTTGAAAGTCAGGGCTTTCTCTAGTAAATAATAGATGGTGCTGCGGATATCAAGTCGTATCGGTAGTTCCGCTACTCATCACTAGTTGGCTTTCTTGACAGTAGGGCTTTTTAATGTGCCTAGCAAATAATCTTGTTAATGAAAGAAATTTTAATTGATCGAAGGTGTGCCAAATGCGAGCCGTCTCTGTTTCAGCTTGGAGCAATATCAAGGCAAAATAATATATTTATTTATGATAGAAAATAGTAAAGAAAAAATCTGTAGCCTACGTAGGTAAGATATATAGATACTTAAGTTATTTACTTACATCAATCTTTACCGAAAAATATTAGTTAGCCTAAATATTCACTAGTAGTTCGCCACGAACTTAGACCTCGCGATTTTTATTTCAGAATAATGTACCTGATTTTAATGAATTTTATTATCGGTGCAGGTTTACCGATATGCGAATTCATGGTTGTGACCAAATTTCTAAAATAGTTGCCAATCACAGCCCTTTCTTCAAAAGACTTTCGATCTAGCTCTGAAATGCCAGGAGCACCTTCCAACCATACAATCCCATGGATATGAGGTCTACCGTGATGCTGAAATTCAGTTCTGTACCAGTAGTCTTTCACCGAAAAATGACCCATCATGTTTCAAATGACAAAGTCAGCTCGTTGTTGGAAAAACCAGGTTTAAATGTTTATTTGTATTGCCATGGCTGTATGCCGCTGCTTATTGGTTTCTCACTTTCTTTGTAAAGCTACTTCGCGTGCTTTGGTTGCTGTTGATCTCTTGTTAGTTCATAGCATAATTACTAATACTTACTACTACTGAAGCACAGACAAGCAGTGATAGTGATTGAACGAAAGTTCACTCAACTAAATTGCTAAAATAATAAACAAGCCAACAATTAATCAAAATAAGCAAAAACTAAAAAAAAAACTAAACTTAATAAGCAAAACCCTTTTATTTTAAGTCGATTAAATATGATAAAATTTATAGAACTACATATGAAACTCAAAATAATAGCCATAATAGTTATTCAGAGAAATTATTTCGTGGACCCCAGGGGAGATATGTATTTTTAAGAAAGTTGTTCAGTAACCCGGATTGAATTCACCATTAAATAGTTTGAGTATATTTTGTAAGAGGATTTGTATTGTATATTCGTCACGGCTTAGTCAGCTAGACTTCGCGAGTCACCCTAAACCCGTTTAAGTATGTATGTCACCGATAAATAGCAAGAATCGTAAGTTGATCAATTTTCTAGTTAGTTGATTAACTGACGAAAAATAACAAACGTTAGTAGAAATGTATTATTTAACGCAGTGCATTTTAGCTAATTGGTCAACTTACAGTACCTGGCAGTAATTTAATAATTTACGATTGTGCCACAAGTAAAATCATCCACTAACGGGCCAATCGTTGCTCAGTGTACTATTTAACGGTATACTATTACCCGTCACATAATACACTGTTCTCTGATTGGTCGAGGGCATTTTATAAGCATTTGGCTAGTGTTTATTCATAGAGTTAACAAACACTTAAATATGTTATTTTCATACCGATGATGAGATGTGAAAGATCATGTATATTTTTTTTATATTTTATATTTATTCTTATTTAGCCATACAGTTTTATGACTTAGTATAATAAAAGGAAAAATATTTTAAATAACAAAAGATACTTGAGCTCAGATATTAATTATCACTTATTAACCTAATAAGTATTAAAGTTAGTTAATCAGTAAGTACAATCAGTCTGAATATCTATTATTTGTACTTATTCGTATTTCACTTATTTAACCAATCAACGTACACCTCGCCTTCGTCGGATGATCTTACGACAAGGCGCCGTAAATTAATCAAATTACTAAAATACATACGTTAAATAATATGTGGCGTGTCCACATAATCATAAAAATATTTATATATAATTACTATATTACTATACCTACATATATATTTAGTATATCACACATCCCACTACACATACAAATAAACACAACAGTCAGACATAAACACTTACCTTCTTGCGCGCCTAGCCGCTCGCTATGAAATCACTGGCCACCTACAAGAAGTTTCGCCCGGTGACAAGAGGAAACAAAGTGACGTTCTACGACAGACTTCTTGATCTTCTCTGCGGCTGCCTACGAAGCTTGCGAATCACAACTACATAAATAATTATTATAAAAAACATCTCGCGCAGTGTGCTGGAAAATATTATTAGTGTTTTATGTATATAACATTGTTACTAAATATACAATATTAATAGTGGCTCGTTGTTTGTATGAAGAGTCCTTCGTCACTACGACCCCGCTATACTGGTGACCCCGACGTGATTTGAACACACCCCCGGCATATACTGGATTCCAGTTTATAAGCAAGTAAGGCAGATTTATTTTATTGAAAAACTATGGAAACCGCAAATGGCAGCGATGCGTCCGGCGATGAGATCGACGTAGGAAAAGGATCGTTTACACCATCCGATATTTTTAGAGTAGGCGTGCGATTACCACCGTTTTGGGCGGAAGAGCCCAGCGTTTGGTTCGCTCAAATAGAAGGTAACTTTATACTCTCAGGGATAAAGAACGACGAGACCAAGTACTATTACGTCATCGCCCAACTAGATCAGCGATATGCAGCCGAAGTCAAGGACATAATAATATCGCCACCTGCAAAAGGGAAGTATGAGAAATTAAAATCAGAGTTGATAAAAAGATTGTCGGCATCCAGAGAAAAGGAGGTCAAACAGCTCCTCATGCACGAAGAGTTGGGAGACCGTCGCCCTTCCACATTTTTGCGACATCTTCAAGGCTTAGCAGGTCCCAAAGTACCAGAAGATTTCCTGCGAACCATTTGGACCAGCCGCCTTCCAGCAAATTTGCAAACCGTTATCGCATGTCAACCTGACTCACCCCTTTCATCTATCGCTGACTTGGCAGACAAAGTTCACGAACTGGTACCATTGAAGCCTCAGGTAGCAGCAGCTAGCACATCAGTCGACCCTATGATAGCCAAAATGGCCAAGCAAATTGAGGACCTGACGCGCAAAATAGAAACACTTACCTCTAGAGGCGGTAACGACAGAAGGTCAACTTCCAGGTCTAGGTCGATTTCCAGGACTGATAACAACCAACGTGGACTACGATCGCAGTCAAATTATAGAAGGTACCCAATTTGTTTCTACCATTATAAATACCGTGAAAACGCTAAGTCATGTCAGCAGCCGTGTGACTATGAGAGGTCGGAAAACTGCAAGGGCGGTCGTTAATGGCGACAGATGACTGCCCCACGTCGTACAGTCGCTTGTTTGTAATGGACAGACGGACTAAGATGCAGTTCTTAGTTGATACAGGCAGCGACCTCTGTGTCTACCCTCGTACAGCAGTTAATCAATGGCGAGAACCAACCTCGTATGGACTTTTTGCTGCAAACGGGACGCCTATCCAGACTTATGGCATTATCCATCTGGACTTAAACCTCGGTCTTCGACGCGATTTTCCGTGGCGATTCATAGTGGCAGACGTCACTAAACCGATTATAGGAGTCGACTTCCTCTCCTTCTACAATTTAATGGTGGACTGTCGTAATCGTCAGCTAATTGACAATAAAACCACATTGTCAACGGCAGCATCCCTAGCAACTTCAACTATTAGCATTTCGTCAGTGAAAACTATATACGGCGACTCGAAGTATCACAAGCTACTTAGTGATTTCCCGGAAATAACTCGTCCCTCGGGCACACAGCGGATACCACGGCATCAAACAGTCCATCACATCCGGACAACGCCAGGACCACCAATTTCGTGTACACCGAGAAGATTGGCACCGGACAAACTAAAAATAGCGAAAGCTGAATTTGAAGCAATGTTGAAGAATGGAACTGCTCGTCCATCAGAGAGCCCCTGGGCTTCGCCGCTGCACCTAGCTCCAAAGAAAGACAACGGGTGGCGACCATGCGGTGACTACAGGATGCTCAACGCTCGCACGATTCCAGACAGATACCCTATACGACATGTGCAGGATTTCACACATAATGTTTCTGGCTGTAAGGTCTTCAGCACAATAGATTTAGTGAAAGCCTACAATCAGATACCAGTCTGCCCTGATGATATCCCTAAAACAGCCATCACAACGCCCTTTGGAATGTTCGAATTCAATTACATGACTTTTGGATTGAGGAACGCAGGTCAAACATTCCAAAGATTTGTCGATGAGATGACCAGAGGCCTTGATTTTTGTTACTGTTACTTGGACGATTTTTTAATCTGCTCACGTGACGAGGAGAGCCACATGGAACACCTACGGCAGATATTCACCAAACTCCAAGAATTTGGAATGGTCATTAATACTTCAAAATGTGTATTTGGAGCATCTGAAGTCAAGTTCTTAGGCTACAATGTTTCTGAAAAAGGTATTAAGCCCCTCGACACAAAGACTCAGGCTATTAAGGAGTTCCCAATCCCGAAGAACGTGAAAGAACTACGGAGATTCCTCGGGATGATCAACTATTATCGCCGATTCATCCCAGGTGCAGCAAAAATACAAGCCCCTCTAAACGCCTTGTTGGCAGGTTCAGTCAAAGGCTCATCTTCCGTTACCATCTCTGGAAAGCTCCTGGAGGCATTTGAAGAGTGCAAAACAAGTCTTTGCCAGGCAACCCTCTTGGCTCACCCAGACTTAGGCGTTAAATTAGCTCTAGTAACGGATGCTTCAGATACGGCTATTGGAGCAGCTTTACAGCAACTAAAAGACGGCGATTGGCAACCGTTAGCTTTCTTCTCTCGTAAATTGAGCCCATCTCAACAGAAGTACTCTCCATACGATCGAGAATTACTAGCCATCTACGAAGCCATCAAACATTTTCGTCACATGCTAGAAGCCAGACACTTCACGATCTATACTGATCATAAACCTATCTGTTTTGCATTCAAGTCCCAGAAAGAAAACTGCTCACCACGGCAATTTAGGCATTTGGATTATATCGCCCAATTCACTACGGATATCCAACATATATCTGGAAAAGATAACGTGGTAGCTGATACTCTCTCCAGAATAACGGAAATTACGCAACCCATAGACCTGACAGCTTTAGCGAAATCTCAGTCGTCAGACACCGAACTGCAGAACCTTCTCAAAGACTCATCTACAGCGCTTCGACTCAGGAAAGTTAATTTGGACGGAGCTAACATGCCCATTTATTGTGACATTAGCACCGGGAATGAAAGACCCTTCGTTACTCAACACTTCCGAAGACAAGTTTTCGAGAACCTTCACTCGTTTAGTCATCCTGGCGCTAAAAGTTCTGCAAATTTGGTCGCCCAGCGTTTCGTATGGCCTGGAATTAGAAAAGATTGCAGAGAATGGTCAAAAGCATGTCACGCGTGTCAATCATCAAAAGTCACCCGGCATACTTCTTCACCTCTAAGTACATTCAATCTTCCTAAAGCCAGATTTCAAAATGTTCATATTGATCTCATTGGACCCCTTCCCATATCAGATGGTTTTCGATACTGCTTGACAGCTGTGGACAGATTTACGAGATGGCCTGAAGCCTACCCCATAGCCGATATTACAGCAGAAACTGTTGGAAAAGCACTGCTTCAAGGATGGATTTCCCGCTTTGGATGCCCAACAGAGATCGTAACAGACCGCGGAAGGCAGTTTGAATCCGCTTTGTTCAAATATCTGTCAGATATAACCGGATTCAATCACAAAAGAACCACTGCATACCACCCCGCTTGTAATGGCATGGTCGAGCGAATGCACCGGCAGTTAAAAGCAGCAATAACATGCCACAATACTGCTAGCTGGACAGAATCACTTCCCTTAGTGCTGCTCGGCATAAGGAGCGCTATCAAAGAAGACCTACAAGCATCACCCGCTGAACTTCTTTACGGAGAAACACTGAGGCTACCTGGAGAATTATTCAACCCTAACACTGTCACAACAACTGACGTGACCGACTTCATCGCGCGACTTCGCTCGATAATAGAAAATATCCGCCCAGTACCAGCATCACGTCACTGCAACAAAAATATCTTCATTTTTAAAGATTTGAAAACTGCAACACACGTTTACCTTCGAGACGACAGCGTCAAACCTCCTCTCCAGCCAGCATATTCAGGACCATACCTGATTCTGGAAAGAAAAGACAAAGTTTACAAATTATTAATAAAAGGCAAAGAGCAAACAGTATCCATCGACAGAATAAAACCAGCTTACTTTGTTAACAATAGCCCAGATCCTTTGCACAGTATACCTGAAAAAGAAAAGAATGAGAAAGACACTGAAAGTGACTATCACCGGACACGGTCCGGAAGAATTGTTAAGCCTCCGGCCCACTATCGTCCGTCCTAGGACGGCCTCAGGGGGGGAGTGATGTGGCGTGTCCACATAATCATAAAAATATTTATATATAATTACTATATTACTATACCTACATATATATTTAGTATATCACACATCCCACTACACATACAAATAAACACAACAGTCAGACATAAACACTTACCTTCTTGCGCGCCTAGCCGCTCGCTATGAAATCACTGGCCACCTACAAGAAGTTTCGCCCGGTGACAAGAGGAAACAAAGTGACGTTCTACGACAGACTTCTTGATCTTCTCTGCGGCTGCCTACGAAGCTTGCGAATCACAACTACATAAATAATTATTATAAAAAACATCTCGCGCAGTGTGCTGGAAAATATTATTAGTGTTTTATGTATATAACATTGTTACTAAATATACAATATTAATAGTGGCTCGTTGTTTGTATGAAGAGTCCTTCGTCACTACGACCCCGCTATAAATACATTTTAACTGCTGTTTATTATTTTCCGGGAGTTGATCAACTACCTTGAAAATTGATCAACTTACGAGTCTTGTTATTTTCCGGTGACATGTATAACGTATAAAAAAGTTGTTCAGACAAAAAAGTTTTTCAAATAAAAAAATATCGTTTTCATAATGGCAACAAAAAAGTCTAATGACATTTTTGAAAATATTTTGAAATGGCGGATATATGACAGTTAAAAAATTTTAAACCCCCATATTTCCGCCATTTTGAAAATTTTCGCAAAACTGGCTCGACAAAAAAATTATATTTAGTTGCTGAACCTGCTTACAAAATTTCATGAGAATCGGTTGAGAAATGCGACCTGTAGGCGAGAACAGACAGACAGACAGACAGACAGACAGACGGACAAAAGAATTTTTGGCTAGTCTCGAAACTGAGACGCTTCGCTCGCTTCGCTCGCTCGGTCAATGAGATTTCCACGTGTGATACAACGGGTCATGAACTCATGATGGCTTTTGATGATACCTACATTCGTTAATAGTTTGTAAACTTCGCAAAAATAAATAATAATACTACTTTAATCGGGAATATCCAATAAATTACTTGAAGTAATATCGGAACAATGTTTGTATCGAACTTTGATAGTTGCTTCAAGCTGAAGTTAGGCTGAGCGTCGACTGAACGCAGACTAGACTTATGCACTATGTCTTGCTTACATAGTTTAATGCATAGTTTAACTTTGTTTATTGTAAAGTGTGCCCGAAAGGAGATATTTTCAAAAACCTGCTGTTAGGCGCATTTTGGAAGAAGACTGGGTCAAAAATGAATTATTTGGTACAGTTTACAAAATAGTGTCACTTTTCATTGATCATTTATCCATTTTCAACATGATTTTACATTCATTAAGTAATGCAGAAAAACTGATACTAACACCGTTTTTCAACTCCAAAAACGGATGACGTCAGACTTTAGTACTTGTTTTTAAGTGTACCACCAATAAAATACATACATTCATACAAATGTCATAGAAAATGTTTGTTTTGACGTTTAGAAAAAAGTGTCTGGTTTGGGTTTTTGTCATCCAGTCGATTTATCTATGAAGTTGGCTAACTTCATGGATTTTTTTATCTTTATACGCAGTAAAAAAATATATCTAGGTCTATGGTTGAGTTAGTATCCATTATGGCGGTCAATATATAATAAGATATGAGATGGCAAAATTGGTAAAGAGCACATCAAACTCGAAAAAAAATCTTAATTTTTAAAACTCCCGGTAACCTGTTGTCCTGGTAACCACTCATTTTCGAACCAAATTTCTGGATTATACGGAGATAATAAGGAAATAAGAACAAAACAATCTAGATATCTCAGTACTTCATCATCATCACCAAGTCTTTTTGTCTCCACTGCTGGAGACGACTGTATTACTAGAGGCATATTTGGCCAGAGCAGTAAGAGGATTGGGCCTACACTCTCCTCGCTGGTCAGACGGATTGGAGAGGTCTCATTGATGTTTATAAGCTTTGATTAGCTTGTATTAAGTCGCTTTCTACGACATCTATGGGAGGACTTGGAGTGGCCCTATTCTATTTTGCTGGAAACACGGCTTATCTATGTACCTACTTAATTATTGTTATAAAAATAATCTAAACATATCTAAAACCTAAAATTTTATCAAAAGCCGTGTCACAGTTATCGACTAACCTTTAGCGGAGCGATAGTGGAGTCAATTTGAGTTGCCAACTTAATTTACACAAGTTGCCATACCTGCTTGACAAGCTTAGCTTTCAAACATTGTCTTGTGTAGGTACTCTTATAAGGTAGGGGAAGCCCGGGCAAAACGAATATGTTAAGGGAAAGTGTAAAAATAAAATACAAAGACATAATCAACATACCTCTTTTTAATTTTAATTAGTACTCACTATCATAATCTTTGGAAACAAAAACAAAACAATTAAAAACTTCAATAATTACTACAATAATAATAAGTCAACACAAGATATGTCAAATATCCGTTTTGCCCGAAGGGGTCGGGCATAACGGATATGCCATTAGGGCAAAAAGGATAGTCACAAAATTTTGTGGGTTACTCTTGGCATTCATCACAGAAGTAGCTGCCCACTCCTACATATGATGTGCATTCTTCATGTGCCCATTTTTTGCACTGGTTGCACTCAATCCAATCCTCGCTGGGTGGTGCAATATACTTTTCAGCGCACACCAAACAGAAATATTCAGAGTTAGCATTCTTATTTTTAGGTTTTACAATAGATTTTTGTTTTTTAGTTCTACTAGGGCCTGCTAATTCTGATATCTTTGTTTTCTTAGCATTTGTTTTCTCGTACTTAGCATTTTGTTCAGATTTGATAGGAGTAGACGTTAGTATCTCTGACTTTTGCCTCCTATGTTTCCGATTGGTTTTGGGAAGAGCCATGGTGGGGATAGGTCTGATTTCCAATGGTGTAAGGTGAACTGCAGTTGCTGGTGGTGTTGTTTCTTGGGATGTTTCAGGCGGTCCTGGCAAAGCGAGATCAAGTAAAGGTGTACTAGACATCTCAGGTTCTTGAACTACAGAGGAATCTGTTATATTATTCAAAGGGTCTTGATTCGGAATTGATAAAGAATCATTAATAGTAAGAGCAGCCGGAGCGTCACTCGAAAGAACCTGAGCATGAGAAGATAATGCTTCATTGAAAGGAATGTCGGTCATGGTTGAAGGAGCATAATCTTCTTCTCCAAAAACATTAGGATTATAAGGCCAGATTCCGGGTTTTCTAAATCCACTCACCGCATTTTGAACTGAAGCACATTTGACGTATGCTCCTGCAAATAGTTTTGCAACATCATATTGATTTGCAATTCTACCAGGGTGCGACTTTTGGAAAGTGTTTATTTCTTGTTCAAAATATTTTTTGAGTGGTCCATACACAGCTACATCTAGTGGCTGCATTCGGTCAGTCGTATGGGGTGCAAATGATAAAAATATAATGTTATTTTTTGATGCGAATTCCAAAGCTGGATAAAACTTGTGAGACTCGTGATTGTCGAGTAAAAGTAAAACTTTCCTATTATCATTTGGACGGACCTTTTCGGCAAAGAATTGAAGCCAATTCAAAAAAGCTTCCCCGTTAATCCAACCATTGTCAGTTACAGTGGCTTGTGAACCCGGTGGAGCACCATCTAGGAGCCGTTCTTGCATTCGTTTGCGGGCAAAAATGAAAAAGGGGGGAACGAAAGTACCAGCTGCACTGCAGCAACATATAACAGTGGTTAATTGACCCCTTTCTGTGCTACTTATTACTCCAACTTGTCTTTTGCCTTTTATTGATAAAACCTTGGGTGGTTTAGTTGTAGTGGTTTTTACTCCCGTCTCGTCCATGTTGTAAATTGAAGTCGCATCAAATTTGTATTTTTCCACCAAGCTCCAAAAATTATTATAAAATAGCTGGACCTGTGGTCTATTAAAACCTCTTGTTCTTGCCAAAGACGTTGGCTCTGGTGCTCGTAACACAATTTCAGGGTGTCTTTGTTTGAATCCCGTAAACCAACCATCTCCAGCCTTGCCATTTTTAAAAGGGTGGGCTATGTTGTTCTTTTTGGCATAATCAAAAACTAGTTCTAAAAAGTCGGAACGAGTCAAACCAAAAAATAAGCTGTCTAATTTTTTTAGGTATTCGCAAAGCTCTTCTTCTTGTTGTAAAGTGAAAATAGGTTTGTACCTGCCCAATTTCTTTATTGCCTTTCCAGATTTAACGTGTCTTTGTAAAGTCGTAAAAGGAATGCCATACTGCTTAGCCATAGAATTTATAGATTTTCCTTCATCTTTCACAGCCTTTATTGCATTTCTGAGTGCTTCTTCATCCCATGCAGCTCGATTACTACGCCTTTTATATTTGAACACCATCTAAAAGTATAAAAAAATATACATTATTTACTAGCCGGGTAAAAGGGATAAATAGCCGGGCAAAACGGATAGGTATCCGTTTTGCCCATATTCGTTTTGCCCAAAATGCCTCTATTTGAAACTGGTCTAGAATGTAAAACTTTCACAGTAGGTATAGAATTCTTTTCATCACATATAAAACTGTTAATCACATGCAATTCAACAAACACAAGTTAAAAGTCAACGATGTACATTTAATATAACAAATTAGTATACAAACCTTCGTAAAAATCGTAACAAAAACAGTCAAAATCTTTTTTTTTTCCTCCACAACAAACCGGCACCTGTATTGTTTTGGTTAAACTGTCATGGCGGCGCCGGTCGCATTGCCAATTACGTGAGCGAACACCGTAACGCCATCTATCATAGATTTTTTTAAACAATTAATATTCTTCTTGCCCGCGTTATGCGTTTTGCCCGGGCTTCCCCTACGTGTATTGTAGGAGACACAAATAGGAGCTTGTGTGGCTTCGGCCTGAAACAGGGGGATTACTCTAAAAGCGGTACGCAGGACGAACGTTACTGCGCATCCGTCTTTTAGTGTCAAGCAACATTGAGCACTAACGTGTGATGACAAAGTCTAATTTAGTATAACATAGTAATATAACGTTAGTATCGTACGACTAACGTATTATGTTATGGAGTAACCGCCCAGAACCACTGCCGTAAGAGACGACTAAAAGGGTTAAGCACAACATATTGGGCGACAACTGCTAAATTAATGTATTTCCAATAAACTATTTTTATTTTTTAAATTAATAAGTTAAAGTTCGTAAAAGCCGATCGAGGGAATGGGCGAGACTTGAATCATGTTAATAGGCGATGCAGCTAGCAACTCATTACTATTTTGATTCCTTTTCCATCTTAACGCCCACCATCACGCTAAGCGTAGCCTTTGGATCTTACGGCCCTGAGCTCTGTCTGCCCCGTCAGGGATAACGACGTGTAAATGTATCTATGTATCAATAAGTTAATATGATTTAATTTCTAATTTAAATTTATTATTAATTTTTTCAATGTTATTATTGTTTTCAATGTAATTTATTCATCATTTCAGCCGCATAACGTCCAATGCAGCTGATCATAGGCCTCTCCCAAGGATTTCCAAAATGACGGATCTAAAACGGTATTTGATATGGAAATAGTTCGATACCCAGGGAAGAACATAGGATAGTTTTATCCCGAAATTTCCACGGGGAACGAAGCCCACGGGACAGATAGTGTAATATATTACACAGGCGGTACTTTTATTTCCTCACAGTCTAATAAATGCTACGTTGTTAAACGGTTGTCTCATTGCGGATCCCTATTTTACAACTAAGACACCCTTCTTTTTGTGTTGGGTTGGTTAAAATCAAGCAACTTCGTGAAAAATCGGCATTTCCCGGTTCCCGAATATTCCCGATGCAGTGGACAAACCGCAGCCACAACGGACGGACAGATCTCGGGACTTGGTTCTGGCAAAATGCAATTTTGAGTCTCGCGGCAAACGAGACAGCTCAGTTTTTTGGACAGCGGGGCGTTATTTACACCGTTGTGTAACCCGGTGTCAGATTCAGGTTCAGATTTTTATTGCAAGTCACAGTTTCCCAAGGTGTTACATAAATTAGATAGGTACAAGTGACGCCCTGCTAGGGCACGGGTAACTGTGTTGTTCGTTGTTCATCATCATTTCAACATTTTCAGCCGCATGAGCCCATCGAAGGAATAGGCAATCGTTTTGGCTAGTCGCATCGTCTAGTTATTAATAATTGTCTAGCCCAATTATTTTTAGAACGAAGTTCCTTTTCGTACCTTACGGACTTGACGGATGAACTAAGCGAATAAAGTGTAAGATTTTTCGGTCACGAACTTCTTTAGGGGCTGAAAATTTAGAGGTTAACTTTATTGTTTACTACTGAACTGTAAAAAGGAAGTTTACAAAGGCTTTATTTTTTAACGTTGGTTTCCTCAGACATCTTTCATTGAGTAATTAATTTGTGGAAGCCTTATTATTTTGAGAATTATTTTTATGTTGCAATTCGATGTAATAGTGTCCCACAGAACAACGGCCGGCGTATCCGTCGGTCTGTCACGCGCTATCAGGTAAAGTTTTTCCGTGTTTTGTTTATTTCCACAGTTTATTGCCAACCATGTAGATTTTTAACATTTATTTTATGTTTATCTTTGATTATATAGATTTGATTATATCCACTCATTTGCTATTATTTCTATTTGATAATCCTGTCACCCAAAGGTGTAGCCTGTAAGAGATTGCCTTGGCGATAAGGCCGCCTATTGTATGTACATCTGAATTTATATTTACATGTTATTTTGATGTGTTTTGGTGCAATAAAGTGTTTTTTTTACTTACTTTTACTTATATTGTCTATGTTTTTATGCCAGTTAGTCTGGCTACGATAGGAAAATTACACCAACCACCAATATATAAATAACTGGACACGTCAAGTACGTGTCGGGCTTCGCACAGTATACAAGTAACAACTTCGATGAAGTATTTTTTCTATTTGTAACGAAATTATCAAGTTATTAAATAAATACATATAGACCAATCAAAATAGCACAACCTGGACATAAATAATAAACTCGTTGTTTTCAATATTTTATCGGATATCAATATTGAGTATCAAATATTAATTAGATATATTATGTAATTTATCCGCGGTCGCAACCGTATTATATAAAAATCGTGAGATTTTGTACACTACTCAACTTTTCCCTAAAAGCATAATAGGTAACCAAAGACCTTGTTAGTTTAACTTTTAGGTGCATTCAAATGCGATCACTTAATAGCAAAATTAAACTGACCCCATTTTTGTTTATACATTTTTTTTCACAGTTTTCACCTGATCTCGATATCTAGTTAAGCCAAAATGATAACCATAATGTTTATATCTTTATAAGCTATATTGTGTCTTTTTAGACATTAAAGACCAAAATTAAACATCATTTTTTAATGTTTTAAAATTAATGTTTTTCTCAGTAGCTAGAAATAGTAACTGTGTTATTTTTGTTTAATTATAGCTTTTTGTGTACTATAATCACATTTTCATCAAAATTAAACACATTAACGTCTTACTTAAAACAAAAAATATTTGATTGAAAATACGCGAGAGCATGTCGTGAAGCGGGATGCTTGCGGTGATTGCGGCGCGGTGCGGGGAGAGAGAGCGAGGCACCAGCCGGGTGAGCGCGCGGCTGCGAACGAGTTTATACGTGTTTTCAACCGATCGCGCCGTGTGCTTACAAAACATATAACTCGTAAATATGGAATTTTGCTAATTGTAGGATTGTTTTGTTTGTGCTTTGAACTTTAACCCATTCGCAACCGCCAATACCAGACACAATAGAAAGACGATGAAAGTGGGCATTTTAATGCCGTCCGGGTCTTTACGGGTTAACGTGGTGACACAATGAACAATTTAAAACTCTAAAAACAATACAAGTCTGGTAACACTCTTGTTGTCACGGCAAACCCGTACAACATGACAGCCCCTGGACTAATACCGTTCCAAAAATGGGCCCCTGCTGAAATATTCCATTTCCCATGACATTGCATATTAATGGGATGTAACATGAGAAAAAATTAAATACATAAATATATAACGAAGTTTTTATGCTGTCGTACTAAAATGTAGTTGGGTATTTACAGAGTGCAAGTTGCGCCATGCAACTTAAGTTTCATTATGTTATGCGCTTACATAGTGTCGCGAACGAGATAAATGTAGAATATTCACGAGCAAGAACTCTGCTGGCGAGATAGACTCGGAATGTTCGCGAGCGGAATGGTATAAAAAAGACGTCAGGATAATGCAAGCGAAACTAGGCCTTATATTCTTATAGCATAAAGGCTAGAGTTCTTTGAATGGTCGGCTTAGTCGCACTCACACACACATACCGGCGTCTCGATGTTTCCCGTCAATCGAAATACATTCGTCAAGATATGAGAATATTCGAGAACAATGTAGACCGCTGTATCGGCGCTTATAAAAAGGTGATCGAGTGCACTTCCCGCCAGTTCAGTATGAGCTACGAAAGCGATAACTTCGAAGCGAACCGAAGCGAAGGAAACCTACCTCAGTGCGACAAGTGGAAGTACCTGCGACTAATTTGGCGAGATACCTGGACCTCAGATGCTACGCGACTTGGACTTGGACATCAGGAAGACCATCTTCACGTGTCAACCTTTGGGTTACGTAGTGAATAAAAACCCTCATACGAACTTTGGCGTTTTTCTCCAAATCTCGAACCCAGTTTCGTAACAATAGCATTTTACACAATTTCTACCCACCGTTTACACGATGCGACGCCCAAGTTACGTCTCAACGCAATTCGCACTGCACACGTGCTCGCAAGTGCCCGCACAGAGGCCGTGTAGTGTTAGAGAGCAGGACTAAAATGTTTGACATAGATAGACTTATTTTTAACATAGACCTTGTCTATCAGACTTCTATGGGAAATGGCAGCATTTCACTTCTCTACATCAGCTGTCTGAAAGAAATTATCGCTATTAGCTATAAGACCACCCACGCCCATTGGACATTTTAATGTCTTTTTCTGTGTGCTATGTACATTTTAAATAATATATTTTTTTGTATTTAATAAAGTATTATTACTATTTATTATGTCGTATTATAATAAGCGCTATGGAAGTTAAACTCAGTTGCTTTTTAATGCATAAATATAATCAGTAAAAACCAAAACGAACACCACACTTTAATTTTTATGTGTATAAGATACTATTTTCAAACCACTACACGACACTAGTCACTAAGTATCGACTGGCCAGCTTGTTCAGTATGACTTCATCACATGGCCAATTAATTCCTAGCGTGGTTCATCTAGGTATCATGTAATGAGGTTCAATGAGTTTTTTAGTTAAAAAAAAAGAATTACAGTCACATAAAAATTAATTATTTCAGTAAAATAATTTATATTATTGGGTTTAGACCAAAAATGACGAGAGCGATTGGACACATTTAAGGCTAGGTATTCCCGCAGAGGCCGTGCTTTAGAGTTTTTGGAAACCATTTGAGGCATAGACAAAAGTGTTTTTTTCATCCATCTGCTCAAAAAACGATGGTTTCATCCCAAAACATTTGGAGCTAAAGTTACTGCTAGTTCTCTCGGGATTAAAAAGTGAAAAAGTAAATCTTACGGGATTAAAACACAATTTGAAAATTGAACACGATGTTATCTTCCACTGCTGGACATAGGCCTCTCCCAAAGATTTCCAAAATGACCGATCAAGAGCGGCCTGCATCCAGCGCTTTCCAGCGACCCTGGTCAGGTCATCTGACCACCATTTAGGTGGGTGCCCTACGCTTCGCTTGCCAGTACGCGGTCGCCATTCAAGAACCTTTTTGCCCCATCGGCCATCAGTTCGTCGCGCTATGTGTCCCGCCCACTGCCACTTCAACGAGCTAATCCGCTTGGCTATGTCAGTGACTTTTGTTCTCCTACGGATTTCCTCATTTCTGATTCGATCACGTAGGGAAACACCGAGCATAGCCCTCTCCATTGCGCGTTGAGCGACCTTGAGCTTTCTTATGAGACCCATAGTAAGGGACCACGTTTCAGAGCCATAAGTCATCACTGGTAACACACATTGGTTGTAGACCTTAGTCTTGAGGCACAGAGGTATTTTGGACGAGAAGACATTGCGTAGCTTCCCGAACGCTGCCCAGCCGAGTCGGATTCGTCGAAAGACCTCTTCCTCGAAGCTGGAACTTCCTGCCTGGATCAATTGACCCAGGTAGATATACTGGTCTACAACTTCGAGGGTGGAGCTCCCAACACAAACAGGTAGGGGCGCAACATGGACATTCGACATTACTTTCGTTTTGTCCATGTTCATTTTAAGGCCCACTTGTTGGGAAACTCGATTTAGGTCTCCAAGCATAGTACTTAGGTCTTCCATCGATTCTGCCATGACAACGATATCGTCGGCAAATCGAAGGTGAGTGATATACTCGCCATTGATGTTGATGCCAAATCCTTCCCATTCCAGAAGCTTGAAGGCATCTTCCAGTGCAACGGTGAACAGTTTCGGAGATATAACGTCTCCCTGTCTTACACCTCTATGCAGTAGAATTGCCCTCGTGCACTGCTCCTGTACTCGGACTGACATAGTGGCGTTACTGTATAAGCACTTCAACACTTCGATATACCGATAGTCAATACGGCATCGCTGGAGAGACTGAAGCACGGCCCATGTTTCGATCGAATCGAAGGCTTTTTCATAGTCCACGAATCCCAAGCATAACGGCCGGTTATACTCCCTCGTCTTCTCTATAACCTGCCGCAGCGTATGAATGTGGTCTATGGTGCTAAAGCCTTTACGGAAACCAGCTTGTTCGGGAGGCTGGAAGGCATCAAACCTGTTCGCGAGACGATTCGTGATGACCCTCGAAAACAACTTATATACATGACTCAGAAGCGTGATAGGTCTATAGTTCTTCAATAGGGTGTTATCTCCCTTTTTGAAGAACAAGACCACCACGCCCCTGTTCCACACTTCTGGCGTTACGCCCTCGAGCAGAACAGAATTAAAGAGCCTCTGAAGGACTTTCAGTACCGGCGTTCCGCCCGCTTTCAGAAGCTCTGCTGTGATTCCATCCTCGCCCGGCGCCTTGTTGTTTTTAAGCTGTTTGAGGGCCATCCTAATCTCGTACAGGCTGATGTCCGGGATATCTTCGGTATAGTGTCGGGTTAGCTTGCTCTTGGGTCTTTAGCCATTTGTCTACTGGGTTGTGAAACTGAGGTACAGCTGTCCATAAAACCTCTCGATTCTCTACTCTTCCTTTGTCGACACCACGCCGCCGTCCTCCGTCTTCAGCTTCATCAATCGGCTTTGCCCAACCGATATAGCTCTTGCGAACACTTTGGAGCCTTTATTCTGCTCTATCGTCTCCTTAATATACTCAGTATTAAAGGAGCGGATGTCGTGTCGCAAGGACTTTTGTATACGTCTGTTGAGCTGCCGATATGATTCAGCATCTTCGGAGGTCTGCAGCGGCCTTGATCGTCGCTCTGCCATTAAGTCTAGGGTCCGAGCAGAGATTTTTTGAGGCTTTCGTTTGGGGCTGGACCTGAATGCTTTTGATCCCACCGCTTGGACAGCTTGTATAAACCCTTGGTTTATCTCGTCCACTGTAACGCAATCCTGAAGGCCTTCGAAGCGATTTGACAGTTCAAGCTGGAAGCCCTCGGAGTTCTCAATTTGGACTTGCGAAGGTCGGAGCGTCGACTTCATCAGCCGCGACCTTTCGACTTTGAGATCAATATTCACGATGCCTCTTAATATTCGGTGATCACTCCCGGTTTTGACTCGAGTGATCACTGAGACATCGTTGAATATTCGTCTCTTTGTCGTTAGGATGAAGTCGATTTCGTTCTTAACAGGGGGCTGGTTCTTTTTAGCCGGACCCAACCAGGTCCACTTTCTTTGCGGCGGCTTCTTAAAGAAAGAGTTCATCGCAAAGAGTCCCTCTTGCTCCAAATAATCAGCCAGCCTACGTCCCCTGTTATTTCGCACTCCGTATCCGAAGTTTCCCAGCCTAAACTCTCCAACGCCTCGCTTACCCAGTTTTGCGTTAAAATCCCCCATAACAACCGTAGTTGTCTATGTATGTTATCTATGTAAAATCAGCTAAAAACAAAAGAATTAAGTTTTAATACATTAAATAACTAGAACAGACTTCGTATTTTTTTAAATTTGGAATACATATCATCGTGAATGTAGGTAAAAATGTTTATGGTCTTTGCTTCGAAAAAGGAAAAAAGAATAATTAGCGCCATTTTTGTCTTCGATTCAAAGTAATTACAGATGTTTTAGGTTATATTGTGTTAAAATTAATTATTTTGTGTAAATTTAAATCCTTTTTCGTAAGTTTAAGCCGATAGAGCACATTAAATTTATTGTTATTATAAAAATTTTAAAATATGTAGGTCCACGCAAACAAAGTTACGAGTTTATGCGTGAACAAACATTTTTTTTAGAAGTTTGTTCTTAAAAATTATTTCTTAGTATTTATTGAATGAAAACGACACTAAATAAAGGTCTTTCTCCATATTCTGTTTTGTATCTTTTTGCTAGTTTTTCTTATGGATGGCGATGTAATGTGTGCTACTTGCGTACGGTAATATTTTTGTCTCGGGCGTTATACATGAATCCCTCGCTTCACTCAAGATTCCATCGTAGAATCACTCGCTACGCTCGTGATTCAAGTGAGGAATCCTTCGTTTTGCTCTAAATTCAAAGTAGCGCACTCGACTTAAAAGTATTACCTTTACGCCTTGTAGCACAATCTACTATTAAACTCTTAAAAAAAGGTATGTATAAGTTAAGTATCCAGGCTCGTCAAATTCGCATTCAGTTACAAGATCCTATAAACTTCATTCGGTTGAAAAAAAATCCTAAAGTAACCCTTTTTTGGGATATTTTTTCAAAACTACGAGTAAAATACTTTTACTAAAATTAAACTCTAAATTTTACATAAAAAAATTGTACTTAATTAAAGTAAGTGGCTTTAATTAAGTACAATTTTTTATTTTCAGATAAATTCGCTGAGTTTGACTTGATATAATTATTTTCTTAATATTTATATGAAATTCGCGAGCGCGACGACTTGAACTCGGCAGGTCCGATTAGACGCGTGCTAGCGCTTACTAACATTGGACCAATAAAACAACTAAAGATCGCTACATGTTTTTACAAGCTTTTATTTAACTTGCAATGTATGTATAAATGTAAGTATGTTTGTTCGGGTGGAATCTTCGAACTTAATTTTCAACCAGTTATCCTCAACCAATTTAGCTGAAATTTTGTATACTTTTGTAAGTCGGATGATAATACAATATTATGATGTCAATGGGCTGTTCTGATGATGGAACCGGGAGATATTCAACGGAACTCAGTTATAACCTCATCGAGTAGGTCTCGTTTGATTTATCTTGACGAGTACTTTTGAAAGACGATGCTTATCTAGGATCTGATTACGCAGATGGATGGTGGTCAATAGAACTCAGTTATAAAACAACTTAACACAATCGAGTTTGGGCTAATTTCTAACCTTTAGGTACGAAACAATAAAAATACTTTTTAGCTCATGTCACTTTGAAATGTAAGGATTCTAACGAAACGCCATTCCACAGGTATGGCACTTCGTAGATACGAAGTAACAAATATACCTAGTACTACTACAAACGAAATAATATATCTGTGCATACGTCAAATGTGTGAGTTAAACAATCAGGGTCGCCACCACAGAATTTGTTGCTTTGCTTACCTGTTTTCATCACTCGGAAATCTATAAAATTTTCGTTCTTTGTTGTTTTTTGTGGATAAGCAATAATAATATGTGCAGTTTCTCACCAATATTATTTCAATTACCCTAAATGACTCGGGGAACGTCAACGTGCGACTAGCAACAACCCTATTTTACAGGCGATTACAAGGTCCAAAAACGTGCGAGTTTCCGTTCTGTATGTATAACTATTATCTGCTCTGTGGCCATACATTCAAATCCGTGGCGACATTAAGGAATAAAGAAAATCAAATACATTCAACATACATACATGCATATACAGGGTGGAATTTAATTCGTTGGCAATATTTTAAGTATCTACTATACCCATGATACAAAGTAATTTAAGACTAATAAAACTTCAATCAAAAGTCGACATTTTCATATTGAAGAAAACCTCTAAACATGCGTCAGACTCTTTGATACATACCTCTACTGCAATTATTAAAAAAAAACTAATACGAAAAATAAATTTATTATAATAGTATCAATTTCGTTGCGTCTTGGTACTCTAACATTCGTTCCTACTTCAAACGTACCTATTGTCCTCAAGCTTTCGTGTGACACGACCCGTCCCCATTCGACTTCAAACCTTATTCACGTAAATTAAGGTCTACTTTTGTATGCCGGTCGGTCGCGCCGTTTGGCTGTATCCGTCCAAGGTCTTTGACCTTGCGGCACGTAGGTATCAGTACGCGCGCACGACTCGAAGTGTTTTGATACTTTATTCATTTTTCTTACTTTTTGATACTTTTTAACTACTGCATTAATTGCAGTATTGTTACCATACAAAATATCCTTTAGGTGAGTATGATGATAAGTTAAATCAATGCTAATGATTTCAATTGACTATATATTCGTAATCTCCTTCTTTGCAAGTCGTGTGAAAAATACTGGGATCTAGGTGAGACCCATGTTTTTTAGGTTCAGTGTTGTATCATAGATAGTAAATAACAAAACAACATAATACCCATAAGTTTATATTCAAGAAAAATAATAAAAACCGACTTTAAGGTGTTTACTCCTAATAAATTTTGAACGGCTGAACCAATTTCTAATAAATATAGCTAAGAACTATGACGAAAAGTCAGTTTTCAAACAAAAAAATTAAATCTTCGTTCAGGCCTTACGATGCCATTAACAGACACCTAGATACACAGACATACCGACACGTCAACTTTATAACACTCCTCTTTTTGTCGGGGGTTGAAAATAAACAAAGACACGAAAATATAACGACTTTGAAGGGTTATTTGTTTCTATTAATTATTTATTAATAAATCGCTACTGTCAAATTATGTTAATAGGCGATGCGGCTAGCAACCCATCACTATTGATTTATTTTTTTGATCACGCTAAGCCTTTGGGTCTTACGGCCCTGGACTCTGTCTACCCCGTCAGCATTAATATAAGATAATGTAGCTGTATCGAACACTACTTTAAACAAAGTTTAATCGAAATAAAACTATTTTACTGCTTATTTCTATACTGTGTCGCTGGTGGGGTCACATGTGAGCTCACCGACGCAGCGTCCACGCGATGCAAATTGCGGCCGGGGCAGCATTAAATACCTACACTTGTAGGAATACCCGGCTTTAACGATTGTTTCGTGAACTTTTATGAGAAAACCCATCAATTAATTGAATGGGTCAGAATCAGAAGACCCGGATCGACTACTCACAACAGTTCAGTATTGGTTTAGACCTTAAAGATTAAAGGAACAACACATCTCTAATAACCAACAATACTATCGATAGTTTGTGTACTATTGATAGTAATTCCTGTTTTAGGGCAACAATATGGATAACCAACAAAACTATCGATAGTATCGATCCTGATGACGAATAAACTAACTATAGTATTGCGTTTCATAAACTATCCATAGTATCGATTATTTATTTATTAGAAAAGCTATACTATCGATAGTTTGTTCGTCGTCAGAATCAATACTATCGATAATATTGGTTTTATTCAAAATACAGATAGTCTATCGATAGACTAGCCATAGTGTATTATCGAGAGGCAACACTGGTCATCGCAGTGTTGTGCGTCGCGATCGCGACTCGGTAGGTACGGGAATGTGGCTCTTCGCAGTCGAGTTTCATGCGGAACGGTAACAACGCGTAGGTACGTACCGGTAAAATTACCTTTAAATTTTAACAATACCTATAACGTTACTATTACTACATAAACGATACCCGTACTATACGAGTATTACGCTTAATATTTTAACATAATGAAAATTCTGTAACTGGTACTTAAAATGTGAATTTGGTACCAGTAACAAACCCTGGGGATAAGTCCGCAGTTGTACGTTTACTTTTCTGATTTGTGTCTGTGTTCTTTATTATGTACCATAAAAAGCTTTATAAACAAACCAATAAAAGCTCAACAATGTAGTTATTATCGATCTAATAAACACAATATTTCAATAAATCTCCACCCTAGCCGATCCATGGTTAGTAAAAGTTCCCACGTGCTTATAAAAGTTTGACAATCATTGACTACAAATAAATGCATAAGACGACGCGACGAAACTACTGTACACGAGAATCACTCGCGACTCGCTACAGCACGGTCGGGAGTTGAGGCACAAACCAATGACGACCTTATTGTGCAAGAAATAACGTTCATATTAAAACGTAAGTAAGAAAAAAATAGAAAAAAAATATAATCATAGATATTTTTTGTTTGATTTGTTCCTTATAGTATCAAAAATATGTTGACGGCATAAGTTAAACACTTTCAAAATAGTTATGTATTTTGGCTTTACAAAAAATACAAAAATTTGTAAATGTAGAAATGCATAAAATGAATTTGTTTAATTTTTAATAATTTATCAACACACGTAATATAATATTTAGAATAAATTGTTGAAAGACAGTAATCTATAATTTCTGGTGAGATAAGCCTGAAAATTTGTAACAACCCGAACCTTCTTTATTAACGATAGTGCTAATTGATTAATTTGTTTAATTTAGATTTATTCAACTAGAATGCACACGTTATAATATGGTAGAGGTAGTTTTCCAAAGTTATTAATTATGCTGTACTTATGAAATCAAAATTTGTTCAATTTTCAGTTTTTTGGTTTTTTTACACTGACGCAGAGCCCTGAATTGTTTAATTCGGTTTATTTTAACTATAACTAACATTACTTTATATCATACAAAAAGAAACTTACGGTTATAGCATTATGTCCAGGTTACGCTATTTTTACTGGTCTAATAGTATTTTTTAATGCTTTAGTTTTTTAAATTTTATTCCTGAACTAACAAAGTAAAGTTAGCTGATTTCATTTTCCTGCTTCATACTATTTCAGATTTTTCAAGTTAGCAGGCTAAACGTGGCTTTTGGGTCTTACGGCCCTAGTTAGTAGCTCTGTCTTTTCTGTTTAAAATGAAACCTGATAGTGTAACTGTGTTTGTTAAAGATAAGTTTATTTGCAAATTAAAAAACGTTTGGCAAATTAAATCCCATCAAAAACAATACTTGTCAAAAAAAAACCAAGTCTCGCAACTCAGTTGTTCTGCGGTAAAAAGTTGTGAGATCCATGTAATACCAAGTCGGTTATTAATTTATTTGGGGGCACGGCAGTGCCCCCACCAAGTCGAGCAAAAAAGCGTCACGGCCGTACCATCCTTTTCTCGAAGCAATTCAGACCATTTTCGACCCCCTGTAACTTCGTTGTGGATAAAACTAGAAGACTGAAATTTTCAGTAACCATGCAAGCATTGTAAAGACACGGTATATTTCAAATTTCATTCAATTTGAACCAGTATTTTAAGAATTATAACGGGTCAAATTTCTTAATTTTGTCACTCACTGACTCACCGATCATCAAAACTCTAAGGCACTTCTAGCAGACCTAGAAGCTTCAAATTTGGAATATAAGTAGTGTTTGGTGTATGAATCAAGGAAAAACTAAAAAATCTAGAAAAGACCGCCAAGTCTTCAGTTAAATTTTTCAATATTGGCTTTATTCGTAACGATGTTTTACTGCAGTTTTATTGAGTGCGAAGCCGCGGGTTTAATTAAGCTAGTCCCATATAAATATAGGCGCATGGTAGTGCCCCTGCCAAATCGAGCAAAAAATGGGTATTCCCGTCATGAAAACACGTGTAAATTAAATTATTTAATGCAAAAAACGTACCTACGTGCGTATTCGTACTTATTACGAGTGCGTAAGGTTGTAAATTAATTATTATACCACGCGCTGTGATGCTAGCGAGTGAGCGCGGGCCATTACTACGCGCTGCGCGGTGCTAGCGCGAGGGCGCGGGGCGGGGACAGTGGCGGGGCGCGCGGAAAGGTGAATGTCGCCGAGCGAGCAGCAGCCGCGCTCATTAGCGCGAGCGACCCAATGCTGTTCGGATGTGCCCCGAATTCTTACCTATAAGTTTGCGATTTTCATTGATAATTTCGATTGCTATATTAGTTTGACGACTAAAGGCTACTCTCATTGGTTTACTGATATTATTTGCTTACAATTTGGACATTGTTCGGATAAATAATTTCAATTAAATATTGATACTTTAAGTACCTAAGTATTTATACATTTCTTATTACCTAATCGGTTTTCTGCATAAAAATAACTTTGCAAACTAACTTGTAGGTAGTCGCAATGGATTCAGTAATACTGTATGTGAATGATCAGCCTTGTCCACACTGGGTAGTTCCTATACCTGGTGATGGTTCGTGTTTATTTCATTCTTTGTCATTCTCTATGTATGGGAATATTGAGTCGTCGTATGATATTAGACTTGCTATAATCGAGTATGTGGTAGCGCATTGGGATGAGTTACAAGTGTATACTTGTGACGAGCATGGAGACACCTACATTAACGCTAATTTGTATACAACGGCAATGGTAAAAACCAGTACTTATGGTTCCGCGTCTGAACTCATGGCGGCCGCCGCTTTGTATCCGTATGCTTTCGAGGTTTACGAAAACGGCCTTTTGAGAGCATCATTCGGTGGTGATTCTGGTAAACCGGTGAAACGTTTACGATTTTCTGGAAGTTACTTAGGCGGTCATTATGAAGCGCTCCTTCCAGACGTGCCTCCAAATGATAATAATTTAAATAATAATGATGCGATCCTTCCAGAAGTGCCTTCGAAAGATGATAATTCGATTAAAAATAATAAAAACTTAACTAAGAAGGGCGGAAGACCTAAAAAGGTTAGTAAAGGAAGACCTAAAACTTCGACGCTATTCCGTTCTCTACAAATCAAAGAAGCAGCAACACGTTATCGCCAGAACAATCCCGAAAAACGTAAGGAGACATTAGCGCGTTATACTACGTCTCATCCCGAAGTTAACCGACAAGCAGTATCACGTTATACTGCTTCTCATCCTGAAGTTCACCGAGAAGCAGTATCACGTTATACTGCTTCTCATCCCGAAGTTAACCAAAAAGCTGTCGCACGTTATAAAGATTTATACCCTGAGCTAAATCTTCAATCTGTCCAGAGGAAAAGATCAAACCAAAAATTACAACTTCGGTTAAACAATTTAGGAACAATTACTCAAGCGTTAACAAATAAAATTAAGAACAGATTGGAAGCGGAGAAACTGATAAAATGGGCAATTCATAACAGGCAGCAAACATTAGCAAGCTTTAATAAAACTATTGATTCATTGAAAAATAAATTTAAGGTATCGTTAGAAAAACTAAGTTCATGCCATCCAGATAGTTCTTTAAATGACAAACTAGAATGTTTTCTTGGAAAATCAGAGCACAGAAGTAACCAGGAGCCATATTACGCAGGAAAAACTTACAATTTACTTAAAAACAAGGACAAATCCATCGAAATTGACAATACAGGAAAAGCGGTCTTTGGAAATGTAAAGAAACATGGTCATAGTTTAGTCTGGTCTTGTAATTATCTGTGTGCACTAGATGAGAATGTGATTATACAATTAACAAACATTTTCGAAAGCTTGGTGAACAAAACCTCAGCTCAGTATTACACATTAATTGAAAAAGAACAAATATTAGATTATTTAAATTATATTAACACTCTCAAAGCGCATTTTCCTCGTCTAAGGACGATTTCAAGAGAAATATATCAAGTACAGGGTATTTTTAACATTTTAAAAGATATTGATGAATCATTAGAAAAGTCTGACGTTGAAAGAATAAAAAAACACGGAAAGCAACAAAAAGTTGGTAGTATTGTTGTGGAAAGTGAAGAGTCACATGAAATTGTAGAGGATGAGGTCATAAATAAATATAAGGCTGCGTTTAAATCTCTAAAACTAAAGTGTCTTGATACACCAAAACTTGAGTGCATGTCCTGTATAAAACTTTGTTATTCAAGGGATACTTCATCTCTGAACAGGTTGAGAAAAGCTATAGACACCAGTATTTGGAAGGATCTTCTCAACTATTACAAAACCAACAATCTAGATCACAGCCCATACATATGTCACTCATGTTTACAAAAAATTAGAGCAAATCAACTGCCAGCACCCTGTGTTCTAAACGCTCTACACGTTAGTACTGTTCCACCACAGATAGCCGAGTTAAATGATTATGAAAAGATATTAATTCAGCGTGCCAAATCATTTCAGGTTGTAATGCTAATGAATCCAGTGGCAAGCAAACATTTACCTAATAGGCATATGGTGAAAAAAGTAAAAGGCAGAACTTTCCACCTTCCTTTGCCTCTTGAAGAAACTTTGAAAAAGTTGCCTAGACCAGAATACCCGATTACTATCCCTGAAATGTATATTATGGTTCGAGGCATGCCAACAAAATCAAAAATAGTGTGGGAGGATATTGTAGATGTCAATAAGGTTTACCAAGCCTTACAATACTTAAAAGGTGTGAATGCGCTTTACTCTCAAATACAACTTCCACATTCACCTCAACATTTGATTGATTATATTAACGAAGAGGACAATATCCATCATGTAGTTGATCAGTTAGAATCTCAAGTAGATAACGTTGTAGAAGCAAACGATGGATTATTAACACAAGTAACATCAGAAAAGGAGGCGGACTATGAACAATATCTGGGGGCACGGCAGTGCCCCCACCAAGTCGAGCAAAAAAGCGTCACGGCCGTACCATCCTTTTCTCGAAGCAATTCAGACCATTTTCGACCCCCTGTAACTTCGTTGTGGATAAAACTAGAAAACTGAAATTTTCAGTAACCATGCAAGCATTGTAAAGACACGGTATATTTCAAATTTCATTCAATTTGAACCAGTATTTTAAGAATTATAACGGGTCAAATTTCTTAATTTTGTCACTCACTGACTCACCGATCATCAAAATTCTAAGGCACTTCTAGCAGACCTAGAAGCTTCAAATTTGGAATATAAGTAGTGTTTGGTGTATGAATCAAGGAAAAACTAAAAAATCTAGAAAAGACCGCAAAGAAAATTAAGCCCATACAGCCAAGTCTTCAGTTAAATTTTTCAATATTGGCTTTATTCGTAACGATGTTTTACGGCAGTTATTATTATTGCGTGCGAAGCCGCGGGTTTAAGCTAGTCCCATATAAATATAGGCGCATGGTAGTGCCCCTGCCAAATCGAGCAAAAAATGGGTATTCCCGTCATGAAAACACGTGTAAATTTAGGTGTGACTACACAAAAAGACCGTGACTTACTCTCAACTAGATTAATAACTCTTAAATCCGATTCAAATGAAAACAGATTGGTTGAAATAATTGAACACCTCTCGAAACTTCGTAATGATAACGTTTGCTTATTACCTACAAAAAACATGTGTCAACAATTAAATACTGCAATGCTTAGATCTCTCCCACATCCCGAAATAAAACTTACAGCTGTAGATAGCTTAGATTGCCCCAAATACCTAACAAAAAGAGCTCGTGAAAGCATAAAAAAATATGAAGATGATGCTTCTATGACAGCAGGCCTGGAAGAAAACATAATTATAAAAATAGGAGCAAAAGTCATGCTTAGGCGAAATATTGACGTGAGTCTTGGTTTAGTTAATGGTTCTATCGGTATAGTGTAAAGAGTAAAGGTTGATCCGGATAATACAAAAATCATTAAGAAAATATACATTACATTTAATAACGAACATGTTTACGAACTTTGTCCGGTTAAAACTAAATTTGAAATTATTAATAGAGCTTATGTTCATCGCGAACAGTTTCCCATATGTATAGCCTATGCTATTACTATACATAAAAGTCAAGGACTAAGTCTACATAATGCACTGATGGATATCGGTTTTACAGTATTCACATCCGGTCAAGCTTACGTGGCACTTTCGAGAGTTACAAGTCTGGGCGGTTTACATCTAATTAATGTTGACTTTGGAAGTGTTAAAGCGCAGGAATCCTCAATTTGTGAATACAACAGACTAAGAAGCATTTACCGTCCAGATTTGTCAAAAATTGTAACATCAAAGCCTCCCAGAAAAACGCATAGAGACAGGGAGTGGGCTCTTAGAAAAACTGTAGCTGAAGCTCAAGAAGTAGTACCGGAAAAGAGAAAACGGAAGGCTACCTACAAATATAAGAAAAGTTCATAAGTCAGAGAGAGGGCTTTAAGAAAATTCGTTGCTGGTAGATATACATATATACAATAAGTAGAAGGTACCGAAAAGGAAAAAAGTAGAACTGTATACAAAATACAAAAAGAAATGAGATCCCATCAAAAACAATACTTGTCAAAAAAACCAAGTCTCGCAACTCAGTTGTTCTGCGGTAAAAAGTTGTGAGATCCATGTAATACCAAGTCGGTTATTAATTTATTCAGTCTCTACTTAAGCGACTTTCTGTCTTAATACGTCCAGTCTCTAAGACCACGATCGTGGTCCATAACAATTGAAAATCAATTGTGTCTGGAATCTCCGTACTCGAAGCATTAAGTTGTTACGTAATAATTAACAGCATCTTATAGTGACGCATATCAACATTAAAATTCTTTAATGTTTTATATAAATATATCGAGACTTGGCCATCGCCTGAAAACACGTGTAAATTCAATCGCCTGAAAACACATGTAAATTCAATTATTTAGTGCGATGGCCAAGTCTCGATATATTTATATAAAACATTAAAGAATTTTAATGTTGATATGCGTCACTATAAGATGCTGTTAATTATTACGTAACAACTTAATGCTTCGAGTACGGAGATTCCAGACACAATTGATTTTCAATTGTTATGGACCACGATCGTGGTCTTAGAGACTGGACGTATTAAGACAGAAAGTCGCTTAAGTAGAGACTGAATAAATTAATAACCGACTTGGTATTACATGGATCTCACAACTTTTTACCGCAGAACAACTGAGTTGCGAGACTTGGTTTTTTTGACAAGTATTGTTTTTGATGGGATTTAGTCTCTACTTAAGCTACTTTCTGTCTTAATACGTCCAGTCTCTAAGACCACGATCGTGGTCCATAACAATTGAAAATCAATTGTGTCTGGAATCTCCGTACTCGAAGCATTAAGTTGTTACGTAATAATTAACAGCATCTTATAGTGACGCATATCAATATTAAAATTCTTTAATGTTTTATATAAATATATCGAGACTTGGCCATCGCACTAAATAATTGAATTTACATGTGTTTTCAGGCGATTGAATTTACACGTGTTTTCAGGCGATGGCCGTTGGATGCTGTTAATTATTACGTAACAACTTAATGCTTCGAGTACGGAGATTCCAGACACAATTGATTTTCAATTGTTATGGACCACGATCGTGGTCTTAGAGACTGGACGTATTAAGACAGAAAGTAGCTTAAGTAGAGACTAAATAAATTAATAACCGACTTGGTATTACATGGATCTCACAACTTTTTACCGCAGAACAACTGAGTTGCGAGACTTGGTTTTTTTTTGACAAGTATTGTTTTTGATGGGATCTCATTTCTTTTTGTATTTTGTAGACAGTTCTACTTTTTTCCTTTTCGGTACCTTCTACTTATTGTATATATGTATATCGCACCGCGCAGCGCGTAGTAACGGCCCGCGCTCACTCGCTAGCATCGCAGCGCGTGGTATAATAATTAATTTACAACCTTACGCACTCGTAATAAGTACGAATACGCACGTAGGTACGTTTCTTGCATTAAATAATTTAATTTACACGTGTTTTCATGACGGGAATACCCATTTTTTGCTCGATTTGGCAGGGGCACTACCATGCGCCTATATTTATATGGGACTAGCTTAAACCCGCGGCTTCGCACGCAATAATAATAACTGCCGTAAAACATCGTTACGAATAAAGCCAATATTGAAAAATTTAACTGAAGACTTGGCTGTATGGGCTTAATTTTCTTTGCGGTCTTTTCTAGATTTTTTAGTTTTTCCTTGATTCATACACCAAACACTACTTATATTCCAAATTTGAAGCTTCTAGGTCTGCTAGAAGTGCCTTAGAATTTTGATGAGCGGTGAGTCAGTGAGTAACAAAATTAAGAAATTTGACCCGTTATAATTCTTAAAATACTGGTTCAAATTGAATGAAATTTGAAATATACCGTGTCTTTACAATGCCTGCATGGTTACTGAAAATTTCAGTCTTCTAGTTTTATCCACAACGAAGTTACAGGGGGTCGAAAATGGTCTGAATTGCTTCGAGAAAAGGATGGTACGGCCGTGACGTTTTTTTGCTCGACTTGGTGGGGGCACTGCCGTGCCCCCAGAAAAACCTCCGACGACACCATCTAGTGACGAGTAGCGGAACTACATAATATTCAAATCAATGTTAATTGGAATTGATATCCGAAGCGCCACCTATTATTTGTCACGTTTATTTTATACAGCGAAACCGATCTTTATCAAATATAGCTAAGAACCACCGCAAGAGAACATGCTTTCACGTTAAAAAAAAAACCGATTGAAATCGGTCCATCCATTCGATAGGTACGATGCCAGTGACATACAGACAGACATATATTAGCGTCAAACTTTGCAGCTCCTTTATCGTCGGGGTTAAAAACTAAAATAAAACAAACTAAGTGGACGCCTTTATTTACATGTTCATGCAACGTGGAAGGGACATACCCGTAAAAAATCGAACCACGGGCTATACTAGATCACTATAGTATAATAATACTATTTGGAGAGTGACGTCACGGACGTTTGTACGGCGGTATACGTTCCGAGTTACTTGTTACCGTAATAATACTTAGCCAGTATAATTCCTGCTCAAAGTACTGGTGTCCCATAGTTCGGTGTCGCGGTAGGACACACGAGTGTTCGCAGACATAAACTTAACCGGTTTAGTGCTTTCGTGTGTGTCTAGATTGTTGTGATTATTGTATGGATGACTTTTCCTATAGAGGGTATGCGTGTATAAACTAAGTGATTGAATCTGATCTGTGACAATTGAGTATCCTCTAAGAATTGTTTTCTGTCTTGTATTCAGACAAAATATAAACTTTATATCATATAAAAATCGAATGAGCACTTACCTATCAATCTTATCAAAATCAATCTTAAGTGATCGGTACTAGTGGCGCCATCTATTGCAGTCAAGTGACACTACATTTAAACAATTTTGTGTTTCATACAAAATATATTAATTAAAACAATGGCTAAATGTGGTGCCTGTGGAAAATTCCTTCAACCCTCGGCCGCGGCAACCTGCGCCACCTGTCCCGGTGTTTTTCACAAGGGATGTGTACTAATTCCCGAGTCTACGTTTGTACCTAAGGACTGGGTGTGCCCAGAATGTAAAAAGAAATTACGCAAAGGAGATAACTCCAGTACTCCAGTGAAGGGCCTAGTTCCACCAGCCACCCTTGACACCGTGGGCACACTCTTACCAAATCCTGAAGCATCAACGACGGGTTCATCCCCAATGTCTGCAGCGGAAAGGGAGACCAGAGAAATGCGTTTGGAGCTAGCCAGCTATATGTCTGAGATGCGTGAGATACGCAAGGAATTGGGTGAAATAAGAGGGATGAAAACTGACATGGCATCAATTCAGGACACCTTGAACGTCAATCTCCTGCGTATCAGCGAACGACTGGATAGTTTTGATTCGCGACTCGGGGCTCTCGAGAACAGGGGTGATGCATCCTCGTCCTCAGCGAAACAGGTGTCCGACTTGGAGGAAACTGTAGCCCAGCTGAAGTTGGAATTAAACGACCGTGACCAGGAGGCCTTACTGGCGGATCTGGATATTGGTCATCTGCCGGAAACGAAGGGTGAAAATGTCCAACACGTGGTATCTGTGTTGGCCGCAAAGCTAGGAGTCACTTTAGAGGAGCGCGACATCGTATTCGCGGAGCGTGTGGGGCCGATGGCTCGCCCCGCTGGACTAGCGTCGGGCGATAGCAATAGCTGTAGCGGGGAAGGGATGCGCGGGCGGCGTGTAATCGTGCGACTTGCGCGACGTCAGACACGCGATGAGCTTCTGCGGGCTGCCCGTGTGCGCCGTAATGTTACCTCAGCCGACTTCGGCTACGACGGGCCGCAACGACGCGTGTACATAAATGAGCGGCTGACGCGGGCTAACCGCCTGTTGTTTCAGAGAGTACGGGAAGAGTGCCGCAGACAGAATTGGCGTTACTCATGGACCAGAAGAGGTCGCATCTTTGCTAGGCAGGGTGATGGCAAGCAGGCTTATCCTTTTCGCACGGACGCTGATTTGGTCCGTGTTTTTGGCACTCCAACCGAATAAAATATTTTACCCCCGAACTGACTTTGATCAATATTTTGTAAACTTTATTTTGTTGCATAGTATTAGTTATTATAGAGGGATATCTACTGATGCAGGTGCGACAGACTGTTCACATATTTATGTTATTACATTTACAGCATTACTTCACCTCAGTCGTTCACAAACTATCAACTTAATTTTTTACTTATTAAATAATAATAAATCAATAAAAATCATCATCATTTTTAATAAAAGTAATTGGTTAATCTATTTACATTTTGTTTTAATTCTATTTACATTTTTTGTTTTTCAAATAAGTCTAAATGTATAATAAGTATTTAAAAATTGGTTTGTTTAATCCCGGCTCTCTTGGTTCTAACCATGATAATTTCATAGCAGCTGTAAATCGATATGATATGGACATACTAGCTATTAACGAGACATGGCTGTTTGCCGGCGAGGACGCTCGTGCTCCTCAGTTGCCGGGCTATCGTCTGCGTCACACCCCACGCCCAAGGCCTCGTGGAGACAACCGGGGAGGTGGTGTCGGGTTTTACATTAGACGTAACGTAGTGACTCGCTCTTGCCCACACCCGGTGGATCCAACGCATGCTTTGGTCGAACAAATGTGGCTTAGAATCACGGTGAATGGTAAAAAGCTGATTGTTGGTACAGCATATCGGCCTGATTGGATGAGTGTAAATATTTTTTTGGATGCGCTTAGTGATTCGATTAACTCATTCCATAACTACGATAACATAATTCTTTTAGGAGATTTTAACATCAACCTCCTGGTTGAAAGCGAAGGTAATACTATAAAATTCCATACTTTCCTGAGGTGTAGCAATCTCACTCAATATGTTAAAAACCCTACACATTTCACGGATCACTCACAGAAGCTTATAGATGTGGTTTGTACAGATTTACCTTTAAGGAAAGACATTTTATTGGACAATGTTGGGCGTATAAACGGGCATTGTATGGTCATATCCGAGTTTGATGTAAAATGCGAGAAAGTTAAGCCCTATGTTATTAAGTATAGACCACTGAAAAGTATCTGTATAGAAGACTTTAACAGGGACTTACATAGTATACGATGGGATCTATTATCGTCAATAGAAAACGTTAACGATATGGTCGAAGCCTTTAACCATACTGTTCTAACATTATTTGATTTTCATGCACCCGTTAGATGGGTCACTATTAAACATCAGTCATATCCGTGGATTACGGATACAGTCAAATTTATGATGAGTTTGCGAGATAAAGCGTTAAATGAATATCGCAAGACTGGCTCGGAGAACAAAAAGGTTTTTTACAAGAGTCTTAAATCTACTGTAAACCAAGCATTATTTAACGAAAAATCTGCTTACTTTAAACATAATATAAATAATAAGAAAAATGATTCGAAATTATTATGGAAAAACTTAAAAAATACTCTTATACCTAAAAAAGACACTGAACTGCCTTCAACTTTTGCTGATCCAAATGCTATTAATAGGCACTTTCTCACCGTTCCAGGTCCCTCTACTGTTTCTTTTTCATTATTAACATACTTCGAGTTTCATAGATATGATGATAATATTAAATTTCAATTAAAAAGTATAGACATAGAAACATTAATAAATATAATTAAGGGCTTAAAGTCCAATGCTGAGGGCTACGATGGTATTACTTTGGACATGCTGATTATGACTTTACCTGATACTATTGATATTATTAAAGACATCGTCAACTTATCAATAGAGTCTTCGACATTTCCCGATCTTTGGAAAATTGCATTGGTCCGTCCTTTGCCCAAGCTCTCTAATCCTACAGAGCTTAAAGACTTACGGCCTATAAGCATTTTGCCATTTTTATCAAAAATCCAAGAAAAGGTCGTGAGTATACAGTTAACAGAATTTATAGAGGAAAATAACATCTTACCTGAAGTCCAATCTGGTTTTAGAAAAAAGCGTGGCACTGTGACGGCCCTACTAGATGTTACCGACAATATTCTTTGTGCTCAAGATCAGGGAATGTGCACTATAGTGGTAATGTTAGACTACACTAGGGCATTTGATTCTATAAATTCAAATTTGCAGTTGTCCAAGATGCGTTACTATGGCTTTGACAGTAAGACTATACTTTGGTTTAGCAGCTATCTTAAGAACCGCTTACAGCAAGTTAAGCTTAACAGGGCGGATGGGTCCCCAGTCTTTTCTGATCTGTCGGCAGTGGACAGAGGCGTTCCCCAGGGATCAATTTTGGGCCCTATTTTATTTATTCTGTATACAGCGGACATAAAAACGCACATAAAGCATTGCAATTATCATATTTATGCTGATGACATACAATTATATATTTCATGTAAGCCGTCTGAAATTGACAGTGCTATTGACAAGCTAAATGAAGACTTACAGCGTATTGCAGAGTGGTCTGCCAATAATAGTCTGTTACTGAACCCTAACAAAACCAAACTAATCATGTTTGGTAGCAAGCATCAGTTAGAGTCGCTACAACCTACCAAAACTGTCACTTTGCTAGGTGAGACAGTAGAAAGAGTTTTTGTTGCAAGAAATCTTGGGTTAGTCATGGACTCGGAATTGCGCTTTGAGACTCACGTTGCTAACTCTGTCCGTGACTGTTTTTTCAAGTTAAAAATCCTTTATAAAGCCAGACCTTATCTTAGCGAATCCTTGAGAATCCAGTTGGTGGAGGCTTTAATTCTTTCCAAATTAAACTACGCGGATATAGTAGTAAGTCCCCGCTTGCTCAGCAAAACAAAAAGACTCATTCAAAGAGTCCAAAACTCTTGTGCTCGTTTCTGCTTCGACATTCCTTTCAGAGCCCACGTAACACCCTTCCTTAATAAACACTCTTTATTAAAAATGAAGCACCGCTTCAAACTTCATCTTGCATGCCTTATGTTCGGTGTTGTAAATCATAAAGCTCCCTTTTATCTTTACGATAAGTTAAATTTTGCTTCTAAATTTAAGTGCCGGGGTGGTGTCAGGAAATGTTCCGTACAGCTGACGACGCAGCGTCACCGTACTGCTGCTTTTAGGGGTAGTTTTCGTTACGCTGCGTCCAAGTGCTGGAATAATATCCCACCGCCTATTAGAGACAGGAAAAGTTTTTACAGTTTTAAACAATATCTTAAGAATTTCTTGATCGAACATCAAAGCAAACAGGGAATGCTCAGGCAGGATACGAGTGCAATTTAAACGGTACTTACTGTGAAATCGGTGTAAAAATGAAATAAAATATGAAACACAATAGTAGGGTACCCACAGCACAGCATTGTTTCACTTTTTTACATTAGTTGAACTGAATTGGTTGGCAGTTGTCAAAAGTTTGTTGCCCTGATCTGTAGATGTCGCTCTTGTCCTATCTTATTGCATGCTCCAATTCATTGGTAATGCTATTATGTAGCATTACCAATGAATTGATTTAACATTAAGATTTATAGTATGTTAATTTTAATATTTTTCCGTTAATTATTATTGCGGTCTTTTATTTTATTTGTTTTTGTTAACTTTACTAGTCAGTGCTTATTTCCGTGACGTCAACAAGGTTCCAACGGAAGACCAGCGCTGGCAGTCCCTACAGCCAGCACATGCTGAGTTGGATCCTCTTTTTCTTTCACCATAATTGGTTTATTTTTAATTTTCTTTTTATGTTGTATATTTTTTGTGTCATATATTTTTTTGTGTTTGTACCTCAAATAAATCATTTTATTATTATTATTATATTATATTATTACTAAAAAAACAGTCAAAAACCAACAAAAAAAATTCGACATTCCCATACGAAGTTTACGGGCGGCTGCACGCATTCGTATGAAAATTACGATTGTTTTTTAATTTTTTGACCGTTATTGACTGAGCGAGCAAAGCGAGCAAGGTCTCTAAATCGAGTTGGGGGCGAAAACACATTGTATGTGTGTATGTATGAATGTTTGTACCGCGATAATTGCCGTACCGATGGTCCGATTTTGATGAAATTTGGTAGGCATGAAATATCAATAGAATTTTCAATTTCATTGGGCATCAAAATCAGTTCAATAGTTTTTAAATATCAATAAAAATGTCCGCGATTATGTGGCAAACGAAACCATAGCGCGTTCAAAAATCAGACCATTGATTCGGCTGCTATCGCGGTACAAACATACATACATACAATGTGTTTTCGCCCCCAACTCGATTTAGAGACCTCACTCGCTTCGCTCGCTCGGTCAATTATACTATCTAGTATAGTAGCTCGTGGTTTGATTTATTTCGGGTATGTATGTCCCTTTCATGTTGAATATCTGGTTGCAAGTTATGTGTAAATGTAAATGTCGTAGTGGAGACCCTCCCCCCTCTCGCTCTTCATGCGGATGTTGACGAAGTTGTAGCCGATGCCTCCCTGGGTGACGTTTGCAGAAGCCTCGCCGTGTTTCATGTCGTATGCCAAGATTCCCTACAATATAAAGAAGACATTACAAAGATATTGATTTTAAAATATACAATTTTTTAATGTGACCCAAAAAAATTAAAATATTTTTGAAGTGAAAACTTCTTTAGCGGCGTTGTGCACTTTTTTTGGAATGGGTAAAAAATGTTAAACTCGCGTCAGGACACGTGACCTGATCGAAAATTCGTAAGACGGATGGAGAGTAGACAGCTGGCGCGGCGTAGGAGAGGGAGTATCCCCCTCTCTTTCTACGGCGGGGCGAAAATGTATGCCTGCGCCTGCTGTTTCGTATATCAAAAATGCACAACGTTAATATTCAAGTTTTCACTTCTGCCGGCACTCCCAGAGTGCAACCCGTCGTTTTTTTTTTTACTTGTAGCCGTTTTATTTGGACTATTTTTTTTTATATACATATTAAAGTTTCTTAATAACTAAAATAAAGATTAAAAATAAATAAATAAAAAATATATTTTGGTTTTATACACAATCGTTGTCCTCCACAGTGCTGTACAGTGTATTTTTAAGAAAATTTTAGCAAGTGTACTTTAAAAAACATAGGTATCGCTATTTTTTTTGGTTGAGTCGGAAAAGTGGTTTGTATTTTACTGGCTAGTTTGAATTGGCTGCTTTGAAACTTTGTTTTGTGTTGTATGGTATAGGTATAATACAATACTCTTTATTGCACAAAAAACTAAGTGCAGGACATAATCTTGAAAACTAGAAAATTCCAGCCAACCTCCTTATACGGAAACAAGTGAGGGGTATATTTACCACTGTAGGTAATTTCGTACTTTACATATTACATGTTCGCCGTGTGGTTTCCGGCAGAGTAGGTAGGACCACTCCAAGTCGTCCCATGGATGTCGTAAAAGGCGACTTAGGAAATACAAGCTAAACAAAGCTTTAAATAAACATCTATGAGACCTCTCCAACGTCTGGCCAGCGTGGAGAGTGTAGGCCAAGTCGGGCTGCTCTGGCCAAGTACGGCTCTGGTAGTACAGAAAGGGTCGTGCTCCTGCAGTGGAGACTAAAAAGACCTGATGATGATGATAATACATACAAATAATAAGTGAATACAAACCGTTATAGATCGATGTTCATGCACGTACTGTGTTGGCAGCGAGTAGTATAAATTTTCAACTCTTTTCCGAAATACTTTAGAAGAGTACTCCGCACTGCTATGGAATACCATGGGTCGCTGAACATTTGTACCTAGAAATGTATGACGACACTCCACCACAACTACAGCCACAAATATCAATCCTAAAACGCACAACCTCATTTTAATATTTTTATTTTTAATTTAACACTGGCCGTATGTTTTTGTTTCTTTTTTATTATTATTTTTTACACTGGCCGCAATATTTAAAACGTTTTGTAAAGAAAGTCAGTGCCAAAATGGACGAGAGACTGCATTGGAAACGTTGTTACAAAATTTTTATCTTGGAAAGATAAACTGAGAGTTATCAACTATCTTAATAACCTTGAACGGTTAAAGTTAATTAGCTAATGACGTAGGAGATTATGAGACAGTGAACAAAATTACCTAACCTAAACCTTTTTTAGAAAATTAGTTTGACCATTCGTGCCAACAAATGTCTGCATTTCATTTCACGTGTTTAGGAATTTTAGTATAAAGTTAACAAACATCCAAACATATTTTACTAGCTTTTTTTGAACTTGCACAAAGTATGCCTCTCACGGAAATCAAACCCACGACTTTCGGGTTACAAGGCAAGCACCTTAACGCTAAGGATGCAAAGCAAAGACTAGTAACAGACTATAGTGTGACAAATTATGGCTAAATAAGCTTTGTCGATGGATCCTTCTGAATTTGGTGAAAGATTATGTCGTTGACCCATGAATGAATCGTTCTGTCGGCAAAACGTTCGTAGTTGTTAGGTTCTGTCGGCGAAACGTTCGTTGTTATTAGGTTCTGTCGTCGGTTCCTCATAAATGAATCGTTTTGTCGGCGTAAAGTTCGGAGTTGTTAGGTTCTGTCGTTTAACAACTCATGAACGAAACATTACATTGACGGCTCATTCGACAGGGAAACGTTTGACGAAGATAAGTTTTAGAATCATTTGAAAGGTAATAAATACGAAAAAATAGTAACTATCATCACATCATTTGGAGAAATAGACGGTAGAATATTCGGCTGAATATTTCCACATTTCAAAGATTGGGTGGCCAAAAACTTAATCTGCCAAATTAAAAACACAGACATGAGTAAGAACAATAGTCAGTGGCAAAGATAATTTAATTTCGTCAGCTCGATCGTCCAATCTCCGCATTGATGCTGATTTATTCTCCCGCCACCTCACATCCTTAGACTAAGAGGTGACTGGATTTTTAATAACGATCATGGATACGATTAGATTTACTTTAATAAGTTGTAGTGACGACCTCCGTGGCGTAATGGTCAACACGCTAGACCGCCAACCCGAAGGTCCTGGGTTCGATCCCCAGCCAGGGCAAGTTGGAAAATGGCCTTTTTCAATTTTTCCTGGGTCTTGGATGTTTATCTATATATGTATTTGTTATAAAATATAGTATCGTTGAGTTAGTATCCTATAACACAAGTCTCGAACTTACTTTAGGGCTAGCTCAATCAGTGTAATTAGTCCCTATATATTTATTTATTTATTTATTATTTGTAGTGCTGGTAGAGTATTTCCCTAATGTAAATGAAATTTGTCTGCCTGCTCTCAGTTGTTGCAAATTCTAGTTGTAGCGCTTACAAAAGGCTTCATTGTTGCGAAAAAAAGAACTATCAGAGAAATGGTCACTTTTAGTACGGCGTCTCCATAGGTGAAACAAGTTATTTTGCCAGCTCTCAGTGTTTATATTCCAGACAAGCAAGGCGCTTAGTTATAGAAATATTCAACTTAACAGTAATCTTATAACTTTAAACGTTGCTCGTTTAAAGTTATAAGATTACTGTTACTGTTACTGTTCTTGTATATTTATATATTTCTGTGATCTCGAAAACGACTCTAACGATTTCGCTGAAAATTGGTATATGGGGGTTTTTGGGGATAATCGATCTAAATTTGTCTTATGTTTGGGAAAACGCGTATTTTCGATGTTTGAGATGTAACCGAGCAAAGCTTGGTCGCCCAGGTACTAATCAATAAAATGAATTAAATCGAACAAATTGATTTTTATTAATTCAACTTACATAATATAAGCGCTGTAGCAAACGTAAGCGCTATAACTCCAAGTTGCAACCACTGAGAACAGACAGATCGATATCATTCATTTCTAAAAACCACAAAACATTAACCGTATCCATGATCGTTATGAAAAATCCCGTCACCTCTTAGACTATACCGATCTTCATAATTTTACTCCCACATCCTTCACAATGTATGAAGAATTACTGTTTCGGATTTTTGGGGTTTGGTGTAAATGTGAAGGTTCGTGGTAAAAAGGATTTATGGACGTCAGGTCAACGTTTCTTCCATGCTGGTTAGAGAGAAAAAAAAGGTGTTTTTTAATGCATGCGCAAATCACACAGATTGAGCTAGACTACACCCAAGATAAGTTCGAGGCTTGTATTATGGGATACTACTCGTAACTTAACGATACTGTATTTTAAACGAACGCAATCTTTTTGTTTTTAAAAAGAAAGTTTTTCAGCTGTATTTGGAAGGCTATTTGTCAAACCTCGTTACGTGATTCCTATATTATATATTTCGTATAGGTAGGTATATATATATTTATGTATCTTTTATAATGCTCTGTCTGCCCCATTAGGGATAAAGACGTGATAGTATGTACGTATGTTTAACACATATATAAGTATTTTATATATGTACATACTTGTACTATTTACAAATATTATCAGATTTTTTGGTTTTAGTTATGTACACACCGTCTGCTAACGTTTCACTATGTTCTCTCCATCCATCGGTTGTCTGGAAGAAATTGTACATCTTATCGCTTTTAGCGATAAGATGTACATTTATATGTTTTTTTCTGTGTGTATTTTAATAATTGTAATTTTTTTTGGTGTACAATAAAGTATTACTTACCTTATTTTATAAAAACACAGATATAGGTAGATAAACATCCAAGAACTAGGTCAAAAGATCAGTTTCCATCTTGACCTGACTGGGGGAACCGGTCGTGGCTAACTCTACGCCACTACAAAGAACTAAATACCACAAAAATTTAGTAAAAATACGCGCGAGTGATAGTGAAGTGACGTTCTCACGCGTGATAGTAAAGTGACGTTTCGGCGCGCATGACAGTGCAGTGACATTTTCGCGTACGTACCAGTGCAGTGATAAGCGTGGGAAGATTACTAGTACGCTGTCAATTGTGAGTGCCTGCCTACCCACTTAATTTGTACTTGTGCTGTCACGTTGCCGAGGGGTAATATGTTAGTGGGTCTACAATACTAGTGGTTCGCCGCGAACTTAGACCTCGCGATATTATTTCAAAACTGAACCAATTTTAATGTCCAGTTAAACTGTGATACATTATTCACTACCGATTCGATACCGTTGCAGGAAACAGATTTTCCAACCTTCTTTATTCTTCTATTCTGAGCTGCAAAAGTTTCATTTTATAATTTTTTTCAAACAATTTAAATCAAATCCCTAAGACATTTGGATCTTGAAAAAACAACGTATGTACGTACATCCAGCCGCCAACTATTTTACGCCTACGTCTCATCATCATTATCATTTCAGCCGCATAACGTCCACTGCTGAACATAGGCCTCTCCCAAGGATTTCCAAAATGACCGATCTAGAGCGGCTTCCAGCGACCTTGGTCAGGTCGTCAAAGCACCTTGCGGGTGGATGTCCTACGCTTCGCTTGCCAGTACGTGGTCGCCATTCGAGTACCTTTTTGCCTCATCGGCCATCGGTTCGTCGCGCTTGTGTCCGCCCACTGTTATTTCAACGAGCTAATTCGCTGGGCTATGTCAGTGACTTTAGTTCTCTACGAGCAGCACAACGAGCTAATCCGCTGGGCGGTGTCAGTGACGATTTCCTCATTTCTGATTCTATCGCGTAGAGAATAGAGAAACACCGAGCTTAGCCCTTGCCATAGCGCGTTGCACCTATAGCCTTCTTATGAGACCCATAGTAAGGGACCACGTTTAAGATCCATAAGTCATCACTGATAACACACATTGTTTGTAAACTTTAGTCTTAAAAAACTGAGGTATTTTTGACGACAAGACATTGCGAAGCTTCCCTAACCCTGCCCAGCTGAGTCGGATTCGTCGAAAGACGTCTTCCTCGAAGCAGAAGCTTCCTGCCTAGATTAATTGACCCAGGTCTACAATTTCGAGGGTGGAGCTCCCAACCAAACATGTAGTGGCGCAACATGGACATTCGACATGACTTTCGTTTTGTCCATGTTCATTTAAAGGCTCATCATCATCATCATCATTTCGGACGCATAACGTCAACTGCCGGACATAGGACCGACCGATCTAGAACAGCTGGAAGGAGCTGGATGCAAGCCGCTCTAGCTGGAAGGATCTAGATCGGTCATTTTAAGGCTCACCTGTTTGGAAACTCGGTTTAGGTCTGCGAGCATAGTACATACATACTTAAGTCTTCCATCGATTTTGCCATGACAACGATATCATCGGCAAACCGAAGGTGAGTGATATACTCGCCATTGATATCAATTCCAAATCATTCCCATTCCAGAAGCTTGATCTTCCAGTGCAACGGTGAACAGTTTCGCAGATATAACGTCTGGTTTACACCTCTATGCAGTGTAATTGCCGTCGTCCACTGCCCCTGTACTCGGACTGACATAGTAGCGTTACTGTATAAGCACTTCAACACCTCGATATACCGATAGTCAATACGGCATCGCTGGAGAGACTGAAGCACGGCCCATGTTTCGATCGAATCAAAGGCTTTTTCATAGTCCCCTATCCCCAAGCATAACGGCCGGTTATACTCCCTCGTCTTCTCTATAAGATGCCGCAGCGTATGAATGTGGTCTATGGTGCTAAAGCCCTTACGGAAACCGGCTTGTTCGGGAGGCTGGAAGGCATCAAACCTATTTGCGGGATGATTCGTGATGAACCTCGAAAACAACTTATATACATGACTAAGATACGTGATAGGCCTATAGTTCTTCAATAGAGTGTAAACTCCCTTTTTGAAGAACAGGATCACAATGCCCCTGTTCCATGGTTTTGGCGTTACGCCCTCGAGCAGAATGGAATTAAAGAGCCTCTGAAGGACTTTCAGTAGTAGCGTTCCGCCCGCTTTCAGAATCTCTGCTGTGATTCCATCCTCGCCCGGCGCCTTGTTGTTTTTAAGCTGATGTCCGGGACATCTTCGGTATAGTGTCGGGTTAGCTTGGCTCTTGGGCAAACGCTAACGTCTACGACTACTTTATTCAAAGTGATTCCTTGCGATTTGTGCACATTTATTGCCCAGGCAAGCGACAGTGGAAATTGCGTTCGTGAGCATGACACTTGGCCAGTCTTCCACGACCGGGTCATGCGTGGGATGGGAACCGTGTTCTGGTAAGGATTCTTGCCCTCGAATCTTCACGCTAGCGCTTTAAGCGTTCAGGATATAGTTCCTGATTTCGTACTTCCCTTGCGTACTCACGCTGTGAACACAAGCATTTGGAGCGTTCGGGCGAAGTTTCTTGCTGACAAAGCTCTTATTGGCACGAGAAGTACCTACTGGCATATTCCCTTAGTTGAGACTCTCTATGTAAAACTACTTCGCGAGCTTTGGTTGCCGCTGATCTCTTGTTAGTTTGTGGCATTATTACTAATACTACAACAGAAGCACAAACAAACAGCGATATCGATTGAACCAAAGTTTGCTCAACAAATTGCTAAATTTAGTAAACTACCTAGTAGTTCGCCGCGAACTTAGACCTCGCGATTATTTTTCGCAATTCAGTTTCCTAAATAACCCCTAGATGGCAGTATCCAAAGTTAGAACGCGCTATGGTTTCGTTTGCTACATAATCGCGGACATTTTTAATAATATTTCAAAAACTACTGAACCGATTTTGATGCCCAACGAACTTGAAAATTCTATTGATGTTTCCTACATGTCTACCAAGTTTCATCAAAATCAAACCATCGGTTCGGCTGCTATCGCGGTACAAACATACATACATACATACATACATACATACATACATACATACATACATACATACATACATACATACATACTAGTAGTTCGCCGCGAACTTAGACCTCGCGATTATTTTTCGCAATTCAGTTTCCTAAATAACCCCTATATGGCGGTATCTAAAGTTAGAACGCGCTATGGTTTCGTTTGCTACATAATCGCGGACATTTTTATTAATATTTCAAAAACTACTGAACCGATTTTGATGCCCAACGAACTTAAAAATTCTATTGATGTTTCCTACATGCCTACCAAGTTTCATCAAAATCAAATCATCGGTTCGGCTGCTATCGCGGTACAAACATACATACATACATACATACATACATACATACATACATACATACATACATACATACATACATACATACATACATACATACATACATACATACATACATACAATGTGTTTTTGCCCCCAACTCGATTTAGAGACCTCACTCGCTTCGCTCGCTCGGTCAAAAACGTCATACAATAAAATATGCTTGAAATATTAATGTCGCAACTGTCATGATACCCAATGTCTTTACAGAAATTGTAATAAGAAATAGTATTATTTTAATTATACCCTGTGTGGTTCCATTAGTTCTACCCGTGGCAGCATTTTTTTCCGTCATTAGGTTAACAGGATGTAGTTCTTGATTAATTTATCATGCTCATAATCATACAACTAAATTTGTTTTAACGGTGTAAATAAACACCATAGCCAAGAGAAAAGCAATACGATGACGGTCACCCTTGGGGGCAGGACACACTGAAAAGACGTACGTCACGGACGGGGCGCAGACATATGTCTCCGCGACGGCAAGCGACGGTTTCATACAAAATGTATAGAAACATTGCAAAGCAGAACACACAGAAGTGCGATTTTTGAAACGCGAAGTCACCTAAACGTAGTTATGGTTTTTCCATACAAAAAACCGTTCGTTTAGTGACTCCGCGTTTGAAAAATCGCACCACAGAAAAGACGCGCGCCCCGTCCTTGCCCCGTCCTTTCTGCGTTTTAGGCCTAACGCAGACGACAGACTTATCCGTGCCGCACTTTTTAGTCTGTACGAAAATAGAACCCATGGAATCATATGCAGGCCTTACAAGAACAAAAGAGATGGCGATCAAAGTGACATGTGGCAAGTTTTACAACGTGGAAGGGACATACCCGTAATAAATCAAACCACGGGCTAAACTAGATCACTATAGTATAATAAAATAACAATTAAAAAAACAAAAAAAAAATGACATTCCCAAACAAAGTGCACGGGCGGCTGCACACATTTGTATGAAAATGTAGTTTTTTTTTTTTTTTAAATTTCTATTATTTTAATTTCATAATATAGTATAGGCCGTGGTTCGATTTATTGCGGATATGTCCCTTCCACATTGTATAATACCATATCACAAAAAAAAAAATATTTAAAATTAAAATCGTAAACGGTCTTAATTTATATGTCGACACGTCGCGTCAAGCTTTACAGGGTTTATGCATTAGTCTTTTGGATCAGTTTTGTTAAAAATATTTGTGATTTATTTTAAATAATCTATTCGTGATTTAATGCGATGTAATTTATGTGTTAAAAAATCTAATTAAAAAAAAAATATTATTGTTTTGAATATACAGGTGACTTTTTAACCACCAGCCAAATTTTTGAAGCATGTTCAGACATGATACTTAACCACTTTCCACAAAAAAGTTATTAATAAGCGGCCAAGTGCGAGTCGGACTCGCCCATGAAGGGTTCCGTAGTAGCAAATAACATAGTATAAAAGTCTTGTAGTATGTTTTTTTTATATTTGAGTTGATTGAATGAAAGGTAAATTGCCGTTTATGATTTATAACGTATTAAAAAAAAACTACTTACTAGATATCGTTCAAACAATTTTTCGCTGGTAGTTTTTATGGTAATGAACATCATGTATTTTTAGAAGTTACGGGGACACACACACACACACACACACACACACACACACTTTTTTCCACTTTGGAAGTGTCTCCCGCGCAAAGAATTCGGTTTAGAAAAAAATGATATTAGAAACCTCAATATCATTTTTAAAGACCATAGATAACCCACACGTATGGGTTTGATGAAAAATACACTTTTACAAATACAAATACATTTTTGAGTTTCAGTTCTAAGTATGGGGAACCCCCAAAATTTATTGTTTTTTTTCTATTTTTGTGTCAAAACCTTAATGCGGTTCACATAATACATCTACTTACCAAGTTTCAATAGTATAGGTCTTATAATTTCTGAAAAAAGTGGCTGTGACATACGGACAGACAGACAGACAGACATGACAAATCTATAAGGGTTCCGTTTTTGCCATTTGGCTACAAAACCCTAAAAATCGATAAAAGAAATTCGTCCGCCCATACAAAATTCGTTTGGCCGAGCGCTGATATGTATGTGAAGCCGAATTTTTGTTTTCGGTTTTCGTTAACCCTTAGCCAGGTAGTGATCACATAGCGAACCACCTCAGAAATATATTTTTTCTGACGAGCAGATGCTAGCTAGAAACCGCAAAATGTCATCCGTCTATTGTCTATGATACAGTTGATTTCTGAACGAAAAAAAAAATACGCCTCTAGAAAAAAAAACTTGACATTTCGCTTGTCAAAGTCAAAATATTGGTCGAACAGCGAATTTTTGTGCAAATTGAAAGTGTTTTTTAGTATTATGGCGGAAAAAATCCCGGTAGGTGATATTATTTGTGTTTTTATAATAGCAGATAGGTTGAATTATATGTAATATGTTTCGGTTTTACATGATATTTGTTTTTCTTTGAAATATTTACGCCGAAAGTTTGTGGTAAACATGTGACCTCTGCCTATCTGGAAAAACTTATTGTGGTTATTATGTAACCACTGTCCTACAAGCGTTTATCCATATAAATAAAGGCAAAACCATATTTACACATCAAATAGTTTGTATGGTAGATAGATAGGTTCTTGGATCGAAGAATAACCGATACCCTGGTGTCAGAGTCTTTTAACCACTACATCACAGAGATATTAATATTTATTAATATTTTTATACAAAGAAACACACAAATCTTTCCTCTTTTTAATATTAGGCTTATATGTAGATTCACCTTTATTTTTTTTAAACTTACATGTTGTGACCTAACTGGGCAGTGGTCAGATCTAATCCACATCATGTATATTTAAATGGGCAGTGGTCATATCCAGACCAGAGGGTTTTTTTATAGGAAATAGTAGGAATAAAAAAAAATTAAGAAATTAGTTTTTTTATTATCATCCAATCTACCATTATCTGTATATAAAGATAAAATAATCGCCAGGCCTGGCTAAGGGTTAATTGTTTTTATGGAAAGTAGTTCAGTACCATGGTCAGACCTTGCTGTAAAAATTTGGCTGGTGGTCAAAAAGTCATCCTGTATAGCTATCACTGTAAGATTCGACAGTTAATCAGTTCCTTTTTATTATAATTAACGATTATTTGGCTTTAACTGTTCATTAACGGATTTTTAATACCTAAGCAATTAATTTATTAATGGTAATTGCGTTGCTTTAAAAACTATTTTCGTTATTTTTGTAAATTCCGGCTTAATTAGATTTGGCCTTACATTCCTCTTTGTGATTTTAAAAACAATATTTACCATAAGTTAAAAAGTCACTTCCTTCATAAATAACCTCTGATAAATGCAACATTCCACGAAGAAAATCTTTCTCTTATCCCCGGTCGCGTGGTGGTGAATCTACACTACTTGTGTATTCTAAATCTTTGCCTAGTTATGATGTTGTAGTGGCAAAACTAATAATTTTAGTAAGCTTGACGTTTTTGAGTTTTTTTTGCGCCTGTCAATATGCCTACGCATCTGATGATAAACTTATGTGTAACGTGCATCGATAAAAAAAAGCACGCTGTATTTTTATATATAAATTAATCTTTGAACTGGCTTTCAAGTTATTTATTAGAACATAATAATTGTGGTATGTATAAATAATTAAATTCAATTAAGTTATAGGCAGTATTACAGTGTCTTTAATACTGGAGTTCTTGTTAGAAACAACATAAAATCTGGTATGGGAAGACTGAAGCAAAGGTCTGAGGAAGCTGCTGAAGGTATTTTATTCTCATTATTATTTCATACATAAACAAAAACAGACTTTAATAATTTTATCTAGCTGAGTAGTCGTACATTTTTAAAACGATTGTATTATATATATACATTTATCTGAAATGTGTGTTTTATTTATGATATTTATACAATGTCCTTTTTTTTTGTATTTCGATATACATTTATTGGGATATGTTTCCCCTTAATCACCCCTTAAAATATTTGTACTTATTAAAAAGGGACATTGTATATTATAAGTAGATATATTGTACTCCCATGCTGGTCTGGGAGAAATGAAAAAACTTAGAATGTACCAGCTGCTTCTCTTCCCGCGCAGATCGTAAAAGCCGATCGAGGGAATGGGCAAAAATGCGAATCATGTTAACAGGCGATGCGGCTAGCAACCCATCACTGTATTGATTGATTTTCTATCTTCTCGCCCACCATGACGCTAAAAGTGGCTTTTGGGTCTTGCGGCCCTGGGTTCTGCATAGAGCCGCAAGACCCAAAATGCTCTGTCTGCCCCATTAGGGATAAAGACGTGATAGTATGTATATTGTATTGTTATGTAGTTGTTTGCAATGCCGCCAGTCTTTTAGGTACCTTGCCCTGCGACCGTAGCGATCTGGGATCTATTTTTTTTATTTAATGTTTTATTTTTAATTAGATTATTTTAGTTTATAATTTAGGTAGGTTATTTAGATTTCAGTTATATAATTATTGTGTCGTATGTAAATATTTATTTTGTGCAATATAAGATATAGTTTTTTGTGTATGTATAATATATACATACTATCACGTCTTTATCCCTAATGGGGCAGACAGAGCATTTTGGGTCTTGCGGCTCTATGCAGAGCCCAGGGCCGCAAGACCCAAAAGCTACTTTTAGCGTCATGGTGGGCGAGAAGATGGAAAAGCAATCAATACAGTGATGGGTTGCTAGCCGCATCGCCTGTTAACATGATTTGCATTTTTGCCCATTCCCTCGATCGACTTTTACGATCTGCCTGGGAAGAGAAGCAGCTGGTACATTCTAAGTTTTTTTTTAATTTCTCCCAGACCAGCATGGGAGCATGTATAATATATAAGTAGAATATATTTGTAATGTTCTATGTAAATTTCAGGTATCCTAAACTATCTATTAAACTTATAATTTTCTTTGCACCACCATTATTTCTGACGCTTTTTTTAATTTATCACTTTTTTATTGTTTGTGAAGAATTCAGCTACTTCCATTACTTGGTTCCCATGAAGAAGATTTTCGTGAGGAACCTGCAAGTAACTCTCAATATGACTGTAAAATTTACTAGTGTGTTAAATGGAGAAGATGATGAATGATTATGATGTTGAATGATGAAATGGAGAAGTGTGGAAGATGGGTTATGTTACCTGACTGCGCCAGGCGGAGAGTTTTGTTATTATTGTTTTTAATAGTAGAATATACTTCGTGGAAGGGATATACCCATAATAATTCTAACCACGAGCTATACTAGATCATTAAAGTACAATGGAATTCAAATAACAGTCAAAAAATAATAAATTGCCATTTTCATAATAAAGTGGGCAGTCGCCTGGGCAATTTGTATGGGAATGTCAATTTTTTTTTTTGTTTTTTGTCTATTACTTCAATATTATTATGCTGTATTAGCTGTAGTGCTTTAGTATAGTCCGTGGTTCGGTTTATTACGGATATTTTTTTCATGAGCCTGTAATGTCCCATTGTTGGGCAAAGGCCTCCCCTCTAGTCTTCCACAAACTTCTATCAGTGGCGATGGTTTGCCAGTTCTTTTCATGGGCCCTTAGTTCGTCTGACCACCGTGTTCAAGGGCGGCCTCTTTTTCGTCGCCAGCCTGCAGGGACCCAATCTGTTGTTATTTTAGCCCATCTATCACATCAATTACGGATATATTCCTTCTAATTGTATATGTATATTTTTTTGGCGCGCTCTGCAGCCTAAACGGTTTGATGAATTTTAACTTGAGAGGTGTCGTTAGATTTATCTTGTGTCAGTGATACCAGGAATATGAAACACAAGCAAACGGCTGATTTTAGCGCCAAATAATATGTAATTTTTCTTAAATCAAAATAAAGCATTTTATAACAGGATGTCAAAAATATATATTATATAAGTAACAGAACGTATGTATAAATTAGACTTAGAATTAAAAATGCTATAAAATAATAAATAACCTCACTCATTCGAGCGTGTTCTGGGCTGCATCCTACATTTATTATAAATAGGGTTCCGTACAAAAAGGAACAGACTCACGAGTGATCCTATAAGAGTTCTCCGTTTTCGCAACCCTTTTAAGATTACTTGTGCGTCTGTCTGTCACAGCCGATTTGTTTCTAATCTACTGGACCAAATCAGGTGAAATTTCGTAGGATGATGAAATCCTATGACCTAAATACAGATGTGCAAAGTAAATAAATATTTTTTAGGATCATTTTCGGGGGACAATTATTTAATAAATTAAAAAACAGGTTTTGTAACCCTGTTGCGTTATATATCAAATGAAAGGGCTCGCTATGAGAATCTCAAATATATTTTAGTCATTATTGTAAAATTAATAGTTTTGATTTTATTCAAGAAAGAAGACCAATATTACTATATCCCCAACCTGATCACCGAAACAACTAACACAAAAATTTAAAAAAAAAACACATTTTAGTTTATTTCTTGAAGATTACAGAAAACTAACCTAATTTAAACTATAACTCTCTTATTATAAAACGCAGACTAACATTGTTACTAGGTTTAAATCATTATCCGACCAAATCACGTTGACATCTAGTAATATGCCGATGTTTCATCCGATGATTATCAACTTGATTAAGTCAGATAATGGTTTAAACCTAGTAACAAAGTTTTTGTACAATAAAGAATTTACAAACAAACAAAAGAACAAAGTTAGTCTGCGTTTTATAAGTAATTAAATAAGACACTTATAATTATGAATAGATAGATTCTCATTAGATAGATTATATAAAAGTAAGGTATTTTTTTATCCCATGCTGGTCTGGGAGAAATAAAAAAAACTTAGAATGTACCAGCTGCTTCTCTTCCCACGCAGATCGTAAAAGACGATCGAGGGAATGGGCAAAAATGCAAATCATGTTAAGAGGCGATGCGGCTAGCAACCCATCACTGTATTGATTGCTTTTCCATCTTCTCGCCCACCATGACGCTAAAAGTGGCTTTTAGGTCTTGCGGCCCTGGGCTCTGCATAGAACCGCAAGACCCAAAATGCTCTGTCTGCCCCATTAGGGATAAAGACGTGATAGTATGTATGTATGTATTTTTTTATTTCTCTCATTACTAAATAATGACGAAGATACAGCGCATTTATATTTCGCGTGACGTCACGATTGGTTACGATTTTTAACCAACGGTAAATCACCCCCACTCCGAAACTTCGAAGCGCTGTATCTTCGTGAATTTTGACTACTTTTCTAAACGAGAAAATATGGGTCCTTTATTTTTCGATGATCTAGTTGACGGACTAAGTATATATCTGACCCAGTCCACATCCCTATTCTGAATTAAAAATAAAGTGGTAAACTCTAAATTCGTTCAGTTACGGAAAATAGTTCACTAAAACACCATTGCTCTTAACGAAACTTGTGTAGTGTGTAGCCAACCTATTGTATGTAGACGTTGTTATGTGAGTAACATATATAAGCTTGGTATATCAATAAAGCCTAGAGTACGTCAGTAAACCTCGATCGTTTCACTTGTCTCATACCTCTCACCTTACATTGCGACCCTGCCAGTCGGTACAGCGATTTACCCGGCGCGGGCGTGCGTCGCGCAGTGATACGAGTTTGAGTTTGAGAATATTTTGTTAACCATGCACAGCTTGACTTCATAGAAGACATACCGCCGTTCAAGACTTTTCATGCGACCTACACTTGGGTGACCCGTATTATGAGCTTGATCATGATATATCCGAACCCAAAAACGGATAAATGGCGATTGATAGCCATACGTAAGTCTAAAATATCCAAAAAAATTACTGCATAAAAGGACTGCATTCACTAACACGCACACAACACAAGCATATATTTTGGTAATTTCCTGGGTCAATAAATTATTTTGTGCTGATAAGAAAACAGACCTTTGCCCAGCAGTGGGACAATAAAGGTTAATAAAAAAAAATAAAAAAAATAAAACAAAACGTCGCAAAATAATGTCACTTGTCTTTGAACATATCCATTTCAACGTGATTTTAGATTTATTATTGCAGAAATACTGATAATAATAGCGCTATTTGACTCCAAGAAACTATGACGTAATCTTTATGTATTTCATACATTTGCATATTTTAAGCATATTTTATACAATGTTTTGACGTTAAAAAAATATCTGATTTGAGTTGTTGGAAAAGCGATCTTTCATAAAAAAGGGCTATGGGGAAAAATGGTTTTTGTTGCATAATTTATAAACTACAAAATATTTTTCATATGGCATATATGCGAAATAATGCCAATAGTGTCAGTTTTAATTAAATTTTGGAACTTAAACCGCTTTCCTCAATGACGGTAAAATTGGAATCTCTAGTTTAATATACGTGTTTTTGATTAGGTAATTATTTTATGTTATAAAAGATAAGCAATCGTGTTATGCAATTAATTTCATTTTGTTCGCTTTGGTTATTTTTGAGAAAATCGTTCGTCCTCATTTACAAGTTCCAGCACTTTCTTGTTAGCGTTCTCTCTGTCCAGCTTATCCTTTCCATGCGCCTCAAACACCACATTTCAAACGCTTCCAGACGTTTTTTGCAAATTTGCAATTATAATTAATCTACAATAATGGATGCTTATTGCCTTCAGTTATCGAAACAGCGTCAGGTCTGCCGTACATCCTGATCTCGATCATCGACATTATGCGCTTCTTCATGGTCAATGATTTAGCCAACATGATAAGAATAAGTACTGTGTCTGGACCCTTTACGGCCGGGTTTTTCAAGGTATGAATAAAACAGAAATTATTGTTATTTGTTCGTAGCCAAATGCAGTTTCAAATTTCTCAACCTAAGCTAAAAGATAATTGAAATTGACATAGACGAATGCAATCTAATGATGGCAGCAAGTAATAATGCGTTACACGTAACATGACTGCTGAAGACACATGTATTGAGTGTTTATAGATTGTATGTATATATTTTTTATATTTCTTAACGTTCCTACTTATCTAAATAATACGCTAATAATAATTACAATCTAGCCTAAACTCAAATTAATAAATAATTTAACATTGACCTAGTTTAATACGTTTTTGTCTAAGAATATGTCCATTGGCACTTTTCTTACCGTCTCTATTAAGGGGTTTAATACGTTTTTTTCTAAGAATATGTCCATTGGCACTTTTCTTACTGTCTCTATTAAGGGGAACTTTGTTCTTGTGTCTCTGCTGGCACATCACTGCACTATAATATTAATGTTTTTTTTTAAACTACACTAGTTTAAAAGGTTGAGTTCTTTTGAGACGTCGCACTATGTCCGTATTGTCGAGGAGCTGGATCGCCTCGAAATTCACATGGTGAAGAAGTTCGTTGATTCTTATATTCACATTGGCCTTCAGTACATTATTTTGAAAGCGTTAAATTATTTCCATAGTACTTTGTATGGTACAGCCCCATAGCTGTATACTATAAGTCGATACTGGCATGAGAACTTGTTTTTAAAGTAGTATTTTGTTATTAACTGACAACGCAGAGTTCCTTCCAAGCAGCCAGTACATATTTTGGAATCTTATATCAAGTTCCTCTCTTTTCTTTTTGACATGGACTTTCCAGCAAAACTTTGCGTCGAGTGTCATACCTGACCCTTAGCAGTATTTTCATATAGAACCTGCTGTCCACTTATGTAGACGGGACAGTAGTCATATTTATTTGTGAAGTTGTCGTGGACAGACTTCGATTCGTTTAGCTTAATTCGCCACTTCTTTGTTCAGTTAAGAACTTTATTAACAGCTGCTTGGACCTTTTCTGCTGCTTCTGCATGACTGTTTCCAACTGCCATGATAGTCATGCCATCAGCAAAGGTACCATTAGTGTTTTATTCTAGTTCAGGAATGTCACAGGTGTATAATAGGTACAGAACCGGACCTAATACACTTCCTTGAGGTACTCCAACTTTTATTTCCTTAATTTCAGAGTATGCATGATCTTGTCGCACTCTAAAGGCTCTATCACTTATATATGACGTAATTATCTTTTAAAGATTTTGAGAAGCATTCTTTAAAGTTTCAAAAAGAGGCCTTCGTGCACTCCATCAAAAGCTTGTGCTACATCTAGAAAGATAGTTGAACAAACTCTATTCGTAATTTTATTCATTGCAGCATTTAAATGCATTTTATTGGTTAATTTTATCATTTAGATATTCAAATACTGGGTATTAAGTAACTTAAAAATTGTATTTTTGCTCTTACTTCTTTACCACCTGTCAATTGACTGGTACAGAAAGCCCAAGGTTTTGATTCCGTCGTTTGCATCTTTTTAAATAAAGTTGAATAAATAAATAAATAGGTTTAAGTATATTACACCAAACACATTATTAGGTACCTAGTTATGTGTGAGATGAAAATGCAAAGAGACACGAAGACTCATGTTATTTTTCTTTTTAAAATTCAGATATCAGTCTTGTACTACAAGCGGCGACATGCGGAGACAATTATCAATGAAATCCAACGGGACTACGAGATCGCAAACAAAGCCTCTAAACGGATTCGGAAGGCTGTGCAAGAGAACATTAAGGACAACAGATTTTATGAAAAGTTTGTCTTTTATATAAGAATATAAATCTAAGCGCAATGAAGCTATAACATGTAATCAGTTGATTTACGACGTTACATGAGTACATGACCGTACAGGAGTACTTAGAGATACAAGTTACCTCTAGTGAGGATACTCGTGCCTACCAAAACGCACAGCCAGCCTTAACCGTCTGGCCACTACCACTTCAATTATACCTATACGCTAAAATGAGAGTGACAGACTGCAGTGAGCTAGTCTGAAAATGCTGATTGAGTTGAAGCCCCAGCTGTGCTTTGTCTTCTCCAAATAATATATTCATGTCAGTGGTCACCTAAGGATTCCGAAAACTATGCGAAATCGAGAAGAAATAGCAGTTTTAATTATTTGTAAACAGTATATGCCTCACTCAGTCGCATAGATGGTCTTTTTTTAAAATTAAAATAAGTTTGAAAAATTACCTTTATTGATCCACAATTAACAATTGTTTGCAATTGGCGGACTTAATACTATCGATATGTGCAGATTATCGATTTATGTCTTAGTACCCGTTCTCGAGTTGACCTGTAAGACTGAAAGATAATCATACTTTCAGGTTTTGGACATTGTGTGTGGCTGTGGCAGTGACCGTATTCCCGCTGCAAGCCGCCGTTATGAACTCATATAACAACTTGAAGGAAGATGAGAATAGATACATGATTACCGATTTGAGGAACCCTTTCGCGCCGGATGAGGAACGATTTTCTTCGCCATTTTTTGAGGTAATAATTCCAAAAAGTAATGCCAATCAGTGGACTTCCTGTGACTGATAGTATGATGATAATTATTATGAATGAAAATTGTGATCATGTTTCTTTGCAGAGTTTCTTGCTGGATTTTTTGATTTTTCCGCCTCTTATAACTAAATACGCCACCCTATTACAGATCTAAAATGTATCAGGCTTCTAGAATTCTTTACATCTCAACGCTTCCCCGTCTGCACCCTTAGCGGAGCTGCTTTAAACCCTGGAGTGCGCATTCCAACCTTTCCTTCTTCAAAGACAATATGATTTTTGACCGTTAGTTATTTTTTGTAGATCATGTTCGCTTACAATTTCTACTGCTGCTTACTCTACTTCCTGCACTTCACTTCGTTCGATACTGTTATGATGGTGGCCTTAGGCCATGCTTGTTTAAAGTTTGACCTGTTTAGAATGGCTTTGGAAGATGCTATGGTGGTTCGAGATGTGGGAGAGAGACGTAAGATGCTTGCGCATATCGTGCATGAACAGAATCGGACTATATGGTAAATTTTGTTAAAATTATTTATAAAACCTGTAAGAATAAGCATGTTTGTGATTTGTCCAAAGCTATCGACGGTGTTGATCAGAAAATATTTAAAAAAATAACTAAAAATTTGTAGCGTTGCTGATACAACACTCTGTATTTTCATTTTATTTTCATAATAAGATCATAAAAGCAGAGATCAAAAAAGTAGCCTTCAAAAGATACGCCTGTTTGCATAGTTGTGCCACAAGGATCAATAATTAGTCCATTTTTGTTTCTGATTTATATAAATGAATTAACTTACCGCAAAAAAGTTTCGTTGATATGTTAGCTGTCTTGCAAAAACGATCACAAATAAATCTCATAAGCGCTATTCACAAAACGGGCCGTCTGTGCCCGTTTTTTTGTTAAGACCGTGCCGTCCGGGTTCTGTAATCACACATATCAAGGAAATCGGTGTCAGGGAAATCTGTGTGTGTGACTGATACGCACACAATGACGCCTTATTGAAGACTGAGGAATTGGAAATGATTGCAATAGCACTCGATGAAGAAGAAGAAGTTCACAACATGCGTTCATATCATGCGTTCATGTTGCAGACATAAACAAATGTCGCCCCGGTAGGTAAAAATCGGATAGCACCGTCAGGGGCGCACGACGTCCGGGCGGCCTCCGGGACACTGGCGGCCCGGCCCTGAACACAGTTGAGAGGTGCTATTTTTCAAACACAGAGTCACTAAACGAACCTTTTTTTGTATGGGAAAACCATTCGTTTAGGTGACTCCGCGTTTCAAAAATAAGAAAATAAAAATTCTTACCAAAAAGCTAATGATTTATCATTCATATATGATTTATCATAGCATTCTGCCTTGGACATTCGCTTGTAAAGCATCTAAAGCAAAAGCTGTGTTCCGTTAAAAATTCAGTAAGATAATCTAAATGAAGTGTTTTACGTGCCTATAAAATAAACATAGTTGAAATATTTGGAGTGTTCTTCGAGATCTTGTGCCCAGTATTTGGAATACTTCTCTCCCGTAGTCTGATTTTAACACATCTTAGAGTTTAGGTATAACTGAACTCTCATCTGAAGATGCTAGTGAAATTGCAGGTTTGTGGAACAAATCCACGAGACATACCATATTTGGCTTAGCTTGTGCATCCTCGGGGTCATGGCACAGCTTTGTAGCTGTCTGTTTTACATTATGGAGGTAAGTCACCTCAGACCTCTCCAACCCGTCTAGCTAGCGAGGAGAGTGTAGGCCAAATCCTCTGGCTACTCTAGCCAAGTATGGCTCTGGTAATACAGAGAGGGTCATGCTCCTGCAGTGGAAACAAAAAGACCTGATGATGATGATGGTGTGGTCCATCCAAGTGTCGCTTTACTTTCGAGAGCGCTGGTAATGGCTACCGAACTCCTCAACTTTTTCCACTATATGGTCACAAAGCCAGTAAACACTGCCTTTGGAAAGGCTCTGTCGGACTAAAGTAAGACTTATCGGTTGTTCAGTAATTTTGAGAGCCTAAGCTTATCAGAATATTCATTATCAATTTATGTAAGACTAAACTTATTGGATGTCGTAAAAGGCGACTTAGGAAAAACAACCTTAAAACAGCGTGGAGAGTGCAAGCCAAAGCCCCTGGCTGCTCTGACCAAGCATTGCTCTAGTAGCACAGAGAGGGTCGTATTCCTGCAGTTGGGACTAAAAAGACCTAAAGAAGAAGAGAAAAAAATAAGACTAAACAGTTTAATTCAAATCAAGATGTGACTTCTGTACCCTTCGTCTTAAGCAAGTTTTTATATGTAATTGTATGTTTCAGGGTTTCGGTTTCGACCAAAGATACGCCACTTTTATTACGGCCACCACTATTTACTTCTTCTTGATTTGCTTAAGATGTCATCAAGTTAAGGCTACAGTAAGATTTTTTATATTGTACCTAGTAATAATTGATTTTACACAGCATTAGAATACTTGGATTATTATCTAATTTCGACATGTGATGAAAACTATGCCTCTATTGGCATTTGAACGCATGACTCACATTAAAGCCGCGAATGCTCTTCCAATTGTGCTACCGTACCGTGACTTCGAATCACCCTGACGAATTGTCTCATCACATAGTACTGACGCATTTAAAACATGCGTTATTCTTCATTACTACCCTGCACTATTTAGAAGTCTAGTATTCAACATAGTTCAATTTAGATAAATTAACGTGAGAGTCGTGGGTTGGAATCCTACTTAGCAAACTATAATAGTATGAAAGAGTAACTTCAGACATCATCGAATGGCCCTACAATTTTTTTTAAAATTACTTCCACGTGATGCAATTTCAACAGTCAGCCAATGTCCGCTGTGATGCAGCGTCATTCATACAAATTGTATGTAACTGATTTTTCTCCGTCCCGGCCGGTCTTCGTCCGGGATGGGAGCCCGGTAATACGTGGACAGTGCTTTATTCTAAGACGAATTATTTTTACAATCATATTTAAATACTCTTAGTCTATGGTTTACACAATTAACATTTATACCTTTCCGCTGTCACTGGGTGGAATTCCACCCGGCTTCCATTGTCTTACTCCATTCCATTTCAGTGTCTGGGTTTTGTCGCATCTTAAAGAGTTATTTGTCTATGGCAACACAAGATTTATGTGATTGGTTGAATTTATGGTGGGAAAATAAAGCCGCTCAACGATTGTTTGACGTCATCATGCCGTCCGCCGAACAGAAAGCTGGGTTTCCCCGTCATAATAGAGGGGGTTTTGGAGGTTCTTGGCAAAAATCGAATGATTTATCGAGCATTTTGCCTTGGACGTTGGATTTGGATTGTAAAGCATATAAAGCAATGATGCAGCGTAATACTGCAGCTACTACTTGGTCCAAATGTCGTGTTTATCAGTATTGGCCCAAAACGAGACTAACTTTTTAAGTACCGACTACTTTTCTGAGTACTTACATTTTATAAATTGGTCGCTTATAAAAAAATTACCACATTTTTGGCTTAAATAATATACATACCCATACGAAATTATAACTTTCTAGTTCTAGTATTTATAGTATTGTCCTCTAAGCCAGCACTGGGTTATGGACAGACAGGCAGACCGACATGGCGAAACTAAAAGATTCCTTCCCAGGTAGCATTTATACGTCATGTCGTCCGTTTACGGTACTGCTCGACGTAAGAGACGTCATGTCTTGACGTCGGGGGGTCCCAACAGATGACGTCAATTTGTCACAGCCTCAAGACGTCAGTTTATAGACGTTAGAGAGACGTCAGTTTACAGACGTTAGAGAGACGTCATATAGGGACGTTACTGGGCCGTACATATTAGGGCAGCCACTGACGTTTGAGTGACGTCATATACTGAATTCATAGGGACGTTACTGGGCCGTACATATTAGGGCAGCCACTGACGTTATACACAGACGTTACTAAGACATACAAGTCAGGAGTAGGACCTACGGGAGCTCATGATATGTACAGTGTGTCTTGGGTGTCGCTACCGTCGCACACCGATATGGAAATTAAACCACACACTACTGCTGAACTCGATTAATTGGAAATATGCACCAAGTAATAAGAATGTACATAAAAGAAACCATAACCAGTTTTAATTTTGAACAGCGCCATCTAGGGATTTTCTAAGAAACTAACACTTGCATACAATATTACTCAAAATAAAAGGTTTTATGGTTATGATTAGAACTATTACTAAATGCTTTTTACGTCTTAATTTTTTACGGAATGGACGAAGTCTAAAACTGCCTAATTTAGAGGAAATAAAATTAATTAACAAAGACTACACGAATTTGGACAGCGGGTATTATACAGATTGTAAGAACACACTTACAGCTGATATCGTTAGCATGGCAATATGCTGCCCTTAGGTAGTTTGGGTGGGTAGTTTGTTAAAAAAGAGAACCGCCCTGGCTATTGAGTGAAACAACGTGCTGGCAAAACTGGCACTAAAGCTTGAGCTGCGCATTTAAGCTCTACGATGGTTCTAAGTTATTGGTCAGGGGCCCTAGATCAAAAGACTACGGTACGTGTTATATTCTATCCCTTTTCACTCCATCTCGCAAATCCTTACGCGTGATAGTAAGAAAGAATTTAGTGCTTAGCATGTAGCATTTACGTTTGCAGGCATCTTACCTACGTATCTTGAAAAGACTCAAGAATTTTTATGGATGAAACTAAAAAAACACAATGTAAGTAGTATAATCTATGTTTAAGATGCAATAAAGGACAGTGGGACACAATTGCCAGAACAATGATACAGGGACCATGTTTTTTAAGACCATAGACTTAAGGACATGGAAAAATAATTTAAACCGTAATTTTACTTAAACTTAACAGGTGGCCAACTTCACAATGCCTTGGCGTCTACCATACCGATTCGGTTCCGCTGTTTTTTTTCACTTAATTGTATCACTGAGTACAGGTTACTTTTACCTTAAAAGTCTTGAACAAAAAAACGTCCACGTTGGGACGAATATAGTAGGTACTTACGTCCATATACTGACCCTAAATTTACTTCAGTAAAACGTCCTCGTGGCGTCGTATATGGTACGTCCTGATATTGACCCTTAATATACGTCAGTAAGACGTACACTTTGTGGCGAATATGGTACGTCCAAACGTACCCTAAAAAACGTTTACTACGGTACCCTAAAAATGGCTTGTTTAAATTAACATTTATTTCAGGCAGAACTGACACCGACAGGCATGTACTGCTGCGGCTGGGAGACCGTGCAAGACCAGGAGTTCAGGAACGCGCTGCCCTTCATGATCGCCAGGTTTCAGAAACCTGTCCAGCTGAGCGCGTTCAATTTCTTCGTGTTTGATATGGAGCTGTTTTTGTTTGTAAGTATTTTTCTTCAAAGCGGTAACTTACTATCATCATTATCATCTTCCTCGCCTTATCCCTATTTTGGGTCGGCTGTGTATGTCAACTCCCTTCTTTATTTTGCTATCACTTACCATATTTGTAATAACATTCTCTCCTCCATGTCCCGCTTTACTTTACACATTCTCCCCACGTTTAGTCTAGGTCGTCCTCTATCTCAGTGGCCATCCACTTTGCTAACCATTTTATTTGCCAGATTTTCGGCATCTCGCCTCTTGACATGGCTTTACCAAGTTAAACGGTGGCTTTTTAACTTTTCTACAATCAGTGCTACCTTTAAACTTCCTCTTATGTGTTTAAATTTCTGATCTTATCCATCATCGTCACCCCACACATCCATCTAAGTATTCGCATTTCTGCTACATGTAACTTATGTTCTTCTCTTTTCTTCGTAGCCCAACATTCCCCTCGATACAACAAAGCAGGTCTTATCATAGTCTTATATATCTTTACCTTTAATTTCATTGGAAGCTTATCGCAAGTCGTTGCAGTAACTACATGTCGACTGAGCATCTGTTATTTCATCATAATGAAGTAAGATGTCATAATTTTTAAATTGAAAGTCAGTTTGTAAATTTAGTGCTCATACGAAAAAAGACATTGACTAGATACTTATAATTAATTTTAATGCTTACATTAGCTAAAACATTTTTGTGTTTCTTTTCAGGTAGTCAAGACGGCCTATTCCTTGTTTACCTTACTAAAGAACAAATGAAGTGCATGTAGCAGAGAACTAACGCTAAAGAAGTCTGTAAAAACGACGTCAAAACAGTTTAAGTCACGTGTTAAACCAGACACCTAAATTGCACATGCAATATATCATTATTTATTTATTTCATTCAAAACCGAATCTCTAAATATATCGGGAAGTATCTGTATTTATTAGTAATACAGATACCGATATATTTTAAAAAAGGTAAATTGGGTAAATAACAGGTATACACTTTGTTTTTGAAATCTTATTTTATGAAATAGATTTTTTTAAAGTATTTGAAAAAAATATTGTATTCAGGGCAGGCAATTAATTATTGAAAATAATGTCAGACAAATGTCTACTTCTAACAGCATGGCAGATGTGAATCCTTTTCATTGCGTTTTTCATTACTTTTTCACATATTTCTGGCATTATTTCAGTGACTGTGCTTCGGATATTTTGTTTAAATTGTTGAAGGTTCATTGGCCTGTTAGCATAAACACGTCTCTTTAGATAGCCCCACAGAAAAACGATCCGGGATCTTGATGGCCAATCAATGTCACCGTTTTTCAAAATTAATCGACCCAGTAAAGTTCTCTTCGATGTTTCCACTGTGCCACGTGCCGTATAACATGTGGCCCGTCCTGTAAGAACCACATGTTTCCTATGCCCAACTGATTCACTTGATGTAAGAAAATGGTTTATCATCTTACGGTACCGATCTCCATTCACTAGTAACAACTCCATCCCAGTTATATTTCTAATAGTTTAGCTGGACCATTACGGTTTTGCATCAGGTTTTTCATTTCCCAAAATCAATTTATACCCTATATGTTGCCCAGGCTTAACAGTTATATATAACAAAAAAAGTTTCATTCGAATCCGTCCAGTATTTCCGTAGATGAGTGTGTAAAAACAGACAAACAGACAGACGTTTTTTTAATTCTTACTCTATTACTATTTCTGCATCGTCCCTAAGTTTGGAAATATATTCAATATACGGACACATTTTTTCACTGTTTTATTATATGTATAGATATAGATAAATAGCATCTGACACTTCTACAGTTTCGACTTTTATGCATTTGTGTTTTTTTCCAGTGTTCCTATAAAATATCTAAGGAAAGAAGACATTTTTTGTATAGATCACATTTACACGTATAAAAAATATGGCACATACATATAATAATATTGCAAATGAAATATAAATTAATAAAGATTATATTTAAGAACAATACATTTTTTTTTTGTATTTGCTTTATCCAAGTTTTCATAACCAAGACGGCACAAAATAGTGTAATAAAATATTCGTATATTTGTTTGTTTGTTACCACGTGCCGTATAACATCCCAGGTAGCAAACTGACGTCAGCGACGTATAAGGTACACTTATAGGTCATAATAGGGTCGGTCATTTATTCGTCGAGAGCAGACGTTAAAGTGACGTCAGTTGAGGGTCAGCGTTGAGCAGGACGTCGTATTTACGTCAAATTAAAGGCAAGTATCTGGACGTACCATATACGCCGCCAAGAGGACGTTTTGCTGACGTCTATTTAGGGTCAGTTTTTGGACGTACCATATTCGCCACAAAGTGTACGTCTTACTGACGTATATTTAGGGTCAATATCAGGACGTACCATATACGCCGCCAAGAGGACGTTTTGCTGACGTCTATTTAGGGTCAGTTTTTGGACGTACCATATTCGCCACAAAGTGTACGTCTTACTGACGTATATTTAGGGTCAATATCAGGACGTACCATATACGACGCCACGAGGACGTTTTACCGAAGTAAATTTAGGGTCAGTATATGGACGTAAGTACCTACCATATTCGTCCCAACGTGGACGTTTTTTTGTTCAAGACTTTTAAGGTAAAAGTAACATGTACTCAGTGATACAGTTAAGTGAAAAAAACAGCGGAACCGAATCGGTGGTAGACGCCAAGGCATTGTGAAGTTGGCAACCTGTTAAGTTTAAGTAAAAGTACGGTTTAAATCATTTTTCCATGTCCTTAAGTCTATGGTCTTAAAAAACATGGTCCCTGTATCATTGTTCTGGCAATTGTGTCCCACTGTCCTTTATTGCATCTTAAATATAGATTATACTACTTACATTGTGTTTTTTTAGTTTCATCCATAAAAGTTCTTGAGTCTCTTCAAGATACGTAGGTCTAGAAAAGCCTGTAAACGTAAATGCTACATGCTAAGCACTAAATTCTATCCTACTATCACGCGTAAGGATTTGCGAGATGGAGTGAAAAGGGATAGAATATAACACGAACCGTAGTCTTTTGATCTAGGGCCCCTGACCAATAACTTAGAACCGTCGTAGAGCTTAAATGCGCAGCTCAGGCTTTAGTGCCAGTTTTGCCAGCACGTTATTTCACTCAATAGCCAGGGCGGTTCTCTTTTTTAACAAACTACCCACCCAAACTACCTAAGGGGAGCATATTGCCATGCTAACGATATCAACTGTAAGTGTGTTCTTACAATCTGTATAATACCCGCTGTCCAAATTCGTGTAGTCTTTGTTAATTAATTTTATTTCCTCAAAATTAGGCAGTTTTAGACTTCGTCCATTCCGTAAAAAATTAAGACGTAAAAAGCATTAAGTAATAGTTCTAATCATAACCATAAAACTTTTTATTTTGAGTAATATTGTATGCAAGTGTTAGTTTCTTAGAAAATCCCTAGATGGCGCTGTTCAAAATTAAAACTGGTTATGGTTTCTTTTATGTACATTCTTATTACTTGGTGCATATTTCCAATTAATCGAGTTCAGCAGTAGTGTGTGGTTTAATTTCCATATCGGTGTGCGACGGTAGCGACACCCAAAACACACTGTACATATCATGAGCTCCCGTAGGACCTACACCTGACTTGTATGTCTTAGTATCGTCTGTGTATAACGTCAGTGGCTGCCCTAATATGTACGGCCCAGTAACGTCCCTATGAATTCAGTATATGACGTCACTCAAACGTCAGTGGCTGCCCTAATATGTACGGCCCAGTAACGTCCCTATATGACGTCTCTCTAACGTCTATAAACTGACGTCTTGAGGCTGTGACAAATTAACGTCATCTGTTGGGACCCCCCGACGTCAAGACATGACGTCTCTTACGTCGAGCAGTACCGTAAACGGACGACATAATGACGTATAAATGCTACCTGGGATGTGGCCCGTCCTGTAGGAACCACATGTTTCCTATGCCCAACTGATTCACTTGATGTAAGAAAATGGTTTATCATCTTACGGTACCGATCTCCATTCACTAGTAACAACACCATCCCAGTTATATTTCTAATAGTTTAGCTGGACCATTACAGTTTTGCATCAGGTTTTTCATTTCCCAAAATCAATTTATACCCTATATGTTGCCCAGGCTTAACAGTTATATATAACAAAAAAAGTTTCATTCGAATCCGTCCAGTATTTCCGTAGATGAGTGTGTAAAAACAGACAAACAGACAGACGTTTTTTTAATTCTTACTCTATTACTATTTCTGCATCGTCCCTAAGTTTGGAAATATATTCAATATACGGACACATTTTTTCACTGTTTTATTATATGTATAGATATAGATAAATAGCATCTGACACTTCTACAGTTTCGACTTTTATGCATTTGTGTTTTTTTCCAGTGTTCCTATAAAATATCTAAGGAAAGAAGACATTTTTTGTATAGATCACATTTACACGTATAAAAAATATGGCACATACATATAATAATATTGCAAATGAAATATAAATTAATAAAAAATATATTTAAGAACAATACATTTTTTTTTTGTATTTGCTTTATCCAAGTTTTCATAACCAAGACGGCACAAAATAGTGTAATAAAATATTGATGTTTTTTTTAAAACAAAGAATTGACATCGTCCTCTATAAAACTAGATATTTTTTCAAATTAGGTAGTTTTATTTAAAACCAAATTACACTACTGATTTTGATAAAACTTCTATGAGAAGTATATACTCTTTCACAAAAAAAAGTATTTTCCGAATCAGTCCCGTCTTTGAGTAATCATAAAAATATTTTTTGCCTTTAAGTTTTAGTTGGGCAAAAGCCTCCCCCTTTTAGGGTTCCGTAGTGCGTAGTGAACAAGGAACCCTTATAGTTACGCCATGTCTTTCTGTCTGCATGTCTGTTTTGTTTTTTCTAATTACTTCTGTCTTCCGCTGTTTTACTCCATTCTTTGTCAAAAGCGGACAACTCGTCCCTCCATCTCATACGAGTATAGAGAACATACTTCACCTACATAAAATAAATATTCCGACAAATATAGCTTTAAAATAAAATAAGAACAGTCTTTTTAGTTCCAAACTTGGTAAAAAGAATGCCGCTTTAAATCATAAACTTGCACAGCGGACAATATTACTCGAATAAACTCCGTTTGAAAAGCATATTGCGCGGAACTATAACTACAGCCCAGCCCAAACCACTGGGTCTAGAGACTCACAGAGAGACAAATTGGTTTCAAAACTCATTCCTTAAGGCCTAAGGGGGTGAAACGGTGTCTAAAATTTGTATGGATCAAAATCTTGCAAGTTTAATTTGATCCACTTTTTTCAGATCAAGATAAAACGTTGTAGGTATGTAAATACAAATCAGATAAATCAGAAACTGCTTCCGCGGTGTAATGGTTAGAGCGTTTGGCTCATACCCGGAGGGCGTGGGTTCGATTCCCAGCGGGGGCAACGACTTTGTGTTGTTGTCCTAGTTTGGTTAGGACATTGCAGGCTGATCACCTGATCGTCTGATAAGTAAGATGATCCGTACTTCGGAGGGCACGTTAAGCCGTCGGTCCCGGTCACTGTCTTTGACATTGGTCGTTACCTAAAACCATGTCAAAGGCCTTTAAGGCGGTTTAAAAACTCTGACACTAGTGTTAGTCACTAACACACACGATAAGAAGAAGATGACTATTCGTTGACAGGTAGAAAAGTCCTCCGGCCTTAAGTCCGCCATTTACATGTATTGTAATAAAGTTAAATAAATAAAATAAAATGACAAAGCAATATTATTATGATAAGAAATGAATGGTAGTCACAAGGAAGCCCCATCAATTATTTGATTTTACCTTACAATAAAAGTTTGTGCAAAAAATATCTCTTATTTAATTAATATATTTTTATATTTAGGATTTTGGATAAATTTGTAGTGTAGGATGTTGGATAAATTCTTAAAAAAACACTTAGGTATGAAACGATGTTGGCGATAGTGTTTTCTCCTTATACAGAATTCCTAAGATAGCTACGTGCCCGCACTCTGAATTTTATACTAAAATGGTAGAGGGGTTGTAAGTAGATAATTTCTCAAAATAAAAAAAAAATTAAACTCATTTCAACTAAAGAAAAAAATATTTGTTCAGTAATTAGACATTTGCAGGCTATTTGGACATTACGTGTAATACGTACATATTTATTTATATTACTAGCTGTGTCCGTGGGCTTCACTTCCCGTGGGATTTTGGGATTAAAACTATCCTATGTCCTTCCCTGGGAATTAAACTACACACATATAAAATTTCATCTAAATAAGATGAGTGGTTGAAGCGTGAAGTGGTAACAAACAAACAAATATACGAACTCACTTTCGCATTTGTAATATTAGTAAGCATAAGGATTGACTATTGCTAAGTAGCTTTTTCACCTGTTGTCGAAACGTTAGTATGAGTTTTCACAACGACAACTGATGAGAAGAAACACCGAAAGAAATTCATTAAGGCAGTTAGTCGCCTGGACATAAAAATTACCTACAACCGAATTGTTAATTTCCCGCCGTGTGGTTTCCGGCAGAGTAGAATAGGGCTACTCCAAGGAGTATTCTGCTCCCGTGGTCCTCCCGTGGATGTAGTAGTAGAAGGCGACTTTACTTAGCTAAGCTAAACAAAGCTTATAACATCAATAAGACCTCTTTAAGGCTCCTCCCTGCGCTAACGACCTTGAAAACACAAAAAAAATAATTTCTCTTTCTGTAAGTGAGATTATTAGAAACCCTCCTACAACTTTTTAGCTAGTATCCTGAAGTTTCATTAGAACCTCGAAAGTCATTGAAATACTATCCGGTTTAGAAACCTTTACAAAAAAAGTCAAAAATGGCCGTTTTTAGTATTTTTTGCAAAGGAAAATTCAGGGTATTTTATTTCAATGATTTTCGAGGTTCTAATGAAACTTCAGGATACTAGCTAAAAAGTTGTAGGAGGGTTTCTAATAATCTCACTTACAGAAAGAGAAATTAATTTTTTTGTGTTTTCAAGGTCGTTAGCGCGGGGAGGACCCTTAACCCGTCTGGCCAGCATGGAAAATGTAGGCCAAGTCCTTTTGGATGCTCTGGCCAAGTATAGCTCTGATAGTACATAGAGGGTCGTGCTTCTGCAGTGAAGACAAAAAGACTTGATGATGATGATGATGATAAATTGATAATTGACCAATCAAGCTGTAGACTAAATGGGGGTTGAAAACTTTTAAAAATCACACTTCAGGCATAAAAAAAATACAAAAATGTCATAGAACTTTATTATACCCTATTTTTGTTACCCTTATTAAGACGCAACTTTTTAGTCTGAACAACTTTTTTATCTGATAAACTTCAACGGGACCGCGAGGTCTACAGCTCGCAGAGTCATTAGTGAATATAATAGAAAGCTGTCTGGGAGAAATAAAAAAAAACGTAGAATGTACCAGCTGCTTCTCTTCCCACGACAGGCGATGCGGCTAGCAACCCATCACTGTATTGATTGCTTTTGCATCTTCTCGCCCACCATGACGCTAAAAGTGGCTTTTGGGTCTTGCGGCCCTGGGCTCTGCATAGAACTGCAAGACCCAAAATGCTCTGTCTGCCCCATTAGGGATAAAGACGTAATAGTATGTATGTATGTACAGAAAGCTGTTTCTGTTCACTAGTTGATTATATTTCCCAGAAATTTCCTAGTATTCACTAGGAAATTATAGAATTTAGCACATAATGGGAACTTGCTATAACAAAGCTTTGTTCATATGATGAATGATAAATCTCGGTACATTCGCTTAGATTCAAATAATTGGCTTTGAAAATACAATTATTTGAATATGTACGTGAATTTCAGTTATATTCTGACAATGTTCGTACGTCCGTAACACTTAGATCTACTCAGTTCCACGGCTGAGAAAATGTCATGGTATTTATATAAATGGCAGGTATATAGTGTTTTAGTTAGATTTTGTTAGATTTAGTCGTTAAATTAGGAATAAGCTAGTAGTAGAAACTTTTTGGTGATGTGTAATTTATAAATCATAATCTTATATAAAATATTTAAGGCTGTTTGTTTATCAAATAAATTTAAAAAAAAAATACATTGTGATGGTTTAAGAGCAACAATTAGAGGCTTTTGAAAAGTGGTGCTGGCGTAGGTTGGAAGTAATAAGGTATAAATAGACAGACAGACACTAGCGTAACATATAACACCCATCTTTTTGTCGGGGGTTAAAAATGAAAACTTTCTGAGCGGATTGGAATGTTTGGCACGAAACGCTATTAAGGGCTACCTGAATTTTTCGGGGTCGTCTTGACCAAACCCTAGATAACCCTTTTAACTATTTTATGAACTACTGTTTATATTTTAAAGTGCGAACGTGAAGCTTTTCTACGCACATTTGCGAAAAACGGCCACTTTTAGAAATGCTTCACGTTCGCACTTTAAATTATAAACAGTAGTTCCTAAAATAGTTAAAAGGGTTATCTAAGGTTTGGTCAAGACGAAATTTTAAATGATTTCACCATTTCCTTTCAAATGATTTATTTAAAATTGGGGCGCCACTGGACCCCGGAAAATTTGGGTATGGCCTTAAAAGCAAAAGATAAGGTTCTCGAGGAAAATGTATACCACGCAAGCAACGCCGCAGTTATGAGCTAGTCAAAAATATGTCCCAGCAATTACTCCTCTAATTCCCACTCCAGTATCGACATTAAAAGTGCAATAAAATTGTTTTATCGCACCAATATCCCGACAACACTAGGTTTTGTCGCTTTCGCTCAGCGCCCGCCGCTTTATTGGTGTAATTACCGCGATTTAGTGACTCGAACAGTTTGGAATGAAACGTGATATTTTATTTGTTTTGCGTTATTATTAAATACTCGTAGACGATAACTGATTCTCTCTTACATGATCAATTTTTTGGAAATAAATTTAATTATTCAATGTCCTCCTTAGAAGCCGATTCCCATTGGATTCCCATACGGATTTCTAATATGTATGCATTTATTACTAACAACAAAACCTACGTATATCGGCGCACCGCGCATTAGAATGGCCATTTAGGGCCTTCGCTAAGTGACGCGGGCGCACGCTGCGGGTTCGGTCTATCTCTGTCACAAACGCTACGTGCGACAGAGACAGGTGACCCGCGACGGATTCTGCTATCTCATTCGCATTTAGAGTTTGTGACAGAGATAGACTGAAACTCGCCGCGTGCGCCCGCGTAACATAGCGAAGGCCCTTAGACAGTATCTTCATAAGCCGCAAACTAGCAGCATGACTAAACTGCACACACCCACATATTCAAAATACATTAAAAGTGCAATAAAATTGTTTTATTGCACCAATATCCCGACAACACTAGGTTTTGTCGCTTTCGCTCTGCGCCTGTCGCTTTATTGGTGTAATTACCGCGATTTAGTGACTGAAACAAACAAATAAAATATCACGTTTCATTCCAAACTGTTTGTTTGGAATGAAACGTGATATTTTATTTGTTTTGCGTTATTATGAAATAGATGATAACTGATTTTCTCTTACATGATCAAGGTCTTAAATCCCTAAGTTTTTTTAAAAATATATTCATTATTCAATGTTCTGTCATTTTTTTTTACTTATTATGTGTATAGATATAGGAGCCTAGAATATCAGGAGCATAGAGGAGCAACAAAACGCACAGTTGAGGACGCAACCAGGATCGCGCTAGAATTAAATAACCAGCCAAGTGCGAGTCGAATTCACGCACTAAGGGTTCCGTTCCATTATCTATAAAAAACTCGTTTGTCGTATGGGAGCCCCCCTTAAATATTTATTTTGTTTTTAGTATTTGTTGTTATAGCGGCGACGGAAATACATAATTTGTGAAAATTTCTTACACGCGCGTAACTCTTTCACGCGCAAACGGCGCGACCAATTATGATAAAATTTGGTATGCAGGAAGCTGATGCCTTGGATTAACACATAGGCTAGGTATTTTAGGCGCAGGTAACAGCGCGGGGCTCAGGTAGTATATTATAGAATTAAATCCTGAAATAAAGGTTATCTAAAATCGTAAGAATAAGCCAAAGCCAAGGGCGATTTTAGGAATTCATAGGCTTGCCGATAAATTAAATTAATATTTACAACGGTTATTCGCTCCCCTGCATAATTTTAATGAATTGAGATCAGGCTTAGAGGTAGTTCGAGTAAGTATTGAGGTTATCGAGGATAGTCAGGCAAATAAGTAGAATTTTTGAACGGAACGAAATGAGCCAACTTCGAGTCTACATGGATAGTTGGTAAATTTTATGTAGGCATTTATTTATGTAATGATAAATTATATACACATAATTATTGTAATCATGAGTCTTTATTTTAAACAATAGTTTTTGCCCGAAAAGACGTTTTCTATTTGTAAGGTTTTCTTTTTTATTATAATTATTAGTTTAGTTTAATTTAGTTTTTAATTTAGATGTTAATTTAGATTTTAATTATTTGTTTGTATTGTATTGAGCTAATTTTATATTCATAAATAAAAATTACGAAATTTAAAACAATATTATGTAAAAAATATATTGACCCAAATAATAAAAATCATTTATCTTGCTTGTTAGACATAGGTAGGTACAATATATTATTATTATAAGTATGTTACAGTCAAAACTGTAAACCGGTTTAAGTTCTTCAAAAAAAAAACCGGTGAAGTGCGAATCTTATTCGCGCACTAAGGGTTCTCATGGACCAATCGAATGTTGGTAAACCGTTTCAGTCTCGTAAATCGGTTTAAAGTTATTCAAAAAAAAAAAAAAACGGTGAAGTGCGAAATGGATTCGCGCACTAAGGGTTCCGCACCGAGACTGAAACGGTTTTACCAACATTCGATTGATCCATGAATGATTGGTCAACATTATCTTTAACCCATTAACTTTTCCTCCACAGCACTTTTCACCCACGAACGTTTCGCCAATATAACTTTACGTCAGTTAGTGTTTGATTCATGGATCAATCGAATGTTGGTTAACCGTTTCAGTCCCTTCCGGACCATTATCTATAAAAAAAACGCGTTTGTTGTATGGTTATGGTTAGTCGCGTTTGCGTTTTAGGTTATAAAGTGCTTTTAACTGGTTATAAGTTTTTAGTCCCATGCTGGTCTGGGAGAAATAAAAAACAACTTAGAATGTACCAGCTGCTTCTCTTCCCACGCAGATCGTAAAAGCCGATCGAGGGAATGGGCAAAAATTCAAATCATGTTAACAGGCGATGCGGCTAGCAACCCATCACTTTATTGATTGCTTTTCCATCTTCTCGCCCACCATGACGCTAAAAGTGGCTTTTGGGTCTTGCGGCCCTGGACTCTGCATAGAACCGCAAGACCCAAAATGCTCTGTCTGCGCCATTAGGGATAAAGACGTTATAGTATGTATGTATGTATAATTTTTTTACTGTAAATTATAAATAAGTACTTCGTGAAATCTTGATCATTCAATGTTGAAGTTGACTGTACTTTAATCGGTTATTTGGTGGAACTGTGAACTTTGAAAGTCAATATCGTAGTGTTCATGTGTACATCCTAAACTAACAAGTTGGGATCAAAGCCGATCAAAGTGCGGTTTCTTCTTAGTAAGTATCTACTTACTCAAGCACATTTATAACATGAGTGTTGTTTATAATTTAGTACCTAGTTGATGATTTCTAAAAATATATTTTCTTTTTCAGCTGCCACGTCTTGTTAGATACGGTATAAGGTATAAGTACACCAGAAAATACAGGTTGTAAATCTGTTCTTCTTCTTATATTTAAGAGCTGGGCTCTTGTCGGTGGAGTGCTTTGCATGTCTCTCTTCCTTCCGCTACCGCTAAGTTCTTAACCTCTTTATACGTTTTCACGTTTAATTTTTCTTTTATTTGGTCTATAAATTTTCTTCTGGGTTTTCCTACTCCTCTCTTTCCTTCTATTTTTCCTTCCATTATTGTTTGAAAGAACGCATCGTGGCGTAGTAAATGATATAATAATAGCAACATTCATGTGGGTATATTTGGTATGAAGATATACAGGGTGTAAATCTGTAACCTTGCCATATTTTCAGACGGACTTATACTGATAATACTGAACAACTTTCCTCAAGGAACAAGGGTTTTCGTATTTTGAACTCTGCTTTTTGGCGAAAGTTGTTCATCGTGATCAGTATAAGTACGTCTGAAAATATGGCAAGGTTACAGATTTAAACCCTGTATATCTTCATACCAAATATACGCACATGAATGTTGCTATTATTATATCTACCTAACAGTTTATGTTTTTGTAAGAAAAATAGATCTTAGAAAAACCTATATAATTTTTCAGCTGTCATCGTTTGTCAGATACCTACGGGATAAACCAGAAAATATACATACTATAAAAAGAAACATGCATTAGATTTTTTAAAACTGTCTTTGGTCTATTGATATCCTTCAAATCTATAATTATCGTCATCATCATCATCATCAGGTGTTTTTTTGTCTCCACTGCGGGAGCACGACCCTCACTGTACTACTAGAGCCATACTTGGCCAGAGCAGCCAGAGGATTTGGCCTACACTCTCCACGCTGGCCAAACATGTTAGAGAGATCCTATTGATGTTTCCAAGCTTTGTTTAGCTTGTATTTCCTAAGTTGCCTTCTACAACATCCACGGGAAGATTTGGAGTGGTCCTATTCTATTCTGCCAGAAACCACACATCGAAATCTATAATTATACAATTTCATAAATTTATACATGTACTGTCATATCATTATCCCTGATCGGGACTTGACCAAGACACAATTTTAAATGATATCTTCGTTTCCTTTTAAATGATTTATTTAAATGGCGGCGCCACTGGACCCCGGAAAATTTGGGTATGGCCTTAAGCATGATTGTGAGTAAGAAAGCAGGAAAATGAAAACAAAATGGGTCGCTAGCCGCATCGTCTATAATATTATTTTTCAAAACTAAAAACAGACTTCACGCCCAAACTAAACAACCGATTTTGATAAAAATTCCACCACCTAGCAAGCTCCGCTAGCAAGTACCCTTTCAAACGAAAAAATAATTTCCCAAATCGGTCTAGGCGTCTATGAATAATCAGTAAACATACCTAAACAGACCAAGGCAAAGGCCAAGTCCTCTGGCTGCTCTGGCCAATATGGCTCTGGTAGTGCAGTGAGGGTCGTGCTCTCGCAGTGGAGACAAAAAATACCTGATGATGATAATTACGATAATTATAGATTTAAAGGATATCAATAGTCCAAAGACAGTTTAAAAAAATCTAATGCATGTTTCTTTTTAAAGTATGTATATTTTCTGGTTTATCCTGTAGGTATCTGACAAACGGTGACAGCTGAAAAATTATATAGGTTTTTCTTAATCTATTTTTCTTACTAAACATAAAACTATTATAGGTAGATATAATAATAGCAACATTAATGTGGGTATATTTGGTATGAAGATATCCAGGGTGTAAATCTGTAAATCGTGCTCCTACTGTGGAGATAAAAAGACCTGGTGATGATGATGATGATACCTAAAAAATGATAACTGGCCAAGTGCGAGTCGGACTCGTGCACGAAGGGTTCCGTACCATAAGCTATAATTAGATAAAAATCAAGTTTTTGTATGGGAGCCCCCCTTAAATATTTATTTTCTTTGATTTTTTTTATTTATTATTAAAATAAAAATACAACTGAGTATTTTGTGAATATTTCAAGTGCCTACCTGTTGCCATTATTGATATCGAGCAAAATAGAGCAAAAGAATTACGTTTGTTGTATGGGAGCCCCCTTAAATATTTTATTTTTATTTTCTTTTTAGTATTTGTTGTTATAGCGGCAACAGAAGTGCTGGCTTGACGTCGTCAAGGATGATATGCGTGCTAATCGTCTTACAACCAAGGATGCTCAAGACCGTGCGAAGTGGAGAAGAAAAAGTCGGAAAGCGGACCCTGGGCTTCTCAGCATTGCAACTGAGGATGCAACTGGGAAAACGCTCAGATGAGAGAGAGAGAGAGAGTCCCGTTTTTACCCTTTGGGTACGGAACCCTAAAAAAAGATCGCAACGTTGATAACCTCCTTTTTAGGCAGTCGCTTTTAAAATGATTTGCATTTAAGCAGTTAAAAAGTTGTCGACTTTGAGTTAAAATCTTGAAAAGGTATTGTCCCGAAGCTCGATTTACGCTTAATAAATTCGCAGTGCCCAGACGTTTGAGCGAAAGAAACTTGGGAGAAGTTGAGTGCTTCAGTGTTGAGTTTAACTGGCAAGATTTCTTTGGTAACTTAAATAAAAACTTAGACGTGGTTATGATATAAATATTTCTTTGTTGTATAGACTGTATTGATATGTTTAGTACTTATATACATACCTATGTAGTATGTATACTCGTATAAGGTGGTTTTGTGATTTTTGTTAAAGGCTTGTCTCTACGTTTTTATTTTTCAAAATCTGTCAAAATTGATTCAAAAGTTGTCCGTTCTTTTCCGCTAGGTTTGTAGTAATGTCTAAACGCAATGCAGATAGAGTTAAAAATATATAGAGGTTACAGTATGAAAAACATGACGTAATGAAAAGTATCTCTAGTATGTTTACTTTTTTTGTAACATGTTATTTTTTTGTAAAGAATTGAAAAAGGTCATGTCACGTAATCTAATAGTTACGTTATATTTTTGAAACTGAGACTTATCAAGCCTACTAGATCAATGAACCAGAGGTATTGGCTTTCAATAAGAAATCTGAGCAATGACTAACATTCTGGAGGAAAGTCTGGAATGTTCGAAATTCATAATGAAAGATCAATATTTATTAGTTTAAGCCAACGACACGTGGAGAAAAAGATCGCAATGGGAAAATTTATTTATTTATTAAATCTTAAATGACCATAATGGTACAAAAGGTGGACTTAATGCTAACGCATTGTCTACCGGTCAGCCTTTAGATAAAACAGAAATAATTTATTTAAATTTTAAAATATGTAATTTCTCATTGTTTTTTGGATCAAGGGCCACTTTATAAGGATCGTTAGTAAAATTTAATTAGCTAGTCAAAATAAAAATTCAAAAACAAAGTAAAATCGTGAGATCCATTAGTACTACCGCCAGGCACAACCTCCGTCCGGCCGGCCGGAGTTCATCGAGGTCATGCGGTAGTTTTGGTCGAACATAACTACGTGGTCTCGATTTGTTTATCTTATGTCATACACCAATTTGGATTACGTATATGGATCGAGGAATTTATTCACAATACGATTTTTTTTCGAAAACCATTGAAAAGTCAGCGTGTTGTACAAAATAAGTAAGGGGTAAATACGTAACTATATAAAAAAGAGCTGCATTATTCAATTCTTTATATTAAAATAAGTAATATTTTTTAAATTGAAAAATAGTTGTGTATGTTACCATATATGTGCGTTATAGTGGTTATAATACAGGAGGCGGAATTTCGTGCCCGAGCTGAAAGCGAGGGCGTGATAGAGCCGAGAGTGTTTAACCAATATACGCACGTATATCGCACGTTTTTCAACACACGTATATCTAAACTGATTTTTATTTTAACCGGTAAAGACCCGCACCATAGTTATAAATGTCCACGTTCATTGTCTTACTATTGTGTCTGGTATTAGCGGTAAAGGAACGGTTAAATAAACTCAACCATAAAACTGTGAAGCACACGGCTGCTTTCCCACCGTAATACTTATTAAAACCATTACTAGCTGGTGCCACAAGGAAGTGGGCGTGTTCGGAATTTGAGAAAAAAAATTAAATATTGCTGTTGCATAATATAACTTCACTATTTGCGTTTATAACGCAAGTGTGTTTTATGAGCTACTTTATATATGTCTAAAGCCGATGAAATTCAATGAGATCCACTTTACGAGCAAGTATGTTGAAAAAACAATTAATATACAACATGGAAGGGACATACCCGTAATAAATCGAACCACAGGCTATACTAGATCACTATATTATAATGATATTAAAATAACATTCATAAAACAAAAATAAATTCGACATTTCCATACAAATCGGCCGGGCGGCTGCACACTTTTGTATGGAAGGGCCGAATATTTTTTTAAAGTTTTTGACTGTCATTATACTATAATCAAGTGGTCTAGTGTAGCCCGTGGTTCGATTTATTACGGGTATGCCCCTTCCACGTTGTATATTGGCACTACTGTGGGCACTACATTTATCCTAAACTGACGTCGAATTTGCGGAGCGTCTATGTACTGTAAATGCTAGGAGAGCAATATTATATATTTAGATTTGTCGCTTAATACACGTTTATTTGGCTGTTATGCTACAGTAAACAATGGGCAAAATTTAAAACAAGTGCCAAGAAAGGGTAATTCAGTCCTTTATTTTTACCCACTCTTTGAAAATTAAACAAGATCTTTTATCATTTTGGGGTTCCGTATCCAAATGGTAAAATCGATACCCTATTACTAAGATTTCACTGTCTATCTGCGTCACCAGGCTTTTTCTCGAGAACTGTGATAGACAGACAGTTGAAATCTATACATTTCCTAGGAAGATGTGTCTATTAAAAATATTTCCAAGTGTTGTATAGTATAACTATATCTTTAATTTGACTATCGATAATTGATCTCGAAAAACCTTTACAATATCGATACAACTATCCATATCGATAAGAAAGTCTAAAAACTAATTTTAATTCGTGTACCCTAATTAGGATTGATAGTTTTCTTTTAACTTTTAATAAAACCAAATATATCAGAAACGGATCCCTAAACCGAAAAATGTTGTTCACAAGCTCAAGATATTTTGAAAGACCTATTTAACGATACCCTGCACGATGGGTTAGTCGAGAAAATCTTGTATGGGAGCTACAATATTTTTTCCCTATTTTATTTTTGGAGGGTTAAGCAGAAAGCACCCCCCCCCCCCCTCTCTGCTCCCCCACCAAGCAAGTGAGCTTCCATCCTTACGCCTATCACTACAGTGCAGATCATACAACCATATCAATCAGTCAGCCAGTCAGTCAGTGGTAAAGTATGTACGTCTATACTTATTTCTCGAAATCTAAAAGTAAATAAATCCGAAGAGTATTATTTATAGATAAGTTAATTGGGCTATTATAAAATCATTTATTGCCACAAAACTGGTAATTAAATAAAAATAAAATATTATTAATCGATATTGTATGTACATTACTTGTATGAAAAAAAAATCTATGCCGACCATGTCTGTCAGGTAATCAATCTATGCCACGCTATGCTTTGACACTTCCTTTGACATTATGACAAGTGACACAGTGTAAAAAAGTTACTCGCACGTTTGTTTACAGACTGTTCGACCCATATATATTCGTGATATTATTCTACACTGTGACAATAATTTTACGAAATCAAATGTCATTTTTTTTGTAAATAGCGACGCGTCCTTGCTTCGTGAGGCCCATCGGCCATCTGACAATTTGATGTATAACTGTCAAAAATCTGTGCAACAAGAACAGTTTATTTAAATACACACACGAAAAAGCGAGACGGCGAGTACAATATTTTTCAGGAAGGCAAAAGGGCTTATATGACTGAAATCTAAAGCCACGCAAAAGTGATCAATTATAGAAAAATGGCTCTAAAATTAAAACTAAAGCATCAAAAAAAAATTTGTACCACAATTTTGAAGATTACATAATTACTAATCTGCATAAAAAGTTTCAAAGCTGAAGTCCCTCTTGTTTGTGAGAAATTAGACCGTATATGTTTTGGTAGAGGTGTTTTTGATGAGCAAGTTTGTGTTACAAAAATTAGCTAATCGTGTATCCACAACCACAATTATGCTAGAAAAGCGTTCTAGTATGCTATTAGCAAGTATCAGTTTTAAATTTCTGATATTCGCTGAGAAATATGAAATAGATAATGCCCATTTTCACGGTGCGTCCCCTTAAAAATAATTTGAAATATGAACATAATTGTCATGAATTCAAACGGATAAAAACGTAAAAGTGTTTTGTATCGAACCTATAAAAAGTCTCGTATACCACAATAAAATAGCCAATAATCGATCTGATAGTATCGAAAAACATTTCTACAAAATACCTGAGCTCCGTATCACGGAAACATATGAGAATTGTAACGTACGGGAATTAATAACATCGGAAATAGAAGTGTAATTTATTCAGTTCAAATACGAATTAAAGAGGGGACAAATCCGAGCACACATGCATTGTAAGTGTAATATACCTACAAAGATATTATCTGCATGTTTGCTAATGATATTTTAAAGATAGAGAATTTCTTCACTTTTTCTTCCTTACATAAATATGCATATGTGTTGGCGCCTTACTAAGACCCCTCTGTCCGTCTGTCTGCTGTATTTCTGTTGTCGCTATAACAACAATAAGAATGAAACAAATATAGAGGGGCTCTCTTACAACAAACGTGACTTTATAGATAGCTGCGCCCCGCGATGTTACCTGCGGAAAAAGCCAATATGTGTTAATCCAGGGTGCCAGGTTGTCAGCTTCCTGCATACTAAATTTTATCGAAATTGGTCCAGCCGTTTGCGCATATTAACAAACATACTCACACACACACACACACACACCCTCACTCACACACTTTATAATATTAGTGTGATGGGACGGAATCCTACATGCGCGAGTCCGACTCACACTTGGCCGGTTATTTATATCCCTCTGTATTACCAGAGCCATACTTGGCCACAGCGGCCAGAGGACTTGGCCTACACTCTCCACGCTGGCCACATGGGTTGGAGACGTCTCATTGATATTTATAAGCTTTGTTTAGCTTGAATTTCCTAAGTCGCCTTCTACGACATCCACGGGAGGACTTGGAGTGGCCCTATTCTACTCTGCCGGAAACTACACGGCAAAGCATTCGTTATTCTTCTGTAATCATCCTTATTTGGTATCACAGGCTACGCGCTGTTTCCGGCAATGCAGTGTTTCATGATAGCTATCGGACCAAACCATGACTAAACCAACGTTTTGTTCTAAAAATCGTGGATTTGTTCCAAATTGCAGTGAGCTTAAAAGTTTTATATTGTAATTTTGTTTGTAGTCTTCAGCAGAGTAGAATAGGACCACTCTAAGTCTTCCCATGGATGTCGTAGGAGGCGACTTAGGAATTATATGCTAAACAGAGCTTATAAACATCATGAGACTTCTCCATTCCTTCCGGTCAGTGTGGAGAGAGTAGGCCGAATCCTCTGACTGCTCTGACCAAGTATGGCTCCCGTAGTACAGAGAAGGTAGTAGTTAATTGGCTCCTGCAGTGGAGACTTAAAGACCTGATTATGATGATGATAATGATGTAATTTTGTAGTTTTATCTATGTTCCAATGATTTTTTATAGCTTGATTTCATCTATCCTGAACTGGAAGAAAAGAAAAAACTTAAAATGTACTATCTGTTTCTCTTGTCGCGTCCATCGTTAAAGCCGATAGAAGGTATACGATGCGCGTATTTTGATTCTTTTTTTCCCCGCCATTACGCTAAAAGTGGTCTTTGGATCTTGCGGCCTGGGCTCTGTCCGCTTAGATGTAGTAATAAATTACAAAACTTAAAGACTTTATCGTTTACCCGCCTAACCGCAGAGTAAAGTTGACTAAACTGTGGATTGGTGCCAAGTCGCGAGCTCTTGTACTAAGCCCAAGTCACGTCCTGAATCATAGCCCGGATTAAGTGAGAACAGAACAGTCACTTTATTATGATTTAATTTATAATTTTCAATAGCCGTTTGGAAGTTACGTAGTAAGAAAGAAATTTGCAAACTTACATATAAAAGATACACCTGAAAAACATTACCTTTCTATGGCAGATGAGTTAAAATATAAGAGACACGGCATTGTATTGTATTGTATGGTAATCCGCAACTCTCGGACCAGTTGCAGCTGCAGCAAGCCCAAATATTTATTTAAAACTATAGGTATAATGAGCCAAAAAGCTACTTCCAACAAGTCAAATCAGATTCTTTTTCTAAACGTTAAAACAAACAGTTTCTACGGGATTTTGTATGAAATACAGGCAGATGACGTCATAGTTTTTTGGAGTCAAATAGCGCTCTTATTATCAGTTTTTCTGCAATAATAAATCTATAATCATGTTAAAATGGATATGTTCAAAGACAAGTGACATTATTTTGCGACGTTTTATTTTGTTATCAGTACAAAATAATTTATTTTTGACCTAGGAAAATACCCAAGAAGACTAATGTTAGAGCATTCTTTCCATGTCGATAGATAGCAAAAAAATATATGCTGTGTGCCTACCCGCAACTCCAGTATTGCCTACTTAAGGGTCTTCCAATAGTTTCAATGACGTTGCGTACTTGGGTATTCTGTTACGTCAGTAATTACATTATCTTTGGCCGTGTGAAGTATTGTTGCTATACCTCTGCATCACCCTTAATTTGGGATCATAGCCTCTCATAGCAAGTAATTTTTGAGACACAAACACGTTTAGTGGTATTTCGTGCCAGGAAATATATGAAGCGTTTATTATTATGTGATTTTTATTATCATAGTTTTGGCTGCGAATCGAATAAATTCTTCATCATATACATAATAACCGAAAAGCCTTGACACAAAAGCTGAGAGAAACCATTTTGGTGGCATATTTTGTTAATTATAAGTAATGTTCTGTACTTTTTGTTGTTGTATATTATATATGCTCCAAATAAAGATTTTCTATTTCCTATTTCTATAAAGTCCACTTCCAGATATATGCATTACAAGGATTTGTAAAATTTGGATGAGAAATAATAAAAGTAAATTTTTAAAATTATAATGTTTATTCTTTTAATAGAGTCGCAAATAAATTTGAAAATAAGTCTTTATTCTGACATGTTGAGGGATTATGATATTTAGAATTGCACAGAACGAGTGAAGTGAAGAACAGTTTTTATTGCAGTGGTATTTAATACAGTTTTGGCCCCCACATTTTGAATCTTTTGCACTGATTTCTCTAAAAGGCAACAATTTATCTGTTTATACCTGTGGTTGACTGAGAAAGAACGCTCTTAGCGTTAAGTCCGCCAATTGTAAACAATTTTAATTGTGGATCAAGTTTTAATAATTAAAAGACCAGCTTAACATCGTACACATCTTCCAAATAAAGATTCTCTATGCATTCTGATATTTGATTCCTCGAGTTTATTGTTCCGTGTTTAGTCCCGACTCTGTATAAAGCATCAACTGTTTTATCTTGTATGATATCCAAAACATTTTTAAACCTGTTTAAACATATTCAGATCAACGTTTGACCGCGTCTGCCAGTCGCTTCTAGGTTCGACGAGACAAAGCCCGAAACAGATTATTTTACTTTCGTCGTTTCACTGAAAAGTTAGAAACTTCGAGGTTTGACTAAAAATACTTCAGTCAAAAGCCGAAATTGTTATGTATTTCGGGGTTTGCCCGAAGGCTTTGGTCAAACCTAGGTTGAGTAAGTTATTCCGGGAAGAGACTGCATTTCGACGTTTGACTACAACATATAGATTGAATCGTATACTGTACTTACAATATACTCTTCGCGTTGCTATGAATATAACGTCATTATGCCTTATGTAAGAATAGTATTACTCAATAGTAAGCAAATAAATGTTTGAATGTTTATATCTTTGGTCAAACAAAAAAAGACAAGAACATTCTAGAACCGCAAAAATGTAACGATGATTCGGGCATATAATCAAATTATTCGTGTTTCCGTTTGCGCGTAATGAACTTTATTTATCCGGCGCCTTTCTGTTGCTATTTATTATGGAAATGATAAGAACCTCTACCACTACCACGGTACGCAAAGCACTGACTTTGCTTTTTGTTACTTGACTGCGCCAGAAGAAGGGTTATTGTTTTTAGAGTTTATGCAAGTATTTATTTATGTATGTTTTGTATCTATGTATGTACATATATTTCTTTGGCACGCTCTGACTTGGGATATGAAAAATAGTTTTTGGCTTTCCATACAAACGTTGATCAACTGCGATCAGTCAACTTGTAAAAAAAGCCAAAAATCAATTTTCATATTTAGATATATGTTACTTGGGGAAAGTTGCTTAGTATCGTGGACTGAATTCAACTTTAAAAAGTTTCAGTATATTTTGTTAGACAGTCGTTAGAGAAAAATTTCAACATTCCCATACAAATTGCCCAGGCGGCTGCACACTTTAGTTTGGAAAGCTATTTTTTTTTGTTCTTTTAATTCAATTACACTATAGTGATCTAGTATAGCCAGTGGTTGGATTTAGTACGTGGATGTCCCTTCCTACTTGTATATTATTTAAGCAATTAAAAATAAGCGTCGATTGAAAAATTGCCACGCGTTCTAACTATGTTATGTTTGGTCTTCTTCCTTTTGTATGTCTGTGCTCTTCATTAACTCCTACCACGAAGATTGCTTTACTTAATTTTTCTACTTTATTTTTCTCCTCTGCATTGGAAGGATATTCCTTCCATTTGTATCTCATGCCCCTGTTTGTCACGTGGTAGCATCATGGTAGGCGGCTTACCTAATTATGGCGGCCCATTTTGGCGCGAAAATGTGACAGTTCGTTAGCCGACCGAATGTTGGCGCGAATAGAATTGTTGGGCAAAATAACAACTTTGTTAGTCTAACTGAAAATTGGGTTAGGGTTAGGCTGTTAACAATTTAATTGGTTACTTTTGCCAGCGCCAGGTTCGCTATAAAATCTAGGGTAAATTTTATCAGTTTTTGCGCGGATCCACGCTGGTCTGAGAGAAAAAATCTAAGAATGTACAATACAATACAAATTAACTTTATTGCACCATGATAAACATAAAAAATTACAACAACAACAAGAAACAATATAGGCACAAAGGCGGACTTACTGTACTTCTGCTTCTCTTCCAGATCATAACAGCTGAACGAGGTAATGAGCGAAATTTGGATCAGTTTAATATGAGATGCGGCTAGCAACCCATAAGGGTACTATTTCCATTTCAACTTAAATATTTTTTCCATCTTCAAGCCTACCATCACGTTAAGCGTGGTCTTTGGATCTTACAGCCCTAGGCTCTGTCAATCCCGCCAGGGATAAAGATGTGTAATGGATTTGTATGTAAAAAAACACTGTTATTTTTTAACCCTTTTGCTGCGAGACTTTATATCAGTTGCCGTGCCCCCAGCGCCAGACATGGTAAATCGAAAATACCTATCTACAACCAAAAACGGATATGCCATACGAGCATTTTTTTTTGTCGCAAATATCCGACCTTCGCGGTATGGGCTCGACAATGTTAAAGGGTTAGTAGACCTGGCTGTCAGACGCCCAAAAGCACTAAAATGAGGAGCGTTTATGGAAACAATATTGTTTCGATGTCACCCCTGAAAGAACCAGAAACCAATCACATCCTACCCGTATTGTGATCGTCTCCACAACAATTCCAAGTGTTTCGATGCTCGGAACATCATCGTCGTATCGATGTTATTGTCCTGTTTACTTTTCTAAACGTTTTCGTTTATATTCGAGATGCTCGGGGTCTTCTTTTTGCATGTAAAAATTTTTTTTGACGAATGTTTTTCTCGTACTGTGAGTATTCCCTCAATTGTACAGTTACGGTGTTTATATAGTTACAGGCTTCGACAGGACAGGCGGGCTTTTGTTCGCTTGTTTTCTGCCTTCTCGCTTGCTCAATTTGGGTCTTGCAGCTAAAGTGGCCTTTAGCAAGACCCAAAATGCTCTATCTGAAAGAGATATATAAAAAAACATTATATTGTCTGTGATAATGGAGTGCGGTTTGCCCTAATTGCTTTCTCCATTTTACACTCGTTAATTCGTCCTCTTGTCATATTTGCTCTGATGAGGTCGAAACATGTCGGCTGGTCAATAGCTGACTCTCTACGTGAGTAATTTAATAATCACTAATGTCATAGTTAATAAACTAGGGTACTGGTTTCTTCACAATGTTTTCTTCAACAGGAAATTTTTAATGACACTTAGTAGCGGCTAATCGAATCACTTATTGAAAGGGATGCTTTATAGCATCAAATATGCTTTAATTGCCGTGTGGTTTCCGGTAGAGTAGAATAGGGCCAGTCCAAGTCCTCCCATGGATGTCGTAGAAGGCGACTTAGAAGGAAATACAAGCTAAACTAAGCTTATAAATATCATGAGACCTCTTCAACCCGTCAGGCCTTGGAGAGTGTAGGCCAAGTCCTCTGGCTGCTCTGGCCAAGTATGGCTCTGGTAGTAAAGGGAGGTATGTGCTACTGCAGTGGAGACAAAAAGACCTGATGATGATGATGATGATGATGATGAATTACATATTACCACAAAGAGCCATCTAATGGCAATGAAGAGAAATAATTATGTTTATATGGCCATGGGTATCCATGAGAGCATAAAGTATTAAAGTACTAGGTACATAATGCAATGCAAGCCGTATAGATGGCGCTTGTGTTTAATAATAACAAAGTGTAAATGTTGTACGATGATACAGAACCACTCATGTGCGAGTCCGACTTACACTTGGCCGGTTTTTAATTTCTATTCTGGCAGATTTTGTGATTTTCATGGTAGATATGAGTGCACAGAGACGCGGAGCTGTGAACACTGGCTTCAAAGGTAAGAAAATTAATCTCCGATATTTTTTCATTTTGCCGCCGCCGAAAGTCTTTGTTCGAACTTTTAGGTATATTACTATGTTTTCGCGTTACTCTTGTGTCTTTTATTATTTTTTGTTTTATAAAACACGGTTTGCCTTTTGTGTTGTTTGACATTGTAGAGGTGAAAACATACTTCAGTGTTGTAAGGGCTCTTACAGACGAGCGACAGCGAGCGGTCCTGGTCGGCGACAGTCGGCGATAATCGTAGACTAGTGTCGAGAACAGTCGTGCAAAATAAAATAGCTTTAGGTGTCTTTGTAGCACTTTGTTATAAAGTTACTTTACTTATTTTTTACATGATATTGAACCTCTCGTATTCCGTTTTTGCCCGTTGCTCAGATCTACGCGCGAGTGCATTGTATAAATATTGTGTTTGGTATTGCGACATACAAACGAAATTAACATCCGCAAACAGAATGTCCCACGATGCAGTGCAGCCCTGCATAAGCACAAAAATGCGGATCTATAAGTCGATCATCCGTCCTGTACTAATGTATGGATGTGAGGCGTGGACGCTAAATTTAAAGGAAAAAGACCGTTTTTGTGGAAAAAAAGATATTCCGCAAGATCCTGGGGCCAGTAAAAGCAGAGGATGATGTATGGAGGATAAGAACCAATGACAGAATAGAAGACCAAGTGAGCAAGCCTAACATCATGGGCAAAGTTAAAGCGCACCGTCTTCGCTGGCTCGGACACTTCGAAAGGATGGACAAGGATTGGGGGGTGAAGTGAAAGGAGCATAACAGGGCCGGCCAATAGGTTGCAGGCCTGTGAACCGTCCCAGGTATGGCTGGAGTGACGTAGTGATGGCGGACCTGCGCGAGCTTCAAGTTGGCGATGACTGTCAAGAGCACAGGACCGGTAGCGCTGGCATGCTCTTGTGCTGGAGGCTAAGGATCACCTTGGGTTGCTGAGCCAGGATAGTAATATTAGTATTAGATAGTAGATACTTACTTCTAAGTCTTGCCGTGTGGTTTTAGGCAGAGTAGAATAGGGTTACCCCAAGTTCTACCGTGGATGTCGTAGATGGCGACTTAAGAAATACAAGCATAACCAAGTTTATTAACATCAATGAGATCTCTCCAACCCGTCCCGGCCAGCGTGGAGAGTGTAGGCCACATTCCTCTGGCTGCTCTGGGCTAGTATGGCTCTAGTAGTACAAAAGGGTAGTATTCCTGCAGTAGAGACAAAGACCTGATGATGATGAATAAGTAGATATACCTAGTAGGAAAGTATTCCGGAATACAAGGGGAATTTAATAAACCCTTATATGAATACTGGACAGAATATATAATGTTACCCTAAAATAATCTTACTGCGCTTAGTTATCAAGAATTCAGTGCATCCGTTACATCAGAACATGAACATCACAAACTGCAGATGCAATTTACAGTACAAAGTGTGGAGAGGACAGACACAATAAAGATTCGTGTCTGATATGTTCGACTGTTTATTTAGATATGTTTGTTATGATAAAATAATATTTTATTTGCAATAAATTAGACTATTTTTGGCTAAAGAGGCAATTTCTTATTAGTGGGCAGTGGGTGTCAATTTAATTAGGGCGTTTATAATAAATACTAGTACTTACCGCAAATCGTTCTTTTTTTAATTTATTGTTACATCGCATGAGAAAACTAAAAAAATGTGTGGCGACTAAGAGAGTCACTAGACAATTTTGGAAGGAAAGATTAATTTTCGTTTTCTTTCATAAATAAAATCAACACAATACTAACAAAAATAAATTTGAGACCCTCATAATAAGTCCTTTAATTTTTTTAATGACGCAGAGTAAGGTTCGCAAAACTTTACTCTTATTGAAAAAAAGATTTATTTACATTGCACATCTGTGTTTGGATCATACGATTACACCATCCTACCAGATTTCACCTGATTTGATCCAGTAGATTCGGAGCAAATTGTCTATGGCAGACGGACGGACAGACAGAGGCACAAATGCCAACCCTAAATATCTGGAATAGTTATTCAATTTGGCTATATTATAAGTTTGTTTGAAGTGTCATTCCTGTAATCTAATTATTTTGTGTTTGTAGTCAGCAAGCTTTAATGAGACGAACAGAAAACTTTGAGCAATTAGTGTTTGGAAGTCTCAGACGCTTGTTAGGGATATCTTGCATGATTTGGGCGGTCGATTTGGTAGTGAAACTTTGATATAGACGTAGATAATACGGTATTTTTATCATCATCAGGTCAGGTCTTTTGTCGCCACTGGTCAGTCGCCAGAGGACTTGGCCTACATTCTTCTCGCTGGCAATACGAGTTGGAGAGGTCTCATTGATATTTATAAGTTTTGTTTAGCTTGTATTTCCTAAGTCACCTTCTACGTCATCTACGGGAAATTACACGGCTGTAACTTTGATTTAGACGTAGGTAATAGGTACAGTATCAATTATTTTTATTTTTTATAACAATAAGTTACAAAATCCGAAACCGAAAACAAAATGTTCTTTTTTATTTGCCCAAAAACAAGTAAGTTATAGATTTTAAAATCTAATGAAATGGGAAACTGTCAAATAACAAAAACTGGATGCACGTACAGCGCTCATGACGTCACTGCTATTATGTCTCGCGCGTACGAAAGAGAAGTCCCCGCCACGTTCCGACTCTTAGATTTCAAATGCTAATTACTACTTCATTCATTAACCAATTTACATGCTGATGTAAAAAACAAAAAAAAAACTATTCAGTGGTATTTTTAGTTGTATATAAAATATTAACCAAAATCATATAGCCTATCTATCTATCTGTACAATATCCTTTTTAATTAAGTACAAATATTTTAAGGGATGATTCAGTCTATCATTTCGAACAACTATTTCCTATAAATGTATATCGAAATATGAAAAAAAAATCATTTTCGAAAGTAATGATATCACGTGAAGTGACTACTTCGATTTGTATGAAAACCTAAATTTTTTTTACGTATTTCGATATACATCCATTGGGAATAGTTGTTCAAAATGATGGACTGAACCCCCCTTAAAATATTTGTACTTAATTAAAAAGGACATTGTATAAATAAAATGCAAAAGTGATTGACTGATGTATCAACGTACAGGGCAAACCACTGGGTATAGAGACTCCAAATTTGGCACATAGGTTCCTTATAAGGTCTATAGGTCCACTAAGGTATTTACCCTCTTTCTCCACTCTTCCCTGTAAATCTCAAGACAAATTGCAGTTATCTTCATGATTGGGAATCTAAACTCCTATTCCCCGTGTTACGTGATTCAATTTCTTTGCAAGAAGCAAAATAATAAAACGCTCTTTGCAGTTGTAAAGCAGCGATCGTAAACTTTGTCAACACTGTTGTTGTTATTATTCTACTGATATAAAAAATATCTCCAGTCCAGTCTTAGGATATTACTGTTACTGTGCTGTTACACAACTATTGTAGGATATTGCTAGCAGGGTTATTGACTTTTAACATATAAGATTTTTGGCGGGATATTAAGATAGTCGGTTGGGGTTGCCTTAAATTATTACCAAAAAAGAGGGGTGTTATAATTTTGGCGCTATAATGTCTGTCAATCTGTCTGTGGTGTCGTAGCGGTCGAACGGATAACCAATTCTGATGCGTTTTTTTTAACGCAAAAACAAGTTCCCTTGCGGTGGTTCTTAGCTATGTTTGATGAAAATCGATTTGGCAGTTTAAAAGTTGTCGAGGGTTAACGCTTGAATGTCAGGTGTTTGTAGATTGTCAGGCAAATAAAAGATGGCGCTACGGATATTAGTTCTACTATTTAGTTCCTCCGCTCATCTCTAGATGGCGTTCACATGTTATAAATCTATTGATATCACGGGATTTTTAATTTGCCTAGCAAATTAAGTTGTTTTTGCTACTTTTGCAAATTGATTTTAGTCGACTATAGAAAGTGAATTGGTGTAGTTTGGTGATATAAATACTCATGCCCATGCTCATGCTCATGTTAGCGATATTTGATTAGCGAAATGTGTAGAGCGTCTTTAGGCACCGTTTGCCACTGAATGGAATGAGCTGATATTGATACTAAAAATCATCAGAATTTTTTATTGAACTATGATCAAAGGGTAGTAGAGATATTGGGTACCCAAAGTGCAATAAAATGAAGCAGACAACACGTAGGCAAGTTAAAAGTTAAACTCATTTATAAAATGTCCGTTTGCCGAGTGATTTCCGGCAGAGTAGAAAAGGGCCACTGCAAGTCCTCCCGTGGATGTCGACACAAGAAACACAAGCTAAACAAAGCTTATAAACATCATGAGACCTCTCCAACCAGTCCGGCTAGCGTGGAGAGTGTAGGCCAATTAGTCCTCTGGCTGCTCTGGCCAAGTTCTGGTAGTACAGAGAGGGTCGTGCTCCTGCAGTGGAGACTAAAAACCTGATCAGATGATAATGATAAAATGTCCAATTTATTTCATCGTGTTTCCAAGTTTTGATAACTAAAGTCCGGATTCCCAAAAAAATAAATTAAGGCTAATAAATAGTTAAATGCACTGGATTTCTTATCAAAATGGGTCAATAGTTAGAACAAAGGAACTTTTGAAGCGTCAGGTCCAATTCGTGAATTAGGGTTTTAGCCAAATATGATTTTGCCTCACATTAGTTCTATAATCATGTCAAAAAGCGGAATAATTTGCGTTAGCTGCAATTCGCTGTAACTGCAAGTTCCAAATGAGCCTAATGGCTGCAAGCTGGTAGCGTTGCGGCATTACAAATGCTTGTTGATTTCAGCCAGGAGCGCGCAGGCTTTTGTATTTGAAATTTACTGTGTAAACCCTACAGCATTTCAGCTATTTAATGCATAACAGATAAGCGCTTTATGCGAGTGCATATAAAGCATGATGTTTCATATCTAATAGTTTATAATAAAATATATTATAAAAGGTATATTAAGTTGACTGTATGTATGTTGAAAAGTAAAAAATAAACATTTTTCAATTTATTATCATGAAAAGTTATATTGCATGCTGGTTAAGTAAGGCCAAAAAAAAGGAAAGGAAATCATTTTATAGATAGCATTCCTCGAGGAAAACGAAAACAAAAAACAATATCCCAAACAACTGATCAGTTGATCTTTAGTGTGGAAGATTCATATTTTTTATCGAATATCAAGGAGTATATTTATGAAATGTTATCTACGAAAGTAATCATGGATAAACATTATTGTAAAAATTGCATTAAAGAAAAAAAAACGACGGGTTACACTCTGGGAGTGCCGGCAGAAGTGAAAACTTGAATATTAACGTTGTGCATTTTTGATATTTTGGAATGGTTAGGGAATAATTTTGCATCGAATTGCTTTAATTATCAGTATAAAATATTTCAAATCTTTTCTGAACCACAGTCTGTCACAAATGTCACAAGCATGACACATTACACACACGAACGTAACGTAACATAAACACACACGAACATTCGCGCAAGCGCCCTGCGCCGTCTTACGTATTTTCGATCAGGACACGTGGTCCTGATGCGAGTTTAAGATTTTTTACCCATTCCAAAAAAAGTGCACAACGCCGCTAAAGAAGTTTTCACTTCAAAAATATCCTGAACTGTTTAACTAACCTACTTCAGGCAGTAGATAACTAATGCAGACTTTTTTGCAGACCATAATCCTAGTTTAATCCTAACCCCAACCAGCCCGGACACAGCCCCAACAAAAAGTTCTCCAGTTGTTCAAAAACAGTTCAAAAAACTCTATTGATATTAAGAATATTCCCATTAGAACTACTGTTACGTCACAGCCAACTGGTAGATCATTTGGGGCGAAATATCTTGCTAGTCCTACTGGTAGAACAAAGTTGGTAGGGCTACTGGGACTCATATTTTGCTTGTCCTTGACCAACTTCAACTGGCATTTGCAATCTCGCGGCAGCGCTCGCAAACTTTACACGTATAAAACATGCACTACATACGGTGCTAAGTAAAAAGTAGGCGAACTTACTAATGGTCGCAATGATATATGACTGTTGGAACTTAGGTCACACTTAGGTACCTAGTAACCGACTTATAGTTTTCTTTTCAAACCACTGCTGGACATAAGGGTTCTACCAATAATTTTAACATTTATACGATACAGCAGGGCCGCAAAGAAAGAAACCTCATGACAATGCCTGTCGTGTCTAGGAGTACTGCCTATTATTGTTATACTACGGCGGTGTTACTTGCGCCTAAAGCCTGTGTGTTAATCCAGGGTGTCAGCTTCCTGCATACCAAATATTATTCTTATACCTTTAAACGAGCAATTCTTGTATATTTATTTATTTATATATTTATACATTTCTGTGATTTCGAAAACGGCTCTAACGATTTCGCTGAAAATTGGTATATGGGGGTTTTTGGGGGTAAACAATCGATCTAGATTAGTCTTATGTTTGGGAAAACGCGTGTTTTCGAGTTTTCATTCGTTTTTCTTTCCACACAGAATATGGTCGCAAATTTCGTCGCTCCGGGTGCCATCCGCTTAGCTCAGCGGTTAAGGATGCTGACTGCTAGAAGGATGACTGCTGACGGGTTCGAATCCCACTCGGTGACTTACTTTTGTTTTTTTTATGTTCAAGTTTATATATAATTTTTATTTTGTACTGTTTTTAGACAAGTTTAAAGAAATTTAGTTAATGTTTGAGATGTAACCGACCGAGCAAAGCTCGGGCACCCAGGTACTTTTATCCAAATTGGTCGAGCCGTTTGCGCGTGAAGAAGTAACAAACAAACACACGCTCGTAAACTTTCACCTTTATAATATAAGTGTGATTAATGATGAGTATTTGTCATAATCATCTCGCTAAGTAGGGTTGGTGACCGAAGAAAATTGGATAGGGCAACTGAACTTTTTTATTGATGAAAACCTCATCCAATTAAAAAAAAGTAGCGTAGTTCAAAAGACTACTACATACAGCGGGCTGGAAGTGATTTTTATACTATTAACTTATTAATTTTGTTACCGATTCTGTTATGACTATAATTTCAACTTCTCAACAAAACATTTTATCCTTAAAACAGTAAAGACACCGTTTCACCGTCATTAAATCATAAGGAACTATTACTGGAGACGGCGGCCTTATCTTATCCGGTGCATGTTATATTGTTTAGTGCGCTCGTACCGAACAATGTTGCTTTATGTTCATTCCAGTTTTTATCGCCTCTGTACCTAGGTCCCGTAACGTGCGGGCTAAGATTTGTTTGGCTTAGAACTTGTGGTTATTGAAACATGAGATTTAAAAAAATCACGATTGAAAAGAGAGGGGATAGTTTTGTAAGTGGTATCTGGTCCTAGATTGACTTCTTATTTTCATTTTGATAACGTAAAAGGCAACTAAAGGTCTAAATAAGCACTACAAATGATTTTTTAAAGAGTGTTGCAGTATCTCTTTAATTTTTGGTACCGGATTTTTGCACATATATTTTAACTCCCGACAAAAAGGGATTGTTATAAGTTTGACGCTAATGTCTGTCTCTCTGCCTGTCTGTTTGTACCAACGTAGATCTCGAACGAATAGACCGATATTTACGCAATTTTTTTTTAACGCGAGAGTAAGTTTTCTAAAAAAACTTACTTTCCTTGCGATGGTTCTTAGCTAAGTTTGTCGAAAATCGGTCCAGCCGTTTAAAGTTATTGGGGGTTAACGCTTAAAAATCGGGGTTTTTAATGAAACTGGTAAATATCAGATGGCACTACGGATATTAAATTCACGTGATATCGGTTTGAATATGCAGTTACGACCAGTGGCGGATTTACCAACAGGCTGAGTAGGCTGGAGCCTAGGGCGGCACATTTTAGGGGGCGGCAATATCAAATATTTCCCACCCCTCCCCTTCCGCGCACCACCGCTACCCTAAATAGTAAATAGGGCCGGCATAATCAAGCGCTCCCAGGTTTTATTTTAAGTAATTAGGGCGGCGGTCTGATACGTACCTATTTTCACTTCTTCACCACAGAAAAAGCTGCACTTGAAGGATCCGAAAAAGGATGGGTAGGGGCGGCAAAATTTAATTAGCCTACTGGCGGCAAATGTGTAAATCCGCCACTGGTTACGACACTCATCACTTAAAGGTTTTTGAAATTTGCCTGCAAATAAACTTGTTGCGTCTTATTATAAAACGCAGACCAAGATTTAAACCATTATCCAACCAAATCAAGTTGTCATTTTCAGATGAGACGGTGGCATATTACTAAATGTCAACTTGGTTTGGTCGGACAATGGTTTCAACCTAGTAAAAAAGTTAGTCTGCGTTTTATAATAAGACGGGTCGACAATAATGTTCAGCTGGACTATTGACAGGCACATCACAACAAGAACACAACTATAAACACACTACCTTTCACGTCTTTATCCCTAATGGGGTAGACAGAGCTTTTCAGGTCTTGCGACTTTATATTATAATTATTATAAATAATTATATTAATATTAAGCAAAGCATAAAGGGTTATTCCAAGTCTTCCCGTGGATGTCGTAAAAGGCGACTAGGAAATACAAGCTCAACAAAGCTTATACAAACATCAATGAGACCTCTCCAACCCGTCTGGCCAGCGTGGAGAGTGTAGGCAAACTCCTCTGCAGTACAGAGAGGGTCGCGCTCCTGCAGCAGAGACAAAAAAACCTGATGATGATAGGTTTACAAGACTCAATGGTCACTTTAAGCGTAAAATTTTAGGGAAGAGGTGGAAAATGGAATTTAAATAGAAGGTCTTGGTCGCATCATGATTTGTATCTTTGCCCATTTGTATACAACAAGGAAATTAAAGTAACAGTCAATTAAGAAAAAAACATCGACGTTCCCATAAAAAATGGCGGCTGCACAGTTTTGTATGGAAGTGCCGAATTCTTGTTTTGTTTTTGACTGTTAATCTAACTTCTTTATACTATAGTGACCTTCTGTAGCCCGTGGTTTGATTTATTACGGGGATATCCCTTCCACGTTGTATAGTAAGTCTAAAGTTGCACAAAGGTTTCTACTTCCACCAAACCGCTATTCTAGCGGCCCCAAAGAGATGAAACTAAAAAAAGTAGTCAGTAGTTCCGCGCAATATGCTTCTCAAACGGCGTTTATACGAGTATTGTCCGCCGTGCAAGTTTATGATTTAAAGCGGCATTCTTCCAGATTATACCAAGTTTTGAGCAAAAAAGACTTCGTTCTTATTTTATTTTGCAGTTATATAAACTTTATATTATCTTTTTAAACAGAATTCAAGAAGAAGGTCCACTTTGTCGAAATATTTATTATATGTAGGATGGGAATGTTCTATACGGTATGATTAAAAAACCCTGTCTAATCCGTTAAGGTAATGTTTCTGCCAACCCTGAAATCGCAAAAAAAAACTTTGGCTCTATACGAAGTTAATTTAAGAGAGGATCAGACCGGACAAAAGTAGTAAAAATGAAGAGTGGATTCATTTGGTGGATCAGACCGGAATAACTCTGCCCAACTATGGGATCTTAAAGGCAAAAAAAAAAGGTATACTTCCCGATTACTCAAAGACGGGACTAATTCAGAAAATTATATTTTTTATTGAAAGGGTATATAACCTACTTCTCAGGTAGTCTCTTACAAGTTTTATCAAAATTAGTTGTGTAGGTTGGTATTTTAAATAAAAATAATTTGAAAAAATTTGTCGTTTTGTTACCTATGAAAAAATTAAATAAAAAAAATATTCAATAATTTATTATACAGTTTTGTTGTTGCCATCTTGGTTATGACAACTGGATGTAAGCAAAGGCAAGAAATAAAAAAAATGTCTATTGTTAATTAAATTATGATCTTTATTAATAGTGATATCTAACTTGCAATATTATTACATGTATGTGCAATATTGCTTATTTATGTAAATGTGATGTGCGCAAAAAATGTTAAATCTTGAATAATTGTAAAAACTAAATTAATCTCGTGGAAAAAGATAAAGATAATTGCACGTAAGGTAAAATTTGTATATGAGTCAATTTTAAATTACATTAGGTGGATGTAAAGTAGATAATTTTTATTGATAATAAAATGTCATTTATTATATCGCTGACTGCTTCGCACTAAATATTCGCGCTCTTTCGTAAAAAGAAAATTGTATACGTAATTTAAAATTTTCCAGATATGTTTCCAAAAAGCTGATTTTTGCGACTTTTGACCTTAAGCATCAAAGGACGCTTACACGTGACCTTACAATTCTTTTGAGACAAAATTTTAAATTCAAAAATGCAGGTATAATAAGCAAAAATCTAGTTTATTCTGTTTCATTTCGAGATTGGCTATTTTTTGGACTTTCATGACTGAACTATTTACGAAAAACCAAAAATGATATAAATAGGTTCCTTCCAATTTTTTTACAGTAATAGAAAAAAAGAAATACTAAAGAACTATTTGTCACTTTTAATTACCTACCAATTTATTTTATCTGAACTTAACCCCAAAATGAAACTTACTTTTTTCTTAACAACCTTTTCTTTAAATTAAACTTTTTTAAATGTATCGGTATATTACTCATGAATACAGATACTTACCGATATGTTTAAGAGATTTGGTTTTGAATAAAATGAATAAATAATGACATTTTGCAACTGAATTTAGGTGCCTGGCTTAACACGTGAGTTAAACTTGTTTGACGTTTTTACACATTTATTTATCGTTAGTTTTCTGCTACATGCACTTTATTTGTTCTGCAGTAAAGTAAACAAGGAATAGGCCGTCTTGACTACCTGAAAATAAAAAGAAAAAATGCACAAAATAATGTAAGCAATAAAATTATTTACAGGTGTCTATTCGATGTCTTTTTTCGTATGAGCACTAAATTTACAAAGTAACTTTTAATTTCATTAGTATGACATCTTACTTCATTATCATGAAATGCAGAGGTGCATAAAGGAGCCTCGCCTAGTGATGTACTGAGCCCCCCTGTAAATATGGCGCAACCTGCGTGGACAGTCAGTCGATAACGCCCCTTCATCCATTTTGGTAACTTAACTTTTGTAACCAGTTACAAGAGAAGATTTCGCAGATTGGCTGATCCTTTCACCACAAAATGGTTCAAAACAACAAACGGCTCTTCCAAGAGCCTGAACAACAAAAAAGGCAGGCATTTCAGCGCCACCAAACCAAAAGCTTCTGTGACAGAGGAATCGCCGTGGCCACATACTGGTCAAAGATAATTTAAAATTTAAGCTACACTGAAACCACTTTGATTCGATAAGAAGAAGATCATGAAATAGTATCTATAGATGCTCAGTCGACATGTCCAATTTTATAAAGTAAGTTTAGTTTCTGGCAGAAGAAGTTTAGTAGAATGGCCACTCCAAGTCCTCCCGCGGATGTCGTAGAAGGCGACTTAGGCAATAGAAGCTTAACAAAGCTTATAAACATCAACGAGACCTCTCCAACCCGTCTGGCCAGCGTGGAGAGTGTAGGCCAAATCTTCTGACTGCTTTGACCAAAGATGGCTCTGGTAGTACAGAGAGGATCGTACTCCTGCATTTAAGACAAAAAAGACCTAACGATGATGATGATGACAGTAAGTTACCGCCTTGCAAACAACAAACAAGAAAAGCACTTACAAACAAAAACAGCTCCATATCAAACACGAAGAAATTGAACGCGCTCAGCCTGACAGGTTTCTGAAACCTGGCGATCATGAAGGGCAGCGCCTTCCTGAACTCCTGGTCTTGCACGGTCTCCCAGCCGCAGCAGTACATGCCTGTCGGTGTCAGTTCTGCCTGAAATAAATGTTAATTTAAACAAGTCATTTTTAGGGTACCGTATAAAACAAGGAATCCTTATAGTTTCGCCATGTCGGTCTATCTGTCTGTCTCCATCAGCGGTTTTACTCAGATACTATAAGTACTAGAAAGCTGTCATTGAGTAATCAAGCCGAAAAAATTATAAAAATTTCGTGGGACCATTTTGGGCGATGATGTGTGAAGTTACTATTTCATACTATTATAATTTGCTGGGTACATCCAAATTGAAACATGTGTTAAAAAATTCGCAACAAGTGGGATTCGAACCCACGCTCACGTCAATTCATATAAATTGAATAAGGTTGAATACCACACTTCTAAATAGTGAGCATTAATGAAGAATAACGCACGCTTCAATCGTGATGAGAACTTGAAACTCGTCAGGGTGATTCCAAGTCACGGTACGCTAGCACAATTGAAAGAGCACAATTAAATAATTTAGTTGCCCCATTTTCTAGGCTTAAAACAGTTAGTAAGACGTTTATGGGGAACTGTATACTATTTATAATAAATTGCCAAAATTTGCCCTTGGTATGCCAGACAAAAATTCAAAACTGTGTATGTAAAGAAAGTACTTTGTAAGAAGGCTTATTATAGAATCGATGACTACCTTAAAAACAAAAAAGTCTGGCTTGAGCTTGGCGCGGGTCCCTCTTAAAGTTTGTAATATAGGTACTCGCAAATGTCATAATTTGGCTCATTTTGTACAAAATGAATCTACAACTTGACAAAATTTTAAAATTTTTACATTCTAAAAATTCAATTTAAATTGTGATATGACATAACAAATAATTTATTTTCTGTCCACATTAACTTTAAATATTAATTCAATTGTAAGTTGATGTCCTTGGAGAAAATGCTCACTGCAGTGCAGTTTTCTTCTGCACTAGCGCTTTGGAAGCGGTAGTAACTTTAGCTGTAAGTAACTATTTGACATCAACAATTGTGCAACCAAACAATGACGATTATTAATATATATGATAAATATCCTATGATAATAAATTTAAATTTGTAAAAAAAAATTAAAGCTTTTGTGTGAAAGTCGTAGGTTCAAATTATGCCACTCGAGCGGAAATTTTCATCACGTTTTATCTTGGATAATACTCGTAAATAGCATTGCAATGCTGTTAAAATCAGTAATTTCTGAGGACAATATAAAAAAAACTTACTGTAGCCTTCATTTCATGACATCTAGAGCAAATCAAGTAAAAGTAAATAGTGGTGACCGTAATAAAAGTGGCGTATCTTTCGTCGAAACCGAAACCCTGAAACATATAGTTATATGTAAAAACTTGCTTAAGACAAAGGGAACAGAAGTCACATCTTGATTTCAAATCAAATCAAATCAAATATCTTTATTATCGGATAACAAGTTCCATTTCTTACAATATATAATTTAAAAACTACACTACAAGGTTTTTTTTTTAAACAATAATCTATAATAATAATTAATATATCATATACCTCTGAGGCACTCCGTGCGGACGAGACCGTACTTCAAGACGACAATCTTGTCTTTCCGTCATCGTCCGGACGAAGTGTCTCATCAGAGGTGCGTGTACGTCCTCAGCTATCATTTTCATGATGCTGTTGTCACTCCCTCGCACCCTCCTTACCAAAGATACTGCTTTCTTTCGCAAGATTGCGTGAAACCCGTCTGTTTGGGCATGAGCAAACATTCCGGAGGCGCTGCAAAAACGAGGGAGTTTAAACATCATCCTAAAAATGACATTATACTGGATGCGTAGTGTATCAAGCGACTTTTTGGCAAACCGAAACCATAGGCCGCCCGTGTACATACCTTGACAATAAGCCTTAAACAAGGTAATTTTAACTTGGTCAGAACATCGGGCAAACCTACGGATCAGCATGTTGCCGCGAATCGCCAATGACCTACGCTCCCTCTCTATATCTGCATCGTCCTTAAGGTCGTCAGTCAATATATGTCCTAGGTATCGAAATTAATACACCCGTGTTAAGTTTACACCATTTAGCATGGGGGCGATATGTTCAGGACATCTACCGGCGGCCTTAAAGACCATGTATTCGCTCCAAAGCACATCGTATGAAACGAGATCATATGCCTTAGAGAGGTCCAGAAAACAGGCGTACACCGGCGTTCTACGTTCGGTGTAATACTGGACAGTGTGCTTGAGAGCCAATATCGCGCTTTCCGTAGATAGTCGTGGCCGAAACCCGAACTAAGCGTCATGCAGATATAGATATTTTTGTAGGCAAGAATCAAGCAGACTGTCCAATATTTTAGCCACAATTGTCGCGAGGGAGATAGGACGATAGTTGGTTTTGTCCGAGATATCTCCTGTCCTGTTCTTAACAATAGGCACAACAGTTGTTTTCATAAGATTAGCTGGTAAGTATGCATGACTTATGCACATTGTAAAAAACAAGGACAGGCCCCTAGGAAGATGACTCCCAGCATATTTCAAATGCTCAATACTGAGCCCGTCATGACCAGGTGACTTGCCCCTACTCATATCCCTAATTATGTCACTTATCTGACCCGCAGTAAATATAGGCAGAGGCTCACTCTCGCAGTCACTCTGACTAGAACCCGACATTTCAGTGCATGGACCTAGAGGAGATCGTACCTGAAAGTGCTCCCTAAACATATTTGCGATCTCTTCAGTATCACTCTTGCCATCCACGCTTACAGGCAGACCCGGTCCCTTATTAAGATCACTTGTGGCTTTCCAAAATTTTCCAAAGTTTTTATCCGCCCTTAATTTTGAAATTTTGTCCATTTTAATTTGATCTTGGTTGTTTAGGCACCATTTTAGTTTGCCCCTGTAAATTCTACGCGTTTCACACATTTGGTCATAAATTAGGCCTGCACGCGGTCTATTATAAAGTTTCCATTGGTTAAACCTAAACCTGGCCTCCCTGTACGCGTCCCTCACGTGGCTATTCCACCCACACAAAGGTCTGTTTTGCCTACTTGAGTTACATTTAGATACATTTTTGGTTAGTACAGCCGCGTCCCTTCGTACACTCACCATTTGATCATACATCCCATCTAAGATACGTTTATGCCTGTCCAAAGTACACGCCCCTCTGCTGCATTCCGCAAATTCCTTGGGAAAGTCAATCTCTCGCAACCCTGCATGACACAGGTCGTGGTATGTATTTATTTGCGCTTCGTCCCTCTCCCCCAATATAACTGCGGAATACCTTACACCACTGGTCATAATTTTAGGCCTCACTATAGCCAGATTGCATTCAATACACAAAGGCAAATGGTCTGATATAAACACATCCTCTAGCACCTCCACATTCACAATGGACATCATGCCTGACTGAGAGACCACACAGTGGTCCAGTCAACTCCTCGTTCCGTGATTAGAGTCAATGAATGTATATGTTCCTGAGTCAATTCCTAGTATATTTACGTCTGCGAAAACTGTTTAGTCTTATTCTTTTCTTCTTCTTTATGACTTTTTAGTGTCCAATACAGGAACGCGACCCTCTCTGTGCTGCTAGATCAATACTTGGTCCGAGCAGCCAGAGGATTTGGTCTACACTTTCCACGCTGGTCAGGCGGGTTGGAAAGGTTTCATTGATGATTTGCTTTTTTTAGCTAATATTTCGTATGTCGCCTTTTAAGATATCCATTAAGTTTAGTCTTAAATAAGTTAATAAATAACATTCTGCTAAGCGTTAGGCTCCTAAAATTACCGAACAACCGTTAACTCTTACTTTAGTCCGACAAAGCCTGTAAGTCTTACAGGCTTTGTGTGCTTGTTGTGCTTTCGAAGGCCGTGTTTACTGGCTTTGTATCCATGCAGTGGAAAAAGTTGAGGAGCTCGGTGGCCCGTCGAGAGTGCTCATTACTAGCGCTCTCTAAAGTAAAGCAACATCGGGCGTGGTCGATTATACAAATTTCTTGAGCTCCTCCGTGCTTCGGAAGGCACGTATAAGCTGCTGGTCCCGGCTGGCTTCTGCCCTTAGGCAGCTTAAAACATCTGACACCATTGTTGGCTAATCACATACATGAAAAACAACAAACAAGTGGAAAAAGTTAATCAAAATAGTGTCAAATTCTGTTTTTGGCAAATTTTCTCAATCTGCTTTTACTGCTTTTTCCGAGACTAGCTTAGAAAAGCCCACTTCATTATGATATTACTGAGTAAAGAACTCAATATTATTCGTAGTACAAAAAAATCTTACCTCCATAATGTAAAACAGACAGCTACACAGCTGTGCCATGACCCCGATGATGGACAAGCCAAGCCAAAGATGGAATGTCTCGTGAACTTGTTCCACAAACCTGCAATTTCACTAGCATTTTCAGTTGATAGTGACTGATCTAAGAGTGTTAGATTACTTGTGATAGTTTTTGCATGACAGCAAATTATATTATACTATTCAACGAAACTTTTTTTGCAGTCAGTTAAATTCACTAACATAAATCAAAAACAAAGATGGACCAATTGTTGAGCCTTGTGGCACACTCATGCTCACAGGTGCACCTAGAGGCTACTTTGTTGATTTCTATTCTTAAAATTCTATTATGAAAACAAATGAAATTACAGCAAGTGTAGTATCAGCAATGCTCTAAAATTTTAGTATTTTTATTAAATATTATCTGATCGACACAGTCAAATGCTTTGGACAAATCACAAAAAAGCTCATTCTCAGAAGTTTTGTATATAATTTTAACTAAATTTACCACATAGTCCGATTCTGTTCATGTACGATATGCGCCAGCATCTTACGTCTCTCTACCACATCTCGAATCGCCACAACATCTTCCAAAGCCATTCTAAACAGGTCAAACTTCAAACAGGCATGGCCTAAGGCCACCATCATAAAATTATCATACGAGGTGAAGTGCAGGAAGTAGAGTAAACAGCAGTATAGAGAGTAAGCGAACATTATCTAAAAAATTAACGAACGTTAAAAAAGCATAGGTATTATCTTTGGAAAAGGAAAGGTCAGAATGCGCACCCTAGGATTAAAGCAGCTCCACTGAGGCCTGAGGATGCATATGGAATCGCGCTTCTCAAATACCTTAAAGACAAATTCCAATTTCGAATCATTAACCCCCGCCTTCGATCTCGTAATAACATTCGTGACATCGCCACTTTCTCCTCTTGAGCTACCATCTATTATTAAAGCGTCAACTTCTTTATATTCATTCAAAGCTAGTGTCAAACACTTTTACGAAGACACCTGAATTATATTAATATATTTATGTACCTATTTGTTTTGTTTATATATTTATGTTTATACATATATACAAGGTTTTTGTTTGTATTTTTTACTTTGTAAGTATTGTACAGTACCTATTCCACCCTAATTAATAGCATTCTCTCCTCTGGCATGGGGTTGACTGGAAGAGATCCCTTAAAGGGATAAGTCCGTCTTTGTATTGTTATCTACTGTATTTTTGTTGTGTCCTTTTTGTACAATCAAGAATTTACATAAAATATAAAGAAGAATTCTAGAAGCCCTGTTATTTACTGATATAGTAAAGATCTGCCAAGAAACATGGTCATCATACTATCAGCCAGGAAGTCCACTTCTTGAAATAGGCTTCTTGCCACAATTATCATTACTTTTGGAATTATTACGTGAAAAAATGGCGTAGAGAATCGTTCCTCATCCGGCGCGAGAGGGTTCCTCAAATCGGTTATCATGTATCTATTCTCATCTTCCTTCAAGTTGTTATATGCATTCATAACGGAGGCTTGCAGCGGGAATATGGTCACTGCCACAGCCACACACACTGTCCAAAATCTGAAAATGAGATTATACTTCATGTACTTAAACGTCAACTTGAGAACAGGTGCTAAAATACAAAAATCGATAATCTGCATATATCAATAACGTTAAGTCCGCCAATTGTAAACAATTGTGATTTCTGGTCAAATAAATTTTAATAAATAAATAATTGCAGAAGAATTTATAGATTATAAGATAAAGTCTCTAAAATAATTAAATGTTCTCTAACTTATTTTTACAAACACGCCACAGCCTGGTGGTTTGTGGGTTGCTCTCAGTCTTTTATCATATCACGAGAATATACTTTTTGAGCTGGATAATAAATATACTGTAAATTTATCAAGTATAAATGCAATAATTAAATATCTACACGCCAAATTTCATAAAATTTGTTCGACCGTTTCACGTGATTGAGTAACAAACATCGTAACTCACAAATGATGCCTTTCGAAAAGAATAGGATTTAAGGTAATTTCAAACTAATTTTAATTTTAAAAAGGTCTAACTATAAGACTGAGGGAGGTACTGTTTACAATCGTTTAAACTGCTATTTCTTCTCGAATGTGCATAGCTTTCCTTCGGTGACCACTGACTTGCTTATTATATTATTTGAAGAAGTAAAAGCGGGACTTCAAAGCAGTACAGCTGAGGCTGCAACCGAACTAGCAACTTCAGACCAGTTTGTTGCAGTGTGTCACTCTCATCTTAGCGTATAGGTGTAATTTAAGTGGTGGTGTTCTGTGAGGCATGAGTTTAATGCTCAATTCCTGCACCTTGTACCTCTGTTTTTGTAACCAATTGATTACGTGTAATTGCTTCATTGCGCTTAGATGAAGAAGATCATCATCATCATCACTTGGCCAGAGCAGCCAGAGACCTCTCCAACTCGTCTGGCCAGACGAGTTGGAGAGGTCTCATGATATTTATAAGCTTTGTTTAGCTTGTATTTCCTAAATCGACTTCAACAACATCCATGGGAAGACTTTGGAGAGGTCCTATTCTACTCTGCCGGAAACCAAACGGATGAAGAAGATATAAAAGACCAACTTTTCATAAAATCTATTGTTCTTGATGTTCTCTTGAACAGCCTTCCGGATCCGTTTGGGGGCTTTGTTTGCGATCGCGTAGTCCCGTTGGATTTCATTGATTATTGTCTCCGCTTGTCGGCGCTTGTAGTAAAAAACTGTTATCTGAAATCATTTAAAAAAATATGTAATAAACTGAAATTCTTCGTAGTCGTACACTCTTGACAGAGTGGTCGTGATTATAGATTGGATTGTTCGTCTATGGCCGCTGCTCTTGCGATTATTCTCCACATATCTCTGTCTGCGGTTTTTTTGGAGCATTCCGTTGCTGGGCACTATGTTACAGCCTTAAGGTCACAGCACACTTATCAACTCGGAAAGGAATCGACAACGTATCGCCTTTCGCCGCGCGGTCAACCAGGCGTCAACCTAACGTAGGCACGTAACCAAACAGGCTCAGCTTCGGTACGTCGACTCGCCGTCAACTCGACAACGGCTGGGCGACGCCGCGCTTACCGCTCGCCGGCCGCTCTGGTCTGGCTGGCACTAGATCATTTTAAACGTATAAAGTGTAGCGCACGGTTATGTCTCGGTTCACAATACGCGAGTTGGCAATCATAGCCATCAATTTTTGTTTATCAACAAATAAATAAAACGCGGGTGTGAGGAAACGGAGAGACGTCAACTCCGTTGACCGACCAGCAAAGCGGTTTGTGAGCTGGTCCCGAGGCGAGGCGTTTACGTTACGAATCCGAATAGTGTGCGTTGCAGTAGGAAGTTTCATACAAAGACTCGAGCAGGTCAGTAAAAAAACTGACCTGCTCGAGTTGATACGTTTACGTTCCGTTTACGAGTTGATAAGTGTGCTGTGACCTTTAACAAGATCTAAGCACCTCTTTGGAGACCGATATTAGTGCGGTGGGCTGTCCAACTTATTCTGAGAAGTCGACGCCAGCACTTCATTTCTAAGGCATCGATTTCCTCCGCTCATTCAGTCATAATGTCCATGTTTCAGCTCCATATAGGAAAATTCTTCCAAATTTTCTTTAGCTTTTCGTTTTTTGTACAGTTGTACAGATTTTTTTGTACAGATGCAAATTAGAACAAAGTAGGAGTAAAACCAGGCCTGTATCACTTCCCGTTTAGGTATCCAAAATATATCTACATTATTACTATCTCTCCGGAGTGGTAAATTCGGTGACGTGAATCGTATCTCTAGAGTAATAAGAATGAAATTGGCTTGCAATGCACTTCTTGGTATCTAAACGAAAAGGTGTCGAGTTGACGCGAGCAAAATTAAACCATATCGCATAAAAAGTATAACAACCAAAGTTGTAGAGAATTTTATCAGCTTTCATTAGTATAACAAAATTTCGCACGACGCACCGTTTTCGAGATGTAGACCAAAAACCAAACAACGGGACTTTCTTTGTACCCTCCCCCCGCCTGCTCACCTCGGAGGGGTCAGGACTTTTAGTATGTTTATCTCCTAACTAGTCCAAACAAAGTTCCTGAATCAAACTTTCTGCTTTTGACTTCCCCATCCACAATTTATTCGTTGACTGTACTAATTAGTGATCGAGAATAGACCATGGTTTGTCCTTTCCACGTTACACACTTAATACATAAAATATGCGCCGTGTGGTTTCCGGCCTAGAATAGAACCACTCCATTTCCTCCTGGGGATGTCGTAAAAGGCGACTAAAGGATTTTCTTTCCGTCACTAAACATGAACAGACTTCCGATGGGCAGCAGCGTCGGAAGTACGGTAGTGACTCCCACTGCGCTCGCCAACCCGCCTGCCAAGCGTGGCGAGTATGGCAATATCCCCTTATGGATAGGCAAAAAATGACCAGGCCCCCAGTACCCGGCAGCCCCGCTATTCCTGACTCCGGTAGCGGTCATGGTAACGGCGGGGCATGGGGTGCTAAGAATCCCCGGATGGGATCCGGCTACCAACCCCGGCGAAAACTGGCCCTGGTAACACACAATGTCTGCACATTGAGGACTGACGAGAAACTGGCTGAGGTGGAGGAAGAAATGAGTAGGTTACGGTGGGACATTGTGGGGTTGTCTGAAGTCCGAAGAGAGGGCGAGGGCACGACAACCCTAGAGTCTGGTAACCTACTCTATCACCGGGAAGGAGACGAAAAGAAGTCCCAGCATGGTGTCGGGTTTCTCGTCCACAAGTCCCTCATTAACAACGTCACAACCATCGAGAGTGTGTCCAGCAGGGTAATATACCTGATACTCAGAGTATCTAAAAGATATTCGCTGAAGGTTATACAGGTATATATGCCAACTGGGGATCACTCCGATGAAGAGGTGGATGAAGTGTATGAGGACATCAGTAGAGCCATACATACTTCTGAAACCTATTTTACGGTTGTTATGGGGGATTTTAACGCAAAACTGGGTAAGCGAGGCGTTGGAGAGTTTAGGCTGGGAAACTTCGGATACGGAGTGCGAAATAACAGGGGACGTAGGCTGGCTGATTATTTGGAGCAAGAGGGACTCTTTGCGATGAACTCTTTCTTTAAGAAGCCGCCGCAAAGAAAGTGGACCTGGTTGGGTCCGGCTAAAAAGAACCAGCCCCCTGTTAAGAACGAAATCGACTTCATCCTAACGACAAAGAGACGAATATTCAACGATGTCTCAGTGATCACTCGAGTCAAAACCGGGAGTGATCACCGAATATTAAGAGGCATCGTGAATATTGATCTCAAAGTCGAAAGGTCGCGGCTGATGAAGTCGACGCTCCGACCTTCGCAAGTCCAAATTGAGAACTCCGAGGGCTTCCAGCTTGAACTGTCAAATCGCTTCGAAGGCCTTCAGGATTGCGTTACAGTGGACGAGATAAACCAAGGGTTTATACAAGCTGTCCAAGCGGTGGGATCAAAAGCATTCAGGTCCAGCCCCAAACGAAAGCCTCAAAAAATCTCTGCTCGGACCCTAGACTTAATGGCAGAGCGACGATCAAGGCCGCTGCAGACCTCCGAAGATGCTGAATCATATCGGCAGCTCAACAGACGTATACAAAAGTCCTTGCGACACGACATCCGCTCCTTTAATACTGAGTGTATTAAGGAGACGATAGAGCAAAATAAAGGCTCCAAAGTGTTCGCAAGAGCTATGTCGGTTGGGCAAAGCCGATTGATGAAGCTGAAGACGGAGGACGGCGGCGTGGTGTCGACAAAGGAAGGGGTTCTGGCGGAGATCGAGAGGTTTTATGGACAGCTGTATACCTCAGTTTCACAACCCAGTAGACAAATGGCTAAAGACCCAAGAGCCAAGCTAACCCGACACTATACCGAAGATATCCCGGACATCAGCCTATACGAGATTAGGATGGCCCTCAAACAGCTTAAAAACAACAAGGCGCCGGGCGAGGATGGAATCACAGCAGAGCTTCTGAAAGCGGGCGGAACGCCGGTACTGAAAGTCCTTCAGAGGCTCTTTAATTCTGTTCTGCTCGAGGGCGTAACGCCAGAAGTGTGGAACAGGGGCGTGGTGGTCTTGTTCTTCAAAAAGGGAGATAACACCCTATTGAAGAACTACAGGCCTATCACGCTTCTGAGTCATGTATATAAGTTGTTTTCGAGGGTCATCACGAATCGTCTCACGAACAGGTTTGATGCCTTCCAGCCTCCCGAACAAGCTGGTTTCCGTAAAGGCTTTAGCACCATAGACCACATTCATACGCTGCGGCAGGTTATAGAGAAGACGAGGGAGTACAACCGGCCGTTATGCTTGGGATTCGTGGACTATGAAAAAGCCTTCGATTCGATCGAAACATGGGCCGTGCTTCAGTCTCTCCAGCGATGCCGTATTGACTATCGGTATATCGAAGTGTTGAAGTGCTTATACAGTAACGCCACTATGTCAGTCCGAGTACAGGAGCAGTGCACGAGGGCAATTCCACTGCATAGAGGTGTAAGACAGGGAGACGTTATATCTCCGAAACTGTTCACCGTTGCACTGGAAGATGCCTTCAAGCTTCTGGAATGGGAAGGATTTGGCATCAACATCAATGGCGAGTATATCACTCACCTTCGATTTGCCGACGATATCGTTGTCATGGCAGAATCGATGGAAGACCTAAGTACTATGCTCGGAGACCTAAATCGAGTTTCCCAACAAGTGGGCCTTAAAATGAACATGGACAAAACGAAAGTAATGTCGAATGTCCATGTTGCGCCCCTACCTGTTTGTGTTGGGAGCTCCACCCTCGAAGTTGTAGACCAGTATATCTACCTGGGTCAATTGATCCAGGCAGGAAGTTCCAGCTTCGAGGAAGAGGTCTTTCGACGAATCCGACTCGGCTGGGCAGCGTTCGGGAAGCTACGCAATGTCTTCTCGTCCAAAATACCTCTGTGCCTCAAGACTAAGGTCTACAACCAATGTGTGTTACCAGTGATGACTTATGGCTCTGAAACGTGGTCCCTTACTATGGGTCTCATAAGAAAGCTCAAGGTAGCTCAACGCGCTATGGAGAGGGCTATGCTCGGTGTTTCCCTACGTGATCGAATCAGAAATGAGGAAATCCGTAGGAGAACAAAAGTCACTGACATAGCCAAGCGGATTAGCTCGTTGAAGTGGCAGTGGGCGGGACACATAGCGCGACGAACCGATGGCCGATGGGGCAAAAAGGTTCTTGAATGGCGACCGCGTACTGGCAAGCGAAGCGTAGGGCACCCACCTACAAGGTGGTCAGATGACCTGACCAGGGTCGCTGGAAAGCGCTGGATGCAGGCCGCTCTTGATCGGTCATTTTGGAAATCTTTGGGAGAGGCCTATGTCCAGCAGTGGACGTTATGCGGCTGAAATGATGACATAAAATATAGTGGCATAACGTGTCTTCAGCAGTCATGTTACCGCTTTATTACTGGCTATCATCATTCATGGCATTCAATTATGTCAAATTATCCTTTAGCTTAGGTTGAGAAATTTGACGCCACAGTTGGTTACTTCACACGAAAAAAAGACTGTTTTATTCATACCTTGAAAAACCCAGACGCAAAGGGTCCAGACACAGTACTTATTCTTATCAAGTTGGCTAAATCATTGGCCATGAAGAAGCGGATAATGTCGATGGTCGAAATCAGGAGGTACGGCAGCGCTGACGCTGTTTCGATAGCTGAAGGCAATAAGCAACCATTACTACAGATTCATTAATGATTAACTACGTGGCGTAGTGGTCACCATGCTAGTCCGCCACCCAGAGGTTCCAGGTTCGATCCCCGGTTAGGGAAAGTTGTAAAATTGTCTCTTTAGAATGTTCCTGGGTCTTGCATGTTTATATAGATAAACATCCAAGACCCAGGACAAATATGGAATCGTTGAGTTAGTTTCCCATAACACAAGTCTCGAACTTACTTTGGGGCTAGCTCAATCTGTGTAATTTGTCCCTACATATTAATTTATACTATCGCAAATTTGCTGAAAATGTCTGGAAGCCTTTAAAAAATGGTGTTGGAGCAAAGAAAGCATAACCTGGACAGAGAAAAACCTAATAAGGAAGTGCTGGAACTTGTAAATTAGAACAGAAGGTTACTAAGACTTTTCTCAACAATGACCAATGCGAACAAAATGAAATTAATTGCATAACACGATTGGTTAACTTTTATAACATTAAATAATGACCTAATAAGAAAAACACGTCTATAAAACTAGAGATTCCAATTTTGCCGACATTGGAGGCGCTCCTCAAATTAATTTTGGTAAGGTTAATTAAAACTGACACTTTAATTGTCATATTAATGCGGTATTAAATAATATTTGTTGTTTATAAATTACGCAACAAAAACCATTTTTCCATTCCATTTACGGTGGTTTTCTTTGAGAGATCGATTTTCCAACAACTCAAATCAGATACTTTTTTCAAACTCATTACTCATAACATAACAAACATTTTCATAGTTTCTTGGAGTAAATTTCAAATTTTTAAATTGTCAAAGCGCTTTTATTATCAGGATTTTTGCAATAATAAATCTGAAATTAATTTGAAATGGATCATGTTGCAATACAAGTAACATTTTTTGCGACGTTTTGTTTCCTTATCAGCACAAAATAATTTATTATAGAAATATTTTTTTTATTCTTAGTATGTAAAAATAAAAAATATCATTTTGTTGCTCGTCTTGGTGTGTTAGTGAATGCAGTCAATAATTTTGTTGTTTTTTTTGTATATTTTCGACTTACGTATAGCCAACAATCGCCATTTATCCGTTTTTGGGTTCGGATATATCATGATCAAGCTCATAATACGAGTCATCCAAGTGTAGGTCACATCTAAAGTCTCGAACGGCGGTATGTCTTCTGCGAAGAAAATACAAGTCAAGCCGTATAGAGTTAACGAAATGATTTAATTCGAAGTCTCTTCCCGTGCAATTCAGTCCACTATACAGAACAAGTTAAGGAACATCTATAGTTAAATAACCGGTCAAGTGCGAATCGGTTTCGCGCACTAAGGGTTCCGTACCATTATCTATAAAAAATCGCGTTTGTTGTATGGGAGCCCCCTTAAATATTTATTTTATTTTATTTAATTTTTAGTGTTTGTTGTTATAGCGGCAACAGAAATAAAAAAATTGTGAAAATTTTAACTGTCTAGCTATCGCGGTTCTTGAGATACAGCCTGGTGACAGACAGACAGCAAAGTCTTCGTAATAGGGTCCCGGTTTTACCCTTTGGGTACGGAACCCTAAAAACAAGTAAAAATTTAAAGAAAAAAAATCAAATTAACTGTAAAGTCAAAACACAATACACCAAGAAACGACACAACAGTAGTCATAGAATGCAGCCTGGAACACGCTCGAATGAATGGGGTTATTTATTTTATAGCATTTTAATTCTAAATTCAATTTATTTATACATACGCTATACCTACATATTTTTGGCATCATTGTATAAAATTATATATTTTGATTTAAAAAAAATCTTGGCGCCAAAAATCCGCCATTTTTAATTTTTTATATTTCTAGTGTCACTCTGACGGTCAAAATGAATCAAACGTCACCTCTCAAGTTAAAATAAATAAATAGAAAATTCATCAAACCGCTTAGGTTGCAGAGCGCGCCAAAGAATATCTCACATATCACATCGTATACTATAATAACACATCGTATACATATATATCATATATATAGGTAAAAATGATGAGAATAAATATACCTTCAGCAGTTTCGTCAGACTTTTGTTCCAGTCTTCTCATACTGGACTTCATGTCTCTTCTAATGAGAACCCTCTAGTATTGAAGACAATAAGATAATGATCATAAATTACTTGAGTTTAATAATTTATACATACCACAATTATTATGTTCTGTTATGATCTTTTTCAATTAACTTTGAAAGCCAGTTCAAAAGATTCATTTAAATATTCATATACAGGTTGCTCCCTTGCATTCTTACTTTTATACACAGCTGGTCGGTCAACTTGTATGGATGTTTATCTATATATGTTTTCGTTGGAAAATGGCTTTTTTTTCAAATGGTCCTGGGTCTTGGATGTTTATCTATATATGTATTTGTTATAAAATATAGTATCGTTGAGTTAGTATCCCATAAGGCAAGTCTTGAACTTACTTCGGGACTAGCTCAATCAGTGTAATTTGTCCCTATTTATTAATTTAATTATTATTTTTGGATAGGAGGCTAAAAATTACTTGTCATTTTTCGTTTAATGTTTCTTGGGGTTGTTCAGTAAGCTTATTGACATGTGGCACAAAAAAAGAGTCCCGTCTTATTTTTTCACTTCCTTATTCCTGACCCTAACTATACAATCAATGAGGTCCTTTGATTGCTTCGAGGACTTGTATCCAGAGCCGTAAAATAATTATAAAAAAACTCATCAAACGGCACGCTTAGTCAAATAGGGATGTAGACTAAAAAATGTTTTTGCCTCATAAGATAGATTATTAAAAAGTATGATATATGTATTTTTTCTTTTCTCATTAACATAAATGACGGAGGTACGGCGCATAAAAATTTTGCGTGACGTCACGATTGGCTACGAATGGTGACGTAAATCACCCCCAATCTGAAACTTCGAAGTGTTATCTTTGTAAATTGATTACTTTGCTAAACGAAAAAATATAGATTCTCTATTTTAGAATATTCTAGTTAACGGACAATATAAAATAATATATCTTTGACCCAGTCCACATCCCTCCTTTTACCCCCTTACTTTATGACAGAATCAAAACCATGAAGTTAGACGGTAAAAGGAGTTTCATGATCATAACTATTTACATTTTGCCATATTTACACAATCAAACCATTTGGACGTTCAGTTTTGTTTACAGCTAAGTCCAGGAAGCGTTAAATTTATCAGAAATAAAATCAAATTTAATAATGTAATCGAATTTCCCTGAAATTAATATTTAACTTATAAGTTCTCTGTCAACATTCAATTAAAATTACTAACAATTTCTGACATATCCCAATAATAAAATTCCTGAACTCACTGGCAATTTGTATGAAAGTGACGATTTTTAGTTGTTTTTGACTTTTATTTTATTATCATTGTAATATAGTGATCTAGTATAGGTTGTGGTTCTATTTTTTACGGGTATGTCCCTTCCACAATGTATATGTAATTGTTATAAAACATAGTATCTGCAGTTAGTATCCCGCACCACAAATTCTCGAACTTTGTTAAGGCTAGCTCATTTGTGTGATTTGTCGGTATATATTTATTTATTAAGAGCTACGTACAAGAAAATACAAGTTATATTAATTCTAAATTAACACAGTGAAGTAACGATTTGAAATATTATTTTTTCGTGTGACAGTAAGTTCTGCTTATAACCTAGAGAAACTTACTTTCCCACCGTGATCAAGTGGTTTTGGTGCAATACGGAAAAGGTTATTTACTTCTATAAATTAAAATTATTGTAAGTGAAACATCTGCCAAAATAAAATTACATGCGTTTATAATCGGACAACGGTTTTGCTAGAAAACTAAACATAATGTAAGTTAAGTTACTAGAAACAAAATAATAATTTAAAAGAAGCTATCTGGCATTTAAAACTTCGTCATACCGTTTTCGAACAAATGAAATTCGAATGGAAAAAATTCGTGAGTATGATAAGTTACCGTTTTTCATTCGGCTTTGGTGGTTTTTTACACAGTTAAAACAATTCCGAGTATACACTCGGTTGGTAAATTTTAAAAATAATCGTATGATTACGATCATGAAAAATTGACCAAGAACAACATCCTGTTTACCTAATGATGGCTAAATACTGCCACGGGCGGCACTTACGGAACCACAAAGGTATAATTAAATTAATAATGTCATTTCTTATTACAAATAATTTGTGTGACCGCTGCGATTCAAGGAAAAGACATTGGGTAACGTGACAGTTGCGACATTAATATTTCAAGCATTTGTACTATGACGTTCTTCTTAATTAAGTCTGAAAGTAAATCATTTTTCAAAACTATAAACCTACTTCACTCCAAAATACACAACCAATTTTGATAAAATTTCAAAAACTATTTGACAAGTATACAATTTAAGACAAAAATAATTTTCCAAATCGGTTCCAGGCGTTTTCGAATAACGAAGAACATAGGTACATATTTCCAACTCCTAAAAAAAGTTTGTGACGGAAAAAAGTGACTTAAAAACTTTCACCTTTTCTAGCCTAGGCTAAAAAAAATAATTTGCCAAGTGCGTGTGGGGCCACGCGCAGTGTAAGGTTCCGTAGTTGTAAATGCCAACTTTGAGTTCATACCACTAAAAAGTCTAAGTATCTATTGAATTTGTATGAAATTTTCCTTTTCGAGTACATTTTATAAGTTGATCGCCTATAACTTTTCAATTTGTTGACCCTATTCAGCTCTGATAGTTTTCCTATGAACTACATTATGTATACTATAGCTGTAATTTTTTTATGTGTCATATTTTATTTTACGACTTTTTCGCCATGATTGATATACAAATCCATGCCAAGTTACAGCTTTCTAGTACTTATAGTTTCTGAGACATGGCGAAACTATAAGGGTTCCTTGTTTACAACGGAACCCTAAAAAAGGTGGAAGATTTTTCAGTACGAAGTTGGTGGATGGGGATCCACCAACTTCGTACCGTCCAAAAAGGTTCGTTCCAATAATAACGACAACGGAGGACAAAAACAAACAAGAACCATTTAAACGTACAGTAAGCGAAGTGTTGTACGAGGAAGATTCACATAAACACTGAGGAATCGTATTTCGCTCCCCTTTATGTTGATGTATGAGTCAGAGGTTGCGGTAAAAAGAGAGATTTAGACGTGATTGATGCGATCCGGGCCCGCACTAGTTTAAAAAATGACGTGTTGATGGTTCAGATGCCGATAATGTACCTACGTGGTAGCGATAGTCATCCCACTTCCTACTAATATAAACGCGAAAGTTTGTAAGTATGGATAGATGTTTATTACTCTTTCACGTAAAAACTACTGAATGGATTTTACAATAATATAGATTTATACATCAGAATAACACATATATATAGGCTCCAATTGATAAAGATACTGCGCAGACGAAGTCGCGGGCACCAGCTAGTCTTATACCTTTAAACGAGCAATTCTTGTATATTTATTTATTTATTTATGTATATATTTATAAATTTCTGTGATCTTGAAAACGGTTCTAACGAATTCGCTCAAAATTTGTATATGAGGGTTTTCGGGGGTAAACAATCGATCTAGATTAGTTTTATGTTTGGGAAAACGCGTGTTTTCGAGTTTTCATGCGTTTTTCTTTCCACGCAGAATATGGTCGCTAATTTCGTCGCGCCGACCGCCTTGTTTTTAGCTCAGCGGTTAAGGATACCGACCGCTAGAAAGAGTGTTACGGGTTCGAATCCCACTCGGTGACTTACTTTTGCTTTTTTTTTTGTTTAAGTTTATATATCATTTTTTATTTTGCATTGTTTTTAGACAAGTTTAAAAAAATTTAGTTAATGTTTCAGATGTAACCGGTCGCCCAGGTACTACTTATATATACGCGAGCTGGTGCGGTGTACGGGCCTGTAGTCACTTTCGCCCTGATGAATACCTCCGGATGAGGTCGAAACATGACGCTAGTAGCTGACTCTATTATATACGTAATACTTATATCTATGTTCAGTTTTAATCTCCACTGCAGGAGCACGACCCTCTTAGTTATACCAGAGCCATATTTAGCTAGATAGAGGATTTTTCCTACACTCTCCACGCTGGCCAGACGGGTTGGAGAGGTATTTTTGACGTTTATGCTTTGGTTAACTTGTATTTTCTAAGTCGCATCTATTACATCCACGGGAAGACTTTGAGTGATTCTATTCTACTCTGCTGGAAACCACAAGGCAATACTTATAATAAAATAAAATAGTAGCAATCGCGTGTTTGATTTTTATAATATTTTTGTCGAAAAATAACCGGCCAAGTGCGAGTCGGACTTGCGGACGAAGGGTTCCATACGTAAACAAATCACGTTTGTCGTATGGGAGCCCCACATTCTGCTATTAGTAATTGTTGTTACAGCGCAACAGAAATACATTATTTGTGAATTTCAACTGTCTTGCTGCCACGGTTTATGAGATACAGCCTAATTATAGACTGACAGACGAACAGACGGACAGCGGAGTCTTAGTAATAGGGTCCTGTTTTTACCCTTTGGGCACGGAATTCTAAAAATATCTGTAAATATGAAGTATGTACATACTACTACTAGATAATCTTTGAAACGCCCGTACATATTTGCAGGCTATTCACCAAGTTTGGGGCTTTATTTCATTGAAATCTGATGTAGGTACAAAATTTCATGCGAACGAAGTCACGGTCCAGCTAGTACAGAAATATAAGGGTGAACTATCTTCTTATAAAAACTTAATTAGTGGGCTCCTGCTACCTGTGTTCAGTGTCAAAAATTTAATGAATAAATATATATTTTTTTAAATCTTCCATGGAAGATTTAAAAAAATATATATTTATTCATTAACATGCATGTTAGTCTGGGAGAAAGAAAAAACTTAGATAACACGTCAGCAGCTTCTCTCCCTTCCTTCTCGCCATCGTAAAAACCGATTGAAGGAGTAAGAAAAACAAGTCGTAACGTAATTTTTGCGGAAATATATTAAATATACGGGGACCTTTATCTGAACGGAAATTTCCATGTTTTAAAATTCGACGTTCTCGCAAATTGTTATCGTGGGAGTCTAATGACGCATTTGCATTGAAAAAGAGTTTCGTTTGAGCACGGGAAATTGTAAAAATATCGCCTGGGGAGGTGTGTGCGGGAGTTAAGAATTCCCGTGTGGTATAAAGTCGTTTATTAGGTTAAGGGGATGCATGCATTTTCCGGGGTCCAGTGCTGCTCCATTTGAAATAAATCACATGAAAGGAAACGGAGATATCATTTAAAATTGTGTCTTGATCAATGATTATACAATACAATACAAAAATTTATGAATGCTTAGGGAATGGCTTCATATTTGAGCCGTTTGGGGTTGAGACTTTAGGTCCGTGGGGACCATCAACTCACAAACTTTTTAAATTTTTTAACAAAAAATTTGTCGAGGTGTCGCGTGACCAAAGGGCTGGCAATTATTTCGCCCAACGAATAAGCATTGCCATCCAACGTGGCAATGCTGCCAGCTTTTTGGGCACTCTACCGCAGGGCAATGATCTGGAAGACGTTTTCTATTTGTAAGGTTTTTCTTTTTTATTATTATTATTTGTTTAGTTTAATTTAGAGTATAATTTAGATTTTAATTTAGTTGTAAATTGAGGAAGATTAAACCTAGTACAAATAAAAAATTACAAAATAAAACCAATACAAAAATCTTTATTGCACCAAAAGACATTTTCAATTTTTTAACACTTATGAAATAACAACATGTAATGAGGTACAAGAGGCGGCCTTATCGCCGAAGCAATCTCTTACAGGCAACCAAAAAGAGAAGAAATGCGAAATATATAATAAGATAACAGGTGGCGCAGTTCGATTTGTATATACTAAATAAATATAGTAATAAATACAATAACCTACATTACATAATTAATATACGAATAAATACATAATATATAGCTAGATACATACATATATATATGTGTATATACATATTATCATCATCATCATTAGATCTTTTTGTCTCCACTGCAGGAGCACGACCCTCTTTGTACAAACAGAGCCATACTTGGCCAAAGCAGCCAAAGGACTTGGCCTACACTCTCCTCGCTGGCCAGACCGGTTGGAGAGGTCTCATGATGTTTATTAGCTATACTAGCTTGTAATCCCTAAGTCGCCTTCTACGACATCCACGGGAGGACTTGGAGTGGTCCTATTCAACTTTTCCGAATACCACACGACAATAATGATTAAGTTCTAGATAACCCTTCAAACTAAAGTAAGTACGTTAAACATTTCTCCCATCGCAATTTTGATTCCCTTTCCATTGCCTTTGGGGCTCTGTCTGCCCCGTCAGGGATAAAGACGTAATGATGTATCTGTATATTCCATACTGGTGTGGAAGAAAAGGAAAAACAAGGAATGTACCGGCTGATTTTCTTCCCACACGGATCGTAAAACTTGATCAAGCAAAAAAGACGATCTGAGCAGGAAGAGAAGTAGCTGGCTTTCTCCCAGCATGGAAGAGATTAGGTGGGTTTTTAGGGTTCCGTAGCCAAATGGCAAAAACGGAACCCTTATAGATTCGTCATGTCTGTCTGTCTGTCTGTCCGTCCGTATGTCACAGCCACTTTTTTCCGAAACTATAAGACCTATACTGTTGAAATTTGGTAAAAAGATGTATTATGTGAACCGCATTAAGGTTTTGACACAAAATAGAATAAAAACAAAAAATTTTGGGGGTTCCCCATACTTAGAACTGAAACTCAAAAATTTATTTTTCATCAAACCCATACGTGTGGGCCTGGGGTATCTATGGATAGGTCTTCAAAAATGATATTGAGGTTAGGTTTCTAATATCATTTTTTTCTAAACCGAATACTTTGCGCGGGAGATACTTCCAAAGTGGAAAAAAGTGTGTCCCCCCCCCGTAACTTCTAAAATAAGGGAATTATAAAACTAAAAAAAATATATGATGTTCATTACCATATAAACTACCAGCGAAAATTGGTTTGAACGATATCTAGTAAGCAGTTTTTTTTAATACGTCATAAATCATAAACGTAATTTACCTTTCATTCAATCAACTCAAATATAAAAATTTAAAAAAAAACATACTACAAGACTTTTATATTATGTTATTTGCTACTACGGAACCCTTCATGGGCGTGTCCGACTCGCACTTGGCCGCTTATTAAATAATGTATGTTAACCCCCGTCAAAAAAGGGGTGTTTTTAAGTTTGACGCTAATCTGTCTGAACCATCGTAGCGTTTCAACGGATGGACTAATTTCTATGCGGTTCTTTTTACGTGAAAGTAAGTTCCCTTGGCTAGTTCCTGTAGCTATTTGATAAATATCGGTTCAGCCGTTTAAAAAATATTGGGAGTTAATGCGCGGTTTTTGTAGTTTGCCTAGCAAAATAATAGCCAACAGTAATAAACTATTGCAATTTGGAATTTTTAGGGTTCCGTGCAAAAATGAAAAAACGGAAACCTTATAGGATCACTCGTGCGTCTGACTGTCCGTCTGTCTGTCACAGCCAATTTGCTCCGAATCTACTGGACCAAATCAGGTGAAAGGTAGGATGGTGTTATCCTATGACTTAAAGACGAAAATTTACCATTTCCCCATGATCCCCATGATCTCCAAAACTACTAAGTCTAAAATTTTGAAAAAATATTAAAAATATAATTCTTTGCTTGTAAATTACAGGAAAACCTATCAGAATTCTTTTAATTAAAAATAATAACTTACGGAAAATCGTTCACTAAAACTCCACACCACTAGATAGCGCTAGTAGTAGTTAACTTTGGCATTGTACGGAACCCTCGCCACGCGAGTTAAGCTTGCACTTGGCCGGTTTATTTTATTCTGCAATCATTTTGTTTGTTAAATTTAACAAGAGGCACTTCAAACTTGATTAGTTTGGTGTCCTCATCAGAAAATGATGCGGCTTTCTTGGGTTCTTGCTAGAGTAAGTCCGCGGACAAATTGCTAGTATTCATAGAATAACTGCAATTGGGTAAGAGAGAAACAACAAAAAAATCCATAGCGCGTTTTAATACTATTAATTTCTAATAACGCCATCTAGGAACGCTTATAGTAACTGGTTTACGGTTTGCGAACTACGTATGGTTTACGAAGTATGATTTACGTACTACGAACAAAACTGAGGATGAGTTTTTGTGTCTCGTGTGTGTAAGTGGCCAACACTAGTATAAGATATTTCAAGCTGCCGAAAGGCATCTGACAAAGCTTGACGACTGCCATGCAATGATGACTTCCGAAGCACGGAGGAGCACGCTTAACTTGCGAAAGCGCTAGTATATACATTTTATATTTATTTCGTTTACAAAAAAGAATATTTGTGTTCGATATATTAATTATTATACATAATAAATCAAAGCTCACACACCAGACATAGACATAGAAATACAACTTAAAATTCATCTAACGAGTACAAACATTTTACCAAAAGATGAGCTTTCAATTTCTTATTTCTTATAAAACAGTGAAAAAATGTATCTGTATATTGAATATATTTCCAAATAAAATTTTAGGGCGATGAAGACAGTAAGAGAATTGTAAAGAGAAATATCTGGCAAAAAACGAAACTCTAAAATCATATAGTAAGAGAAACGCGAATCTCCGGAAATACTGAACGGATTTGAATGATTTTTTTTATTATTTTACAATGTCCATTTTAATTAAGTACAAATATTTTAAGGGGTGGTCCGGTCCATCATTTTGAACAAATTTTCCTAATAAATGAATATCGAAATACGAAAAAAAAATTTTAGGTTCTCATACAAATCGAAGTAGTCACGTGATATCATTACTATGGAAAATGAAATTTTGTTTTCGTATTTCTGTATACATTTATTGGGAATAGTTGTTAGGAATGATGGTCTGAATCACCTCTTAAAATATTTATACTTATGAGTCCCCTTACCCTAGAGACTTCTCCATACAAACGTAGTCTACGTTTAATTTTGAAACCACATGTCAGATTCCGGTAAAAATTGGTAATTGTAAAGAAATTGCAATTATCTAGGGTTATAACTGATTTCCTATCGTAAAATTATGAACTGGAAAGAAAATATAACGATTTAGAAGTTTCCCATACTAATGGTCAAAAATGATATAAAACACTATATTCTATTTCAAGTTCATATTTTTACTGTCGGAAACTAGTTATAAACCTAGATAATTGCAATATCTTTGAAATTACAAAATTTTGCCCAAATCGGACATGTCGTTTTGAAATAAAACGTAGACTACGTTTGTATGGAAATTTGTATTTTGGTCTAGGGTCGGGGGGCCCTTAATTAAAAAGGACATTGTATAGCTGTTAAGCCTGGGCAATATATAGGGCAAAACTTATTTTGATTAACCGATCGTGTGTGGTATCGTTGAATAGGTTTTTTTAAATACATATATTGTGAGTTTGGAAACAACATTTTTCAATTGAGGGATCCCTTCCTGAAATATTTGGTTTTAAATTGCAAATTTTTGTTAGAGTCAAGTGAGTGTCCATATACAACCGTTTAATAGATAGAGTGGGGTCTATGGAACATATAAAACAGTAAAAAAAATGTATCTGTACATTAAATATATTTTGAAATAAAATATTTGGGGTGATGTAGACATAGTACTAGAGTAAGAATAAAAAAAAATGTCTGTCAATATGTTTGTACCAGAGATATGGGCTGGTTTGTACACGCTCCGGTAATACTGGACGAATTCGAATGAAACTTTTTTGTTATATAGCTGTTAAAAATGGGGAACATATAGGGCAAAATTGATTTTGGAAAATGAAACACCAATATTTCAGAATTTAGTTTTTCGCCAGTCAGCCAAGACGAAGTAAAAACAATCCTCCTGTCAATCAAAACAAGGGCGGTGGGGGTAGACCAGATAAATAGGCGTATGATTGAACTTATTCTCGACACCATTATTCCAGTTATCACTCATATCGTCAATTATTCGCTTACAACGTCTCAATTCCCATCGCTCTGGCGAAAAGCATTCATTCGTCCCCTGCCGAAAATTCCTAATCCTTCTCTCCCCAAAGATTTTCGTCCCATCTCTATTCTCCCGCTACTGTCCAAGGTATTAGAGGCTTGCGCTCATAAGCAACTTACCTCTTACTTCCATATTAATGGCTTACTAAACCCATTACAGTCTGGTTTTCGACCTGGACATAGCACAGTCTCTGCCCTTCTTAAAGTGACCGACGATATTAGAGATGGCATGGAGAATACTAAAGTCACCGTGATGGCATTAGTAGAATTTTCTAATGCTTTTAATACCGTCGATCATGATATCCTTTTAGCAATTCTTTCTCATCATTTAGTTTCCCCTTCGGCACTGGACTGGTTCTCTAGTTATCTTCGGGGACGTCAGCAATCAGTGAAACTTGATGAATCTTCATCGGATTGGTGTGATCTTTCAACTGGCGTTCCCCAAGGCGGTATTCTCTCTCCTTTGTTGTTCTCCATCTTTATAGATTTCATCACTAAAGAGCTTCATTGTTCGTATCATCTGTATGCCGATGACTTGCAGCTTTATGCGCAGACCGAAGTGGATGATCTAAACAACGCGGTAGCTAAAATTAATGCAGACTTGGAGGCCATAAGTGATTGGTCGCGTCGCTTTGGAGTCACCGTAAACCCCGCTAAATGCCAAGCTATTATAGTCGGTAGCTCTCGTCTGTTAAGTCGAATCGATGACAATTCTCACTCGGGAATTTACTATGAGAATACCGAAATACCACTTAGGTCCAGCGTAAAAGATCTAGGGCTCTCTATTGATTCAACCCTTTCCTGGAATGTTCAAGTTTCTGAGGTTGCTGGTAAGATCACGGGTGCATTACGTGCACTGTATAAATTAAAAAACTTTTTACCAATTAATATTAAAAAAATGCTTATGACTACCCTAATTCTTCCTTTTCTGGATTACGCGGATGTGTGTTACTCGGGGTTGAATTGTGATCTCCTTAATAAACTTGACCGCATACAGAACAACTGTATTCGCTACATATTCGGCTTACGGAAGTACGACCATGTGTCGGCTCACCGATCTCAGTTAAAATGGTTACCTATCCGACAGCGGCGTAGTCTGCATGTCCTCACTACTTTGTTCTCTGTACTTTTTGATCCTAAGACTCCGGCTTATCTCAAGACCAAATTTACCTTTCTTGGTGATACTCACGTCAGAAATCTTCGCTCTTCTAGCAATCTTCTTCTTACAATGCCACATTATCGGAGCGGATTCTATAAAGATTCATTTGTCGTACAAGCTGTGCGGCTTTGGAACTCTCTCCCACTCAGTATTCGGAAAGCTCAAACTCGCTTCGCGTTCAAAAAGGCAGTGCGTGCACACTATCTTCGAAAACTGTCAGTAGTTAGTTAAAAAGTATTTATGTAGTTTATGTATGTGGTTTATTAGGGAATAATTTATATATGTATATTTTTGTGTAGGTTTATTATATTTGATATATATATGTATACTTTTTGATATAACAATATATTTTCTTTATTGTTTGCTGTACTTACCCCCAAAAGATTGCTTTCTCAGCATCACCTGTTGGTTGACTGGTAGAAAAGGCCTCAGGCCTTAAGTCCGCCATTTACATGTATTGTAATAAAGTTAAATACAAAAAAAAAAAAAAAAAAAAACACCTGGTGCAGAACCATAAAGGTCCAGCCAAACTATAAGAAACTATAAGTAGGTTCCATGGAATAAATTTAAAAAAATGAATCTAAACAATCTACAACTAGTAGTTCGCCACGAACTTAGACCTCGCGATTATTATTTCAGAATTATGTACCTGATTTGGATGAATTATCGGTGCAGGTTTACCGATATGCGGATTCATGGTTGTGGCCAAATTTCCAAAATAGTTGCCAATCACAGCCCTTTCTTTAAATGACTTTCGATTTAGCTCTAAAATGTCAGGAGCACCTTCCAACCATACAATCCCATGAATATGAGGTCTACCGTGATGCTAAAATTCAGTTCTGTACCAGAAGTCTTTCACCGAAAAATGACCCATCATTTTTCAAATGACAAAGTCAGCTCGTTGTTGTTTTCGTTTAAATGTTTATTTGTATTGCAATGGCTCTATATCGCTGCTTATTGGTTTCTTATTCTCTTCGTAAAGCTACTTCGCGGGCTTTGGTTGCTGTTGATCTCTTGTTAGTTCGTAGCATAATTACTAATACTACTACAAAAGCACAGACAAGCAGCGATAGCGATTGAACGAAAGTTCGCTAAACAAAATTGCTAAATTTAATTAACAAGCCAACAATCAATCAAAATAAGCAAAAACTGAAAAAAAACTAATTGTAAAATAAGCAAAACCCTTTTTTTAAGTCGGTTAAATATGATCAAAATTTATAGAACTACTTATGAAACTCAAAATAATAACCATAATAGTTATTCAGAGAAGTTACTTCGTGGACCCCAGGGAGTATGTATTTGTAAGAAAGTTGTTCAGTAACCCGGACTGAATTTACCCTTAAATAGTTTTAGTATATGTTGTAAGAAGATTTGTATTGTATATCCGTCACGGCTTAGTCAGCTAGACTTCGCGAGGCACCCTAAACCCGTTTAAGTATCTATAACGTATAAAAAAGTTGTTCAAACAAAAAAGTTGTTCAAATAAAAAAACATCGTTTTTATAACGGCAACAAAAAAGTCTTATGATATTTTTGAAAATATTTTGAAATGGCGAATATATGACAGTTTTAAAATTTTAAACCCCCATATTTCCGCCATTTTGAAAAATTTCGAAAAACTGGCTCGACAAAAAAATTCTATGTAGTTGCTGAACCTGCTTACAAAATTTCATGAGAATCGGTAAAGAAATGCGACCTGTAGGCGAGAACAGACAGACAGACAGACAGACAGACGGACAAAATAATTTTTGGCTAGTCTCGAAACTGAGACGCTTCGCTCGCTTCGCTCGCTCGGTCAAATAAACAATCATTGTTCCTAAGATAAAATAATCATCACCAATCAACATTGGATTGACGATGATTATTTTATTTTAGACTAGCTGAAGCCCGCGACTTCGTTCGCATGCACTTTATGTCTCTGGAAAATGCTTATCAGGCTGAACAACTTTTACTAAGGCGACATTTTTATATCTCTTATAGTTTAGCTGGACCATTATGGTTCTGCATCAGGCGTTTCATTTTCCAAAATCATTTATACCCCATATGTTGCCCAGGCTTAATAGTTATATAACAAAAAAAGTTGCATTCGAATCCGTCCAGTATTTCCGGAGATTAGCGTGTACAAACAGACAAACAGACAAACAGACAAACAGACTTACAGACAAACAGACAAACAGACAGACATTTTTTTTAATTCTTACTCTATTACAACGTCTCCATCGCCACCAATATTTTTTTTGGAAATATATTTAATGTACAGACACACTTTTTTTACTGTTTTATTATATGTGTAGATATAGATAGGACATCGCAACTTTGCTATCATAATGGCCAAAGGTTGTGTGTGTGTTTGTATGTTTGTTACTTCTTCACGCGTAAACGGCTGGACCAATTTTGACAAAATTTGACATCCTGGATTAGGTCACACATAGGCTCCTTTTTACACGGGTAACACTGCGGGGCGCAGCTAGTAGAAGATAAATGAGAATAATGATTTTAGGGGCTTTTATCAAGTCTTCTTCTTCTTCTTATCGAATGTGTTAGTGACTAACACTAGTGTCAGAGTTTTTAAACCACCTTAAAGGCCTCTGACATGGTTTTACTTTTTAATTATCAAGTCTATAATAATAGAACACAAAATAATTCCATTTAAGTTTTGTCCGTAAACGGCTGAACCTATTCGGTTATGGTTTTGTGTTGTGATAAGCTTCACTTAAAAAAATTGTGATCGTTCTATTCAAATCCTTTCATAAATAAAAAATATGCATTTCAAGAATCACGTCAAACAATTTTGTTTGAAATATTGCTATAAAATTGTTTGGTTGCATTGATGATGATTGTAAGTTAGTATGAAATTAAAAATCTACTAAGTATTTCAATGGTTTTCGGAGTGTTCCCAAAATTATGATAATTTTTTGTTGGAAAATGGCCTTTTTCAAATTGTCTTGGGTCTTGGATGTTTATCTATATATGTATTTGTTATAAAATATAGTATCGTTGAGTTAGTATCTCATAACACAAGTCTCGAACTTACTTTGGGGCTAGCTCAATCAGTGTCCCTATACATTTATTTATTTAACGTGATTACTTCGATTTATATGAGAACCTAAAATTTTTTTCGTATTTCGTTCGATACAAGTTGTCTGATCAGCTGATTCGAGTTTGTTTGTTTGTGTGGAATGGAAAACCAGTGAGAAAAGTTGTTCAGTAAAATACATATATACAAGAAGTCAAATTAAAGCTTGTAAAATATACTACATTATAACAAATAAGCGGCCAAGTGCGAGTCAGACTCGCCCTTGAAGGGTTCCGTAGTAGCAAATAACATAATATAAAAGTCTTGTAGGGTGGGGTTCTTCATATTCAAAAAAAACATATTTTTGAATATGAAGAACCCCCAGAATTCACTGTTTTTTTTCTATTTTTGTGTCAAAACCTTAATGCGGTTCACACAATACATCTACTTACCAAGTTTCAACAGTATAGGTCTTATAGTTTCGGAAACGGCTGTGACATACGGACGGACAGACAGACAGACAGACATGATTGCCGTTTGGCTACGGAACCCTAAAAACTCACCTATTTTCCGAAAAAAAAAAAAACAAAGACATTTTCAAAACGTTTCAGTTCCTGCGTGTAGAAAACGACTGAATATATTTATACAAAACATATGTCAAATTAATCGTAATATACTCATATCTAATGTCATGGAAGCCATTCAGAAAATGTTAATATTTACTTTACTGTTTTTTAAATATTTTTCTTTGGTCCCAGTTCATCAAAAGTTACCTAAATTATGTACATAATAAATTCTTCTTCATCAGCTTATAATGCCTTTTCATTTGACACCCCACTCGACTAGTAAAAAAGTTTTGTTTTTTAATTCTATACAATAAAAATGTATGACGCCATAACCCCCACTGTACAAAAAATCAACATGGCTCCCTTTCTCTTTCTCTGGTAGGGACCAACCAAACGACGAAACCTTCCTTATGTCTATCCTATCCTTTCTTTCCATTAGTGTTGCAAGCAATAGTATAAAATATCGATAGACTATCGATAGTATCGTGACCTTGGAAAACAGTAACAATATCGATAGGATAGTATTGCAAACTATTGACAATCGATAGTATCGATTGTCAATAGTATAGTATCGATACTATCAATGGTATCGATTGTCAATAGTTCGCAATACTATTGCTGAAAGGTAAAACTATCGATACTATTAAATTTAGATACTATCGATACTGTCGATAGTATCGATGGTTTTTAATTGATAGGTACTATTGATAGTATCGATAGTAAAGGTACTATTTGGATGAAACACTATCGATAGTATTGTAATATCGATATTATAAGAAGCAATAGTATTTATCTTAACAGGTTAGTTTTTTTTGTTTAAAACGTTTTAAACCTATTTTTGAGGTTTATTATGGGTTTACAACGATTTTCTATTAGAATTTACTAACCTTTCACAAAAAGCAATTCAGAATATACTTATTGCATTATTTATTATATATCTGGGTCAGTGAAACAAAAAAAAAAGCTGTTTTTTATTGAACATTTATTGAAGACAGAGTTGGGCCAAATGTAATCAGTCAGATTAATGATTATGGATTAAGATAAAATATTTATAGTCCCATGTTGAGGTTGTCGCGGTCTTCGAGGTGGTTCAGGTCGTCGAGGTTGTTGAGGTCGTCGAGGTGGTCCAGGTTGTCGAGTTCGTCGAGATTGTCGAGGTCATTGAAGTCGTCACGGTGGTCCAGATCGTCGAGGTTGACGATGTCCTCCAGGTCGTTAAAGTTGTCGAGGTCGTCTAGGTCGTCGAGGTAGACTGAGCTCATTTAGGTCGTAAAAGTTGATGACGAGGTCTTCGAGGTCGTCTAGGTCGATGAGGTAGTCTGAGCTCATTGAGGTCGTAAAAGTCAATGTCGAGGTCTTCGAGGTTGTCGTGGTCGTCGAGGTAGTCCAGGTCGTCCAGGTCGTCAAGGTTGTCGTGGTTATTATGGTCGTCAATGTCATAGCCGCTCCGTTACGTGTAATATTGTTTATGTTGTACAACCAAATACACTATGAAATAAGAATAACCGGCCAAGTGCCAGTCGGACTCGCGCACGAAGGGTTCCTTACCATTATCTATAAAAATCAAGTTTTTTGTATAATAAAATAATAAAAAAGCCTTTATTGTACCATTTCCAAAGTTTACGTTGCTTATATAATAGTGTTAGTCTAAAGTGTTAGTAGTATTTATTGAATCTTATTATTTTATTATTTGTTTCAAATAAGTCTATGTATAGTTTGATATTTTCTTTCTTAACTATTTATCGACTCTTGCCTAAATATGTATTTTAATATCTATTAATATACATTTCTAAGTAAGAAAGTATTTGTTTTTATTTTTATTTTTTTATATATATCTGAGAATATAATGTAATTTAAGTGTTAGTTTGTTAGTGTTCACTGGAAATGGACCCCTTTTGATTATAGGCCTCCTCCAATTGACTCCACTTCTCTCTGTCCTGAGCTGTTTCTTGCCAGTTTTTGCCAGCTAGAGCCACCATGTCGTCCGACCAGCGAGTTTTGGGCTTTCCTGGTCTTCTTTTTCCGGCAGGCCCTTTCCATTTAGTACCTACTAAGAATTGTCCATCGCTTATCTCGGTATCTCGCTACGTGTCCCGCCCAGCGCCATTTCATTTTTTGTGTATATGTGAGAGCATCAATTATGTTAGTTTTCTTTCTAATTGTTTTACATCTTATTTTGTGCATTTTTTTGATATTTAATATGCTTCTTTCCATGGAACGTTGACTGGTATTGTTTTTTTTTTTTTACATTTTCAGTATATATCCATGTTTGACTTCCATAGCTTAATGTTGGTAAGAGGCAGGTATCCAGCATGATTTTTTTCATTGAGACCGGATAGTCACCTTTAAGAATCTCCTTGGATGACCAAAACTTATTCCAGGTAATTGCTATACGTCTGTCTACTTCCTCTTCCACGCTTTCATTGCTGAATGTTACTCTTTTGCCCAAATAGATGTAGTTGTCCACATATTCCAGCTATTTTCCGTATAAGTATATCGGTCTTTTTATGAAGTTAGTTAAATTTTTTGTCTTAGATTCGTTCATAACTAGTCCTATTTTTTCACTCTCTTTATTTAGTGAGTGGATCATGTCTTCAAGATCTCGAGCTGATTCCGCAAATAATGCTATATCGTCAGCAAATCTTAAGTGGCTCAGATGTTGTTTGCCTATTTTTATACCTTTTTGTTGCCAGTCTAGTCTCCCAAAAACATGTTCCAATACAGCTATAAACAATTTAGGCGACAGAGGATCACCTTGTCTCACTCCTCTTAGTATCGGTATTTCTCTTCCTCTTTTTTCAAGCTTTACTCTACTTCTGCTATTGTTGTATATGTCTTTAAGAACATCAATATATGATTGGTGGATTCCACAGGTATGTAGCGCTTCCCAGATAGATGTATGTGCGATGCTGTCGAAGGCTTTGATGAAGCATATGTACAGAGGTCTGTTGAACTCTCTGTACTTTTCAATTATTTGTTCCATAGTGTGAATGTGGTTGGTAGTAGAGAAACCCGAGCGGAACCCTGCTTGCTCTCTAGGTTGTTGTGTGTCTATACCTATGCTTATTTTAGATAACAAGACTGCCGAGAATAGCTTGTAGATATAATTGGCTATGTCTCGGTCGCCTTTTTTATATAAAAGAATGATGTCTGAACATTGCCATTGCTTTGGGACCTGACCTTGGCTTAAAATTTTATTAAATAGGTGCGTCAGTGGTTGGACTAAAGGAGAGGCACCTATCTGCAGAGTTTCGTTTTGAATTCCATCTGGACCAGGGCTTTTATCAGATTTTAGCCTCTTGATGTGTTCTAATACTTCTTTAGTTTCAATTTTGCCAATTTTTTCTTGTATATTTGTTTCTCGTTCTTGTGGAATTTGTGTACTGGTGAGTGTTTGTTGAGTAGTACACTTTTGCATTCCATATAAATCTGTATAAAACTCAGTTGCGCACTCAATGATTTCTTTTCTGGTTTTGGTGATTTTTCCTTTATTTTTAAGATTTTGTATCCAATTTTTGTGCGTACTGAGTTCTTTGAATGCTCTTTTAGTGCTTCTGTACAGTTTTATATTTTTCTCTATGACTTTTTTCCGGTATCGTTGGTAATCTTTCTTTATAGCTCTACTTGTTGTTTTAAAAAGAGTACTCAATTCAGATTTCATTTCTTTAGTTTTAGACAGTTTATGCATCAGACTCGCGCGATGTTTCATAAGTTTAATTGTATTTTGTGACAATATGCGGTCTTTGTTTATTTTATTTATGTGATTGCTTGAAGAAAGGCTATCTTTGATATATTTTTCCAGCTTGTCATACATAATTTGGATTTCGTCGTCTTTATTAATTCTTGAGAGATTTATTTCAAGGTTTCTTTTGAACGTATTAATTTCTTCTTCTGTGTTTGGTATTTTTGGTTGAGTGAAGTATGTGCTTCTACTTTTGTTTAAATTTCCCATTTGAAAGTCGCATCGTACCATTCTGTGATCAGAAGGAAATTCAACTTTGTTTAGAACCTCTACGTTTGTAATGTTTTTTGGTTTGTTGGTAATTATGTAATCTACTTCATTTTTTGTGTTTTTGTCGGGACTGATCCAAGTCCATTTTCTGTTGTTTTTCTTCATAAAAAAGGAGTTCATTATACACAATTTATGTTCGTATGCGAACTGAATTAGCATTTCTCCTCTTTTACTCCTTTCTCCGTAGCCGAATTTTCCTAGAATTCTGTTCTCTTCCTTTTTTGTTTGTCCAATTTGTGCATTAAAATCTCCGATTAATAGAATGCTTTTTCCCGAAATTTTAAGAGCTTTGTTCAATGTTGCATAGAATTCATCGATGTCTTGTTTACTTGACTTTTCGGTCAGGGCGTAGGCTTGTATTAGGCTGATTTCGTGTTCCTGGAACTTTAGTTGAAGTAAGGTCACTCTTTCCGATAGGCCTGTGAAATTTACTATATTTCGTTTAAATTCTTTCTTCACCAGGAAGCCTACGCCATATAAACCAGGAGATTCGCCTGTGTAACATAAGATGTTGTCCTTATATTCTTCAATTTGGCATCCCAACCTTCGTACCTCTGCTAGCCCCAAGATGTCACAATCTATATTTTGTAGTGCGAACATAAGTTCTAGATATTTTTCTGTCGAGGACAAAGTTCTTACATTGAATGTTGCTATTTTTAATTTGTTTTTTTGTTTTAAATTTGGAGGGTTATGGTCGTATTCTTCCACGGTGACCAGCCGTGTTGGAAGAATTGGAGGGGGCGCGTGCTTTAATTGCTATTGTGACTGCAAATTCTTTGATGGATTGGTTTCCTTTTCAGAGTTATTATTTTTGGATGACTCGGGTAAACTTTTTTCTTGTGTGGAGGACCAATATGAAGAGATTTTGTTTTTCTTTGCTGTTTGTGTAGTCCTTCCCTGGTTTCCCTTATTATTTTTGTTACTATCATTAGGAGTGTCGTGGTTAGGCGTTATTGTTTCTATGGGGGACTGTGATAAGGTTCGTTTGTTGTTACGAGCTTCGTGGTGAAAGTGTTTATTTGGGGTTTGGGCTGGGGGTATTATTACGAGTTTGTCGTATTTGATTATTACTCTGTTTCCTTTTTCTCTTACTACTTTTGCCGTTTCTTTAAGTTCTTTTCTTATTTTTAACACCTTTGGAGGGTAATCTTCATCAACTGCATAGGTTGTACTCCTCAGAGTTTTCTTTTGTTTCATAATATCAATTTTCTTCCCCAGCGTGCTAAGTGTGACAGACACGGGTCTCATCTTTTCTCCCTTTCTCCCTACTCTTCGTAACGCTTCTATTTCTGTTTCAGAAATATTGACTTTCATTGTTTTGTTTATAAACTCTAGTATCTTTTCGACGAGTTCCTTATAGCTTTTTTCTCCTTCCGGAATTCCAAACAGTATTATATTTCTTTGCCTCTGTATTTTTTCAATTAAATCGAGTCTTTTTTCGTTTTGTTTACTATCTTCCACTAGTTTTTTGTATGGCCCCCCATAAATATTTATTTTATTTTGTTTTTAGTATTTGTTATAGCGGCAACACAAATACATAATTTGTGAAAATTTCAACTGTCTAGCTATCGCGGTTCTTGAGATACAGCCTGGTGACAGACAGACGGGCAGACGGACAGACGGACAGACGGACAGACGGACAGACGGACAGACGGACAGACAACGAAGTCTTAGTAATAGGGTCCCGTTTTTACCCTTTGAGTATGGAACCCTAAAAAGTATACCTACTTATAGCTTATTATGGAAAAAGAAATAAATACATACGAAAATAGTATTTTATGCAACAGTTGTATAATAACGGTCAAAAAATGCGAGAGCCTTGGCGAGCATCGTAAGGAGACGCCATCGAGCATTTTTTGACGTACTTATACAACGTTGCATACAATACTTTTTCTACGACTACATTTACTAAATAAAATACAAAACAAACAAAGAAAATATGAAAATGTTCGACGTACATATGTTTGGTAAATCAGATTTAAAATATACAAGTACTGATCTATATGGTATCTATGGTCAACTTTTTTTTTTAATTGACGTCTTTTTAGTGCCTATGTTAAAAAAACATTTTTTTCTTATGTTGGCAGTATGGTAAATCTATAGAAAAAAATGTACTTGGTCTATGGCTAGGTGTATCGTTTTAGTGAAATAACGACACATGTGCTATTATGAGGCATAGAGTATAGACTTTTTTCTGCAATCATATTATTAATGTTCTTATATTCGTGTTCAGAACCATTTAAAAGACAGATAACAGTACAGGAGTAGAAAAATATTGTTAAACGTCATTTAAACTACCTAACAAAAATAACAACAATAAAATACTATTGCTTTTTAGACGAATTTGGATAGTAATTTAGCTATCGATAGTTTTTTATTCAAATGGTAACTTTACTATCGATAGTATTGATTAATAACTATCGATAGTATCTAAATTCAATAGTATCGATACTATCGATAGTTTGACCTTTCATCAATAGTATTGCAAACTATTGACAATCGATACTATCGATATTGTGACTGTTTTTAAGGTCAGTCATATCATTTCATAACATCGATAGTCAAACTATCGTTGTTATGCAACGCTACTTTCTATGTCGTTTAGGTGCTAGCTACTATTGGAGACTTATTAGAGTTACAAGACACCAGTGTCAATTGGAGTCATTTCAAAATTGTCATTTCAAAATTCTAGGTTTATTTTCCAGGTAAATTAACAAATGTTCAATATCACATTTACGTTGCAATGAAAAAATTACCATATCGAGTTTTAATTTTGTACAACGCCATCTAGGGACGGCTAAAGTAAACTTAACAAATACGAACAAAGTTACAAAACGAGGTAATTCTTGTGTTTGTTGGTTTTTCGTGTGTTAGTGGCCAACATTGGTGTCATTTCTTTTAATCTGCCTCAAGGTATAAGACATAGCTTGACGACTGCTAGTTCAAAGGTGTAATTTATCACTTTTACACTCGAGTTGAACATTACTTTGTTGTTTAATATATATTTTGACCAAATACAATTCGCAATAGTTTCGCCATGTCTGTCTGTCTGTCTGTTGTCTGTCCGTCTGCGGATTTACTCAGAGACTAGATGTACTAGAAAGCTGTAATTTGATATGGGTAACATGTAGGTATATTAATCATGCCAAAAAAGTGGTAAAATAAAATCTTGAATTTTTTACAAGCTTTTATTTAACTTGCAATGTATGTTTGTTCGGGTGGAATCTTTGAACTCAATTTTCAACCAGTTATCGTCAACCGATTTAGCTGAAATTTTGTATACTTGTGTAAGTCGGATGACAATACAATATTATGAAGTCAATGAGCTGTTCTGATGATGGAGCCGGGAGATATTCGACGGAACTCAGTTATAAAACAACATAAACTCATCGAGTAGGTCTCGTTTGATTTGTCGTGACGAGTACTTTATGAGAGACGATGCTTAGGGTCTGATCACGCAGACGGATGGTGGTCGATAGAACTCAGTTATAAAACGATCCAACACAATCGAGTTTGGGTACTTATTTCATTTGTCTTGATAAGTACTTTGGCCACACAATAAAAGCTTGTACAAAAAATGATTTTTTTTCAACCCCTCCCCTACCCCTTATGCATAAATTTATACCTGCTATACTTATTTTAAATGTACTTTAGATTACTGTCACTTTTGGTGCAATAAATAAATCTTATACCTTTATACGAGCAATTCATGTATCTTATCTTATACCTTTAAACGAGCAATTCTTGTATATTTATTTATATATTTCTGTGATCTCGAAAACGGCTCTAACGATTTCGCTGAAAATTGGTATATGGGGGTTTTCGGGGGTAAACAATCGATCTAGATTTGTCTTACGTTTTTCTTTCCACGCAGAATATGGTCGCTAATTTCGTTGCGCCAGCCGCCATCCGCTTAGCTCAGCGGTTAAGGATGCTGACCGCTAGAGAGAGTGTTAAGGGTTCGAATCCCACTCGGTGACTTACTTTTGTTTTTTTTTATGGTCAAGTTTATATATAAGTACCTGGGCGACCGAGCTTTGCTCAGTTCTATCATATAAAGTGCGCGTGGAAAGAAAAACGCATGAAAACTCGAAAACACGCGTTTTCCCAAACATAAGACTAATCTAGATCGATTTTTTACCCCCGAAAACCCCCATATACCAAATTTCAGAGAAATCGTTAGAGCCGTTTCCAAGATCACGGAAATATATAAATAAATATACAAGAATTGCTCGTTTAAAGGTATAAGGTTTAGACAAGTTTAAAAAATGTAGTTTTAGATGTAACCGACCGAGCAAAGCTCGGTCACCTAGATATTTTTATCTTATCTTATCAAACAAGTAAAATGGGAGTCAATTTTTTTTTCGATTAACTCACCGTTTGGGTTATCGATAAATTTTAATAGGTTTATTAATTAAATGTATTATGACTTTAGGACACCATTTTTAGGGTTCCGTAGTAAACAAGGAACCCTTATTGTTTCTCCATGTCTGTCTATATGTCTGACGCGATTTTATTCAGAGACTATATTTGCTAGAGAGCTGTAATTTGGCAGGGGTATGTAAAATATTGAAAAAAAAATGTACCATACAAGTGAAGTGGGAGTAAATTTTTTTTTATGACTACCCATCGTGTGAAGTATCGCTGAATAGGTCTATCAAAAATAATGTGAAATCTATCTTTTTTTTTTTACAAGCTTTTGATTAGCTTCTCCTGTCCCGTCGGTCTGTAATCAAATCTTGCAAGTTTTTGAACCATTTCCCAGTATCCGATTGAGCTGAAATTGACCCAGTAATTGTTTATCGAAATGCGAAAAAAATATTTTCCGTAGTATATACAACAATAGATACAACGTTACTACTTTGATTTATATAAGAACCTCATTTTTTTCGTATTTCGATACAAGTGTCTGATCAGCTGCTGATCCGAGTTTGTTTGTATGGAATGGAAAACCAATGAGAAAAGTTGTTCAGTAATATATGGAGTTGATCCTCATAACTCAAATAAGCCATCTTGATTTATGATGTAGGGGGGTGATATGACGTCATGATTATTTGTATGAAATTTTAGTTCTTTTTTATACCTATCACGTGGTGCATGAAATAAAAGGCTTTATGAATGAATGAATGAATTATTTATTTTTACAAGTAACATGACTCATTTTGTTAGTAATCTATAAAACTAGGGATTAGTAACATTTAGGTTTTATTATTCTATTTTTTTTTATAAAGGCCACTCCTGCACCTCTCCCCCCGATGTGGCACAGCAGTGGTTAACATACCGGCAGTCCAGCCTGCTTGCGATCATCTTAAGGATGCTGTTGTCGCTGTCCCGCACCCTGCGCACCAGGGACGCGCATCTTTTTCGCATTGTAGCGTAAAAGCAATTTACTTGCGCCTCAGCAAACATCCCTGATGCACTACAGAAGCGGGGCAGCCCCAAAAGGATCCTAAACGCATCATTATATTGGACATGGAGAGCGCTGTAAACTTTTTGAGTTTATCTAGCCCACAGGCTACAAGTGGAGAACGATGTGCAGAAAGCTTAAGATGCTTAATACTGAGCCCGTCGTGGCCAGGTGATTTTTATGAGCTGATTCTAAACAAGTTTTTTGAAAAAAAAGAACATTTTTTGTACAATCTTTTATCACAGAGTAGAGTAATAATATACTACGTACAGCTTTTATAGTGAGGCGAACTTACTAAGACGAATGAAATAAGCTCAAACTCGATGGAGTTGCGTCGTTTTATTACAGAGATCCATTGACCACCTAACCTTCCGTCTCCGCAATCAGACCCTAGGCATCGTCCAGGATAAAGTGCTCGTCAAGGCGAATCAAACGAGTCCTGCTCAATGAGGTTATGTTGTTTTAAAACTGAGTTTTGTCGAATATCTCCTAGCTATATCATCAGAACAGCTCATTGACTTTATAAATTATAAAGTCAATGACAGTATTACAAATTATAATACTGTATTGTCACCCGACTTGTACAAGTACCTATACAAAATTTCAACTAAATCGATTAAGGCCATAGCCAAATTTTCCGGGGTCCAGTGGCGCCACCATTTGAAATAAATCATTTAAAAGGAAACGGAGATATCATTCAAAATTGTGTCTTGGTCAAGCTCTAGATAACCCTTAAAACTATTTTATGAACTACTGTTTATAATTTAAAGTGCGAACGTGAAGCTTTTCTACGCACATTAGCTAAAAGTGGCCGTTTTTCGCAAATGTGCGTAGAAAAGCTTCACGTTCTCACTTTAAACTACAAAAAGTAGTTTAAAAAATACTTTGAATCTAGAACTTGACCAAGACACAATTTTAAATGATATCTCCGTTTCCTTTTAAATGATTTATTTTAAATGGCGGCGCCACTGGACCCCGGAAAATTTGGGTATGGCCTTAAGGATAACTGGTTGAAAATTGAGTTGTAAGATTTGACCTAAACCAACATTTATACATTTTTTTTATACATACATACAAGATACATTGCAAGTTAAATTAAAGCTTGTAAAATATACTACAATTATGACATAAAAGTCACAGCTATAAAACAAAAACATTTTCATATAAATTTTTATAACATACTAGCTGTACCCTCGTCACTATTAGTTATGTTTTTTTTTTTTTCATGATGTAGTATATTATTAGAATCAACATAAAAAGCCCTTTCATTTGATACCCCATTCGACTGGTAAAAAATATTTTTTTAATTCTATACAATAAAATTTATGACACCACAAACCCCCACACTGTACAAAAATTCAACATAGCTCCCTTTCTTATAATAGTCTAAGTGCCAAAGAAAACCTTTTGATCACTAAACGCCTTATTTACAATTATAAGTCGTTTATATGCTACTACTAGTATTAGATAAATTAAACGAGACACCCATGTAGGTGTCCTATCAAAAATTCGCGGACGAAGTCCGCGGGCTTCAGCTAGTTTAAGACAGATTATTTGTCTGTTTGTCTGTACTCAACAATTATTTCAATATCACTTATACGTAATAATGAAAAAATAACCATATCGAGTTTTAATTTTGTACAACGCCATCTAGGGACGGCTTAAGTAAGCTAGCAGTAAACTTAACAAATACGAACAAAAGTTACAAATCGAGCTAAATTGTTGTATGTTTGTTGGTTTTTCGTGTGTGTGAGTGGCCGACATTGGTGTCAGTTCTTTTAATCTGCCTAAAGGTACCTATATGTCGCAGCTTGTCGACTGTTTAATGTTCGAGGGTGTAATTTATCACTTTTACACTCGAGTTTAACACTACTTTTTTGTTAAATATACATTTTGACTAAATACAATTCGCAATAGTTCCGCTATGTCTGTCTGTCCGTCCGCGGTTTTACTTAGACACTATAAGTACTAGAAAGCTGCAACTTGGCATGTGAAGGATATTATTCATGCCAAAAAAGTGGAAAAATAAAATCTTGAAAAATTTTTTTTCAGTGCTGCTCCCATACGCCTTTGTACTGCTATATTTTAAATTAACTTTTACGAGTAGTTAGTGTCATACTTAGTTGGTGCAATAAAGAAATTTTATTTTTTCTTTTCTTATCAATATCATACGAGGGGGAGTAATTTTTTTCTTGATTAACCGATCGTGTGTGTAATCGTTGAATAGGTTTTTTTTTAAATATAATAAAACAACATTATTCGATTTAGGGATCCGTTTCTGAAATATTTGATTTTATAAAGATAGTATGGCAAATCTCTGTCAGAGTCAAGTGTCCCCCCCCTTTATCTGTTAAACGGTTCTATATGGACACGTAAAAAAATTCACAGCTGTTGTACTTATTTAAGGTCTAACAAAATATACTGAATCTATTTAAGGGTGAATTCAGTCCATGACACTAAACAACTTTTCCCAGGGAACATATGTCGAAATATGAATAATATTTTTTGGCTTTCCATACAAACTCGGATCAGCTGATAGGTCAACTTGTATGGGAGGCCAAAAATACTTTTCATATTTTGATATATGTTCCTTGCGGAAAGTTGATCAGTATCACGGACTGAATTCACCCTTAAAATAATTTCAGTATATTTAGTTAGACCTTATACATAACAAAGTTTAAAGGAAAAATATCAGAAGTAGGTAAGTAGGCTTTAGATACAAATTAAAAAGTTAATGTACTCGGAAAAGGATTTTTTTTCAGTACATTTTGGTAGATCTTATAATTAATAAATTTTAAATTAATCAGTAAACTTTATCGAAATATGAGAAGAATAATCATTTTTCATAGTAATCCTAACAAAAAAAAATAAGATGCTTCACCTAGGTAGGTATCAGTGGCCTTGGGTAATAATTTAGGCTAGTACAGCTATAAAACTATGATTCGAATTAAATATTACCTAACTGATTAGGTTACAAAGGTTAATAAACGTAAGCTGATCAATGTAGGTACGGCTTATAATTCGCATATTATTATTTTTTATTTATTTATTTATTTTGTAACATATATTAGGTTTTTATAATACATTTATTATTTTTATTATTTTACCTTGAGTCTTCTTCTTATCGTGTGTGTTAGTGACTAACACTAGTGTCAGAGTTTTTAAACCGCCTTAAAGGCCTCTGACATGGTTTTAGGTAACGACCAATGTCAAGGACAGTGACCGGGACCGACGGCTTAACGTGCCCTCCGAAGCACGGATCATCTTACTTATCAGACAATCAGGTGATCAGCCTGCAATGTCCTAACCAAACTAGGACAACAACACAAAGTCGTTGCCCCCGCTGGGAATCGAACCCGCGACCTCCGGGTATGAGCCGAACGCTCTAACCACTACACCACGGAGGCAGTTTTTACCTTGAGTAAAAGTCGCTGAGCGTGTTTATACTACTTTACAATTTTGTGTTTATTTGAATAAAAGATGTAGAACACCGCACGCAAAACTAATCACAGCGAGTTGTCCAAAACAAACGAATCACAGTTTTGACGCTGCAAACCGTTCTAAAACCGCTACATATTTTTACTTTCATACGGGATGCGCGGTAAACGTTTCTCGTTCAAAAATAGATAGTTACGGAGAGCCGCAGACCTATAAAATAAGGAGAATACAGCACGATAAACAAACATATGTCTTCTGGTACATAGCTGTTCATACAAGTCCTCTCGTGGATGTCGTAGAAGGCGACTTCATCGGCATCAATGAGACCTCTCCAACCCGTCTGGCCAGCGAGGAGAGTGTAGGCCAAGTCCTCTGGCTGCTGTGGCCAAGGCTCTGGTAGTACAGAGAGGGTCGTGACTCGTGCTCCTGCAGTGGAGACAAATAGACCTGGTGATGATATGAGCAGCCATGATGCCATGTCCTGAACATTCAAATGGATCGATTGCCTATGTGCTAATCAATACTATGTGTGCTCTGTGAGCTGTAGACCCCCCACCCGTTGAAGTTTATCGGATAAAAAGTTGTACAGACAAAAAAGTTGCGTCTAGAACCTTTTTGTCATCAGGCATTAGTCTACCACTTCAAAGAGCTAATCCACTGGGCTATGTCAGTGCCTTTTCTCTTCTATCACGGAGAGAAACACCGAGTATAGCCCTCTCCAGCCCCTGCTGGAGAGGGCTATACTCGGTGTTTCTCAAAAATCTCTATGCACGCCCCTGCGTGCATAGAGATTTTTGTTTGGGTAGACTAAAATACAACTTACGCGATTTTACGTCCTCCAAAATCAGTGGCCATTTGTGAATACTTATTGGTTTTGATAATAAACAATCACTATTCAGTTTGAACAAGCAATCACTTTGTTATACAACATTCACAAGTAAAACTTTGCACCAATTTTTTAAGTTTTAAATAAAACTTTCATACCTATGCATTTGTAAACAAACTCAGTAACCAAACTAGGTACTTAAATCACCGAACTAAATATAATCCGGCAAAAAAATGTGTAACACATATCAATACAATCTTCGATGAACGCGTTTCTACTTTGGAAGCATAGCACGATAAGAAACCCTATTGGTTAATACTACAATTAGCCAATAGGGTTTGTTGTCGTGACCTTCGTGACATCACAGGAACAAATAAAAATATTGATACATTCTAATTGGCCACAGCCTCGGTCTCAGCCAAAGAATTTGAACCCTAGAGGCATATCTCTGGTCTCAGCTCTAGCTTTATGTGTGCATTTGTTACGTGTGTGGTGTGTCCATGAAGGACGTTTATGCACACAAACGCAGGCGCAAAAGCCTATTCATACACATTAGCTACCTATGCATGTGTGTAAATCAAGCCATCTAGATATTTGTCTTCGGCGCGTACCTACTTACGTTTGGTGCGCCGCGCCGCCGCACTATGGGATGAAACGGTGCGATCCATCTCAAAAATCGGTAACTTCTTTGTTTCTTGACATTTTTGCCTGTTTTTTTTTTATACGTATTCCTGAACATTTATACTATTAGATAATTCAAACACCATCAACTTAAAAACTATATTTATTTAGTAAAAAAATTACAAATATAAAATTATGAAAATTTTCACCGAAAACTTATATTTAAATATTTGATATTAAAGTTTGCTTACTTTAAAAATAATAATAATGTAATAACTACGTACTTATATTATATTATGTTTTAAAAAAGCAATAAAAAAATATTCTTCTCATTACTTGTCAATATTAAAAGCTCTTTATAGATTCGTCAAGTAATTATTTTGATATTACATTTCTCGATCTATTTAAGCTAGATATATAGGGATCAGAAGTATAAAACAGTGTATGCAGAATTTCTTTAATTATGGCTGACCTGGAACACTTCCGAGAATGATGCAAACGAAACCAAATTACGAGCTTCTTGAGCATCTTCAGATAATTGGCCTATCGGCAAAACTGCGAAATGCTTGATTATTATTTAAATGGTACTATGTATCAGAATTTTATGCACTGAGGAGTGAATGTAGCAATAGTTATATTTACTTACAAATAACTGTGCAGTTCCTAGCACATTTTCACCAAACTTCAATGCGTTAATAGAAAATCCTGAAGACATGGTTTGCAGATTATATATTATCTCTTGACTAACCCTTCATCAACACCCGTAATTTCTGCAGAAAATTGACAATTTTGGAAGAATCTCCTTGCCGTGTTTCCATAATTGCTGTTTTCCGAACCTTGACGAGGTTTGACAATATGTAAACCAAAAAAAACTCCGGAAACGAGTTTGGAACTTTGACATACTGTTTTTTCTCTTTTTTGAGCTTCTTATTTTCTGCAGTCGATGCAGACCACTTTTTAAAGCCTAGATTATAAGAAACATGCAGTATCCTTTCCATACATCTTATCCATGCATGTAAGGTGGAGAGTCCGTATTTGAACGCATCTTCATTCCCAACTCTTGCAGTCACTTTTGTTAGATCGTTCATCTGTTTCGGAGTTGCTCCACAAATAGTGCATGAAGCACATGATGGTGTCTGCGTTAACACTTGAACAACTTTACCGTCAATCATATACATTTTCACAGATGAAGTATTTCTGTTGCCGCTATAACAACAAATACTAAAAAACAAAATAAAATAAATATTTAATGGGGCTCCCATACAACAAACATGATTTTTTTGCCGTTTTTATAGATAATGGTAAGGAACCCTGCGTGCGCGAGTCCGACTCGCACTTGGCCGGTTATTATTTTGTATCTAAAATCGTCAGGAATTAGGCCGCAGATAACATGACACTTCTTTAAGCACCTATCGCAATTGTATAAAAAGTTTATGTTTTCCAACAGGTTAACTGGTAGAGAATGCATTAGCATTAAGTTCACCTTTTGTACCGTTGTGGTCAATAAAGATTTTAATAAATAATAACATGACTCACTAGTTACTTTTATCCTTCAGTTGACATTTTTGCTTTTAGCTCGAAATGGCGCAATAATGACGCAGGTTTTTTTTATTTGCCTGTATTACTGAATAGTTAAGGTATCTAAAAATGACAATAACTCGACATCGGCAGCTTTCGGCAACAAGGAAGCCTCTAATTGAAAATCAAAAATAAGGTTATTTTTATTAAAATGTAAAAAGAAAATAATAAAAATTATTTTAAATAAACTTAAAACGGATTTGTAAACTAGATATCCTGGGCAATCTGAAAATGTATAATACTTATATATTTCCTTCGAAAATTTTGAAGATATCTGAAGTTGAAATTTCATAACGAGTGATAATTTTTTGAAGTTTAAAGTTTTGATGTAATTTTAAATATATCCAAAACTAACTATTATTTTTTTTTACTTGTACATCAAATAGCTCCAACATTTAAGAATATAAAACAATCGAAATGGTTTTAGTATCTCGTATTTCGTTTAAACCATTTTTGAGATGGAATGCACCGTTTCATCCCACAGTGCGCCGCCGCGCTGGTAGCGACACAGCGACTTTGGAATAGAACGGCCGGAAAGAGCGCGCAATTTAAAAGACGTGTAGCGCGTAATCGTTTTTATATAATAATTTAAAAAATGCGCATATACTAACGATCGACCGGGTAGACAACGTCTACATGTCTCTATGGAATGCACGGCCCTGCTCCAGTGCATTAAACGACCTTGAGCCTTCTTAAAAGACCACGTTTTAGAGCCATAAGTCATGACTGGTTGTAGATTTTACACTTTTAACATTAACATTGGTTGTAGGCTTTAGTCTTGAGAAATAGAGGTATTTTGGACGTGAAGACACTGCTTATCTTTCCGAATGTTGCCCAACCATCAATACGATATTTTACTTAATCATTTTTATTATTCTTATCAATAATAATATAATTCGAAGCCGAAAACAAAATGTATTTTTTTAATATGCCCAAAAGAAAAGTATAAGCTTTTAAAATCGAATGGAAAGGGAAACTGACAAGTAACAGAAAAAGGATGCACGGACAGCGCTCTTGACGTCACGTTATTAGGGCTCGCGCGTACAAAAGAGATAGTGAGATGTCCCCACCACACTCCCACTCTTATATTTAAAATTTTAATTACATACATACATACATACTATCACGTCTTTATCCCTAACGGGGCAGACAGAGCATTTTGGGTCTTGCGGTTCTATGCAGAGCCCAGGGCCGCAAGACCCAAAAGCCACTTTTAGCGTCATGGTGGGCGAGAAGATGGAAAAGCAATCAATACAGTGATGGGTTGCTAGCCGCATCGCCTGCTAACATGATTCGCATTTTTGCCCATTCCCTCGATCGGCTTTTACGATCTGCGCGGGAAGAGAAGCAGCTGGTACATTCTAAGTTTTTTCATTTCTCCCAGACCAGCATGGGAAAATTTTAATTACTACTTAATTAATACATACATACATAATATCACGCCTGTTTCCCACAGGGGTAGGCAGAGACTATGGACCTCCACTTGCTACGATCCTGACAAACCTCTTTTGCTTCATCTAAACTCATCAATCTCTTCATACATGCCCTTCGGTTACGGGTACTTTTTACCTCTCCTTTTTTTAGAACGTTTTACCAATTTTTATGCGGGTTTAAAAAAATCTTTGTTTCCAGTGGTATTTTTTTAAATATAAAATATTAACCAAAAACTATAATGTAGTTAAAGTTAAAAATGAATATTGACAAGACGAAGGTCATGTCAAATAGGCACGTTACGCCTTCACTTGTTTCTGTTGGGAGCTCCACCCTAGAAGTTGTAGACCAGTATATCTACCTGGGTCAATTGATCCAGGCAGGAAGTTCCAGCTTCGAGGAAGAGGTCTTTCGACGAATTCAACTAGGCTGGGCAGCGTTCGGAAAATTGCGCAGTGTTTTATCGTCTAGAATACCTCAGTGCCTCAAGACGAAAGTGTTTAATCAATGTGTGTTACCAGTGATGACTTATGGCTCTGAAACGTGGTCCCTTACTATGGGTCTCATAAGAAGGCTCAAGGTCGCTCAACGGGCTATGGAGAGGACTATGCTCGGTGTTTCTCTACGTGATCGAATCAGAAATGAGGAGATTCGTAGAAGAACGAAGGTCACTGACATAGCCAAGCGGATTAGCTCATTAAAGTGGCAGTGGGCGGGGCACATAGCGCGAAGATCCGATGGCCGATGGGGCAGAAAGGTTCTCGAATGGCGGCCACCTGTGGCGGCCACGTACCGCAAGCGTAGTGTAAGGCACCCACCTGCTAGATGGTCAGACGACCTACGCAATGTTGCAGGAAGGCGCTGGATGGAGGCCGCTTCCGATCGGTCGTTTTGGAAATCCTTGGGGGAGGCCTATGTCCAGCAGTGGACTTCCTGTGGCTGATATGATGATGATGATGATAATGTAGTTACGTTCATTTCCTATACACGTACCTACTCTCGAATGATTCTTCTGTGCTTTCTACATTAGATTGAGCTTTTTGCGTACGAACCGCCGGGTTCTATCGCTGGAAACCTCACTCCGGACATTGCTGGGATTCCAACTAACGAGATTTTTCCATCAAGCGGTGGTGAAATGAAAGCATGAGTGCTAACGCGGTATTTAAAGCGAAAAGTAGCAGAAGTGGTGCCCTCATTTGAAATAAATTGTTTCAAAGTAAATATGGTGGTAATTAAAAATTTTACTGCCTAAAATGTGTAGAAAAGCCTTTAAATTATTTTATGAACAATCTTTGAAAATAATAGCGTTGGTCCATCTATAGCAGTGGTTCCCAAACTTATTTTGTCTACTGCCCACTTTGAGAATAAAAAATTTTTTTAGCGCCCCCCACCGACAGGAATAAAACAAACATGCATAAACTCGTTTATCTCATTCGACGCTCAATCGTACTCAACAAGTCCGAACAAGTATTCAATGAACCAGCCAACTGATACAGGAATGCACAATTCGGGTTATTTAACAAAAACTTGTTAAAACATGATAGATATCTACGAGTACTAATAACTATTAAAATGCAAAAGTGTGTCTGTTGCCTTTTTATTTGTTTGTTTGTGTCTACTTTCATTACGAAACGGAGCGACCGATTGACATGATTTTAATTTTTTCTATATTCAATAAAATAGGACAGATATATGAACTACGCGGAGAGAAATATAGAACCTAGTTTGAGCAATCTTTTAATTCATATTAGCATAGATCAATATATTGTCTTTGATATTAGTTGATGTTCACAAGTTGTTGTTGAGAGTCGAGAGCTCTTGCAGTCGTTGTTTAAGAGGCCTCCTAGCTAAATAAAGCTCCTAGCAAAAAAAAAACACATTTTCTTTCTGGGTCTCTTACCGCCCCCCTTGAGACCTGCAACGCCCACAAGGGGGCGTTATCGCCCACTTTGGGAAAGACTGATCTATAGGTTTAAAACGAGTTTTGAATTTTTATTACTTTTGGTGAAAACTCGTTTTAAAACTAGACGGATTATCAATAATACTTTCAAACGTTATTTATCAAATAATTAAAAGGACTGTCTACATATTGTTCGCAGTAAAATTTTTAATTATCACTATATTTACTTTTACCTACAAATCCGTCAAGGAGTAACCAAGATGTGAAGTCTACGCGTTTCTCATATGATCAAACTGCTCACAAATCATATAATAAAAGCGGCCAAGTGCGAGTCGGACTCACCCATGAAGGGTTCCGTAGCAGCAAGTAACATAAGTCTTGTAGTATGTTTTTTTATATTTTTCTATTGATTGAATGAAAGGTAATATGCGGTTTATGATTTATTATGACGTATTAAAAAAAAACTACTTACTAGATTTCGTTCAAACCAATTTTCGCTGGTAGTTTGCACGGTTATGAATATCATATATTTTTTTTAGTTTTATAATTATCTTATTTTAGAAGTTACAGGGGGGACACATTTTTCCACTTTGGAAGTGTCTCCCGCGCCGCGCAAACTATTCAGTTTAGAAAAAAATTATACTAGAAACTTCAATATCATTTTTGAAGACCTATCCATAGATATCCATAGATTTTGGGCGAAAATGCAAATCATGTTAACAGGCGATGCGGCTAGCAACCCATCACTGTATTGATTGCTTTTCCATCTTCTCGCCCACCATGACGCTAAAAGTGGCTTTTGGGTCTTGCGGCCCTGGGCTCTGCATAGAGCCGCAAGACCCAAAATGCTCTGTCTGCCCCATTAGGGATAAAGACGTGATAGTATGTATGTATGTATGTATGTATCCATAGATACCCCACACGTAGGCGTTTGATGAAAAATAAATTTTTGAATTTCAGTTTTAAGTATGGGTGTGCAGTATTGGGGGTCTTCAATGATCCTTCCTTCATTAATTTAGTTAAAATATTTTATTTATAAAAATTTACAAAATAAAATTATATGCGACTATGTGTGATATGAGACTAGCTTGCGTGTGTAGAAGATTCCAGAGAGAGTGGAGGGGGTTGAGTACATCGATCGCCCGGCTGCTACTCCTCAATAGATGGCGCTACCAGTGGCGTTGACATGCCCCCGGCCTTGGAAGACTCTTCCAAATGTACGTCTTCTTTCGGATTGTTCTCTGGCTGCATGGGTAATGGGCAGATCTTGGAACACGATCTTCTGATGATCCCTGTCGCTGTACGGATGTCGGCAACTCGAGATATTCCGTCTGTACCAGGAAAGGTTCTCACGATGCGACCTAATTTCCATTTGAGCGGCGGCAAGTTGTCGTCTTTTATAAGAACCAAGGTGTCCATGGTGATGTCGCCTTTGTTGTATTTCCATTTGGTCCTCGTCTGCAATTCAGCCACGTACTCTTTGGACCACTGCTGCCAGAAGTGGCGACGAAGTAGCTCGATGCGCTCGTAGCGGTTGAGAGAGGTTATATTCGTATTTGTCACGTCTGAGCGCCATCGTCGATGCTTGCAGGCGAAGTCAACGGCCGGCCTATAAGGAAATTACCAGGTGTAAGGGGAGAAAAATCGTTTGGATCTAAGGAAAGTGGGGACATAGGTCGGGAATTAAGGAAAGCTTCGATTTGTGTCAAAACTGTGCTAAATTCTTCATAAGTTAACCTAGCGTTACCCACAATACGTTTAAGGTAATATTTACGACGACTTTACACTTTTCTTCCATAAGCCTCCGAAATTAGGTGAATAAAAAGGGATAAATGAGAATTTTAGTCCATCATTTGCGGCAACATTCTTAATTTTATTTGAATTATCGGATAAAAATTTGGAAAATTCTTTCTCCGCACCAACAAAGTTTTTCCGTTATCAGAAAAAATTACATTAGGTTTACCTCTTCGGCTAATAAAACGTTTTAAAGCTAAAAGATAATCGTCAGTGGAGAGACCGTCAGTATTTACCCGTATCTACCCGTTGTATGGGAACATACAAATTAACAGGTCTAAGTATATATTTTTTGCTGGCAAATGTTTGTAGACCTAATTAGATGGTAAAATGAGCAATCAAACTCCAAATGCGATGTCAATATATGAGCACTCTCATACATACATATATAGAGAGTAGGTATCTTTGACTGCTCATAAAAGCACAGGTATGGCACTTCATACAAACGGAGTAGCATATATACCTAGTACTACTACAAACGAAACAATCCGTCCGTGCACACGTCAAATGTGTGAGTTAAACAATCAGGGTCGCCACCACAGAATTTGTTGCTTTGCTTACCTGTTTTTATCACTCGGAAATCCATAAAATTTTCGTTATTTATTGTTTTCCGTGGATAAACAATGATAATGTGCGCAGTTTCTCACCATTATAATTCAATAATCCTAAGTGACTCGCGTAATGTCAACGTGCGACTACCAATAACCTTGTTTTACTGCCGCTTACACCTCACAATTTCGGGGGAAGGGTTGCGGGGACACCAGATTGCGGGGGACGGTGCGAGTTTCCGTTCTGTATGTAATACTATTATTAATTCTGTGATAAAAGGGCCAAATCTACTGATTTCGAGGTTGGTGTTGGAACTAAAGATATTTGTATCAACGAGTTCTTTGATCCCCCATCAACTTATTATAACATTTCCCGCAAAATAGTACGCCGGGTATTTACCCGTATCTACCCGTTGTATGGGAACATACAAATTGACTGGTCTAAGTTTATATTTTTTGTTGGCAAATGCTAGTAAACCTAATCAGATATTAAAATGAGCAATCAGACATCAAATGCGATGTCAATATATGAGTACTCTCATACTTATATAGAGAGTAGTTATCTTTGACTGCTCAACCAAGAGCCAAAACTACTGATTTCGGGGTTGGCCTGGGAACAAAAGATATTCGTATCGACGAGTTCTTCGATCCCCCATCAACTTGTTATAACGTTTCCCACAAAATATTATGCCGGGTATTTACCCCAATGTACCCGTTGTATACCCGGGAACATACGAATTGAAAGGTCTAAGTTTACATTTTTTGTTGGTGAATGTTTGTAGAACGAATTATATGTTAAAATAAGCAATCAGAGTTAACAAATAAGATGATATCTGTATTTTTAATATGGATAGCATAAGTGATTTTATTCTTCGTTATTTTTTCTTTTAGAGATATCCATTGTTTTATACATTAAATAACCTTTTTTGTACATTTCTACACATAAATAGTGGACTCACACTAAATATTTAATGAATATTCCAATCTACCCACCCAAACGGGTAAATACGGGTATATACCCGGTGCATATCGAGTAAATACCCAAGCGTGGGTAAATACCTGGGTAGATGCCCATCTCTAGTTGCAACCGGAACTCTGAGATCGAGATGTAGATTCTGCTAGCGCCATCTCGTATGATTATTGTGAACTATAGTAATCGCTTCGTTCATTGTTGATTGTGCTTTATAGTTCCTCGTAGTGGCGTAGAGGTCGCCACAGTATATATTAATTTAAAAAATCTAATAAGTATCTACATTTATCAACCTATAAAGATAAATAAATTAAAATTAGCTTTAAAAATTAAGAAAAAGTTTTGTCTTTTCTCTCAAATCAGCATGGAAGAAACGTTGACCTGACGTCCATAAATCCTTTTTACCACGAACCTTCACATTTACGCCAAACATCAAAAATCCGAAACAGTAATTCTTCATACATCGTGAAGGATGTGGGAGTAAAATTATAAAGATCGGTATAGTCTAAGAGGTGACGGGATTTTTCATAACGATCATGGATACGGTTAGATTTACTTTTATGGTTCTTAGATATGAATGAAGTCGGTTTGTCTATTCTCAGTGGTTGCAACTTGGAGTTATACCTAGCGCTTACGTTTGCTATAGCGCTTAAATTCATCATCAGGTCTTTTTGTCTCCACTGCAGGAGCACGACCCTCTCTGTACTACCCGAGCCAAACTTGGTCAGAGCTGCCAGGGGTCTTGGCCTACACTCTCCACGCTGGCCAGACGAGTTGGAGAGATCTCATTGATGTTTATAAGCTTTGTTTAGCCTTGTATTCACTAAGTCGCCTTCTACAACATCCACGGGAGGTCTTGGAGTGGCCCTATTTTACTCTGCCGGAAACCACACGGCATTGATTATATTTCTATAACTAAGCACCTTGCGTATAACAAAGCTCTGGGATGTAACCACTGAGAGCCGGCAGACCTACTTGTTTAACCTGTGGAGACGTACTTTAAATATTAAACTACAACTGACCATTTCTCTGATAGTTATTTTTTCGCAACAATGAAGCCTCTCGTAAGCGCTACAACTCGAAGTTACACATTAGTGGTAGTCCCCTAATGTGAATGATGTCGGTCTGCCTGTTCAACCCATTCAAGTAAATCTAAACGTATCCACCGTTATTAAAAATCCGGTCACCTCTTAGTCTAATAAGGATGTGAGGTGGCGGAGAATAAATCAGCATGAATGCTGTGCCGCCTGCGGAGATTGGGCGATCGAGCTGACGAAATTAAATTATCTTTGCCACTGACTATTGTTCTTACTCGTGTCTGTGTTTTTAATTTGGAAGATTTAATTTCTTGGTAACAATTTTTTGAAATGTAGAAATATTCAGCCGAATATTTTACCGAAAAATAGATTCTCCAAAAGATAATCATGAATAGACTTTCTATTTTTAGGGTTTCGTAGTAAACAAGGAACAAGACAGACAGACATGGCGAAACTATAACGCCATGTCTGTCTGTCTGTCCGTCCGCGGTCCTACTCAGAAACTATAAGTACTAAAAAACTGTAATTTGGCATGGATATGTTTATCAATCATGGCGAAAAAGTCGTAAAATAAAATATGGAAATATTTTTTTTTTAGGGTATCTGCCATACAAGTAAAGAGGAAGTCAATATTTTTTTTCTCTACATTGTGTGAAGTATCGTTGAATAGGTCTTTCAAAATTTTTGTGAGCTTGTAAACACCATTTTGCGATTTAGGGATCCGTGTCTGAAATAGTTAGGTTTAAAGTGATTTTTTTTGTTAAAGTTACGTGTCCCCCCCATCTATCTGCTAAAGGAACCCTACACTGCGCGTGGCCCGACACGCACTTGACACCAATTATTTTGGTTTATTAACATACCTTTTAAATACATACTTCCTCCTTCTTTTGAACAGCCTATATCAGTCCGCAGCTTGAGCCATGATGAAAATCAGTCATTTAATAGTTTTTGAGTGATGATGCTTAAAATTCGGGGTTTTGTAATTTGCCTAAAAAAAATGACGCTACGTTATCAATCCATACATACTTACTTATATAAAAAGCTGAAGAGTTCATTTGTTTGAACGCGATAATCTCAGGAACCACTGGTCCGATTTGAAATTTTTTTTCGGTATTGGATAGGTCATTTATCGAGGAAGGCTATAGGTTATATTGCATCACGCCCGCGGCTCCACTCGCGTGGTTAACGCGGGATAAGCCGCGCGCTGCCTCTAGTATATTAGTTTCGCCACTTGTTACTAGTAATTTATCTAAAACATAATAGATGGCCCTACGATATCAATATATTATGTAGTTCCACTACTTGCCAGTAGATGGTGTCGTCGGGGCTCTTTTAATTTGCCTATAGCAAATAAACTTGTAATTTATTGTGATGATGGGCATGAAGATAGAACAAGAAAAGTGAATTAAGTAGTCTTGGATTAATAAAAATTCTTCCATGCTTGTCTGGGAGAAAAGAAAAAACGTAGAATGTACCAGCTGCTTGTCTTCCCGCGCAGATCGTAAGAGCCGATCGAGGGAATGGGCGAGATTTGAATCATGGTAATAGGCGATGCGGCTAGCAACCTATCACTATTTTGATTCCTTTTTCATCTTAAGGCCATACCCAAATTTTCAGGGGTCCAGTGGCGCCGCCATTAAAAATAAATCATTTAAAAGGAAACGGAGATATCATTCAAAATTGTGTCTTGGTCAAGCCCTAGATAACCCTTAAAACTATTTTATGAACTACTGTTTATAATTTAAAGTGCGAACGTGAAGCTTTTCTACGCACATTAGCTAAAAGTGGCCGTTTTTCGCAAATGTGCGTAGAAAAGCTTCACGTTCTCACTTTAAATTACAAAAAGTAGTTTAAAAAATACTTTGAATGGGTATCTAGAACTTGACCAAGACACAATTTTGAATGATTCCTCCGTTTCCTTTTAAATGATTTATTTTAAATGGCGGCGCCACTGGACCCCGGAAAATTTGGGTATGGCCTTAACGCCCACCACCACGCTAAGCGTGGCCTTTGGGCCTAACGGCTCTGGGCTCTGTCTACCCCGTCAGGGATATAGACGTGAAAATGTATCGGTATATTAATAAAAATAAAATTCGGCATTTCCATACAAAACTGTACAGCCGCCTGGGCAATTTGTGTGGGAATTTCGGTTATTTTTTGTTTTTTGACTGTTGTTCTACTATCATTATTAAAGCCCGTGGTTCATTTATTACGAATTATGCCTATGTCCCTATCACATTGTATAACATGATTTAGACAGTCGACCCTCAATTGGCTTTTAAGAGCTTAGCAAGAAGAGAAGCAACTGGTACATTTATAATATTCCTTTCCACACCAACGCGTGATGAAAATAGTATAATTTAAATTGCTGTGTTGAAACAGGATACGAAATTGTGAACAAGCTTGCATAAGTCATGAATGCTAAAGTTTGTTTTGATTCATCAGACGCTGCAGCGTTGTCAAGTCGGAAGTTTCCGTTTGCCGCCCTTTGGAGGCAATGTTGCGACACATGGGCTCTGATTGCTGTCGGCGTATTGCGTACTATCCTACTAATATAATAAACGCGAAAGTGAGTTTGTACATTTGTTTGTTTGTTACCACTTCACGCTTCAACCACTGAACCTATTTAAATGAAAGATTTAGATATAGTTTCATACCCTGAAAAGGACATAGGATAGTTTTTATCCCAAAGAAGAGTTTGTATATTTGTTTGTTTGTTTGTTTGTTACCACTTCACGCTTTAACTACTGAACTTATTTATAGATGAAATTATTATATAGTTTGATACCCTGAAAAAGACAAAGGATAGTTTTTATCCCGAAATATCTACTCAATATGGTTAAACATATGGTTTAATTTAGCTCGCGTCAGAACTCAGCACCTGTTCGTTTAAATACCTAAAAGTCCATTGCAAGCTAATTTAATTCGTATTACTCTGGACAAATATTCATGTCACTAAATTTACCACTACTATATTATATATATACAATATGTAAAAAACCCTGTCCGATACGTGGAGGTAATGTTGGGTAACTTAAGTATGTTCCATTTATCAGTTTCTCCCATTCCTGAAATCACAAAAAAATCGGCAGCTCCATACAAAATTAAATACCTACCGATCCAAAATGTATGTAGCTGCAGATTTTTTTGTGATATCAGGGATGGAAGAAACCTTTATATGGAACGTACACAAGCTACCAACATCCTTAACGGATCGAAAAGGGTTTTGGTACATATTGTATAATGTAGATATATTTTCGATACCTAAACGAGGAATGACACAGGCCTGCTATTGCGTCATCAGTAACGAGAGTGTCTGCTAAACAGGCTGAAGTCGAAGTAGAAATTGTTTCGCGGGAAAGTTAACGAACGCGAAGAATTTTGATGAAGCATACACCGCCTCGCTGGTATCTTTGTAATGAGAATGATGAATGTGTCGCATATTATTAAATAGCTATTAGTCTTTATTATTATTTAGATCTCCTTTTGGAATCACGGGTCTTTTTACCCCGGTTTTGTAATGCAAATGTATATAACAAGTAATCAAATGTAAATAGTTATATCAGGTCTAACAAAATATACTGAAACTATTTTAAGGGTGAAAGTCCATGACACTGATCAATTTTCCTAAAGGAATACGTATCAAAAAATGAAATGTAATTTTTGACCTCCCATACTCCCATACAAGTTGACCGATCAGCTGTTGATCCGAGTTTGTATGGAAAGCAAAAAAATATTTTTCATTTTCGTTGTTTTTTGGGGAAAGTTTTTTCACTATCACGGACTGAATTCATTCTTAAAATAGTTTCAGTATATTTTGTTAGGCCTTATATTTGAAATTGAAGTTAACCAAACCTATTAATTTATTACATACATACATTTATTACAAATTTCATTAGGCATGAAAATAGAAACAAATAGCTTTTGTCAAGTAAAGTGATTTGCACATTTTTATCGTCTGTAAAAAGGTATTAACCAATAAAAAATGAGAATTTAGCATAAATTATAGAGGTAGCCAGCCACCTAAATCCACTAATATTTCACTTTTTTCGCTATTGCCCGGAGCATCTGGTCAAAATGAACATTTTGCGAATAAAGTTAACAATGAACCAATTATAAATGATAAAGGAAGCCGTTATAGCTTTTAATTGCATCTGCTGTCGATTAACAGCGAAAATGGAAAAAATTGTAGCTTTATTGGGGTTCAGTAAGCTCGGGAATGGACAAGATATTTATTTAAGTATACATTAAAGGTAAAAAATATTTATTCAAAACTACCTTTGAATATTTGTATCACAAGATGGATAATTGTCACTTGAACTTTAATTAAATTTACCAACCTATTTATCTTGGTAGCAAATCATTGAAAATGATATTCTTTTCTTAACAATATCAGATGTTAACAAAACATTTTGTCCTTCATTTTGTTAAAATTAGCATAATAGTAAAATAACAAGGAACATCTTACAAATAGCGAATTTAAAAAAAAAAGTTACAAGAATAATCATAAATATCGTTTTAATAATACGAAAATAAATGTACAACATTAAATTAAACGATCTGCTCAAATACAAATATTTGTCTAAATTCAAAACAGCTTTATTATACAAAACACGTTGTTAAATCCCCTACATACTGCGTTATTAAAAAACACAAAGGCTACAAAGATATTTTTCATAAACAAATCTTTGTTACATAAAATGGCGGATACTACAAAATGGCCGCCGCACAAAGGCATAGACAAAAGAATAAAGGTCTGCTCTCTTCTCGTCCCTTTAATGAGGGTCTCGGTCATTTTACGCTCATTTCGATGCAAATTCAAGGGTTTCATGATGTTTAGAGGGCTATGCAAATACGACCAAAAGATTTTGATTAAAATTTATCAAGCTGTGTAAGATCCGTTTATGTGTTTCACAATGTAGTTTAGACTATTAAAGACTTTGTGTGTTTTCTGATTAACGGTCCAGAACAAATAAATTTTGATGTTCTGTTTAAGAGGCCTTACTTTAAAAAAAAGCTAAATATATAGCAGATAAGTAAGTTTTAAAACTTTAATACATGATTGACGCGGTAAAAGATTTTGTATAGGTATTTCTGTTAACTTTGGCTAAACTTGATGACTCATTTCTTGCCCAAAATCCCCTACTTCTATGTGTACTACTACTACGTGTTGTCGAAAAATTAATAGTTTCAATAAAAAAATGTCAATCTATAGAAAGGCTTATTGATAATATCGATATTTAGAGCAATACTATAAATAATAGCCAACAATACTATCGATAGTACTTATAGATTGATGACGATGAAAAAACTATCGATAGTAAGATATATAGTAAGTAGATAAGAGCAACACTACTACACACTGCACTATGCGAGACCTCGATAAGGCTAGTAATCAAGCAGTTACCGAGGCAATTGGATGGTGAATTTTTAAGTTGTAGCCATTTTCGGCTTGAAAGAAGAACTTGTATTTATACCTACTTATGCCCTGCTGCTTATGAAAACTATTGCAGTTCCCCAAAGGTTTTACACACATATATTGTACTTACATCGATATATGTCTGTGGTTTTACACTTAAAAGTACGTTACTCTAGACCAAACTACACTTTTCCATACAAACGTAGTCTACGTTTTATTTCGAAACGACATGCCCGATTACGGAAAAATGTTGTAATATCAAAGATATTGCAATTATCTAGGGTAATAATTGGTTTCCTCCAATATAAATATAAACTTGAAATAGAATATAGGTAGTCTGTTATATCATTTTTGACCATCAGTATGGGAAACTTCTACATCCTTATATTTTCTTTCCACTTCATAATTTTACTGTCGCAACCAATTATTTTTACCGAAATCTGACATGTGGTTTCAAAATTTACCGTAGACTAAGTTTGTATGGAAAAGTTACCCTAGGTTAAGGGGATTCTTAAGCGCAAACAAAAACAACTAAGTTTGGTTATAAAGTACTGCTCTATTTTCATAGACATCGTGAAGAATGACAAATAATGTTTTTATTATTTCCTGTACAACCCATCAACGCTTCGCCATTGTTATGGTATGCTAATATTGGGGTGGTTATTTGTTTATTGTCGGGCGATAAAATCGTAACAAATAAACATTTACAGAATGGATTCATTGTCTTTCACCACTCCTCTATATTGTTTTATTTAGGGTTCCTCGCTATAAATAACGATCAAGAAGTATCTACTGTGTTCATTGAGTAGTTATTCGTTTCTTAGAAAGTGATTTATTTACGGTGTTTGCTCCTTTTAAGATAAATAAATAAATAAATAAATATATAGGGACAAATTACACAGATTGAGCTAGCCCTAAAGTAAGTTCGAGACTTGTGTTATGGGATACTAACTCAACTTCAAGGTACTATTGAACTGTGAATTGGCTTCCTCATTTTTCAAATTTCAGCAACCCGTTGAACTATTTCTGAGCCTTGAACGATTTGTTTCATATTCAAACTTAAATTTTCTGATCGTCTCCTCTATTGGCTTTCAAAGGAGAAAGGCAGAAACATAATATGTGTGGGTTCCCACTTCTCAGTATTATCGTTATATCTTTAAATATTGAGTACTCCTAAATCAGCCATCTGCTAGGTGATTAAACGACCTGAGCAAGGTAGAAGGAAGGCGCTGGTTGCAGGCCGCTTGTGATCGGTCGTTTTGGAAATCCTTGGGGAAGGATTATATCCAGAAGTGGACTTCCTGCGGCTGATATGATCATGATGATGATGATGATTTCTAAACGGCTAGCTATAAAAATATATAGTTTGGAAAAAATAAAATATTTTTTAGAAGTTTGAAATAAAAATATTATTAATAAAAGTTAAGCTACATACTAAAACCAATTTATTCTATTGATGAAGTTAATTAAACCTATGTTTTTAAAAATATGTTTTGAAATAATATACTCTTCTCCGCTTTCTTCTTTCATAATACTTCTTCCACGCTCATTGCTGACCCTGAAGAATTCTTTTTCGCCCTTTTTGAAGAATGTCCTGTAGGTAGTTTGTAAGAAAAAAACGTTGAAATTTAATTTTAATTACATATAAATGATATAACGCTCATAACATTTCTAGTACTGGATAGTACATAAATTCATAATTTAAATTGCTATCTAGGTACATTGCGTATTACCCTAAATCTGATCCAATCTCTTTGTGCTAGGTCACATTTACCTTATGTTAGATTGGAGGTTAATTTACAGTACACCTATTTTCCATTAGGAGTAGGTAATGAATAGATATGTTATTTGGTAATAGTCTTGTTTCGTATGAACATGAGTGCTATGTTATAATTTTAATTATAAATTAGGTACATTCCGAATTGGTGAAAATCTAAAGTGCCTCAAATTCAGTTTAAGACACAGAACACGGTCCAGTGGTGTCATTATTTTAAATAAATTATACTAGTAGTTCGCCACGAACTTAGACCTCGCGAATATTATTCCAAAGGATGTGCCTCCGCTGGCGGCGCTGATCGCCGAATTGGCTGCCGGCGCCGGTATGACACGATCTATGTCTGTAGTAAGATACGCATTTTTAAGAAAGTTGTTCAGTAACCCGGACTGAATTCACCCTTAAATAGTTTCAGTATATTTTGTAAGAAGATTTGTATTTTATATCCGTCACGGCTCAGTCAGCTAGACTTCGCGAGTCATCCTAAACCCGTTCAAGTATAACGTATAAAAAAGTTGATCAGACAAAAAAGTTGTACAAATAAAAAAAATGCGTTTTTATAATGGCAACAAAAAAGTCTAATGATATTTTTGAAAATATTTGGATATGACGGATATATGACACTTTTAAAATTTTAAACCCACATATTTCCGCCATTTAAAAAATTTCGAAAAACTGTCTCGACAAAAAAATTCTATTTAGTTGCTGAATCTGCTTACAAAATTTCATGAGAATCGGTTAAGAAATGCGACCTGTAGTCGAGAACAGACAGACATACAGACAGACAGACAGACAGACAGACAGACAGACAGACAGACAGACAGACAGACAGACAGACAGACGGACAAAAGAATTTTTGGCTAATCTCGAAACTGAGACGCTTCGCTCGCTTCGCTCGCTCGGTCAATAAGCGTAAACCTAAGGGATAAGGTAATTAAAATTCTGCTGTAATAAATAAAAAAAGAATTGTACTTTTATTTAGACAAACACGTCTGGCCAGCGTGGAGAGTGTAGGCCAAATCCTCTGGCTGCTCTGGCTCTGGCCAAGTATGGCTCTAGTAGTACAGAGAGGGTCGTGCTCCTGCAGTGTAGACAAAAAAGATCTGATGATTATGACGATGATTCATTAATTCATTTATTTCATGTTTTCATGCACATACAATTGTAAATCTTAAATTTAGTTTACAAAGTGCACATGAGACCCTGGTAGGGCGCTACATTTAATAAAAATTAGTACTACATTTACACTTAATGTGATTATTATATTTCTACAATTTAAACTAACTGAAAAAATTTTTAAGCTTCTTTTATAACAGGCACTTGCTAATAATATTTATATATTTATCTATTTTCCTTATCGTCGAAGTATTCGTTAATCGTGTAATAACATTTTCTAATTAAATATTTTTTTAAAGTACTGAGGAACGTGCTATCCTTTACAATGGTCCTTATATTAAGAGGTACTTTATTATATACTAAAATAGACATGACATAAGGACTTTCGTTGGTCATCTGCAATCGGACTGCAGGTCGGGCCAGATTATTCTTGTTCCTTAAGTCATATTCGCGGGTGTAGGTGTCTTTTGCAACAGTATAAAGGTGTTCATTTTGTCTTACAAATTTGCAAAGTTCGAAAATGTAAATTCCAATAAGGGTAAGAATATTATATTTAACGAAGTATGGCCGGCAACTGTCTGTTTGTTTTATTCTTGCTAGTATCCGGATACATCGTTTTTGAGATACTAACACGTCATTTGAATCGGTACTGAGACCCCATAATACAATACCGTACTGTATCCACGAGTGGGTACAGTACGGTATTGTAGTGGATATGCAAAATATGCTTGAAGTCCTATATTTAAATTTGTGCATTTTTTAAGTTCATATAGCGCATAACTAAAGCGGGCTAATTTACTTATAAGTTTAGAGACATGTTCTTTCCAGTTTAAGTGTGTGTCAATTTCCATTCCTAGCAATGTGCAGTGGTCTACTCGCTCTATTTCAGTGTTTTTATAGCTATATGATGATATTTAAGTCTGGTTTTTGATAGGGCCTAAAATTTATTAATTTAGTTTTTTTAAAATTGATTAATAGGTTGTTTTTATTCAGCCAATTTTCAATGGTATGTAAATTTTTATTAAGGAGGATTTTTAATTCTGTGATATTATTGTGAGGTATAATTATCGATATATCATCTGCGTAAAGAACACATTTGAGGTCGGGCAGAGCTTTTGGCAAGTCATTTATATAAATTAAAAATAGTAGGCACCCTAGTACGCTGCCCTGCGGAATGGAATTAGTTATTGTTTTATATTGTGACCTTATTTTTAAGTGTGTTCCGGTTTCTTTGTTAAAGTGGTCGATTTCGACACATTGCTCGCGTTTCGTGAAGTAGGATGTTAGCCATTTATGAGCTATACCCCTAATTCCCAATCCATACAACCTGTTTAATAATATCGGATGAGAGACTCTATCATACGCTTTGCTCATGTCTAGAAGTAATCCTGTCGCGTATTGCCCTTTATCTATTGTTTTGAAGATTTCGTTCATAAATGTAAACACAGCTGTTGTTGTAGATCGACCTTTTCTGAAACCATGCTGATTGACATTAAGAAGGTTGTGTTTATTGCAAAATGAAGTAATTCTTCTTGCCATTGCATTTTCAAATATTTTAGAAAATATGGAAAGCAACGCTATAGGCCTAAAAAGATCTATTTCTGAGGCTCCATTTATCTTTGGGATTGGTTTGACTACAGATTTTTCAAGAGATCTGGCATTACACCCTCATTAAAAGATTGGTTTATAAGTGAGGTTAATACTGGAGCTAATTCATCTGCACATATTTTTATAAGTGTAGAAGAAATTTCGTCCAAACCACAACTAAATTTGTTTTTAAGCCTTTTTATAATTAATTTAATTTCTTCTTCGCTTACTGGTGTAAGGTACATTGAGTTTTCGATAGAGTTAATGATTTTATGATCATTCTGATGGCTGTTGGCATTAGCTCCTATAGAAGTAAAAAAGTTATTGAAGTGATTTGCAATTTCTTCGGGATTCTTTGCTACTGTATTTTTAATTTTTATTTCTATATTTTTTTGTAGTGTATTCTTTGAATTATTTCTTTTTTCCTTTATAATTTTCCAGACTGTTCTAATATTGTAGTTTGACTTCTTAATTCTTTTTATGTTTTGTGACTTTTTGGATATGGCTACTGCTTTTTTTAATGTTTTCTCATATAATTTATAATGATCAAATAGTACTTTGTATCTGTCATCGTTAGGTTTTAATCTATTTAAAATTATTTTTGAGGAACGTTTATATTTACATGAATATTTTATACCAGATGTTAGCCAAGATCTATTTACTTTAGTTTCTTTTAATTTGATTTTTTGTTTAGGTAAACATTTATCTAATAGACGAGTAAGAACTTCAGAAAATGCATTAAAGTTTTCATTAACACTTTTTTTTCTTGATAATATATTACTCCAGTTTACCTTTTGTAATTCTAGTTTATATTGTTTTAAATTATTCTCACTGTAAACACGTTTTATAACGGGGCGCGTTTTTGGTAAGTTATGTTGTGTATTTTTGAAAGTTACCAATGTACCTTTGTGATCAGAAAAGCCATATTCTTTTACTTGTACCGTAAAATCTTCTGAGTATATATTAGAGAAAACAACGTCTAAACAAGTTTCGCTATGCTTTGTTACTCTGGTTGGTTCCTTTACGTATTGTTTAAAATTATTTTCGCTAAGTATCGTTGAGTTAGTATCCCATAACACAAGTCTCGAACTTACTTTGGGGCTAGCTCAATCAGTGTGATTTGTCCCTATATATTTATTTTATTTATTTATTTACGTATGACATAAAATTGAGTTACAGCCCAAAAAGATAAGTACTCAGTCGATACATGGAAATATATACAAACACTAAATTGTTTATATTTCCATGAAATAAAGTCTAATTTTTCCCAGATAATGTCCAGAATAAAACGAATTGCCACTAAAGTTTCTCGAAGAAATTGTTGTAATTTTGTGCGTTTAGTAGGTTTTAGTACGCGCGCCGCTAAAATGGCGCAGTGTGGCGTATTGTATAGCTGGGCTGGAAAAATCCATGGGCCAGCGGCCGGTGACAGTAAGGGGTCCCATCTATGAGCGGCAAGGACATTGCAGTAGCTTCTCTGAAAAACTAAAAAAAAAAAGCTTGTGAAAAATAAACACTTTTCTCAATCGCAGAGATAACAGAATTAAATTTGTGTTCTCTTAGAAACAAATATAAAATCATACTTAGCCACTTTAGTTAAGTTTTAGTAAAGTTAAAAAATAACTACACAAATAAAAACTTATGAAGAATTTTGTTGCTTTGCATCGAAAGTGCTTTAAATGAATATGTCATGTTGGAAAATATTGCTGAATTTCACTCTTTTTTTTGTCGCGCTAATTAAATCTTTGGGTTTTGGCTTAGAGACGGCACTTATAGCTTCTTCGTATTGGTAAAAACAATACATATTTTATTATTATTGCTGTCTCAGTGTTGGGCAAAGTCCTTTCTCTCTCCTTTTTCCAAGACTCTCGGTCTTGAGCAATCGTATGCCATGTTTTTAACCCCGATAAAAATGAAGGATGTTACGAGTTTGATGCGAATTTCTGTCTGTCTGTAGCAACTGCTTCTTTGCGGTGGTTTTTGGCTGTGTTTGGTAGAAATCGGTTCAGCGGTTCAAAAGTTATGGGGCCAATGCTTGAAACTCGGTGATTTTTAATTTACCTAGCAAAAAATTTTGTTGTGTTTGTTTAGTTTGTTTTGTTTGTCACTCCAGCGTTTTCGTTACAGTTTATCGCTTGCTATGTAGGATCCATTCGGTAACTACTTTTGTTACTTTTGTTGTAAAGCTTACCTATAATACTAAACATCAACGAGACTTCTCCAACTCGTCTGGCCAGCGAGGACTGCAGGCTAAAGTCCTCTCACTGCTCTAGCTAATTAAGACTCAGGTAGTACAGAGAGGATCGTGTTCCTGCAGTGGAGATAAAAAGACCTGATGATGATTTAAAAAATAAACGCCATCGTCCGTCACATTAACCATGGGCCTCAGATGCCCTAGTAACGCCACTCGCAAGTTGAAAGTGAAAAAGTTACCAACTTTCCTCTTTATTATGTCAGAGTTATGTCATCCACGTCGCGACATTATTGAGCCGAGGAGCTGAACATAATTCACTCTCACACACAAGTAAGTGGGGAAGTTAAGATGCTTTTTCACTTCAATTATGAAGATTTTTAAAGGGACCTTAATGGTTTTATTTTTAAAAGCATTTATTGAGTATGAGGCCATTACAGCACTTTAAATAAGTAGTGGAGTTATTTTTGCAAGCTCGAAAAATACTGTTTACCTATTCATAATTAGGTCTTTTTGTCTTTACTGCAGGAGCACGACCCTCTCTGTGCTTCCAGAGCAACCAGGACTTGGCCTACACTCTCCTTGCTGGTCAGACGGGTTGGAGAGGTCTCATTGATGTTTATAAGCTTTGTTTCGCTTGTATTTCCTAAGTCGCCTTCTACGACATCCAGGGGAGGATTTGGAGTGGCCCTAATCTAATCTGCCGGAAACCACACATTGCTCGCCTACACTCTCCTTGCTGGCCAGACGGGTTGGAGAGGTCTCATTGATGTTTATAAGCTTTGTTTAGCTTGTATTTCCTAAGTCGCCTTCTACGACATCCACGGGAGGACTTGGAATGGCCCTATTCTATTCTGCCGGAAACTACACAGCATGTTTACCTATTACATGAGTATAAGACGAAAAGCGCTCTCTTTATATCTACCTATATCAATGACGGACATTCAAGTTTGAAGGAGTGTGACTTTACATACATATATGTAATTGGTGTATATATATTTGTTTATCTATATATGTATTTGTTATAAAATATAGTATCGTTAGTTAGTATCCCATAAAACAAGTCTCGAACTTACTTTGGGGCTAGCATAATCAGTGTAGTTTGTATATTTATACATACTATCACGTCTTTATCTCTAAAGGGGCATACAGAGCATTTTGGGCCTTGCGTTGCGCCCCCCGTGGCTTAGTGGTCACAATGCTAGTCCGCCACCCAGAGGTTCCCAGTTCGATCCCCAGTCAGGGCAAGTTAGAAAATGGCCTTTTTCAAATTGTCCTGAGTCTTGAATGTTTATCTATATATGTATTTTTTATAAAGAATAGTATCGTTGAGTTAGTATCCCATAACACAAGTCTCGAACTTACTTCAGGGCTAGCTCAATCAGTGTAATTTGTCCCTATATATTTATTTATTCATTATTTAGTTCAAGTTCCCCTCTTTTTGTCGGGGGTTGAAAAATAAATATTTCTAGCAAAGTAAAACAAACAAAGCGTAGTTTTAGCCGTCAAGACTATAGTAATCACGGGGCAAGAGCCAACCCCTTTTCACCCGGGATTTATATTAAATTCCTTAGTCCCAATTTGTCGAAACAATTCCCATGGGCCCGTGTAACCGCGATTTTATTAATACTAGCCACTCGCATAGTTCGGTTTATCTTTCCTATAAAAATGTTCGGGATGTCAAACAGGAATAAGGAAGATATTATGGGCCTATTGGCTCAAACATTACCAATAATCATGGATATGACGAAAATTCATGTTACAAAAATAGATATCTGACTTATATTGAAGTCGTTTTTCAAAAATTACAAACTATTCAGTTTAGAAAAAAATTATACTAGAAACTTCAATATCATTTTTGAAGACCTATCCATAGATATCCATAGATTTTGGGCGAAAATGCAAATCATGTTAACAGGCGATGCGGCTAGCAACCCATCACTGTATTGATTGCTTTTCCATCTTCTCGCCCACCATGACGCTAAAAGTGGCTTTTGGGTCTTGCGGCCCTGGGCTCTGCATAGAGCCGCAAGACCCAAAATGCTCTGTCTGCCCCATTAGGGATAAAGACGTGATAGTATGTATGTATGTATGTATGTATCCATAGATACCCCACACGTAGGCGTTTGATGAAAAATAAATTTTTGAATTTCAGTTTTAAGTATGGGTGTGCAGTATTGGGGGTCTTCAATGATCCTTCCTTCATTAATTTAGTTAAAATATTTTATTTATAAAAATTTACAAAATAAAATTATATGCGACTATGTGTGATATGAGACTAGCTTGCGTGTGTAGAAGATTCCAGAGAGAGTGGAGGGGGTTGAGTACATCGATCGCCCGGCTGCTACTCCTCAATAGATGGCGCTACCAGTGGCGTTGACATGCCCCCGGCCTTGGAAGACTCTTCCAAATGTACGTCTTCTTTCGGATTGTTCTCTGGCTGCATGGGTAATGGGCAGATCTTGGAACACGATCTTCTGATGATCCCTGTCGCTGTACGGATGTCGGCAACTCGAGATATTCCGTCTGTACCAGGAAAGGTTCTCACGATGCGACCTAATTTCCATTTGAGCGGCGGCAAGTTGTCGTCTTTTATAAGAACCAAGGTGTCCATGGTGATGTCGCCTTTGTTGTATTTCCATTTGGTCCTCGTCTGCAATTCAGCCACGTACTCTTTGGACCACTGCTGCCAGAAGTGGCGACGAAGTAGCTCGATGCGCTCGTAGCGGTTGAGAGAGGTTATATTCGTATTTGTCACGTCTGAGCGCCATCGTCGATGCTTGCAGGCGAAGTCAACGGCCGGCCTATAAGGAAATTACCAGGTGTAAGGGGAGAAAAATCGTTTGGATCTAAGGAAAGTGGGGACATAGGTCGGGAATTAAGGAAAGCTTCGATTTGTGTCAAAACTGTGCTAAATTCTTCATAAGTTAACCTAGCGTTACCCACAATACGTTTAAGGTAATATTTACGACGACTTTACACTTTTCTTCCATAAGCCTCCGAAATTAGGTGAATAAAAAGGGATAAATGAGAATTTTAGTCCATCATTTGCGGCAACATTCTTAATTTTATTTGAATTATCGGATAAAAATTTGGAAAATTCTTTCTCCGCACCAACAAAGTTTTTCCGTTATCAGAAAAAATTACATTAGGTTTACCTCTTCGGCTAATAAAACGTTTTAAAGCTAAAAGATAATCGTCAGTGGAGAGACCGTCAGTATTTACCCGTATCTACCCGTTGTATGGGAACATACAAATTAACAGGTCTAAGTATATATTTTTTGCTGGCAAATGTTTGTAGACCTAATTAGATGGTAAAATGAGCAATCAAACTCCAAATGCGATGTCAATATATGAGCACTCTCATACATACATATATAGAGAGTAGGTATCTTTGACTGCTCATAAAAGCACAGGTATGGCACTTCATACAAACGGAGTAGCATATATACCTAGTACTACTACAAACGAAACAATCCGTCCGTGCACACGTCAAATGTGTGAGTTAAACAATCAGGGTCGCCACCACAGAATTTGTTGCTTTGCTTACCTGTTTTTATCACTCGGAAATCCATAAAATTTTCGTTATTTATTGTTTTCCGTGGATAAACAATGATAATGTGCGCAGTTTCTCACCATTATAATTCAATAATCCTAAGTGACTCGCGTAATGTCAACGTGCGACTACCAATAACCTTGTTTTACTGCCGCTTACACCTCACAATTTCGGGGGAAGGGTTGCGGGGACACCAGATTGCGGGGGACGGTGCGAGTTTCCGTTCTGTATGTAATACTATTATTAATTCTGTGATAAAAGGGCCAAATCTACTGATTTCGAGGTTGGTGTTGGAACTAAAGATATTTGTATCAACGAGTTCTTTGATCCCCCATCAACTTATTATAACATTTCCCGCAAAATAGTACGCCGGGTATTTACCCGTATCTACCCGTTGTATGGGAACATACAAATTGACTGGTCTAAGTTTATATTTTTTGTTGGCAAATGCTAGTAAACCTAATCAGATATTAAAATGAGCAATCAGACATCAAATGCGATGTCAATATATGAGTACTCTCATACTTATATAGAGAGTAGTTATCTTTGACTGCTCAACCAAGAGCCAAAACTACTGATTTCGGGGTTGGCCTGGGAACAAAAGATATTCGTATCGACGAGTTCTTCGATCCCCCATCAACTTGTTATAACGTTTCCCACAAAATATTATGCCGGGTATTTACCCCAATGTACCCGTTGTATACCCGGGAACATACGAATTGAAAGGTCTAAGTTTACATTTTTTGTTGGTGAATGTTTGTAGAACGAATTATATGTTAAAATAAGCAATCAGAGTTAACAAATAAGATGATATCTGTATTTTTAATATGGATAGCATAAGTGATTTTATTCTTCGTTATTTTTTCTTTTAGAGATATCCATTGTTTTATACATTAAATAACCTTTTTTGTACATTTCTACACATAAATAGTGGACTCACACTAAATATTTAATGAATATTCCAATCTACCCACCCAAACGGGTAAATACGGGTATATACCCGGTGCATATCGAGTAAATACCCAAGCGTGGGTAAATACCTGGGTAGATGCCCATCTCTAGTTGCAACCGGAACTCTGAGATCGAGATGTAGATTCTGCTAGCGCCATCTCGTATGATTATTGTGAACTATAGTAATCGCTTCGTTCATTGTTGATTGTGCTTTATAGTTCCTCGTAGTGGCGTAGAGGTCGCCACAGTATATATTAATTTAAAAAATCTAATAAGTATCTACATTTATCAACCTATAAAGATAAATAAATTAAAATTAGCTTTAAAAATTAAGAAAAAGTTTTGTCTTTTCTCTCAAATCAGCATGGAAGAAACGTTGACCTGACGTCCATAAATCCTTTTTACCACGAACCTTCACATTTACGCCAAACATCAAAAATCCGAAACAGTAATTCTTCATACATCGTGAAGGATGTGGGAGTAAAATTATAAAGATCGGTATAGTCTAAGAGGTGACGGGATTTTTCATAACGATCATGGATACGGTTAGATTTACTTTTATGGTTCTTAGATATGAATGAAGTCGGTTTGTCTATTCTCAGTGGTTGCAACTTGGAGTTATACCTAGCGCTTACGTTTGCTATAGCGCTTAAATTCATCATCAGGTCTTTTTGTCTCCACTGCAGGAGCACGACCCTCTCTGTACTACCCGAGCCAAACTTGGTCAGAGCTGCCAGGGGTCTTGGCCTACACTCTCCACGCTGGCCAGACGAGTTGGAGAGATCTCATTGATGTTTATAAGCTTTGTTTAGCCTTGTATTCACTAAGTCGCCTTCTACAACATCCACGGGAGGTCTTGGAGTGGCCCTATTTTACTCTGCCGGAAACCACACGGCATTGATTATATTTCTATAACTAAGCACCTTGCGTATAACAAAGCTCTGGGATGTAACCACTGAGAGCCGGCAGACCTACTTGTTTAACCTGTGGAGACGTACTTTAAATATTAAACTACAACTGACCATTTCTCTGATAGTTATTTTTTCGCAACAATGAAGCCTCTCGTAAGCGCTACAACTCGAAGTTACACATTAGTGGTAGTCCCCTAATGTGAATGATGTCGGTCTGCCTGTTCAACCCATTCAAGTAAATCTAAACGTATCCACCGTTATTAAAAATCCGGTCACCTCTTAGTCTAATAAGGATGTGAGGTGGCGGAGAATAAATCAGCATGAATGCTGTGCCGCCTGCGGAGATTGGGCGATCGAGCTGACGAAATTAAATTATCTTTGCCACTGACTATTGTTCTTACTCGTGTCTGTGTTTTTAATTTGGAAGATTTAATTTCTTGGTAACAATTTTTTGAAATGTAGAAATATTCAGCCGAATATTTTACCGAAAAATAGATTCTCCAAAAGATAATCATGAATAGACTTTCTATTTTTAGGGTTTCGTAGTAAACAAGGAACAAGACAGACAGACATGGCGAAACTATAACGCCATGTCTGTCTGTCTGTCCGTCCGCGGTCCTACTCAGAAACTATAAGTACTAAAAAACTGTAATTTGGCATGGATATGTTTATCAATCATGGCGAAAAAGTCGTAAAATAAAATATGGAAATATTTTTTTTTTAGGGTATCTGCCATACAAGTAAAGAGGAAGTCAATATTTTTTTTCTCTACATTGTGTGAAGTATCGTTGAATAGGTCTTTCAAAATTTTTGTGAGCTTGTAAACACCATTTTGCGATTTAGGGATCCGTGTCTGAAATAGTTAGGTTTAAAGTGATTTTTTTTGTTAAAGTTACGTGTCCCCCCCATCTATCTGCTAAAGGAACCCTACACTGCGCGTGGCCCGACACGCACTTGACACCAATTATTTTGGTTTATTAACATACCTTTTAAATACATACTTCCTCCTTCTTTTGAACAGCCTATATCAGTCCGCAGCTTGAGCCATGATGAAAATCAGTCATTTAATAGTTTTTGAGTGATGATGCTTAAAATTCGGGGTTTTGTAATTTGCCTAAAAAAAATGACGCTACGTTATCAATCCATACATACTTACTTATATAAAAAGCTGAAGAGTTCATTTGTTTGAACGCGATAATCTCAGGAACCACTGGTCCGATTTGAAATTTTTTTTCGGTATTGGATAGGTCATTTATCGAGGAAGGCTATAGGTTATATTGCATCACGCCCGCGGCTCCACTCGCGTGGTTAACGCGGGATAAGCCGCGCGCTGCCTCTAGTATATTAGTTTCGCCACTTGTTACTAGTAATTTATCTAAAACATAATAGATGGCCCTACGATATCAATATATTATGTAGTTCCACTACTTGCCAGTAGATGGTGTCGTCGGGGCTCTTTTAATTTGCCTATAGCAAATAAACTTGTAATTTATTGTGATGATGGGCATGAAGATAGAACAAGAAAAGTGAATTAAGTAGTCTTGGATTAATAAAAATTCTTCCATGCTTGTCTGGGAGAAAAGAAAAAACGTAGAATGTACCAGCTGCTTGTCTTCCCGCGCAGATCGTAAGAGCCGATCGAGGGAATGGGCGAGATTTGAATCATGGTAATAGGCGATGCGGCTAGCAACCTATCACTATTTTGATTCCTTTTTCATCTTAAGGCCATACCCAAATTTTCAGGGGTCCAGTGGCGCCGCCATTAAAAATAAATCATTTAAAAGGAAACGGAGATATCATTCAAAATTGTGTCTTGGTCAAGCCCTAGATAACCCTTAAAACTATTTTATGAACTACTGTTTATAATTTAAAGTGCGAACGTGAAGCTTTTCTACGCACATTAGCTAAAAGTGGCCGTTTTTCGCAAATGTGCGTAGAAAAGCTTCACGTTCTCACTTTAAATTACAAAAAGTAGTTTAAAAAATACTTTGAATGGGTATCTAGAACTTGACCAAGACACAATTTTGAATGATTCCTCCGTTTCCTTTTAAATGATTTATTTTAAATGGCGGCGCCACTGGACCCCGGAAAATTTGGGTATGGCCTTAACGCCCACCACCACGCTAAGCGTGGCCTTTGGGCCTAACGGCTCTGGGCTCTGTCTACCCCGTCAGGGATATAGACGTGAAAATGTATCGGTATATTAATAAAAATAAAATTCGGCATTTCCATACAAAACTGTACAGCCGCCTGGGCAATTTGTGTGGGAATTTCGGTTATTTTTTGTTTTTTGACTGTTGTTCTACTATCATTATTAAAGCCCGTGGTTCATTTATTACGAATTATGCCTATGTCCCTATCACATTGTATAACATGATTTAGACAGTCGACCCTCAATTGGCTTTTAAGAGCTTAGCAAGAAGAGAAGCAACTGGTACATTTATAATATTCCTTTCCACACCAACGCGTGATGAAAATAGTATAATTTAAATTGCTGTGTTGAAACAGGATACGAAATTGTGAACAAGCTTGCATAAGTCATGAATGCTAAAGTTTGTTTTGATTCATCAGACGCTGCAGCGTTGTCAAGTCGGAAGTTTCCGTTTGCCGCCCTTTGGAGGCAATGTTGCGACACATGGGCTCTGATTGCTGTCGGCGTATTGCGTACTATCCTACTAATATAATAAACGCGAAAGTGAGTTTGTACATTTGTTTGTTTGTTACCACTTCACGCTTCAACCACTGAACCTATTTAAATGAAAGATTTAGATATAGTTTCATACCCTGAAAAGGACATAGGATAGTTTTTATCCCAAAGAAGAGTTTGTATATTTGTTTGTTTGTTTGTTTGTTACCACTTCACGCTTTAACTACTGAACTTATTTATAGATGAAATTATTATATAGTTTGATACCCTGAAAAAGACAAAGGATAGTTTTTATCCCGAAATATCTACTCAATATGGTTAAACATATGGTTTAATTTAGCTCGCGTCAGAACTCAGCACCTGTTCGTTTAAATACCTAAAAGTCCATTGCAAGCTAATTTAATTCGTATTACTCTGGACAAATATTCATGTCACTAAATTTACCACTACTATATTATATATATACAATATGTAAAAAACCCTGTCCGATACGTGGAGGTAATGTTGGGTAACTTAAGTATGTTCCATTTATCAGTTTCTCCCATTCCTGAAATCACAAAAAAATCGGCAGCTCCATACAAAATTAAATACCTACCGATCCAAAATGTATGTAGCTGCAGATTTTTTTGTGATATCAGGGATGGAAGAAACCTTTATATGGAACGTACACAAGCTACCAACATCCTTAACGGATCGAAAAGGGTTTTGGTACATATTGTATAATGTAGATATATTTTCGATACCTAAACGAGGAATGACACAGGCCTGCTATTGCGTCATCAGTAACGAGAGTGTCTGCTAAACAGGCTGAAGTCGAAGTAGAAATTGTTTCGCGGGAAAGTTAACGAACGCGAAGAATTTTGATGAAGCATACACCGCCTCGCTGGTATCTTTGTAATGAGAATGATGAATGTGTCGCATATTATTAAATAGCTATTAGTCTTTATTATTATTTAGATCTCCTTTTGGAATCACGGGTCTTTTTACCCCGGTTTTGTAATGCAAATGTATATAACAAGTAATCAAATGTAAATAGTTATATCAGGTCTAACAAAATATACTGAAACTATTTTAAGGGTGAAAGTCCATGACACTGATCAATTTTCCTAAAGGAATACGTATCAAAAAATGAAATGTAATTTTTGACCTCCCATACTCCCATACAAGTTGACCGATCAGCTGTTGATCCGAGTTTGTATGGAAAGCAAAAAAATATTTTTCATTTTCGTTGTTTTTTGGGGAAAGTTTTTTCACTATCACGGACTGAATTCATTCTTAAAATAGTTTCAGTATATTTTGTTAGGCCTTATATTTGAAATTGAAGTTAACCAAACCTATTAATTTATTACATACATACATTTATTACAAATTTCATTAGGCATGAAAATAGAAACAAATAGCTTTTGTCAAGTAAAGTGATTTGCACATTTTTATCGTCTGTAAAAAGGTATTAACCAATAAAAAATGAGAATTTAGCATAAATTATAGAGGTAGCCAGCCACCTAAATCCACTAATATTTCACTTTTTTCGCTATTGCCCGGAGCATCTGGTCAAAATGAACATTTTGCGAATAAAGTTAACAATGAACCAATTATAAATGATAAAGGAAGCCGTTATAGCTTTTAATTGCATCTGCTGTCGATTAACAGCGAAAATGGAAAAAATTGTAGCTTTATTGGGGTTCAGTAAGCTCGGGAATGGACAAGATATTTATTTAAGTATACATTAAAGGTAAAAAATATTTATTCAAAACTACCTTTGAATATTTGTATCACAAGATGGATAATTGTCACTTGAACTTTAATTAAATTTACCAACCTATTTATCTTGGTAGCAAATCATTGAAAATGATATTCTTTTCTTAACAATATCAGATGTTAACAAAACATTTTGTCCTTCATTTTGTTAAAATTAGCATAATAGTAAAATAACAAGGAACATCTTACAAATAGCGAATTTAAAAAAAAAAGTTACAAGAATAATCATAAATATCGTTTTAATAATACGAAAATAAATGTACAACATTAAATTAAACGATCTGCTCAAATACAAATATTTGTCTAAATTCAAAACAGCTTTATTATACAAAACACGTTGTTAAATCCCCTACATACTGCGTTATTAAAAAACACAAAGGCTACAAAGATATTTTTCATAAACAAATCTTTGTTACATAAAATGGCGGATACTACAAAATGGCCGCCGCACAAAGGCATAGACAAAAGAATAAAGGTCTGCTCTCTTCTCGTCCCTTTAATGAGGGTCTCGGTCATTTTACGCTCATTTCGATGCAAATTCAAGGGTTTCATGATGTTTAGAGGGCTATGCAAATACGACCAAAAGATTTTGATTAAAATTTATCAAGCTGTGTAAGATCCGTTTATGTGTTTCACAATGTAGTTTAGACTATTAAAGACTTTGTGTGTTTTCTGATTAACGGTCCAGAACAAATAAATTTTGATGTTCTGTTTAAGAGGCCTTACTTTAAAAAAAAGCTAAATATATAGCAGATAAGTAAGTTTTAAAACTTTAATACATGATTGACGCGGTAAAAGATTTTGTATAGGTATTTCTGTTAACTTTGGCTAAACTTGATGACTCATTTCTTGCCCAAAATCCCCTACTTCTATGTGTACTACTACTACGTGTTGTCGAAAAATTAATAGTTTCAATAAAAAAATGTCAATCTATAGAAAGGCTTATTGATAATATCGATATTTAGAGCAATACTATAAATAATAGCCAACAATACTATCGATAGTACTTATAGATTGATGACGATGAAAAAACTATCGATAGTAAGATATATAGTAAGTAGATAAGAGCAACACTACTACACACTGCACTATGCGAGACCTCGATAAGGCTAGTAATCAAGCAGTTACCGAGGCAATTGGATGGTGAATTTTTAAGTTGTAGCCATTTTCGGCTTGAAAGAAGAACTTGTATTTATACCTACTTATGCCCTGCTGCTTATGAAAACTATTGCAGTTCCCCAAAGGTTTTACACACATATATTGTACTTACATCGATATATGTCTGTGGTTTTACACTTAAAAGTACGTTACTCTAGACCAAACTACACTTTTCCATACAAACGTAGTCTACGTTTTATTTCGAAACGACATGCCCGATTACGGAAAAATGTTGTAATATCAAAGATATTGCAATTATCTAGGGTAATAATTGGTTTCCTCCAATATAAATATAAACTTGAAATAGAATATAGGTAGTCTGTTATATCATTTTTGACCATCAGTATGGGAAACTTCTACATCCTTATATTTTCTTTCCACTTCATAATTTTACTGTCGCAACCAATTATTTTTACCGAAATCTGACATGTGGTTTCAAAATTTACCGTAGACTAAGTTTGTATGGAAAAGTTACCCTAGGTTAAGGGGATTCTTAAGCGCAAACAAAAACAACTAAGTTTGGTTATAAAGTACTGCTCTATTTTCATAGACATCGTGAAGAATGACAAATAATGTTTTTATTATTTCCTGTACAACCCATCAACGCTTCGCCATTGTTATGGTATGCTAATATTGGGGTGGTTATTTGTTTATTGTCGGGCGATAAAATCGTAACAAATAAACATTTACAGAATGGATTCATTGTCTTTCACCACTCCTCTATATTGTTTTATTTAGGGTTCCTCGCTATAAATAACGATCAAGAAGTATCTACTGTGTTCATTGAGTAGTTATTCGTTTCTTAGAAAGTGATTTATTTACGGTGTTTGCTCCTTTTAAGATAAATAAATAAATAAATAAATATATAGGGACAAATTACACAGATTGAGCTAGCCCTAAAGTAAGTTCGAGACTTGTGTTATGGGATACTAACTCAACTTCAAGGTACTATTGAACTGTGAATTGGCTTCCTCATTTTTCAAATTTCAGCAACCCGTTGAACTATTTCTGAGCCTTGAACGATTTGTTTCATATTCAAACTTAAATTTTCTGATCGTCTCCTCTATTGGCTTTCAAAGGAGAAAGGCAGAAACATAATATGTGTGGGTTCCCACTTCTCAGTATTATCGTTATATCTTTAAATATTGAGTACTCCTAAATCAGCCATCTGCTAGGTGATTAAACGACCTGAGCAAGGTAGAAGGAAGGCGCTGGTTGCAGGCCGCTTGTGATCGGTCGTTTTGGAAATCCTTGGGGAAGGATTATATCCAGAAGTGGACTTCCTGCGGCTGATATGATCATGATGATGATGATGATTTCTAAACGGCTAGCTATAAAAATATATAGTTTGGAAAAAATAAAATATTTTTTAGAAGTTTGAAATAAAAATATTATTAATAAAAGTTAAGCTACATACTAAAACCAATTTATTCTATTGATGAAGTTAATTAAACCTATGTTTTTAAAAATATGTTTTGAAATAATATACTCTTCTCCGCTTTCTTCTTTCATAATACTTCTTCCACGCTCATTGCTGACCCTGAAGAATTCTTTTTCGCCCTTTTTGAAGAATGTCCTGTAGGTAGTTTGTAAGAAAAAAACGTTGAAATTTAATTTTAATTACATATAAATGATATAACGCTCATAACATTTCTAGTACTGGATAGTACATAAATTCATAATTTAAATTGCTATCTAGGTACATTGCGTATTACCCTAAATCTGATCCAATCTCTTTGTGCTAGGTCACATTTACCTTATGTTAGATTGGAGGTTAATTTACAGTACACCTATTTTCCATTAGGAGTAGGTAATGAATAGATATGTTATTTGGTAATAGTCTTGTTTCGTATGAACATGAGTGCTATGTTATAATTTTAATTATAAATTAGGTACATTCCGAATTGGTGAAAATCTAAAGTGCCTCAAATTCAGTTTAAGACACAGAACACGGTCCAGTGGTGTCATTATTTTAAATAAATTATACTAGTAGTTCGCCACGAACTTAGACCTCGCGAATATTATTCCAAAGGATGTGCCTCCGCTGGCGGCGCTGATCGCCGAATTGGCTGCCGGCGCCGGTATGACACGATCTATGTCTGTAGTAAGATACGCATTTTTAAGAAAGTTGTTCAGTAACCCGGACTGAATTCACCCTTAAATAGTTTCAGTATATTTTGTAAGAAGATTTGTATTTTATATCCGTCACGGCTCAGTCAGCTAGACTTCGCGAGTCATCCTAAACCCGTTCAAGTATAACGTATAAAAAAGTTGATCAGACAAAAAAGTTGTACAAATAAAAAAAATGCGTTTTTATAATGGCAACAAAAAAGTCTAATGATATTTTTGAAAATATTTGGATATGACGGATATATGACACTTTTAAAATTTTAAACCCACATATTTCCGCCATTTAAAAAATTTCGAAAAACTGTCTCGACAAAAAAATTCTATTTAGTTGCTGAATCTGCTTACAAAATTTCATGAGAATCGGTTAAGAAATGCGACCTGTAGTCGAGAACAGACAGACATACAGACAGACAGACAGACAGACAGACAGACAGACAGACAGACAGACAGACAGACAGACAGACAGACGGACAAAAGAATTTTTGGCTAATCTCGAAACTGAGACGCTTCGCTCGCTTCGCTCGCTCGGTCAATAAGCGTAAACCTAAGGGATAAGGTAATTAAAATTCTGCTGTAATAAATAAAAAAAGAATTGTACTTTTATTTAGACAAACACGTCTGGCCAGCGTGGAGAGTGTAGGCCAAATCCTCTGGCTGCTCTGGCTCTGGCCAAGTATGGCTCTAGTAGTACAGAGAGGGTCGTGCTCCTGCAGTGTAGACAAAAAAGATCTGATGATTATGACGATGATTCATTAATTCATTTATTTCATGTTTTCATGCACATACAATTGTAAATCTTAAATTTAGTTTACAAAGTGCACATGAGACCCTGGTAGGGCGCTACATTTAATAAAAATTAGTACTACATTTACACTTAATGTGATTATTATATTTCTACAATTTAAACTAACTGAAAAAATTTTTAAGCTTCTTTTATAACAGGCACTTGCTAATAATATTTATATATTTATCTATTTTCCTTATCGTCGAAGTATTCGTTAATCGTGTAATAACATTTTCTAATTAAATATTTTTTTAAAGTACTGAGGAACGTGCTATCCTTTACAATGGTCCTTATATTAAGAGGTACTTTATTATATACTAAAATAGACATGACATAAGGACTTTCGTTGGTCATCTGCAATCGGACTGCAGGTCGGGCCAGATTATTCTTGTTCCTTAAGTCATATTCGCGGGTGTAGGTGTCTTTTGCAACAGTATAAAGGTGTTCATTTTGTCTTACAAATTTGCAAAGTTCGAAAATGTAAATTCCAATAAGGGTAAGAATATTATATTTAACGAAGTATGGCCGGCAACTGTCTGTTTGTTTTATTCTTGCTAGTATCCGGATACATCGTTTTTGAGATACTAACACGTCATTTGAATCGGTACTGAGACCCCATAATACAATACCGTACTGTATCCACGAGTGGGTACAGTACGGTATTGTAGTGGATATGCAAAATATGCTTGAAGTCCTATATTTAAATTTGTGCATTTTTTAAGTTCATATAGCGCATAACTAAAGCGGGCTAATTTACTTATAAGTTTAGAGACATGTTCTTTCCAGTTTAAGTGTGTGTCAATTTCCATTCCTAGCAATGTGCAGTGGTCTACTCGCTCTATTTCAGTGTTTTTATAGCTATATGATGATATTTAAGTCTGGTTTTTGATAGGGCCTAAAATTTATTAATTTAGTTTTTTTAAAATTGATTAATAGGTTGTTTTTATTCAGCCAATTTTCAATGGTATGTAAATTTTTATTAAGGAGGATTTTTAATTCTGTGATATTATTGTGAGGTATAATTATCGATATATCATCTGCGTAAAGAACACATTTGAGGTCGGGCAGAGCTTTTGGCAAGTCATTTATATAAATTAAAAATAGTAGGCACCCTAGTACGCTGCCCTGCGGAATGGAATTAGTTATTGTTTTATATTGTGACCTTATTTTTAAGTGTGTTCCGGTTTCTTTGTTAAAGTGGTCGATTTCGACACATTGCTCGCGTTTCGTGAAGTAGGATGTTAGCCATTTATGAGCTATACCCCTAATTCCCAATCCATACAACCTGTTTAATAATATCGGATGAGAGACTCTATCATACGCTTTGCTCATGTCTAGAAGTAATCCTGTCGCGTATTGCCCTTTATCTATTGTTTTGAAGATTTCGTTCATAAATGTAAACACAGCTGTTGTTGTAGATCGACCTTTTCTGAAACCATGCTGATTGACATTAAGAAGGTTGTGTTTATTGCAAAATGAAGTAATTCTTCTTGCCATTGCATTTTCAAATATTTTAGAAAATATGGAAAGCAACGCTATAGGCCTAAAAAGATCTATTTCTGAGGCTCCATTTATCTTTGGGATTGGTTTGACTACAGATTTTTCAAGAGATCTGGCATTACACCCTCATTAAAAGATTGGTTTATAAGTGAGGTTAATACTGGAGCTAATTCATCTGCACATATTTTTATAAGTGTAGAAGAAATTTCGTCCAAACCACAACTAAATTTGTTTTTAAGCCTTTTTATAATTAATTTAATTTCTTCTTCGCTTACTGGTGTAAGGTACATTGAGTTTTCGATAGAGTTAATGATTTTATGATCATTCTGATGGCTGTTGGCATTAGCTCCTATAGAAGTAAAAAAGTTATTGAAGTGATTTGCAATTTCTTCGGGATTCTTTGCTACTGTATTTTTAATTTTTATTTCTATATTTTTTTGTAGTGTATTCTTTGAATTATTTCTTTTTTCCTTTATAATTTTCCAGACTGTTCTAATATTGTAGTTTGACTTCTTAATTCTTTTTATGTTTTGTGACTTTTTGGATATGGCTACTGCTTTTTTTAATGTTTTCTCATATAATTTATAATGATCAAATAGTACTTTGTATCTGTCATCGTTAGGTTTTAATCTATTTAAAATTATTTTTGAGGAACGTTTATATTTACATGAATATTTTATACCAGATGTTAGCCAAGATCTATTTACTTTAGTTTCTTTTAATTTGATTTTTTGTTTAGGTAAACATTTATCTAATAGACGAGTAAGAACTTCAGAAAATGCATTAAAGTTTTCATTAACACTTTTTTTTCTTGATAATATATTACTCCAGTTTACCTTTTGTAATTCTAGTTTATATTGTTTTAAATTATTCTCACTGTAAACACGTTTTATAACGGGGCGCGTTTTTGGTAAGTTATGTTGTGTATTTTTGAAAGTTACCAATGTACCTTTGTGATCAGAAAAGCCATATTCTTTTACTTGTACCGTAAAATCTTCTGAGTATATATTAGAGAAAACAACGTCTAAACAAGTTTCGCTATGCTTTGTTACTCTGGTTGGTTCCTTTACGTATTGTTTAAAATTATTTTCGCTAAGTATCGTTGAGTTAGTATCCCATAACACAAGTCTCGAACTTACTTTGGGGCTAGCTCAATCAGTGTGATTTGTCCCTATATATTTATTTTATTTATTTATTTACGTATGACATAAAATTGAGTTACAGCCCAAAAAGATAAGTACTCAGTCGATACATGGAAATATATACAAACACTAAATTGTTTATATTTCCATGAAATAAAGTCTAATTTTTCCCAGATAATGTCCAGAATAAAACGAATTGCCACTAAAGTTTCTCGAAGAAATTGTTGTAATTTTGTGCGTTTAGTAGGTTTTAGTACGCGCGCCGCTAAAATGGCGCAGTGTGGCGTATTGTATAGCTGGGCTGGAAAAATCCATGGGCCAGCGGCCGGTGACAGTAAGGGGTCCCATCTATGAGCGGCAAGGACATTGCAGTAGCTTCTCTGAAAAACTAAAAAAAAAAAGCTTGTGAAAAATAAACACTTTTCTCAATCGCAGAGATAACAGAATTAAATTTGTGTTCTCTTAGAAACAAATATAAAATCATACTTAGCCACTTTAGTTAAGTTTTAGTAAAGTTAAAAAATAACTACACAAATAAAAACTTATGAAGAATTTTGTTGCTTTGCATCGAAAGTGCTTTAAATGAATATGTCATGTTGGAAAATATTGCTGAATTTCACTCTTTTTTTTGTCGCGCTAATTAAATCTTTGGGTTTTGGCTTAGAGACGGCACTTATAGCTTCTTCGTATTGGTAAAAACAATACATATTTTATTATTATTGCTGTCTCAGTGTTGGGCAAAGTCCTTTCTCTCTCCTTTTTCCAAGACTCTCGGTCTTGAGCAATCGTATGCCATGTTTTTAACCCCGATAAAAATGAAGGATGTTACGAGTTTGATGCGAATTTCTGTCTGTCTGTAGCAACTGCTTCTTTGCGGTGGTTTTTGGCTGTGTTTGGTAGAAATCGGTTCAGCGGTTCAAAAGTTATGGGGCCAATGCTTGAAACTCGGTGATTTTTAATTTACCTAGCAAAAAATTTTGTTGTGTTTGTTTAGTTTGTTTTGTTTGTCACTCCAGCGTTTTCGTTACAGTTTATCGCTTGCTATGTAGGATCCATTCGGTAACTACTTTTGTTACTTTTGTTGTAAAGCTTACCTATAATACTAAACATCAACGAGACTTCTCCAACTCGTCTGGCCAGCGAGGACTGCAGGCTAAAGTCCTCTCACTGCTCTAGCTAATTAAGACTCAGGTAGTACAGAGAGGATCGTGTTCCTGCAGTGGAGATAAAAAGACCTGATGATGATTTAAAAAATAAACGCCATCGTCCGTCACATTAACCATGGGCCTCAGATGCCCTAGTAACGCCACTCGCAAGTTGAAAGTGAAAAAGTTACCAACTTTCCTCTTTATTATGTCAGAGTTATGTCATCCACGTCGCGACATTATTGAGCCGAGGAGCTGAACATAATTCACTCTCACACACAAGTAAGTGGGGAAGTTAAGATGCTTTTTCACTTCAATTATGAAGATTTTTAAAGGGACCTTAATGGTTTTATTTTTAAAAGCATTTATTGAGTATGAGGCCATTACAGCACTTTAAATAAGTAGTGGAGTTATTTTTGCAAGCTCGAAAAATACTGTTTACCTATTCATAATTAGGTCTTTTTGTCTTTACTGCAGGAGCACGACCCTCTCTGTGCTTCCAGAGCAACCAGGACTTGGCCTACACTCTCCTTGCTGGTCAGACGGGTTGGAGAGGTCTCATTGATGTTTATAAGCTTTGTTTCGCTTGTATTTCCTAAGTCGCCTTCTACGACATCCAGGGGAGGATTTGGAGTGGCCCTAATCTAATCTGCCGGAAACCACACATTGCTCGCCTACACTCTCCTTGCTGGCCAGACGGGTTGGAGAGGTCTCATTGATGTTTATAAGCTTTGTTTAGCTTGTATTTCCTAAGTCGCCTTCTACGACATCCACGGGAGGACTTGGAATGGCCCTATTCTATTCTGCCGGAAACTACACAGCATGTTTACCTATTACATGAGTATAAGACGAAAAGCGCTCTCTTTATATCTACCTATATCAATGACGGACATTCAAGTTTGAAGGAGTGTGACTTTACATACATATATGTAATTGGTGTATATATATTTGTTTATCTATATATGTATTTGTTATAAAATATAGTATCGTTAGTTAGTATCCCATAAAACAAGTCTCGAACTTACTTTGGGGCTAGCATAATCAGTGTAGTTTGTATATTTATACATACTATCACGTCTTTATCTCTAAAGGGGCATACAGAGCATTTTGGGCCTTGCGTTGCGCCCCCCGTGGCTTAGTGGTCACAATGCTAGTCCGCCACCCAGAGGTTCCCAGTTCGATCCCCAGTCAGGGCAAGTTAGAAAATGGCCTTTTTCAAATTGTCCTGAGTCTTGAATGTTTATCTATATATGTATTTTTTATAAAGAATAGTATCGTTGAGTTAGTATCCCATAACACAAGTCTCGAACTTACTTCAGGGCTAGCTCAATCAGTGTAATTTGTCCCTATATATTTATTTATTCATTATTTAGTTCAAGTTCCCCTCTTTTTGTCGGGGGTTGAAAAATAAATATTTCTAGCAAAGTAAAACAAACAAAGCGTAGTTTTAGCCGTCAAGACTATAGTAATCACGGGGCAAGAGCCAACCCCTTTTCACCCGGGATTTATATTAAATTCCTTAGTCCCAATTTGTCGAAACAATTCCCATGGGCCCGTGTAACCGCGATTTTATTAATACTAGCCACTCGCATAGTTCGGTTTATCTTTCCTATAAAAATGTTCGGGATGTCAAACAGGAATAAGGAAGATATTATGGGCCTATTGGCTCAAACATTACCAATAATCATGGATATGACGAAAATTCATGTTACAAAAATAGATATCTGTCGTGTCGTTTATCTCATTCGACGCTCAATCGTACTCAACAAGTCCGAACAAGTATTCAATGAACCAGCCAACTGATACAGGAATGCACAATTCGGGTTATTTAACAAAAACTTGTTAAAACATGATAGATATCTACGAGTACTAATAACTATTAAAATGCAAAAGTGTGTCTGTTGCCTTTTTATTTGTTTGTTTGTGTCTACTTTCATTACGAAACGGAGCGACCGATTGACATGATTTTAATTTTTTCTATATTCAATAAAATAGGACAGATATATGAACTACGCGGAGAGAAATATAGAACCTAGTTTGAGCAATCTTTTAATTCATATTAGCATAGATCAATATATTGTCTTTGATATTAGTTGATGTTCACAAGTTGTTGTTGAGAGTCGAGAGCTCTTGCAGTCGTTGTTTAAGAGGCCTCCTAGCTAAATAAAGCTCCTAGCAAAAAAAAAACACATTTTCTTTCTGGGTCTCTTACCGCCCCCCTTGAGACCTGCAACGCCCACAAGGGGGCGTTATCGCCCACTTTGGGAAAGACTGATCTATAGGTTTAAAACGAGTTTTGAATTTTTATTACTTTTGGTGAAAACTCGTTTTAAAACTAGACGGATTATCAATAATACTTTCAAACGTTATTTATCAAATAATTAAAAGGACTGTCTACATATTGTTCGCAGTAAAATTTTTAATTATCACTATATTTACTTTTACCTACAAATCCGTCAAGGAGTAACCAAGATGTGAAGTCTACGCGTTTCTCATATGATCAAACTGCTCACAAATCATATAATAAAAGCGGCCAAGTGCGAGTCGGACTCACCCATGAAGGGTTCCGTAGCAGCAAGTAACATAAGTCTTGTAGTATGTTTTTTTATATTTTTCTATTGATTGAATGAAAGGTAATATGCGGTTTATGATTTATTATGACGTATTAAAAAAAAACTACTTACTAGATTTCGTTCAAACCAATTTTCGCTGGTAGTTTGCACGGTTATGAATATCATATATTTTTTTTAGTTTTATAATTATCTTATTTTAGAAGTTACAGGGGGGACACATTTTTCCACTTTGGAAGTGTCTCCCGCGCCGCGCAAACTATTCAGTTTAGAAAAAAATTATACTAGAAACTTCAATATCATTTTTGAAGACCTATCCATAGATATCCATAGATTTTGGGCGAAAATGCAAATCATGTTAACAGGCGATGCGGCTAGCAACCCATCACTGTATTGATTGCTTTTCCATCTTCTCGCCCACCATGACGCTAAAAGTGGCTTTTGGGTCTTGCGGCCCTGGGCTCTGCATAGAGCCGCAAGACCCAAAATGCTCTGTCTGCCCCATTAGGGATAAAGACGTGATAGTATGTATGTATGTATGTATGTATCCATAGATACCCCACACGTAGGCGTTTGATGAAAAATAAATTTTTGAATTTCAGTTTTAAGTATGGGTGTGCAGTATTGGGGGTCTTCAATGATCCTTCCTTCATTAATTTAGTTAAAATATTTTATTTATAAAAATTTACAAAATAAAATTATATGCGACTATGTGTGATATGAGACTAGCTTGCGTGTGTAGAAGATTCCAGAGAGAGTGGAGGGGGTTGAGTACATCGATCGCCCGGCTGCTACTCCTCAATAGATGGCGCTACCAGTGGCGTTGACATGCCCCCGGCCTTGGAAGACTCTTCCAAATGTACGTCTTCTTTCGGATTGTTCTCTGGCTGCATGGGTAATGGGCAGATCTTGGAACACGATCTTCTGATGATCCCTGTCGCTGTACGGATGTCGGCAACTCGAGATATTCCGTCTGTACCAGGAAAGGTTCTCACGATGCGACCTAATTTCCATTTGAGCGGCGGCAAGTTGTCGTCTTTTATAAGAACCAAGGTGTCCATGGTGATGTCGCCTTTGTTGTATTTCCATTTGGTCCTCGTCTGCAATTCAGCCACGTACTCTTTGGACCACTGCTGCCAGAAGTGGCGACGAAGTAGCTCGATGCGCTCGTAGCGGTTGAGAGAGGTTATATTCGTATTTGTCACGTCTGAGCGCCATCGTCGATGCTTGCAGGCGAAGTCAACGGCCGGCCTATAAGGAAATTACCAGGTGTAAGGGGAGAAAAATCGTTTGGATCTAAGGAAAGTGGGGACATAGGTCGGGAATTAAGGAAAGCTTCGATTTGTGTCAAAACTGTGCTAAATTCTTCATAAGTTAACCTAGCGTTACCCACAATACGTTTAAGGTAATATTTACGACGACTTTACACTTTTCTTCCATAAGCCTCCGAAATTAGGTGAATAAAAAGGGATAAATGAGAATTTTAGTCCATCATTTGCGGCAACATTCTTAATTTTATTTGAATTATCGGATAAAAATTTGGAAAATTCTTTCTCCGCACCAACAAAGTTTTTCCGTTATCAGAAAAAATTACATTAGGTTTACCTCTTCGGCTAATAAAACGTTTTAAAGCTAAAAGATAATCGTCAGTGGAGAGACCGTCAGTATTTACCCGTATCTACCCGTTGTATGGGAACATACAAATTAACAGGTCTAAGTATATATTTTTTGCTGGCAAATGTTTGTAGACCTAATTAGATGGTAAAATGAGCAATCAAACTCCAAATGCGATGTCAATATATGAGCACTCTCATACATACATATATAGAGAGTAGGTATCTTTGACTGCTCATAAAAGCACAGGTATGGCACTTCATACAAACGGAGTAGCATATATACCTAGTACTACTACAAACGAAACAATCCGTCCGTGCACACGTCAAATGTGTGAGTTAAACAATCAGGGTCGCCACCACAGAATTTGTTGCTTTGCTTACCTGTTTTTATCACTCGGAAATCCATAAAATTTTCGTTATTTATTGTTTTCCGTGGATAAACAATGATAATGTGCGCAGTTTCTCACCATTATAATTCAATAATCCTAAGTGACTCGCGTAATGTCAACGTGCGACTACCAATAACCTTGTTTTACTGCCGCTTACACCTCACAATTTCGGGGGAAGGGTTGCGGGGACACCAGATTGCGGGGGACGGTGCGAGTTTCCGTTCTGTATGTAATACTATTATTAATTCTGTGATAAAAGGGCCAAATCTACTGATTTCGAGGTTGGTGTTGGAACTAAAGATATTTGTATCAACGAGTTCTTTGATCCCCCATCAACTTATTATAACATTTCCCGCAAAATAGTACGCCGGGTATTTACCCGTATCTACCCGTTGTATGGGAACATACAAATTGACTGGTCTAAGTTTATATTTTTTGTTGGCAAATGCTAGTAAACCTAATCAGATATTAAAATGAGCAATCAGACATCAAATGCGATGTCAATATATGAGTACTCTCATACTTATATAGAGAGTAGTTATCTTTGACTGCTCAACCAAGAGCCAAAACTACTGATTTCGGGGTTGGACTGGGAACAAAAGATATTCGTATCGACGAGTTCTTCGATCCCCCATCAACTTGTTATAACGTTTCCCACAAAATATTATGCCGGGTATTTACCCCAATGTACCCGTTGTATACCCGGGAACATACGAATTGAAAGGTCTAAGTTTACATTTTTTGTTGGTGAATGTTTGTAGAACGAATTATATGTTAAAATAAGCAATCAGAGTTAACAAATAAGATGATATCTGTATTTTTAATATGGATAGCATAAGTGATTTTATTCTTCGTTATTTTTTCTTTTAGAGATATCCATTGTTTTATACATTAAATAACCTTTTTTGTACATTTCTACACATAAATAGTGGACTCACACTAAATATTTAATGAATATTCCAATCTACCCACCCAAACGGGTAAATACGGGTATATACCCGGTGCATATCGAGTAAATACCCAAGCGTGGGTAAATACCTGGGTAGATGCCCATCTCTAGTTGCAACCGGAACTCTGAGATCGAGATGTAGATTCTGCTAGCGCCATCTCGTATGATTATTGTGAACTATAGTAATCGCTTCGTTCATTGTTGATTGTGCTTTATAGTTCCTCGTAGTGGCGTAGAGGTCGCCACAGTATATATTAATTTAAAAAATCTAATAAGTATCTACATTTATCAACCTATAAAGATAAATAAATTAAAATTAGCTTTAAAAATTAAGAAAAAGTTTTGTCTTTTCTCTCAAATCAGCATGGAAGAAACGTTGACCTGACGTCCATAAATCCTTTTTACCACGAACCTTCACATTTACGCCAAACATCAAAAATCCGAAACAGTAATTCTTCATACATCGTGAAGGATGTGGGAGTAAAATTATAAAGATCGGTATAGTCTAAGAGGTGACGGGATTTTTCATAACGATCATGGATACGGTTAGATTTACTTTTATGGTTCTTAGATATGAATGAAGTCGGTTTGTCTATTCTCAGTGGTTGCAACTTGGAGTTATACCTAGCGCTTACGTTTGCTATAGCGCTTAAATTCATCATCAGGTCTTTTTGTCTCCACTGCAGGAGCACGACCCTCTCTGTACTACCCGAGCCAAACTTGGTCAGAGCTGCCAGGGGTCTTGGCCTACACTCTCCACGCTGGCCAGACGAGTTGGAGAGATCTCATTGATGTTTATAAGCTTTGTTTAGCCTTGTATTCACTAAGTCGCCTTCTACAACATCCACGGGAGGTCTTGGAGTGGCCCTATTTTACTCTGCCGGAAACCACACGGCATTGATTATATTTCTATAACTAAGCACCTTGCGTATAACAAAGCTCTGGGATGTAACCACTGAGAGCCGGCAGACCTACTTGTTTAACCTGTGGAGACGTACTTTAAATATTAAACTACAACTGACCATTTCTCTGATAGTTATTTTTTCGCAACAATGAAGCCTCTCGTAAGCGCTACAACTCGAAGTTACACATTAGTGGTAGTCCCCTAATGTGAATGATGTCGGTCTGCCTGTTCAACCCATTCAAGTAAATCTAAACGTATCCACCGTTATTAAAAATCCGGTCACCTCTTAGTCTAATAAGGATGTGAGGTGGCGGAGAATAAATCAGCATGAATGCTGTGCCGCCTGCGGAGATTGGGCGATCGAGCTGACGAAATTAAATTATCTTTGCCACTGACTATTGTTCTTACTCGTGTCTGTGTTTTTAATTTGGAAGATTTAATTTCTTGGTAACAATTTTTTGAAATGTAGAAATATTCAGCCGAATATTTTACCGAAAAATAGATTCTCCAAAAGATAATCATGAATAGACTTTCTATTTTTAGGGTTTCGTAGTAAACAAGGAACAAGACAGACAGACATGGCGAAACTATAACGCCATGTCTGTCTGTCTGTCCGTCCGCGGTCCTACTCAGAAACTATAAGTACTAAAAAACTGTAATTTGGCATGGATATGTTTATCAATCATGGCGAAAAAGTCGTAAAATAAAATATGGAAATATTTTTTTTTTAGGGTATCTGCCATACAAGTAAAGAGGAAGTCAATATTTTTTTTCTCTACATTGTGTGAAGTATCGTTGAATAGGTCTTTCAAAATTTTTGTGAGCTTGTAAACACCATTTTGCGATTTAGGGATCCGTGTCTGAAATAGTTAGGTTTAAAGTGATTTTTTTTGTTAAAGTTACGTGTCCCCCCCATCTATCTGCTAAAGGAACCCTACACTGCGCGTGGCCCGACACGCACTTGACACCAATTATTTTGGTTTATTAACATACCTTTTAAATACATACTTCCTCCTTCTTTTGAACAGCCTATATCAGTCCGCAGCTTGAGCCATGATGAAAATCAGTCATTTAATAGTTTTTGAGTGATGATGCTTAAAATTCGGGGTTTTGTAATTTGCCTAAAAAAAATGACGCTACGTTATCAATCCATACATACTTACTTATATAAAAAGCTGAAGAGTTCATTTGTTTGAACGCGATAATCTCAGGAACCACTGGTCCGATTTGAAATTTTTTTTCGGTATTGGATAGGTCATTTATCGAGGAAGGCTATAGGTTATATTGCATCACGCCCGCGGCTCCACTCGCGTGGTTAACGCGGGATAAGCCGCGCGCTGCCTCTAGTATATTAGTTTCGCCACTTGTTACTAGTAATTTATCTAAAACATAATAGATGGCCCTACGATATCAATATATTATGTAGTTCCACTACTTGCCAGTAGATGGTGTCGTCGGGGCTCTTTTAATTTGCCTATAGCAAATAAACTTGTAATTTATTGTGATGATGGGCATGAAGATAGAACAAGAAAAGTGAATTAAGTAGTCTTGGATTAATAAAAATTCTTCCATGCTTGTCTGGGAGAAAAGAAAAAACGTAGAATGTACCAGCTGCTTGTCTTCCCGCGCAGATCGTAAGAGCCGATCGAGGGAATGGGCGAGATTTGAATCATGGTAATAGGCGATGCGGCTAGCAACCTATCACTATTTTGATTCCTTTTTCATCTTAAGGCCATACCCAAATTTTCAGGGGTCCAGTGGCGCCGCCATTAAAAATAAATCATTTAAAAGGAAACGGAGATATCATTCAAAATTGTGTCTTGGTCAAGCCCTAGATAACCCTTAAAACTATTTTATGAACTACTGTTTATAATTTAAAGTGCGAACGTGAAGCTTTTCTACGCACATTAGCTAAAAGTGGCCGTTTTTCGCAAATGTGCGTAGAAAAGCTTCACGTTCTCACTTTAAATTACAAAAAGTAGTTTAAAAAATACTTTGAATGGGTATCTAGAACTTGACCAAGACACAATTTTGAATGATTCCTCCGTTTCCTTTTAAATGATTTATTTTAAATGGCGGCGCCACTGGACCCCGGAAAATTTGGGTATGGCCTTAACGCCCACCACCACGCTAAGCGTGGCCTTTGGGCCTAACGGCTCTGGGCTCTGTCTACCCCGTCAGGGATATAGACGTGAAAATGTATCGGTATATTAATAAAAATAAAATTCGGCATTTCCATACAAAACTGTACAGCCGCCTGGGCAATTTGTGTGGGAATTTCGGTTATTTTTTGTTTTTTGACTGTTGTTCTACTATCATTATTAAAGCCCGTGGTTCATTTATTACGAATTATGCCTATGTCCCTATCACATTGTATAACATGATTTAGACAGTCGACCCTCAATTGGCTTTTAAGAGCTTAGCAAGAAGAGAAGCAACTGGTACATTTATAATATTCCTTTCCACACCAACGCGTGATGAAAATAGTATAATTTAAATTGCTGTGTTGAAACAGGATACGAAATTGTGAACAAGCTTGCATAAGTCATGAATGCTAAAGTTTGTTTTGATTCATCAGACGCTGCAGCGTTGTCAAGTCGGAAGTTTCCGTTTGCCGCCCTTTGGAGGCAATGTTGCGACACATGGGCTCTGATTGCTGTCGGCGTATTGCGTACTATCCTACTAATATAATAAACGCGAAAGTGAGTTTGTACATTTGTTTGTTTGTTACCACTTCACGCTTCAACCACTGAACCTATTTAAATGAAAGATTTAGATATAGTTTCATACCCTGAAAAGGACATAGGATAGTTTTTATCCCAAAGAAGAGTTTGTATATTTGTTTGTTTGTTTGTTTGTTACCACTTCACGCTTTAACTACTGAACTTATTTATAGATGAAATTATTATATAGTTTGATACCCTGAAAAAGACAAAGGATAGTTTTTATCCCGAAATATCTACTCAATATGGTTAAACATATGGTTTAATTTAGCTCGCGTCAGAACTCAGCACCTGTTCGTTTAAATACCTAAAAGTCCATTGCAAGCTAATTTAATTCGTATTACTCTGGACAAATATTCATGTCACTAAATTTACCACTACTATATTATATATATACAATATGTAAAAAACCCTGTCCGATACGTGGAGGTAATGTTGGGTAACTTAACACGTAGAACGCCAGACTTAAAACCATGTTTAGCCCAGTGGGCCGCGGCGGACACCATGTGACCGCATCATATCGGGTCCAGGGCGCCGCGGCGAACACCGTGTGTCCGCGTACCCTCGGTGACTTTAAATGCCTTTACACGGCCGGCAGACAGCGTTTCGATTCTTTTTACAAGGGGAAGTGATCCGCACGGCCCCACAGTACAATCTGGTCGCTTGGCACAAAAAAAAATGAAAGGACTTAGAATTTATGGGCTTTTCAACAAGATGTGTCCAAAAACAGTTTTGAGCAGATTACATTAAGTGTTTTGATTTTTAATTTAGTGAGGTTACAGTTAGGTAAACATATTTTTTGCCTTTATATTGCACTAGAAAGTCATAAGAATTATAATAGTTATCAGTCAAGCACGTATCCAATAAGTAATCCGGGTTCCGTAGGTAATAATTAACGTAAGAAATTACCTTTTCGTGAATAATTCTACGGTTTACCAATATTTCGACTTATTTTGTAAAAGTAAATATGAAACACTACTTTTTGACGTGATAACGTCTTTAAAATCGTTTTAGTCGGGTGACATGTTCAGAAACTTGTGTCACACCAAAACCTCACGAGCGCGATCGCAGGTATAACGAGAGAGAGACGGACCGATCTCCCGTCTTATCTCGAGCGCTGCCAGTCATTCCGTGAAACGACGTTATCACGTAAACATCTCGATCGTAAACCTACTTTACAAACAACCAATTTTTTTTTATCCTACTGCGACAGACAGAGGGTTATGTTTTTCGAATGAATGTGTATGTATGTATGTAAGTACTTACAAAGGGAGCAAAAGCAAAAGTCCTTGCGACACGACATCCGCTCCTTTTAATACTAAATGTATTAAGGAGACGATAAAGCAGAACAAAGGCTCCAAAATGTTTGCAAGAGCTATGTCGGTTGAGCAAAGTCGATTGATGAAGCTGAAGACGGAGGACGGCGGCGCGACGTCCTCCGTCTGGCGTAGATTGAGAGGTTTTATGGACAGCTGTATACCTCAGTTTCACAACCCAGTAAACAAATGGCTAAAGACCCAAGAGCCAAGCTTACCCGACACTATACCGAAGATATCCCTGACATCAGCCTATACGAGATTAGGTTGGCCCTCAAACAGCTTAAAAACTACAAGGCGCCGGGCGAGGATGGAATTACAGCAGAGCTTCTGAAAGCGGGCGGAACGCCGGTACTGAAAGTCCTTCTGAGGCTTTTTAATTCCGTTCTGCTCGAGGGTGTAACGCCGGAAGCTTGGAGCAGGGGCGTGGTGGTCCTGTTCTTCAAAAAGGGAGATAACACCCTATTAAAGAACTATAGGCCTATCACGCTTCTGAGTCATGTATATCATTTGTTTTCGAAGGTCATCACGAATCGTCTCGCAAACAGGTTCGATGCCTTCCAGCCTACCGAACAAGCCGGTTTCCGTAAAGGTTTTAGTACCTTGGACCACATTCATACGCTGCGGCAGGTTATAGAGAAGACGAGGGAGTATAACCGGCTGTTATGCTTGGGGTTCATGGACTATGAAAAAGCCTTCGATTAGATCGAAATATGGGCCGTGCTTCAGTCCCTTCAGCGAAGTCGTATTGACTATCGGTATATCGAAGTTTTGAAATGCTTATACAGTAATGCCACTATGTCAGTCCGAGTACAGGAGCAGTGCACGAGGGCAATTCCATTGCATAGAGGTGTAAGACAGGGAGACATTATATTTTCGAAGCTGTTCGTTCACCGTTGCACTGGAAGATGCCTTCAAGCTTCTGGAACGGGAAGGATTTGGCATCAACATCAATGGCGAGTATATCACTCACCTTCGATTTTCCGACGATATTGTTGTCATGGCGGAGTAACTCCAAAGGAACCCTAATTTTCAATAACACCACGACCTTCTCCTATGCAAACGCAAAGGCAAATAAACGAGTGAAGCGCGTCTCGCTCGCTGGGGCTCGCAGGTGATGGCGGCGCGGCATAGTGCAGGGGGAGCCGACAGTAGGACCCGCGTGGCGCCCGCGCAAGGAAATACGGTTGGACGTTCTAGCAGGCCGTGACGGACACTGGTGTCTGCCATTTAACATCTCAGAAAATAATGCATAACGTCTCTGTTCTATAAGTTGCCCAATATTTTTAGGTTATTTCTTATCGATATTTTCAAAAAAAATCCCTATCAATTTTTGGACGTTCTTTATTTTTTGGTACGGCCCCAGGGGAAAGTATGCTGTCGACCACATGGTGTCCGACATGGCGTTCAACGTGTTAAGTATGTTCCATTTATCAGTTTCTCCCATTCCTGAAATCACAAAAAAATCGGCAGCTCCATACAAAATTAAATACCTACCGATCCAAAATGTATGTAGCTGCAGATTTTTTTGTGATATCAGGGATGGAAGAAACCTTTATATGGAACGTACACAAGCTACCAACATCCTTAACGGATCGAAAAGGGTTTTGGTACATATTGTATAATGTAGATATATTTTCGATACCTAAACGAGGAATGACACAGGCCTGCTATTGCGTCATCAGTAACGAGAGTGTCTGCTAAACAGGCTGAAGTCGAAGTAGAAATTGTTTCGCGGGAAAGTTAACGAACGCGAAGAATTTTGATGAAGCATACACCGCCTCGCTGGTATCTTTGTAATGAGAATGATGAATGTGTCGCATATTATTAAATAGCTATTAGTCTTTATTATTATTTAGATCTCCTTTTGGAATCACGGGTCTTTTTACCCCGGTTTTGTAATGCAAATGTATATAACAAGTAATCAAATGTAAATAGTTATATCAGGTCTAACAAAATATACTGAAACTATTTTAAGGGTGAAAGTCCATGACACTGATCAATTTTCCTAAAGGAATACGTATCAAAAAATGAAATGTAATTTTTGACCTCCCATACTCCCATACAAGTTGACCGATCAGCTGTTGATCCGAGTTTGTATGGAAAGCAAAAAAATATTTTTCATTTTCGTTGTTTTTTGGGGAAAGTTTTTTCACTATCACGGACTGAATTCATTCTTAAAATAGTTTCAGTATATTTTGTTAGGCCTTATATTTGAAATTGAAGTTAACCAAACCTATTAATTTATTACATACATACATTTATTACAAATTTCATTAGGCATGAAAATAGAAACAAATAGCTTTTGTCAAGTAAAGTGATTTGCACATTTTTATCGTCTGTAAAAAGGTATTAACCAATAAAAAATGAGAATTTAGCATAAATTATAGAGGTAGCCAGCCACCTAAATCCACTAATATTTCACTTTTTTCGCTATTGCCCGGAGCATCTGGTCAAAATGAACATTTTGCGAATAAAGTTAACAATGAACCAATTATAAATGATAAAGGAAGCCGTTATAGCTTTTAATTGCATCTGCTGTCGATTAACAGCGAAAATGGAAAAAATTGTAGCTTTATTGGGGTTCAGTAAGCTCGGGAATGGACAAGATATTTATTTAAGTATACATTAAAGGTAAAAAATATTTATTCAAAACTACCTTTGAATATTTGTATCACAAGATGGATAATTGTCACTTGAACTTTAATTAAATTTACCAACCTATTTATCTTGGTAGCAAATCATTGAAAATGATATTCTTTTCTTAACAATATCAGATGTTAACAAAACATTTTGTCCTTCATTTTGTTAAAATTAGCATAATAGTAAAATAACAAGGAACATCTTACAAATAGCGAATTTAAAAAAAAAAGTTACAAGAATAATCATAAATATCGTTTTAATAATACGAAAATAAATGTACAACATTAAATTAAACGATCTGCTCAAATACAAATATTTGTCTAAATTCAAAACAGCTTTATTATACAAAACACGTTGTTAAATCCCCTACATACTGCGTTATTAAAAAACACAAAGGCTACAAAGATATTTTTCATAAACAAATCTTTGTTACATAAAATGGCGGATACTACAAAATGGCCGCCGCACAAAGGCATAGACAAAAGAATAAAGGTCTGCTCTCTTCTCGTCCCTTTAATGAGGGTCTCGGTCATTTTACGCTCATTTCGATGCAAATTCAAGGGTTTCATGATGTTTAGAGGGCTATGCAAATACGACCAAAAGATTTTGATTAAAATTTATCAAGCTGTGTAAGATCCGTTTATGTGTTTCACAATGTAGTTTAGACTATTAAAGACTTTGTGTGTTTTCTGATTAACGGTCCAGAACAAATAAATTTTGATGTTCTGTTTAAGAGGCCTTACTTTAAAAAAAAGCTAAATATATAGCAGATAAGTAAGTTTTAAAACTTTAATACATGATTGACGCGGTAAAAGATTTTGTATAGGTATTTCTGTTAACTTTGGCTAAACTTGATGACTCATTTCTTGCCCAAAATCCCCTACTTCTATGTGTACTACTACTACGTGTTGTCGAAAAATTAATAGTTTCAATAAAAAAATGTCAATCTATAGAAAGGCTTATTGATAATATCGATATTTAGAGCAATACTATAAATAATAGCCAACAATACTATCGATAGTACTTATAGATTGATGACGATGAAAAAACTATCGATAGTAAGATATATAGTAAGTAGATAAGAGCAACACTACTACACACTGCACTATGCGAGACCTCGATAAGGCTAGTAATCAAGCAGTTACCGAGGCAATTGGATGGTGAATTTTTAAGTTGTAGCCATTTTCGGCTTGAAAGAAGAACTTGTATTTATACCTACTTATGCCCTGCTGCTTATGAAAACTATTGCAGTTCCCCAAAGGTTTTACACACATATATTGTACTTACATCGATATATGTCTGTGGTTTTACACTTAAAAGTACGTTACTCTAGACCAAACTACACTTTTCCATACAAACGTAGTCTACGTTTTATTTCGAAACGACATGCCCGATTACGGAAAAATGTTGTAATATCAAAGATATTGCAATTATCTAGGGTAATAATTGGTTTCCTCCAATATAAATATAAACTTGAAATAGAATATAGGTAGTCTGTTATATCATTTTTGACCATCAGTATGGGAAACTTCTACATCCTTATATTTTCTTTCCACTTCATAATTTTACTGTCGCAACCAATTATTTTTACCGAAATCTGACATGTGGTTTCAAAATTTACCGTAGACTAAGTTTGTATGGAAAAGTTACCCTAGGTTAAGGGGATTCTTAAGCGCAAACAAAAACAACTAAGTTTGGTTATAAAGTACTGCTCTATTTTCATAGACATCGTGAAGAATGACAAATAATGTTTTTATTATTTCCTGTACAACCCATCAACGCTTCGCCATTGTTATGGTATGCTAATATTGGGGTGGTTATTTGTTTATTGTCGGGCGATAAAATCGTAACAAATAAACATTTACAGAATGGATTCATTGTCTTTCACCACTCCTCTATATTGTTTTATTTAGGGTTCCTCGCTATAAATAACGATCAAGAAGTATCTACTGTGTTCATTGAGTAGTTATTCGTTTCTTAGAAAGTGATTTATTTACGGTGTTTGCTCCTTTTAAGATAAATAAATAAATAAATAAATATATAGGGACAAATTACACAGATTGAGCTAGCCCTAAAGTAAGTTCGAGACTTGTGTTATGGGATACTAACTCAACTTCAAGGTACTATTGAACTGTGAATTGGCTTCCTCATTTTTCAAATTTCAGCAACCCGTTGAACTATTTCTGAGCCTTGAACGATTTGTTTCATATTCAAACTTAAATTTTCTGATCGTCTCCTCTATTGGCTTTCAAAGGAGAAAGGCAGAAACATAATATGTGTGGGTTCCCACTTCTCAGTATTATCGTTATATCTTTAAATATTGAGTACTCCTAAATCAGCCATCTGCTAGGTGATTAAACGACCTGAGCAAGGTAGAAGGAAGGCGCTGGTTGCAGGCCGCTTGTGATCGGTCGTTTTGGAAATCCTTGGGGAAGGATTATATCCAGAAGTGGACTTCCTGCGGCTGATATGATCATGATGATGATGATGATTTCTAAACGGCTAGCTATAAAAATATATAGTTTTGTGATGATTTTTAAAGTTTTATGATTTAAGTTCTTATAATTAAACATAAATAATTATATATTAACAATATAAATAATAATTATAGTTCTTTAATTATAATAATGCTGAATAATTTCATTGTAATGGCAACACAGGTCGTGCCTGATTGGTGGCTCGAAGATTAACCGTTACGCACAGCTGTCATTGATTATATACTTTCTCAAGAGCGTATTCAGGATAGTCAGTCGAGCGACGACAGCTGAACCAAGAGGTTGCGCACAACTTATTGTGGTTTCAATGTAATTAAGTGGTACGAATATTTAATTTAGCTATCTAGCATACTGGAATTTATAGTGAGTTACGTAAATACGAAATAAAGTAATTGTTATTCATATATGAGTTTGAATTTATGAAATCTCAGAAGTGGTACGTAATCTTCAGCCCATAAGGTAAGAAATTTTTGAAAACATTTTTATTAGAATACAGATCATTTGAATTATACTCTTTATACCATACCTTTGGCGAAATTAGTATTACGTTCATAATAGCAGTAACCTAAGAACAAATTTATTGTGTGTAAATTTACGAGTGCGTTTTATGTAGCGAGAATCCTAAATAATTTAGGCTAATCCTCATTAATTACGCTATAATATCTCTTATTCTATTCAATTATCACAAACTAGCAGTCCATCCCGGCTTCGCCCGTGGTACATACATAGCCTATGTCACTCAGGGATAACATACCTGTCCAACAGTGAAAGAATTTTTAAAATCGATCCAGTAGTTTCGGAGCCTATTCAATACAATCAAACAAACAAATCTTTCCTCTTTATAATATTAGTGTAGATAACTAGTGTAGATAAGTTTTTTAAAGGCATGGTATATAAGAGTACAAATGTTTTATGTCTCAAAACGTGCAGTTATTTTAGTAGATATATGTATGTTAGACCTTGGTCTAGGCCATGTGTGCCTTGGTGGAGCTATGTATGTTCCATTAGTAGATGGAGACCATGTGTGCCTCGAGAAATTTATGTATGTACGAAACCTTGAGCTAGGCCATGTGTGCCTTGGTGGAGCTATGTATGTTCAATTAGTAGATCGAGACCATGTGTGCCTCGAGAAATTTATGTATGTACGAAACCTTGAGCTAGGCCATGTGTGCCTTAGTGGAGCTATGTATGTTCCATTTGTAGATCGAGACCATGTGTGCCTCGAGAGATCTATGTATGTACGAGACCTTGAGCTAGGCCATGTGTGCCTTGGTGGAGCTATGTATGTTCCATTAGTAGATCGAGACCATGTGTGCCTCGAGAGATTTATGTATGTACGAAACCTTTAGCTAGGCCATGTGTGCCTTGGTGGAGCCATGTATGTTACATTAGTAGATCGAGACAGTGTGTGCCTTGAGAGATCTATGTATGTACGAGACCTTGAGCTAGGCCATGTGTGCCTTGGTGGAGCTATGTATGTTCCATTAGTAGATCGAGACCATGTGTGCCTCGAGAGATTTATGTATGTACGAAACCTTGAGCTAGGCCATGTGTGCCTTGATGGAGCTATGTATGTTCCATTAGTAGATCGAGACAGTGTGTGCCTTGAGAGATTTATGTATGTACCCTACCTTAATATAGGCCGTGTGTGCCATGACGAAGCTATGTATTTTCCATTAGAAAAATCGAGACCATGTGTGCCTTGAGGGATATGTGTATAAACCACAACTTTATGTAGGCCATGTGTGCCGTGATGTCGCTATGTATGTTCTAAAATTTGGTAATGGCTAAGATAGAGCTATGACCCACGAGTGCTCATAATATATTTACAATAGTCAATTAATTTTGGCAATTTTGCAACGAGCATAAATAATCGCTTGAGTACGATGAAGTACGATCGTACATTATTAGTCAACTCTAGATGTTGAACCGTGTAATTTGGTTTCAAAATAACTAATGTTGTGTTTTGATTTCCGAGGTAATGGAGCAAATGAATCGCAAGCGAAAGATGCGAGATACTGCGCGATCAAGCCACGAAGTACCCGCTCGAAAGGCAAAGAAGAAAGCTGCTGCTCCAGTTTGGGTGGTAGAAGATATATATCTGAATGCGGTGAACGACGTGCAAGATGAGCGAGCAGCATCGCAAATGCCGGAACTTCGCAGTCTCCAATCCGAGTCTACGGCGTCACTCCCTGCGCCGGAGCCGGTGCCTTTTAGACCGGAGCTTCGCAATCTCCAGCCTGAGTGGATGTCGTCACAGCCTGTATCAGAGCCGGCGCCTTCCAGTTTTTCTATAGATAAGGTACTTGAACTTATGTCATCTATTCAGGAAAGCCAAAGGACCAAGTCCCATCAGCTTAGTAATAATCATATGAATAATGTTGTACCGGAGTTCGATCCATCTAGTAAGGCGCAAAATATTGACAGTTGGTTGAGAAAAGTAAACGAATGCAGTGGTATCTATGAATGGAACCAGAAGCAGACCATTCATTTTGCTCTTCAAAAGTTGGTTGGCCTAGCAAAGAAGTGGTTTGAGGCTTTGCCAACTGTCAGTTATAATTGGGACGAATGGCAGGCAAAGCTTCGAAAAGCATTCCCAAACGAGCAAAACTATGGTCGGCTTCTGGAAGAAATGCTTGCACGCACTACACGTCATAATGAGAACTTACGGGATTATTTTTATGATAAGTTAAGTCTATTAAACCAATGTGATATAAGAGGCCAAAAAGCCGTTGACTGTATAGTTCACGGAATTCTTGATAAATCTGTTAGGAACGGGGCACAAGCGTTGACCTGTAAAGAACCAGAAGATCTCCTAAGCTTTCTCAATTCACAACGTCCTATAGATTTGACTTATATCAAAAAGCGTAATGTCAACTATCATCCCAGTCAACCTAGCATTGTCACTTCGAATTCCAGCGAAACGAGTATAACATGTTTTAATTGTCGCTCGAAGGGACATACTTTTCATAACTGCTCTAACCCCATAGTTAAGTGCCAAAAGTGTTTCAGGGTAGGTCATGATTCGGTTACATGTAAACTTTCACCACTCACTTCTCGTCAGACAAATGATAGCATGACAGCCGGAAAACCTTGATTTTGACCTATTTCCACTATACATAAATAGTAACTAAAAATTTTATAAGATGGTTGGTGTCAATGATCATGAACTGCTTTCCTTCATAGATTTTTGGTTTCACATTGATGCGTGATTCTGTTGCCCAAAAATTTAATTAAGTTAAATAATTTAAAAACCTGCCCACAATAAAGGGCTTTGGGAATTCCTCCATAATGCCGATTTACAAGAATTTTGTTAATTTGAAAACTTGATGATGTTGGAGCTTACATTGAGGTATTTGTAGTTTGAGACGAATGTTTAAATACAGCGCTTCTTATTGGGAAAAATTTTACGGAGCTACCATTTGTCACAGTTCTGAAAGACTCTACAAAACTTATTACTTATAAGAGCCCTGCTGTCAGTAATTTTGATTTTTGCAACGAGGCCCCATATTGCAAGCCCCGTTTTGATCGTTAAAAAAAAACAGGAGACCAATCTGTGTTGATTTTAGGGCACTAAATAACAAGATGCGTAAAGACTGGCTTTTAACACTCCAAATGAATGACCTAGGCGTTGTTAGGATAATTAAAGTTCTGAAACCCAAAACAACGACGAATCAAAGGCCAAAAAAAAAAATTGTTTTGAAAGATCGTAAGCTTTACAGAAAAGTAGAGGATAAGTTACGTCTTGTGGTTCCTTTGAGACGTACGGTTTCAGATTCGTCATTCAAACCATGACAAAATAGGGCACTTAGGTGAGACAAAGACAATTTAAGAAGGTTCAGTCTCAGTACTGGTTCCCTAAGCTACGTAAATTTGTGAAGTATGCGAGATCTAGTATACAAAGTGCATACATTTTGACTGTGGTTGATGGTTTTACCAAATATGTTTTTGGTAAAACCCGTGAAGGACACAAACTAAAAGAATAATAATGGCTCTCGAAAATATTTTTAACGATTTCATGTGACTTTCCAGAATCATATCCGATCGTGGAACATCCTTTACATCAAATCCTTTCAAAAAGTTTTGTGACCTTCATGGAATTAAACTAGTGTTAAGTCCAGTTCCAGGATTTAACAAAAGAAAGTCGTTCAAAACTGTTGTTGCAGCTGATCGGGTAAGGCTGTGGATAAATACTGATTCTAAGTCAGGAAAGGTTGGTGATGATTCTATAGAATCATCCAATTTTGACAGTGATGATAATATCTCCCTTTATCTAAGCTTCAACAGCCAACAGCAGCTTTGATGAATGTGACCGAATGTGATGATTTGTAATAGTTACGTTTACTTTATCCTTTTTTTTACGTATACTTAAATATAATTGGAGATATAGTTTGTATTGTACTGAAATGATAAGTTTAACTGTCAGAAATTGTGCACCAGGAGTTGCACCTTTACGGATGGCCGAATGTGATGATTTTTAAAGTTTTATGATTTAAGTTCTTATAATTAAACATAAATAATTATATATTAACAATATAAATAATAATTATAGTTCTTTAATTATAATAATGCTGAATAATTTCATTGTAATGGCAACACAGGTCGTGCCTGATTGGTGGCTCGAAGATTAACCGTTACGCACAGCTGTCATTGATTATATACTTTCTCAAGAGCGTATTCAGGATAGTCAGTCGAGCGACGACAGCTGAACCAAGAGGTTGCGCACAACTTATTGTGGTTTCAATGTAATTAAGTGGTACGAATATTTAATTTAGCTATCTAGCATACTGGAATTTATAGTGAGTTACGTAAATACGAAATAAAGTAATTGTTATTCATATATGAGTTTGAATTTATGAAAGTTTGGAAAAAATAAAATATTTTTTAGAAGTTTGAAATAAAAATATTATTAATAAAAGTTAAGCTACATACTAAAACCAATTTATTCTATTGATGAAGTTAATTAAACCTATGTTTTTAAAAATATGTTTTGAAATAATATACTCTTCTCCGCTTTCTTCTTTCATAATACTTCTTCCACGCTCATTGCTGACCCTGAAGAATTCTTTTTCGCCCTTTTTGAAGAATGTCCTGTAGGTAGTTTGTAAGAAAAAAACGTTGAAATTTAATTTTAATTACATATAAATGATATAACGCTCATAACATTTCTAGTACTGGATAGTACATAAATTCATAATTTAAATTGCTATCTAGGTACATTGCGTATTACCCTAAATCTGATCCAATCTCTTTGTGCTAGGTCACATTTACCTTATGTTAGATTGGAGGTTAATTTACAGTACACCTATTTTCCATTAGGAGTAGGTAATGAATAGATATGTTATTTGGTAATAGTCTTGTTTCGTATGAACATGAGTGCTATGTTATAATTTTAATTATAAATTAGGTACATTCCGAATTGGTGAAAATCTAAAGTGCCTCAAATTCAGTTTAAGACACAGAACACGGTCCAGTGGTGTCATTATTTTAAATAAATTATACTAGTAGTTCGCCACGAACTTAGACCTCGCGAATATTATTCCAAAGGATGTGCCTCCGCTGGCGGCGCTGATCGCCGAATTGGCTGCCGGCGCCGGTATGACACGATCTATGTCTGTAGTAAGATACGCATTTTTAAGAAAGTTGTTCAGTAACCCGGACTGAATTCACCCTTAAATAGTTTCAGTATATTTTGTAAGAAGATTTGTATTTTATATCCGTCACGGCTCAGTCAGCTAGACTTCGCGAGTCATCCTAAACCCGTTCAAGTATAACGTATAAAAAAGTTGATCAGACAAAAAAGTTGTACAAATAAAAAAAATGCGTTTTTATAATGGCAACAAAAAAGTCTAATGATATTTTTGAAAATATTTGGATATGACGGATATATGACACTTTTAAAATTTTAAACCCACATATTTCCGCCATTTAAAAAATTTCGAAAAACTGTCTCGACAAAAAAATTCTATTTAGTTGCTGAATCTGCTTACAAAATTTCATGAGAATCGGTTAAGAAATGCGACCTGTAGTCGAGAACAGACAGACATACAGACAGACAGACAGACAGACAGACAGACAGACAGACAGACAGACAGACAGACAGACAGACAGACGGACAAAAGAATTTTTGGCTAATCTCGAAACTGAGACGCTTCGCTCGCTTCGCTCGCTCGGTCAATAAGCGTAAACCTAAGGGATAAGGTAATTAAAATTCTGCTGTAATAAATAAAAAAAGAATTGTACTTTTATTTAGACAAACACGTCTGGCCAGCGTGGAGAGTGTAGGCCAAATCCTCTGGCTGCTCTGGCTCTGGCCAAGTATGGCTCTAGTAGTACAGAGAGGGTCGTGCTCCTGCAGTGTAGACAAAAAAGATCTGATGATTATGACGATGATTCATTAATTCATTTATTTCATGTTTTCATGCACATACAATTGTAAATCTTAAATTTAGTTTACAAAGTGCACATGAGACCCTGGTAGGGCGCTACATTTAATAAAAATTAGTACTACATTTACACTTAATGTGATTATTATATTTCTACAATTTAAACTAACTGAAAAAATTTTTAAGCTTCTTTTATAACAGGCACTTGCTAATAATATTTATATATTTATCTATTTTCCTTATCGTCGAAGTATTCGTTAATCGTGTAATAACATTTTCTAATTAAATATTTTTTTAAAGTACTGAGGAACGTGCTATCCTTTACAATGGTCCTTATATTAAGAGGTACTTTATTATATACTAAAATAGACATGACATAAGGACTTTCGTTGGTCATCTGCAATCGGACTGCAGGTCGGGCCAGATTATTCTTGTTCCTTAAGTCATATTCGCGGGTGTAGGTGTCTTTTGCAACAGTATAAAGGTGTTCATTTTGTCTTACAAATTTGCAAAGTTCGAAAATGTAAATTCCAATAAGGGTAAGAATATTATATTTAACGAAGTATGGCCGGCAACTGTCTGTTTGTTTTATTCTTGCTAGTATCCGGATACATCGTTTTTGAGATACTAACACGTCATTTGAATCGGTACTGAGACCCCATAATACAATACCGTACTGTATCCACGAGTGGGTACAGTACGGTATTGTAGTGGATATGCAAAATATGCTTGAAGTCCTATATTTAAATTTGTGCATTTTTTAAGTTCATATAGCGCATAACTAAAGCGGGCTAATTTACTTATAAGTTTAGAGACATGTTCTTTCCAGTTTAAGTGTGTGTCAATTTCCATTCCTAGCAATGTGCAGTGGTCTACTCGCTCTATTTCAGTGTTTTTATAGCTATATGATGATATTTAAGTCTGGTTTTTGATAGGGCCTAAAATTTATTAATTTAGTTTTTTTAAAATTGATTAATAGGTTGTTTTTATTCAGCCAATTTTCAATGGTATGTAAATTTTTATTAAGGAGGATTTTTAATTCTGTGATATTATTGTGAGGTATAATTATCGATATATCATCTGCGTAAAGAACACATTTGAGGTCGGGCAGAGCTTTTGGCAAGTCATTTATATAAATTAAAAATAGTAGGCACCCTAGTACGCTGCCCTGCGGAATGGAATTAGTTATTGTTTTATATTGTGACCTTATTTTTAAGTGTGTTCCGGTTTCTTTGTTAAAGTGGTCGATTTCGACACATTGCTCGCGTTTCGTGAAGTAGGATGTTAGCCATTTATGAGCTATACCCCTAATTCCCAATCCATACAACCTGTTTAATAATATCGGATGAGAGACTCTATCATACGCTTTGCTCATGTCTAGAAGTAATCCTGTCGCGTATTGCCCTTTATCTATTGTTTTGAAGATTTCGTTCATAAATGTAAACACAGCTGTTGTTGTAGATCGACCTTTTCTGAAACCATGCTGATTGACATTAAGAAGGTTGTGTTTATTGCAAAATGAAGTAATTCTTCTTGCCATTGCATTTTCAAATATTTTAGAAAATATGGAAAGCAACGCTATAGGCCTAAAAAGATCTATTTCTGAGGCTCCATTTATCTTTGGGATTGGTTTGACTACAGATTTTTCAAGAGATCTGGCATTACACCCTCATTAAAAGATTGGTTTATAAGTGAGGTTAATACTGGAGCTAATTCATCTGCACATATTTTTATAAGTGTAGAAGAAATTTCGTCCAAACCACAACTAAATTTGTTTTTAAGCCTTTTTATAATTAATTTAATTTCTTCTTCGCTTACTGGTGTAAGGTACATTGAGTTTTCGATAGAGTTAATGATTTTATGATCATTCTGATGGCTGTTGGCATTAGCTCCTATAGAAGTAAAAAAGTTATTGAAGTGATTTGCAATTTCTTCGGGATTCTTTGCTACTGTATTTTTAATTTTTATTTCTATATTTTTTTGTAGTGTATTCTTTGAATTATTTCTTTTTTCCTTTATAATTTTCCAGACTGTTCTAATATTGTAGTTTGACTTCTTAATTCTTTTTATGTTTTGTGACTTTTTGGATATGGCTACTGCTTTTTTTAATGTTTTCTCATATAATTTATAATGATCAAATAGTACTTTGTATCTGTCATCGTTAGGTTTTAATCTATTTAAAATTATTTTTGAGGAACGTTTATATTTACATGAATATTTTATACCAGATGTTAGCCAAGATCTATTTACTTTAGTTTCTTTTAATTTGATTTTTTGTTTAGGTAAACATTTATCTAATAGACGAGTAAGAACTTCAGAAAATGCATTAAAGTTTTCATTAACACTTTTTTTTCTTGATAATATATTACTCCAGTTTACCTTTTGTAATTCTAGTTTATATTGTTTTAAATTATTCTCACTGTAAACACGTTTTATAACGGGGCGCGTTTTTGGTAAGTTATGTTGTGTATTTTTGAAAGTTACCAATGTACCTTTGTGATCAGAAAAGCCATATTCTTTTACTTGTACCGTAAAATCTTCTGAGTATATATTAGAGAAAACAACGTCTAAACAAGTTTCGCTATGCTTTGTTACTCTGGTTGGTTCCTTTACGTATTGTTTAAAATTATTTTCGCTAAGTATCGTTGAGTTAGTATCCCATAACACAAGTCTCGAACTTACTTTGGGGCTAGCTCAATCAGTGTGATTTGTCCCTATATATTTATTTTATTTATTTATTTACGTATGACATAAAATTGAGTTACAGCCCAAAAAGATAAGTACTCAGTCGATACATGGAAATATATACAAACACTAAATTGTTTATATTTCCATGAAATAAAGTCTAATTTTTCCCAGATAATGTCCAGAATAAAACGAATTGCCACTAAAGTTTCTCGAAGAAATTGTTGTAATTTTGTGCGTTTAGTAGGTTTTAGTACGCGCGCCGCTAAAATGGCGCAGTGTGGCGTATTGTATAGCTGGGCTGGAAAAATCCATGGGCCAGCGGCCGGTGACAGTAAGGGGTCCCATCTATGAGCGGCAAGGACATTGCAGTAGCTTCTCTGAAAAACTAAAAAAAAAAAGCTTGTGAAAAATAAACACTTTTCTCAATCGCAGAGATAACAGAATTAAATTTGTGTTCTCTTAGAAACAAATATAAAATCATACTTAGCCACTTTAGTTAAGTTTTAGTAAAGTTAAAAAATAACTACACAAATAAAAACTTATGAAGAATTTTGTTGCTTTGCATCGAAAGTGCTTTAAATGAATATGTCATGTTGGAAAATATTGCTGAATTTCACTCTTTTTTTTGTCGCGCTAATTAAATCTTTGGGTTTTGGCTTAGAGACGGCACTTATAGCTTCTTCGTATTGGTAAAAACAATACATATTTTATTATTATTGCTGTCTCAGTGTTGGGCAAAGTCCTTTCTCTCTCCTTTTTCCAAGACTCTCGGTCTTGAGCAATCGTATGCCATGTTTTTAACCCCGATAAAAATGAAGGATGTTACGAGTTTGATGCGAATTTCTGTCTGTCTGTAGCAACTGCTTCTTTGCGGTGGTTTTTGGCTGTGTTTGGTAGAAATCGGTTCAGCGGTTCAAAAGTTATGGGGCCAATGCTTGAAACTCGGTGATTTTTAATTTACCTAGCAAAAAATTTTGTTGTGTTTGTTTAGTTTGTTTTGTTTGTCACTCCAGCGTTTTCGTTACAGTTTATCGCTTGCTATGTAGGATCCATTCGGTAACTACTTTTGTTACTTTTGTTGTAAAGCTTACCTATAATACTAAACATCAACGAGACTTCTCCAACTCGTCTGGCCAGCGAGGACTGCAGGCTAAAGTCCTCTCACTGCTCTAGCTAATTAAGACTCAGGTAGTACAGAGAGGATCGTGTTCCTGCAGTGGAGATAAAAAGACCTGATGATGATTTAAAAAATAAACGCCATCGTCCGTCACATTAACCATGGGCCTCAGATGCCCTAGTAACGCCACTCGCAAGTTGAAAGTGAAAAAGTTACCAACTTTCCTCTTTATTATGTCAGAGTTATGTCATCCACGTCGCGACATTATTGAGCCGAGGAGCTGAACATAATTCACTCTCACACACAAGTAAGTGGGGAAGTTAAGATGCTTTTTCACTTCAATTATGAAGATTTTTAAAGGGACCTTAATGGTTTTATTTTTAAAAGCATTTATTGAGTATGAGGCCATTACAGCACTTTAAATAAGTAGTGGAGTTATTTTTGCAAGCTCGAAAAATACTGTTTACCTATTCATAATTAGGTCTTTTTGTCTTTACTGCAGGAGCACGACCCTCTCTGTGCTTCCAGAGCAACCAGGACTTGGCCTACACTCTCCTTGCTGGTCAGACGGGTTGGAGAGGTCTCATTGATGTTTATAAGCTTTGTTTCGCTTGTATTTCCTAAGTCGCCTTCTACGACATCCAGGGGAGGATTTGGAGTGGCCCTAATCTAATCTGCCGGAAACCACACATTGCTCGCCTACACTCTCCTTGCTGGCCAGACGGGTTGGAGAGGTCTCATTGATGTTTATAAGCTTTGTTTAGCTTGTATTTCCTAAGTCGCCTTCTACGACATCCACGGGAGGACTTGGAATGGCCCTATTCTATTCTGCCGGAAACTACACAGCATGTTTACCTATTACATGAGTATAAGACGAAAAGCGCTCTCTTTATATCTACCTATATCAATGACGGACATTCAAGTTTGAAGGAGTGTGACTTTACATACATATATGTAATTGGTGTATATATATTTGTTTATCTATATATGTATTTGTTATAAAATATAGTATCGTTAGTTAGTATCCCATAAAACAAGTCTCGAACTTACTTTGGGGCTAGCATAATCAGTGTAGTTTGTATATTTATACATACTATCACGTCTTTATCTCTAAAGGGGCATACAGAGCATTTTGGGCCTTGCGTTGCGCCCCCCGTGGCTTAGTGGTCACAATGCTAGTCCGCCACCCAGAGGTTCCCAGTTCGATCCCCAGTCAGGGCAAGTTAGAAAATGGCCTTTTTCAAATTGTCCTGAGTCTTGAATGTTTATCTATATATGTATTTTTTATAAAGAATAGTATCGTTGAGTTAGTATCCCATAACACAAGTCTCGAACTTACTTCAGGGCTAGCTCAATCAGTGTAATTTGTCCCTATATATTTATTTATTCATTATTTAGTTCAAGTTCCCCTCTTTTTGTCGGGGGTTGAAAAATAAATATTTCTAGCAAAGTAAAACAAACAAAGCGTAGTTTTAGCCGTCAAGACTATAGTAATCACGGGGCAAGAGCCAACCCCTTTTCACCCGGGATTTATATTAAATTCCTTAGTCCCAATTTGTCGAAACAATTCCCATGGGCCCGTGTAACCGCGATTTTATTAATACTAGCCACTCGCATAGTTCGGTTTATCTTTCCTATAAAAATGTTCGGGATGTCAAACAGGAATAAGGAAGATATTATGGGCCTATTGGCTCAAACATTACCAATAATCATGGATATGACGAAAATTCATGTTACAAAAATAGATATCTGACTTATATTGAAGTCGTTTTTCAAAAATTATATTGAAACGAAGATTGGTAACGAACTTCCTTTACTTTCGGACAGTATGGAAACGAAAAAAAGTGCAAGATTTTTCCGTCACGAACATTTGAGAGGCTGAAATTTTTTGGATCCTCTTTTAGGGGCTTCAATTTTTGTAGCATCATTCCAACTGAGTGTTCCCCGACACTTAGGATTGTTTTTGTAATCTATAGTGCACAAAAAAATCATGAAAAAACAAATAAAGTATTATAATTTTTCTCTCAGAGCCCATTGAAGCGTCCAAAATGCTACGTTTAGAGATGTGATGAGCGAAAATATTGAAAAAGAAATTAAACATAGTGATGGGTTGTTAGACGCATACCCATTAACATGAATCGCATTTTCGCCTATCTCTCGATTGACTTTTATGATCTGCACGGGATGAAAAGCAGCTGGTACATTCTCATGTCTTTCTTTTTTTTTTCAAACCAGCATGGAAGTTTCAATAACCTTTGTTAGGTATTATCTCTGACTATTAAAAGAAAGAAAATATTTTCATCACGGAAATAGAATGTGCAAAAGGTATTTTTTTAAAACTACAAACCAACTTCAATGCCAAACTACAACAAAGGTTTTGATAAAAAATCTACGGAACCACCTCGCAATACAATATATATTGCGAGGTGGTTCCTGTATAGGTATATAAAAATATTTTTTCAAATTGGTGAAAGATGTCTTCGAGTAATCAGGGAATAAACGTAAAAAAATATTCACTCGAATTGACAACTTTCTTCTTTCTTAAGTCTATTAAAAAAGACACAAATACCTATTACGGCTTCGCGAATTTCAATTGCCCATTTTCCTTTGAGTAACTAGCTAGAAAATAAAAAAAAGCTTACACTACATAAACATGTATATGTTTGCTTGCATATACTAGCTTTAACCCGCGACTTCGTCTGTGTATCAGTCGAAAATTAAGATTTCAATTTTTTTTCCGCCTGTCTCCACCATTCCCGTTCCCGTATAATAATAAAATTAAAATAACAGAGAACAAACTAAAACAAAAATTCGACATTCCCATAATATATTGCCCGGGCGGCTGATGCATACTTTTTAATGGAAATGACAATTTTTTTTGTTCTTTTACTTTGTTTTATTCCGATATACTAAAGTGATTTAGTATAGCTTGTGGTTTAATTTATGAAATGAAATGAAATGAAATGTATTTATTTGCTCCAAACACGGTATAATAATACAGGTGTCATCATGGGGTATGTCCCTATCATGTTGTCTATAGATAGGAACAAGATTTCCGGGCGTTACGCGGGTTGCTTGCAGCCCGCGCAACAAAAGGTTTTTAGTGGGGCTGTTGAGGTAGTACTAACACATGTTTCCAGTTCAGAAAATGGGTAAAAACTGCTATCAGTAAAGGAAACAACAAAATATGTATGGAGGCGGCCATTTTGAGATATACCTCTATAGATAGATATGAATGCCAATCTTTTTGCGTACTTATCTACATTCCAGATGCCCTAGTTTCTTAAGGCCATACTCAAATTTTCATTTTTAGCTAAAAGTGGCCGTTTTTCGCAAATGTGCGTAGAAAAGCTTCACGTTCGCACTTTAAATTATAACCAGTAGTTCATAGAATAGTTAAAAGGGTTATCTAGGGTTTGATCAATACGAAATTTTAAATTATATCACCGTTTCCTTTCAAATGATTTATTTTAAATGAGGGCGCCACTGGACCCCGGAAAATTCAGGTAGCCCCTTAAAGGCGAGAACAGGAGAGAGGTGCGGGGAAGGGGAACAAGGACGCATATTGCTCGGGAACCTAGAAGATTCCATTGTTATACTGCTGTGTTCGAACCTCGAAACGATCTAAAAGTTAAATAGGCTAACTTACTCTAAGGAATTTCAAAATATCCCAGGAAAAAAACTGCCTCCGTGGTGTAGTGGCTAGAGCGTTCGGCTCATACCCGAAGGTCGCGAGTTTGATTCCCGGCGGGGGGTACGACTTTGTGTTGTTGCCCTAGTTTGGTTAGGACATTGTAGGCTGATCACCTGATTATCTGATAAGTAAGATGATCCGTGCTTCGGAGGGCTTGTTAAGCCGTCGGTCCCGGTCACTGTCTTTGACATTGGTTGTTATCTTAAACCATGTCAGAGGCCTTAAAGGCGGTTTGAAAACTCTGACACTAGTTAGTCACTAACACACAAGCTAAGAAGAAGGAAAAAACGAACAACAAAATATACATACCTACGAGTATAGGTAGACTACCGACCTTTCTACGTACATTCCGCATGCCCTAGTTTCTCAGCGAGGTACATAAAACTCCATCTTTATAGAGAATTGCGGACAATAGGTACCTAACCGAGTTGGTACACTGATGTACCCATTACATATACGTCACTTAGGGTATTCTGTGTTATATTATTTAAAGAAAGTCTAATATTTATTCAGCCCACGTCCAATAAAACCCTTAAGTTGTGGTTGTGGGGTCGCTACTGTTTCGGGCTTTATTTGGCAACACGTGTAAGAGAAAACTATTTATATACTTACTCGTAAATAGTGCACCCTAACGTGAGTTTGAGGAGAAAATTAAACAAGGCATGCTAATTACTGCAACATACTTTGTTTGATTTTTAATCGTTTTGGAGAAAATAAGTGTCTGAAAACAATGTCTAAGAATACATTTTCCTTAAAAGAGTATATTTTATTGAGAATAATACTATAATACAGGTGAAAAAAATTAAAACTTTACGTGCTTTGTACCAAAATTTAAATCTATACAAATAAAAAGTCGTGCAAATCATTGCTATGTGGTAGAGTGCCCAAGAGCCTGGCAGCATTACTACGTTCGATGGCAATGCTTATTCGTTGGGCAAAATAATTGCCAGCCCATTGGTCACCCAAAACCTCGACTAACTTTTGGTTAAAAAAATTGTGAGTTGATGGCGCCCCTATAAAAGATGATTTCTTGAATCATTACTTCTCCAGTTTAGTTTTCTCATTCTAGCAGTAACATCTTCAGCTGTAATGCTATGATTGCTGTGAAGCCTGAGGTCTGCATTCCAGCTTTTCCGGACTTGAGCATCCTTGGTTGTAAGACCATTTGGCACGCTTATTATCCTTACCAGCGTCACGACAGCATTTCTTGGATTTGCCACGTCTGCTGGGGCCCGGCGAAGGAAGGCGGTATGGCTGTAAAGTTTTGTAAAAAAATAAACTTGTTGCGGAGGGGGCCCGTAAACCAGTAGCGTACATTTTGTACAGACTCATAGAATTTGTTTACCCTGTGCCACACTAATATAATATCATATACTAGCGAAAATGTATTTTGCTTGATATGCAGCCGTTCTCGTAAACTGAAGCAACTTAGGATCCCTACTGCGGCACTGATTGAAACTAGGTTTAAACTTATGATGAACTGAATTTTTAGAATCAATATAATATAAATCGTGGGGCACAAACAGCTGTTTGTTTGGAGCACAGATGTCAAGTGATGACTAGTTGTGTGTGCCAATTTTAAAACGCGGATTCACCTAAACGAATAGTTTTTCCATTAAAAAAACCGTTCGTTTAATGACTCCGCGTTTGAAAATGGCACCACTGATGTTCACGATTGTATTCGATCTTTCAAAGTAACACCACACATACTCCTCAGCGCTCGCATTTCAACTGCATTTATTCTACTTTCATGCTTTCTCTGCCATAATTTTCACTAAGACTATAAACATTTTCCTAGTGAAATGGATCTCAAACGCCACCCGCCCTCTGCCGACGTCATCCATCAAGGTAGCCGCGAGCAAATCTCCTGTCGCATCCCACGGGACCCACTATATTACCGAGTCGGACTTTTCCCAAATTACCGCAGCGACTAAATCCGCGTTGAAATGTGTGAGCTCGTTGCGGTGTAATATTAAACCGGAGAAATCTGGATGATTCCGCACTTTTCTGCTACCTAATCTGGGAATAGGGTAGGTATCCTGGATCAAAAAACTCAAAAATGAATTATTTTGTACTGATATGCTTACTAGTAGGTTAAATGTAGAAGGCAATATTAAACCAGTTCATTATCATCATCATCACGTCTTTTTGTCTCCACTGCAGGAGTACGACCCTCTCTGTACTACCAAAGCTGTACTTGGCCAGAGCAGCCAGAGGACTTGGCCTACACTCTCCACGCTGGCCACACGGGATGGAGAGTTAATTATCACTACCAAATAAATAGTCGAGCCGTGGAAAAGACGTTTTGTTGGTGAAAGATTCGGTGGACATTTAACGTTGGAAAACGGTTGCACAATTTTACATATCACGTCTTTATCCCTAATGGGGCAGACAGAGCATTTCGGGTCTTGCGGTTCTATGCAGAGCCCATTGCCGCAAGACCCAAAAGCCACTTTTAGCGTCATGGTGGGCGAGAAGATACAAAAGCAATCAATACAGTGATGGGTTGCTAGCCATTATATTATAGCCATAGTGATTTGCATTTTTGCCCATTCCCTCGATCGGCTTTTACGATCTGCGTGGGAAGAGAAGCAGCTGGTACATTCTAAGTTTTTTTATTTCTCTCAGACCAGCATGGGAGGCACAATTTTTGGTTCCATTTTATACATATCTATTATTTTTTCAAAACCAAAAATTGACTTCAACACCTAACTACACAACCGACTAAGATAACATTTCTGTGGGATCACAAGTTAGCCCTCTCAAACAAAAAATGATTTTTTCAAATTGGTCCGGTAGTCTTGAGTAATCAGGGAATATACATGAAGAAAAAACATACATACCTACATTCGAATTTATAAACTGTTCCGTTTTTAAAGTCAGTTAAGGATGTGAAAAAAAGAAAAACTATTAAATCTCATCTTCTTCTCGTGTGTGTTAGTGACTAACACTAGTGTCAGAGTTTTTTAAACCGCCTTAAAGGCCTCTAACATGGTTTTAGGTAACGACCAATGTCAAAGACAGTGACCGGGACCGACGGCCTTACGTGCCCTCCGAAGCACAGATCATCTTACTTATCAGACAATCAGGTGATCAGCCTACAATGTAATAACCAAACTAGGACAACAACACAAAGTCGTTGTCCCCGCCGGGAATTGAACCCGCGACCCCCGGGTATGAGCCGAACGCTCTAACCACTACACCACGGAGGCAGTTATTAAATCTCATAACACATTCTTTTAATTATCCTTCGAGCAAATCAAATTACAATATTTTTTTTCTAATTTGTACATTGTTACTCATATACCTTTGTAAAACCATTAAAATGGTATTAATTCATAAATTAATGACATGCGATGCGACGAAACGACCAAGGGAGAATATCGATATTTTATCCATCTGTATTCGATTACGGAGTGTTTTAAAATGTCACGTTCATGAATACGAATAACGCTTTAAAAGAGCGACCGACGTATCCATTTCCGAATATCGAAAATGGCTGCGTGGGGTCTTTTAAAATGTATTGGTGGTTTGGATATTTAAGAATTTATTTTTATATTTCGTGTCTACGCTAATTCGTATAGTTATGTTGCTCAGTTTTATATAAGAACTACCTTTTATATATATTTAAAATAAATTCCTTGGTAGTCTGCTTGTCATGTAGGATAAATTGTCTCTATTTCTAATAAAATTGAAGTATTCAATAATCTCCACAATAGGAGCACGACCCTCTCTATACTACCAGAGCCATACATGGCCAGAGTAGCCAGAGGATTTGGCCTACACTCCCCACGCTGACCAGACAGATTTTTGGTTTGTCTACAAAGAACTCACAATACTTTTTTTATTAAATACTTTTAGATATTGTTGAAATTTTAATTAAAAAATAAATAAATATAAATATGTATATACGAACAAATCACACAGATTTAGCTAGCCCCAAAGTAAGTTCGAGACTTGTGCTATGGGATACTAACTCAAGGATACTATATTTTCGTAGATAAGCATCCACGACCCAGGTCAACTTGAAAAATACCATTTTCCATCTTGACCTGACCAGGGATCGAACCCGGAACCCCCGGTGTGACTGCCTGGCATGATGATCATTAAGTAGGCCACAGAGATCGTCGTATTGTAACTATATTGGTACGTGCACTACAACAAATCAAGAGTTTACAAAAATAGTCACGTATCGCTTTCCATCTCATTACGATTTTACGATATTTCCGGCGAATTTTTCGGCGAGCGATCAAATAAACGCCTTTAGGGTTCTTCATAAATATATTTAAAACGTTAACATAAAATACAGAAATAATAACACTACAGAAGTATAATACTAGAGTGCGTGTGATACAATATCTAATGGATACGCGGTAGCGTGTCCAGCCAACTTCAAAGAAAATGGACCTAGCAACGCAGCAGCCGTGTGTATACTTACGAACCATTTCTAGCTACTTTTGACTCCTTCGTGACTCGAAATCAGTTTTTTATGTTATAGTGCGGCTAACGAACAAGCGGGTCACCTGATGGGAAGTGATCACCGCTGCCCATGGACAACTGCAACACAGAAGGAGAGGAGGGGGGGAGTAGGCTCCGGGTCTCTCACTCACCAATCGAAGCATAGAAGCGGTGACGTCGATTTTCGGTGAGAGTGTGGTACTTCCCCGGATGGACCCCTTCCTTCTCTCAGCCGGCCCATTCATGCTTAAGAGTCCCCTTACCCTAGACCAAAATACAACTTTCCATACAAACGTAGTCTACGTTTTATTTCAAAACGACATGTCCGATTTCGACAAAATTTTGTAATTTCAAAGATATTGCAATTATCTAGGTTAATAACTGGTTTCCAACGGTAAAAATATAAACTTGAAATAGAATATAGTGTTATTTATCATTTTTGACCATCAGTATGAAAAACTTCTAAATCGTTATATTTTCTTTCCAGTTCATAATTTTACCGTAGGAAACCAGTTATAAACCTAGATAATTGCAATTTCTTTACAATTACCAATTTTTAGCGGAATCTGACATGTGGTTTCAAAATTAAACGTAGACTACGTTTGTATGGAGAAGTCTGGGGTAAGGGGACTCTTAAAGCAAAACGGTGTTTTGCCGGTAGCCCTGTTGTTTATATTTATTAGCATTTTCTGTAGACACGACGTTTTTCTTTCTGTTCTATTTATATGTATAAAAACTTTATTGATCCACAATATACAATTGTTTGTTACTAAAAGCGTTCTCTCCCAGTCAACAATTCTACAATTTTCCTAGATTTCCCTTGCAACACGAGCTAAAGAAATAGGCTACAAAATATAACAAAAAATAAAATTAATAAATAACGAGTCGTATCTGTAAACCCCTTTAAAAAGTGGCGCAAGCATTGACTCCTGAACTTTTTCCTTTAAAAGTTCAAAAGCTATGTTTTTAATTTCCGAGCGAGTGAACTCGTGGGGAGTTTCGGCACTTTTCAAATCGTACATACAGATACGATCTTTGACAAACCGAAAATGAGTTTCCTTGACTTGACATTGTATGGTGTTTGAAGTAGAAAATCGTACTTAGTATCCTTCTGATATTATAGATGCGAAAGTGAGTTTGTATATTTGTTTGTTTGTTTGTTAGCACTTCTCGCTTCAACCACTGAACCTATTTAGATAAAAATGAACGAGTATAGATATAGTTTAATGCCCAGAAAGGACATATGATTTTTATCCCAAAATTCTCACAGGGAGCGAAGCACGGGCACAGCTATACTCCATTTGGTTAGGTATTTAAATAAATGTAAACAATCTTGACATGTCTTTTTAATGAAATATACACTTTATAAATCAATAATTTTGCTAATTACGAAGTAATTATGTTATAAATTATAAATTACATAATTACTTTGTAATTTGCAAAGGTATTGATTTATAAAGTGTATATTTCAATAAAAATACATGTCAAGATTGTTTACATTTATATAAATACCTAAACAAATGGAGTATAGTAAATAATAAATCTGACAAAATAAAATACAATATGTAAAGAAGACCCTGTCCTATCCGTTAAGGTAATTTTGGGTAGCTTGTATAGGTTTCATTTATCGGTTTCTCCCATCCCTCCATCCCAAATTTTTAGTACTGTTAATCATTATTCTAATTTTAAATTTATTAACTAAAAACTTAAAAGTAATATTGGAGGGGAAAATCGAGGGAAGAAGAGGCAAAGGAAGACCTAGAGATAGTTTTATAAAACAACTAAAGAATCAGATTAATGTTTCAACATACAAGGATATTAAGGAGTTGACTTTAGACAGAGAGAGATGGAAGGCATTGGTTGCTCCACAGACAAGAGCTTAGCTCTTTAATAATAAGAAGAAGAAGAACTAAAAACTTAATAAATACTCATTATATTGTACAGGTATAATACAGGTGTGTTGTACGAGCGCTGCGCAGATAGAAGGAGGCTTATGCCCAGCAGTGGGTCCCTTAAAGCTGACGATGAGGACCCCAAGAAACGACTGACGTCATTAGTCTACCTATATTTCACACAAATTCCACAGGAAATGTTTGTTTTGACGTTTAGAAAAAAGTATCTGATTTGAGTTAGAAAGTAGCGAATTGCATACCACATCTCATTTAACTGCGAATTTGAGCTAGTATTACACGTTAATGGGCTGATATCTAGCTGGTACTAGTTTATTGGAACGAAGTTCCTTATCGTGCGTTGCGAAAGGGGGCTAAACGTAAAAAATTAAGACCAAAAGTTGTAACGACACTTTTTGCTATAGTTGTAAGCCGTGCGGCGTGCGCGTGTTTCTCTGTCTGTCTCTCTCTCTCTCTCTCTCTCTCTCTCTCTCTCTCTCTCTCTCATTAATCGAAAGGAACTTCGTTCCATCCGGGTGTCCCTTGACACCTCTCAAGTTTTTTTTTAAATACTAGCTGCGTTCCGCGGTGCCACCCGCGCCTAAAGTAGCTTATGTGTTAATCCAGGGTGTCAGCTTCCTGCATATTCTTCCTTCCTCTTAACAAAATTGGTCCAGCCGTTTGTGCGTGAAGACGTAACAAACAGTCATACACACAAACTTTCGCCTTTGTAATATTAGTGTGATTGCTCTCAATTCTTCTTAACTGTACCTTTACCCCAAGTTAACCCTAAAGAAGTCTATTAGTGGGGTCTTGGGGTCGTATTCAAAGTTTCTAACTTTGGTACATTACGGCCTTCAGAATGCTGTATGTTTATGTTACGACCTAATTTAGAACATAGACAAATCTCACACACGTTAACTCTTATATATAAAACAAGCTGTGCCCGCGGGCTTTGCTCCCCGTCGGAATTTCGGAATAATAACTATTCTATGTCCTTCCCCAGGTTTTAAAAGATATTCATACCAAATTTCATTTTAATCGGTCCAGCCGTTCACGTGTGATGGAGTCATCAAGGGAAATAGGGATTCATTTTTATATATATATATTGTTTTACGGTTCTGGATACTAGTCCTTTAGAGCCAATCTTTATTTTTTTTCACTTCTCTTTTTCTAACCTTACTTAACTCTAACTATACAATCAAAGGTTGGTGTAGGTCCTATGTTTTGCTTTTAATGTCATAAAATCGCTGAGTGTAAGAGTGTTAATATTTGCTGAAAGAAATATCATAGCACTCAATCTAATGCTTGATGAAACTTTTTCGGACTTACCGCTGTTTTTGTTTTGATCGTAACTTTACTTACGTACGTTGTCAATAATGTTAGTCACGATAATTATAAGAAGTATAGTTTTGGTATTTTATTATATATAATAAAATACCAAAACAATATAAAGAATTAAATATTACTTTGTTTAAGAAAAAATTTAAGTCATTTTTGATAGACAAATGTTATTATAGTATTAAGGATTTCTTATCTGAAAAATTGTAAATTGATTTTGGTTTATATATATAAGGTCCATAGATTAAGTATATTATTATAGTATAGTTATATAGGTAGCATAGGTATATAGATAGCCTTTCTGACCACATTTGCACACCGGTGATGGTAAACATGATTGGACGAAATTGAATGTACTAATATCTTGTAACACATGTTTGGCAAATAAATTATCTTTATCTTTATCTTTATCTTTATACGTAAATGATGATGTTTTTAGGAGTGAAGAGATTAATTTGTATGACCGTAACTCTAGTTTTGCCTATTTACGGGCCCTCCAATATTCTCTATGGCGTTGGGTATCTATTACAGTAGTAATTATATTATCTTCAGATAAGTCCTAACCCTTAACGATAAGGCGGGTATTGTAAACCTATCTACACATTTTTAAATGTTAATTTTAAGTGATCCGTAGCAATAAAGTGTTTTTACTTATCTAGTCTTCGATGTGTATCTAGTGTTTGCTTGCCATAAACAACACATGTAGCTATATTCACTACTTGTTTACGTTAATAATTACATTACCTTTGGTTCTAAGCAGATAAGTCCTAACCCTTAACGATAAGGCGGGTATTGTAAACCTGTCTACACATTTTTAAATGTTAATTTTAAGTGATCCGGAGCCATAAAGTGTTTTTACTTATCTAGTCTTCGATGTGTATCTAGTGTTTGCTTGCCATAAACAACACATGTAGCTATATTCACTACTTGTTTACGTTAATAATTACATCACCTTTGGTTCTATGCAGATGAGTCCTAACCCTTAACGATAAGGCGGGTATTGTAAACCTTTCTACACATTTTTAAATGTTAATTTTAAGTGTTCCGGAGCAATAAAGTGTATTTACTTATCTAGTCTTCGATGTGTATCTAGTGTTTGCTTGCCATAAACAACACATGTAGCTATATTCACTACTTGTTTACGTTAATAATTACATCACCTTTGGTTCTATGCAGATGAGTCCTAACCCTTAACGATAAGGCGGGTATTGTAAACCTGTCTACACATTTTTAAATGTTAATTTTAAGTGTTCCGGAGCAATAAAGTGTTTTTACTTATCTAGTCTTCGATGTGTATCTAGTGTTTGCTTGCCATAAACAACACATGTAGCTATATTCACTACTTGTTTAAGTTAATAATTACATTACCTTTGGTTCTATGCAGATGAGTCCTAACCCTTAACGATAAGGCGGGTATTGTAAACCTGTCTACACATTTTTAAATGTTAATTTTAAGTGTTCCGGAGCAATAAAGTGTTTTAATTATCTAGTCTCCGATGTGTATCTAGTGTTTGCTTGCCATAAACAACACATGTAGCTATATTCACTACTTGTTTACGTTAATAATTACATTACCTTTGACTATGTGCAGATAAGTCCTAACCCTAAACGATAAGGCCGGGTATTGCAAACCTACAAAGTTTTAAATGTTAATTTTAAGTGTTGCGCAACAATAAATTGTTTCTACTTATCTAGTCTACGACGATGGGGTGTGTTTTCTTGCCATAAACAACACATGTAACTATCTTCCTCGTGGTCCAATGAGTCCAAACAATAGTTCGAACCTCCATTGATGCCGCTACCGACCGTTTCTAGTTCCGTTCACCTATTGTACGTTTGTTCCATTGGCATTGTTGCCCGTTACTCCTGCTCGTAATTAACTGCGTCATACATAGGGATCGAAACCAATAAATGTTGTTGTTGCTCTTCCTTTTTAACCGACTTCAAAAAGGAGGTTATCAATTAGACCTGTATGTTATTTTTGTAGCGTTCCGCACCCAAAGGGTAGAATTATATTAATAAGACTCCTCTGTCCGTCCGTCTGTCTGTATTTTATGAACTGTGATAGCTACACAGCTCAATTTTTTAAATATGATGTGTTTCTATTGCTACTATAATTCTTGATGATAAGGCGTATTTTAAACCTATCTACACATTTTTAAATGTTATGTTTTTAAGGGTCCCGGAGCAATGTATGGTTTCTACTTATATAGTCTACGACGATGGGGTGTGTTTTCTTGCCATAAACAACATGTAACTATCTTCCTCGTAGTCCAATGAGTCCAAACAATAGTTCGAGCCTCCATTGATGCCGCTACCGACCGTTTCTAGTTCCGTTCACCTATTGTACGTTTGTTCCATTGGCATTGTTGCCCGTTACTCCTGCTCGTAATTAACTGCGTCATACATAGGGATCGAAACCAATAAATGTTGTTGTTGCTCTTCCTTTTTAACCAACTCCAAAAAGGAGGTTATCAATTAGACCTGTATGTTATTTTTGTAGCGTTCCGCATCCAAAGGGTAAAATCCTATTACTAAGACTCAGCTGTCCCTCCGTCTGTCTGTCTATCACCAGGCCGTATCTCATGGACCGTGATTGCTAGACAGCTGAAATTTTCACATATGATGGTATTTCTGTTTATATTGATGCTATAACTCTTAATGATAAGGCGGCGTATTTTAAAACTGTCTACACCAATTTTAAAATGTTAATTTTAAGTATTCCGGAGCAATAAATTGTTTTTACTTATCTAGTCTACGACGATGGGGTGTGTTTTCTTGCCATAAACAACATGTAACTATCTTCCTCGTAGTCCAATGAGTCCAAACAATAGTTCGAGCCTCCATTGATGCCGCTACCGACCGTTTCTAGTTCCGTTCACCTATTGTACGTTTGTTCCATTGGCATTGTTGCCCGTTACTCCCGCTCATAATTAACTGCGTCATACATAGGGATCGAAACCAATAAATGTTGTTGTTGGATGCTCTTCCTTTTTAACCGATTTCAAAAAGGAGGTTATAAATTCTTGTCCTCTTGGTGCCGTACCCAAAAGGTAAAAATGGGTCCCTATTACTAAGACTCCGCTCCGCTGGCCGTCCGTCTGTCTGTCTGTTTGTCTGTCACCAGGCTGTATGTCATAGACCGTTATAGCTAGACAGCTAAAATTTTCACATATGATGTATTTTTTATTGCTGCTATAACTCTTAATGATAAGGCGGCATATTTTAAAACTGTCTACACCAATTTTAAAATATTAATTTTAAGTGTTTCGCAACAATAAATTGTTTTTACTTATCTAGTCTACGACGTTAGGGTGTGTTTTCTTGCCATAAACAACATGTAACTATCTACCTCGTGGTCCAATGAGTCCAAACAATAGTTCGAACCTTCATTGATGCCGCTACCGACCGTTTCTAGTTCCGTTCACCTATTGTACGTTTGTTCCATTGGCATCGTTGCCCGTTACTCCTGCTCGTAATTAACTGCGTCATACATAGGGATCGAAACCAATAAATGTTGTTGGCAATGCTCTTCCTTTTTACCTGCTTTAAAAAGAGGTTATCTATTATATTCTATCTAGGATATTTTTTTTTGTATGTTATGTGATATCTTCGCTACTTGTAAACAGATTTTGATGTTTCTTTTTTACTTAGTATCCGATACTGAGTCCCATATTAATTTGGCAAAGATATGATGAAGAACTTTAAACATATAAAGAAACTACTAAAAGAAAATGAAGTCCTTTTTTTATATATAATTATTTTAGATTTATTTTACGGCGTAATTAGCGACGTCATCAAAATAAGCCTAAGGTTTGATATGCATCCCAGCGTATCAATCCAAGATCAGATACAAGCACATACAGTCTCCCTGTGAGTTGAAAAGCGTTTCTTGGAAAAGGTGGGCAACAAAACGGGATTCACACTTCAATGGAAAGACATGAAAACGATCAAAAGCCCGCGATGAAACCAGACGGTTGATGCTTCTCTTGTTTGCAACAGACCGTATTTTACGTCTGCGGGCAACACGTGAGTGTGCCCAGTTTGTCTTGAACTCTAAGAATGTACAGTCCCAGAATAGGTAGAACTCATGCACAGAAGTCTTACTCAGCAAAGGAATTCAAAGAAATACCTATTCAATGTGTTTAGCGATATGGTTTAATTTAGCTCGCGTCAGAACTCGGCACTGTTTCGTTAGGATACCTAGACGTGTATTGCAAGTCAATTTCATTCTTATTACTCTAGACTTACGATTCATGCACTGAATTTATATAGAAGAAGAATTTATAATTTATTTATTTTTCATAATTCAAAAATATTTAAAAACCGTGTAAGAGTTTTTTAACTACTATATCCGCAATACTTTGTTACTTAAATTTCTGTTGACCGTACTCTAAACTGTTATCTGTTAATATGCGAATAAAGTCAGGGCAGACTGACAAGAGTTCGATTGCCGAAGTACACATTATTAGCTTTAAAGTAAGTTATCGAGCCCCTCCGTGCTTTAGAAGGCACGCTAAGCCGGTACTGGCTGTCGTCATTGGCTATAGTGATCTAGTACTTATATATACCCTGTGGTTTGATTTTTTACGGGTATCGATTCAATCGATCCATAGTTTATCGATTTAATGCTGTATCAGTCCAACTAACAGTCGGGATACACTTCAGTCGGGATTAACTGTTTCGATTTCGTCTTTTGTGGGTCTTATGCACGAAAAGTTAATAAAGTGTCGGTATAGCGTTTACGACTCTAGTGTTGCAAAAAATAGTATAAAATATCGATAGTCAATCGATACTATCGTGACGTTTAAAAACAGTAACAATATCGATAGGACTACCAATAGTATCTACACTGTAATACTCTAATCTGCGCCAACTTCCTCACATCTTTTATAGTCTTCTTTACCCAAAGGTTGGCTGGAAGAAATCACTTTAGTGATAAGATCGCCTTTGTACCTACTATATTTAAAATGTACTTTTGATTACTGTCATACTTAGTTGGTGCAATAAATAAATTTTATCTTATCTTATCAGATACTATCAATAGAATCGATAGTTTTTAAATAATACTATCGATCGTTCAACTATCGGTAGTCAAACTGTCGATAATTAAGCAGCGCTAATAGAATCTGTCCCTTTCACGTTGTATACATAGACTGCTAAATGACAGCTGCATTATTTTTAAACTGAAATGCTGGAGCATTTCGCAGCTCAGTCTGCGTAAACCCTGTAAGCTAGAAGGGTGTGGAAGGTCAGGCTAGACTGGTGGGAAGATAAAGCGATGCTCAAGATATGCGCCTGCAGCTAGCAACCTTTGTTCTGACAGAAAGAAAAAGGTGAGCGATTGTTTCACGCTTTTTGATATGTTGTTCTCTTTTTAAACGTGCATTTTTCTAACCCGGATATTTTTGTGTTGGAAGCATGTGTTCAGGAACGTACTAAAAAAAGAAACAAAAAAGCTCTATGGCACGTTTGCCGCGCTTTTGATGACAGATGTCAATTTTTTTCCTTATCGTTGGAATATAGTTCACAAATTTAGTTGGATTTTAAGAACAAACAATGATAAAATGTATTGTAAACGCGCATTAACCTGTGATTAAGGTCAAAACGAACTTTAATGTTCAATGTAGTAGACAGTGGGTTGTAAATTTCATGTAAACAATGTTTTATGACAATACTCTGATTTTCCGGCGTTTCCTTATCTCCTAGTGCCAGATTGGAAAGCAGCTTCGTGAACATATAGAAAGGGTAAAATCGGATTTTGAATTGACAACTGCGCGGAAAAATGCTTAGTGGAATTTTGTTTGTATAACGTTTATTATTCTCAAAATATCTCCAAGTATTGTGTAATGGTGTAAGTAATTAGAAGACTTACCAAACATTTGTTAAAATTTTGGGAATTTGTGTATTTCACAAAAGGAAAAACGTATAGAAAAATGTGTAAACGAATGGAAAAGGTCATGTTTTAATTTTACTTTATTAAAACTCTTTTTAAATGTTCGACGTAAAAAAAATATTAACGTTTAATAAGGAGGCCTATGTTCATTTTTTACTTAAATGCAAAAAAAAAAACACGTCGATCCGCCGGATTTTTTTTGCATGAAAATACTCGACTAGGGATCTTATGCAAGTAAGTATTTGCTATAACTTTGCTTATTAAAATGTTGGCTATAGATAGGTACTTAAGTTATGTAATTACATACATAGAACCTAATATAGTCCCTATTTTTATAAAGTGAGTAAGTAGTAAGTAGCTAGTTTAATTACGCAAAAGAAAATGATTGTACAACTCTTTTACGACCTCTACGGTACACTCAACAAACTGCCCCGCACTAATGGGTTATTGTGTGTACCCATAAATACCTATTACACCCGTGGTGGGAAAACTAAGAAAGAAATTCGCAGTTACCGCGTTGTAGAACTGCGAATAGGTTTTTATGACCAAACTAACTAGATTTGGTCGATTTTTTTGAAACATATTTTATATTTCTATTCTAATTTATCTTATACCTTTAAACGAGCAATTCTTGTATGTATGTATGTATATATTTATTTATTTATAAATTTCTGTGATCTCGAAAACGGCTCTAACGATTTCGCAGAAAATTTGTATATGGGGGTTTTCGGGGGTAAACAATCGATCTAGATTAGTTTTATGTTTGGGAAAACGCGTGTTTTCGAGTTTTCATGCGTTTTTTTTTCCACGCAGAATATGGTCGCTAATTTTGTCGCGCCGCGACCGCCTTGATTTAGCTCAGTGGTTAAGGATAGCGACCGCTAGAAAGAGTGTTACGGGTTCGAATCCCACTGGGTGACTTACTTTTGTTTTTTTTATGTTTAAGTTATATATTTTTTTTTATTTTGCATTGTTTTTAGACAAGTTTAAAAAAAATTAGTTAATGTTTGAGATGTAACCGAGCAAAGCTCGGTCGCCCAGGTACTATTACACTTAAACACTAAAAGTGTCGGCGCTTAAACAGGACCAAATATAAATTGCAAAAAGTCAAATAAATTATAGAGAGAGTCACCGTTCAAATCCCACTTTGATATAGCAAATTTTCATCTCGCTTATCCTTAATCCAACTTAAGAATCCCCTAAAATCCCCTCTCTCGTGTAAAAACTTCCAGAAATCGTAATCCAGATTAACTAACCTTTAATTATTCGGAACAAAACACTCCGCGGAATCGAATAGCGCCCTCTATTTGCAGAGGTATAAATTTCCCAGTTTTTTCTGCCTGTTATTTATGCGACAAGCCATTGTTCGGCCGTTTAGTTTTAAATTAACGGTGGAATGCAAAGAATTGCGAGTGAAATCTTACTGGGAGACCTATTCTGTAATATTTATGATGCATAGGTAGGTAAACTATGCGGCTGAAATGATGATAGGTAAGTTAAAATAGGATTGGGCGGGTCATGTCTGTCGCATGCATCGTGAAAGATGGGCACATATAATCACCAACTGGACTCCGGATGGTCGAAGAAAGAGAGGAAGATCAAGAAAGAGATGGGCGAACGGCCTTACAAAGTTTGAAAAATAATGGCAGATCTAATCAAGAGACGGCGATAGATGGAAACAGAGAGAGGAGGGTTTTGCAAAACTATGGCAAAATTTATAATAAAAAAAAACTTACTTTAAAAAGAGCATGAGGAACTCGGTAGGAGTGCATTACTAGCGCTTTCGTAAGTAAGCGACACCGGCAATGGTCCGCACTTGAATGGGTGACCAGATAAGTGCCACAAAAGTTTCTTGAGCTCCTCTGTACTTCGGAGGGCATGTAAAGTCGTTGGTCCCGACTATCATCATAGCATGAAATTAAGAAAACAGAAAAATTAAAAAAAAAATTGCCATGTACATATTCAAGTGTGCAGCTGCCCGAGCAATTTGTATAAGAATGGCATGTTTAGTGATCTAGTAAAGCTCGTGGTTTAATTTCTAACAGATACGTTCCTTTCACATTGTATAACTCGTTATTTTCACAAGGTTTTTGTGCTTATATTCCTCTAGTTATTTTAATAAAATGTCCACACGTAGAGATGAAGTGGTTATCTTCTAAGCCGGAAACAATACAGAAAATCTCGCTGACATTTATGATCCAAATTAAAACATGTGATGAAATGTGAGAGTGTGTATTCGAATCCCACTCGTGGCGAAATTCATGACACGTTTGGAATTGATAATCCGAGCATTGTTATGCTGTTGAAAAGCAATAATTACATTTGTTAATGGGCTAAAGACTTTCACAGACAAACGATCGACGCGGTCACACTGTCGCTTGTCTGATAGTGCCCAAACAGTTAAATAAACAACAAAATGCGAATCTTGAACATCAAGATTTGCCTTAGGAAATCTAATGGCAGCAGCAGTACCGGCGTTTGGTGATTTGGCACACGAAAACGAACAACTGTAGAAAACAGAGACGGATCCAGAATAGCCCCGCTGAAACAATACCGACCCCGGCTTGTAATTGGCTGAAATCGACTCTAATCCGATAAAAGGTCGCATTAAGACAAGTTTACGACACGATTTATTTTATTGATGTCGCTAGTGTGCAGGTGTCCTGTTCTTGTTTGTGCTTTTAGATTTTCAATAGTTGCTTTGTGAATGTTGTAATTTAATTGGTGACGATTTTAAAAATGGAAAAGTCTTCCGGTATTTAGAAAGTATACTTTCTTACTAATAAACAATACAACACATCACATCTTTAAGTCTTTTTAGTATCCATTGCAGGAGGACCACCCTCTCTGCTACTAGAGCCATACATGGCCAGAGCAGCCAAAAGATTTGGCCTACAATCTCCTCGCTGTCCAGACGGGTTGGAGAGGTCTCATTGATGTTTATAAACTTTGCTTAGCTTGTAATTTCTAAGTCGCCTTTTACAATATCCACGGGAGGACTTGGAGTGGTCCTATTCTACTCTGCCGGATACTACGCGGCAATAATCAAGTTCTGGCTAATCCTTAATATAAACCACACAATAAACAATATGAAAAATTTAATTGTTTATTCAATAGTTAGACCCTTAACTTTTACACGTCAATAAGTGTAATTTACATTACGTGTAGTGCAAAAGCTACCACAGAATTAATACTAGTCCTCACGTAGTAATAGTCTAAATATAATAGATACATACATACATACATACTATCACGTCTTTATCCCTAATGGGGCAGACAGAGCATTTTGGGTCTTGCGGCTCTATGCAGAGCCTAGGGCCGCAAGACTCAAAAGCCACTTTTAGCGTCATGGTGGGCGAGAAGATGGAAAAGCAATCAATACAGTGACGGGTTGCTAGCCGCATCGCCTGTTAAAATAATTCGCATTTTTGCCCATTCCCTCGATCGGCTTTTACGATCTGCGCGGGAAGAGAAGCAGCTGGTACATTCTAAGTTTTTTCGTTTCTCCCAGACCAGCATGGGAGAGATATAATAGATAGTAACTGTTAAAAGGCTTCGAAGCAGCACAGCGAGTGCACTTACGTGAAGAGAATATGAAGAGGATAACGTATCATAATGAAACCTATTTCCTATTTAAAAAAAAAAACATAAAAAATCCTCCTTTAATCCCCACAGCAACATTACAGTAACCTTAAAATGAAGGCGGAAAAGTTAGAATAATCTGAATACCGTAATTAATTTGCTCGAGGTCGCTTAAACTTAAGCTTAATAAGGAAAGCATTAACATTCCCTTGGGAACTCCTTCAAGGCAACGCCAAATAATTGTCTATTATGAATTTTGTAATTTCCTTGTAAAGTTTTTCTTATCATTCTTAGTCCACATTAACTCACTGCTGGGAATTGGCTTGTCAAGTAAATTCTTAAAAAATCTAATTTGCAAACAGTTTCGAGGAATAGCCTCTAGGAATAGCTTTCTCAAATCAAGATTTTAAAATAAGGTCTTACATAAATAGATATTTGCAAAAATCCCAATGAACTTAATTTTCAAGTAAGGTCAACCTTATTTGTGGAAGTGACGTCACGATTAAGATTTTTTTGAGTAAAATTGGCAACTTCCACTTTCAGTACTGTAATTAATTGCCATTTTTGAAACGCCACGAAGACAGTGTCACAGATTTAAAAAGGAATGGTCTTTCCCTACAAAAAAACCGTTCGTTTAGTCTTTGTTAAATCTCGCTCGCTATTCCAAACCTACGTTTCCGTCCAGAAATCTGAATCCGATTATCTGCGTGAAAAAATAACGGAGTTAACTGATGCAGTTGTAGTGCGTGTTTGGGAACGTAACTAGCGGACACGTAAACTACGTGAACGATTTGCAAACTGCGCGAAACGGCGGCGGACTGGCGCGGAATTCAGAACTAGTAACAACTGGTTTACATCGGAAAAATTCGGTTTGCTTTTTTAGTTTTTTTATTTTTGGTCAGCGCAAATAACTTTTTCATCTAGCGAGTCAGTTTAAATATTGTAAGTAATCTTATCCAGGTTTTATTTGATTATGTGGGGTTCAATGAAATTTTATTTTACTTTTTATCTGACTGCACCAAAAGGATATGTTTTTATTTATTTAGTTACCTATTTATTAAATCTAAAAAGCTTTGCATTATATACATTTGTGTTTCCACAATTTTAGTAACAGTAAAAAAATTATTTAAATAGTTAAAGACACAAAGAAAACCAATTTCGCAAGATTTGAAAGTTACGCGGTGACAGTTACTGGTATTAGTATTACGGGACTTACCGTGATTAATATCGTTTTTAGCAACAAGAAACTTGTGGTAAGTCCCATAATACTAGAATAATAACAGAAATTTCGTAAGAGTTTACTCTTTACAACACAAACGAGATTTCATTATGCCAGCTTTTAACATTGTTTACTAACCGTTTTGCGTCCTTAATCATTGTTTTATAAATTTTTCATGCGGTACTCTGCTAAACCTTTTAATGAGGCTGAGTCCGGCCCTGAACGGCATATTTTGTTAAAATGTATACAGGAGAAGGTAAATTCCCTGGATACGTATCTGTATAATTGTACTAACAAAATAATATGGTAAATGTTCTTTTATTAAGAAATCCCACACTAGTAATAATTAGTGAGAAAATTAATAAGTTCTGTTTATAATTTTTTTATTGCACAAAATAATATCAAGGTACTGACAGACTTAAATTATTAAAATTTGCATAAAGATGGGCTTATACCAGGAAGGGATCTCTTCCAGCCAACCTAGCATCTGATAGAAGTATTTACGAAAAGAGGATGAAGTTTCTATTTACAAGCTTTTAATTAGTTTCAACTGTCCCATTCTGTCTGTTTATCTGTAATCAAACTTTGCAAATTAAATTTGACCCAATTTCCGGTATCCGATTGAGCTGAATTTTTGTACGCATATGTATATCGTCTGATAATGCAATATTATGATGACATGGAGCTGATTTGATGATGGAGATGAAAGGGGTCATGGATTTCGTGATAAACCAATATAACCCCTATATAAGTAGTATTTATGTAGTTTATGTATGGTTTATTTTTAAATTATTATTTATGTATATTTATGTGTAGGTTTATCCACGATATATATTATACGACTATATGTACTTACTTAATAATTATAAGTTTACTTCTTTCTTTTTGTCTTTTTTAGTTAGTTGCTGTTGCTTACCCCAAAAGATTACTTTCTCAGCATCACCTGTTGGTTGACTGGTAGAAAAGGCCCCTGGCCTTAAGTCCGCAGCATTTACATGTATAATGTAATGAAGTTAAATAAATAAAAAAAAAAAAAAAAACCCCACCGAGTTTGGGCTCGATTGATTCGTCCTGGACACTTCAACATTTTTATTTCATAGTTATAGACAAAAACTTACTCGTTGAAAATCTAGGTATGTGGTCTGGCTCTTGGTTTAGGGAAAATTGTATTCACCACGCGTTTTATTTACAATTGTTGTGAATTCTTTAGTCGAGAGTTGGCAACGCTCGGCGCCTAACGAGTCACGCTGATTTGCTTAAACATATACTTTTAGGTTGCTAGGGTAACCTCGTTAAAAAAAAATGTTTGAAATTGTTTTAAATGTCTTGCTTAGAGATATGCAATAGCGATTCGACGCGGGTATACAGCCAGTGTTCTTGGCACGATGCCACATGAACCACATTCAGAATTTTAGGTGATTTTAGTTTTTATTTTTAATCTTTCTCTATCTGAATTGAAGGTTTTCTGGGCGCAGGAACAGGGGTAAAGCAAGGAAAATGAAAATTGGGTAGGTACGTTAAGAGGTAAGTATGGCACGGACTCTGTCCATACATCATAAAGCAGATTTTCTTTTGTTTGTATGGAAGAGTGCGGGCAGCGTGCTATATTCCTCCTCTTATTAAAAGGATTGCAAAAGATGTGCAAAAGATTACTGGTTCACCAGTACTGTCTTCCTTATCTTTTGCCATTTTTGTACACGTGGGCTTCTCCCACTTACTAATTTATCTAACTTATATTCATACTTTTCACTAGCTATACTTTAAACTTTTTTAAAACTTTAATCTTCTAATTTTCTACTAGTAAGCGACGCTCTTTGTCAGTAGCGGGTGCATACATTTCATTGTATTAGCCAACTAAAGATTTTATGTTCAGCTTGTATCTATTCAGAATTTAATTTCTTTATTTTCTGTCTTCTTTCAATTCTTTGCTCCGCTCGTGCACCTTCCCTTTTTTTTTGTTAATTTCAATGTATTTTACGTCAAGTTACATATGAAAGATTTATGGGGTAATTACCATTTTATTTATGGAGTAAAAGCCAACATTAACATACAATTTAATAAATATTTGGGCGTATACGCTTTAGTTAGTTTAATGTTCATAAATGGCTTTTAGACTCGTAGGCATATACGCCCTACAATTTTATTTAATAGTGTCATTTACGCCCAAATCTTTCATGATTTCTATTCCTAATAATTAGTGCCTTTACGCCCAAAAATACAAAAAAAAAATATTCATTATCAGCATAAAAATTTGAGTTCGTATTCACCAATGTTTTTAGAATTTGAGAACTTTAAATATACAGTTCGATAGCGGAGCAAAAACTGAATAAGATGGCATTCAAACTCATTTTGGCCAAAATGGTGGTTACGGCCTTTGAGCCGCAAGGTATCGAATAATAATTTCTCATTTGCTTTCTTTTCCTCTTTCTGTAAACTTCCTTATCTAGGCTGCTCCACCAGAAGCTCCCTACCCCATAGACAAATTTACGTTTTGTTCTTCAATGTTTCACAAAAAACGTGGGTGGTTCTTATATGTCATTTTAAATGGCAAGGCGTGGGTTCCGCATAATTTAGATATCTGATATATGTTTTTGATTAAAGTCCCAAAATTAAACAACAAGCTAAAATTACGTCCTTTGTTACACGTGTACAGTGTACCTAACGATAATAAAGTAGAATCGTCGACAAAAATTAATCAGCTACAGAATTAGCCACTTATTGCCGTTCACTAAATCACCAAAACGGAGAGCGGTATGCACAATAAAGAAGTAACAGAAGTGTTTCTATAAAGTATTTATTTTGTAATTTTTATTTGTTCGCTAAAGAGCAACTGCGCTGAACGGCAACTTCCTAAAAAGGCATCTTCTCTTATAGGCAAAGGTACAGTCAAAACTAATGAAGTATATTATCTTATTTTTTTAACAAATAGTTGGTATGAAGATTTCTGGAAGAAGCGAATAAAAATAGAAAACTTTAAAAATTAAAAAAATCTTATCTTTCATCATTATTATTTTCTACTATCAACAACTACTGCTGGGAATAGGCCTCCCTTTTTTTGAGCCATTTTCCACGATCCTGTGCCATTTTTATCCACTGTTTACAAGTCAAACTTACAATATCGTCTGACGGGTCGGTACCGTGGTTTTCCAACTGGTACGAGTATGGTTTCTTTATTTCTGCTAAAAAATCATATGTGCAAAGAATAAGACTGGCAGTATTACCACAATGGAGTAGCATTCTGGGTCAAAAATAATTTGGTAGGTATTGTTAAGAAAGCGTCGCAAAATAATGTCTATATTTTCTTAACAATAACAAATAATATATTTTTGACCCAGACAAGTACCTAATTAAGGTATCGATCCATATTCTCGCTATTTCCCACCGAAACAGAAATCGGGGAAAATTACAAAAGAAAATAATAAAGGTTATTCAATGGCAATTGTATTTATTGGTATTATATCTGAATGTATATGTGCGGCAATAATGTGTAATAACAAGCCTATATGATTTACAGCGGGCGTTAAGTCAACAAATAAAATTGTTATTGCCGGTGTAAAATATGGTGATAAAAGCCCGGCTTTCGGGGTAATTATGGGACTTGATCTTTACTTGACCCTTAATGCTTAGTAATTTCAGCTTCTTCGGTCTGTTTCTTGTGTTTAAATACTGTACTTTGTTCCACCCCGTTTCCGGCAGAGTAGAATAGGGCCACTCAAAGTCCTCCCGTGGATGTCGTAGAAGGCGACTTAGGGAATACAAGCTAAACAAAGCTTTTAAACATCAATTAGACCTCCAACCCGTCTGGCCAGCGTGGAGAGTGTAGGCCAAATCTTTTGGCTGCTCTAGCCAAATACGGCTCTAGTAGTACAGTGAGGGTCGTGCTCCTGCAGTGAAGATAAGCGTATTCCCGGTTGCATCCTCAGCGGTAACGCTTCAGAGCCCGGGGTCCGCTACCTAACCTAGGTGATTTTGACGAGGTTACTATTTTTTATCCATGCTGGTCTGGGAGAAATAAAAAAACTTAGAATGTACCACCTGCTTTTCTTCCCACGCAGATCGTAAAAGCCGATCGAGGGAATGGGCAAAAATGCAAATCATGTTAACAGGCGATGCGGCTAGCAACCCATCACTGTATTGATTGCTTTTCCATCTTCTCGCCCACCATGACGCTAAAAGTGGCTTTTGGGTCTTGCGGCCCTGGGCTCTGCATAGAACCGCAAGACCCAAAATGCTCTGTCTGCCCCATTAGGGATAAAGACGTGATAGTATGTATGTATGTATGTACTATTTTTTACACAGAGCAACTGCCATCTCAACTGCCATCTGACCTTCGCAACCCAAAGGGTAGACCAGAACCAATCCTTGGATAGGTTTGAGAGCAAACGCTAGATGGCGTTCGGGACCCACAGTTTATACGTGCCTTCCGAAACACGGAATCATCTTTCCTTTCGGATAATCATTCAATACAATATCCTAATCAGACTGGACACAACTTTTCCTAAAGTATGCTTCCCACTGGGGTTTGAAACCACGACCTCCGGATCACAAGGCAAACGCCTTGAGTACTGAACCACGGAGGCAGTCATTTATAAGTAATATTGTTTTCTATTGGTCATGGTGCATATTGACAAAATATGACAGCTATACTGTTATACAAATTCATAGTGAGACCCCAGTATGGAAGATTTCAATTTATAAACAACTTTTTACAACAAAACAACATTCAAATCCCACTATCTTTATGTAGGTACTTTATTTTCTCTCTGTGTCCATGGAAAAGGAACTAAACGATAAGAAAAGTAAACATTTTAGTGTTCCCTCATAATTTAGTTGCTATAAATGTTAAATTTAACGCACCCCGGTCCAGACTGCATAAAAAATGAATTTATGGTATGATCACTAATGATTATATATTTTTTCTAGATGTCGCATTACCCATATTTTGTATACAATGTGAATGTCATTTTAATTTAATTATACTATTAGTGGTCTAGTATAGCCCGTGGTTCGATTTATTACGGGTATGTCCCTTCCACGATGTATAAACAAAAACGAAAAAAGATTTTTTCGATAATAATCGTATATTAAATAAATAAGGCACATATCTCAGTAGTTGTTTAAAAAAAAAGAGCAAATTTTGAAAATAATACTTTCTTCACAAATACTTGAAAACGTTTTATGGGCTGTACTTTCCTACGAATATCGCTAATTTGCCATATGTTTCAAATTTTAATGACAAAACATACTATTATATACTATAAAATTAGCATAATCAAACAAACAAACAAAATCATATATATAATAGAGCCAGTAAAAAAAAAGTGCTTACGATTTTTGTGTTATCGTCAACATTTGGGACGTACCATTCTCGATTATAAGGCAAGACTATTAAGATTAAACGTACAAAAGTTACAATCACGTAGAAAATCGAAAGAATAACCGTATGTCTAGATTACGTTTTACAATACCTACCCCTGCGGGAAACAGGCGTGATATTATGTATGTATGTATGTACGTTTTACAATATTTAAGTGCTTGCCCAAATTACGTATTAAGCGCCAGTGCTACATCTACAGATTTATACATCAAAGGAGATCCCCTACCGCGGTCGTTATGATTCCTAGTTTCGCGGTTTCGAGGTCTATTTGTTTTATTTATTCATGGACTCGGAATCGTACAAGATGGGGAAGATTCCTTATAAATCGAAATACATTTTTGATGTTTTAAAGCGAGATATATCTTAAAAAACTTAGAATGTACCAGCTGATTCTGAGAAAAGAATCTTAGAATGTGTCAAAGAAAACTTATGACATTTTAAAACTTTTTGAAATGGCTAAATTATTTTTATTTATTTAAGTTTATTGCACACAATCTTATGATGGATTTATTACAATGGGTCAAACTTAATGCTAATGCATTATCTACCAGTTTGCCTTTGGGACATGTTGAGAAATTGGAACAGGGGTGGCAAGTGTGGCAAGCCAACTTGTAATATTTTAATAAATTACACAATAAAAATGTTAATAAAATAAAATACATATTATACCTTAAATAATACATTCTCATACATATATACATAACTAAATATATACTTATACATAAGATTATACATACAAATATCTACATATTACAGCAGAGAGTCTATTCCAATTCCAAATAAAATTTCTTTACCTGCATTTTAAAAGTATCACGACAGTGTAATCTTGCAATGCTATCAGGTAGGGCATTCCAAAGCCGTACAGCCGTAACGGCAAAAGAATTAGAAAAGAAACCAGTACGGTGAGAAGGAATGTCGAGTTGCATTGTGTTAGAGGAGCGTAGATTTCTATCGTGAGTTGAGCTAAAGGGCTAAAATGTAGATGTCATATAACTGGGTGCAGATGGATTATAAATAATACCATGAAGATAACAGAGAATATGTAGATTTCTACGCTATCTGATATTTAGCCATTTAAGCCGCAAACGATAAGGGGATATGTGGTCATACTTGCGAAGGCAAAATATGAATCTGATACAGTTGTTCAAGAGTTCAAGAGTTGTTAAAGTATGTATTTTTAAGTCTCCAAACCACCACATTCCCAACATTTTAAATTAAAAAAAAAAAACGAAATAGACACCATTTACTATTTCGGGGCCACAAATGCGACCAAATTGACAAGTAACTTAATATTTCGGGCTCCAAATTTTTTTTCCTACAACACTAGGGTTAGATTTTCAAACGAGTTCCAAAAAAGGGGAGGTTATGGAGGAGTCCGACTGGAACCTGGCCGGTTATTCTTACACATATCCCAAAAATAATTATTCAACTCAAGATCTAGAAATACGCGAAGGATCAAAAGTTTTATTGCAGAAATGACTGTCACTTTTAAAGTCTGGCCAAAAAGGGAGTCCGATTGGAACCTGGCCGGTTATTCTTACACATATCCCAAAAATCATTATTCAACTCAAGATCTAGAAATACGCGAAGGATCAAAAATTTTATCGCAGAAATGACTGTCACTTTTAAAGTCTGGCCAGCGAGGAGAGATAGGCTAATTCCTCTAGCTGCTCTGGTCAAGTATGGCTCTGGTAGTATCGAGATCGTGCTCCTGCAGAAGAGACAAAAAGACCTGATGTTGATGATGATATTTGCTGAAGCTAAAACGGAGACGTTCGCTCGCTCGGTCAATAAAGACGTGTTATGTGTACATAGTAGTATAGTGTAAAACAATCCATACATCCTGTCTCCAAAGCACATGTCACCGCGGTCGCATATATCTCCGCAGCTGGCTATTAATCAATTAGTCGCGGACGTAACCAAATTGGACTACCCCTTGCTTAGTTTGCATTTTGGTTCCAATTTACTATTTCGGGGCCACAAATGAGACCAAATTGATAAGTAACTATTTATTTCGGGCTCCAAATTCTTCCTGCAACACTAGTGAAATAAGCGGCCAAGTGCGAGTCGGACTCGCCCATGAAGGGTTCCGTAGCAGCAAGTAACATAATATAAGTCTTGTAGTATGTTTTTTATTTATTTTTCTATTTGAATTGATTGAATAAAACGTAATTTGCGGTTTATGATTTATGACATATTAAAAAAAACGACTTACTAGATCTCGTTCAAACCAATTTTCGTTGGTAGTTTACATGGTTATGAATATCATATATTTTTTTTAGTTTTATCATTCTCTTATTATAGAAGTTACCCCCCCTGTAACTTCTATAATAAGAGACACATTTTTCCACTTTGGAAGTGTCTCCCGCGCAAACTATTCAGTTTAGAAAAAAACGATATTAGAAACCTCAATATCATTTTTGAAGACCTATCCAAAGATACCCCACATGTATGGGTTTGATGAAAAATAAATTTTTGAATTTTAGTTTTATGTATGGGGAACCCTAAAAACTTATGTTTTTTTTCTATTTTTGTGTGAAAATCTTAATGCGGTTCACAGAATACATCTACTTACCAAGTTTCAACAGTGTAGTTCTTATAGTTTCGGAAAAAAGTGGCTGTGACATACGGACGGACAGACAGATAGACAGACATGACGAATCTATAAGGGTTCCGTTTTTGCCATTTGGCTACGGAACCCTAAAAAGGTGAGGTTATCGATTTGTTCCGATCTTTTTTTATGAATTGTTCACCAATTATATTATTCAAAGACGCCTAGACCGATTTGAGTATTTTTTTGTTTGAAAGGGTGCACTTGTCGGGTGGTCCCATAGAAATTTACATACGCACAGCCAGTGCTAAATAATAAATAAATAATAAATATATATGGACAAATTACACTGATTGAGCTAGCCCCACAGTAAGTTCGAGACTTGTGTTATGGGATATTAACTCAACGATACTATATTTTATAACAAATACATATATAGATAAACATTCAAGACCCAGGACTATTTGAAAAAGGCCATTTTCCAACTTGCCCTGACCGGGAATCGAACCCGGGACCTCTGGGTGGCGGACTAGCATGGTGACCACTACGCCACGGAGGTCGTCATGTATGCCAACTACCGCTTTAATCTTATTTTCCTGCACATAAAAGTTTAGGGTTCCCCACCCAAAGGGTAAAAACGGGACCCTATTACTAAGACTCCGCTGTCCGTCAGTCTGTCTGTCTTTCTCACATGAACTGTAATAGCTAGACATAGATTTCTGTTGCCGCTTTAACAACAACTATTAAAAACAGAATTAAATAAATATTTAAGAAGGTAATAATTGTTTCTTGTTGCTGTTGTAAATTTTTTATGTTTATCATGGTGCAATAAAGTTAATTTGTATTTGTATTTGTAATAAAATAATAGTATAGTTCCAAATAACATATTTCTAATCGTTTGGTAGAATATATCAATATTGTGAAAAATGACGGGAAACGTGATTTAACTTTTTCCTGAACGGGTTTTATCAGTAGGCTCACTTGTGGGCCGCTGGGCGTTCAACGTGTTAAATGCTTCACATACAACATCATCATCATTAGGTCTTTTTCAGTCTCCACTCCTCTCTGTACTACCAGAGCCATACACTTGGCCAGAGCAGTCAGAGGATTTGGCCTACACTTTCCCATACAACAAACGTGATTTTTTCGAGATAATGATACGGAACCCTTCGTGCGCGACCCCGAGTGTGAATCTCAAAAATAATTATTTAACTTAATATCCAGAAATACGCGCAGAATCGAAAATTTTATTGCAGAAATGACTGTCACTTCATTGGAATGCATTGTAAGCGTCTGGCGCCATTGAGGCAAATGAAATTTCACTTTTTCATATCTGGAGGTTGACTCCATCGAATTAAAATCGGGAAGGAAAATGCACAAACCCTCATATTTGACGGCTGGACTTTTATCGTGAAGTTAGATGTAGTACAAATAATCGGCCAAGTGCGAATCGGATTCACGCACTAAGGGTTCCGTACCATTATCTATAAAAAATCGCGTTTGTTGTATGGGAGCTCCCCTTAAATATTTATTTTATTTTGTTTTTAGTATATGTTGTTATAGCAGCAACAGAAATACATACTATTTAAAAATTTCAACTGCCTAGCTATCGCGGTTCTTGAGATACAGCCTGGTGACAGACAGACGGACAGACGGACAGACGAACAGACAGCGAAGTCTTAGTAATGGGGTCCCGTTTTTAACCCTTTGGGTACGGAACCCTAATAAGCAAATGTAATATTATACAATGTCCTTTTTTATTAAGTACCAATATTTTAAGGTCTCATTCACTCCATCATTTCAATCAATTTTTCCCATTAAATATATGAATATCGAAATATAAAAAAAAATCTATAGTAGGTAACGATATCACGAGACTACTTCGTTTTATATGAGAATCTAATTTATTTTTGTATTTCGATATACATTAAATGGAAAAAGTTGTTGAAAATAATGGACTGAATCACCTATTAAAATATTTGTACTTCATAAAAAAGGACATTGTATACATTATCACGTCTTTTTACCAAACGGGATAGACATAGTCTGTGACATAGTTAATAAGATGAAATGAAATGAAATGAAATGATAAATGATAATATAATTTTCTGTTTTTAATTTATTTATTTAGTTCAATATAATTTAATAATTATTTAGTACGCACTACTATAACACTAGACCGTAACAGTAACAATTATATGTTTGTACAGTGCCCGAAATAAACGAATTAGTATATTATTCATTTCAGCCGCATAACGTCCACTGCTGGACATAGGCATTTTCCAAAGATTTCCAAAATGACCGATCAAGAGCGGCCTGCATCCAGCGCTCTCCAGCGACCCTGGTCAGGTCATCTGACCACCTTGTAGGTGGGTGCTCTTCGCTTCGCTTGCCAGTACGCGGTCGCCATTCAATAACCTTTTTGCCCCATTGGCCTTCGGTTCGTGGCGCTATGTGTCCCGCCCACTGCCACTTCAACGAGCTAATCCGCTGGGCTATGTCAGTGACTTTTGTTCTTCTTCGAATTTCCTCATTTCAGATTCGATGACGTAGGGAAACACCGAGCATAGCCCTCTTCATAGCGCGTTGAGCGACCTTGAGCCTTGAAGGCATCTGCCAGTGCAACGGTAAACAGTTTCGGAGATATAACGTCTCCCTGTCTTACACCTCTATGCAGTGGAATTGCCCTCGTGCATTGCTCCTTTACTCGGACTGACATAGTGGCGTTACTGTATAAGCACTTCAACACTTCGATATACCGAAACTCAATACGGCTTCGCTGGAGAGACTGAACCACGGCCCATGTTTCGATCGAATCGAAGGCTTTTTCATAGTCCACGAACCCCAAGCATAACGGCCGGTTATACTCCCTCGTCTTCTCTATAACCTGCCGCAGCGTATGAATGTGGTCTATGGTACTAAAGCCTTTACGGAAACCAGCTTGTTCGGGAGGCTGGAAGGCGTCAAACCTGTTCGCGAGACGATTCGTGATGACCCTCGAAAACAACTTATATACATGACTCAGTAGCGTGATAGGCCTATAGTTCTTCAATAGGGTGTTATTTCCCTTTTTGAAGAACAAGACCACCACGCCCCTGTTCCACGCTTCTGGCGTTACGCCCTCGAGCAGAACGGAATTAAAGAGCCTCTGAAGGACTTTCAGTACCGGCGTTCCGCCCGCTTTCAGAAGCTCTGCTGTGATTCCATCCTCGCCCGGCGCCTTCTTGTTTTTAAGCTGTTTGAGGGCCATCCTAATCGCGTAAAGGCTGATATGTCCGGGATATCTTCGGTATAGTCACAGAATTAATAATAGTATTACATGGTATAGTGTCGGGTTAGCTTGGCTCTTGGGTCTTTAGCCATTTGTTTACTGGGTTGTGAAACTGAGGTATACAGCTATCCATAAAACCCCTCGATGTCCGCCAGAATCCCTTCCTTTGTCGACACCACGCCGCCGTCCTCCGTCTTCAGCTTCATCAATCAGCTTTTCCCAACCGACGTAGCTCTTGCGAACACTTTGGACCCTTAATTTTGCTCTATCGTCTCCTTAATACATTTAGTATTAAAGGAGCGGATGTAGTGTCGCACGGACTTTTGTATACGTCTGTTGAGCTGGCGATATAATTCAGCATCTTCGGAGGTCTGCAGCGGCCTTGATCGTCGTACTGCCATTAGGTCTAGGTCCGAACAGAGATTTTTTGAGGTTTTCGTTTGGGGCGGGACCTGAATACTTCCGATCCCACCGCTTGGACAATAAACCCTTGGTTTATCTCGTCCACTGTAACGCAATCCTGAAGGCCTTGAAAGTGATTCGATAGTTCAAGCTGGAAACCCTCGGAGTTTTCGATTTAGATCTGCGTCGGTCGGAGCGTCGACTTCATCAGCCGCGATCTTTCGACCTTGAGATCAATATTCACGATGCCTCTTAATATTTGGTGATCGCTCCCGGTTTTGATCCGATTGATCACTGAGACATCGTTGAATATTCGTCTCTTAGTCGTTAAGATGAAGTCGATTTCGTTTTTAACAGGGCGTTGGTTCTTCTTTGCTGGACCTATCCAGGTCCACTTCCTTTTGTGGCGGCTTCTTGAAGAACGAGTTCATCGCGGAGTGTCCCTCTTGCTCCAAAAAATCAGCCAGCCTACGTCCCCTGTTATTTCGCACTCCGTATCCGAAGTTTCCCAGCCTAAACTCTCCAACGCCTCTCTTACCCAGTTTTACTTAAAAATCCCCCATAACAACCGTAAAATAGGTTTCAGAAGTATATTATTATGGAGGGAATAATTATGTTTAAAACTTCAAGTTGAAACCTGACACCAAAACAGTTAATTCTCAAGAAAACTTGTTTAATTTCACAAAACATACCGAAAACAATTAATTAATTACTTCATCAGAATTTCCCGGTACAGCCCACAGTAATTTTTATTTTCGTGTTCATTGCTAAGAAACAAGTAAAACTTGTGAAGCTTCGCAATTTGCCGACTTTCAATTGGATTTCGGATTGCTCTTGTTTTATTTCTTAATGAGTAACCTTCATTAAGTAGGCAAATTATGTAACTGAAGGGTATTAGGATTAACCCTACGTTCACCTTTGCGAGATGTTGGTGGGTGCTTAGATTAAAAAAATATATTAGTAAATTTTTATTTCGACAAATTAAAAATCATAATTTTACATTTTTGTGTTCGTACCAGAACTTAAAAACTAGTTAAGTTTATAACCAGTGTGGTCTGGAGGTTTTTGTTTTTCAGTATATGAATCCTTGAGTAGTGATTGACATACTGAAACTGGCTATTTGATTATGACGGCCAATTGTTATTGTGAAGGTACACTTTGAACTTAAGCAGCAGGCGGCAACGGCAGCTCGTGAGTAGTGTAGCTTGTTAAGCTGAGTTCAGGTTCAGTCATTTGCCGCGTACCGTTCGCGGCATCTGCCGCGTCGCGCTGTAAGTTGCGTGGTTCTAAAGTAATTCCATACGAAACCACAGCACAGAATTTGATATAAGTATTACATACTGAACGATAGTTCCATGTCCTCGCACCTTTCCCTCCCCCGTTCATGCCTTGTAAAGGCGGTATATTAATTGTCGCCACCCGCTCAACTTCATTTTTCGAAAATAATCTATTTTTAGTGACGTCATACGGATAAGGATAGACGGCTGATCGTATCGTAAATCAAAGGCTAAATAGTTTTTTTAACCCGGTTTTTTCTTCATCACTCTCAAGGGCCTTGGCGTCCTTAGGTGACCATTGACATAAATGGCTCTGTGAACTGTCCTGATCTGACCTTGCGAGTAATACCTACTTGATATTTTTTTTTTAATTTATCGTTTGTACAAATATGATTTTTAAAGTTTTTAACCTACGTTCATATTTACTCCATTCCGAAAAAAAAAACATATAATTATCAAACCTGCTGCTATTGCTGAAATCGGGTCATCCGACCATCCGGGATTCAGAGACACGTATTTTTTTTTCCTGAGCTGAAACGAATACGCTTCTCTCGCTTCGCTCGTTCGGTCAAATCTTTGTAGAAAAAAAAGCCAGAAAGTTGTTGTTATAGTAGATTCACTCGGAAACTAAAGCAATTTAAAACAAAGTAATATAATTATAAAAATAAAAATTATAAATAAACATATTCGATGCCAGAAAAAGAATCAACATCAAAATATCCGATACAACAACCAGTCAATAACGAATAGCACCGAATAGTGAAACGAGTAATATTTCTAGACGTGACACAATAAGCGGCGGCGTATACAAACATTTACGCCAAATTCCACATATTAAGGGGAAACAAGCTTATTATTTAGTATTCCGCTTCGCAGCCAATACTCAATATTCCGACTCACGTGAGGACGTGAAGGATTTACTAACGGCATGATTGCGGAGTGCCCCTTTTGTGTCCCGCTTTAGGCGAGCGTGACAGCCCGCCGAAGGGTTAGGGCGAGTGTAAACTACAAGACATTTTTATTAAATCGGACAAAAGTATTTGGATTTAGAACGGTAAGAATTTATAAATGGCGGACATGTTTTTAGAGTTACCGATTGTGTTCTGGTTTTATGAGACTGACCATTTGTGAAAGTTTATGTAAACTAACCAGGGTCGCTGGAAAGCGCTGGATGCAGGCCGCTCTTGATCGGTCATTTTGGGTGTCAAATCTTTGGGTGAGGCCTATATCCAGCAGTGCAAGTCATGCGGCTGAAATGATGATGATGTAAACTATTATAATTTTTTGTTGAATTGGACTGAAGTATGGAGCGCAAAAGAAATTACAAGTGGTAAAATTTTTAATAGTACGTACTTAATTAGATTTATTTATTTTGTAATTTTACTTTATAAAAAATATTTTGTCACTAAAATTGTCTTTGTGCGGACGTCCTTACTTAGTTATTCAAAGAAATCGGGTTTAGGTAATAAAAAAAAGGTAAATGAGGAATGTTTTAAAAGACGAGCGAAGAATTTATCTGGAGTGAAATGTTCTCTGTACTATTTGTTTCATGTTTTCCCCATGCAGGGAGTGAAGAATGAACTTTGAATCATTGTAAAATTACTGAGAATGAGTTTGAATATTCTTTTTGAAATAACTGGCCACCAAGAATGTCCAAAATATGTATTTGAAAAAAAGATCGTTCTTGATTTGAACATTTTACAAAATTACATACCTAGTGGAGGTTACCTATCACAAACTAGAATTCTTTAGTTACGAATTTGAAAATAGGTACTAAAAACGTTTTGTAATTTTTTTATTTTCAATATTTTCATTTGACCGAAATCTCTTATTCCATCTGGTTGAAATTCCGATTTTCGATTGTTATATTTTTGAAAGGTATATGCTTTGTATTGCAACCTAACGTTAAACCGATGATACTATTTCTATATGTTTCATAAAGAAAATAATTATTTAACCCTGAGATTTAACCTAAAAATTATTTTCCCTATTATTAAAATACAACATGACAAATACCAAATAATTTAAATCATAATTTTGAAATCCAAAATGTTTATATATACAGAGTATATACTTTGTAGTTATGTTCTCTTTGTGTGTTTGTCATGTTGTGCGGCTTGGGGTGGCCCAAGGGCCACCCCGCCGCAACCTGAACCTACCTATAGCGCTCTGTCACAAGGTTTTTGTTTTAATAAGTAGGTTTAAACACATTTGTGTTTGTGTGTATTCATGTTGTGCGGCTTGGGGTGGCCCAAGGGCCACCCCGCCGCAACCTGAACCTACCTATAGCGCTCTGTCACAAGGTTTTTGTTTTAATAAGTAGGTTTAAACACATTTGTGTTTGTGTGTATTCATGTTGTGCGGCTTGGGGTGGCCCAAGGGCCACCCCGCCGCAACCTGAACCTACCTATAGCGCTCTGTCACAAGGTTTTTGTTTTAATAAGTAGGTTTAAACACATTTGTGTTTGTGTGTATTCATGTTGTGCGGCTTGGGGTGGCCCAAGAGCCACCCCGCCGCAACCTGAACCTACTTATAGCGCTCTGTCACATCTGTGTAAATAATAATTTGGAAGAAGTTATTTCTATCATTAATACTTCTAGAAAATAAAATTCTTGTTACCAAATAAATTTTTAAATAAAAATTACATATTTTGATTTTCGGTCGATAGTTTTTATAGAAGACGAAAAATATATTTATTGAATTTATATAAGCAGAAAATATGGTAAAGAACCCATTTGGCATTTAAAACTTCGTTGTACCGTTTTCGAACAAATAAAAATCGAAGAAAAACAAATCTAGTTTGTGATAGGTTACCCTAGTGGATATTCCCGTGGTTGCGTATTCCTTCTTGACCGACTTCAAAAAAGGAGGAAGTAATCAATTCGTCGCGGTTTTTATTTTTAATGTATGTTTACCGATTATTCGAAGCCTAGACCGACCTTTTTTTAAGGGTATACTTGCGAGGTTGTTCCATAGAATTTTTATCAAAATTGGTGTGTAGTTTGGGGGTAAAGTCGGTTTTAAAAAAAATTATGTTTTGAGTTTTAAATACAATCTAGCATTTTTTCCCACTAAACTTTTTCACAATTGTACTCGTTTATACAATACAATATAAAAAACTTTATTGCACCAAAAGACATTAAAATAAAATACTTATAAAATAAAGACAACATATAATGAGGTACAAGAGAAGTAAGAGTTTATAATTTTATTTTGCGATAAACCTTTGTGAAGAAGCTTTGACAAACTGCTTCACATTAAAATAAATCCCATCTTCAAATTCTCTTAAATATATCTGTTGTGATGCACACGAACAAATTGCAACGAAAAACATAAAAGCAACAGTACTGGAACGCATGAAGTTAGAGTCCTCTAACTTTGAATGTTTTTTTTTATTGTTTTTCACTGTTAATTTATTATCTATCATTTTACTTCAATTACAATGCACATGTACATACAAAGCGAACAGATAATGGTTTTCACACATGTAACATTACATGGGCCCAGTTAGGGCATAGCATTTTACACTTAGCATAATATACTATTTATATTTGAATTTAAACTATAACGTATTTATACTAATATATTAACATTTATACTAACTTTATACTAACTTTCTAAATTAACCTATATATACAATGTCCTTTTTAATTAAGTACAAATATTTTAAGGGGTGGTTCAGTCCATCATTTTGAACAACTTATCCCAATAAATGTATATCGAAATACGAAAAAAATATTTACATTTTCCATAGTACTGATATCACGTGACTAATTCGGTTTGTATGAAAAGCTAAAAAATTTTTTTCGTATTTCGATATACATTTATTGGTAAAAGTTGTTCAAAATGATGGACTGAAACACCCCTTAAAATATTTGTACTTAATTAAAAAGGACATTGTATATATATACCTAACTATGTTATATAATTTCATCGCTTAAAAAATCGGAAAGACTATAACAACAGGCATTTGTAAGAAACTGTTTTAATTTAAGTTTGAATGATTTATATTTTTTTTCATGTTTATCTTTACACTACAGTAATATAATAAACTTAGTATAGCCCATAGTTTGATTTATAACGGGTATGTTCCTTTCACACAACACTATCTAACACTAAAGAAACTGTTACATCTAGTAATTGTCTTTATCGACGTAGATATCTAGACCCAAATGACCTATTAGCGCTTACAAGCAATTTAGTTCAAGTTCCGTATCTGTAGTAAATTACAAAAAGAACGTTACCTGCTCAAGACAATCCATTTAGGAGGAGTTAAGGGTAGGAACACACTTGCCGGTTATCAATCCGGTTTCTGGAGAGAAAAACAGTTTTGAATCAAGAGCCGAAAAACTATTTATTTATCTTTAAATCACTTGATAACAGCAAATTTTTATTGGATTTTATAATAGGCAGAGTAGATCATAAAAAAGATAGATAAAGACGTGATAGTATGATCGTAGTACCTATAGTAAATTATCTAGTTTAAATATCTAGTAAATAACAAAATCAGCAATAAGCCAGCTATAATAATATGCTTTTACTATCATTATCTTTCTTCGCCCACACGAACTCACTGTTGGGCATAAGCTTTGTACTATCGGATACTTTCATTAACTTTTCAATAAATGCTTAAGTAAAAGAATAGTAGATATAAAACTAAAAACCTAGGAAAATTTGAAGAGACTAGGAATTAAAATAGAACATATAATGGTCTTCACATTTTTAAATAAGTGACCACGCTGGTCACTTATTATACAGAAACAGATACGCAATCTGTTTTTGCTACTTCTACATCTACTACTACACTACACCTCTTTTTATAAATATAAGGGTCGAACCGCAAGATGTGCAAAGCAACTTGCGTCGTTTATAAAACAGGCATGACGAATGGAAACACATAATCGGTCTTCAGGTTTGAAAAAAATATTGAGTTAACAATAGTAAGACAATGGACGTGGACATTTATTAATGTCGTACGGGTCTTGACCGGTTAACACACTACACCTCTTTTTACTTTTAAAAAGTTGTATATATTTGCTTGCTATCATACTAAACGGCATTATAACCGGACTGCGGCCGGAGAATGTGTCTTGGCCTAACGACTAATTGCTATAGAAAGCGGATTAGACGGCTTTGCAGACTTAAGACTTCCCTAAATCAGATTAAACCAGTTTAAGTCATTCTTAATAACGACACACTTTGGATGTCCTCAGCTGTTGTGCGTAGATATTTTGTTTCCAAACAATTTGTCTGAGATATTTCATGAATGTTAGAATATTTGTATGGTGCGTTTGTATTTCATTAAATACCTACTTATCTAAACATATAATAAAACAGTAAAAAAATGAGTGTGTACCTGTACATTAAAATATATTATCATAAAAGATATTGGGGGCAATGAAAACATAGAAATAGAGTAAGAATTTTAAAAAAAATCTATGTCTGTTTGTCTACTAGACAGATTTGAATGAAACTTTTTCTTTTATAGCCGTAAAGCCTGGGCAGTATATAGGGTAAAAATAATATTGGACAATGGAACACCTGATAAACAACCATAATGGTCCAGCTAAACTATAAGAAATATAAAAGTGAAGCCTGAGCAAAAGTTGTTCAGCCTGATGAGCATTTTCCAGAGACAAGTCCACGCGAACGAAGTCGCGGGCTTCATACATACATACATAATATCACGCCTGTTTCCCGCAGGGGTAGGCAGAGACTATGGACCTCCACTCGCGGGCTTCGGCCAGTATTATATTAAAAACAAAACCCTGACTGTGTGATGAGACAGCAGCAGTATGCAACACTTGAAACAGCGAATGAGCGAGGTTATTTACAAGTTTTTATTTAGTTTCACCTGTCTTTAGTCTGGCGGTCTGTCTGTAATCAAATTTTGCAAGTTAAATTTGACCCACTTTCCGGTTCCCGATTGAGCTGAAATTTTGCACGCATACGTATATAGCAGGACAATGTAATATTATTATGGCATGGAGCTGATCTGATGATGGATATCGCGTGACAATGCAATATTATGATGGTATAAAGCTGATCTGATGATGGATATCGCGTGACAATGCAATATTATGATGGTATAAAGCTGATCTGATGATGGATATCGCGTGACAATGCAATATTATGATGGTATAAAGCTGATCTGATGATGGATATCGCATGACAGTGCAGTATTATGATAATATGGAGCTGATCTGATGATGGAGCTGGAAGGTGGTTAGTAGTAGTAACCCCATAGTGTTTCAGCTCGTTTATTCCTCTTGATGAAGTGTTTAAGAACTATAAACTGTAAGTTTATTATTTGAGATAAAAGCCTATTTTAAAATATATATATTTTTTTAGTATTAACTTATTTTTAGCATTTGTCGTCGTTTATCACGAGCGAATATATTATTATTTTTTTATTTAAAAAAATAAAATCACAGTAAAAAAGCAAAAAAAAAAAATGGTATTTTCATACTAAAATGTGCAAATTTGTATGGGAATGGCGAATTTATTTTTTATTATTTGTGTGTTATTTGAATTACATTATACCAGTAAACTAGTATAGAACGTGGTTCGATTTATTAGAGGTATGTCCTGTCCACGTTCTGATAATGTCCAGGGCGCGGCGCTACCTACCTATTTGGTCTAGTTTTGACATTATCTATACATGACGAAGCAAAAGAGGTTTGCAAGGATCGTAGTAAGTGGAAATCCATAGTCTCTGCCTACCTCCATGGGAAACAGGCGTGAAAATATGTATGTATTATCTATAGATACAATAAAACAATAAAAAAATGTGTCTGTACATTGAATATATTTAAAAAATATATATTTGGGGCGATGGAGACATTATGTTTATCTGTTTGTCTGTTTGTACACGGCAATCTCCGGAAATACTGTACTGAATCAAATGTTTTTTTTATTTTATTTAGCTATTAAGCCTGGGCAACTTATAGGGTATAATTGATTTTGGAAAATGGAACACCTGATGCAGAATTACTTGTATAAGAAATATAACGATGACGCCTTAGAAAAAGTTGTTTAGCCTGATGAGCATTTTCCGGAGTCATAAACTCCACGTTAACGAAGTCGCGGGTTTCTAGTCATCATATAAAATGTATTCCATGTTTTAATTCAGGTATAAGCTATTTACATGATAAATTTTATGCGAATCCGTTCAGCCGTTTTAGCGTGAAAGTGGAACAAATATTTATATATCCAGACAATACATGCATACGAACAGTTACATTTATAATATTAGTAGAGGATTCTGTGTCTAACGGAAATATAATGAAACAATAACTGCACGTTTCTTTATAACAAGCACTGTGTCAGAAATATAATTAAAGAAGAAGAGATTGCAGTTGCGATGAGGCCGTCTTTTGACTGATTTATGTATCTATTATGTACTTTGTAACATTATGTTTTGGTGCAATAGGTAAAGATTTTACTTACTAACTAACTACCTATAATGAAACAATAACTGCACATTTCTCTATAGCAAACACTGTGTCAGAAATATAATTAAAGAAGTAGAGATTGCAGTTGCGATAAGGCCGCCTTTAGACATCTGTTTTATGTATCTATTATGTACTTTGTAACATTATGTTTTGGTGCAATAAATATTTTACTAACTGACTACCTATAATGAAACAATAACTGCACAATTCTAATAGTTGTCATTATCCTATAATATAGAGGAAAGTCAAAGTCAAAGTCAATTTTTTTTTAATTTAATGTAGGATAAATTTATCTCTTATTGAAGGTCATTTTTTTAAATATTATTTTAGTGCAAAAGCTTAAAACTACTAGCGTTTCTGAACGACCACTGCTGGGAAGATTACGCCGAAAGAAACCCAGTTCATTATTGGTCCCTACCCAGCCTGATGGGCTATGTTACAATTACAATACAGATTTACACTTAAGCTATACATTTAAATTATACAATTACAATTTGCAGTCAACTATTTCCAAGATTTTTTCTCAGGTGATAAATAGTAATTTACATGATAATACGCATTTCAGGACGTCATTCAATCACATGGCCATGCTCTTTGGCAAACGTTGACAAACATTGCCGTTTTGGAAAAGCTGGATCATTGAAATTCTATTTGTGACAAATTAGGAATATCAAAATGTGGAGCTGCTAATAGTCTTACTTGGAATACTACAGTTGTGCGACAGACCGTCGCCCGGCAGACCCCGACATAACGTTTGATCGGTACTACTATTGCTTGCCAAATGTTTGACTGACATAACGTTTGGTCGTGACTAAGGGAGGGATGTATATCTACATACTCATATCGAATCGCGGGTTATATATACAATGTCCTTTTTTATTAAGTACAAATATTTTAAGGGGTGAATCAGACGATCATTTTGAACAACTTTTCCCAATAAATGTATATCAAAATAGGAAAAAGAAATTTTAGGTTTTTATAGAAATCGAAGTAGTCACGTGATATCATTACTATGAAAAATGAAAATTATTTTTTCGTATTTCGATAAAAATTTACTGGGAAAAGTTGTTCAAAATTATGGACTGAATCACCCCTTAAAATATTTGTACTTAATAAAAAAGGACATTGTATACTAGACCACTTATATTTATAGAGACACACATATAAAATTAAAAAAAAAAGGAAACAAAAAAAAAATTCTACCTACCCATACAAATTGCCGAGGCGGCTGTTCACATGCCAAATTTGTTTGTTCTTTTACTGTTATTTTAATTCCATGATGATAATGATTATGAAATGAAAAAAAAAAACGCTTGCCCTAAGGGTTCACTAGGGCTTGCTTCGATTTGTGTGTGTACCGCCGAGAGGGGTCTCGGCCCATGTCCATTTGCGGCGATCTAAGATACAGAACAACTAGTATGTACTCGTATTTATGACAGATGTATTAACTATTTCTTAGGCACCTACTACTAGTATTTCGATTGTGTTGAAATAAGACAGAATTCCTCAACCGCACGAGATATATAGTCTTCGTACTTCGTAGACAGACGCTCGAGCAATGAGTGACGTTTATTCCGAGTCGAGCACATCATTTCCACTCGAATAACTCCTACCACAAAATAAGAGAAAGTATAGAATTGACACCTCATACGGATAGCGGCACGAAACTCTATCGCTGACCTTGCTTGTGTTGTGCGTAATTCAAATTTAGAAGCAGCAAGTCATTCAAACATCATGTTTTGCTGGTGCACACCTGTATATTATGGTAGCTGTGTATTATAATAGTGTTTTATGTAAATTTTTTTTAAATATATAGGTACAAATTACACTGATTGAGATAGCCCAAAAGTAAGTTAGAGACTTGTGTTATGGGATACTTTTTATAACAAATACATATATAGATAAACATCCAAGACCCAGGACAATTTTAAAAAGGAACAATTTTGAACCCGGGACCGGACTGCGAACCGGACCGGGTGGCGAACTAGCATGGTGACCACTACGCCACGGAGGTCGTCATTTGTATAAGAAGGAGCAAAAATGCGAGTGGTGCAGACGCCATCGAGCATTTTTTGACGTACTTATACAACGTTGCATACAATACGTATTTTGCGAATTTATTTACATAAAAAAAGTAAAAAAAGAAACATATGATAATGTTCGACATGTGTTTGGTAAATTTTAAGTATCTACTGGTAAACTTTTTCCTAGTGACTACTAATAAAAACGTTTTATCTAATGTTGGCAGTATGGTTAATCTAAAAAACATCTAGGTCTATGGCTAGTCGTATCTTTTTGTAAAAATTATGATACAATCATGTGCTGTTATGAGGAATAGATTATAGATTTTTTGGAAATTCACACACTTTTCGCTTCTTTTATTGAATTAATTTTCCTCAAGCTATATTAAATGCCTTTAGACAGCCTGTTAAATAAAATCTGATACCAGTGTTGGCCACTTACATACACAGAAAACAAACAAACAATTATGCTTCTTTAGGAAAATGATCAGATGCAAATCAATAAAGAGGTTACTAAGTTTTGTGGTTGTGAAGAGTCGGCATGTTTGCAGTTCGGAAAGAACCACTAATATAGTCATATTTACACTGTAGAGTTCTGCTCTGTAGATAGTTTATCCAACGTCATAAGTGTATACATAACGCAACGCACCGCTTTGACTGGAGTGAAATCCGAATGGTTTTCCGATGACATCTCCATGGCATTAGATTGGCATCATAATTACACCTATTTTATGGAAAGTGATGCAAATAGCGAAATCAGTCAAGAGTTTACTAAGTTATGTGATTTTGAAAAGTTATATTTACACTTCAGAATATTTATGTGTACGTTTATCCACGATGTTTATATTATACCTATATTTACTTACTTAATATTATATAAGTTTACTCCTTTCTTTTTATCTTTTTGAGCAAGTAGCTTTTGTAGGTACTTACCCCAAAAGATTACTTTCTCAGCATCACCTGTTGATTTACTGATAGAAAAGGCCGCCAACCACGTGTATATTGTAATGAAGTTAAATAAATAAATATAGGTTACAGTTCTGCTCTGTAGATAGTTGTCCGACGTCATAACGCAACGCAGCGCCCTGACTGGAGTGAAATCCGAATGGTTTTCCGATGACATCGCCATGGAATTGGATTGGCGCGTAATTGGCTCGCGATTACTCTCAAGAAGAGGACTCTGATTAGGATCCTTGCGAGTTAACTCCTCGTTTAGATAACAATTACAGGTGGCAGGATTTCTTGATATTTTCTTATTGATGGATTGATTTACATTTGATTGAGAAAGCTAACTTAAATTTAGATTTTTGTTTTGTTTTTCGTGTGTATTAGTGGACAATACTGGTGTCAGATTTTTCAGGCTGCCTTAAGGCATCTGACATAGCTTGACGACTGCCATACAATGATGACAGCCAGGACCAACGGCTTATACGTGCCTTCCAAAGCACGGAGAAGCTCGAGAAATTTTATGCGACTTGTGGTCACCCATCCAAGTGCGGACCACGCCTGGCGTCGCCTTACTTGCAAAAACGCTAGCAATGCGCAATCCCGTCGGGCCACCGAACTCCTCGAAGTCGAAGGTGAAATTTAATTTAAGGGGCTCCTGAATTTTCCGAGTTCCAGTGCTACCCCTGTTTAAAAAAGAAAGCGCTTTTTATTTAAAAAACTTGATAATAAATAAATAAATATATAGGTACAAATTACACTGATTGAGTTAGTCCCAAAGTAAGTTCGAGACTTGTGGTATGGGATACTAACTCAACGATACTATATTTTATATCAAATACATATATAGATAAACATCCAAGACCCAGGACAATTTGAAAAAGGCCAATTTCCAACTTTCCCTGACCGGGAATCGAATCCGGGACCTCTGGGTGGCGGACTAGCATGGTGACCACTACATACATATATAAACTAAACTAAGCTATAAAAGCAATGTTGATCTGTAAAATTTGAAATAAATTATTTGAAAGGAAACGGAGATATCATTAAAATTTTGTGTTGACCAAGCCCTAGATAATCCTTCAAACCATTATATGAACTACTGTTTACAGTTTAAAGTCAGAATATGAAGCTTTTCTACGTACATTTGTGAAAAACGGCCACTTTTGGACGACAACAGTCCCTATTACTGAGAATCCGCTGTCTGTATGTCTGTCCATCCGTTTGTCACAGGTCTGTCTTTGTTTGTTTTGTTTGTCTGTTATTTTTGTTTGTCTATCTCTTAAACCGTAGCACTTGAAAATTTCACAGATTATTTAATACGAAATCCAAGGTTCTAAAAGAAACGATTAACCCTTCATGCACGAGTCCAACTCGCACTTGACGGGTTTTATTATTCCATCTGCCGACTTGTGTGGCGTAGTGGTCACCATGCTAGTCCGCCACCCAGAGATTCCGGGATCCCGGTCAGGGCAAGATGGAAAATGGCCTATTAAAAATTGTCCTGGCTCTTAGATTTTTTTTTCTATGTATGTATTTGTTATAAGTATCGTTGATTTATAAAGGGGCCTAAGTTTATACCCAGTCTGACTCTAGATGGGGAGCCTGTAAGAATTACGACCTCTTTCAAGTACCTTGGCCATATAGTGACCTCGTCTTTAAAAGACGATGAAGACATCGAGCGACAGCGCCGATCGTTGTGTGTTGTTGGCAATATGTTAGCCAGAATTTTTTTTAAAGCCTCTAATGACGTGAAGGTTACACTTTTAAGGTCTTACTGCCAGTCTTTTTATACATGTCAACTCTGGACTATACGCAAAAATCTTATGATAATATGAGGGTAGCGTATAACAATATCTTTAGGCACCTTATGGGGCTGAAATCTTGGTGTAGTGCCTCTGGGATGTTCACAGAGGGACGTGTCAATACTTTTAGCGCCATACACCGTCACCGCGTAGCAAATTTTATGTCCAGGTTTGCCATGTGTAAACACAGCATTGTACAGAGTCTGGCAGAGAGACTTGTATCTACCGATACCTACAGACACTGGTTGGCTATTGCCGCCACGTTAAAGTAATTCTTTGATTAAAAATTTTTAAAATTAAAATTTTTAAATGTATTGTGAACAATTTTATTTTTAAATTGTATTTTATTTTATATTAACTATGGATCTTTTGTGTCTGCAATAAATCATATTATTATTATTATTCTCTTTATTTATTTATAAACATATATTAGGTTTTTTTATAACATACCTATAAAAAGTAAAAAACACTACAAACTATAAACACATTATAAAAAACCTAATATAGCTGCCCACTGGCAGCGGGGGTAAGGCCCAAGCTACCGGTGGTTAGGACCCTAGAGAGAGAAACCTCCTGACAATGCGTGTCGTGTCCAGGAGTACTGCCTTCTGAATCTGACCCTTGACCCAGCTATCTAGCGAGAGAGTCTTAAGATGTTGGTCAAGACTCTTCGCTATTAGACCGTTCGCCGATACGACTATCGGGACAATGATCGTCGAATCTACATCCCACATGGCGGTCACCTCGTGGGCCAAGTCAAGGTACTTGCTAAGCTTGTCCTTCTCAGCCTTCACGAGGTTCTCGTCATGCGGAACGGTGATGTCGACTAGCACTACCTGGCGCATCAATCGATCTGTCAGCACGATATCAGGCTTATTGGCGACAATAGCCCTATCCGTGATGACAGATCGATCTCAATAGAGCGTGGCATGACCATTTTCGAGAACTGGCACTGGTGAGTACTTATAGTATGGTACCTCAGATTCTACAAGCCCATATCGAAGAGCAAGCTGCTGGTGAATAATTCTGGCTACGAGGTTATGTCTGTGCAAATACTCGCCGTTAGCCAGATGAGAACAACCGGAGATTATGTGCCTGATAGACTCGCCGGGATGTCGGCATGCTCGACAGACATCAACCGTGCCGTCTCTCAGGATATATCTCCGATAGTTGTTTGTCATCATGACTTCGTCTGCAATTGCACAGGCAAAACCTTCGGTTTCCCCAAAGAGGTCACCGAATCGTAGCCAGTTCACCGATGCGAGCTGATCCACATCAGACCCTGTCAAGGCTCGATAGAACCGCCCGTGGAGCTCCTTGCTCTTCCATACGTTTATGCGATCCTCGGTACTTAGCACTGCTGGTTTGCGCCAATTCTCATTTGCCAAGGAGAGCGGCGTGAGGCCCTTGTCTACTGTCACAACATCACGATGCAACCCACACTCATTTCTTCTTATATTTAAGAGCTGGGCTCTTGTCGGTGGAGTGCTTTCCATGTCTCTCTTCCTTCCGCTAAGTTCTTAACCTCTTTATATGTTTTCACTTTTAATTTTTCTTTTATTTGGTCTAAAAATAGAAGGAAAGAGAGGAGTAGGAAAACCCAGAAGGAAATTTATAGACCACACTCATTGTTAAGGAAATATTCCCTAAGTCTGCACACCTCGCGGTTGTGGAGATTCTTGGCATTTAAAAAGCCTCGACCTCCACGCTTCCGCGGAATGTACAGTCTCATAACAGATGAGCGTGGATGTAGCATACGATACGTTGTGAGCAGTAGGCGGACCCTCCTGTCCAAGGCGTCCAGTTCAGTCTGAGTCCACCTTAGTATGCCAAAGGAGTAGATGAGTGGAGGCATCACCCAGGCGTTGAAGGCGCGCGACTTTTTTCCTCCTGACAAAAGACTTTTAAGTACTTTTGTCAGCCGGCTAAAGAAGCGCTCCCTCAGCGCCTGTTTGATGTCTCCATCCATAATACCCAATGACTGTGACATACCAAGGTATTTGTATGTTTCCGACTCCGAGAGAGTCTTGATAGTTATTGTCTCAGAAAGTTGCAAATTTGTTGAATTTACAACCTTCCCCCGCTGTACATGCATAACCGCACACTTATCTACACCAAACTCCATCTTGATGGCACTACTAAAAACTTCAGTAATTTTTAGTAGTTTCACCAAGTCAGCTCGATTTTGTGTAAATAGCTTAAGGTCATCCATGTACAGTAAGTGAGAAATAACTTCACCCTCTCTTCGTAGTCGATAGCCCAATCCTGAGTCCTTTAGTAAGGTGCTAAGAGGATTCAGGGCAAGACAAAACCATAACGGATTCAAACTGTCACCCTGGAAGATGCCTCGCTCAATTCTTATATAGTCTGACAGATCTGAGGGACTATCTCCACCACTCGGTTGACAAAGGACTGTGACCCATTGTCTCTGTATGAGACAATGGGTCACAGTCCTCAGAAAGGTGTTCAGAAAGGATCTTAAAGTTGTGTCAATTTTATACAACTCTAATATCCTCTCCAGCCATGAATGGGGCACTGAATCATAGGTCTTCTTATAATCAATCCAAGCAGTAGAGAGAGCCGCTTTACTCCGACGGACTTGTTGGCTAATGGCCATGTCAATGAGGAGAAGCTCTTTAGTACCACGGGACCCAACCCTACATCCATTTTGAGTTGGTGCCAAAATTTCATTCGCAACAATGTGCGTATTGATTTTTATTCCCAAAATAGATGTAAGGAGCTTGTATAATGTAGGCAAGCACGTGATGGGTCTGTAGTTCTTCGGATCCGTGGTACTACCTGACTTATAGAGCAGGAAGGTGATTATTATTATTATTAGTATCCCATAACACAAGTCTCGAACTTACTTTGGGGCTAGCTCCATCAGTGTACTTTGTCCCTATATGTATTTATATTTATTTACTCGTCTTTTATTCATGACTACCGGCCAGTGATACTCTTCAATGGTAGGTATAATTAATGATAGTTAAAGGCGCATTAAAATCGGCTAGTTAGCAAATAAACGTAAGTCCATACTGTTTTTAATATCTAAAGATTATTAAAACATAATGAAAACTAGGTAAGAAAGCTTTTATCGAGAATTTATTTAAAATGGAACTTGCTAAAACACCTTTGCGGCTTTATCCATAGTTTTGCGTTTTTACGTACACTTTATTACTGCAAAGCATTAGTAGAAACATGAAAAAATACTCAGGCTGTCGGTTTGCCTTCACCACATGGTCTGGGGTCCCGCTTTATAAAATTTTACTTCATTAGATTTTATATGAAACATGTTGGTTTGGAAGAACAGGAAGAAAACATAGAATGTATCATCTACTTCTCTTCCCGCGCCGATGTAAAGATGAAAGTCGAGGGAATGGGCAAGAAGCGGAATCACATAATTTAAACCCCCGATGAAAAAGAGGTATTATAAGTTTGACGCGTTCCTGTGTATCTGTGTGTCTGTCTGTAGCATCGTAGCGCCTAAACGAATAAGCCGATTATGGTGCATTTTTTTTAAGTTTGTTAGCTGATTTAATGCGATGGTTCTCTTCTTAGCATGTTTGATAAAAAACGGTTCAATAGTTATGGGAGTGAACGTGGGTTTTTTCTTTTTATTTGCCTGGCAAATAAACTTGTCATTCCTATCTCCATCATCATGCTCACCTTTGGGTTTTACGGTCCTGAACTCTATCTGCCCTATTAGAGATACGTGAAGGTGTATCTAGGATATGCAACAATAAAATTAATTGAACAAATGAGCAAAGTTCTTAGAATATGTTTTCAACAGTCCAGCATTTATATATTATGTTTATAAGTTAAATAAGTTATGCGTAATAATAAGTTATGTATGGTAGAAGTGGGGAGTTCAAACAGCCACATGTGTACACTAGTACCAGATAAGTTTACAGCGTGCTCCTAGACTCACAATTCCATTACTGCTCAGTGAAATTTAATCACTAATAGAAAAGGGTATTTAAGCTATGCATCTACTTTAACGAAATGCATTTGTCGCTTTCACACCTATGAAATCTGGCACGCGATATATCTCTATCTCGCTCAACGTAATCGTATTTAAATTTGCATATTTAAAAAGGTGCCAGCGAAATCCGCAATATCCGCTCATTTTGTATGCGTTTTCTATTTTAGTGTGTGTTTACAGTGACTAGGGCTAAAGCGGAAGGTTTTTATTAAATAATTAATTTATCTATTACATACAGAACGGAAAGTCCTAAGGTCCTCGCAATTCTTCCCCGTTCCCGCCTTATCATTGGTGCTCAACGGGCAAACACACACACACATTGCCTTGTGCACGAATGCTTAGTTTTGTTTGTAGTAGTAGACATAAATGATACTCTGCTTCTATAAAGTGTGATACATGGATTGTTTTAGACTACCATAGGAGAACAAAAGGAACTGAAAAAGCCCGGTGGATTAGCTCGTTGAAGTGACAGTTGGCGGGATACATAGCGTGACGAACCGATGGCGGATGGGGCAAAAAGGTTCTCGAATGGCGACCACGTCCTGGCAAGCGTAGGACACCCACCCACAAGGTGGTCAGTTGACCTGACCAAGGTCGGTAGTAAACGCTGGATGCGGGCCGCTCTGGATCGGTCATTTTGGTAATCCTTGAGAGATGCCTATGTACGGCAGTAGACGTTATGCGGCTGAAATTATGATGATGATGAGACTAACATAATCGAGATTTTCAATCAGTGACATTTGCTCCCATCGGAGCATACTGAGCAATGATTTAGTAAGAAAGTAAAAATTTGTTGTAGGTACACCTAAGTAAATCGTACAAAAACGAACTATTATTCAGTCAAATTAAATAGTTATTTTGTTTTTTTTTGCCTAGAGCCGTAAAAACCAACGGCCTTTTTTACGTGACGTGGTTATTCGAATCCACGTCGTATGCCGCCATTTTTGTCCGATCATAGTTAGTTTGTATTAGATACTCAGCTCTTAAACTTTACATAGAGTTCAACACCCTATGGTTTCAGAGAGGATTCATATCTTGTTAAATTCTTGTATGCAACTGTACATTTGTATTTTGACGACCTCCGTGGCGTAGTGGTCACCTAGAGGTCCCGGGTTCGATCCCCGGTCAGGGCAAGTTGGAAAATAGCCTTTTTCAAATTACCTTGGGTCTTGGATGTTTATCTAAATATGTATTTGTTATAAAATATAGTATCGTTGAGTTAGTATCCCATAACACAAGTTTCGAACTTACTTTGGGGCTAGCTCAATCAGTGTGATTTGTCCCTATATATTTTTTATTTATTTACATAATCAGGTATTAAAACACTCATGTGGTAAACCCACATTCCTTTACACACAACGGTTACAAAAATATTATTACATTTTACAAACATAACTTACTCACAATATATCCGCGGCCTTAGAAAGAAATATTTTTGCAGCAAGCCCAAGGGAGGCGTTTGATCTTGTCGCATCGCTCTCATTTGCCATCCCCCTTGTCGCTCTAATTTTATTAATCCTGAAATTCATATCCTTGCTTTTTGGATATTTTTGCGCATGTTTGACGGCCGTGGAAATGAGATCATCAGCATTAATTACTTTGATTGGAGTTGACTCGCCATGTTTTTTTTTTATAAATGAATTAACTTTTTTATAAATTACTACTATAAGGGTCTAAATTTTATGATTTAAGACTATTAGAGCATGTATATAATCGGGTAATTTCCTGGGTCAATAATAAATTTTTTGGTACTGTTATGAAAATAAAACGTTACAAAATAATGATACTTGTCATGATGGTATCCATTTTCAATGTGATTTTAGATTTATTATTGCAGAAAAATTGATATTAAGAGCGCTGTTTGACTCGAAGAAACTATGACGACATTCGTTTAAATTTCATACAAATCCCATAGAAAATTGTTTGTTTTGTCGTTGAGAAAAAAGTAAGTATCTGATTTAACTTGGAAAGTAGCAAATTATATGATGTATCGGTTAAATTATTATTTCTTTCCGCTAGGAAAAATTTGGAGCGAGTTATTTTTGTATCGCACGTTATGTATTAAGTATCACGGACTAAACTTACTCTTAATTTTGGCTGATGGATATAAAGTTACCCTGTATATTTACATATACGTACATAATAATATGTTTATTACATTACGTATCAGTATTTCGTTCCACGTCCATACTGCCGTCATCATTATTAGATCTTTTTTGTCTCCACTGCAGGAGCACGATACTCTCTGTACTACTAGAGCCATATTTGGTCAGAGCAGCCACAGGATTTGGCCTACACTCTCCACGCTGGCCAGACGGGTTGGAGAGTTCTCATTATGTTTATAGGCTTTGTTTAGCTTGTATTTCCTGAGTTGCCTTCTAGGACATCCACGGGAAGACTTAAAGTGGTCCTATTCTACTCTGCCGGAAACCACAAGGCAACGTACTGCCGTCATGCTCGCTGGCAAATATTTGGCTCAAAATTCCGGGTATCACAGATGTGTTTTTTCCCAACGATTACCTAATCAGATGCAGTCAATCCGTTTTCTGGATGGAAAACGAACGTGTGCGGCCGTGTTTCGTCGCGATGTCTGATTTCCCCCGTGGCGGTAATGCGGACGCCCTGCGATCACAGAAAACTGGACATGCTTAGATGCTTCAACTCTGACTTGAAGCCTTCGTAAAACAGTAAATTTTTAACAATAAATATTTAAAATATCTATTTTTCGGAGTCCACTGCTGCCCCCTTTTAGAATAAACCGTTTGAAAGGAAATAGAGATAACATAATTTTTTGTCATAATCATGTTTTAGATAACCCTTCAAATTGTATGAACTTCTTCTTTTAGTTTTAAGTTAGAAAGTGAAGCTTTTCTACGCACATTTGCGAAAAATGCTGACTGTCACCACGAAGGATGTAACTCCTATTCAAAACGTAAGACGAAACAAAAATAAAGGTTTGTGCTAAGCCTCGTTTTGTTATACTTATAATAAATTAATAACAGGTCCGTTTTCCTAACGATTACCTAATTACAAATGCAGTCAATCCGTTTCCTGGATGGAAAACGAACGTGTGCGGCAATGTTTTGCGATCCTGGTTTCCCCCATGACGGTTATATGGACGCACAGTGATCACAGAACTTTCCACTCTGTTAATCGGATAAAACAGACTGACGCTCCCTAAGAAAAAAATTAAATTCAAGCTTAAAAAAATTAAAAATTAATAAATTTCGCGACCACTCAAAACCACTCAAAAATATTCACCCCTGGCGCATCCCCCCTTTCTAATATCAGAGATCCTGTGAAATATTTAATTTCGTATGACGAGGGCAGTGCTTATTGCGTTTGCACTTGACAAATTACGTTAGGCTGGCAGTTTTGATTTTGGGTACACCTGCCTGGTTTTTGATCTAGAAAATAGCTCACAAGGCAAATTAATGTAAAGACGCATCTTAGTAACATCAACGACCTAGATTTTTTTATTTATCACAAACCATAAAAAATATCTAGAAAACTGGTGGTATTATTTTATTGTACTGGAAGAGATCACTTAGTACCTTTGTACAACTTTTATTGTATGTATTCTCTGTACACATTTTCTGTACACATAAATTGTTTTTTTTCCTTTTAGGTCCCATACTTAGGCAGCCGCCAGCTTTCTGTTTTCAAATACTTCTATTTTCAGCTGTAAACTGTTAAATTAAATAAATAATCAATGTTTAAAATTATGGTTTTCTACTAAACGTATTCTTTTTAATTTATTCGAAGTACCAATTTTTTTCTAGAAATCCTTCGATTTAAACAAATTTTATTTGAGATTCTTATGTGCCATCTTAATGTTATAAGCCTTTAAGATATCTCGTTAGTCTACCAATTGGATTTTACGACTCTTTTATTTTACAACATCGTAAGGTACCTACTACAAATCTCGAGGCGTAAGCTTAGTTTTGGATTTGTGTGTGATTTGATAGTGCAGGTGAGACATCGGCCTGAGGCACGGTACGACCCGCACCGGTTTATACTTGTTCTTGAAATTTGGCCTGAGTCGCGGCACGACTCTCACGCGTCATTTTCCAACCGTGCACTTTCCGCCTTCATCTTCACCTTTGATACCGATAGCAGCTTGACGATTCAGTGCTGTGTTTGAATTATTAGTAAAGTAAACTAACATTTATTAAAAATAATATAATAAAATAAACAAACATAATATAGTGTTTTTTTAATAATCAAAATGATTAATTTCTAATGTTTTTTTTTTCTTACTTCTGGGCAAAGGTCTCCCCCACCTCCTTCCAAAGATCTCGATCGTGTGCCACTTCCCACCATTCCCTCTCAAACTGACGCAAGTCGTCACACCAACGCTTCCGGGACCTACCTCTCTTCCTTCGACCATCTTCGGGAGATTTCTGACAGATTTTTGACTGACTCTACTTTTGGCACTCATTCTCACTAATGCAAAGCTGCGTTAACGCCTCAAGGACTGTAGTATGATGAATTTAATTGCACAGATATATATATTTTATAGACCTGGATTGCGGTCACTCCTCCTTTATTTTTGGCTGTACCAGTGACCTAAGTTTATTATTTAAAAGTGTCTGACCTAAAATTACACCGCTTATTTAGTTTTATGCCTAAAAATGTTAGCCTAAGTTAGTCCTTTTGTTTGAAGACAAAAAATGGATTTGATGTTAGAAGTATTTGTTTTGAAATAAGAAAATAAAATTCAAGCATTTTTACCATTTTTCTTTTCCACTTTGGACGGTCTTGAGCATCCTTGGTAGTAAGACAATTGGCTCGCAAATCATCCTTGATGACATCAAAGCCAGTATTTTTGGTGTTCAACAGAATCATGGTTAAATTATGATTTCCAAACCTTTTTATTTGAGTTTGTAATAATACAAAATTGAACGTATTAGAAATGCAAGATCTAATACAAAATATTTGCACAAGATCTAGTATAAATTAAGGAAATTAAAATTTCCTGACTTTCTAGCTTTCACCCTCCGTAACTTTTGAACCGCTAAACCGATTTCCATCAAACTTAGCCAAGAACCACCGCAAGAAAACTAGCTTTCACTTATAAAAAAAACGCATCAAAATCGATTTCTTTGTTTAAAAAATCATCAGTTCCAGATGACACAGACGGTCACATGGACAGACAGACATTAGTATCAAACTTATAATAAATAAAAAAATATGTAAAAGAATTGATTTCCCTAAACGTCTCGAAGTTCAGGCCCAGTTTATCGATCGACTCACGACACCGGCAAGACGTCACCATTAGTAGGGTTAGACAAACAATGGGCGGCGACAAAAAGGTTGATTGATAGCGCGCCGCGAGCAGGCGTCGATCATTATCGCTTATTATGTGATAAATCTGCTGACCCTACCGCTAGATGTATTACTTAGATTTCAGATGTACTTAACTATACTGAGTTGTTTGTGTCGCGGCAAAAAATATTTTAGTTTATAACGAAAACACTTAAAAAAAGTCGAAAACAACGATATTCATATAAATGAACAACCGTTTATTATAGCTATTTTGGTTAAAACATCTTTTGTCCCTTTCCCTATTTTCAATATTTGACATAGTAAGAACGAGAAAAACTAAAAGAGGTTTAGAAAAATCGGTCAATTTTTATGAATTTGGGGGTGATTTGTTTAAAGTGCTCCTCATGAAGAATCAGAGGAGCCCAAACTCAATGGAGTGGCGGCGTTTCATTATAAACCTATATATAACCTTTATATAACCTTATAATATTCCTATAGCCACCTTCCGGCTCCATCATCATATCAGCGACATGTCATCATAATTTGCGGTAAATGCAATTTGAGTTAAATTGATGTGGGATAGGACTCATATTATATGCAACAAATTTCGAAAATTCAAATCGTGCTTATCTTGTACCTACATGCCTACCTATCACCATATAAACATATTAATTTATCTTCCTAGTAAGTAGACGGGCCGCTTTATGGTAATAATTAAAACATTCAAATCTTTTATTCCTTTTATTTAAATAAAGTACATTCATAGTACTCTAATCAATTAAATATGACTAAAATTTACAGCAATAAATATTTTTAAAGCATATCACTTCCTTTGTCACTTTTTGCTAGTCGTGTTTGCTGCCATTTCTGTGTGACTATCCGCAACTCCAGTACTGCCTATTTACGGGCCCTCCAATAGTTTCTATGGTGCGAGGTATCTGTTACGTTAGTAATATTTTAACACACTTGCTCGTAAAGTGCATCTAATTTCACCGGTGTCAGATATATAAAGCAGCTCATAAAACACGCGAGCGTTATAAATTCAAATAAGAAGTAAAATTATATTTTATATCCTCACTATTTGCTATTTATTTGTATTTTTTTTTTCAAATTTTTAATTTCAAGCTGTAGACAGCCATTTTGAAAAGTAAAGCGGCGGGAAAGCAACAGTTTGCATCACAGTTTTATGGTTGAGTTTATTTAAATTAAAAAATCAGTTTATGAGGTACCTATTTTTCCTTGTGCGTGCGTATGTTTGTTAAACACACTCAGCTATATTACACCCTCGCCTTCGGCTCGGGCTTAACTTCTGCCTCGTGTGTTATTACCACCATGCACGCACTTATATCATAATATACTAATATTATCTTTGGCGTGGGCTAAGCGTAACAATGAGTAAAAGCATGTCGCGGTAACATGTTAAGTTAGACATATGTGTGTGAGTACCACCTACATCATTTAGTACCAATATCGCCTAAGGGTCTCATAAACAAAATTAATATTTGCTCTCTAATACTACTCTAATATTCCAAAATTTCGGAATTCGGTCGGCAGCGAACTTCCCAAAATCTTAATGAAGCGAGTTCGTAAAGTTGTAACAATTTTATTAGAAAACTTTTGTCGATATGAAAAACCTTTGACTTTAATTGTTTTCAACTATTTCGAAGTTTCCTCGTAAAATTCATTTTCCATAAATAGTTGTAATGCTTTTGAACTTCGCTAATTTTGGTAAGTACTAAGCCTATTACATAATCCTTACTATAAAAGTAAAAATGCTTTGGTATAGGGTGACTTTTTACCCACTAGGAAAAAATTGGAGCAAGTTCTGTCTATGATACTGACCTATATGCTTGCCTTTATGCTGTATGCTGCCTCATCACGCCCCTATCTGTACTGAGCTCCGTATGATTTATAGAATTACCTTTGAAAGATCTAATCGTACATAGAAATCACTGTACACCGTTCATCTGTACAAATAATTTTTTTTACGCCGCTACCTTTTCTTACCGACAGCTCGGTTCGCCGAAAAAATTAAAAAAAAAAAATGCTTTGCCGGTACGACTATCTGCAGATAAGTCGATTCGCCGAAAACTCCATTGGGCGAATTTGTATTTCGTCGAAGATCGCATTGCAGAAAGCATTTTAATATACTTAGATACTGACAATGATCCAAGGCCGGCTCCATTAGCAGCGGTAGGCATCATGATTAAAAATGGAATACAAAAAATAAGGTTAAAGAGCTAAAACTCGACTGCTACTCATAACGCTTTCAAAAATGTGAAACAAGAAAATACTCTCATCTGAAGTTATTATGTATAAACTACATACATACTATCACGTCTTTATCCCTAATGGGGCAGACAGAGCATTTTGAGTATTGCGGCTCTAAGCTCCAAGACTCAAAGGCCACTTTCAGCTTGATCTAGGCAAGAAGGTGGATGAAGGAATCAAAATAGTGATGGGTTGCTAGCCGCATCGCCTATTAACATGATTCGATTTTTACCCATTCCCTCGATCGGCTCTAACGATCTGCCCGGGCAGAGAAGCAGCTGGTACATTCTAAGTTTTTTCTTTTCTCCCAGACCAACCAGACCAGATTTTCAGAGGATAGATGTCGTTATATTATGCCACTGCCCTAAAGATCAACTACAATAAAATTATACTAAGAAACGTAAAAAAACGAACAAATCTGATTAATATGTTAATAAAAATCAAGTAAGAGTTAGTTTTAGAATGATTACAAAAATTCCTATTTATTAAGCGAATGGATAAACAAAAAAAATGACTTCTACTAAAAAAATATTATAAATCAATGATTTAATAGGTATATAATATTGTTATCATTACCTTGCTATTTATACTATGTTGCTTTATTTTTATTTTTACTTTGCTGTAAAGATCAACAGCCACAATACTAAGAAATGAGAATAAAACAAATGTAAATGCTGATCTTGAAATAAGAAACCTGATTTATATTTAAATAAAAATTAAGTAAAAATAAACAGTTTTTTCACAATGATTATAATAATTCCTAATTGTGCATTTAAAAAAAAACTTGTACAAAAAGAATTTTATGTATCAATCACAATTTTTTTGTTTATGTTTGTTTCGCTTATAGTGATTCCCAGGAATTGTATTTTTTTTAAATACAGTCTGGCTGGTCTGGGAGAAAAGAAAAAACTTAGAATGTACCAGCTGCTTCTCTGCCCGGGCAGATCGTTAGAGCCGATCGAGGGAATGGGTAAAAATCGAATCATGTTAATAGGCGATGCGGCTAGCAACCCATCACTATTTTGATTCCTTCATCCACCTTCTTGCCTAGATCAAGCTGAAAGTGGCCTTTGAGTCTTGGAGCTTAGAGCCGCAATACTCAAAATGCTCTGTCTGCCCCATTAGGGATAAAGACGTGATAGTATGTATGTATGTAGTTTATACATAATAACTTCAGATGAGAGTATTTTCTTGTTTCACATTTTTGAAAGCGTTATGAGTATCAGTCGAGTTTTAGCTCTTTAACCTTATTTTTTGTTTTCCATTTTTAATCATGATGCCTACAGCTGCTAATGGAGCCGGCCTTGGGTCATTGTCAGTATCTAAGTATATTAAAATGCTTTCTGCAATGCGATCTTCGACGAAATACAAATTCGCCCAATGGAGTTTTCGGCGAATCGACTTATCTGCAGATAGTCGTACCGCAGAAGCATTTTTTCTTTTAAAAATTCTTTCGGCGAACCGAGCTGTCGGTAAGAAAAGGTAGCGGCGTAAAAAAATTTCTTTGTACAGATGAACGGTGAACAGTGATTTCTATGTACGATTAGATCGATCAAGGGTAATTCTTATATATCATACGGAGCTCATCTGTACTACCAGAGCTATACTTGGTCAGATCAGCAGAGTATTTGGCCTACACTCTGCACGCTGTCCAGACGGGTTGGAGAGGACTCATTGATGTTTATAAGCTCTGTTTAGCTTGTAGATATTTCCTAATTCGCCTTGTACGACATCCACGGAAAGACTTGGAGTGGTCCTATTCTACTCTGCCGGAACCCACACGGCGCTGTTTTTTGTACATCTGCTCTAAAATACATGTGGGCTAGCAACATCATAACAGTGTATGAGAGAGACTATATGTAAGGTGGTGTATGAAACAAAAGGATAATTATGTTAGAAGAACGAGAGAGGCAAATAGGTTAAGTGTGAAAGAGGTGTGAAAGAGAGAGATGAATAAAAAAAGTACCTATATAATTTTGTAGACAGGATAGCTACAACGACCAAATGCTAAGACGTATGTGCATAAAGCTAAGGAAATAAAACAAGAAAGTTTAATAGAAATTACTTTTATTCTCTACCCTGCCCCACATACACAAACTAGTACAAACGTCAGGTACCTGAAGTCCTTATGCTATGAGATCATCAAAAACAGCGATGTTTTTCTGTAAATCTGCTCTAAAAGACATACACCTATACAAACTCGTACAAACGTTACCTGAAAACCTAATGCCATAAGATCATCAAAACAAAACATTTCTGAACAAGAACACACGAAGCGTCTCGCGGGAGCTCCGCAATGCGCTTCGAGTCTTAGTGCAACTGTAATAGTTGTCTCACAAAAGATGAGATTCCAGAAGTGTGGTTTTTCCCCTGTCGTCGGGTTTGCAGCAGAGTAGAATAGGACAACTCTAAGTCTATGTCGTCAAGGGGGCTTAAAGAAATACAAGCTTAATACGTAACAAGGCTTATAAACATTAATGAGGCCTTTCCCATCCTGGTTCAGCGTGAAGAGTGCAGATCAAATCCTCTTGCTACTTTGGCTAAATGGATCTGGAAGGAAATTATAGAGTAAATTTTATTTTATTAATTCTCTGCTCTTGCAGTTAAGTCTAAAAGCTCTGATAGTGATAATAATGAACTCTTTTCTGCTGGTTTGGGAGAAAGCAAAAAGCTTAGATTGTTCCAGCTGCTTCATTTTCCGTACAGATTAAAAGTAGCACTTGTTCGGTACTAACTACTATTGCTAAATTATACTTTTTTAACTTTTACACAAAACATTACGCAAAACTAAATAGCCACTAGGGAAAAAGAGAGGTCCTTATTTTAGCAATGGATCGAAATAGGCTGAAAAAATAAGAAGAAATAAAAGTTGTTGGCAGGAATTAAACATAGGAATGGCGAATTTTTTTAGGGAATAAACAGATTTCCGAAAAAATCCACCCCTACGGCTTTGGATCGTATCCATCAAGATATATGTGGCCGTTTTAAACGTTGACATTTTTACAAGTTACACTACTATATTTAGACTTAGTAAAAGTGATATAGAACTTGAACAATTAGTGACAAAAAAGTTAGTAGATTTTTGACGGTAAATTTGTTGGGTACCAATGTTAGCAGCTACTCAATTACAGTTAATTGAGACACCGCCATTAATGTAGTTACTGGTCGGTATGCACAAACAGAAAACGACAATTATTGGTCGTTTATGGTGCACATAAGTTTGCGTGCGCAAAATTTCTGCTCTCACACATCTGTACATTTTTAATTTATTACAGGGGTAGGAACAACAGCTTCATTATATCGGAATTTACTATTTGGCGAGTTTTGACTTGACATATAGTAGGTAACAATAGATGTTTCTAAACAATCGGCCCTCTTCCATCAGTTATACAACGTGTAAAGTACATACCTCACTAAACCACGGGTTATACTTTATTACTAATAATAATACGAGCCATCACGTGTCCCACTGCTGGGCAAAGGCCTCTCTCCATCTTTTCCATTCAATTCTGATGCTTGTACAAAAAAAAACCTATCAGTAAAAAAAATCGGCACTTCCATACAAAAGTGAGCAGCTGCCCGGGCTGTAGTGTGCAACTGCCTCCGTGGTGTAGTGGTTAGAGCGTTCGACTCATACCCGGAGGTCGCGGGTTCGATTCCCGGCGGGGGCAACGACTTTGTGTTGTTGTCCTAGTTTGGTTAGGACATTATAGGCTGATCACCTGATTGTCCGATAAGTAAGATGATCCGTGCTTCGGAGGACACGTTAAGCCGTCGGTCCCGGTCACTGTCTTTGACATTGATCGTTACCTAAAACCATGTCAGAGGCCTTTAAGGTGGTTTTAAAACTCTGACACTAGTGTTAGTCACTAACACACACGATAAAGAAGAAGAAGCTGCCCGGGCAATTTGTACGGAAATGTCGAATTTTGTGACTTTGAATGAACAAATAATTTGTTTTACTATTATTCTTTTCGGACAGTGAGTGTTAAATACAGGTCGTGTTTGATCCCTGATATTATCACTGCGAGCGGGGTCTGTTTATAGCCTGAAACGTATTGTAATGTTAATAAATGTCGAGATATTTTAGTGTTAACAGTTAACCTGTAAACGGCCGGTAAATCTCGCAGCTGTCCGCAATGCGGCGCTGGGGTTAATTACAGGTTCAAACTGTGACCGATTCTGTGCACAGAGCTATAAATAGTTTATAGGATGCAAGTTTGACGACCTATGTGGCGTAGTGGTCACCATGCTAGTACGCCACCCAGAGGTCCAGTCTCAGTGGTGGTCCAGTCAGTGGGTCTTAGATGTTCATCTATATGTATATGTATTTATATTATTTATTTATTTAATAGCTCATTAGCTCGTTTAAATGGCAGTGGGTCTCATCAAGGCTGAAGGCCATGCAACGCGCTCTGGAAAGGGCTATGATCGGTGTTTCTCTACGTGATCGAATCAGAAATGAGGAAATTCGTAGGAGAACTAAAGTCACTGACATAGCTCAGCGGATAAGTTCATTATAATGGCAGTGACACATAGCGCGACGAACCGATAGCTGATGGGGCAAAAAGGTTCTGGAATGGCGACCACGTATTGGCAAGCAAAGCGTAGAACACGCACCCACAAGGTGGTCTGAGGACCTGACCAAGGTCGCTGGAAGGCGCTGGATGCAAGCCGCTCTAGATCGGTAATTTTGGAAATCCTTGTGAAAGGCTTATGTGCAGCAGTGGACGTTATGCGGCTGAAATGATGATAAACAGATACTGCCTATTCTTTTTTTTTGTACAGACAAATTACGCTGCTTGAATTAGCCTATGGGATACTAACTCAACGATACTATATTTTATAACAAATACTAAAAGATAAACAACCAAGACCCAGGACAGTTTCAACAGGCCATCAACTTGCCTGACCAGGGATCGAACCTCTGGGTGGCGGACTAGTATGGTCACCACTACGCCACGGCGGTCGCCGTCTTTACTGCCTATTTCAGTAAATTATTTAAAAAAAAATTCTTTGCGTTAGGTCTTCTGAAAGTCGGACTCTTTATTTTATTTTTTTAATTACCGTATTTGCCCCAGTCATTCTTGTTATATTTTTCACTTCACTTAATCCGTCTAGTTTTTGAACTATTAAGTTACCAGTATTCCATTATCTGATTCTCAGAAACAATTAGTTTTCATGTGGACCAAATTTATAGGAAAATATCACGAAAATAAAATCCTAATAGGTACCAAGTATAATTAAAATCCATTTCAACGCTTTTGTGTATGTGTAATCTACAAACTTAAAAATATCCAAACTCTTACATTTATAATGTGCTTATGCGATTCCTCAAGACAAAATTTTAATTAGTTTATTTTTTTAATTACTATAATCTGTTTATCAGAGAATTCGCTTGTCAAAAGCGAATTCTCTGATAAACAGATTATTAATTCTCAGAAACAATCAGATTTTTGGTGTTGAACAATCTCTGAACAATATCACGAAGATAACAAAATTTCTTATGTATTAATTATTAACCTATTTACTTAGGTACCAAGTTTCATTTAAATCAATTTCCCTGCTTTTGTGTGTGACTACAAACTCACAAATATATAGGCATATTTGTAATGAAAGTAGGAGTTTTTAAAAAAAGATCAGCCATTTTGGAACGAACGTCAAATAGTCGTATATATTTGTTCACCCCAATGCTTCTACATGTTGTTCAGTTTATTAAAAACCGCTTATAAAATCTCATATTAAAAAAAACCGACATGCCATTTCTATGTATTTATATAAATCTTCCTGTGATTATAATGTGCAATTAATCTTAACTCCCAATTGGAACAAATTTTGAATAGGTACATTTTTTAAAATTACCTAAGGTCTCAGGATACCTATGTTACTAGTTTGATTAAACAAAAGTCCAGACTATTCTAAAATTTAATTAAGTCTTTTTCAGAAAATTAAACGAAAACTTTAATAACAATTTCATTAGAGAACAAACGTTTGAAACCAGAAGTTGCACAAGCGTACAATATCCGGTGTCTGCCGCTTAACTGTTTTTAATCCAAGCAGTATTTATTGTCACGAAATAACTTTTTAACTCATCAAACTTCACAACGCTTGTAATTAAACTTTTCGTCATTTGTTTGTTATAATAATTACATTGTCATTATTCAATTTTCGTTAAAACAACGTATTTTGTTGAAGTTTTTTGCTCGATATTTTGTCACACTCTGTTTATAAACGAGAGCTGTTGTAGATGTGGGGCACAAATCCGCCAAGATAAAGTGGGATTACGTATCGGCATACGTGGCCTGCCCAATCCCACTTTAACTTGGCGGATGCACAGGTGGACCAAATTAATCACAGGCAGATGGTCGTAGGAAACCGGGCAGGCCTAGAAAGCTTTGGAGTGATGATGTTGATGACATCAGATGTTTTGAGAAGAATTGGTCACAGGTTGCACAAAATCGGGATAAGTGGAAGCATATGGGGGAGACCTTTGCCCAGCAGTGGGACAAAAAGATTAATAAAATAAAAAAAAATACACACTGGAGGAAACTAATTTGTAAGTATTAAAATAGCTTCATGTCTATCTACGTTCATGATCAACATCATCGTCCACTGCTGTACATCAGCTTCTCTCAAGGATTTCCAAAATGACCGATCTATACAATATCCTTTTTTATTAAGTACAAATATTTTAAGGGGTGATTCAGTCCATCATTTTGAACAACTTTTCCCAATAAATGTATATCGAAATACGAAAAACATTTTTTCGGTTTTCATACAAATCGAAGTAGTCACGTGATATCATTACTATGAAAAATGAAAATTTTCTTTTCGTATTTCGAAACATTCACATAATGAAACTGTCACATAATGAGGAGTATTAAAAATATCAGAAAAGTATTTTAATAACCAGTTATGTGTAGTTTCATATACTCTTTTTTAATTAGTCTATATAACTGTTTTCTGCTGAACTAAATACATTAAGTCGAGTGTCATTCACTATTTTATATGATCTTAAAGATTGGGATTAAAAAATAAAAGCGTATAAATGGCGCCAAAGCAAAGAAATCAATAGACATCCGTTTAAAAAAAAAAAACAAAAAGAAGTGAATATCACAATAGAGATTGCATCGATTTTGTTTTTTTTTTAATTATTGGAAAAATTATATTTTTTTCTTAGCTTTTGTTTGGCTCTAAGCGTACCTCATGTTTAATATTTTTTTTCTGACTGGCATTGTTTTGTTCTAGACTACGAATAATAGAAAAATTTCGTTCGGAATAGAATTATTTTTTCCGATAGTTTTCAAACTTAGCAGACTATTTTTTTTTCAAAAATGACAATAAAAATCCTGTTTTTTTTATTTTTCCGAAAATTTCTTGATCAATTTCCATTATTTGAAAAGTTTCGGAAATTTACCTATAAGTATTCTAGACCCTCAATCCCCTTATACAATCAGAATACGACCGTTTCTGCGGCCGGCCTTTACCAGTAAGGAAAACAAAGCACAAAATACCCTTAAAAGACTAACAGTCCTAGCTATATATAAAGATTCGCCAAAAATCTGGCCTGGATCCATCGTAAAGTACCCCAAGCCGACTAAGAAGGCAAGTTATAGCGCACGCATTCCAATATTTCACGTGCAACGAAATATGTGACCTTAATCCGTTAAAATAGGGATCAGATTTGAACATCATTCGGGTTTAGACGAGGTTTTTTATGCGAAAATATATAAAGGTTAGAATTTGGTTTGTATTGTGTAGATACGCCTATTTTTTTTGTTTAGTTATTGGTTTGTTGCAAGTTTTTTACTATTGCGTATATTGTTAAAACTAATAAGACAATGATACTGATAACTTCTAGCTAAGTAGGTATATGTTTATTTAAAAAGATATATCGAACAAGATGAAAATAACCACCCAAGTTGGACTCGCGCGCGAATTGTTACGTACGATTATATATAAAAACCGTAAGCCGGGCCACTCCAAGTCCTCCCGTGGATGTCGCAGAAGAAGACTTAAGAAATACAAGCTAAACAAAGCATAAAAACATCAATAAGACCTCTCCAACCCGACTGGCCAGCGAGGAGAGTGTGGGCCAAGTCTTATGACTGCTGTGGCCAAATATTTCTCTGGTAGTACAGAGAGGTTCCTGCAGTGGGGACAAAAAAACCTGATGATAATGATGATAACCTATAAAAAAAATACGTTTGTTCTATGGGAATCATTTAAATAATTATTTTATTCTGTTTTTAGTATTTATTCTTACATCGGCAATAGAAATTCATCATCTGTGAAAACTTCATAGCTATCACGGCACAGAGTATCATGAGATACAGCTTGGTACCAGACAGAGAGACAAACAGATGGACAATGGAGTCGTAGTAATAGGGTCCTGTTTGTACCCTTTGGGTACGGGACCCTAAAAATTGCACAGGTAGAAAAATACTTGCAAACTTTTCTGATCTTTATATAGGTAGATATTTTTGGACATTTCTGCATATAACCGCATCAGAATTGTAGATTTTCGGAACATTTTTCGTTTTTGGGAACTTTAATAAAATTCCCGCCGGCTTTAATAAATGAGACTAGCGTATGCGCCAGAAAGTCAGTCAAAATAGATAAATGTTTAACTGGACCGCACCTCCGTTTTATTTCATTGAGCTAACAAAATTATAGAGAAGACTTATTATGGCCCATTTATACAAATTTATTTAAAGCTATTAATGATTTATACTCCTGTGGTTGACGTTTTGTTACGACCATGCAAGTCATCTATTTGACTGTACGAAATAGGCAAGGAACATGCACTTTGTTATTGAGCCTTTATATGCTGCACCTTGCAATTTTGAACGACGTACTGAAGCAAAAGTTTTTCGAGTCTATACATGGGTAACCCAGCGTTTGAATATATTTGTGTTTGATGATAACTTGAGTTTTTAATTTGGAGCTTTATGAAATTTAATAAAGTAACAACGTGGAAGGGACATACACATAATAAATCGAACCACTATACTAGATCAGCACATAATTAAAAACAGTCAAATATTTTTAAAATCGGCATTTCCATACAAACAAACAACAGAAAAAAATTGAAATTACCATACAAATTTGTATGGGAATTTCGATTTGTTTCTGTTTTGGAATGGTTATTTTACTTTATTTTAATGGTTATCTTAATTACCAATACCATAGTGATCTAGTATAGACCGTGGTTCGATTTATCACGGTTATGTTCCTTCCACGTTGTATAGGCAAAAGGCAAATATAGGTACTATCGATAATAATGGCAGTCGTCAAGCTATGTCAGATGCCTTTAGTTAGGCTGCTTAAAAAATCTGATAACTTACACACACGAAAAACAAAATAAACAAAATTGCTAGTAGAAATAAAAGGCAATTAATCTCTCCTATTACGAGTACCATTATTATTAAAATGATGATTTACTCCCCCATTATAGGGGTATAAAATCTGACACCTCCTCGAGGACTCAGAACTTTGGGGCGAACGGGTTTGCTTGGAGTTCAAAAAGAACCAGTTTATTCATTTATTCTTATTAAACACTTAACTTAGTGTCAGTTTCTAATCTGCCTAAGGGCTTTTGACAACTGTTTTACACAAACACTTAACTGTACTATGTCGTATAAAGACATTTCAATGAAAAATTCTTTATTGCACCAATACAAAAAGAAAACTGTAAAAAATAGTTTTATAAAAAATACATTAGGGACGACGGTCTTATCGCTTAGAGCGATCTCTTCCAGACAACCGGTGGATAGAGAGGAAATACAGTCACGTCAGAAATAAGGGTGGTGCAAAGAAAACTAAAAGTTAAATAGAAAATTAGGTACCTGCTGTTAGGTATACAGTCACCAATAATTACGCTTTGTCAGATCCTTTATTTATTAATTTTGGAACATATTTTCTATACCATTTTTGACATTTCACAAAAGTATTTCTGTACTTTCATGTTGTTTATAGATATTGCAGTAACTTAGGTTTAAAGAACTTAATTCTCATAAGAAATTTACATTTCACTTATGATATCTACATAATAAAATAATTAAATGTACAAATAATGCTGAAATTCGCTCGATGCAAGTCGCTCTAGATCGCGGTCATTTTGGAAATCCTTGGGAAAGGTCTATGTCCAGCAGTGGACGTAATGCGGCTGAAATGATGATGATGTACAAATAGACATTAAGTACTGGTACGATACGTGATTTAAGTTTCTTTTTGAATATATTTATGCTCTTGTCGTCTCCTGTCGTACCATGTCAATGTTTAATTTTAATTTTTCCACAAAGCAGTCTCGCCTCTCTAATGAAACCGCACGTATTCCGAGCTGCCAGAATACTGTTTAAACAATACACGAGCAATTTTGAGCAGGGCATTGTTTTTAATTTAAATGTGTAAACAATTTCAGTTCCGTATTTTAATAAGATTAATTTTATGATCCTTTTAAAGATTTTTATGTATTTTTATCTTGATCATGATGATTCTCACATATTATTTTTTATTTTTATTAAAACTTCTTCATTTCTTATAATTTATTTGTTGATATTATTGAGTTTGTCACTGTCAAATTTTCCTCAACTACCTCTGGCATCTGACCTACCTCATATATTAAATATATTCATGTTTATTTTAAAACACGACATTTTCTTACACAAGAAGAAAGTAGTAAAAAAAATACAGTAAATAATGCAGATTGTACTACAAGCTCGGAGGTTACAAGTCGAACTGAATGAGATCGAACCTAGGGTCTTTCGTTTATAATTGTAACTTATACTTAATTTATACTTAGCTCAACTTACTAGACCACTGCTGGTTCCCATAAAATGAGCACTTAAAAAACATTTTTTATGTCGAAATTGTTTTTGGTTTATTGACTGTTATTATAATTTTATTATGCTATAGTGATGTAGTATTTATTATGGGAACGCCCCTTCCATGAAGTACCTATATATGTCAGATTATATTCCTAATACATATTCGGAGAGGCTAGTTGAGGAGAACGATGATTGAACATGGGACCTAGGTTATAACCAAAGATCGGAATTAGGTGGGTGAAAATACCTAAAGTTTGCAGCGGGACATAATATGGAGCTGTCACAACCACTTAAGTTAAACCGGTTTTGGATTTTCCCGGTTTAGTTTCGGTTTTTTAACCGAATTTTAACTGGAAAAGTACAAAACAAAAATTAGTTTAGAACTGTATTAGCAGCTTGTAAATGTTTATAGTTCGGTGTTTCAAAGGTAAGGAACATGTAAAACAAAAAAAAAAAAAAAACGAAACTAAACCGGTAAAATCCAAAACCGGTTTAACTTAAGTGGTTGTGACAGCTCCATATTATGTCCCGCTGCAAACTTTAGGTATTTTCACACACCTAATTCCGATCTCTGGTTATAACTTCCACTCAGAAGACTCCTGCTTCAAACCATAAAAAGAAAAAAAACACATATTAAAATAAAGGTTTAGTCACACATACATCAAAATTTCTAGTAAACGAACAAAATGTAACACTGCCCGGTGTAACTCAACCAGGGACCGGATTAGCAGCTAATTTTTAAAACCTCTTGAAGTGGTCATCCTTACGATAGGCTTACCCTCTCGTTTATGTTAGCCTGTATAAAGCTTATCCAGCGAAAGGCTTACCGTATCCCCTATAGGAGTATAGGGTAACCCTATCCTTATGATAGGCTAAGCGTTTACCAAATCATTGGAAGGGGTAATTTTTTCTGCTTTATTGAAAGGGTTTTTTCCCCCCACGTATCCAGCCCGCCCCGTGGCCGCCACGGAAAGCGCTTCTTAAATATAGGGTTACCCTATGAGAAATGGTTTTTGTAATAGTAACGTAACGTGCATGTTTTAACAACTTATTTAAAGGGAAACCCTTTTAAAGGCTTTCCATATGATACGGATAGTCGATCGAAAGAGTTACCACCAAGCGATAGGGGTTTTTAATCCAATGAAAATATTCAAGCCTATCAATTAGCCGCTAAAAACTCACGTTAGGGAAAGCGCTTCCTGTCCCTGAACTCAATATGTGTATGTGTTTGTGAAGCAATAACTTCTTCTAGAGCGGAATTAATGGGTCGTTACTTCGCGGCACTTAATGTGCGCGTGGGCTTTCTAGACCCGGAAGCGGAACTTGAGTAAAATGTTAAAGTTTCTATGTCTTTAAACCAACCTACATAGATATTATTTTGGTAAGGTAACCGTATTAGTATTTATAAAAATTTCGATAGCGTCATGGATTTTAGCTTAAGAAATGTCTTTAGATTCATCTTAATTGTGAAAGTGACACTGGGTACTTATAATATATCACAAATCAACATTAAAACAAAACGGCGGAATTTTGTCGCCAAATACATATTAATTTTTTTTATTTAAGTCGGGCCGTAGAATGATCTTACCTGCAACCTGTCAGCTTTGTTCCTAAACCATTAGATTACTGCCAATTCAAACCAAAATAATGAACACTTAAAAATGTAATATAAAATAAAGATTTAGTCACACATATGTACATCTAAATTTCTAGTAAACGAATAAAATGTAACACTGCACGGTGTAGGTAACTCAACATGTGCATGTGTTTGTGGAGCACTAACTTCTTCCAGTGCGGAATTAATGGGTCGTTACTTCGCGGCACTTAATGTGCACGTGGGCCTTCCAGAGCTGGAGCGGAACTTGAGTAAAATGTTAGAGTTTCTTCGTCTTTAGTCCGTATATATAGATGTAATTTTAGACAGGTCCATCTTTATTTCAACCGACGACCGTTACAATGTAATTTGAGACCATATTTATGTAATTTTAGAGCATATGGATGTAATTAATGATGGATCGTTTGTTACTTCGCGACACTTAATGTGCACGCGGGGCTTCCAGACCCGAAAGTGGAACTTGAGTAAAATGTTAGAGTTTCTAGTTCTCTAGACCGTATAAACTTATATATAGAATTTTAGCCAGGTTCATCTTTATTTCACTGTTTATTCAAAGACGTCTCGACTGATTTGGAAAATTCATTTTTTATTCGAAAGGGTAGGAATACTCGCAAGGTGGTCCAATAGAAATTCCATAGGGTGAAGACGCTTTTTAGTTTAAATAATATCTTTTATCTAATAAGTCTTTATTTATTTATTTTACTCCAGACCGTTCTTTACACTCACTCCTAGAAATATACTTCAGTTGTATAAACAGCAAACTTGAATACAAATATCTTCTTACAATATTATTTACTAGGTGTATCCAGTGAATCCGCAATGAAGTCACGAGCGGTGCATAGATTTGGCTTGCGAAACTGAATTTACTGATAACTCCACAATTTCATAGAATTAAACCAAGAATAATTTAGTTTTGTTTATTTATACTTTCTTTATAAAAAATCGATTTATTTAGCTAAATTACATTGTTATAAAACTTTTTAATATTCTGTTTATATCGAGCGATGTGTTAGCGAAGCGAATCTCCCTTTTCTTTTAAATAATTTATTTCAAATGCGAACAACACGGGATCCCGGAAAATAAAGATAACCCCCTGATTTTTGAGAAATTGTTGGACGGCTTCGATCATCATCATCACTATCATCCCAGACATTCTTTCGCCCACTGCCGAGCAAAAGCCTCTCTTCGTCGACGCCACCCATCTCGGTCTTGTGCTGCTCTCATCCAGGTGTGACCCACGACTTTGATTTTGTCGTCAACCTAATTCCGATGGCTAATTCCGCATAGGCGGACGCCCGATGCTTTTCTCACTTTCTTCACTTGTTTTGGGCCACAATTCGGTCAGTGCCTTGCTTCACCTGCCATCACCCCTTCGGGCTAGGCCCTGCCCAGTTCCACTTTAAGTTCATGACCGTTGTACCAACATCTCGTTCTTTATCATGTTGTCAGATGACGGTGTTAAGAACGTGATCTTGCAACACGATACCAAGCATGGCGCGCTCCATGTCTCCCTTTGCGACTCTCAGTTTGTGCACAGCCTCCTTTGTAAGCGTCGATAATTATATAGATTTTTTTGCGAGGTCTACTTCTTATAGATCCACTAGTCCATAAGTAGTAAGTATAAATTAATGTTCTGGTGACAATCGCATGGGTAAATATTTTTTTTTTTGTACAGCCTTTGTTCGAATCATATACCAATATATTCCTGTAGAAATATCTGTTTCATTATCGTAAGTAGCTGTAAGATTAACAAGCCAGTTCCTTGTACTTCGTCCTAAAACCTACCACAGTATATGTTCGACCAGAAGATCAGCTTTAAGTTTTTAGGAGAGGTACTTTCTGACCTGAAAATAATTAGGCGTTGCAGGCATAGTAGTTACTACTTACCATCTTTCTTTTTTCTGTTACATCATCTTGATTGTAGACTGCCTTAAAATTCTACCTTTTTAAAATCTACCTAAAGCCAAACTAAAAATCTACTTCACCCCCAAACTACACAACTGATTTTGATAGAATTTCTATATGACCACTTGACAAGCATGCCGTTTCAAATCTACCTACAGCTCTACTACATCACGTCATTTTATATATTGGCTTGTGTCGATGAATTTTTTATATCTGTCCGTGGTGTGTTATCAATTTTACTGTCACTTCCCAGCCATTACCATTTTCAACATGCACATGGTTAGCGGGCGTAAAATGTCACTTGAAGTCCGGGCAGATTCACTTTGCTAAGTCAAATGCATTCTTCACAATATTTCAGAAAAAAAATCTACAGAGCAGTCCCTGGGCTCCAAAGCAACTATGGATGCTTACAGGAATGTGTTAAGATAAATTGCCAATTAAATAATCTACTTAATTTGATTAATTTACAACATAATTTCCCACCACTTTTTCTATGCAGCATTAAGATAATAATATCCTTCATTCATTTATTTTATGCAATAAAGGGTATTGTTTTGCATTGTATTTACCAATTGTCAAAAATTGTATGCTGTGATCAATAAAATTTTATGTAAGTATCTAAAGAAATTTCTCGAACCTTCTGTCTCATCTACTTGGCACTAAAACACGTTACTGTCAAGTCAAAAGCGAGTAATTAATTCAGTTCCCGCCAAACATCTAATTAGGACACACAAATGTGTCAGGAACACTCTCAACTGCTAATCTAGTGTGTGACGCGGTGAGAGGGAGGCAAGAGCTTGTTTACATAAGCTGAGATAACGTTTACGGAAAGCTGATTTAGTGCCAATTAGCGAGCCGCTGCAGCTTCAAGCGAGCGTGTCTCTTTAGATTATAATTTTTCAAAAGTAAAAACCGACTTCACCCCAACATTAATAGCTGATTTTGATTAATGGACTACCTGACAAGCATGCCTTATCAAACAAAAAAAAAAAATTTCGTGCTCCTGCAGAGGAGACAAAAAGACCTGATGATGATGATGAATATAATTATGTTTTGCATTTATTTATTTTGTGCAATAAAGGGTATTTATTGTAATGTCATCACCAATGGTATATGGAGGATAAATAAAATTTTACAAAAGTATCAAAAGAAATTTCTCGAACCTTCTGTCTCATCTACTCGGCACTAAAACACGTTACTGTCAAGTCAAAAGCAAGTAATTAATTCAGTTCCCGCCAAATATCTAATTAGGACACACAAATGTGTCAGGAACACTCTCAACCGCTAATCTAGTGTGTGACGCGGTGAGAGGGAGGCAAGAGCTTGTTTACATAAGCTGAGATAACGTTTACGGAAAGCTGATTTAGTGCCAATTAGCGAGCCGCTGCAGCTTCAAGCGAGCGTGTCTCTTTAGATTATAATTTTTCAAAAGTAAAAACCGACTTCACCCCAACATTAATAGCTGATTTTGATTAATGGACTACCTGACAAGCATGCCTTATCAAACAAAAAAAAAAAATTTCGTGCTCCTGCAGAGGAGACAAAAAGACCTGATGATGATGATGAATATAATTATGTTTTGCATTTATTTATTTTGTGCAATAAAGGGTATTTATTGTAATGTCATCACCAATGGTATATGGAGGATAAATAAAATTTTACGAAAGTATCAAAAGAAATTTCTCGAACCTTCTGTCTCATCTACTCGGCACTAAAACACGTTACTGTCAAGTCAAAAGCAAGTAATTAATTCAGTTCCCGCCAAACATCTAATTAGGACACACAAATGTGTCAGGAACACTCTCAACCGCTAATCTAGTGTGTGACGCGGTGAGAGGGAGGCAAGAGCTTGTTTACATAAGCTGAGATAACGTTTATGGAAAGCTGATTTAGTGCCAATTAGCGAGCCGCTGCAGCTTCAAGCGAGCGTGTCTTTTTAGATTATAATTTTTCAAAAGTAAAAACCGACTTCACCCCAAAATTAACAGCTGATTTTAAATAAATCTCAATGGGACTACCTGATAAGCATGCCCTTTCAAACAAAAGAAGAATTTTCCAAAACGGTTTAAGTGTCTTCGAATAGTCGGTGAGCATACATAAAATAATTAATTTTTTACCAAAAAAAACCACTGACTTCTTTTTCTATCAGAAGTTTCTTCCATATCTACAAAGTTCTTCATCATATATTCACCAAATCAATGGGACCAGTTTGATAGTTAGGCTTTCAAATAAAAAAGAATCATCAAAATCGATCCACGGTTGACGAAGATGTCGCGTAACAAACATACAAAAAAAAAACATACGGTCGAATTGATAAACAATTTTTTTTTGAAGTCGTTTTAAAAAAGATTGCAACCAATTAACTCCTCCTTTTTGGAAGTGGGTTAAAACAAATTTAAATGTAAGGTTTATGCGACTGGAAGAAGACTAAGTCCACCTTTGTATCATAATTTCTAAAGTAATAAGTCCTTTTTATAATTTCCTTTTGTTTATGGTGCAATAAAGAGTATTTGTATTGAATTGTATATTTTACTTACACCAGTTTGCTCTGAAGTAAAAACTTACGTACCTAAGTGAGGAGCATTGGTCCAGCCAGGACCAGCAGCTTTGGTCGTTCGTGCCTTCTCTTTCCTTGAGGAATCCATTCCAGAGCCCACCTCAGATTGTGAGAGTTAAGCAGATCCATATTAATTTGCGACGCGCTTTTTGATGGACGATCAGTATCTCGCCGCAGAGTTGCTATAGAAGTTCATTATATTAACATTGGAAATGTATTTTTGTTCGCCCCAGTGTAGGCTCCGATTTCACGAAAAGTGCGACCTCCTTTTATCTCGGAGAGTTATGCAGATATGATAGTTAAAAAAGGCTAAAAAGACGAGACCTGTCAGGTGCAAGAAGGTGCAGAAAATCAAAAACCTAAAATAATAATATTCCTTTCATCTCTAAGCGCCTGCATTCAGCGCTTTCCTACAACATTTGTCAGGACGTCTAACCACCTGGTGTCCTACGCTTCGCTTGCTAGCACGTGGTTGCCATTCAAGACCCTTTTTGCCACATCGACCATCGTTTCGTAGCGCTACCCAGAATGTATTCAGAATACCTACTTGCTTATGAATTGTGCAATTGTATAATTTTTAAGCAATTGTATGCAGCACGGAGTTACATGCAACATCGTTACAAAGCCAAGTAAAAAGTTTTCGAATGAATGAGTACCATATAACGCGGTCCGTTTAACAAAGATATTCGCGGCGCTCGCCGAGTCGGATTTCATAATACGGATGACGAGCACCGGAGTAATGCTTGCTTGACGGACTCGGGTGGAAATCTTATTGCCGTTTTATTGCTGCGATGTAAAAATAGAGGTTTTAATGCGTGTTCTGACGACACTAATCAACTAGTCGGCTAGTCGGCCAGAGTCATAGTCGGCACATCTCTAGAAATTATATAACTGTTTTTCACGAGCTACCGCACGACTCTTTAAAAACTTTAAACTAAATGCTAATATATAGGGACAAATTTCACTGATTGAGCTAGCCCAAAAATAAGTTGAAGACACTTACTCTACTATACTATATATTATAACAAATACATATATAGATAAACATCCAAACCCAGGAAAATTTGAAAAATGCAATTTTCCAAAAATAAATAGTATTCTTGTAAAAGTATAACGCGGCCCGTTTAACAAAGATATTCGCGGCGCTCGCCGAGTCGGATTTCATAATACGGATGAGGAGCACCGGAGTAATGCTTGCTTGACGGACTCGGGTGGAAATCTTATTGCCGTTTTACTGTAGCTATAAAGATCTAGTTCCACCAGTTCTTTATTCCGGGATAAACAGTGCCTAGGGTGGTTAAACCCGGGCCACTTGTAACGTGGTGTTGTACGTAAAGATGGAAAAAGGGGTACTATGTGATTTGAATTACTTCGTGTGATTCCGCCACCACTGGTCACTGGATCACACACAGAATTTCAAATCATAATATAGTATGTAACTTTGACTTCCGCAAAGTAACATCTGAATCTATTAACTATCTTGGAAAAAGGGGTCCCAAATAGTAATGATGCTGGCTTCATTACCTCATCATCAGGTCTTTTTAGTCTCCACTGCAGGAGCACGACTCTTTTTAGGTTTAGAATAACTTTATTTCTCATAAGAATTACATAATAATTCACTTACTGAGAAAACACAATATTAACACATTTAGTACATTAAGCATGCTTACAAACAATAAAAATGAAAACTAATAGCTTATACAAAGTCCGATAAAATATTAATACTTATTAAGTGGGTAGGACTATAAGAGTGAGTGACGACGTCTATCGGCTGTGCAGTACGATCTCGCCCGGCAACACGGATTATGAATGTGTGACTCTCTCTGTTCTATCAGAGCAATACTTGGTCAGAGTAGCCAGAGGATTTGGCCTACACTCTCCTCGCTGACCAGACGGGTTGGAGAGGTCTCATTGAGCTTTGTTTAGCTTGTATTTCATAACTCACCTTCTACGACATCCACTTGGAGTGGTCCTATTCTACTCTGCCGGAAACCGGTAATGCAGTGTATTACCTATTCACAGGATTTCTGGTAATCTTCGTTTCTGACCTCGATCGGCTCTTACGATCAGTGCGGGAAGAAAAGCTGGTGAATACTACGGGTTTTCTTTACTCCCGACCAATATGGAAAAATCCCTGAAAAACGTGAAAGGACCCTGAAGCCGATAACGAAAAATTAAAAATATATTTGAATAGGTAACCGGCCAATAGCGAATCGGATTCGCTTACTAAGGGTTCCGTACCATTATCTATCAAAAATCTCGTTTGTTTTATGGGAGCTCTTGAATATTGATTTTATTTTGTTTTTAGTATTTGTGCACGACGGACAGTGATAATAGACAATGTTTATAGACATTTCTCGGGGGAGCCTTACCCCTAGAGGACGCGTCCCCAGGTGGCGGATAGGGGAATGCTCGGCAGATATGCAGGGCAGGGGGGAAATAAAATACCTCCCGCGGACCAAACAGGCCGGAGATGGATACTCCGTTACCAAATCCGTGCGGCGAGCTGCTTCAACGTATTTGGAGTTAAGCTCGGTATAGTGCTTTTAGGCGGACACCTCCCGCAAAGTGCAAGAAGACTGTTTCGGCGAAAAAGGCAAGTCACAGCTGATAAGCAGAAGATTTTGGCGGAAGCGGCGATACAGCAAGGCATTGTTGAAGGCCAAGAGCGATAACAGAGGTCAGAAGAGGTTGTCGGTTAGATACTGCATCTTATCCTCTCTCTAATCGTAGCGGTATGCCGTTCCATTGGATCAAGAGGGGAAAGGACGAGAGAGTGCACCTGTGAATGCGCAATCACTTGAGCACTTAAATATGTCACGCGCACTTGACTGGTTATGAATACGGGTTTTAGAGACTTCAAGACCTGTGGCGATGGACTGAGGCAGAGGGGCTCCACTATGATACATGTTGAGCTTTGGCTAATGTCTGCACACAGGCGACACTGGGAGAGTGGTCGTTCCTGCGCTGCATGGGGGTGACAGCGTAGGTTGGGCAGCACCCTGTGTGACGAAGCAGCCCTATTCAGGGTGGCACTGCTTCCCCTGCTCAGCCAGGGAGGGAGCTAGAAAAGGTGCTCCAAACAAATGCTTGCCCCATCTTAAAGGGAGGTAGTAACCACGGCTGCCTGTGTATCCCACTATCGTGGTGTTAAAGGAAAGCATATTACTAATAAAAAGATCAATACATCACTAATGACAATGGGTGCATGGAACGTCCGCACTCTTTTGGATAAAGAATCTAATGCATGCCCTGAAATAAAGACTGCTATAGTTGCAAAAGAACTTGCAAGATATAACATAACCTTAGCCGCCCTTAGTGAAACCCGATTACCCGATGAAGGAGAACTTGCCGAAGTTGGTGGCGGGTATACATTCTTCTAGAAGGGCAAGGAAATCAGCGAATCAAGAACATCTGGTGTAGGACTGGCTATAAAAACTAATCTGGTCCAAAAGTTACAAGAATACCCATTATGCATCTCGGACCGTATAATGACACTTCGACTTCATCTAGATAATAAGAAATACTTAAATATTATCAGTGTGTACGCACCAACAATGACTAATACTGAAGAGATTAAAGAAGCGTTTTATGAAGAACTGCGCTTAGTACTGGGCAGGATTCCTGAGCGTGAGCAGATATTGCTAATGGGAGATTTTAATGCGCGTGTGGGCAAAGATCATGAAGCCTGGCCAAACGTTCTAGGAAAGCATGGGATAGGTAACATGAATGACAATGGGCAAATGCTATTAAGTCTGTGTGCACAATTTGATCTTAGTGTGACTAATACATGGTTCAGATTGCCAAATAAATACAAAACAACATGGATGCATCCGAGATCAAAGCATTGGCATCTCATTGACTATGCTATTGTGAGACGTCGAGACCTTTTTTTTTTTTGACGCGGAGAAAATCCCTTCGGATACCTTACCGGTTACGGGACACCGGTAAGGTTATGTGGTGTTACCACTAAAAACTCCGCGGTGTCACCTCTCAGCCGCTATCGGCCGGGACCGTGTGCTTCTTCATGCTCCACAGCCCCGGCGCGGCCGGCCGCTACTTAAGCGGCCCCGGCTCGCCAACGGCCTCACGGCACCCTCTGCTGAATCAGAGGGGCCGGAGTAACCGCCGCCTTGGCCTCTTGGCCCAAGGACAGACGCGCTGACACGCACACGCGCCTGCCTTCCACTCCGGAGGGCTGTCCGTTGGACGATGGAATCCCGTTTCCACCGTCCAACCAGCCCTCATAATTTGGGGCCTGCGGAAGCAGGCCCTGCCCCAGTCCACCTGACGGCGACCGGGGCCCACACAGCCGGCCGCAGGGGATAGGGAGAGCGGCAACGTAACACCGACACTCCTCTTCCCCTGCGGCCCCACCGATGCCGTGCCAAGCGGCCGCGCTTGGTCGCGGAGGATAGGGCGAGCGGCAACGAAACACCGACACTCCTCTTCCCCCGCGACCCCTACCACGGCTGTGATGGTAGGGAGGTCGTCGTCACCCCCTTCCCTCACAGCCAGGCCATTCCCGCCAGGAATGGCCTCCGCCGGGCCCGGGGAGGCCTAAGCCTCAACCCGGGCAATGGGTTCCTCTTAGCTTCCCTGCGGCCGAGGCAACCGCAGGTACTGAGCCCCCCCATCGCGACAAGATGGGAACCACATCGGGGGGGGAGACGTCGAGACCTCGCCCAAGTGCATTTAACCCGGGCAATGCGTGGTGCTAACTGCTGGACTGACCACAGGCTAATCATTACAAAACTTGCCATTCGACTCAACCCGCCTAAACGCACAGTGCAAGTACCGCGTGCTCGTATAGATGTAAAACGACTCCAGGATAAAAGTGAGCGTGAAAAATTTATACAAGCTGTCACTGAAGCACTGGAGTCGTGTAACTGGATACATGACGTAGAGCAGGACTGGAATCTGCTCGCTGAGAAGTTGGTAGAAACTGCGAAAACCTCTTTGGGATTAAAAGCGTTTATTCGTGAAGACTGGTTTGATGAAAACAATGAGCAACTCACCGAAGCACTTGAGCGACATCGTGCGCTGCTGAAAGCTCATGCTGACTCCACAAAAGAAATAGAGTCCCGAAAAAATGAAATTAAAAGCAGTAGCAATGAGATTAGAAAGCTCGCTCGGAAGTTAAAGGATGAATGGTGGCATGAAAAAGCTAGTAAAATACAGACTCTTGCAGACACGCACCAGCTAGGTGCCTTTTATGCTGAGATCAGGCAGCTTACAGCGAGCATGCACCGGAAAAGAGCCCCACTACGTTCGTTGGACGGTTCCCAACTCCTGACTATCAAGGAGACAGGGCTGAAGCGTTGGGCCGAACATTTTAACACATTGCTAAATGTCGATCGTCTGACTGATATTGAACACATCCGAGCCTTACCATCTAGAAATGTGTGTTCCACTTTGGACGATGTGCCGTCACTGGAAGATGTTGTAAAAGCCATTAATCAGCAGGCAAATAATAAAACCGCCGGTGTTGACAACTTGCCAGCAGAGCTATTAAAATATGGGGGACCAGTTGTTCATGACTTATTATCAAAGATAATATCTGAGGTATGGAGGCACGAAATCGTCCCAGAAAGTTTTAAACAGTCACGAATATGTGTACTCTATAAGAATAAGGGTGATCGGTCGGACTGTAATTCGTATCGTGGAATATCACTCCTAACTTCTCCAAGTAAGGTACTGGCTCGCATTCTTCTCAACCGTCTGCGGACTCTAGCAGAACAGCTGCTTCCAGAAAGTCAATTCGGATTTCGACAAGGTCGAGGTACCTGTGATGCAATTTTCATTGTACGACAGATACAGGAGAAAAGTGTTGAGCAGAGACGTCCACTATATTTGTGCTTCATCGATTTAGAAAAAGCTTTTGATTCGGTGCCTCGAGCCGCTCTCTGGATTGTATTGGAGAAATTAGGAAGCAGTGAGAAGTTTGTGAGATTGGTCAGACTGTTGCATGATGACATGGGCTGCTGCGTGTCTGTTGATGGCGAGGAGTCTGACTTTTTCACGGTTAACTGTGGAGTCAAGCAAGGCTGTGTTCTGGCGCCAACTCTTTTTACGTTGTATTTTGCGGTGGTAGTGGAAGAGGTAATGAAGAATGTTAAAGAAGGAGTGGATATAAAGTTTCGCACTGACGGTAAACTTTTCAATCTATCGAGACTTCGTGCACGGAACTTGATTGAACATGACTGTATCTCCACTGTCATGTTTGCAGACGATCTCTGCTTTGCTGCTGATACAATGGGTGGCCTGCAGGCACTAATGAACAGTCTTCACGAAAAATGTATCAAATATGGCTTGAAGATCAGCGTAACAAAGACCGAAGTTATGGCTATGGATGGTAATGCCGAACCTGTATCCATATATTTAGGCGAAAATTTACTTAAAACGACCAGCAAATTTAAATATCTAGGTAGTACTATAACAGCACAGAATCAACTTGATGCTGAAATAAATAGCAGGATCGCAGCGGCTTCGGCTTCGTATGGTAAACTGCGTGACCGGGTATTTAGATCCCACAATCTAAAACTGTCGACAAAAGTGGGCGTATATCGAGCTGTCATTATGTCCGCCTTGCTGTACGGCTCTGAGACGTGGTGCCTCTACCGAAAACACATACGTGCCCTAGATAAATACCACCTACGCTGCTTACGAGATATACTTAACATAAAATGGCAAGATAGGGTTCGCAACACTGAAGTACTAAGGCGTTGTAATATCGGAGGCATACAGGCATATCTTACCAGGCGTCAACTACGGTGGACAGGACATATAAGGAGAATGCCTGACGAGAGACTTGCAAAACGCGTGTTATATGCAGAACTTGCACAAGGAAAGCGCTTGCAAGGAGGCCAACTTCTTAGATTTAAAGATGTCCAAAAGCGGCACATGAAAAATTGTAAAATAAATACCAATCTGTGGGAAAAGTTGGCAGAAGGACGTGATGAGTGGCGTCGGTTGGTTAACGACAGCGTCCTCGAGTTTGAAGCCAACCGTCTGGCGGAAGAAGACAAAAAACGAGACGAAATGAAGGCTAGACCACCTACAACATATCAATATAATTATATAAACGGAGTCTTGACGTGCGCAATATGCTGTCGCACGTTTACCAACAAACTGGGCTACACAAGTCACTACAGAGCTCACCAAAGAAACGCAACATAAACAGTCGCCGAGGCCGAAATCGGCCAGGAAGTCATCATCATCATCATCATCATATAAGTGATAGTTATAGTTAAGTACCTTACCTAGCTTATTATATTAGGATTAAGTTTAATAAAATTATTTTTGTTCGTCTTTAATTAAATTCAATCCCCTAGCTTAGGTACAACCCTTATAGTAAATAGTTAGTTGTATGCACAAAATGATAGCATAGGTCAATGTAAATAGCTCAGTAAATAAACAGTACATAGTTTACAGATAGATCTTACAGATAAATACTAGAAATAAGAGCTATTTACATCCATAGATGTACAGAATAGATAGTTATTTCTTGTTCGAATATATAGGTATAATAGAGTTTCTTCGATAATAGCATATACCTATATGTATAATAGAATCTTGTAAGATGTATTGTTTGTATGTATATATTGTTATAAGGTAAGAGTTACTTTGATTAATAGTAAATAGTATAGATATTGTAACTCATTCAATAGTGTACTCACGCAATAGTGAACTAATAAAGATTAGAGCGAGATAGCACCACGTACACGTTTAGAACCGAACGTTATGTAATAAAACTCCTTACAGTCCAAAGCGCCGGTGCAGTGCAACATAGTCAGCCGTGCGATACAGAAGAACTCCGAGGACCTCCATCAAGCACAGAAGAATTTAAAGAAGGTCCTTGTGTGAGCTATCTCGGTCGTGTATAGTGGCGTTTGTGGTCAATACGTTTGGATCTAGACGGTGGCCTAGCTCGTCTCGACAATAGTCAACCGTTGTTTTACTATCCTGTTTCATTCGATAATATACTATCCTGTTTCTTTGACTGTACCATTTTATTTCTTTGACACATCGAGCTAGCCACCACATAATAGGTAGATAGGAAAACGGACCCCATCGTACAACAAGAACCAGCGACCTATTCGTTAAATGTGGTTGATCCGCCACAGTATTTGTTGTTATAGCGGCATCAGAAAAAATTTAAACTGTCTAGCTATATCGGTTCTTAAGACAGCCTGGTGACAGACAGACAGACAGACAGCGAAGTCTTAGTAATAGTGTCCCGTTTTTACTCTTTGGATACGAAACCCTAAAAGGTAACGTTTTAAAGCACCTATCTTTATTAATTTCAGATTCAGAAATTCAAAAGATTTTTTTATTTAAAAAATGCAGGCGGAATTTAGCGGTAACTTTACGGAATCCCGCAAACTAATTCAACGCAAATAATTTCAAAGAAAATCTCAAAGCTGTACATTTAACGAAGTTAATTAGGGGGAAAGTGCGGGATACACAATTTTTCGTCCATTTATCTCAGACGACAAAACCGTTAGTCTAATAAATTCTATTTACACAATTACATTTTATGGATATTTAGTAAGTGTGTTTTTAGGAGACTGTTATGGATACGAAATAAGTTTATTTGTGAGGCGAATACAAAAATCCCCGACTTTTAAATGGTTTCATATGTGATCGCCATCTAGAGATAGGTGGAGGAACTAAATAGTAAAATGAATCCTAAACAGTAGAGTTTATAGCATTTCCCTTTTTGTTAATCAAATTATCAATATCAATATATATAATCTACTTATACATATATAAAATGAATAAGCGCACTTCGAATTTTTGTACAATTTTACACTTACACGTTGCATCTCTGTATGTTCTGCTTTGATGTATTGCTCCACAATTTGTAATTTCGCTGAGTTCACTGTGATAGTTTCTTGTAACTTATATTTAACTGTGAACTTGTTTGTGGTCCAAAAAAAAACCGTATCGCCAACATAACGTAATGCCATGTAATATTTGACAAACAAACTACAAAAACCCCGACTTTTAAGCGATGACTTACTTATGCCGACTTTTTTCTATATTTTCTTTAAACTAGGCACGTTTTGATTAAACAAAACTAATATAAAGCTACATTAGCTCAAAACAGACTCGCAAAGCATTGCACCGCTATTGTTCTAAAGTACTGCGTCGCGTCAGTCTCAAGTTTCTGCAAATACTTAAGTTTATTGGCGCTAAGGTCGCCATCAGTCCATACTTATCCCGATTTTCTTCTACATTTTCTTTTCTTGATTAAACAAAAACTAATCGAAAGCTAAATTATCTTATCAAACTCGCAAAACATTGCACCGCTACTGTTCTCAAGTTCCTGCAAATACTCAAGTTTATTGATAGGTACTAACACGTAGAACGCCAGACTTAAAACCATGTTTAGCCCAGTGGGCCGCGGCAGACACCATGTGACCGCATCATATCGGGTCCAGGGCGCCGCGGCGAACACCGTATGTCCGCGTACCCTCGATGACTTTAAATGCCTTTACACGGCCGGCAGACAGCGTTTCGATTCTTTTTACAAGGGGAAGTGATCCGCGCGGCCCCACAGTACAATCTGGTCGCTTGGCACAAAAAAAAATTAAAG